>OY288280.1:26868870-28287577 GCA_958450335.1 Hibiscus tridactylites | reverse complement strand
TTTTTTATACTTGTTATTTAGTATTTTTTTTCGATACTTATTATAAGAGGCTCAAATTTTTTTCCCAATATTTGTTATCACAGGCATATTCTTAAAAGTAAAAAAAAATCAATATTTGTTATTACGGCTACTCTTAAATCAATCCTCCATAAAACATGAAAACTTGAGAAATTGTAGTAGTTTAAAGAGTCAGCATGGGATTTTTGTACATCTTGATAATACTAAAATATGGTCATGAACTTACTTCTTCCAAAACCACAGGCAGTTCCATATTCTCACTGCCCCTTTGAATCTTTAAGATTACCTTATCCCCCACATTGTACTCGTCTAATGCTTTACTCAACTCTCCCTTGTTTTTAACCTGATGTTTGGTACCAAAAACGAACCAGTGTTTTAGAATATGGATCGTCGGATGTTATGCAGATTATTCGAAAGCATTTCAGTTCAATATGATTTGGCAACAATGGGCTATATCTTTGCTCAACTGGCAGAATGATAAACCAGAATGGAAGCCCTCGAGAACGATGAAGTTGATATCAAATATTGACAAGGAAGAACAAAAACGAGGAGCCAAACGATTTCTAGTCATTTGAAAGGTGGAAACTTAAAGGAAAACTCACCGGTTTGTTGTCAACTGCAAGAATGATATCCCCAAGTACAAGATTACCGGCAAAACCCCTCGTGGTAGGGAGTAGCCCAGCCTTGGCTGCAAAACTGTTACTGGGAACCTAAAGACCCATGTTCTAAATGTAAGAAACTTTATGGCTTTATCGACAGTATAAAGTCTCAGAGTTATTCGACATATGGGTGCACTTTAAAAGTCCAATCAAAAGTTGAAATACCTGGAGGATAAGGGCCCCTTTTCGAACATTAAGCTGATTAGCAATCAGGTCGGGAGCAATTTCAATATTCAAACCTGCTCGAACAGCCTGAAAGTGTATGAACAATGAGATAGGAAACACTAGAGCTTGTTCATCAGGGTAACAATAGGTTAAAATTGCTCATATGCTCAACTCTTAATAATGACACCCATCATTTTTTATACCCGAATATTTCAGAAGTGCGAGTTGGGTGATAATTAAAATGCAGAGAAGGTGAAAGTAAAAGGTCTTTATTCAGGATGCGTGAAATGGGGATAGAGAAAGAAAAACATAGGAGACCAAGAATTTGACCAGTAATGAAACTTACTTTGCCAAATTTGATCAGCTGGGGTACAATCTTGAGCACGGTGGAGGACGGGATGGCAAATCCTACACCGGCTGATGTGCCTGAAACACAAATAACAAAATCAGAATGCATTATGTTACTTGGACCCAGGTGTGAGTTTCAGATCCGGGACTGACATGGGTATGGTAAAAAAAATTTACATTTTCCCCGGCATTTGTAGGCTCATTTACTCATACCGATGCCCGGATATGCATCTGACGCCAAGTACCAGTATTTCAAGATAAAGACGGAGCAACATAGGAATACATTATAGGAAGCTGTTAGTTTTTATTACCACTATCATTTCTGGCCAAGGGAAACATCTAATTATTGAAATACTTCTCATCAATGAAGTAAATATTCAATAAGTATTTTGTTTAAGTCACCAACATATGAGATAAGGGGGGGATCAAATGACCTGTCTGTGTGAATATAGCTGTATTAATTCCGATCAGGTTCCCTTTTGAATCCAGCAAAGGACCTCCACTGCAACAAAGAAAGAAAACCAAGTAGCAGCATCAGTGAAAAATCTTGTTTAAAGACATTACTTTAAAGTTCCAAGAAGGATAAAGAGGATTGGACAAATCATTTGGCGAACCTGTTTCCAGGATTGATGGCTGCATCTGTTTGAATTCCGCCACCGATTGTTACTCCAGTTTGACTAAAAATGTCTCTATTCAATCCACTAATAACTCCGACAGTAAGGGTATGATCGAAACCAAATGGATTTCCAATTGCCAGACATTGCTGTCCTACCCTTAGGGAAGACGATTGCCCGACCTTAATTGGCCTCAACAAATCTTCCGAGGCTTCTACCTGGCAATGTTGAAGAGATCAACATCAGTTCACTATAATCTTTTCAGAAAATTTGCAGATTATAGAGTGTATGCACAACCTATGTTACTCGGACTTGGGTTTGAGTGTCAGACCCATGTATGTTTTTCAAGATTTTCACATATTTGGAGGGTCTTTGGTGGGATCATAGCCCCATGCCCCATGCCCAGATATGTGTTAGATACGAATATTAAAAGAAAAATAAAGAGTTGAAGTAACCTAGTGCACAATTCTGGAAGGATAATTTAAAAAAGCTATATACCCTCAAACACTCAGCAGTAAACAATTGGAACTCAGATATAGATTAGAACGGATATCTTCCTTTGCTATAGTAGACGAGCTCTTAAATTGATGAGAAACTATGTGAGCAAGCATATATAAATATAACACAAGCTATGATCAGCTTACATATGTGTAAACAATTAATGAGGCTCATATATAATTTTTTTCATTAATTTGGTATAATATAAATTCAATTAAACCAAAATCAATGGCCAACCAGAGTAGATTGTAGATCATGAATTCCAAGTTAATTGTGTCTAACAAAATGGTGGATATATTGGCGTAGCTTGTAAATCAGACCAATCATCAAGGCAGTTTAGACAGTAGTTCCAAGGAAAATCAAAAGAAAACATACCTTTAAAACAGCAAGGTCTTTAGTGCGATCGGCACCAATCAACTTTCCCTCAAAATTCTTTTGTACCCTTTAAAATGACACTTAAAATTAGAGAAATAGCAGGACCACTCAAAATTTTGATACAAGATAATACAGCTAAGTTTAACAGTAAAGGATAAAGGCACTGAGATCTCACCCATCTGATGCTAGTATATTAACTCGTGCAACAACTTGACCTGGACTTGGATTTCTCGAGAGGGAATTACCTATCACTGAACATACAAACAGAACGGTTTGGAAAAGATAACAAAATAATATAAAATGTAAAGGAAGAATCTTAATCTTATATAACTGATACAGATGACATCGGAGTATGTTTCCGTTAGGCATCAAATAGGACTCTCAAAAAAATGGTGGTTCCTTATATAATCGTGTATACTAATCAAAGCATATAACTGCTATGGAAAACAGAATCTATGGAACTGTTTTCCTTGATTGATACATAGTTCTCTGAGTTCATCTATTAGCTCTTACCATGATAATTTGTAACAATATGTCCCTTTTCATCCCAGACAACACCCGAACCGTTTCCCTCTGGAATCTGCCAGTAAACACAATGTTGCAGCACCGTTTGATGAGTTAATAACCATGATGGTACTTTAATGTTAACTCCGCAAAATAAGTATAGCTCTGAGTGTATGCATGATAAGCATGCTCCTCTGAATAAGAAAACAATGATAGATAAAATGAAAAACAGATATATACCTCAACAGCACCAGTTATATTAAGTTGAGGGCGCAACGTTACATCAAAAATGTTGACAACTGAGTATGTATTCTTTTCAAAGAGTTGGACAGTTCTTTCCTGCCAAATTGACACATACGTGTTTAACATGTGATACATACCAAGAAAGAAGAATCCAGAACAATAAACTAATCATTGAATTTCAAAAGGAGCACAACAATATTTTGTCGAAATGAACCTCAGGAGGGAAGAGAGCTCCAGATGGGAAAACTGCCGGAGTTACATCTTCAACCGTCACTGATGGATCCCCCAATGCTAGAGCTGCACATCCACAATTCATCCGATCATCAGAAGCAAAAGCAATTTATATGAATTAAGTTCTTAAAGTGGAAAAGGGGAAACTAGAGCTGAAATGTGCAGACCTGATAAATACCTTGAAGGAAGATAACTCCCATAGGCAATAAGACTCGCCAGCAGTACCCTCCTTGACGAAAAGGGTATACTCTTTCCTATTATTACTTCATCCAACCTCACCATTCGTTCACTAACCATCCTAATAGCATCAATAAACCAATATTAAAAACTTGCACAATAGAAATGAAATTTGCAATCATTTTCGGTTACTCAACAACAAGTATGAAATTTACCAATATTGCCATTAGTACTCGCATTCACTTTGTTCATTAACAAAAAGACATAACTTTTCATAGCTACATATATACTATACACTATATGAATATATAACACACATGTTTAATTACATACAGTGGCATCATGGACGGAGCTAGGATCAAACATTGGCAAGAGTCTATTAAGACTTTAACTTTAAAAATTGGGAGGGGAAAAGACCTTATTTGACTAATATCTAAACTATAAAGACCTAAAATGCTACTATACCAAAAAAAAAAAAAAATTGGGAGGGGCAACAGCCCCTACATAGCTTCGTATCCGTACATGCACAAATACATTATAAACGCATACAAATATGTACTCCTATCTATACTGATGCTTATAAAAATACATACATCACAGTGTAATGATGCTTCTATACAAATATACATCACATTGTAATGATACATGCATAAATCCCTTCATGAATGTAAATGCCTACACATGAAACACAAGCACAATTACTCTTATAAAGACTAGAAAAATGAACCACACCCATTCTAAAAAGAAGCAAAGAAAGAAAGAAAAAACAGAACTTGAAATTCATTAATTTGACCAAGCAAAGGCAGCTAGAAAGCTAAATGGGTGTACAAAATTAGCAGAATTCAGAAGGAAATGTGAAAACTAACCTCAAAATGGAAAAGGGTTTGTGAGAAACGATGTCTTTATGGGAACCATTGGAACAGAAAGTAGACAGGAGTTCTCGACGACCAATGAGCAACTCACTCTTAACGTTGTTGCTATTAAGGTTTAATGAACAAGAATTGCTGCAAACAGAAACTTGCATTTTTGTGGGTTTATTGTGAATTTGATGGGTTACAGAAATTAACAAAGAAAAACAAGTAAATTTGCTTTTTCTTTCTTTCTTTGAAGCTAAGTTGCCGCGGAGAAGCTGAGAAGAAGAGTAGATGGTGATGATAATAAGCTATTTTTCAGGTCTCTTCTTTAAATTGGAATTATCTTCTAGCTTCATTACATGTTAATTATTTTTGGGTAAATTACACAAATAGACACTAAACGAAGAAAAAATGATTTTTTGTGGCCACTAAAGTTTCTAAAATTACAAAATGGTCATTAAACTTATTGAACTGTTACAGAATGGTCACTACATGTTACAAAATAGTGATAAGTTCGATAAGTTTAAGGACTATTTTGTAATAGTTTTATAAGTTTCATGGTCACTTTATAATAGTTTGATGAAGTTCAATTGTCATTTTGTAACATATTAATAAGTTTAATGATTATTTTATAATTTCTAAAACTTCAATGGTTAAAAAGATTATTTATGCTTAGTTTAGTGACCATTTGTGTGATTGATTTGATTTATTAAGATCTTCAGTGACTTATTTAATTTTAAGCTATTTTTTATATAAAAAAAACTGTTGAGTATTATAAGAATCCAATATTTTATTGAAATTTTAAAAGTTTTTTTAATAAAAATTTTAAAAATATATAAAAGTTATTAAAATTATAGAAAATAGAATATATTAAAAATAAAAATAAAAGCATTAACAAATTGTAAAATTTTAAAAATAAAATATCATTTTAAATTAAATATAACTAGAAAGTATAGGCCCGATTTCGCTGATCCTTTAGTAGTTTTTTATTGATTAATAATAAATTAAGTTTACCTTAAAGTTTACTAAATAATATAATAATTAAATTTACAATAACGTATAATATTTATATGTATTGAAAAATATTTTAATAATAATAATAATAATAATAATATAGTATCTTAATCTTTCATTTGATATCTTTTACATAATTAATTATTGATTATAGGATCCGTCTCCAAATTATGACATTTATTTTAAATTGGTCCCTAAATTTTTACATGTTTTAATTTCATCCTCAAATATTGGCTCTCATTCTAAATTAATCCCTAAACTTTTGAATGCTTCATTTTCATTCCCAAACTATGACACTCATTTTAGAATGGTCCCCAGACTTTTTAAATATTCTAATTCCATGATAAAATCTTCGTTTATACCACGTCATATTATTACATACTACACATTAGTTTTTCATGATAATTAACAGTTTATTACATAAGATAGGATTAGCATATTTGATAATTTGGGGTGAAATTAGAATGTTCAAAAAGTTTGAGGGTCAATTTAAAATGAGAGTCATAGTTCGAGGATGAAACTATAATGCTCAAAAGCTTGAGGACAAATTTAGAATGAATGTCATAATTTGAAGATGAAATTAAAATGTTTGAAAGTTTAGGGACAAGTTTAAAATGAGTGTCATAGTTTGGAGACGTATGGTACAATTAACTCAAATAATCCTATAAAAGGTTAACGAAAGCTTGAAATCGTATAACATGCCACTTTTTTTGACAAAGACTACTTTCTTCTACCTAGAGGGGAGGGGAGACTCTAGGGGAAGAAAATGCTCCTGATGAGTCTTGAACTCGAAACTTAAAGAGAAGAGAAATAGAACAGTGAGCAGCTCTGACCAATCGATCATCAACGTTTGCTTATAACATGCCACTTTCTTGTTGTTCTTGATGCGTCTTATTGTTGTTATTTAAGGTGATAATTTTATTATTATTATTATTATTTATAGAAAATTTCATATATTATACTTCTAAGGGGAGAGATAGGTTCAATTATTAGGAGTGGTAACCACAAATTTCAGATGTAAATAGTAAATTATTTTTAATATTTTTAAAGTTTTAAATTTATTTTATATTTTAAAACATTTTATTCTATAGATTTTTATAGTTTGAATATTTTTAATTTTATAATAATTTTTAATATTTATTTTCATTTATTTTTAATTTTTTTGAATATTTTAAAATTTTTAAAAATAATTTTTAATATTCCAAATACTTAGTAACTATTTTAATATTTTTAATTTTTAATAAATGTTCGATTTCTTTAAAATTTATAATTTTTACAATATTTTTCCTTAAGATTTATTAAATCTCAAACCTAAAAGAAAAATCAATTTACTTAAATAATGTTGTTTGGAAATGATATTTACAACGTAGTGTTCTCCATAGATTATTTGTTCATCTAGCTGTCAAATCAATGGAGTTGTTGAAATGACCTGCAATCGAGTAGGTTTTCATACATGAAGCTGGTATGTAGTGTGGTCGACTTCCCTTAATACTATAACCATGTCCATAGTTTAGCAAATAATTTTGGGCGCACCTTATTTTACCAATTATTTTTTTAACATCATTATTTAGCCAAAAAAAAAAACTCAATCTAACCATTTTTTATATCATCATTCATATTTAAACTGTCATGACAACTAATAGCTACATCATTATTGTAACCGGCAAAAAATATTTTCAATAGTTAAAGAGTTCATTTGATGCAATTTTCAAAGTTTTTTTAAGGATACAATTTTCATGTTTGAATGCTTAGTTAGGCGTGTTTAATCATATAGGCTTAAACGATTTTTAAGCATTCTAATTTAATTACAAGATATTAATATCTTAAATTAAATTTATGCATACAAATAAACTACGTTGTTTATATTCATGTCATTTAGAAAGAATAAGACATTTTTTACCATTATGACCATTCAATGAGTTTAGCTTAATTGGTTTTTTTTTTTTAAAAAAAAAAACTAATACAATGATGTTCTATACCTTAAGTTAAATATTGGTTAATTATTGAATTTAGAATGATTATTACATATGTTCAAGGGATGAAATATTCATTCAATTTGAAGGCTTACTTGAAATATATAAGGTTTCAACAAATATACGAGGCCCAAAATAAAATTGAATAAGATATTAGGTTATTTTTATGGGGAAAAAACTTTGATGCGCAGGCGGTAAGTTTACATAATTTTTTTAGTTTTAAGCGTTTATGGATTTAGAATTTAGGCTTTAGTACTTAAGGTTAGTGTTTAGAATTTTTATTATAAGGTTTAAAGTTTATAGATTAGTTTTTAGGGTTTAAAGTTAAAAATTCGATTTTATAGTGTAAATACTAAATATGTATGCTTGTGTAAAATAAATTTTACACTGCCTGTATATCAAAATTTTATTTTTTTATTTAAATTAGACATTTTGACAAACCTACTAAGATTCAAACTCAGCTTGGCTTACCTCGAATATCTGTATTTATTTACATTTAAGTATATTCAAATTAATAAATAATCGACTCAAACTTGGTAAGGTTATGACATGTCTTAAGATCTAAACCAAGATCGTTATTTTAAAAGCCCAAATATATATTTGGACTCTCGGATTGAAGGATGCGCGTTTTATGTTCGTAGATAATTTTTCATGATACTCAACTCTAATTTGCGGTTCTCGGTGGTCGTTCATTAGCTTAACCTCTTTTGTGGTTTGTTTGCTGATGCATTCATATTTTTTCGTGTCTAGCTATTTTATGTTCGAGTCTTTTGGTTGGGGTTTTAACCATTTTCATGTTCGGTCCTTGTACGATGTAAAGTGGAGAGACCATGCCTGACTCGGTGATCGTGGAGAAGAGGCAAAAGACATTCATGTAAGGTATCACTTCCTTCGTGAATTGTCTAATAATAAAATTATCAAGCTTGTCCATTGTGGAACTAAGGGGCAGACAACAGACATCATGACTAAGGCGTTGAAGTTGGAAACGTTTGAGAAGCTTAGAGAAAAGCTTGGAATTTGTGGTGCAACGGAAATAAACTGACTGCAGATATGCATATCAGTTTAAGGGATGAATTGTTTGAATTATTTACTGTTTTTTCAGAGTTGTTTTTCTTGTTCCAATAAGTCATATTCCTTAGGAGAACTTATTGCATTATTTTAAATTAGTGGTGGTCCTTGCTTTTAGGAGTTACAGGTGATTAGTTGTGATTTTGTTTTTTGTTATCTGTAAGGCTATATAAAGCCAACTTTCTCTCTTCAAAAAGTGTGTTGTTTTTCATCTTCAATAAAATTGTTCACTTACATTTTGGTATCATAGCAGGACTGTGTGCTAGCTGTGAGCTTACCAAGCGCTCCATGTGCTGCGTAGCGAGTCAAAGTGGACGAGCGTGTGTCTCACACCCGAGTGAAAGGGTGTTCGCGAGTGGGGCCTCTATAAAGAGATTGAGACGAGGTCGGGTAGGCAGGAAGCCGCAGCGAAAGTTCACCGAGCACTCGCAGAACCTCGGTGAAGAGGGCGAGCAGGCAGGGAATTGCACACTAGATCTGGGCTAGTTCCTCATAGAAGAGTGAAAGAGTTCTCTCCCCATGCACGAGGGCATGCATAAATTGAGTGGGGGAGATTGTCACGATCTGTTTGCGTGATAGGTAAGACCATGACGAGATGCTTGCTGGTCATGCTTAAGTCGGGATGCGGGATAGCAATAAGGGTGTAGTACGTGCCGTACAGCCGTTTAGTCCTGGGGACGGGCATGCTGGTTAGGCATCACACTGGTCGGGAGCTGTCTCTGCTTCCATGATGAGCCCATGGGAGGGTGAAACCGTAAGCATCGAAGTGGTAAAGGCTGAGCCTCGGGCTGGTGAGAGCCCTGGGTTGCCGCACGGGGGCGATGTCCCTGCGCCAAGACTCTGACCCCGTGACAGATGGTATCAGAGCCAAGTTGTTGAGAAAATAAATATGAGTGAAGAGAGAAGTGACGGTGGTCTCACAAAGATTCCTCATTTTGATGGTTTTCACTACGATCATTGGAGCGAGTTGATGGAGAATTTATTAAGATCCAAAGGATTATGGAGTCTAATTGAGAATGGCTTCGAGGAACCTGAATCAGCGACTGTGCAAACTATCACACAACAGACACAGCTGGACGAGATAAGGATGAAGGATCACAAGGTCAAGCACTACCTATATCAAGCCATCGATCGTGTGGTTTTTGAGCAGATTTTGGATAGACGAACGTCCAAAATTGTTTGGGATTCTTTGAAAAGCAAGTTTGGTGGAAATGAGAGAGTGAAAAGGTCTCTTCTCAACACCCTAAGAAGAGAGTTCTAGGTGTTAGAAATGAAGAAAGGAGAAACGATCAAGGATTATTTTGCTAAAGTGATGGTTGTAGCAAATCAGATGCGGAGTAATGGAGAGACCATGCCTGACTCGGTGATCGTGGAGAAGATTTTGCGAACTTTGACAAAGCAATTTATATATGTGGTAGTATCTATCGAAGAGGCAAAAGATACACGTACTATGTCGGTTGATGAATTACAAAGCTCGTTGTCGATACATGAACAAAAGTTTAAGAGAGTTGATCGAGAAGAAGATTACGCCTTGAAAGCTGTTGCTGGTGATGGGAGGTTTGAAGGTAGACGACGTGGCGCAAATTCATACCGAGGACGTGGAAGAGGGAGAGGAAGATCATTTGACAAAGTACGAGTAGAATGCTATAAATGCCACAAACTGGGGCATTTCCAATATGAATGTCCAAGGTGGGAGAGTAAGGCCAATTTTGTGGGACTTGATGAAGAAGAAGAGTTGCTTTTAATGTCATGTCTGGAGACATATAATTCACAACAAGATGGCATATGGTTTCTTGATTCGAGTTGCTCGAATCATATGTGTGGAAACAAAGAGTGGTTTTCACATCTTGATCAAAGTTTTCGACATTCTGTCAAGCTCGAAAATGATACAAAGATGGCAGTCATGGGAAAGGGGAGCGTCCTGCTAGAGATTGGAGGTACTAAACATCTAATTTCTGAAGTTTTCTTTGTTCCTGATCTAAAAAACAATTTGTTGAGCATGGGATAGCTCCAGGAGAAAGGGATAGATATTTTGATTCAAAAGGGTGAGTGCAAGTTGTATCATCCACAAAAGGGGCTTATTGTAACTACAAAAATGACCAGCAATCGGATGTTTGTGCTTCCAGCAATTGTTTTACCATACTCACAGCCATTGATTTCGTCATGCTTCCAAACCACCACAGAAGATATCACTCATCTGTGGCACTGAAGGTTCGGTCATTTGAACTACAAAAGCTTACAGTTGATGCAGTAAAAAAAATTAGTTCGTGGCTTACCAGCAATTAACATTCCAAACAAAATATGTACTCATTGTTTGGTTGGGAAGCAACATAGGGAGGAGATGCCAAAGAAAAGTTCCTAGAGAGCATCAAGAAAATTGCAGCTGATACACTCTGACATATGTGGACCGATTACACCAATCTCAGCAAGTGGGAAGAGGTACTTACTCAATTTTATTGATGATTTTAGTCGAAAAATCTGGGTTTATTACTTGCATAAAAAATCAGAAACATTTGAAGTATTTCAAAAATTCAAGAAATATGTTGAGAATGAAAGTGGAAAGCGTATAACATGTTTACGTACAGACAAGGGTGGAGAGTTCACCTCTCATGAGTTTAATAACTTTTGTATGGAGAATTGTATTCCCAGACAATTGACTACAGCCTACACCCCGCAGCAAAATGGAGTAGCGGAGAGGATGAATCGAACTATCATGAATTCAGTTCGAAGCATTTTTTCTGAAAAAATGTCCCAAGAGAGTTTTGGCCAGAAGCAGTCCAATGGTGTACTCATGTCATGAACAGAAGCTTAACAGTAGCAGTGAATGGACGAACACCAGGGGAGGTATGGAGCGGTGTCACACCATCTGTAGATTATTTTCGAGTGTTTGGGTGTGTTGCTCATGTACACATACCTGAACAGAGAAGAACAAAGTTAGATGACAAAAGTCATATGTGTGTTTTCTTTGGTGTGAGCAATGAATCCAAGGCTTACCGGTTGTATGATCCAGTCTCCAAACGTATTTTGATCAGTTGTGATGTTATTTTTGAAGAAGATAAAGGCTGGGATTGGAGTCAAGAGGCTACAAACAAAGAGCTGGAGTGGGGAGATATTATTCTTGAGGATGATATGAGCGAAGGTGATGGCGTTGTACCAAATGAGGAAGAATACATTGCTAATGGCGTTGTATCGAACATGGAGGAAGTTGTTGAAGCAGAACCGCATATCAATAGTGAACCATCGAGTCCGAACGTACCACCGATAGTTCAAGGGAGGACTAGACGGGAGAATAGAAAAGCACCCGAGTGGCAAAAAGACTATGTGAGTGGCGTAGGTCTTTCTGATGAAGACGAAGAAATCAATAACTTGGTGCTATATGCCTCAGTCGATCTAATCACTTTTGAAGAAGCAGCTGTAAGTGGAAAATGGCTCGAAGCTATGAAACTAGAAATTCAAGCCATTGAAAAAAACGAAACATGAGAATTGGTGGAATTGTCGGCTGGTGCAAAGAGGATTGGAGTAAAATGGGTGTTTAAAACTAAGCTAAATGAACTTGGCGAGGTTGATAAACACAAAGCACGGTTGGTGGCGAAGGGATACGCTCAAGAATATGGAGTTGATTACAATGAAATTTTCGCACCAGTTGCAAAATGCGATACAGTCCGAATGGTGATTGCAATGGCTGCGCAAAAAGGTTGGGGTATCTACCAACTTGATGTTAAAAGCGCATTTTTTCATGGAGAATTGATGGAGGAAGTTTTTGTCGATCAACCGCGTGGCTTTGAGAAAAAAAGGGAGGAACATAAAGTTTATAAACTAAAGAAGGCTTTGTACGATCTTAAGCAGGTTCCAAAAGTGTGGTACAGTTGCATTGAGTCCTATTTTACAAAGGAATGTTTTGAAAGGTGCTCATCTAACCCCTACTCTTTTTATTCAAATTGATTCAAAAAGAAGAATTTTGATTGTTAGTTTGTATGTCGACGATCTTATATTTACGAGAAATGATGAGGAATTAATCAAAATTTTTTAAAATTCTATGATGCGAGAATTTGAAATGAATGATCTTGAAAAGATGAAATATTTTCTTGGAGTTGAAGTGTTACAGAGTGATAAAGGAATCTTTATTAGCCAAAGAAAGTATGCCAATGAAGTTCTTGAGAGATTTGGTATGTTAAATTGCAACTCCGTTAGAAATTCGATTGTTCCATGAACAAAACTGGTAAAAGATGAAGATGGAGTCAAAGTAGATGCCACTGGCTATAAGCAAATTGTGGGAAGTCTTCGATACTTAACTACGACCAGACATGATCTAATGTATGTGGTTGGACTAGTAAGCCGATATATGGAGAAACCTACAGAACTTCATCTGGGTGCAGTAAAAAGAATCTTGCGATATATCAAAGGAACCTCGGAGCTGGGTATTCTATACAAAAAGGTGGAATCGGCGAGTTAGCTGGCTACACAGATAGTGATTATGCCGGGGATCAAGATGACAGAAGAAGCACTTCCGAATATGCCTTTTTATTTGGGGACAACGTCGTTGCATGGTCTTCGAAGAAACAACCAATAGTGACTTTATCAACCACTGAAGCGGAGTTTGTCGTAGCAGCAGCATGTGCTTGTCAAGCAGTTTGAATGAAAAGAGTTTTGAATGCTTTTAATCATCCTCAAAGGGAAAGTATCACGTTGTATTGTGACAACGCTTCCACCATCAAACTCTCAAAGAATGATGTATTGCATGGAAGAAGCAAACACATTCATGTAAGGTATCACTTCCTTCGTGAATTGTCTAATAATAAAATTATCAAGCTTGTCCATTGTGGAACTAAGGAGCAGATAACAGACATCATGACTAAGGCGTTGAAGTTGGAAACATTTGAGAAGCTTAGGGAAAAGCATGGAATTTGTGGTGCAACGGAAATAAACTGACTGCAGATATGCATATCAATTTAAGGGAGGAATTGTTTGAATTATTTACTGTTTTTTCAGAGTTGTTTTTCTTGTTCCAATAAGTCCTATTCCTTAGGAGAACTTATTGTATTATTTTAAATTAGTGGTGGTCCTTGCTTTTAGGAGTTACAGAAGATTAGTTGTGATTTTGTTTTTTGTTATCTGTAAGGCTATATAAAGCCAGCTTTCTCTCTTCAAAAAGTGTGATGTTTTTCATCTTCAATAAAATTGTTCACTTACAAATTTTTCACGATACTCAACTCTAATTTGCGGTTCTCGGTGGTCTTTCATTAGCTTAACCCTTTTTGTGGTTTGTTTGCCGATGCATTCAGATTTGTTCCTGTCTAGCTATTTTATGTTCGAGTCTTTTGGTTGGGGTTTTAACCCTTTCCATGCCCGGTCCTTGTGCGATGTAAAGTGGCTAGTGCCACTATTATAGAAAATGTCTAAATTATGTATTTAATTTACGATGCTAGTTGTAAACTTTAATGTAATCTTCAATATTTTCTCTTTTTGATAAGACTAATAATTTCTATTCAAAAAAATAAGTGGCTTAAATACACATTATAATTCTTAAATATTTTTTTGTTACATTTAGATAATTCTTAAATACTTAAAAGGGAGAGTGTCCTTAAAAATAATAATTTGATTTTGTTAAATTTAGTACGTGGGTGATGTGAAAAATATGTATTTTTAAAATTATATTAACAATGATTGTTGGTGGAGTGATAAATAATTTATACATGTACTTTATTAAATATGGGTTCGATATTCAAAAGTATAAATTTTTAGTTGTTTATTTAAAGATTATATATAAGTATAAGAATAAAAAAAGGACATTAAGTATAATTTAAAATAAGAGTAATTTAGTAATTTTTAACTAAGTTAATGTCTGAATAAGGAATGTATTGTCTAACTGGGCTTGAACTCGACTTTACCATAAACAAGTCTGGTTAATGAATGAATAAATCGAAGTAATAAATAAAAATATAAACAAGTTTCCAAATGATTTAAGTCGAATCGAATGAAAATATTTCAAGTTATTTCAGTAGACATAACTTTTATCGACCAAACTTGATTTGAATGAAAAGAAATTGAGTCGTTTAATTCAAATAAATTTTTTGAATAATTTTGTTGACTTTTTAACCACATCTAAATTTTATTAATTACCATAAAAGATAATACAATACAATGCATTAAAAATAGAAGAAAAAAAGAGAGACAAGTCCACTAAAAGTCTCTTACAATATTGTAAAGAAAGCAGATATTTCTATCAAGGTTAGCATATCAAAATTCAAAACCTTCTTGAATTTTCTTGTCTATACCCAAACGAGACAATTTACAGAGTGAAAAATGAGTGGTGAACGAACCAAGCTATCAGGAAGATTGCTTCGCTACCCCAGGTCTGATAACATTATAATCAGAGATTAGCGCCGTGAAGATCTCTGTACGAGCATTAACCGACCTTTAATGTGTGTTGAAATCTTGTCACAAAAGAAGATAAAACGAACCACAAAAAAATAAAAGAAAAACATGTCACAAGGAGAAAAAAGACACGCCATAGAAGCAAAAAAATATTTAAATATAAAGATATAAAAAAAATAATAGACCTGATGACCGACAATCAATACTAAAATTAATATTAATTGTCGACCACCAACTAAAATAAAATAAAAAAAGCAAAATTACAGGTGACAGAGATAAAAGTGAGAGTAGTCGAGAAAAAAGAGAGCGGCTTGGGAAAATCTTTTATTAATGATGTTGTTTTTCTTTTAATAGTGAATTAAAATAGGTATTGAATCGAAATAAACATTATAAATCAAGTCTTATCAAAATTTTCATGATTTGGAAGTCCACTTAAAAATTAGAAATCGTTAATAACACGATACACAGTATTTTTAAATGAATTAAGAAAAAGTTAACATTAGCGGTGTTCATGGTAGATTAACCGTACCATTTAACATAAACGGTTGGTTAATCGTTATAACGATTATTGTAAAATCAAAATTGATTTTGATATAAGAAATAATTTTAGAGATTTAATTGCAAAAATAATATTTTTTTAAGTATTTCAAAAATTAACCAATTGACAAGTCTTTTTGGACTTGGTACTCTTTCAAGTCAAAACATATTAAAAGGGTTCAATTTTTCTAAGTCATTTCAAGTGTTTCCAAGCCAAACTTCAATAAAATGCCCAGGCGTATCGATACCCTCTAGCGTATCGATACAAAATTTCAACATTGGAATTTTAATCGACCATAGCATATCGATACAGTTTAACCTCGTATCAATACAATATTAATCTGAGTAAGACTTTAAGCTATAGCGTATCGATATGCATCGGGACCGTATCGATAACGCTTTTCATATAAAAATATTTTTAATGCTATAGCGTACCAATACGGTATGTCACCGTATCGATACGATGTGTTAACCTTTGCAAAAAACTTTACATTTAATATTCGAACGTTGGCTTGTCAGTTATGGGAATCCAAAATTTTAAATGACCGTTGAACGGTATCGATACGCTAAGGTAGCGTGCCGATACACTTTTTTATCAAAACACAATTCAGGATTCCAATGAACAAAAATTGTACCGATACGACTTAACATATCGGTACGCCCCTGAAGACTGTACCGATATGACCTTCTAGCGTATCGATACGCTTTATTTTTAGTCACAACGACTCTTTCTTCTTTGAGATAGATATAGATACGCCCTCGAAGAGTATCAATACAGTTAGCAGTTGGGGAGTATTTATTGCGGGAAATTGCAGCTTAACAGCTAGATTAATGACCTCAACCACTCAAACAGCTAAAAATCAATGCAAGGGTATAAAAGCAAGTCTCAAAAGCTACAACAACAACTATTGAACCTTCAAGCAACATCAAAGCATTCAATCCAAACCCTTGTGCCTTTAGTGTCAAATTCTTGTACCCAACTCATTTGAAAATTTTCATTGTAAATCTTTTCAGAGTTTGGGGTGTGTTTTTGTGTAATTGGGTAAACAATTAGCCTTTGAGAGGTACAATAAAAGTTTGCCTATCTTCCTTTGTAAAAGAGTGATATTGGGTCAATCTTTGGGTAGAGAGATTGATCGATTTGTAAGGTTTCTTCCTAAGCCAAGAAAAGGGGACGAATTCAAGTTAGTGAATTGTTGAAATCCTCAGTAGGGTGTTGAGGTAGTGGATGTAGAGCTTGTTCGAAGCTTGAACCACTCTAAAATTACCTTGTCTTTTAAATTACTCGTTTACAACCTTCAATTTTTATTCCACCAATTCACACACTCTTGGTGATTAACCATCATTTGATCAACTCAACAATTGATATCAGAGCTACACTCATTGGAAGGATTAACACCATCTTAAGTAGATTTTGGAAGAGTCTGATCAAGTGCACTTCAATCAACATCTTACTATGGCATCCGGCTCAAACCTCTACGAGTCTCTATGCATCACCAAACCACCATTCTTCAATGGGGATAACTATCCTTATTGGAAGAACTGGAAGTGACTCTTCATCAAATCAAACGGCTACATGGTGTGGGACGTGGTAGAAGACGGTCTTATAATTCCAATAAAGAGAGATAGTGAAGGAAGGCTTGTTCCGAAGACCAAAGCCGAAATGGTTGATGGAGATAGAAGACGTTTGCATGTCAACGACAAAGCCTTGCACATAATCTTTTGTGCACTCAGTCCTGATATATACTCAAAGGTGTTTTCAATCGAAAGTTCTAAAGAAGTGTAGGACACCCTAGAGACTACATATGAAACAACAAATGACGTCAAGGAGACGAAGATCAAGTTTCTCAATTTGAGTTATGAAAACTTCAAAATGGAAGCCGATGAAAGTGTATCTAAGATGTTTGATCGGTTCTCGGTCATTGTCAATGGACTAAAGGGCTTCGGTGAAGTTATTCCCGAAGATAATCTAGTCCGAAAGCTACTATACTCTCTTTCAAAGTCTTAGGATGGCAAGAGGAATGCCATTGTTGAGATTTTAGGAGCTCGATTCGATCAACCGTTCTTGCTCGCCAAGTGCGGAGAAGTTGGATAATTGGGTGTTTTAGTGGGAGGTGAAAATTAGGCAATTTGACACAAGGATTTATAGTGGTTCAACCTTCTAACCAAGGTCTACATCCACTACCTTAGCTCCCCACTAAAGATTTCCAACAAATTCACTAAGAATTTCGTCCCCTTTTCTCGAATTAGGAGGAAACCGTTACAACCCTCAAAGATTTCTACTCAAAGCTTGAAGGAACACTCTCTTTACAAAGAAAGACTTAGAAAACTAGAAAAAAATCCCTCTAAAAGGTGTTTGTTTGCAATTCTAAGCTCTCACCCAAAACCTAAACACTTGAGAAAATTTAACAATGTAAGCTCACAAGTGTTGTCTAAGCAATAAATGAACAATTAAAGCTCTAGACAAATTTTGACATCATAATGTTGTAACAATTGAAGCATTAGCCATTACAAGATGCTTGAAGGTCCCTTTTATACTCCCAATTGAGTTTGTAGCCGTTACTAGCCGTTGGGGATGAATTGGAGCTGTTGAGGACTTTATTTCCCTTCATTAATGTTGTTCTGCAGCTATTCGTATCGATACGCGTAGAACCGTATCGGTACGGCCTTCATCAGAAACTAGTCGTTGGGCTCTTGTCAGCCTGGGCGTATTGATATGCTTTAGGGCGTATCGGTATGGGTTCACTTTTAAAAGGCCGTTGGGAAATAGCCGTTGGGGTGGTTGAAAGGGGATCAGTACGGTTACCTGGCGTATCGAAACGATCCCGATCCGTATCGAAACGGCTAAGCCTGTTTCGATACGGGTTTTGGCAGTGACCAAACTGGGGCAAAAAGGTATCGGTACGGGTACAACTGTATCGATACGGGTACGTTGAAAATACAAGTTTGGCTATTAAAAACATGAAAAATCTTGCCAAAAACCTCTTAAAATACCTCAAACATAAATTCAAGTTATTTGGACTTAAAACCAAGTTTTAAATTCTTTTCAAATTAGTCCAAAACATTTTTCAATTATTATATCAAAACATTAGTTCTTCAATCTCCCCCTTTTTGATATAATAAAACTAACGTGAAAAGTTGTTTGGGATTCTCCCCCTTTTATCTTTAAAAATGTGAATAAGAGATTAAAGATATGAAATCAAATAAAGCTCCCCCTTATTAATTAGAGACTAAAGATATGAAATCAAATAAAGCTCCCCCTTATTCATTTGAAAATTCAATTTTCAAACCATTTCTCCCCTTTTTGTTATATCAAAAAGAATTTAAAACATTAAGTTTCAAAATAACAATAGAGGTAAGGAAAATTGACACACTTAAAATTTTGGTTTAAAATTGGCTCCCCCTTACTCAAAGCATCATAAGAATGTTAGTTCAACATATATGATTAACTAGTTGACTTAAATGAAAATTAATCAAATAAAAGCAAAAGCAACTAGATTTTACAACACTTGAACACAAGGGAGGATGTGAAGCCTTCCTTCTTCAAGTGTTCTTCCTATGTGTGCATGGAGCTCCCCCTCAAAGTTTGACTTGTTGATCACTGTCCATCACACCTAGCAAAAGACAATCAAGTAATTTTTGGTATCCAAATTGCTTTGGATCCATAGACATTAGTAGCACAAAATTTAGTCCCCTTAGGAATCCATTTTTCAATTTCATCCTTTTTAGTTGAAGTGGTTAGTCCTTTTGGGACCCAAACACTTCTAAAACATTTTCCATTCATAAATCTAGGGGCACTAGATTGTCTTACATAAAAATTTGATTTTCCAAAACTATTTTTCTTTTCAAGTTCCTTGGAAATCAAATATTTTTCCTTTTGAACTTTGAGAAGCAAATTTTGTAAATCAAAACATTTTTGTTCAAAATCTTTCAATTTTGCTTCAAGTTCAAGATTTGTTTTGGAAAGCAAATCATTTTCAATTTTTATTTTTGAAATCAACTTTTTATTCTTGGAAAATGATGTCTTGAATTCCAAAAGCAAATAATCATAGGCATCTTGTAACTCATCAAATGTATAAGAATTTGAAATAGATGAGTTAGAAGTTACCTCCCCCTCATTGAGGGCCATCAAGCATAGGTGGGCTACTTCATCATCGGTGGAGTCTTCATCACTCCATGTGGCCACATATGCTTGTTTTGAAGATGATCCTTTCTTTTTGGATTTGTGGGAGTCCTTCATCTTTTTCATCGATTCATGCTTGGATTTTTCCATTTTGCTCTTCATGAACCCGGCAAATTTGTTGAAGATATAGGACATCTCTTCATCTTCACTTTCCTTCTCACTTGAATCTACATGATGGCATGTGGAGGATTTGAGATCTACGGCACTAGCATTGATGCCTAGCTCCATGATCTTCTTCTTCCCCATCGCTCTAATATCTTCCTTCTTCTTCTCCTCTTCTTTGTTTTTCTTCATTATTTGGTGAGTGAGAAGAGACCCCCATGAGTTCATCAAGCTTCAAGGTTTTGAGATTCTTGGCTTCGATGATGGCGGTCCTCTTTGAGTCCCATGACTCGGGAAGGGAGTAGATGAGCTTACGGACAAGCTTCTCTTCCGGGATGGCTTCTCCATAACCTTTAAGACCATTTGTGATAGTGGAGAACCTATCAAACATCTTCTCGATGTTTTCTTCCGGATCCATCTTGAAGTTCTCATACTCTAAGGTTAGGAGCCCAATCTTGGTCTCCTTGACTTCATCGATTCTCTCGTATGTGACTTCAAGCTTGTCCCATACCTCCTTGGCACTCTCACAAGAAGACATCTTCTCATAGATGGTTGGGCCAAAAGCACAAAAGAGCATGTGCAAGGCTTTGCAATTAAGCTTCATCTTCTTGCGATCGTCGGCACTCCATTCCGCTTTGCTTCCTTGAGGCACGAACGGACCATCTTCAACTATGTCACATAGCTTGTAATCTCTTGACTTCAAGAAGAATTTCATCTTTATCTTCCAATGGGCATAGTGGTTTCCGTCGAAGAAAGGCGGTTTGTCGATTAATTGTGCCATTGAGCCGGTTGGTGAAATATTGATCGAGCTTGCCGGATCTTCTCAATAGGATATGAATCCCTTTCGATTGAGCCAAGCTCTGATACCAATTGTTGAGATTTTAGGGGCTCGATTCGATCAACCGTTCTTGCTCGCCAAGTGTGGAGAAGTTGGATAATTGGGTGTTTTAGTGGGAGGTGAAAATTAGGCAATTAGACACAAGGATTTATAGTGGTCCAACCTTCTAACCAAGGTCTACATCCACTACCTTAGCTCCCCACTAAAGATTTCCAACAAATTCACTAAGAATTTCATCCCCTTTTCTCGAATTAGGAGGAAACCGTTACAACCCTCAAAGCTTTGTACCCAAAGCTTGAAGGAACATTCTCTTTACAAAGAAAGACTTAGCAAACTAGAAATCCCTCTAAAAGGTATTTGTTTGCAATTCTAAACTCTCACCCAAAACCTAAACACTTGAGCAAATTTAACAATGTAATCTCACAAGTGTTGTCTAAGCAATAAATGAACAATTAAAGCTCTAGACAAATTTTGACATCATAATGTTGTAACAATTAAAGCATTAGCCATTGCAAGATGCTTGAAGGTCCCTTTTATACTCCCAATTGAGTTTGTAGCCGTTACTAGTCGTTGGGGATGAATTGGAGCCGTTGAGAACTTTATTTCCCTTCATTAATGTTGTTCTGCAGCTATCCGTATCGATACGCGTGGAACCGTATCGGTACGTTCTTCATCAGAAACTAGTCGTTGGGCTCTTATCAGCATGGGCGTATTGATACGCTTGAGGGAGTATCGGTACGGGTTCACTTTTAAAAGGCTGTTGGGAAATAGTCGTTGGGGTGGTTGAAAGGGGATCGGTACGCTTACCTGGCGTATCGAGACGATCCCGATCCGTATCAAAACGGCTAAGCTTGTTTCGATACGGGTTTTGGCAGTGACCAAACTGGGGCAAAAAGGTATCGGTACGGGTACAACCGTATCGATACAGGTACGTTGAAAATACAAGTTTGGCTATTAAAAACATGAAAAATCTTGTCAAAAACCTCTTAAAATACCTCAAACATAAATTCAAGTTGTTTGGACTTAAAACCAAGTTTTAAATTCTTTTCAAATTAGTCCAAAACATTTTTCAATTATTATATCAAAACATTAGTTCAACAGCCATCATCGAAGCTCGAGATTTGAAGACTCTCAAGCTTGACGCCCTTGTTGGATCTCTACCCACTCATGAGATTATGAAGCAAGGGAGTGAAGAAGAGAAGATGAAGGAAGAGAAGAAAGATGTTGAAAAGAAGAATCTAGGAATCACACTCAAGACATCATACAACGAAAGCGGTTTTAGTGAGGAGGAGGACAAAGAGATGGCCATGTTGGCCAAACGATTCACTCGATTCATGAAGTCCAATCGAGGAAGAAAATTCAATAAAAGAGAGGACTTCAAGAATAAACGAAAATAGGAAGAAAAGGATCAACTCATTTGTTATGAGTGCAAGAAGCCCGACCATATCCGAACCGATTGCCTTCAATTGAGGAAGAAGAGCTTTGAAAAGAAGAACAAGCTCAAGGCTCAAATGGCAACTTAGAGTGATGAGGAGTCATCCGAGGAAGAGGAGGAAGTGTCTAATCTTTGCCTCATGGCCTTTGAGGAGGATCACATGGTAAACTCTAACTCATCTCTTACTTATGATGAATATGATGAGTTACAAATTGTTTATGATGAATTGGTTGAAAATATAAAGAGTCTATTTTGAAAAACAAGAAATTCATTTTCGATTTGAAATCTCAAAATGAATCTCTTTCAAAACCCAATTATGAATTGGAAAAGAATGTTTTATATTTGATAAATCTTTAAAATGAGCTTAAAAAGAAAAATCTTGATGTTGAAAAACTTCTTTTCGATTTTCAATATTATCACACAAAAGAAGCGGATAATCTCAAAAATTCACTTACTATTAGAAAAATTGCTCTTGAAAAGGGAAATTCTTCAAAAACCCAATATGTTAAGAGAAAACAATTTTACCCTAAATAAAGAGATTTTCAAAAGCAATCCAAAGTTAAAAGGGTTATGAGTGTAGGAACTCATTGTTTCTAATAATGTAAATGCAATTGCTTCTTGGATTCCTAAGGGAACCAAGCTTTTGGGAGCTAACACTTGTGGACCCAAAATGGTTTGGGCACAAAAATCAAAGAACTAATCTTTGTTTGAAGGGGGAGCATTGCTAAAAGGCCAAAGCTTCAAGTCAAAACACATGGTACCTTGATAGTGGATGCTCAAGACACATGACCGGAGACAATAGTAGATTCATAGAGCTCAACCCAACACATGGTGGAGTGATGACTTTCGGTGACAACTCCAAAGGCCATATTGAGGGCATTGGCTCTATTGGTAATCTCTCATCCATTCTCATTGAAAATGTATTACTTGTCAATGGTCTTAAACATAATCTTTTGAGCATTAGTCAACTTTGTGATAAAGGTTTTGATGTTCATTTTGATAAAAAAGAGTGTAAATTGTGAACATTAAAACAAATGAATTAATGCTCATTGGTCATCGCATAGGGAATATGTGATGACTTTTCTAGATGAGAATGATGCATGGTTGTCGCATAGGAAACTATGGCATGCCAACACAAGTGTTTTAGAAAAATTAGCTTCCCAAAATCTAGTTAGAGGTACACTCAAACTAAAATTTTCATTAGATAAAATATGTGATGCTTGTGCTAAGGGTAAACAAAAGAGAACCTCATTTAAACCCATTAATGATGTCTCAACTAGTAGGGTATTACAACTAATCCAGATGGGTTTATTTTGGCCTATTAGAACTATGAGCTTGGGTGGTAAGTCATATGTATTTGTATTAGTAGATGACTTTTCTATATACACTTGGGTTCTATTATTAAGTACTACGAATGAGGCTTTAGAAAATTTTATTACATTTACAAAAATTACCCAAAAAGATCTTGATTTTAAAATTTCACATATTAGAAGTGATCATGGAACCGAGTTTCAAAATATGGGTTTTGAAGATTTTTGTAATGAAAATAGTATTAGCCATAATTTTTTGGCTTCTTGCACTCCTCAACAAAATGGGGTAGTTGAGAGAAAAAATAGAAGTTTAGAAGAGATGGCTAGGACAATGGTTTGTGAAAACAACTTACCTAAGTATTTTTGGACGGAAGCCACTAATATGACTTGTTATATTATTAATAGATTAATGATTAAGCTTATTTTAAAGAAAACACCTTATGAGATTTTAAAATCCAAAAAAGCATAACATTAGCTATTTCCACTCTTTTGGTTGTAAATGCTTTGTTTTAAACAATAGAAAAGACAATCTAGGTAAATTTGATGCTAAAAGTGATGAAACAATATTTTTGGGGTATTCCCTAAACTCTAAAGCATATTGTGTACTTAATAAAAGAACTTTGGTTGTTGAAGAGTCTATACATGTTTTCGATGATAACCTTCTTCCGTGGAAGGAATCTTGTGATGATGATGATGATGATGTAGGGATCATTGAAGCTATTGATGGAGGACAAACATCAAAGATGGATGAGATTCCAACCAAAAAAGAGGATGCATAAGATCCACCTCTTGAAGCCTTGAAGGACTTGGCTCTTGAGAAAAATGAGGTGACATACCCAAGGGAGTTCAATTATGTCAAAGGTGGTGAAATCTTGGGTGATTCATCCAATGGGTAACTACTAGATCATCTTTCAAACTTATGAATCATGTTGCATTTATCATATGTATAGAGCCTAAAAATATCAAATAAGCATTAAAAGATTATTTTGGATATTGATTATGTAAGAGGAACTTAATCAATTTGAGAGAAGTAAAGTATGGACATTAGTTGATAGGCCTAGTAATCAATCTATTATAGGAACTAAGTGGGTATTTAGAAACAAACTAGATGAGAGTGGTAACATGGTGAGGAACAAGGTTATGCTTATTGCTTAAGGTTACACTAAAGAAGAGTGAATTGATTATGATAAAACATATGTACCTATAGCTAGAATAGAAGCTATTAGGATGATTTTTGCATTTGCATGCTATCATAATTTCAAGCCTTTTCAAATGGATGTAAAAAGTGCTTTTCTAAATGGTTTTATAAATAAAGAAGTGTATGTTGAACAACCACCCAGTTTTGAAGATCCAAACTTTCCAAACTATGTTTTTAAACTAACAAAAGCTTTATACGATTTGAAACAAGCTCCTAGAGCTTGGTATGAAAGACTTTCAAACTTTTTAATTGAAAAAGGTTTTGAAAAAGGCAATGTGGATACTACACTTTTCATTAAAAGATATGGCAATGACATTTTAGTAGTTCAAATATATGTTGATGATATTATTTTTGGTTCTACTAATGAATTTTATTGCCAAGAATTTTCTAAGCTAATGCAAGGTGAATTTGAGATGAGCGTGATGGGAGAACTCTCATTTTTCTTGGGGCTCTAAATCAAGCAAAAGAAAGATGACACCTTCATAAATCAAACTAAATACATCAAGGATATACTCAAGAAGTTTGGCTTGGAGAACGTAATCCCTCGAGCCACTCCTATGAGCTCATCAATTAAGCTTGACAAGGATGAATGAGGTAAGTGTGTTGATTCTAAGTTTTATCATTATATGATTGGATCTCTACTTTACCTTACCGTAAGTAGACCCGATATCATGTTTAGTGTTTGCTTGTGTGCTAGGTTTCAAACTAGTCTTAGAGAATCACACCCAGTTTCCATTAAGAGAATCTTTAGATACCTTAGAGATACACCGTGTTTAGGTTTTTGGTATCCTAGAGTCTCCTCCTTTAACCTTCATGCCTTCTCCGATGCGGTTTATGGGGATGTAAGATAGATAGAAAAAGTACCTCCAAAACATGTCAATTCTTAGATAGTATGCTCGTATCTTGGTTCTCTAAGAAACAAAATAGTGTAGCCTTATCTACCACCGAAGCGGAGTACATATACTTAGAGAGTTGTTGTGCTCAAGTCCTTTGGATGAAGCAATAAATCTTAGATTATGGTGTTCAAGTAGATATCATACCTCTTAAGTGTGACAACACTAGTGCCATTTATCTCACTAAGAATCTCATCCAACATTCTAGAACCAAACATATAGAAATTAGACATCATTTCATTAGAGATCATGTCTTGAAAAATGATGTAGTTCTAGAATATGTTGATACCTTGAACCAATTAGCGGATATATTTACCAAACCTTTAGATAAAGAATATTTTTAAACCCTTAGGAGAGAGTTAGGTTTAACTAGCCTTTCTTGATCCTTTTAGATATGGCCAAAAATGTGCTTGAAATCAATTGATGTCCATGCTTATGTTGATTTGCCTCCTTTTGCATCTATGCTTGTTGTTAAGGGAAGTATGCATCAATTTTAGTCATTAAATCTTGCTCATATATCATTCACATGCATTTAAGGTCGTTCAAAGTTAAATTTTTAGACTTAAAACTGTCGAAAATGCATTTTCTAGTAATGTCGTATCGATACGGTTAGAGGCGTATCGATACGAGTTCGTCAATGAGAAGTGATACAGTCCAAATTGTATCAATACGGTCAAAATATATCGATACGATATTAAAAATTAATTTAAAATTAGGGCAAGGGATATTGTTACGCTCTACAAGTGTACCAATACAGTATAGGTGGAAAGTTAAAATCGGGCATTTAAATGAGAAATCACTTTTACATTAAACTTCCCATCTTTTTCTCTAAAAACCCTAGTCGCAACTCACTATAAAAATCCCCTCAATCTCTAAAAATTTTCACATCAAACTTAAAATCAATTGAGGGCTTTTCATCAACACATCAAGGCTTAAGCTTTGTAAGAAATTTGTGCATCATTCATCTTTTGTTCATCCAAATTTCCTCATTCAAGGTATAAACCCTATTTTCTTTTCTTCTTAATTTTTGTTCAATTTTAATGGTTGTCTTTAATAGAATTTTGCATAAAACATATAAATATAGTATGAGTTTTCAAGTTTTTACAAAAAAAATCTTCAAAATCCGAAATTTTTTATTCGAGTATAAATTTATATCGTATATTTTTATAATCTGTTTTTCAAAACTTTTTTTATCCATTTTTTATACTTTTATATATTTTAACCTATAAAATATAGTATTTTTATCAGTACCTTAAATTATTGTAATTTATTTTTGGATTAATTGTGATGATAATTGCATACATGTTCTAATTGTTTTGATGTTTTTAGGATTATAGCACCTAAAAAGAGAGCGAAACGATATTTATCCTCTACGTCTTTCGATCCTATCGAAGACAATGAGGGTAATCCTAAACCAAACCCCCCTTTCATAATCCAAAATAGTTTTCCTAACCCTTCAGATTTGTCATGTTACAAGTTATTTCAAGGTTTTACCCTTAGGGAAGAACGTGTAGTCTTAATCCCGTTTTTAAATTCCGAACGTTTTAAATTTGAATACCTTGGTTTGTTTAGAAGATGAAAAATTATGAACTTTTTGAGTCTATCGCTGATTTTATATCGAAATCTAGTTATAATTTTCTTTTCAAATGCCAAATGCATTCATAATGCTAAAAGAGAACATGTTGTTGCTATTGAATCTCATCTTATGTGCACAACTTTTAGAATTGATCAAAATGTTATTTGTCAAGCTTTTAGTTTTGAAAATATCGGGATTGATGATGAAAAATCTCTGGGCAATGGTCCTCTTGGTTCTGTCAATGTTTTAAATGCCCAAGACCGTATACTTCATCTTATAATTTTTTGGTTTATTCATCCCTCGGGTCGGAAATTTTCAATCATTCGTCAAGTGGATGACTTTTGGCTTAGGTGTTTTCGTAAGGGTAAGAGCTTCAATCTTTGTCAAATTATGTTTGTCGATCTTGTCTATCTTGTTCAACACCGTCACACCGACCAAGTCAAATCTTTTTACTATTCGACGGCCTTGAGTCATTTGTTTCACTCCCTTAAGATAGATTGTTCTCGTGACTATCCCGAACCCCTTGGCGTACCCATATATTAGCGTTCCCTTACCCGTGCTCACTTTGCCTACCTCAACAATGAATGGGTTCGTGTTCCTCGAGCTCCTCGCCAAGATGTTCAAGCGGAAGCTCCACAAGGCCCTCAAGGTGCTCATGTTGCTCAATCCTCCATGGATACTCACTTTACATCATTGGAAGATCGAGTCAAGGGCCTTGATACTCGCTTCACATCTTTGGAGGATCAAGTCAAGGCCATTGGACTTCAATAAAATTCCATGGATGTCTCTCTCACCATATTCCATGGTGCTTGGCTTAACCACACTCGGAAACCTCAACCAAGTCAAGTTGATGAGGTTGAAGACGATGGTGTGGACGAATAGATTTGCACCTCATGGCGTATCATTTAGTTTTTTAGTTTATTCACCTATCTATATTTTGTTTTAAGAACCTATTGTTTGATTTATGTTTTTAGGATGATTTTGGAATTATGTTTGCACTTACTTGCTTTGGATTTTATTGCTTAATAATATTGAGTTGCTTATTTATGCTTTACATTGTGCCTCATGTTTATTATCCTTATTTTATGCATTAATTATGTTTGATCTAACAAAAAGAGGGGAGAAGTGTAAGAGCCAATGTTTGAAAACCAATTTTTGAAAACCTATCTTAAACTAAAAGGAAGTAAGTTTTTCAAAGTTTTCAAAACTTAAAATTTTATACTTGGTTTTGTTATATCAAAAAGGGGAGATTGTAAAACCAAAATTGACTTTGATATAACAAATAACTTTAGGGACTTAATTGCAAAAATAATATATTTTTTAAGTATTTCAAAAACTCACCAATTGGCAAGTCTTTTGAACATAGTACTCTTTCAAGTCAAAAGATATTAAGAGGGTTCAAATTTTCTAAGTCTTTTCAAGCCAAACTTCAACAAAATGCTCAGGCGTATCAATACCCTCTAGCGTATCGATACGGATTTTCAACACTGGAATTTTAATCGACCATAGCATACTGATACGGTTTAACCCCGTATCGATAGGATATTCATCTGAGTGAGACTTTAAGCTATAGTGTATCGATACACATCGGGACCGTATCAATACCGTTTTTCATATAAAAACATTTTAATGCTATAGAGTACCGATACGGTATGTCACCGTATCGATACGATGTGCTGACCTTTGCAAGAAACTTTACATTTAATATTCGAACGTTGGCCTGTAAGTTATAGGAATCCAAAATTTTAAATGACCGTTGGACGGTATCGATAGGCTAAGGTAGCGTACCGATACACTTTTTTTCAAAACACAATTCAGGATTCTAGTGAGCAAAAGCAATATCGATACGACTTATCGTATCGTTACGCCCTTGAAGATCGTACCGATACGCCCTTCTATCATATCGATACGCTTTGTTTTTCAGTCAAAACGACTCTTTCTTCTTTGAGACCAGTATCGATACTCCCTCGAAGAGTATCGATACGGTTAGTAGTTGAAGAGCATTTATTTGCGGGAAATTACAGCCCAACGGCTAGATTAATGACCTCAACCACCCAAACGACTAGAAATCAATGCAAGGGTATAAAAACAAGTCTCAAAAGCTACAACAACAACTATTGAACCTTCAAGCAACATCAAAGCATTTAATCCAAACCCTTGTGCCTTTAGTGTCAAATTCTTGTACTCAACTCATTTGAAATTTTTCATTGCAAATCTTTTTAGAGTTTGGGAAGTGTTCATGTGTAATTGGGTAAAAAATTAGCCTTTGAGATGTACAATCAAAGTTTGCCTATCTTCCTTTGTAAAATAGTGATATTGAGTCAATCTTTGGGTATAGAGATTGATCGATTTGTAAGGTTTTCTCCTAAGCTGAGAAAAGGGGACGAATTCAAGTTGGCGAATTGTTGAAATCCTCAGCAGGGTGCTGAGGTAGTGGATGTAGAGCTTGTTCGAAGCTTGAGCTACTCTAAAATTGCCTTGTCTTCATTTTTAAATTATCCATTTGCACCCTTCAATTTTTATTCCACCAATTCACCCCCTCTTGGTGATTAGCCATCATTTGATCAACTCAACAGTTATTAAACCGTAACTTACCATTAAAAACGGTTAACCATTAAATTTTTAAACAGTTAATCGTTATAGTATTTTAACCGCTACTTAACAGTTCAGTTACAGGTTAACTTGTAATCTATTATATTTTTTTCAAATGTTCACTAATTTTTTTTAGAATAATGAAATTATCTCTTTGATAAATATTGTATTAAATTTTTTAGAAAAAAAATTAAATAAAGAATTTCTAACCACAAACTTTATTTTATTTCTAAATTATTTCATAACAGTTATTCATTAACCCTTATTTTTAACGGTTGGTTAATCGTAACCGTTTAAGCTTTATCGATAAGTTAATTAATCGGTAAAATTTAATGATTATACCGATTAACGGTCATGATTAATGGTTGCGATTTATTTTATATACTCTTAATTAAAATCACCAAAAGTATTTTGAGTGAAGTGGTCAGGCATATTTTATTCTTAAAAAAAAATCATTTTAAAACTTAAAAATGACATCATTGAAAAAGAAATCCACAAATATAAAAGGAGGAATTTTTACAAATAGTAAAACAATAATAAAGATTATCTTAGTTCTATAAAGTATTAAACCACATGTGTTGAGAATTCATTTAATAGGGGTTTTTCTAACGTGGGACGCTTTAAAATGAAGTTAAAAAGAAAAGTAACCAAAATTTTTATATTTTTTTATAAAAATTTTGGTATCGACTTTTTGATATATACTGAATTTTTAACAAAAAGTGTAAGAATTTCGGTATATACCTAATTTCTTACCCTTTTGAAATTTCGGTATATACCACTTTTTAAAGGTAGTAATTTCAGAATACTCGATTTTGATTTAGTTGCAGTGGAGTCTTTGTTCGAATTCATCTCATCTTCGTTAGGGTGAGACATTCTCAAATTCCATTAGTTTTACCCTTAACGTGTTTGATAAATTGTCTCAATGAATTGCATTTCTTTCTTTTCCCCTTCCTATTATTTAGTTATATTATAGTTTAGTTTAGGTAGAATGAACAAAATCTTTTTTTATTAAAGGGGAAAGCACCTATTACATGCCTCGTTAAAAAACCTCCCTAAGCCTAATGGAGGAAAAAGAGTGCACGTAATAGAGCTATAAAACAAGACCGATCATAGCAATCGAGTTTGACCAACCCAAAATTACATCACCACACTAGAGCCATAGGAATAGCCCTGTCGAAAAGCAAAGAAAACACCCAAGACACTAGCAGTTAACGAGCATGCCACTGCCACTACCAATGTCCTCTGAACTCGCCAAGCTCTCTCCCACCATAGCATCAGCATTAATAGCATCCCGAACCATCTCAGAAGGGTCAAGAAAACAATAATGGTCTAGAGGTAAATCATTTACCTTCTTCGCCATCATATCCGCAATAGTATTCGCCTTACGCCTAATCCAAGAGTAATTGACCTCCCAATTTCGCGATAGAATCTCCGCAAGGTGACCCCGCAAACTAGAAGGAATTTGTGCAGGATCCCGGCAACATAATCTATTGTAAACATCTCTACTATCCGTCTCGACAATCACCTTGGTATAACCAAGCGACCATGACGTCAAAAGTCCCTCAAAAACAGCCCAAAGTTCCGTATCAAAGAAGGAACACGCACCAATTCGCTTAGAAAAGCCAAAGCGCCAACGGCCATTAGAGTCGCGCCCCAAGCCTCCACAAGTTGCCAACCCGGTCCCGGGATCCCTAGCGCCATCGACATTTAATTTAACCCAACCAATCGGTGGCCTCTTCCATCTCATCGGCACCCGAGTAGTCCCCTGCAGCACATTATCATGAACCTCGCGAGCGATGGCCATATAGAAGGTGTTGCAATAACGCCGAGCTTGAACAAGAATGGGTTCCTGAACATCCGACTCAGTCCCAAAGACAACCGCATTCTGACGCTTCCAAGTCAGCCAAAGAATCGTCGCAAACAACATATCCCAATCTTCATGATGCCGAGCGAAGTACTGCATATTACTAATATTCTCCAGGATCCACTCATTAATACCGCTGCTGAAAAACTCATGTACCTTATCAACTTTTACAAGCTGCAGCCACGTCCCACGAATCATCAGAGAGTCTCGGAGGACGTGGGATATGTCCTCCACCGCTGCTCCGCAAATGATGCAACCAGCGCTGTTTGCAACATGCCAACGAACCCGCTCGGCGTTTGTCATTATTCGCCCATGACACACCCGCCATTAAAAGGTCTTGATCTGAGGCATACCACGAAAGCAGCTCAGAGTCTTCCAAATCGGGTCTACAACCATCGGAATTGATGTAGCGCGTAACCCATACGCGGACCGCACCGTAAACCGCCGGTTCGATTCACAACTCCATCTAGGTCTATCAGGCAAGGTGGAGATTAGATGTGGTTTGACAGCCATGATTCCATGGAGCACATTAGGCGGAAGCTTATCCGCAAATAAATCCCAATTCCAGTGCCCATCATGCGTTACCATGCTTCTTACGGACGTGAAAGTATCAGGAACATTCCCATCACCTAAATAGCGGCAAAGGGGTTCAACCGATTCAACCCAAGCATCTCTCCAAAAATCAACATGATGACCATCACCTAGATTCCAAATAATATTCCGAATAAGATCAGACCAAATAAGCGTAATCCCGGTCCAAAGACGCGAGCCTCTTAGGCGGGGAAGTGTAGTCGGCATTGCTTCTTTAATACTGTAACACCCCAAAAATTACGCCCAAAATTATAAACCCTAGATTCGAATTTTTTTATGATATTTTTATTTATTATAAGATACTTATTAAATTTATTTTATTTTATTTTATTTTAAAGTGTAGTTTTTTTTTAAATTAGTTTTCTTGAGGGTAAAGTTTTCAAACGTGACTTCCTAAATTCGGCTATTTTTTCTAGGCCGGGTTTAGGGGTTACATTTAGTGGTATCAGAGCTAAGTTCAACCCTCGGACTGTGTGGCTTACATAAAATTTTAAGCCGAAAATGATTTTTGCATGCATATTAAATATTTTTGGGGCAAAATGAGATTTCCCAATAAATTTATTATTTTAAAGAATTAAAGATATGTTTTGAATAAAAACTCCAAGTACCAACTCGAATTCTAAGATTGTCCCTTTTGTAGATAGATTACTATGACACCTCGTATGAGCTCTAGATTAATGACTGATCGTGATCATATTCGTTCTTATGAAATTGATATCAAAGTCTACCTGAAAGCCCTGTGTTATCATTCATAACCTGGTCTAAAATGTCTTTTTTTAAAATTGTTATCAAAACCTCTGTTTTTTGAAGTATGTCGTTAGTCTGAAAATTTTGAGGACAAAATTTCTTTTATGGGTGGGAGAGTTGTAACACCCCAAAAATTACGCCCAAAATTATAAACCCTAGATTCGAAAAATCCATAATTTTAAAAACTCTAATTTTGAAATCCCTAACAATTGAGAATTTTTAATTCAAACCCCTAAATTTTATGAAGTACTAAATAAGAATTTTTATCAAACGTGGAAGTCAATATAAAGTTTTTTGAAAGTTTAAGGACTGACTCCATAAATAACCCTTTATCGAATTGAATTTTAATTTAACTTGATTTCTTCCTTCCGTTTTTTTAATTGTTTAATATATATATAACCCTTTAATTTTAGATTGAATTCTTATTTCCTTTAAACACTGACGTAACAATGGGCTTTAAACTCTTTTATTATTAAACTTTTCTTTTATATATATATATATTTAAATATGTATACCTTAAAATTCCATATTTTTTTCACGTTAACATTACTTTTTCCATTGGTTTTGTCGGTCGCTCTTGGCAAGTTTCACCCTTGATTAGCCGTTCATCGTTTCCCCTATTCTCAAATCTTACGATTTATCGCCTCTTCCATCAATATCGTTGAACTAGTAATTTCTGATCGCTCCAAGGTGTATTTTCTTCCGGTGCTATAATTAAATTATATGTTATTTTTCTATGTGTTGATGTTTTACCCTTTATGTGATTATTTATATGTATTATGATTTTTATGGTTGACATCATATGCATACGTTTTCAAAATATGTTTTTACTATGATTTACGAACCGTGATTTATGGACTACGATTTATGAACTATGATTTATGGACTTATGGACTATGATTTATGAAGTATGTTTACGAAATATCGGATTTATGGAACTTTGTTTATGAAATTTGATTTTTTTAATCATCATATCATTGTATGAGCATGGGTTGGGATCTGATCGGGGAAGTTCAGTGGTTTCACCCTTCGGGCTGAATTCCACTTCGGATTGGCGGTTGTAGTGAGAAGTTCTGAGGAACTTTCCTCTTGGCGGTTGTAGTTGGGTGCATTGCATTGCGCTTGTGATTTTATGTGTTATGATTTAAAGAATTTTAAGAAAATATTACTATATTTTTACGACTATGATTTTCTTGCACTTTAGAGACACACTAAGTTCTTTAGCTTACTCCCCCATAGTTTTCCTTTTTCAGATATCTTGGACTCTAGGGAACTTGGTACTTGGAGGATCTCAGATTTTATCCGGTTATTTTATTATATAATACGAAACTATTTTTTTTTATCAGATTTTTATTTATTATTTTGGAACATGAATGCAATTTTTGACTAATTATATTTTAAGATTATTTTTAGCATTTATCTACTGTTATTTTAATTCAGAGATTTTATATAATCATTCGAATTTTTTTATGATATTTTTATTTTTATTTATTATAAGATACTTATTAAATTTATTTTATTTTATTTTATTTTAAAGTGTAGTTTTTTTTAAATTAGTTTTCTTGAGGGTAAAGTTTTCAAACGTGACTTCCTAAATTCGGCTATTTTTTCTAGGCCGGGTTTAGGGGTTACAAATACCATACTTGCAACGAAGAATACGAACCCAAAGACGGTTCGGTTTCGACAACATAATGAATCCAAGCTTCATGAGAAAAGCCTCGTTTTGGCATTCTAATTTCTTCATACCCAAACCACCCTCAACACTCGGAGAGCAAACAATCTCCCAATTAACGGCATGGTTCCCACGACTATTACCACAATGACCCCAAATGAAATTTCTAATCAACCGCTCAATTTCAGTATAAACATAACTTAGGTAAACGGATAGATTGCATGGCATACATAGGAATAGCTGCAAGAACCGATTTTGCCAAGATAATACGGCCCGCAAAAGAGAGCATCCGAGCCTTCCATCCATAAAGCTTATCCGCCACTCTTTGAATCAAATAACGATAGGTTATTTTAGTGATTCGACCATGGAGAAGAGGAACACCCAGATAACGACCAAGGTCATCAACACACTGAAAACCAAAAGCTCCACTAATATCCTCCCTAAGAGAAGCATGAATATTACGGGAAAAGAATATGTTCGTCTTCGATATACTTACTTTATGGCCAGAGCATTCACAGAACTCGCGCAGAACCCGACTAACAACATCGAATTGGTGGAAAGAAGCTTCAGGAAATAAAACGAGGTCATTCGCGAAAAAGAGATGAGATATCACCGGACCCCTCCTTTTAAACCGAAAGGCCATCCAATTCCCCTGGTTCACCTCCCTTTGAATAGACTGAGCAAGACGCTCCATACATAGCACAAAAAGATAGGGAGACAGATGATCACCCTGTCGAATCCCTCTCGATGGGCGAAAGCATGTAGATGGACTGCCATTCCAAAGAATTTGGGTAGAAACCAAAGAAATGCAACTCATGATAAGCTGACGCAAGTGAGCAGGAATACCAATATCAACAAGAGTGCCATCGATAAAAGACCATTCAAGACGATTGTACGCCTTCTCAAGATCAACCTTGATGGCAAACCACCCTGTGTTACCTTTTTTGCTACGCATAGAATGAATAATCTCCTGGGCAACAACCATGTTATCTGTAATTAACCGTCCTCGAACAAAACTGGTTTGGTTTTCCGAGATCCAACCCGGAAGGTACAGTTTCAATCTGTTAACAATAATCTTACTAAGGATTTTATAAACCACTGTACACAAACCGATAGGTCGAAACTGAGCAATCACCTCCGGAGAATCAACTTTGGGAATAATCACAAGAAGAGTCTTGTTCAGCTCAGGATCAACAACACCGGTGGCAAAAATACGCTGACTAGTGTTACAAACCGCTTTGCCTACAACATCCCAATTACGCTAGTAAAAAGAAGCATGAAACCTATCCACCATAGGAGATTTAGACGGATGCATTTGAAATAGTGCATCACGGATCTCCTCATCCAAGAGAGGCCTAATCAGATCATCCCTATCCTGCTGATCAATCCTGCGGAACATATCACGACAGTTGAAAGCGTAGTCGTTACACCCCTCAGAAGTAAAAAGAGTCTCGAAGAACTCCACGACAAGCTTTTTCAACTCTTCCGGATCCGAAATCCAAGTACCACAATCGTCTTTAAGCGAGACAATAGTGTTACGCTTCCTCCTACCATTAGCAACAGCGTGATAGTAGCTAGTATTCCTATCCTCATCTCGTATCCAATTGCATCTCGCTTTTTGATGCCATAAGCTTTCTTCCGCGGCCAGAATGTCATCCAACTCCTGTTTAATTGAATTCTCTAGAGCATTGAGAGTAGTAGAATGTCTTTGCCCCAGAGCTTTATCAATACCCCTTAGGCGAGCAACAATACGCTTCTTTCTCTTAAGTAAATCACCATTGCATTGACTATTCCACTTAGATAAAGTATCATGAAGCCGAGTAATATTCTCACTATAAGACAAATCATCCTTCCAAACATTCTTAAGAACAGAAGCAAACTCAACAGAATCCTGACAGTTAGGAATAAATCGGAAAGGCCTCTCACCCAAATTAGAAGTGAAGACACTAGTGCACAACAGGAGGGGGCGTGATCAGACCTAATACGATCAATGTGATGAACCAAAGTATCCAGAAACATATCAGACCATTCCACATTCACCAGACAACGATCAAGCCTCTCATACAAGTCTCCCCGAGCCCAAGTGAACTGAGGTCCCTTAAAATCCACCTCTATGAGAGCATTAGAAAAGACAAAATTTTGGAAATCCCTGCTAGCACAGTGGCGTCGAGTCTGGCCCCCACGGCGATCATAAAGATGTAAAATAGCGTTAAAATCTCCACCAATCAGCCAAGGTTAGTTACCCCTAGGCTTAACCGCAGAGAGATAATCCCAGAGAAACCTCCTATAGTGGATATGAGGACTAGCATAAACAACGGTTACCAACAAAGGACTCGCAAGGGACAAGACATGAAGAGAAAAGTGCACAAATTGGTTTGAGATAGTAATAATATGGACCGATATATCACCGTTCCAAAGTAACCAAATACCACCGCTGAACCCCTGAGCCTCAACCCGGAACGAAGACTGAAAACCCAATCTATTAACAATGCGATCAGCCCGAGTACCGCTAATTCTGGTTTCCAACAACGCCACAATCGACGGTTTAGACGACGATCTATCCTACAAAGATGGTCACGAAAAGAAGAGCTCGCAGCTCCTTGAATATTCCAAAAAAGCAAATTAACCATTATAAAGCAAAAGAAAGAAAAGACCTCTTCAATCATCATGACGTTCGCAGCCCGGGCGTTGGCCACACCCCCACTGGCATCCTTGGCTGACAGCATATTAGAATTAGTGGTCGAGTCTTTTGTCATGACGCAATCAACTTGTTGTTTATCTACATGAACAGTTAAAGAAATATGCTTATTGCACTGACCATTAACTTGTAAATCCTTTAGACAGTTGGTGGCCGATTGGATCCAATCCGATAACAATGGTGACGTTGGCAATCGGTCTGTTTTCTTCCTCCCTCGAGACTGCGGTTTAGTAAGATTTTTGCTGCTCTTTTGAACTCCTTGGACACGAATTTTGCTGGTTTTTTGGGTCGCATGGACCTTGCGTCCATCATTCAAAATTGAGATAGCATTGTGACTAGATTCCCCTGCACTGTGCACATGTTCTACCACGCTTAGGACCATGCACGGAACCGTTGGCAACACGCTCATAACCTGCTGGCCATTCTGCCCCTCAACTCTCATAACTTGCTGCACATCACTGGAGCCCTTAGCCGCTGCAGTTTGCTGGACCGGAACAGCAACATCAACATGACTCGCATCCATTACTTGTTTACCTTTGTTTAGCCCCGAATTCCCCGCATGACCAACATTATCATGCTCGCTCCTAGTATGCTCATTTTTTGACTTGTCAAGACTCCGTAGCACCTCAAACCGCGATTGACCACTCTTAACATCACCACCCTTAGCCGTAGGGGCACCCTCTCCCGCCTTCCGCGGTCGTCGTTTCCGGCTCTCTGCAACCATCCAAGATCCATAAAGATCACTACGATTATCATCTTGTGATGAATTCTTCGAAACCTCCTTTACCCCATCAGCTTTCTCTACTATTTTCCTTGCACAAAAATCCATTGTATGGCCATACACACCACAGTGGTAACAAATAAGTTGTAGTCCTTCATATTCGATTTTCTGCAGAAAGTTATCAATTCCAATACAAGGCAATAAAGGTTTAGATAAGTCAACCAGGACTGCAAGACGAGCAAACTTACCGCGTTCGCCTGCGACAGTGTTGTAGTCAATTTTAACAACCTTGCCAATGACCTCTGCAATTCGTCGAAAGAGACCCCTTGAGTAGTAGCGAAAAGGCAATCCCAACAATCTAACCCAGACCACAACTTGCGTCGTATAAGCTTTCGCCGTAGAGAAGTCTCTACTCCACGGTTGCACTGTAAGATAACTCCCGAAAATAGTCCATGGTCCAGCAGTTAAGGTACGAATATAGTCCTCTTCCTTCTCCAATTTCACCAGGAAATATTCGTTCTCCAAGTCAATCAATTGAAAACGACCCTCCAATTGCCAAAGTGCCTGAATCCTATTCCAAAGAACACGGTAGCTAATGGTCCTGCCAAGCAGTCGTACAATCACAGCTTTCTCCATGCTACAGTCAACTAAATCATGTACCCTCTCTGAAAACTTGATAGTCGGATAAGAGCCCCCACGACTGATTGTAACATCTTCATCACGCACCACAATTTATGTCTCAAGACCGTTCGGAAAAGTGTTATCCTTAGTCACCTTCGCGCCCGTCAACACACTCACATAGGAGATTGGTGTACCAGGAAGAGTACTGGATTCTCCAAGATGCATGGGAGTATCCACTGACTTCTCACCCACGGTACCATCAACATCAAACATAGGGTTTCCCAGCACTTTCATACCGCTCTGGATCGGCACACCAAAATTGTTCTCATTGCCTAACGCAGCCTCCGGCGCCACAAGGCCATCAGATGGCACTCGCATAACAGTCACCGCCTGTACCGTTGCCTCAATGGCCGGTTTCAACGCCCCAGTCCCTCCATTCATAAACCCTATAGAGATATCAGTGGCCTTCACCTCGTCGCCCACCCCTTCCTTAGTCGATAACACAGTCCTCTGAATACCAGGAGGGCGCCCTCCAAGGTCTAAACAACCCGTCGGCGCCGGCGAAACACCACCCACGTTAGGGTTAAGATTTTCCACGCCATCAGATCCGCCCGGCTTTTCGGAGACATATCGCCTGATTACTCAAAACTGTTAATAATGAATGAACAAAATCTTTAATCTGAAAATGAGTTTAGTTAAGATAATTATTCTAATACAAGGATTAGAAACAAAAAAAAAACAGTATGCATTATGCATGGAAAGATTATACAAAATCTTTAATCTGAAAATGAGTTTACTTAAGATAATTAGTTTAGTTTTGAAAATTTATATTTTTTTATATAATTTGTATATAAAAAATTAAATATATATATATATAATTGACATCTTTTTATAAATAATTAACTTTTCTAAATATCGTTAAAAAATGACACCTCTTAAATAAATTTTTAGTTCCACTTGATCGTAGTTATAAATGTGCCAAGTATGAGGATTGAAAGAGTTGAAAGAAAAGGCAGGAAGACACTAAAGCCAGCATTAATGCATAGTTTTTGATCAAGTTTTTTACTATGTTACTCCGATATTTTCTCGTGTTTCCTCAAGTTTTCATAATTATATTTTTGCTTACCATATATAATAATTTTGCACATGGTAGGAGATGTTATTATCCAAATGCATGAAAAATTAAAAATTAAATCTTAAATGATAATTTTTGTTGTCCTGTAAAATATATTCAAAGCCTTTGTAAAATATAGTTTTATAATAATAAAATTAACTCTCAATAAAAAAAACTATAGATTAAAATGAATAAAAACCAATGAAAACAGTTTTTAGAAAGATTTACCAAACATAAGAAATTGAATTACACAGTATCATCTAAATACTATAAAATATTTTTTGTAATTTATTTTTAAAAAAATATAATTTATTTTTTAAATTTATTTTTTAGAAAGTCAATTACAATGAAACATACAGACCTTAAATAACACTTATCTTAATTATGAACAAGTAGTTTTAGAGAAAGAAAATTTAGAAGAATATAGTTAATTATGGTTTTAATGCTTTCTTTCCTTTCCTCATTGTAAAACTCACATAAACCAGATTATTTTTTTCAGACAAATCAATTTGTAATTGCAATTACAAATATATATAGTTTGAAGATGACAAGTTGGATGCTTATTCATTAGTTTTTTTAAATCAATTTGTTAAGAACATAGCAAAATTAGAGATATATGAATTATGATTATATTTAAAAATTAAGATATTATAGTATGATTTTTTTATACACAAGCTTGTTAAATTTAAGACTTAAAGATTTAGATTATAATATTTGGAATTTAGAAATAATATTTATTCATACATATTTTTAACTCTTTGACGATGCACACACACCTTGTAAATAAAGTGATTGAATATGAGTATCCTAAGATATACATCATATGTTTTTCTCTAAACTACTTGTCAGGTTTGTATTACTGTTTTCTTTTAAATTCAATGTGAACAGAACATTAATATAAAAAAATTGAATTAGCGTTGTCTCTTCCTTTTTGCTTCCACTCTTGAAACACTATGATGGGATTTGGAATCCAAAACTTCACAATCAATTGTGACATTTACTCATTGAATATTTAATCTTGTGGTAATTACTTGGTTGTGGGTTTGCTCTTTTCTTTTTCTTTTGTCTTGTGGGTTTGATCTTTTCTTTAATCAAGGGAAAATCAATTATTTAATTAATAAATGAAGTTATAATTTTGTTATTTGTTGGATTTAAAAAAAATTAAAGTTAACAATATTTCATCGTATGCTAATTGGTTTATTGTCCAAGACAATTAATTAATTAATAAATCTGTTGCATGTCGATGTTGGTGGTTAGCGCATATTCATGACATTGAGGCGTCTCGCTTTGTAGGCTTGCTTAGAATGTGCTCATTTGTCGAGTTTTTCTAGTATAGTTTTATCCTCTAACTAGATTTGTAAGGTTTTATTTAGGCACATAGTAATAAACTTTTTTTTCATAAAAAATAAGTATTGTAAATATATTGTGTTATATTATATAATTTATATATATTTTCGAAATATTCTATATCCATTTTATAGGTTATTATATTAAATAAGCCCTTGAATTTTGTCACTTTAACATTTATATTATGTCATTATATTAAACCACTTTCCTTATATTATATTTTAAAGCATTTAACATTTATTATTATTAAAGATATTGTGTTATTAATTAATTATATATGATTTTTTAGTACGAACATTTATTTTATTTTATATAATTTTGAATTAAAATAAATTAAATATTTAACTGAAAAATCATTTTAAATTATTAAGTATATCAATTATAAACTAAAATAAGCGTTTCACTACAACCTTACACAACTAATTAGTGAAGTTAAATTTTATTTTATAAATACAATATAAGGGACAATATTATACTTTTACGCAAGAATGGTTTAGTTGGATATAAGCTGAAGATTAAGGCCTTATACGGCTGTAAAAAAGTATATAAGGTATTTTAATTAGGCAAAATACAAAAGATGCAACTAATGTTTGTATGATTTGTCATTTAGGCTTCTATTTTTTTTGTTCAAATATGCTCCTAACGTTTCAATTTGGTCTAAATACTCCAACGTTTCAATTTGGTTCAAATATGTTCCCGTTGGATGGAAACTGTCAGTCAATTGACGGTCAACGACTGATGTTGACTGGATTTGCCATGTGTTAAGATCTGATGATGTCACGTTGGATTTTTAAAAAAAATTGTTATACCATTCTTTATGGTGACACGTGGCCGACTATCATGCTTACATGTGGTCGAATTTGATGACGATACATGGCAAATATAATGCTGACACGTCAACAAATCTTAACGCGTGGCAAGTCCAATCAATATCAATCGTTGACCTTTAGTTGACTGACAATTTACAACCAGCAGGGGTATATTTGGGCCAAATTAAAATGTTGGGAGCATATTTGGACAAAAAAAAAGAATAGGGGGCCAAATGACAAAACATACAAACATTGAAAAGTATCTTTTTGTCATTTTACCTTTTAATTAAATAAAGTGACAGAGTTCAAGCGCTTTGCATGTAAAAAAAGTGTAAGTGCTTATTTAAATAAAGTGACTAATTTCAAGGGCTTGTTTAGCATACTAACCTTATGTTTTTCTATTGAATTTCTACTGTTAAAAGTTTGACTACTAATTAGTTTAGTGGGATAAGACGTTAAACTTTTTAAGCAAGGTCATGAATTCAATCATTGCATTGCATTGTGAATGATTGTGAATGAAGTAAACTTGATTAGGATAATTACTCCCATAATGGGCATCTGCAATACAAGATCAGGATTAATTGACTAAAGTTTGAAAAAGAACCCTTAGACTTTAAGATTCTATTTAAATAATCTTTAAAGCTTTAGTTAGTGCTCATATAAACCCTTAATCTTTAACTTGCATTTAAATAAGCCATTTGCTTTTATTTTCTACCTCACTCATATAAATCAACATTCATTTGAAATAAGATTTTGTTTAATTAAAAATCAAAGGATGGGGCTCATATGGATAAAAAAAATATAGAGGCTCATTTAATAAAAATAAAGTAGATTGACGGCCTTGATAATATTTTATCCAATTCCACATTATCATCTCAAATTTCAATTAAAAATAAAATATTTTTTTGAGATTGTAAAAGATTTGAATTTTAACTTTACCTGAAAGCAATCAAGTTAGTTTGCAACTTGCAACTTTAGAATTCTAAAAATATTCATAATAAGACAAAATAGATCATTATCAAGCTTAATCCTATAGCATCATCAAGCTAACTACAAAGTAGGAGTAATAGTTTAACTAACTGCAACTGGATAAATATTTCATGACTTGGTTTGGCTATTATTGACCCTTACGTTCACAACATTATTATTTTTATTATAAAATCAAAGAATGGATAAATCTGATAAATATTATTGACCCTTACATTCAGAACATTAATAATTTGATAAATATTTCATTGACTTGATTTGATAATTTTTTTCATTAATGGAGACTCGAATTTTGAAAGATTGAACTTGAGACAGATAATACGATTGTTACAAACAATCATCTATAATACTATTACAAAATAAATTCAAAGTTTAGTTGACATTTATACCTGATTCTTATTGTAGAACCATTGTTTCTTAGTTCCATGGCCTAAGTTTCCTTCCATTTAAAAAAAAAAAACTATTTGTTTTATTCTTGTGTGAACCAAGAAAGTAAAAATAGGCTCACACTTGATTAAATACCCTATGTTATACTAAATCAATTAAATTAAACCTTGATTAACACAACAATTATTAAATATCTATGATTTAATAAATGAGTGACATTGAGATAAAGAATAATTAAAAAATACCATTCTTCTTATTATAAAAATTGGTATTAGTCAATAACTTTCATGTGGGATTTCCACATTGGGAACATGACTATGTTTATGAGGTTAATTTCCACATAGAAAGGGGCATTGGAAGCTTAGATAGAAAGATCTTGACCCATTTTGCAAGCAATTGGTGGCATGCCCAAGATATAAATAACAAACTACAAGGGTTAGGGTTGTAAACTAAGTATTGCATCACTTGCTATGCCTTTAGCAGACAATATTGGTTAGCAAACTTATGCTTTGGGCAAATATAATGTAAATTTTGATACCCAAAATTAAATTTTACACAGCTGGTTAAATTTAGGAGTTATTGGAATTGATTCAGGGTTGAAGGAGTTTATGTTTTATGTTTTAGAATTTAAAGTTTATGGTTTAAAGTTTATGATTTATGGTTTTAGGGTTAATGATTTAGATTTTAAGGAAGGTTTTTGTAAAAATTTTTTACTCAGCTTGTGTATCAAAATATAACCATTATAGTTATTAGGCATAAAGTCAAAAAATACTCTAATGTTTGACTGAATAGTCACTTTGGCCCCTATTTTTTTTTAGCAATTCAACCCTCAACATTTCATTTAGGGTTAAAATGACCCCTATGCGGATGAAAATTGTTAGAAAACTGACAGTAAACAGCTTGAAATAACTTGACAGAGTGATAAGTCAGTAGAAAAAGATATTTTATATTTTATATAATTTTAAAAAATTATTTTTTGACTGATGTAACGTTTTTTCAAGTCAACTCATTTGTTTATATGATACTGCTATGTTAGCGTGCACTGCTGTATAGATTTGTCTCGTCTTTTCAAGCCATTTTACCTTCTGTTAACTAATAGTTTTTATCTGCATAGGGACCATTTTGACTCAAATAAAACGTTAAGGGTGCGTTTGGTTCACGGAATATAGGATTACCTTTGGGAATATGATTCCTGGAATGTAACATTACTTGAGATATTACTGGGATTATTAAAATACTTTGTTTGGTTTATTTGGTAGGAATGTAAGATTACATTGTTTGGTTGAGGGAATATAAGATTACATGGAAGTAAATTTTACTATATTGTCCTTGTGATACATTTTTTTAACAAGTTAAACTTTCAATATTAGTTTAAAAACATTTGCTTGAAGATTCATACACTTATACTTAGCATACTACTAATATAATTATTATAAACAATATGAAATATATATTTTTATTAATATTAAATTTTTTAAAATTAAATTCAAATAAATAAATATTTAATGGGTAACGACTTTTAAATAAATATATTCTCCAAATATTAAAGCACGATTGAAATAATAAAATAATAATAAATCACATAAAGTCAAGGAAAAATGATAAATAAGAGATGATGATCGTATCACGAAACACTAAGTTGCGAGGATTTTTACGAAATTAGAACATAAAACCAATAAACACAAAGTTTCTCTTTGTAATATGCTATGTGTCTATTTTATTTTATTAATAAAATTTTATAAAAAATTTACAGAGTATTTAGACATTTTATCGAAAATTTTCATAGCCATGATTTTTTTATTTAAATATTAAACTACTTTTAAATATGTGTAAAACCATTTAAATATCAAACTAATATGAAACAAAATTATTTAATAAATTTACATCATTTACATATGCTACAAATGATCCAAATTAAAAAAACTATTACTTTAAGGGGGCGTTTGGTTCGCGGAAAAGATCATTATCAGGGGGAATAATCTTTTCCGGAATCACATACCCACGTTTGGTTCATGAGCATTCCCTCCCAGGGGTAATAAAATATTCCCAACAGTAGTTATTTTTGGTCTTTTCCCAGGAATGTCATTCCTTCCCTTTTCTTAGGTATTAGACAATTCCCTCCATTTTGGACAAAAATACCCCTAAAATATATAGTTATTTTAAAATGATCTTTCCTTTTTTTATATAATTACAAAAGTATAAATTTATTTTATTTTTTAGTGGTTTAGGGTTTTAATACTTATTATAATATAATATGATGCATATAAAATAAAAATATATTAGATTTTTATTTTATTTCAATTTTTTTATATATGTGTTTGATTCAAATTTTATTATTGATATGTATTTTATTACATTTATTATTTAGGATCAATTTTTATAAAAAATGATTTTCATATTATATTTTTTATATTTTCTATGAATTTTTATGTAAATATTTTGACTTTAATCTTAAAACTTCAGTTGGTTAAAAAAGAAAATATATTTCAAGGACAATTTGGTAAAATATGCATTTTTCTTATCTTATATTCCTTCAACCAAACAATGTAATCTTACATTCCTGCCAAACAAATCAAACAAGGTAATACAACATTCCGGGTAATATGTTAAGTAATGTAACATTCCAGTAATCTCATTCCCAAAGGTAATCTTATATTCCATGAACCAAACGACCCCTAAGGGTAATTTTGTCCAAAGTGGCGGGAATTGACAAATACCTAAGGGAAGAGTGGGAATCACATTCCTGGAATGTTGACAAAAAAGTGCTACTGTTGGTAATAATCTTTTCCGGTTTGGTGGGAATGAGGACAAACCAAACATGGGAATAAGATTTCGGAAAAGATTATTACCCCAGGTAATAATCTATTCCGTGAACCAAACGCCCCCTAAGAGTTAAATTGCTCCCAAGAAAATAGTGGTCAAAATAACTTTTCAGACAAACAAACGTTGGAAGATTTTTTTTATTTTATGCCTTGCTATTAGTATTAGAAACTTTTGCTTTGAGGTTTGAAACCAAGATACGGTATTACCAAAAAGGTTTTGGATTTGAGGAAATTCCATATTTCAAAGTTCATCAAATCAAAGAGATTGACTCATGGACTCATGTCATTCCTTCTCTTTTTCTCCCTTAGACGAAATGATTACAAAAAAAAAAGTGCATGGACCAATTGATATGGGAATATTTTTGTTTAATCAAAGTTTTGGATTCAAGTTCTTAAGAATGCAGTAGCGTCAAAAGTATTTGATGAAATATTTCTTTTTTATTGTGATTATTTTATCTGAGTAGACAAGATTAATCTCTACTTAATTTAAATACGAATTTAAATGAATAGTGAGAGACAAATGCGAATTTAAGTTAGCAAATTCAAATGATCCGACATGTTTACAAAAATGATCTTTATGATTGTAGTTTAAGTCCCACTATGCACAATTATTTCAGTTTTTCTTGATGGACCCGTCTGTTCGTAAGCAATACAAGATGCTTTCAATATTGTCTTCTGTAGTTTAAGGTCATGAGTTTAAATTTTGCTAAACAAATATGTTTTCTTTGATGGGTCTCTTCGGAAGTAATAGAACATACTTCTAACACTTATTTTCGTGTCATAATATAATGTCGATTATCTGACCGACGATATTTTATAATTTTTTTCTAAAAGTATATCCGAAGAAATCATGCATTTGAATATAAATTTGAACTTATTGTGTTGGTAGTTGGTCCATCCATGTGTAAAACTAACAAAACACTAATCAACCAAATATCAATCCAAGTAAAATAAAATAAGAGAGTATGATTTTGGAAGGGTGCTTTGTCGTTTTGCCTGGTTTTCTCATGATAAAAACAACAGATATCCCATAATGATACTTGAAGCTTATGAAAAACAATTTTGATTTTGAAAATCCCCCAAAAAAGTCGCATTCAGTTCATTTAACATCCGATTGAAACATCTTTGTATGGTGTTGAAAGAGAAAAGACGTTCGAATTAATTCCCAAGTTCTGATTCAGTTGTTTTTCTATATGATGAACATGGATGAAAAGAGTGATGTTGATAAAGTAGATGATGTTATGTTGCCTGGTTTCCGGTTCCACCCGACAGATGAAGAGCTGGTCGGATTCTACCTCAAGAAGAAGATTCAGCAGAAGCCATTGCCTATTGAACTGATTAAACAAGCTGACATTTATAAATATGAACCATGGGACCTTCCAAGTTAGTTTTCATCTTCTGTTTGGTTTCCAAGAAAATCATTTTCCTTTTGTTTTTATTTCTTTTTACTGATAGAATAGTATAATCTGATGTTGCTTCTTACACTCCTTTTGTATAAGTAGAGCTAGCAGCATCAGGGGAGAAGGAGTGGTATTTCTACTGTCCGAGGGACCGAAAATACCGAAACAGTGCAAGGCCTAACAGAGTCACCGAAGCTGGGTTTTGGAAGGCTACAGGAACAGATAGGCCTATCTACTCATCTGATGGCACCAAATGTATTGGTTTGAAGAAGTCCCTTGTGTTCTATAGAGGCAGAGCTGCTAAAGGGATGAAAACCGATTGGATGATGCACGAATTCCGGCTACCTTCGATGTCGGACTCGACACCGCCGTCGAAGAAGCTCTTGGACAGAGCACTTCCTGCAAATGTAATGATACTTGAATCATAATTTTCCTACGTTGTTTGGTTATGAAGTGTTTGAAAAATTGTTTGCCTTGTTTCCAATAGGATGCATGGGCTATTTGTAGGATATTTAAAAAGACAAGTACCATGGCACAAAGGGCTCTTTCCCACACTTGGATGCCCTCATTACCAGAGTCTGTACCATCTGATATACTCCACCGTGGTGCATCTTGCACGACCGAAATTGGATCAACGATGCCTTTAGGCAGCAACGGTGAACTGCTACAACGCTGCGCTGTCGGCTTTTCGGCTCTAGATGTTCCTTCATTTAGATCGTTCCATCAGACAGTCGATAGGCCATCTCCATTTCATGTCTCCAATGGAGAACTTGATAACAACTTGATGTTTTCTCAGCTCGAAAACATGTCCGGTTCATCCTCCAAGTGCACCGCTGATGCCTCTTCCATGCTGTTGACTCCGCCGATGATTTCCGACATTAACAAGTCCTCGGCAAGTACCAATTTTGGAGGGCAACAGTTCTGGATTGGATTGCCCCAAGAGATGCAAGGTAATGGAAGTGTAGCGGAAAGCGAGGAAGGAACGGCGAAGAACTCGAATTCGATCCCCGATTATAACCATTTATCGATGGGGTTTCCTTTCAGATTGTCTCCATCGATGGCAGATTCATGGAAACCTAATCTACCATGGGATTCACCGCAATGTCCTAGTGAAATGTCCACTACTTATTCAAACGAAAAATGCTACACATAAATCAAGTGTCGACTAGTTTACAGCATACTTCTTTTAACGGTAATTTACAGCATTATTGTACAGTTTTCACGTATTTCACTTGGCATTCTCCGATCCAAGGTTAAAAGTTATACATTTTACAGATAGAGTTATTCAAATTCGAATATTTTAAATAGAATTTATTTCTTTGATCACCATGATATTTAGGATGGAATCAAAAAAATAAGGTTTATATATTTTACAGATAGAGTTATTTAAACAAAAAAAATAAGGTTTTTATTTAAGATGGAATCAAGTTTAGACAAATATATGTAGGCATTATATCATAATACAAAGGCCCGACTGCTTCATAATTGTCGGATTTCAAGTTTGAGAACTATGACCGGAGATCATGAAGGCCATTTTGTTGCAACTCATAAAGGAAAGGCTCTATTTATGGGATTTGGCTTGGTTGCTCTGAGAAATTTACAGTAAATGGGTATGCATATTCTGGCAACAACATGAAATCCTTCCCTTATTGTCAACACATTAACAAGTTCAAACCAAAAACTAGAAATGGAGAACAAACGGTTCGATCACTGTTTTAGTTTTTAAACCTTCAACAAGAACACCAAATATACCATGCAAACCCAGTTGAAGATTTCACAAGTCTTATCAATTGCACTAATTTAATCTCAGAACCCTAAACCTTAGCAAATCCTAATAAGTACTAAGGTTTAGGGTTCAAAGATTTGGAACGACATCAACAAATAACAATATAGTAAAAACAATAACTTAGAAATTGATTCATCAGTTAAGTGAACAAGCATAGCATACTAGAAGGTATGAAACTACCTAAAGGGAAAATTACTGAAATTCAGTTCAACATTTCATCAATCACCATTATAACAAACAAAATTTCTCGCAGGGAAATCGAACAAACCAAACACAATTCAGCTTCATCAGCAATTAAATGTCTAGCTCTTGGAGGATTGCTTTTCCTTTGACTTCTGGATTTTCAGAACCTTCTTCACAATCTTTTGCTCTTCGACCAAGAAGGCCCGAATTATCCTTGGATAATAAAAAACAGAGAGAAAAAGTCAATCACTTCAAACAAAGAACAATAAAAACCATCCCAGAGTTATTAAATAATGAACATAGCTGTACCTTTCTCTAACGGCACTGCCTGACAAAACACCGCCATAGGGACGATTCACAGTCCTTCGGTTCCTAGGCAGTCGAGAACGCTTGTATTCAGCGGGTCTCAAGTGAGGAATCTGCATATAAGTCGTATAAGAAATCCATGAGAACAAGCTCAAAACTTTCCAACTTGAATCCCATCAACCGCATGTTCAGAAAGAACCGAAAAGCAATCACTGGGACAAGTAGTAACATAAAAATGGTATAGCTTTTCGAAAACCCACACTTTCGGATCTGGTAAAAAGATTTACATTTCTACTGCTATCCAGCAAGTATAATAAATTCAAGCCACACAGTTTGTAAACTGCTTCAAATGAATATGCAATATAGCTTCCCTCCATAAATGGATCCAAAATGGCTATGATGATTGGCATTAATCACCAGTTCCTAATTATCTACCAACACATCCGTATTTTTGGAATTCAAACACTATCAGTATCAGCACTAAGTAAGGCTTTGCATGGCAGAGTGGAAAAAATGGAAGGATGAAAGGAGAGAGTGGAAAAGTGGAAAGAAAATATTTTTTAGTGTACTTAGTGGGGAAGAAAAGAGGGCAAACGGAATGGGAGGATGATCATTTTCAATTCTCATGAGTAAAAACAAATCAATCCAAATTGAAAGCAAAAGATGAGAGAAAAATGTGGAAGAGTTGAATTAGTTCAAAATATGTATTTTTCAAAGCTTTTTTTCCAAAATTTTTCAACTCTACCAGTGTTAGAAAAGGCAAAAGGCACACTAAGGCGATAGGGGTTTTATATCCGAGGCGCAAGGCGAGAGGAGAGAGGCGCACGCCTTATTGAAGTAAGGCGCACATTTTGAAAATAAAAGATATACAAGTTACATAAAACATCACTTGAAAATTCTTTACATTCAATAAAATTTTGGGTGATAAGAATAATGAGATTCTTTGAAATGTTCAACTTCAACATGAAAAATCAAGGAGAATGTATAAATGCACATGACATTGCATTTTAGTACAAAACAAGAAAGAAAATTAGTACTTTAAAAAGGAATATAAGTTCAACAAAAGCTCTTCCTTTTATTTACCTTTAACTTTTCAATCAAAAAGCATATGACATTGCATTTTATCATGTAATATGAAATCTTTTATACTGTAAATACACAAAGCTAGTTATATAATAATCTCAAAAGGATATATGATATGAGTAATTATTCCATGCACAAGCGCTTGTAGAAACTTTGTTTACATAATGTCTTAGTTTAGGGTTTAGGGGTTTAAGTTTAGTAGTTTTGAATTTATGGGTTGTTGATAGAATTTAGGATTTAGGGTTAAAATTTAAGGTTTGTAGGTTAAAATCTAAATCACTAACCATATTATCCTAAAACCTAAACATTAATTTCTAACCTTAACCCTAACCCCTAAATTCTAACCATAAACCCTAAATTCTAAACCCCTACACTGAAACCCCTAAACTCAATTAAATTTAGTTCAAATTTTAAAACTCAACCAAATTCATTTGAATTTAAATTTGATCCAATTTAATTAATTTTTATATATATAATGCGTTATGCTTTAAGTTTAAATTACACATTAACTCAACCAAATTAATTTAAGTTTCATTTGATTAATGTTATTTTTGTGTGGTCTCACTTTTGGCCCAAGTTAGTATGTAAAAAATAATAAAAAATTAAAAAAGCCAAAAAGAACAAAAAAAGTGAACAGGCGGCGCCTTTCTGCGCCTTGACACCTCAGTGCCTTGCTGCGCCTCATTGAAGTCGCCTCGCCTAGACCCAATTAGGCGCGCCTCAGTAGCGCCTCAGTAGCGCCTTTTTAAACACTGAACTCTACCAAACAATAAATGAAAAGGAATTTGCATTTTCTTTCAATTGTTCAATCATTTCTACCAAGCACACCAATGGAAAAAAATATTTTTCAATCATTCCATTTTTTACCACATAAATTTTCAATCATTTCAATTTTCTTTGCAGCCTACCAAGTAAAGCCAAGTTCAAAAGAGAGTAGAAAACAATTTATGCCTATTGTTTCACATTCTATAAATCGTGGATCATGAAACCATGAAATAGAACTAATCTAACTAATCTGTTCAATTCAAAACAGAAAATTCAATAAGCAAACATGAAAATGAACCTAAACAGTATCAGAAAATCATCATTTTCTCTACATTTCACACTTATTTGATTGACCTAACAATAAGAATTCAAATTACTAACCAAAACTCCAACATTAAACCAAAAAAAAGAAACTAAAAATCATAAAAAATAAAGAACTTACACCCTGAATTCGCTTCCCAGTAACAGGACACTTGGGTCCACTTGCTCTCTTCTTAGTAGTCTGATAAACCAATTTCCCACCTTCAAAAAACACAAAACCCCACAATTATTTTCATACAAAACCAGGAAAAAAAACAACAGAGACAAGAAATGAAGAAAATCGGCATTGTTTTCGAAACTTGAAGACTTACCAGGGGTCTTAACGACACGGTGTTGGTTGGATTTGGTAGCATAGCTATGGCGAGTACGATAAGTGAGCCTCTGAACCATTTTCGTTTAGGGTTTTACTTTCTCAGCTCTGTTTTCTGAGAGAAAAGCCAAGAGATTGACGGTAAGGCCAAAGCGATTTAGAACTGGAGAAGAGAAGATATAAATATAGATTCGTTTGTATGTAAGCCCTAGATCCTACGGTTCTAACTTGGCCTTCCCTGATCCAAGGTTAAAGTTTACAAATTTTCAATTTGCTCACTCAATTTTAAAGATTATTTTCTTTTGGCTTAAACGTCAGATATGTGCCCAAACTATACTCTTTTTTTCAGTTAGGTGCCTAACGTTTGTTTCGGGCCACTTAGGTGCCTAACGTTTCATTCCGTAACCCATTTAAGGTTTTAGCCGTGACGGACGTTAAAACTTTCCGTTAAGGGACACGTGGCACATTTTTAGTGCTTATGATATTAAAAATAATAAAAAAATAAAATAAATTAATTAAAAATAAAAGTAACCTTCTTCTTCCCCTATCATACCGTCCCTCCCTCACCCCCCCACCCGAGCTTTACAACTTCATTGTCAATCCAATTCATTTGTGTTCCTTCAAAACCCGGTTCAATCGACCCAGTACTTCGAATGCTAGCCGTACAGATTCCAGAGAGGAAAAGGGCAGACAGTGCAAAAAATCCCAGCAAACGAATAAACCCCCCACTTTCCATTAGAAAACTCCCAAGTTGAGAACCAAAACCAGGAGTCTTCTTAGCAAAGAACAACAAAATAACCCAAAAAGAAAAAGGATTTTTTTTGACCCTACGAGGGGTTTCTAGGCAAGCATAATTTCTGGGGTTCCGAAAATTGATCCACTAAACTCCTCTCAAAACATCATTAAGCTACAGAGGAAGCAGATTCGAAGATATAGACATAAACATCTAGATTTTGAAATACAAAGAGAAAAGAAAGCAAAACAGAGCAGAAACTTTAATTCAGGGGGTGAGAAACCAGCTCAAAAGAAGAAGAAAAACAACAAAACCTACCTATATGATAGGATCAAAAGAAAGGAAGAGAATCAAAAATGGAAAGAACAATTTAACAAGGGATGATGGGCACTCCTCATTTGATCATGGAATGGAACATACAAAAAGACCCGAATGGATATTCTTCACCTTGGCATGAAAAGAAGCTTTTTTGGATGAACACAGACAGTAGTAGAAGGAGAATCAAACTCAGAACAGAGGTACTAACATAACTACGATTTCAACATAACTTGCACTAACATTTCCACCTTCATGATCGCTGGAGCACAAGATTGAAAACAATATCATTTAAGTGACATGTTATTTGACCAAAAATGATGGCAAGATATCATATTGGTAAAAAATTAAAAGTAAATACACAACTTAAATTCTGTATGACTGTATCCCACAAATCATATGCTGTATAGGATATTAACAAAAACAAACCTATGGATGGTGACATAAAGCCTCATAAGCTCATTGTCACGGACCAACTTCCCACGACCGAGCCAGCCGCACCCATAGGTGCTTACCTTAGCGCACCACGTCCTTCACCCGATCGAGGGACTCGAGTAGCCGCCAACACCACACACCAAGGGGTCATGCACAACGCCCTTTATGGCTTGAAATGTGTTCATACAGCAACCACCGGGCTTCGAACAAGTTGCTTCAGATGGTTTGAGGTTAGTTTTTAAGCTAAATAAAGCCCTTTATGGCTTGAGGCAAGCACCCCGTAACTGGCACACTAAACTGAAAAATTTTCTGCTTGGAATTGGGTTCGTAGAGTCTCGAGCTGATCCATCATTATTCATGTTGAATAAAGAAGGTATTATGACCTATATGCTTGTCTATGTGGACGATATAATAGTGACTGGGCAGAGTAATGACAATATTAATTGGGTGATCGAATTGTTAAGTGCCAAGTTTTCTCTAAAAGACTTGAGAGATCTTAACTATTTTCTTGGTATAGAGGTTCTTAAGAAAGGAGATGCCCGGTGGTTGCTGCATGAACACATCCTCTGTCAGGTCACCATTTAAAAACGCGTTATTAATGTCTACTTGATGAAGACTCCACCTTCTGTTGACAGCAAGAGAGAGTATTACATTGAGTGTGGTTATCTTTACCACGGGACTGAACGTATCAAAGAAGTCTTGACCTGGAACCTGAGAATACCGCTTTGCCACAAGCATGGCCTTATACCTCCCAACTGTTCCATCAGGGTTCCTTTTTAGTTTAAAAATCCACTTGCACCCAACCGTCGAACGATCCTCAGGCAGATGAACTAACGTCCACATATCATTCCTTTTTAATGCTTCAAGTTCAGCTTGTACTGCCTCCTTCCATTTGGGAGAAAGCAAAGCTTCTTGTATACTCAAGGGCTCAACTTCAACATCAGACACATTGGCCAAAAACGACTTTGATTTAAAAATCCCATTTTTACTTCGAGTCTGCATGGAATGATAATTACCACGATCACTAACCTGTTGATTGCTTTGCAAGCTGTCCTCTGCACATGAGTTTGCTGCATTAGTTACAGGTATTGGACCAAACGATGACTCAAGATCATGAAGACCTTCAAGTGATTCTTGTAATACTCGAACATCCACACATTGTTCTGATCTTACTTGACAATCCAACAAGGATCCAGGTTGAGCATGATCAGTAATTGGTGGAACAAGAACTTCTGAAATAAGTGACTCTGACTGTCTATCATCAGCTACTGGAGACCCAGATTGCATATCATCATTTGCTGGCAAAACAAAAGTCTCTAAACCAGGTGAATTTGTTTGACCCTGAGAGACATGTCCCTGAGAACTTGCTGAATGATCATCAAGAACTGTATGAGAGGACCCTCATGTAGAACTCATAGCACCACTTTGTTGTATATGTTGAGCAGATGATTTTCTTTCTGAAACAATCATAAGAGGTACATTAGGCACATTAGGTGGTACACTGCTCTTCTCTTGCTTGCCACCTTTGTTTGCTTCTGCAAAGGGAAAAATACCTCGTCAAATATAACATGTCAAGATATATATAACCTGCCATTTGGTGCCAAACACTTATAACCCATGTGTTGTGAGTTGTATCCAAGGAACGTGCATGGCCGAGACCTGAACTCAAGCTTATGAGACTGAAAGGGTCGTAAATGTGAGAAGCACCTACACCCAAAAATTCTCAAACTCGTGTAGTCTGGTGTTTTCCCAAAAAAGTTGCTCAAATGGAGACTTTCCTTGTAGCACTCTTGTAGGCAATCGATTGATCAAGTGCACAGCTGTACAAACAACATGAGACCAAAACCTAATAGGTAAGGAAGCCTGAGCTAACAACACCAAAGAAAGCTCAACTACATGCCGATGTTTCCTCTCCACAACACCGTTTTGCTCTAAGGTATGTGGACATGTGAGTCTATGTTTAATTCCTTCATCAGCCAAAACCTTTGCAAAGCTCCTATATTCTCCTCCCCAATCACTTTGCACCTCCTTAATGCTCGAACCAAACTGAGTTTGCACCATTTTATGGAAAACACGAAAAACATCTAATGCTTGGGATTTATCTTTAAGCAAGTAGAGCCACGTATGTCTGGAATGGACATCGACGAACGTGATATAATAAGAATAACCATCAGATTTTACATGAGATGGTCCCCAGAGGTCAGTGAAGATCTGTTGGAATGGTTTATCATACACAGTCGTAGAACAATAAAATGGAATCTTATGGCTTTTACCAACACGACAGGCCACACATGTAGGTAATGTCATTTTATTAAACTTGTTCGAAACAGGTACATCAACACTTGTACAAACTCGCATTAGACAATCATGGGCAGGATGCCCTAGTCGTCTATGCCATAACTCGTAAGAGTCAACAACAGTATCTAAGGAATGTACTTCAACATGATTACAAGAACTATTATTATGCAAAACACCAACTGGAAACTTGTATAGACCACCATGCTCTTTGCCTTGAAGTAACACTTTCTTTGTAAGCTCATCACGAACAATGCACGTCGTTGCATGGAATTCAAAGAATACCCTATTGTCTCTAGCAAACTTAGAAACAGAAAGAAGGTTCTTAGTTACAGTTGGTACATGAATAAGATCATTCAACGTAAGAGAACGAGAACAAGAAGATAATGCAGCCTGACTCGTATTCTTAATGTCCAATTGTACACCATTACCAACTACAAGTTTACCTGGCCCATTATAGCTAGATGATCGCAACATGTTAGCAGCATCTGGTGTTACATGGTGTGTTGCACCAGAATCAACCACCTAGGAGTCACGATCTGTCGTAGCAAAATGCACTTGTGGAGCATCAGAAGATTCTGCTGACGTGTGACCTTGATTGCAGCCATTATAACCACCTTCTGTATCATCAAACACTCCAATATGAGCACTACCTAAGCCATCTTTCCCACGAGATGAATTATCTATACCTGTCACACCTGGAAACGTATGATCAAATCGAAACCAGCATCGATCCACCAAATGACCAATCTTACCACACAATTGACATTGAAGTTTAACACGCCCTCGACCTCTTCCTGAATTCCTTGAAACACTATAGGAATTGTTATAACCTCTGGAAGCCTGACCACGACCAACATAGGCTCCTCTCTGATTATTACTATTAAAGGAAGATTGAACTACATTAGCACTAATAGGGATGAAGTCAGTTTGAGCATTGAACCCAACAATACGTGTTTCCGCATCAATCAAAAGAGCACGAACACGATCAAGAGAATAAAGCTCTTTACTCGCAGTTATAACATCCATAAAAGGCTGATAATCTCTAGGTAACCCTTTGAGAATGCTCGCAATTTGTTCAACCTCAGTTATTGTACTTCCACAAGATTTCAACGCATCACAGACTTCTTTAATCTGAGTAAGATAACTGCGTATTGTGCCATCACCTTTCTTGATCGATTGAAGCTTGTAATGCAAGCTCATAACAGAAGTTGTAGAACGATGTGCAAAAAATTGCACCACTGTAGACCACACCTCAGCTGTAGTCTCCACGCCCACGAACTCAGAAAGAAGATGAGAACTAATGGTGGACAAAAGCCAAGAAGCAAGAGCGCTATCTTGCGCAACATAATCCTCAAACTCCTCATTGGGCACCATCGATCCTCCAGTACCCATAACAGTTTCAGCAGGAGGTGTCATTTTACCTGTAAGCAATTTCTCCAATTTATGACTTCTCACAGTGAGTAACACTTGTTGTTTCCACAACAAGAAATTTGTTTCATCAAGAACAACATTGATCTTTTTGTTTGTAAACATGATGATCAACAAAAAGAATCAACAAGAACGAAAAGAAACATAGATATAAGCAAAGAAATAGAAAAACCTCCAGCCTCTACACCATGGAATGCCCAGCAAGAACAACAACCACGGCTACAACCACTTGCAGCAACAATCAGCATCGGAAAGAAATACTCCAGGAACGTCCGTCGATTGATACCATATTGTGATGTTATAGAGAAGAGAAAAGAGAATTTATACTAAGCTAGAGAATATTGAGAAAAGAAGAGAAGAAGTGATGTTTGTTATTCATATTTTAGATGATTACAAAATGAATGAACCTTGACTATATAAAGGCTGCTAAACACAATAGCCGTTTACATTGCTAACGGTCTAACAACCTAACCACCTTGACATGCTGACCTAACTAACTATCATCAACATATCCTTCAAAATAAAAGAGAAGGGAACATAATTTATGAAACAGAACTTTATCATCAAACAAGTATTACATGGAGCCATGGACCAGGCCAAAAACGAATTAAACAGAACGTTAGGTCAACGCATAGGTGAAAGACAACTTTAGACTTGTATGTAATTTGGGTTAGGTATTTGGAATTGCAAATTCATGTCCAAATTGTTTTTAACTTTTAGCATTAAGATTTCATCTCTTTGTTCTCTCATGTTCAACTTGTTACTCACTTCATTCCTCTCTATTTCCTGTTCTCTCCCTAAAATTCTTAGATTCAACATTTCTGCCTCTATCACTCTTCTTGTTCTACATCACTCAAAAGTACACAAACAAAAACATGCAAGATTCCCTAAAAAGACCACCTTCTATAACTAACAGATAAATGTTAGTTTATGTTCCAGTAATTACCGTAACTGAGTACAAAAGTTTTCTCAAAACCCTGTCTCTGATGACAAGTTAATGAACCATACCTCATCAGGGTCAAGTAATGAGGTTTCCCAAAGCAGCCCTGTCATTCCTCTCATTCCAATCCACCGATGACCTTTCAAACATGTTGCAGTAATCAGTTAATGAGAAACCCAAATATATAATCACAAGTTATGTAAAAATTTGTAACTTTGAACCGGGAAACAGAACACAAGAAATTTTCACTAGTGCAACATTTGAAACATATATGCTGCAGTTGTACCATATCAACAGTGATATTCCCAAGTTGCACTTTTCTATGTTCTGCCCTCAGTTTCTTCAGGCGCTCCTTGAAAAAGAAAACCAAGAAGTCATTTAGTGAAGGAAAATTTGAAACTGACTATGATCTATAAGCATTGGCAGAATCACACAGATGATAGAATATCCGCCAGCTGGAATTCATAGTTACCAGGAATGGGGAACGACCCACCGACCGGCGACTCAAAACGACTACCTAAACCAGAGTACAAAATGACGTGTGACACGACATGGGACACAATTCATGCTTTAGTATTGTTTTTCAAACCAGCTTTTGTGCTAAACAGCTAGCTTTTTGAAGAAAAAATTACTTTTGAAAAGTAATTTTCAACCTCAACGCAAAAGCTAAAACTTTTAGCTTTTGCAGTTGTAAAAGTGATTTTGAGAGTTCAATTATAATTTTAATCTTCATTTGTTATTGTGTTTATTTAAAATTTATAAATTTATGATTGTTTACCAAGATATAATTATATAATTAATAATTATTTTTTAATTTTAAAATATATATTTATTCATGTCAAGTTTTCTAAATAAAATATTTTAAATTTGTTATATTTTCATAGAACACGTATAATTGTTAAAAAATATGTTTATCGGTAAAAATATTTTTGTATTTTTATAATATTTAAATTGATATATTTCATATATTATAATATTAGAGAAGTTGAAAATCATTTATATATATATATATATATATAACTTACAATATTATTTCTAAAATGGTCATTTAACTTCTTAAAAGCACTTTTTGATAGCAATGCTAAATACTAAAATTTTACAAACAACTTTTTAAAATTTCTTTTTAAATTTCTTTTTAACATCACTTTTACAAATCACTTTTTAAAAGTAATGCTAAACTAGCCCTCAGAAGTGAATTTAAAAACCATAGCTACGCCTAGTAATGTGATTTAAAATGACACGTTTTTTTTAAGATAATCTCAAAAATATGTGGGCCCTCTCTTTTAGGCTTAATAGTAGATAATTAACAGTCTAGAGTTCATAGAAATAGCTCAAAACTTTTAAAATTTACAAATTAAATTCAAAAATTTTACAAATTCCATTTAATCCAAGGATTTAATAACTTAAAATTTATTCTTAATTTCAAATATTATTATTATTAGTAGCAGTAGTATAACACCCATCTCGTCATATAGAATTTAATAAAGTAATATTCCTATTTTTGTTCTCTATTTTGTATTGTATTGGTTCCGGATAACTATGGAATGAAAAATTAAAAGTAACACTGTCTGCAACATCTTATCAATGGAGTGGCATGGATAAAAAGTCGTTATAAATTAAGCAGTGCTGGCTAAATAATAACTAAATCCGCAGCTATCTTAAAAGGACAAATGGAACCCCATTGAGACGAACAAACCAAACCTGTTGTTCTGGAATCAATGGCCCCAAAGAAGTTAATTAGCGAATATAAGCAAGGGTGATACAGGGTAGTTCAGCGGTAAGGCGGCTAATATGCGGCTAATATACAGCGTAACCGGATAGAAAGGTGACCGGTTAAAGATAACAAAATCGGTAAAAATTACTTATTTTGTTGATCCGAATATCAATATATTCGGTAGCGCCTAATTTGTTGTTAATTTCGAGCTGATGGGGCCTCGGAAATTCCCACGATAACAAAACCGGTAAAATTACCTATTTTGTTGATCCGAATATCAATATATTCGGTAGCGTCTAATTTGTTGTTAATTTCGAAAGTATCCATACTTTTTAAAAGTTTATCGATACTTTTTGAACAACAATGTAACCGCGGTTGGAAAAAAATGTCCAAAATATCGATACTTTGTGCACAGTTTTTTGTATTGAATTTAAAAAAGTATCGAAAAAACAGATACTTTTGTAACACTTTATACAATTTTATCGATACCAAGTGATCGAAAGTATCGTTTCTGTTTCCACAGTAGTAATAAAAATTCTATCCTTTAGAAGCTAATTTGACAAACTGGTTACATTATTAATAAAAACAATGTAACAGTTAAATCGTTACCGGATTGTTCGTTTGGTGTCGATACTTTTTTTAAGAACATGTCAAAAGAATCGGTAAAATACAAGCAAATTTGACATAACCGGTTACATTACTTAAACATATGCAAAAGAATCGGTACAATAGAAAAAATTAGACATAACCAGTTACATTATTAATACATATAATGTAACCGATAAATCTTTACCGGATATCTTGTTTGGTTTCGATACTTTTTTTAAGAGCGTGTGCAAAAGAATCGGTACAATAGAAAAAATTAGACATAACCGGTTACATTATTAATTCATATAATGTAACCGGTAAATCTTTACCGGATATCTTGTTTGGTTTCGATACTTTTTTTAAGAACGTGTGCAAAAGAATCGGTACAATAGAAAAAATTAGACATAACCGGTTACATTATTAATACATATAATGTAACCGGTAAATGTTTACCGGATATCTTGTTTGGTGTCGATACTTTTTTTAAGAACATGTACGAAAGAATCGACACAATTCAAAAAAATATCGAAACCTGGGGAATTGTATCGATTAAATATATCATAATGATATAACCGGTTAAAAAGTATCTACTATAATACAAACCTTTGTATTGCTTGCACTTACAGAAAACCTAAGATAGTATTTGAAATCGACCCCAGTTTGGTTGCTGCGAAATACAAGGTAGGCGTTCTTGGAATCGTGTTGTATCAGAATCGAAAGGAAAGGTTTTGGGTTTGGGGACTTTGAAGTAAAAGGTATGTTGTCGAAACCCTAGTTTTTTGGTAATGTAGTATTGGGTAGTAGGGATAATGTTTTGGGTTTAGTGATGTTAAAGTAAAATCGGAATTCGGACCGATTATAGGTCGAAATTGTGTAATTATATTTAGGAAATAAATATCGGTACTTTGTTCTGAGAACTTATCGGTAGAAATTAATAATGTCGGTAGAAATTAAATATCGATACTTTTTTCAGAGAACTGAAGCGAGATGGGTGCTAAGGATCATGAAGATGTTGTTCGTGAAGATGAGACTGAAATGGTTGAAATGGAGCAGAAGAGTATCGAAAGTGAGGAAAATCCAAAGCAACCAAAGGGTGGATATATGTACTTCTAGTAAGTAGCAATGTCAAATAATTGTTCTGTAAATTGTAATTGGATGAAAGTATTTAAGAACATTTAAACTTTCTTATCATGACAGTATGAAAGAATGTCAGAGGATGAAGGATTGTGGTACTTACACTGTCGGTTCGGTATGTAAATTAAATTTATAGTGAATATATTGTAGGTTTAATATTTTGATTGTTGATGGTTTATGCATAATTTTCAGGTGAAAGACATTGTGGTGAATAAATGGAATACGATGAGTGAAAATGAGAAGCAACCATTTAACACATTGTCCACAAATGATAGAGAAAAATATTCGGCCAAGAAGAAAGCAGAAGGAAAAATTGTGAAGAAGGTATTCAGTGAACTTGTAAATATGTTGATAAATGATATATAAAAACTCTGACATTATATGTATATTATTTACATAGGAAGTGTCGACAAGGTGTAGCATAAAACGAGTGCACCACATAATAGAGGAGTTGAAAGCGAAGGATAAAGCAAATGTGTTGGAAGAAAATGAGGTTTGGATCTCTTATTGGGATGAAGGACCGACCAATTCGGAGGGAATTGTGTCGCTTGTTGATGAGAGATTTTGATTTGCAGAAGTGTGATGTTCGATACGACAAATATTCATTTCATTTTGGTGTCCGATGTGTTGAAGCCGTATTGAGACTACAAAATAAAGAGCAGAGTGTGGATGAAGTTATTAAGAGGGAGGATTGGAAAATACTTGTGAAGAAGTATGGCCTAACGTCGAAGGTGTTATTTGCTACACTTGAGGACGATATAAAAAGCGGCAAGTATGAGGGGGATGATCTGAAGGCCCGGGTACTATTGTACATTTTTGGAGTATTCCTTTGTCCAAAGAGTGATACATCCCCGAGCAAGGAAAGTATGAAGTTGATTTGCGACTCCGGGTTGAAAGGTCAATTAAATTGGGTGTCATATGTCAGTGACAAATTAATTGATGCAATCAAGAGTTTTCAAAAGGCCAAAAACCCCACATACCTCAAAGGATGCATAGCTGTCTTAGAGGTAAATGAGTTGAATCTTGGTGTTGGTTTAGAAAACTTTGTAAATAATTATTATAGAAAATGATAAAGTTTATTATAAATGCAGGTTGCATTGTTTGATTTTTGGTCAGATTCTTCAAGTTGCTGACCTTCCAAAAAATCGGAGTGGCACGCATCACTGCATGAGGCAAGGAAAAAATTGCTCGAGTTATGGCAAAGTTAAAGTTAGAATTACCGAAAAAGAAAGTAAGGGTAATTTAAGTATTTATAGATTAGTAAGGACTTAAAAATGAAAGATGCTCTAATAATGTAGTTTATTTGTGAAGGTTGGCGAGGAGGAAGAAGAGGAAGAGGAGGAAGAGGAAAAGGTAGAAGATAAGGTGAAACAGAATGAAGGGGGAAGTAAATATGACATATTGATGGCTGAGTTGACGGAGGTGAAAAAAGTCGTTTCTGATTGTTTGCAAAGACAATCCAGAATTGAACAGACGATTGAGAGCTTAAAGGGGGAAGTAGGGGAAAAGGTTGATGGTGTTGTGAAAGAAGTGGTGGAATTGAGGGGTGAGTTGAAGGGGGTGATTGGAATGGTAGAAAAAAATGGATGAGGGGATAAATTTAAGTTCTGAAATAAAAAAAGAGAGGAGTTATGTTGAGGAAAAATATGATGAACTTAAAAAATGATGAAGAAAATTTAGAAGAATTGAGTAAGAGGGAGGAAAATATAAGAGAAGTCTACCATGAAGATATGAGTACACCGGATCATGCAATAGATGTAGATCTCGATTCAGGGTGTCCTGCACCAAAGAAGAAGAAGAATAAAAAGGTAAAATGAATAATACAAATGACATCCATTTTGATTATTGTGTTGTGGCTAATATCTATTGATATATCGTAGGCTGCAAAGGTCAAAATACCAAGTGGAATTGGTTCAATGGAGGGTGCGATGTGTGATTATGTATGGAATAGTGTATTGTTAGAAGAAACGTAAGTAATATATATTGCTTTGCGAGTGATATTTAAATAATTTTGGGAAAAAATTAGTACAAAAAATTGCTTGTATAGAGATGTTATCCTAGATTACGGAAACGAACACGGCACAGTAGGCGACCTTTGCTCGTTAAAACCTAGGCAATGGCTTTACAGTCCGATTATTGATTTGAAAGGCTGGTTGTTGGGTTACGACTCGATGAAGAATAGTTCAGGGAACCGAAAGATTTGCTATTTACCATCCATTTTTGTGGTAAGTTACATTTTTACACATTTTCGTGTCAAATTTGTTCATGTCTGGTCAATTAATAGAGATTGTTTTTTAAAATGCAAAAAGGGTTGATAATGGACGGTCAAAATGTGCCGAATTTTATAAGCTTCTTTTCTAATACATTGATCGACCATAATAAATTCACCGATTGTGACACGGTAAGATATTTTTGCGTACATGTTGTTCAGTATTTAAATAATAACAATAAATGTTCTAATATCTTGTGTGACATTTATTGTAGATCTTCTTGCCAATATACGATGAGAATAATCATTGGTGTCTCTTGGTGTTGGATATGGTTGATCGTGTAGCATCGTTTCTTGATAGTCTACATAACTCTTTCCGGCACAGGACTAGAGTGGAACAAAGCAAGAAAACAGTATGTGTCGATACATTTTGTAATTTATAATGCATAATTTCTTCGTAATTTAATTTAATATTTTTTTTGACGCAGCTGGAATGTTTACATAAATTTAATGAGGACGAGTCCTTTGCTAACCAATTTGGGAAGATTAAGGTCCCACCGACGGATTTAGAATTCGTGGTCTGTAAGACGATGGTGCAAACGAACGAGTATAAAATTTGAGTATTTAATAAGTCAAAAATTTATTGTGCTTACTATTTGACATTTTGCGGCATTATAACAGATATGATTGCGGAATGTATGTGATCATGTGGATGGAAGCTATTTTTGATGGGAGGTCAACGGATGATTTGGTAAGTGGTCCGAAAAATGACTTTTTAAAAAAAAAATTGGCACTGACATTGACTCCTAATTTGAATGTAGGTTGTTGGGGAATATGATCGTCCGAGAGTTTTAAACGATCTCAAATCACGAATGTAATAAAAGGAGAGCTAAGTTCACAACTGCTTGCATGGAACGTATGAAAAAATAATTCCTTCTGAAAGCAAATATATGTACATTATGTTACCATAATTTTTCCCACTATGTAATTGTTTGTCATAGTTACTTTGTTGTAAATTATGTTAACATAATAGCTTCTTTGAAAAAATGTAACAAATTTTTTTGTTTGTTATGAAACTTATTCAGCATAAAGTTTCGATACTTTAATAACGCTATACTAAACGCTATAAAAACTAATTATGGAGACCTTAATAACGCTATAAAAATCAATTTAAACAAAACATCGATACTTTTCAAATTAATGCTTGCCATAGTTTACTGCAATTATCGATACTTTCTGAAACAGAAGGAATTACATAGCTTACTGGAATCAAAGTGTCGATACTTTTCTGCTGCTATGAGTACAAATATCGATACTTTTAAACGAAATATATGTATCCGGATAAAAAAATCCCGAAAAAATCGATACTTTTTTCCTTTATGATAAAATTATCGATACTTTTTGAAATTGAAGGCATTACATAGCTAACTGGAATCAAAGTGTCGATACTTTTTCTGCGGCTATGAGTACAAATATCGATACTTTTAAACGAAATATATGTATCTGGATAAAAAAAATTCTCGAAAAAATCGATACTTTTTTCCTTTATGATGAAATTATCGAAACTTTTTGAAACAGAAGGACTGACATAGCTTACTGGAATCAAAGTGTCGATACTTTGCTTCCTCTATGAGTAAAAATATCGATACTTTTAAAAGAAGTATAAGTATCCGGTTAAAAAAAGTTCCCGAAAAAATCGATACTTTTTTCCCTATATGATAAAATTATCGATACTTTTTGAAACAGAAGGATTGATATAGCTTACTGTAAAATAAGTTTCGATCCTTTTTGACGCTATGAATAAAAGTATCAATAAAATTAAACAAAATCAATGTTTCTGGATGCGTCTTTACCGTTTTCATTTTTGACTACATCAATGTTACCGGTACACTTGTCAATGTTTCCGGTAGCGATCTGAATCTGAAATTTAGGCAGGATTTCTATTTAAACCAGCCCTAAACTTAAATCCTCCATTTCCTAATTTTATCGATACTATTGCAGAGATCTCTTCAACTCCAACGACGATTAGCACAGTTCAGAGAAATTGCACCGTTCAACCTAGGTATAAAATCAACACCGACGAGGACGATTACTACGATCAGATTTACAGGTTAGTAAAAGAGACTGATTTTGCGTACTTTAGGGTTAGGGTTTTGCACAATTTTGGAGTAACCGTTCCTCTTCTGCATATAACAGTTGTAATGGCACCAAAAAAAGTGGCACCCAAACGTAAGAGAGGTAGTGCTTCCAAGATAAAGTCATCTTCTAAAGCAAGGTCTGATGCTCAAGTAAGTTCTTCTGAAGCAAATATGTCTTTTGAAACGCAAAACTTTAGAAGCAAGGAAGAGAAAGTGAAATATGATAGCAATTTCAAAACAAGAAAGATCCGTCCAGAACATGTTATTGACATGGACTTCTTCTTCGATGAGAAAAACAAATTTGGGTTTAAACAAACATTTACAGATTGGGGCTGGCTTGAACTGCTTGGTGTAGAACCAAAATATTACCCCAATCTTGTTAGAGTTTTCTACAGTAATGCAACATTAGACCTCCAACCTAGTACGGAAAAAATATTAGGAATTACAACTTATGTCATGGGTAAGGAGATATATATAGATCCGTCCTCTATTGCTGCTGGTATAGGAGTGAAGAATATAGAAGATTCCGATGAACATGTTTTAGATCCTACCATTAAACGTGTGGATCGGAATAGTCCCATTAACCTTGGTGTGGAGGGCAGATTGTTCCACCTTCTTGTCACTTGGTTTCTTCGGCCTTTCGATGGGAAATTTTCACAAACTCGAGATAGTGATTACTGGTGGTTGTCTAAATATGAATCAAAAACCGCTCCAAACATAGCAAAACTGATATATGAGATAATTCTAAACATAGTGAAGAAGGGTGCTTCCATTACAACCTCACTACCATATGGATGCATAATTAGCCATATATTGAGGAAGGAATGAGTGCAATTCAATCTTGACTACCCTCTTCGACTATCCCGGAAGATTGACATGATTACCTTGACAAAAGCGGGATACAATTTTATTGAAAATGTCGGTTGGATAAACAAATCTGTAATTGGAGCGGAACAAGGCAACGACCAAGTGGACAACATTGAAGCAGAAGACCACGAGCGGATGGAAGAAGATGAGATCGAAGGGGTGATTACGATGAAGTCAATGATGGCTTACATGGTTCATTTCCGCGAGCATATGGATGCTCGTTTTGGCGAGATTAATGACCAAATCGGCCAAATGCGAGTAGATATTTCGTCACTTCGTGCTGACTTCTCCAACTTCCGTAATCAATGCCTTCAAAGCAAATACAAACCTATAGGTAAAATAACCCTTTAAATTTACTATTAACATTCAGTTAATTGACTATTGACATGCTTATAACAGAAGTGGAGAATCCAGTGGTGCCTGAAGAGGAGAATACAGAAGAGGAGAATCCAGTGGTGCCTGAAGAGGAGAATGATGAAGAGGTAGACAGTTCAGATGATGATAAGAGTGAAGATCCCAACAGATATATGATTTCTCTAACATAGAAAAAAAACTTGTCATTTTTATGTCAACGGAGTCCTTGCATATTATACAAAACAAACTCCCAGAGGTAATTAAATGTCTTCAAATTTGTTTACGGCTGTGTTAAGCTATAAAGAAAACAATTATGTTGAATTTATTTTCATGTTGTAGATGTTATAATGAGGCCAGGTGTAGAAGAATTTATGCAATTTTGTTTAGAGAACTTTGTTGTTGGCATATGGTCATCGAAGTTGAGGTACGCACCGTTATGATTAAAATTGTTAACATTTTCATATAGCTCTTAACGAATTTGATGTTTATCATGGTAATTGTTCATGATTGCAGGCATAACATTGATCTTGCTCTTAACAAACTAACTGTACAATATGAACAATATATATTCATCTAGGTAAGATGCTTCTTATTTGCGTTCAGTAATTGAATTTGTTATGATTCTTACAAATTGGTGTTTCACAATTTACTATAAATAGGATCAAGCAAAGTGCAAACAAGAAGAGGAATTCACCTTCTGCAAAGATTTGCATGACGTTTGGAATGAGTTTCCTCAATTCAACCCGGACAATACACTGTTGGTGGATGATTCTACTGAGAAAATAAAATATAATCAAGTGAGTTATATTTTTTTCCATGCAATTTATTTTTAAGGTAATAGGCTACATATGTCCGCATCCCTATAACCGTTCATCTTGCAACGACAATGCGTTAGGTATGACAGTTACATATGTGACTTATTCTATTGGTTTATTAATATATTGAACAGGTTGACAGTATGCTAATTTGGCTTATTTTTATATATCCACAGAAAAGGGCGGAAGCATCCGAGAATATTTCGAAAAGTTGGCGAAGGAGCATAATACTATTCGCGAATTTGTTAAAAATAACCCTTTACACATTTGAATTTTATTTCATTTCTATATGTAACAATCTTGAATTATATATTGTTGTATGTCGGATACATACCATATAGTCACAATGTCTGTTGATCGGTACTTGCTGTATTCCAAATGTCCTCGTTGCCCTGAGACATAAATGAGTGATTGATATTATAATTAACCATATACAATTGAAGATATAATTGTAGAATAGATATAGTAACTCACATTATAATCCTCATCTACGCGGTAGGACCATTCCGTATCGTTATAAAAAAATCAGACGAGGTAGGTTGTGTAAACGAATCCAGACCCAACTTTAATTTAGGACACGTTAATTTGTTATGTCCCTCAATCTTGCAGAAAGAGCATAGCCTACTTTTCTTCTGGACCATCTTCTTCTGGACTACTTTTCCCTTTCCTTGTCTTCGTTTAGGGTCGCCAACGCGAACCTCATTATCAACATTTCGTCGTTTGCTTGAATCTTTCAAACCGAACGAGTGTTCAAATTCGGCAGTTAGTCTTTTCATCTCATCTCTTGCGGTTATAAAAGATGCATCTGTCTTTGATGCAATGTAGCAAAAACGACTTGACGTTGCACGTAGGGCAGCGAACCGTGCCATTTGCATAACTTTAGGTGCTACATTGAAGTCAAGGAAACTTGGTGCAGCAGCCTTCGCATCCTTAGTCCATCGACTTAGAATCAAAGACTTTGGAATACATGTGTAATCCAAGTGCTTCAAAACATGCAGTTGATGGCAACATGGAATTTCTACAGTCTCAAATTTCCTACACGAGCATGTGACGCTTTCTGAGACAACATCAAAAGATACGTCAAATCTCATGTTCTTTTCCTTGTACTTTGACAGAACAAAATGTTGACATTCATCTGATAAGGACTGATTTTGTTCGGCAATCCGGTACAAGGTCTCCTCTTGCAGTTCGTCTTGGAAGAGACCAAATGATGCTTGCGTATAAATTTCACCAGCATGGCTTTCTAGGTCTGTCAGTTTAGTGATCTGGAAGGGCGTTGTCTGCGAACTTAAGAAATCTGCTTGCAACTTGTTGATACGCATTTTACCAATAGCTTGTTCAATTGTACAAACAACGTCTACATATGTCTTCTTCTTTATCAGGGCACGTCTGAGTGCAGCATTCAAGGACTCGCTTCTTTGTGTGGATCGCAAATTCGCAAAGAAATGACCCGTTTGATATGCTTGAGCCCATAAGTTCCGAGTATTCCCCTTCTCAATCACCCATGGATGCTTTCCGACATTGAATTTGGAAATCATTGCAGACCATTCAATATCAAATTCGCTTCTTGTCCACCACGAACTCATACATCTATTAAATGCTGTGCTAAATTTGTTGTCACCAATGTTAGCTTGTACATTGCGAGATAGATGCCACGAACATAATCTGTGCTTAGCATAAGGGAAAACACATTTGATAGCCATCTGCATTGCCCTATCCCCATCTGTCACAACTGAAAGAGGCGATTTATTCATCATGGCTTGTAAAAAATTTCGCAGCACCCACTCGAACGATTGAGTTGTTTCGTCAGCTATGATCGCAGTAGAAAATACTATTGTGCTATGGTGATGATTGACACCGAGAATAGGCATAATTGGTCGTGCATAGTAATTACCTTTGTAAGTTGTGTCGAACACAATAACATCACCGAAGCAAGTGTAATCTGATCTCGATATTGAATCAGACCAAATAAGATGCTGCAATGCCCCTAATTCATCTGTGGAGTATGTCATAAAAAACCCCAGATCATCTTCTTTCTTGTAATCAAAGTACACAATGAGTGCATTCACATCCCCATTGACAAACTCCTTTGCTTTACCTCTATCAAGTGCATTGTACAGGTCTTTACTAGTAAATCCAACATTATGAAAACCCCCTGCCTGATTTATGATATAATTCATTAACTTTGATGTCACAACAACAACATCTTTCAACGTTGTTGCCTCAGCCACATCAGCCTCACTCACAGCTCTATTTGAACGCATAAATGGTGTCATAAGAGGTGTGCACAAGGCATGATTATGTTCGTCAAAAGACTTACTTAGAACCCACTGATCATTTGTTTTTGTTGCTGTGACAATGATTTTGGCCTTGCATCTTGTTCGTGTGACTAGCGTATGAGCACGTTGACGATTAACAATTTCGACTTTCGATGACCAAAACCCTTATTTTGAACAACAAAATTCTTGTGTCTTCACATTCCCTTCGCCATCCAGCCGTGTTGTTCCTCGACGTGCACTAAAACCATGTTTCATTGCGTATTCCTTGTAAAAATTCCAAGCTTCCTCACGTGAAGAAAAGAGCTGACCTACCAACCGTTCTGAATCATCAACGGTCAACTTTTCATCTTGCAAATTCCTGCTAGCATTAACATCGTTGGATGGAGTATCTTCCATTTTGGTAAACACGATCAGTTGAAGTGGTCCAAACTTTGCCTGCACAGGAGTTGTGTGTTGCTTTCATTTTCAGGTAGTAAAATCGGTAGGTGGTGGTGGTTGATGGTGGTTGAAAGCAGTAACAACATTTATTTCTTCCTTCCTACAAAGTTAGTTGTGCAATAAATTGTAGTATATTATCGATACTTCCTGCCCATTACTATAAAAAATATCGGTACTTTCAGAAGAAAAAAAAGGATTATCATAGCTTACTGGAAATAAAGTTTCGATACATTTTCCCCCTTTCTGAAAAAGTATCGATCTTGTTGTAAAATTCCATGATACGTTAGCAAATCTGCTCGAAAATATCGATTCTTTCTGTCCGTTACGATAAAAAATATCGATACTTTCAGAAACAATGGATTCTCATAGCTTACTGGAATTAAAGTTTCGGTACATTTTCCCCCTTTCAGAAAAAGTATCGATCCTATTGTAAAATTCCATGATATGTTAGCACATCTGCTCGAAAATATCGATACTTTCTGTCCGTTACGATAAAAAATATCGATACTTTCAGAAACAAAGGATTCTCATAGCTTATTGGAATTAAAGTTTTGATATATTTCCCCCTTTCAGTAAAAGTATCGATCATGTTGTAAAATTACATGATACGTTAGCAAATATGCTCGAAAATATCGATACTTTCATCCTCTGTGAAAACAATTATAGATACTTTTTATTCACAAATGGATTCCCATTGCATACTGGAACAAAAGTTTCGATACGATTTAGACACTATTAATAAAAACCCGATACTTTTGAAAGAAAATCAATGTTTCCGGTACGAATTTCGATCGAAAATATCGATACTTTTACAAAAATATCGATAATTAACAAAAACTAAAGGCTTCCCATAGCTTACTAGAAACAAAATTATCGATACATTTTTCCAGGTTTGAATGTAATTATCGATACGTTTGCAAAAACATTAATGTTTCTGGTAATTTTTTACTGTTTTCATTATTCATTACATCAATGTATCCGGTATATTATTACCATTTTCATTATACACTACATCAACTTTGCATTGCAGTGTTATGTATTTTCACTTGTATCACATGCACCGTTTACTGCTCATCCTGCATAAAGCTGAAACCCTTAATCCCCGGAACGAATTTGATTCTTCCTTTACAGTTTCGTGTCTTTTCACTTGTATCACATGCACCGTTCATGACCTTCATTTATTGGATAGTTCTCCTAGTTCTACTCATTTATTTCTATAACCCCGGAAACGAGGAGATGAACGAATCTGATTCTGTCTTTTCAGTTTCGTGTCTTTTTAATGTATCACATGCACTGTTCTGTTCATGTACCTTCTCCTCATTTATTTCTATAACCCCGGAAACGAGGAAAACAAACAAATCTCTGAATCTGCCTTTTTCAGTTTCATGCCTTATCACTTTCCCTCCCAAACGGAAATTGCCTATAAATTAACAACTCCTCTATTTACTCTTCACAACATCTTCAAATTAATCTACTCAACCCTTTCGTTTACTTCTATAATCAGTTCTCTTTCACCATCTTCTATTATACAATGAGTTCCAGCAGAAGTTCGGGTAAAAATCCTCAGCCTTTGGCAAAGAGGAAGATTGATTTCGAGACATCATCAAACAATGATGATGATTTCTATATTGATTCTGATTCTGATAATGAGGAGGAACAACTAAGCCATGAGTCAATGAAATCCAGCAAATGGTTCAAAAAGTTCTTCCAGGCCTTCGATCTAATGAACTCTATCAACGACCCTTCTACTCAATGGTTGTGTCCAGCATGCCAAGGAGGTCCTGGTGCCTCTCATAAGTTTCGTGGCCTTCAGTCCCTAGTCACACATACAAAAACCAAAGGAGGACCAAAGCTGAAAATTCATCACCACCTTGGTCAGCTGTTGAAGGAGGAATTGCGTAGAAGGGGTACTTCGGCTACTCCTCAAGGGCTTTAGGCCAATGGAGTGGTCTGAGTAATGATGCTGCTATTGTCTCTCTCCCCCCCGCCTTCAAGCCACCAAGAAGCTGATCACCAAATACTCTGGCCACCCATGGTGATGATAATGAACACAAGGCTTCATAGAGATGGAGATGAGAAGGTAGTTATATACGGCATGAATTATGTTTTCATTAATATTATAATACTTACTTAACTTCTTATTTCTTTAATTTTCTGCTTCAGTGGATTGGTATGGGAAACCAAGAGCACGACAATAGGTTATCTAGATGCTCAGCGTCTGCATACCCAGTTTGCTGCCCAAGGTTTCGATAGAGATGCTTGGCAACGTTGTCAGGGCTTAATGTATGGTCCATCCAGCCAGCGCCAACTATATGGTTATATGGCTGAAAAAGAAGACATACACATCTTCAACCGTCATCTCTAAGGTTTTCTCTATCATTTTCTTCTATTATTAATAACAAGATACACTTCTGCTCATACTTATGCAAAAAAAATTTGTTCATTAGGCAACCAAAAGGTCAAGTTTGAGATGCGACCATATGCACAGATGGTTGGACAGCAAGCTGGAGCTGGAACAAGTTCCATGGGTGGCAGGGGGACTTGAAGGGAGGAGGCTCATTGTTTTACTTCCATTTTTTTATTTACTTTAGTAATTTGTAATTGAAGCACTGGGACTTCATTTTTTTATGATCATTTTTCTTCATCCTTATATTATTAAACTTTTCATTGGGAACTCTCTTTTTTTAATAAATATATTTGATATAAACGATTTAATAAAAGTATCCATACTTTTTCGAAAGTATTCATACTTCTAATAAAAGTACAGAAACATTTAATATAAGTATCCATACTTTTCCTGCAAGTAGCCATACTTTTTAACGAAAGTATCCATACTTCTAATAAAAGTATAGACACATTTAATATAAGTATCCATACTATCGAGCCACAATTGAACCAGTTCCAATGTTTTTATTAAAATATCGATATTATTGTTTAAAGTATCGATTCTTATTGGCTACCTATTACGTTACCCTAGTACCGGTTTGTTTAAATGTTTAATATTAATGTAAACGATCAAATAATAACAATTTAGGCGCTACCGAATATGTTGATATGAGTATCAACAAAATCGGTAATTTTACCGGTTTTGTTATCGTGGGAATTTCCAAGGCCCCGTCAGCTCGAAATTAACAACAAATTAGGCGCTACAGAATATATTGATATTCGGATCAACAAAATAGGTCATTTTACCAATTTTGTTATCGTGGGAATTTCCAAGGCCCCATCAGCTCGAAATTAACAACAAATTAGGCGCTACCGAATATATTGATATTCGAATAACAAAATAGGTAATTTTACCGATTTTGTTATCGTGGGAATTTCCAAGGGCCCATCAGCTCAAATTTATCAACAATTTAGGCGCTACTGAATATATTGATATTCGGATCAACAAAATAGGTCATTTTACCGATTTTGTTATGTTTGACCGATAACTTAAATTTTCCGGATACCATTTTTTACATTTTTTTCATGTTTTTTACCGGATACATTATCTCATATCAACATATCCGGTAGCGCTTTACCGGATACATTATTTATCTTATAATGTTTCCGGTAACGTCGTTTCTTAGCCGTATATTAGGCGGTCGCATACTAGAATTGTCCAGTGATACAAGCAAAAGCCAAAAAGACCAAATGGGAAAAGCGCGTAGTAATTAAACCATTTTGAAGTCAAATATACAACTAAATAATTAAGATAAGATTGTCACTTTTGAGCAAGGAATTAAATGGCAGCCACAACACTCATATTATGCGGTTTTGGCTTCTCACATCACCAATAATAATAATAAGTGTGGCAAGAGAGTAGAAAAATAACTCACAAGATCGGAAGATGTTTGCGTTTGAAGCCATCTATACTATACTATAACTTGCAACGTGTATACTTGTACCAATTGCAAAGCGCTCAAAACACACAACAAGTTTTTGATACCGTTTCTGGGGATTGACAATAGCGACTTTGTTTTTGAATTTCTTGCACCTTTAATTTTTTTAGTTATTTATTTTTATTGTTAGTTTCAAAGGGGTTAACGACTTTGGTTTTACATTGGTGTATGACCAGGGCGAGACCGACAACACCATATTATCCCTTTGAATCGGAGATCGAACGTGTTTTGCGAAGATGCAGAAGAGAGCTAAGAGCGGCAATGTCAAATCCTATTAATCCAAATGGCAACCTAAATGCCAACGACAATCAAAATGTCGTAGCGGAAGTGGAGTAGCCCTACTGGATCAACCTGTTATTGTACAAAATAGACTCATCCGAGACTACTTAGAGGAAGACCTTAACGGTCTCACTCCAGGAGTTGCCACACATGAAATTGAAGCTGCTCACTTTGAGTTAAAGCCAATAATGTTCAATTTGATCAATACAATTGGTCAATTTAACGGATCGGCAACTAAGGATGCCCGACAACATCTCAAATCATTCCTGGAGATTTGCAATTTATTCAAGCAACACAGAGTCCATGAGGATGTCCTAAGGTTGAAATTATTCCCCTATTTCATGAGGGGTAGGGCGAAATTGTGGTTAAACAGTATCTCGTCCGGATCTATAGAATCTTGGACAAATTTATGCCGAGATTTCCTTTCTAGATTTAATTCTAAAAATATGACTAATAAATCGCGTAATGATATTACTTATTTTCGACAGGCCGGTGATGAGTCCATGTACGAGGCTTAAGAGCGGTACAAGGAGCTTTTACGCAAATGTCTCATGCACGGATTCCTAGAATGGACACAAGTGACGATGTTTTACAACTCAATGAACACACCAACAAGGATGATTCTAGATGCCTCAAAAACTAACATACTCATAAACAAGACACTAGAGGAAGCATTGGGGATTTTGAATAGACTTGCCAAAAATGATTATCAGTTCCTAAGATATAATCATTGGGGATTTTCAATAAATTCATTAAGGTCCTCAACTAATAGATTAACTCAGTTAGAGTCCAATATCAATACAATTGACTATACGATCAAAGTCAATATAATATTTGGACCTTTACGGTGTAGGGTTTTGGATCACCGAAACTAAATTCTGACTTATAACGCCCCGGTTTAGAGCTCGGGAGTTATCAGTTTTGATCTAGGATTTGTTTCGGGTTAAATTTAGATTAAAATGCTAATTTTATTTAAAAAATGCCATTATTTACAATAATGCAATTAATGAAATTTGAAAATGAGAATTTTGAGTAAATGAAATAAAGAAAAGAAGTTTGAAAAGTGTCATCTTCTCCAAAATTCCATTTTCCCAAAAAACCTCTCCTAAACCCTATTTCACTATTCCATTGCCTCAAATTCCTCATCAAAGCAAGATTTTTCAAGGTAATCTCTTCCTTGTTTAGATTCTTACATATTTAACTTATACTCATTGAAAACCTTCTTTTAAAACCCATTAAAATGCAATTTTGGGTGTTGGGTTGGAGAAATGGATATTTCTATGGGATTTTCATTTGGGTTTTTGATGTCATGTTTAAGGGTGTTTTTAATCATGTTTTGTTTTCCTAAAAATGCTAAAATGGTGGCTAATTTTAGGAAGCCCGAAATGGGTCTAAAAATGGGATTTTTGGGTTGAAAAGGGTGAGTTTTTGGGTTGAAATAGTGGTTGGTGGTTTCTTTGATGTTGGGAATGTTTCTAGATGATTTTGGATTTGTTTTGATGGTTGAAATTGATGGATTTAGTTAGGGGTTTGTCTAGAACGAAATTGGTGAAGTTTTGGATGAAATTTGGGTTTGAATCAACGTGTTTTGGTTCCAAAGAGTGGATTTCCGGGTTGTTGCTGGTTTACGAGTATATTAGCATCCTAATATTCTATTTTGGGATGTATTGAAACAGAGGAGTTTGATTCGGGTACTTTGGGCGAAATATTGTGTGTTGCGGAGGCTTGAGATCGGTGTTTCGGCTTTCGTCTGGGCTCTATCGGTGAGTGGAAACTGTTTTGAGGTTTTAAATATGCTCAATGAAGGTTTCTTGGGGTTTGGGTGGAGCCTTAGAGGCTAACCTAGACCCAAGTGTAAGTTTATCTATTCTCGCCTTGTTTAGTTGACTTTTGGCATTCGCAAATATGTGTGTTGTGGTGTTGTTGTAGATTGTTTTATCCCATTTTAATGTTGTTGTGTTGTCGTAGTTGATGTCGAGCCTCACGTGATGGTTAGTCGTTATATACGGTGATGTGTAGTCCCATCGGTAGTGACTAGTAGATGAGTACAGTGATGTGTAGTCCCATCGGGAATTGGTTATGCATGTGCATACCATGTTTCATTTATGTTTGTGTTTCATTACATCTCTCCCTTAAATGGTTGCTTTAGTTCTAAGATATATGTTATAAAACTGCATTGTTGTTGTGTTTTAGAGCTCCACTCACTAAGCTTTTAAGCTTACGCTCTCTTTTTCCAACAATGCAGATCGTTAGAGACTTCAGGAGGCAAGTGGGCAAGGGAGGAGTTCTTGGAGTTCTTGCTAAGCTTAAAGTATGGTTTTGTGGTTGTAATAATGCTTAGAAAATGGGAATACTAGGTTTTTATGTTAGAGAGTTGGTGTTCAAACTCCTATATTTGGCTTTGTTCAAGTTGCTAGCATGTTTAAAATGTTGATACCATGTTATGTTGAGTTTTGTTATGGCCTTGGATGAATTGCTATGCATTTTAACTTGTTAGTGTTTTTGAAACTAAGTGTTCTTCTGAGCTTTGGGCTTGAAATCCATTTTGTTGCGTGTTTGCATGTTTGAAGATGTGTTTAGGATGTTTTGCCTCTAGATTGTATGTATGATATGTTGCTATGTGGTTTATGATGTTTCAGGGCAAGTTTGGGGAAGTTTGGAGATGTCAAGATATGATTTCGGGCCAAACTGTGTCCAGACGTTTCGGAACGCCTAATATGGTTTTAGAACAATCGAAGCTCTATGGGTACCCGTATCGGAATAGGGGTGGTGCCGTTTCGGTATGATTTGCCACAGAAGGCTTCTATTTCGGAACCATTTAGGGTCGTTCTGGTACGTTTGGCCACTGTAGGCTCTCGTTTCGGAACAAGGTGGGACCGTTCTGGAACGACTTGGTCTTACTTTCTAAATGAAGCCCGCGTTTCGGAACGAGCATGCCTGTTTCAAAACGCAGGTAGTTAAAACGGTTTAAAGGCATCTTTGAAGGTTTCTAAATGTTGCATTTTATTCCCCTAGTGTTGGTATGCTTCCAAGATGAGTTTATATGTGACCTTTGTGATGGTTTTTCTTCGCGTGCATGAAATTTGACAAATAAGCTACTTGGTAAATCTAAATTATCATATGCCTCTGCTCGGTTCGTATATGTGTTCGCTTTTCTGTTGTAGTCTTCACACCTAGGGCTAAATGTGATATTTAGACAAGATAACTAAAATGAAAAAAAATTAGGGTTGCTAATCGGAGTGAGGCCTTAACAGGTTTCGCTTCAGTTTTCCCCGTGTAACCCAATCGGTTCAGTATGATGGCTAAGCCGGGATGAGGGGGTTACATTTGGTGGTATCAGAGCCTCGATTACGAGGTCTCCCGGGAAGGTAAGTCAGATAAGTTGGTTTGTTTGGTTTGTTTGCCATTGCACGGTGTGTGAGAGTATGTTTTCTCGTTCTTGTTGTTGGTTGAAGTCTAGTCGAGTGTTCCCATTGCTAGGTGTTGTTATTGGAAAAATGGTTTTTGTTTAAAGAGCTTGAGAACTTGGATCCTTGACCTTGCTAACCTAATGTATTATTGTGTGTGATGTGTTTGTTGTTTTAGATTTTATCTTCGATATAGTGAGACCGAGGGGAAGACCTAGGGCGGGTGACCAGGCACACGGGGATGTGCCTCCTGCTCACGAAGGTAATGAGGTGGGTGGCGAAGGTAATGTGCCTCAGGCCGATGCGAATGTTGGAGGTGATGGTAATGGGCCTCAGGCCGATGCAAATGTTGGGGATAATATAGCTCAAGCGGGTAAGGGTCTGGCGGGTGCGGACATGACTCATTTGATTCAGACTATAGCCGAGGCTTTTCAGACAGCCTTGGCCGATATACATGCTGCAGCACCACCTCAGGGTGCAGGAACTGGTTTACCCCTTGAGAGGCTTCATAGCTTGGGTGGAGTTGAGTTCCGTGGTTTGACTCCCGAGGGTTCAGAGGCTTGGCTCGAGAGTACTACACGCATCTTAGGTCAGATGGAGTGCTCAGACGCTCGTAAGTTGAGTTGTGTCGTCTCCTTGCTTCAAGGAGATGCATATGCTTGGTGGACTACCGTTACTTCGAGTATGGCAGAAGCGGATGTCACTTGGGAATTCTTCCGAAAAGTCTTTAAAAAGAAGTATCTTGGAGTCTGATACCAAGATGAAAAGAAGAGAGAATTTATGGCCTTGGTTCAGGGTAGGAAGACGGTGTCAGAGTATGAGCCAGTATGCTCCCGAGTTGGTTCCCAGTGAAAGGGAACGGTGTGAGCATTTCCATTATGGTTTGACTAGGGATGTGAAGACTTATATGCTTGCTTCTGACTACACCGAGTTTGATGTTTTGGTCTCTAGGGCCAAGGATATTTAGCAGAGCTTAGGCTCGAGTACCTGTGCTAGTGGGTCTGATTCCGGGAAGAGACACACAGATTGGGATAGAGACCATGCCAAGAGGCATAGGGATAAGAGGTATCGGCCCGATTCGAGACATAAGGGCGGTAATCATGGACGGGGCCATTAGGACCAAGGAGCTGTTGTTCACAGTCCTGAGTGCACTAGATACGGGAGACGCCATCCGGGTGAGTGTATGGGTACCTTTGGGGTATGTTGGAACTGTGGTTCCCAAGATCATTTGAGGCGTAACTGTCCACACCCGGCTAGGGGCGGACATGCTCCAGCTAGGGAGGTTTGAGCATCAGAGAGGCCGTGGGTGCGGTCGAGGAAATTTTCAGCCGAGAAACGATGGTCAGAGGAACTTAGCTCATGTGGTGACAGTTCAGCCCGAGGGTGGAGAACCGGCTAGGATGTATGCACAACGAGAGGCTGGGAATGACACGGATGTCATCGCATGTAATTTCTCGTTACAACCCTTGACTTTGCTTTCTTTGATAGATTCGGGTTCGACACATTCGTACATTTTGGGTGAACATGCAAGGTCCCTAGGTTTACCGTACGAGTGGTTAGAGGTAGATGTAAATGTTACTAGTTCTTTCGGTTAGACCGTGGTAGTTAGGAAGATGTATAGAAGGTGTCCTTTGATGATTCAGGGCTATGTGTTTCTGGTTGACATGATGGAATTTCCGTTCTATGGTTTTGATGTGATTTTGGGCATGAATTGGCTCGTAGAGCATAGAGCTAGGGTAGACTTTGAGACCAAGAGAGTCTCCTTGAGGCTTACGGATGATTTTGAAGTTGTAGTAGTGGGCGAGAACATTAAGTTCTTGTCCAATGTTGTATCTGCTTTAGAAGCTCAGAGATTGATGGATTCGGGTTGCTAGGCGTATTTGGCTTATGTGATGAATCCGAATATGAGTGAGGTTAGACCGGAAGACATCAGAACAATTTTTGATTTTCTGAGTGTTTTTCCGGAAGAGTTGTCGGGTTTGCCTCCAAATAGGGAAGTTGAGTTTGTTATTGAGACGTATTCAGATTCTGCACCCGTGTCTATTGCACCGTATAGAATGACACCGAAAGAGTTGAAGACGTAGCTTCAGGAACTGTCAGATAGAGGTTTCATTAGGCCTAGTGTTTCTCCGTGGGGTGCTCCGGTTTTGTTTGTGAAGAAAAAGGACGGCAATATGAGGATGTGTATAGACTATAGACTATAGACAGTTGAACAAGGTAACAATGAATAACAAGTATCACTTACCACGGATAGATGATTTGCTTGATCAATTGAGAGGTGCTTTAGTGTTTTCGAAGATTGATTTGAGATCGGGTTACTATCAGTTGAAGGTAAAGGATGTGGACATACCGAAGACAACCTTCCGTACACGTTATGGGCACTATGAGTTCTTGTTAATGCCTTTCGGGTTGACAAATGCTCCATCAACATTTATGGATATGATGAATCGAGTGTTCCACGAGTTTCTGGATAGGTTTGTGGTAGTGTTCATAGATGATATCTTAGTGTACTCTAGGACCGAGGAAGAGCATGATGAGCATTTGCGGCTAGTGCTTCAGACTTTGCTTGAAAATCAGTTGTATGCCAAGTTGAGTAAATGCGAGTTTTGGATTAAGGAGGTAGTCTTCCTAGGCCGCATGATCTCGGCCAATGGAATTAGTGTGGATCCCAAGAAGATAGAGGCCATAGTGAGTTGGAAACAACCAAAGTTAGTGATAAAAATCCGTAGTTTCCTAGGCTTGGCATGGTATTATCGAAGATTTGTCGAAGGATTTTCGAAGATTGCGACACCCTTGACTAAATTGCTTCAGAAGAATGTTTCATATGAGTGGTCAGATGCAAGACAACAAGCGTTTGACAAGTTGAAGAAAGCTTTGATCGAAGCTCCTATTTTGATTCAACCTGAACTAGGAAAAGAGTGTGATTTATAGTGATGCATCGTATGTATGTTTAGGTTGTGTGCTTATGCAAGAGGGTAAGGTTGTGGCTTATGCTTCGAGATAGTTGAAGGTTCACGAGAAGAACTACCCCACTCATGATATAGAGTTAGCCGCAGTAGTGTTTGCTTTGAAGATTTGGAGACACCACCTTTATGGTGAGAAGTGCACAGTTTATACCGACCACAAGAGCTTGAAGTACTTGATGACTCAGAGAGAGCTAAACCTTAGACAACGTAGGTGGATAGAGCTTCTTAAGGATTATGATCTTACGATAGAGTACCATCCGGGTAAGGCAAACGTAGTGGTCGATGCTTTGAGTAGAAAAGTGGCAGTTGAGTTGCGAACTATGTTTGCGAGATTGAGTGTGTCATGGGATGGCTGTTTGATAGCCGAGCTACAGGTTAAACCTTCGTTGGTTCAGTTGATTCGAGAGAAACAATTGCAAGACGGATCGTTGGCACCTCACGTGCAAGATATAGCCGAGGGTAGACCCACAGATTTCTTCTTTGGTGAGAATGTGATCCTATGTTTCAAGGATAGGATAGTAGTCCCAGAAGATGCCGAGTTAAGGCGTACTATTTTGAATGAAGCACATAACAGTCCTTTTGCTATGCATCCGGGTAGTACAAAGATGTACCGTGGGTTAAAATAAGAGTACTACTAGATGGGGTTGAAGAAAGATGTGAATGAGTTTGTGAGTAAGTGTATGGTATGTCAGCGAATTAAGGTCGAGCATCAGTTTCCTTCAGGTTTGTTACAGCCGTTGAAGATTCCAAAATGGAAGTGGGAACGTATTACCATGGACTTTGTGTCGGGTTTACCGTTGACTCCTTCGAAAAAGAATTCAGTGTAGGTGATAGTCGATAGATTCACTAAGTGTGCTCATTTCATACCTGTACATACTACCTACACATTAGATAAGTTGGTCGATCTGTGCATCAGTGAGATAGTGAGGTTACATAGGGTACCGAAATCGATTGTATCAGACCGAGATATGAGGTTTACAGCTAGATTTTGGGAGTGTTTGCATCGTGCCTTGGGTACTTGGTTGAACTTCAGCACTTCGTATCACCCGCAGTCAGATGGTCAGTTAGAGAGAGTTATTCAAGTGTTGGAGGACATGTTGAGGTGTTGTATCATCGACTTTCAAGGTTCTTGGGAGAAACACCTATCGTTAGTGGAGTTTGCATACAACAACAGCTATCAGGCTAGTATTCAGATGACACTGTATGAAGCTCTGTATGGTAGGAAGTGCATAACACCTATTTGTTGGGCGGAGGCCAGACAGAAGCTTGTACCGATGGCAGACTTTCTTAAGGGCACTACCGAGAAGGTAAAACTAATATGTGATTGCTTGAAGGCAGCTTCAGACCGACAGAAATCATATACCGATTTGAAAAGAAAGGAGATAGAGTATGGCGTGGGTGAAAAGGTGTTCTTGAAAGTCTCGCCTTGGAAGAAGGTGATGAGGTTCGGTAAGAGGGGTAAGTTAAGCCCGAGATTCATTGGTCTTTATGAGATAGTTGAGCAAGTTGATCCCGTTGCCTATAGATTGAGACTGCCAACAGAGTTAGAGAAGATTCATGATGTGTTCTACGTTTCGATACTTCAGAAGTATAGATCGGATCCGTCTCATGTAATGCCAGTGGAAGAGATTGAGTTGAACCCAGACTTGTCGTATGATGAAAAGCCGGTAGAAATTCTTGCTACGGATAGGAAGGTGTTGCGCGATAGATCTATCGAGTTAGTCAAGGTTTTGTGGAGACATCGAGGTGTGGAAGAGGCTACTTGGGAGAGGAAGGAAGACAAGGAGAAACAGTTTCCATATCTTTTTCCGTCAGGTAATTTCAAGGACGAAATTCCTTAAGTGGGGGAGAGTTGTAACGCCCCGGTTTAGAGTCCGAGAGTTATCGGTTTTGATCTAGGATTAGCTTCGAGTTAAATTTAGATTAAAATACTGATTTTATAAAAAAATGCAATTATTTACAATAATTCCATTAATGAAATTTGAAAATGGGAATTTTGAGTTAATGAAATAAAGAAAAGAAGTTTGAAAAGTGTCATCTTCTCCAAAAATCCCCTTTTTCCCACAAAACCTCTCCTAAACCCTATTTCACTATTTCATTGCCTTAAATTCCTCATCCAAGAAAGATTTTTCAAGGTAATCTCTTTCTTGTTTAGATTCTTACATATTTAACTTGTACTCATTGAAAACCCTCTTTTAAAACCTATTAAAATACATTTTTGTATGTTGGGTTGGAGAAATGGGTATTTCTATGGGATTTTCGTTAGGGTCTTTTGATGCCATCTTTAAGGGTGTTTTTAATCATGTTTTGTTGTACTAAAAATGCTAAAATGGTGGCTAATTGTAGGAAGCTCGAAATGGGTCTAAAAATGGGATTTTTGGGTTGAAATGGTGAGTTTTGGCTTGGTTTGGGTTGAAATCGTGGCTGGTGCTTCCTTTGATGTTGGGGGACGTTTCTAGATGATTTTGGATGTGTTTTGATGGTTGAAATGGATGGATTCAGTTTTGGATGAAATTTGGGTTTGAATCAATGTGTTTTGGTTGCAAGGAGTGGATTTCTGGGTTGTTGCTAGTTTACGAGTATATTAACATCCTAATATTCTGTTTTGGGTTGTCTTGAAATTAAGGAGATTGATTCGGGTACTTTGGGTGAAATACCGGGTGTTGTAGAGGCTTGATATCGGTGTTTCGGCTTTCGTTTGGGCTCTATTGGTGAGTGGAAACTGTTTTGAGGTTTTAAATACGCTCAATGAAGGTTTCTTGGGGTTTGGGTGGAGCCTTAGAGACTAACCTAGACCCAAGTGTAAGTTTATCTATTCTCGCCTTGTTTAGTTGACTTTTGGCATTCGTAAATATGTGTGTTGTGGTGTTGTTTTTGATTGTTTTATCCTGTTTTAATGTTGTTGTGTTGTCGTAGTTGATGTTGAGCCTCACGTGATGGTTAGTCGTTGTATACGGTGATGTGTAGTCCCACCGGTAGTGACTAGTAGTTGAGTACGGTGATGTGTAAACCCATCGGAAAAATACTAGTTGTTGTGTACGGTGATATGTAGTCCCACCGTGAATTGGTTATGCATATACATACCATGTTTCGTTTATGTTTGCGTTTCATTACATCTCTCCCTTAAATGGTTGCTTTAATTCTAAGATATATGTTTTAAAACTGCATTGTTGTTGTGTTTTAGAGCTCCGCTCACTAAGCTTTTAAGCTTACGTTCTCTTTTTCGAACAATGCAGATCGTAAGAGACTTCAGAAGGCAAGTGGGCAAGGGGAGGAGTTCTTGCTAAGCTCAAAGTATGGTTTTGTGGTTGTAATAATGCTTAGACAATGGGAATACTAGGTTTTTATATTAGGGAGTTGGTGTTCAAACTCCTATATTTGGCTTTGTTCAAGTTGCTAGCATGATTGAAATGTTGATACCATGTTATGTTGAGTTTTGTTATGGCCTTGGATGAATTACTATGCATTTTGACTTGTTAGTGTTTTTGAAACTAAGTGTTCTTGTGAGCTTTGGGCTTGAAATCCATTTTGTTGCGTGTTTACATGTTTAAAGATGTGTTTAGGATGTTTTGCCTCTAGATTGTATGTATGATAATGTTGCTATGTGGTTTATGATGTTTCGGGGCAAGTTTGGGGAAGTTTGGAGATGTGAAAATATGATTTCGGGCCAAATTGTGTCCAGACGTTTCGGAACGCCTAATATAGTTTCGGAACGGTCGAAGCTCCAGGGGTACCTGTATCGGAACGGGGGTGGTGCCGTTTTGGTACGATTTGCCACTTGAGGCTCCTGTTTCGGAACCGTGTAGGGTCGTTCCGGTACGTTTGGTCACTGTAGGCTCCCATTTCGGAACAAGGTGGGACCGTTCCGGAACGGCTTGGTCTTACTTTCTAAATGAAGCCCACATTTCGGAACGGACAGGCCTGTTTCGAAACGCAGGTAGTTAAAACGGTTTAAAGGCATCTTTTAAGGTTTCTAAATGTTGTGTTTTAGTCCCTAGTGCTGGTATGCTTCCTAGATGAGTTTATATGTGACATTTGTGATGGTTTTGCCTCGCGTGCATGAAATTTGACAAATAAGCTACTTGGTAAATCTAAATTATCGTATGCCTCTGCTCGGTTCGATCTCTGCTCGCTTTTTCGCTGTAGTCTTCACACCTAGGGCTAAATGTGTTATTTAGACAAGATAATTAAAATGAAAAAAAATTAGGGTGTCTAATCGGAGTGAGGCCTTAACGGGCTTCGCTTCAGTTTTCCCCGTGTAACCCATTCGTTTCGGTCTAATGACTAGGCCGGGATGAGGGGGTTACATGACTAGACGGGTTTTAGGGGTGTTACATGAGTTGATCTTAACCGATTCAGGAGGTGATGGAGACCATACCACATGACCAACCCGATCCCTAATGCCCAGAACCAGTAGGTGGATGGAGCATGCAATGCGCAGATCGTAACCTGGACAAGCCGAGCACTTCGCTCCAATATAGATTCGTTAAACTCAAGAGGACTATTAAAGGCAACAACATTACGATGGAGCCATAAATTTGACAAGACCGCACCAAATATTAAGTCACAATCCTCTCTTATCTTGCTAAAGAAATCGGGTTTAGAAAGGTTCAAACCAATCCACTCTTTAATGTCCATAGTTAGGAAGATATCCAACTTGTCATGATTCACCAAGGAACTCCGTGTTGAATACGTAGGGGACAAGTTAGCAAAACATGGTCAACATCTTCTACTGCTCCAACGCGTATAAGGTAGGGATGGGTATTTTACCTGATCTGGTCGGGTTCTGACCCGACCCGGCCCGATCGGGTCGGATTTTTTCATAGAAAATTTAGGTTCGGGTCAGGTCGGTCGGATTTTTTTAAAAGGTAAAGTCAGGTCGGGTTTAATTTAGGATAGAAAAAATCCGACCCGGGACTAATAGTATAATTTTCCTTTAAATTTTTTTAGGGATATTCACAATAACGATCACTCTTTATATTTCTTTTACAATTAGGTCATTAAAATTACTTTTTTTTACAATTAGGTCCCTAAAATTTTATTTTATTTACAATTAGGTCCCTAAATTTTTTTTTACATTTAAGTACTTAAAATTTATTATTTTTTAATAGTTCGGATCAGATCGGGTCGGGTTTGAGTATATAGTTTTTGGGTCGGGTCGGATCGGAAGTGACACCTGAAGATTTTGCCCATCTCTAGTATAGGGCACCTAGAATCGACCGTGAAGTGACACCTCGCCCGCTCACCGCTCGTCATTAGTTTGCCTTGACATGTAAGTTACCTGAGGATTTTGACCCGTTGGAGCCCTCAAAATTTATGAATCAACTTCCAAACCGACTCCTCAACACCAGCCTGTGCATCAGTACAGATTGTTAGAACCAAAAAATATTCATACGAATATTAAACCCAAGATCCATACATGCCAAATCATTAAGAATAAAGATTAGATTTGCGGAAGCGTACCTGAATCCATTGACGGAGATTTTCCAGAGAGGGTTTGATCTTCCAAGATGATAGGTTACCTCTTGCCACACAACTCTCCGACGGGGAAGGAGAGATATGCAAGTTAGCCTAGATCTCGGGGACCACTACCCTTTATATAAACTGAATTAGAATCAGTTTATTAGTATTTACAACTCTGCCCCTCATTGAGTTATAAATATAACTTACGGTATCTACACTTTTAATTCCATGACAATTTAATACCTATAACACATGTAACATAATTGGTCACTTAATTTTCGTGTTAAACTTTATAATAGCAACATACATTATACATATGTGCCCATTATTATTGGATAACCCAACAATCTCCCACTTGGGCAACATATGTTTCCTGACAAATGTATAACCTTATGAGCTCAAAATTTGCTATCATACAATAGGTATTCTTTAACAATCTCGTCCATCAACTATATCTATATAGGATCAAAGCGGTCTTCGCCATATCAATCATGACTGGACCCATCAATGGTCACATATACAAACACAATCAAATGACATAGATCAATCATGGATGCGTAGCATGGAAATTACATGTAAATGTGAACCGGACATGCCTATTTCTAACTGGTCCTCTTTAAACTTAAGTGAGATCCTTATCAAAATAAGAAAAGAGTGAATAAACTGAATACTTAATTTCTGATCAGAAAAATAACCGAATACATAAATGTCCAAAATCAAACATAAAGCAAACAAATAACAAACTCCCACTCAAACAATAATGTCCTCAAATGATACAACACCCATATGAGCAGTGTGCTCATGAAAGACCTTGGGAGGTAAACCTTTTGTGAGAGGATCCGCTATCTTAGAGTTTGTCCCAATGTGTTCTATGGATATTTGTCCACTTTGCACTCTTTCTTTTACAACTAGGAACTTTATGTCTATGTGCTTTGACTTAGACGAGCTCCTATTGTTGTTGGAATACAATATTGCTGACTTATTGTCACAAAACAATTTAAGCGGTCTTTCTATGTTCTCCAAAATACGCAGCCCAGTGACAAAGTTCCTCAACCATATTCCATGATTGGATACCTCATAGCATGCTACAAACTCTGCTGCCATAGTGGAAGAAGCTACAAGTGTTTGTTTAGCACTTTTCCAGGATATAGCTCCTCCAGCTAATAGATAAATATAGCCAGATGCAGACTTTCTGCTATCTTGGCACCCATCGAAATCAGAATCCGAATGCCCTACGGCCTCCAAATGATCTGATTTCCTATAAGTGAGCATGTAATCTTTTGTTCTCTGAAGATACCTCATAACCCTCTTGGCTGCTATCCAATGGTCCATACCAGGGTTGCTTGAATATCTGCCTAACATCCCAACAATGTACGCAATATTCGGACGCGTACAAACCTGAGAATACATTAAACTCCCAATAGCTGATCTATAGGGAATCTTCTGCATTTCTTGAATTAAAAGGTTACTTTTAGGGCATTGGGCAAGACAAAACTTGTCTCTTTTAGCGACAGGGGTGTCCATTGGTTTACTATTTTGCATGCCAAACCTTTTAAGTACTTTATCGATATAGTTCTTTTGTGACAATCCAAGAATACCTCGAGATCGATCTCGATGTATCTGAATTCCTAAAACAAAAGAAGCGTCCCCAAGATCTTTCATTTCAAAATGCTTAGATAGAAATCTCTTGGTTTCGTGCAATAAGCCTATATCATTCGTGGCAAGCAAAATGTCATCGACATATAAAACCAAAAATATATGCTTACTCCCACTGAACTTGTGATACACACAATCATCAACGATATTCATCTCAAAACCGAATGAGACAATTACTTGATGAAACTTATGGTACCATTGACGAGAAGCTTGCTTGAGTCCATAGATGGATTTTGTTAATTTGCAAACTATACGCTTTGGGTCTCCCGACTCAAAGTTTTCTGGTTGCACCATATAAATTGTTTCTTCAATGTCTCCATTGAGAAACACAGTCTTAACATCCATCTGATGTAACTCAAGATCAAAATGAGCTACAAGTGCCATGATTATCCTAAAAGAGTCTTTCGATGAAACCGGAGAGAAAGTCTCTGTAAAGTCAATGCCTTCTTTTTGAGTATATCCTTTAGCTACAAGATGTGCCTTATACCTCTCCACATTACCATTTGCATCCCTCTTGGTTTTAAATATCCATTTACAACCAATTGGTTTTGCACTTTCAGGTAATGGGACAAGTTCCCAAACTTTATTGTCTTGCATGGATTTATACTCTTCCTGTATGGCATCAATCCACTTTTGAGAGTTATCACTTTGCATGGCATGATGAAAGTTGATTGGGTCATCTTCCATCATTCCATTATCATCCTCATTTTCTTGGAGAAATACAATATAATCATCTGGAATAGCATTTCTTCTTTCTCTCGTGGATCTCCTTAATGGCACTTGTTGTTGAGGTTGTTGAATTTGTTCTTCTGGAACAATTACCTCATCCTGAATAGGAGGAAGTTGTTCAACATTATCTTGTTGAGGTTCCGGATTCACTTCTTGATTAATGACAGGCATGGGAACCTGAACATTATCAAAAGTGATAGTAGGAATTGAGTTGGAACTCAATTCCTCCTCAAAAGTAATGTCTCTAACCTTATTTCCCCCTCCAAATTCAACATCCTCAAAAAATGTTGCAGTTCTCGTCTCAAAAATATTCTTAATTGTGGGATCATAAAATTTATAGCCCCTAGATCACTCAGAATATCCAATAAAGTAACTGCTCACAGTTTTGGAGTCCAATTTCTTTTCATGTGGCCTATAAGGCCTTGCCTCAGCTGGACATCCCCAAATATGAAAGTGCTTTAAACTAGGTTTTTGACCCATCCAAAGCTCATAAGGTGTCTTTTCAGCTCCTTTAGTTGGTACTCTATTCAGAATGTACGCTGCTGTCTTTAATGCTTCTCCCCAGAGGGACTCGGGTAAGGTAGAATGAGCAATCATACTCCTTACCATATCCTTAAGAGTCCTATTACGTCTCTCAGCTACACCATTCATATTAGGTGATCCTGGCATGGTGTACTGTGGGACAATACCACATTCCTCTATGAATTTCGAAAATGGTTCTGGACGTTGTTCACCTGAGCCATCATATCTACCATAGTACTCACCACCATGATCAGATCTAACTTTCTTAATTCTTTTGTTGAGTTGATTCTCAACTTCAGCCTTATAAGATTTGAACACGTTCAAAGACTGAGATTTTTCATGAATGAGATATAGGTACCCATAACGTGAGTAATCGTATATGAATTTTATGAAATATTGTTGACCATTCCAAGATGTCGTAGGGAATGGCCCACAAATATCAGTGTGAATTAATTCTAAGACGTCTGTAGATTTGTTGGCACCTAATCTCTTAGTTTTAGTCTGTTTTCCCTTGATACAGTCAACACAAACATTAAAGTCTGAAAAGTCAAGGGACTCCAAAATACCATTAGATATAAGTCGCTCAATCCTACCTTTTGAGATATGACCTAAGCGCTTATGCCATAATGATGCCGAATTTTCTTTATTTAATTTGCGTTTAGTACCACGTGATTCCACGTGCAAGGTTTCATTATATGATGCAACTGTATCTAGCAAATAAAGGTTTTCATAAGCATTTAAATAACCAGTTCCGACAATACTTGAATTTGAAGACAAAGTAAATTGATTGTTTCCAAATGAACAAGAATATCCAAATTTGTCCAATAAAGAAACTGAAACTAAATTCCGCCTAAAAGACGGAACAACAAAAGTGTCTTTCAAATCCAAATAAAAACCAGTTCCTAATAACAACCTTAAATGCCCAATTACTTCAACTTCTACCGATTTTCCATCGCCCACAAAGATGTTTCTTTCACCATCACTTGGCTTTCGGTAGCTCAGGCAACCCTGCATAGAAACACTTATGTGAGTAGTAGCACTAGAATCTAACCACCAAGTGTTTCTAGGTACTGAAGCTAAATTAACCTCAGAACAGACCAAAGTAAGATTCATACCTTTCTTAGCACGCCATGCGTGATACTTGGTACAATCTTTCTTCAAGTGTCCAGGCTTCTCACAAAAGTAACAATTAATTGGAACTCGCTCTTGTTTCTTTTAAGCTGGACCCTTAGCAACTTCATTCTGATATATTCTTTTCTTGCCCTTATCCTTAGAGGCACTGGCCAAATGAGCACTTTCAGTTTTATCACGCTTCAACCTATCTTCCTCTAGAACACAATGAGAAATGAGCTCATTTAGAGTCCATTTCTCCTTTTGACAGTTATAACTAATTTTAAATTGGTTAAACTGTGCAGGAAGCGATACCAAAACCATAAGAACGAGCAAGTCTTCAGAAAGCTCGATTTTAAGTGCCTTAAGTTTTGAAGCGATATGGAACATCTCCATAATGTACTCCCTTATATTTCCTTGACCCTTATACTTCATAGACATCAAAGAATTCAGAAGTGATGTCATTTCAACCTTATCATTTTTAGCAAAATGTTGCTCAAGATCATCAAGGAAAGACTTAGCCTGCGTAATCTCTTCAGATTCAGTGCCCCTAAAGGCTTCCGGAATGTTGTGTTTCATGATCATCAGACTCATGCGATTAGAATGATCCCACCTCTCAAAATCCCTTTCGGCATCAGGGGTGCTATCCGCAGTGAGAGGTGCAGGTTGTTCTTGCCTTAATGCAAGGTCTATGTCCATACAGTCAAGTACTATAAGTACGTGTCTTTTCCATTCCTTGAAATTTGTCCCATTAAGCATGGGTATAGAACTGATATTAGCAGATATTGTGGCAGCATAAGAACTAGCTGAATATAAAACAAAATAAAAAATAAGCAGGCTCACATCAATATTCCATAAGTAAACAAATAAATTCAAAGAAATGACTAATTCCCCTCAAGATACCAAACACAACATTAATATCAAGTCTTTGGACAGTAATATTAGCAGTAAGCGATACTCTTGTTGTAGTAATCAAACATTGACAATAAATTATGTTGAACAACAGATTAATCTTTGGACTAATGTATTGCACACATAAAATACCTTATAATTGTCACACGTTTATTACCACAGGTGTCGTTGAAATTCGGTCAAATATTAATTTTCCTTTGGGCCAATTAATAAACGCATGAATTACAAAAACACAAACATTTTGATATTTTAAATAAGTTAATCTACGCAGAAGCGGTCACTTTGGTGACATTGTGTTTCAATTAACCCACTAAAATATTAGACATAGCCAAAACATAAATTTTATTTGTTTCTAAAGATTTATCTTAATACCCAATGATCAAAACTAAAAATTTTGATCCAACCGAATTAAATATATATTTTAAATCAAATATATATTTTATAACTTTAATTACATTACGCATTTACTTAAATAGCATTAAGGTAAAAAAAACATAGGAGCGTGAATTTCCATAATTAACTATTGCTGCAAAACTAAAAAGTTAATCAACGAATATCAAAAAGCAAATCATTCGATTGAATGCAAACAGTAGTTACTCAATTAAGAAATCCAAAACAAATAATTCTTGGTGAATTAATTCCATCCAAACGCAAATTCCAAACCCCAATTGTCGAATAAGAAAGCAACACACAACCCATAAATTCAATTGAAATTATAGATGTAAAATTAGGGTTCTGGAAAAAATTGCCGCAAAAAAACAAAAATCATGAAAACAAGATGAATCCAGAATCAAATTCAATTCCCCAGACAATCACGTGCAACAAAAGATTAACGCACATTAACGCACAATAGAAAAAAAACTTTCGAAATATCAAACCCTGAATCCATAATCGATTCTTAATAATTCGGTCAAAATCTGGCTCGATGCCACTTGTTAGAACCAAAAAAAATATTCATACGAATATTAAACCCAAGATCCATACATGCCAAATCATTAAGAATAAAGATTAGATTTGCGGAAGTATACCTGAATCCATTGACGGAGATTTTTCAGAGAGGGTTTGATCTTCCAAGATGATAGGTTACCTCTTGCCACACAACTCTCTGACGGGGAAGGAGAGATATGCAAGCTAACCTAGATCTCGGGGACCACTACCCTTTATATAAACTGAATTAGAATCAGTTTATTAATATTTACAACTCTGCTCCTCATTGAGTTATAAATATAACTTACGGTATCTACACTTTTAATTTCATGACAATTTAATACCTATAATACGTGTAACATAATTGGTCACTTAATTTTCGTGTTAAACTTTATAATAGCAACATACATTATACATATGTGCCCATTATTATTGGATAACCCAACACGGATCTCATAAGCAGATTTTACATGAAACTGCATATCATGCGAAGGTTACCGGTCGATCATTGCATCACTAAGCCACGGTAGTGGGCACTTTATCGCCGCAAGACGTAATAGAATATGTACCGGGAGCAATGGTACTCGATAAAATTAGTAGAAATATCTTTTTTATGTCTTAAAATTTTCATTTATTTTGTTTTATTTTTTATAAATCATTTTTTAATTTCACAATTAAACACATTTTTTCAATGTTTTCGATTTTCCAAAAAATAAAAATAAAAAAAATCTATATTTTCTAGAACCAAAAGCACCTAATATTTTATGACATTTTAATGATTTTATGGAAAATCTTTTCTATTAACAAAAAGATTTTATTGGAAAATATTTTATGAATTCAATTTTTTTCATTTAATATGAAAATGAGGAGAGGAGGTATAAGTTATATTTCTTGGGGTAGACTTGTTCATGGACTGGGTCAGACTAGGCCTAGACCCATTTCTTACAAATTTAGATCCAAACCGCACCAATTATCTATTTTACTATTTAAAATAATAAAATTTTAGTCATGATATTATATTAATATTTATATAATTAAGTATTAGAGGTTTCAATGATCCAATTAAATGCTCAATCGCAAAAGAAAAAAAAATCTAGGCCTAGCTCAGTCCCCATATTGCTCATTTTTTTATTTTTAAAATAATGAGATATATGATTTTATATTAATATTTAGGGTTAACTATACTATTGACCACCGAACTAATTGGGGATTTCTATTTTGACCATCGAACTAACGAACTCGTCAATCAGACCACTGAACTTATAAAATCAACCTATTTTGACCACCGCCATTAAAACCCTAACAGTGGAGTGACGGAATTGCCACGTGGCAATTAACGGGAAAATTTTAAAATTACACATTTGGTCCCTGTTATTTACACATTCTTTTAATTTAGTCCTAATTTTAAATTAATAAAATAATAAATTATTTAATTAGGTGTTGACAATCTTATTGGAGGAATTTAATTATTTATATTTAATTTTATTGGAGGAGAAAAATAAAATCCCTCAACATGCATTGAGGGTGGATTAAACTTAGGCAATGCTTAGGTAAAGATAGTAGTTTGGCCACTACACCAAGCAGAACTTTGTACTTTAAATCACCAAATCAGAATCATTACTAATACAAGAAAGAAAGCTATGCAATGTAAATTTGGTTCTGCAATCGGGAAAAACACATTGCTTGCTAACCGTTTCTTGGAGGACTTTGTGGTTGTAAAGATACTGTGGAATTTTGATTCGCAAGCCAGTTGTAATGTACACCTTCATCCTTTATGCTATCTAATGGAAGAGTATGATAACAGATCGCACCCGCAGATAATCGAACATGCTAAAAACATAGTTGAAATTAATGATGCCACAAAAAATAACTTTTGATACTTCAAACATAAAAATAATGCTATAACTTCTCCAAACCATACACAACCTAGTGAATCAAGCAAAATTTCCACTTCTGAGTGCCTTGTTCTACGAGAAATCCGATTTCACCTAACATTGCAGAAACAAATTAAGGAGCTTGAAACTAAACAATAAAAGGAAACAAATTTTTGTGTCTGAAAAATGTTTCCAAATGTAGAGTAGTTTGAAAATAGATTTCAACTTAGAAAGTTGGTATCTTGGAAGCCACATTTTTTTTTTGAATGAAATGGGGAAGCATCTACTACACGCCTCGTTAAAAAACATCCCTAAACCTAATAGAGGAAAAAGAGTACATGTAGTAGAGCGACATTAGAACCAAATATTCATGCAAATACAAGCAAAATCGGACCACAGCCGGTCGAACAAAGTAATGTCCATAAGCTCCTACCCAGGAAAGCAAAAGATGCAGCATACGGCATCTTCGTCGCCTACAACAAACAGCAGCAGCCACCAAAGTACTCCCATAGCAGCACCCAGCATCAACCACCGCCATCGATAACCAGGCGATTATCCAATCCCCTCTGCATCACAATCAACCAAAAAATCCTTATGAAGACTCTCTCGGATAGCCAAAGGAGGATCAAGAAATCTATAATAATCCAACGGAAGGTCCTTAGCCATCTTCGCAAGCTTATCCGCAACCACGTTCACATTACGTCTCACCCAAGAAAATTGAATACCCCAAGCTCTCGACACCATTTCCGTAAGGTGCACCCGAAGGCTCGACGAGAAACGTAGAGGATCGCCCATAACCAAACCCTCATAAACGTTTTTATTATCAATCTCGACAATAAGTCTAGTAAATCTGAGCACCCAAGCCATCGAAAGACCCTCATACATCGCCCATAACTCAGCCTCGAAACTAGAGCAAATTCCAATTTTCTTCGAGAAACCGAAGCACCATCGCCCAGATCCATCACGTCCTAGTCCTCCACAATACGCGAACTCGGAAGTCGTGTTCCTTGCACCATCCACATTCAGCTTGATCCAGCCCGTTGGGGGCTTCATCCAGCGCACAACAGTACGAGAAGCAATACTGCCAACCACGCCTTGCTCTTGCCTTGCACTCGCCCTCAACAGATCATTACAAAGTCTCCGAGCGTGCTGCAACAAACTCTCCTGGCTTCCGAAGGGTGAGCCAAACACGGCTGCATTCCGTTGTCCCCAAGCTAACCAGATCAATGTGCCAAACAACAAGTCCCAGTCCACTGCGCTTCGAGGGTATCGTTGCACATCTACAAGATTATCATAGATCCATTGTTTGATAGGTGAGCCAAAGAAATCAATGATCACATCAGCTTTTATAACCTGCAGCCAAGCCACCTTAATCGCCATGCACTCACGTAAGATATGGGAGATATTCTCAACAGATGCACCACACAAAACGCAGCTAGCGTCATCCGAGAGATGACGTCTCACGCGCTCCGCGTTTGTCATCACGCGACCATAACAGACTTGCCAAAGAAACATTTTCACACTAGGTAGGCCACGGTACTTCGCTAGCCTTGCCCACACCGGATCCTCGCTCCCAGCACTCGTATGCATGCGCAAACTATAAGCAGATTTCACCGTGAAGCGTCTAGACGCCTCCAACACCCACCCAGGGCAATCCGGAACACCCATAGCCACCGGGGGCTTAATTGCTGCTATACCCTACAAGATGTTATTGGGAAGCAACTCATTAAACTCCCCCTCATTTCCATTGTCCGCTGCTATCCACCATCTCCCGAACGGACATGTTGCGTATAACCTCACCATTTTTAGAAGAAATATACCGGCGAAGAGGTCCAAACGTGTCCACCCATGCATCACTCCAAAAATCTATCCGGTGGCGATCACCAATATTCCATACAATATTCTGTCTAAGATCAGTCCATAGTAACATGATACCCCTCCAGAGGCGCGAACCCCGCAAATTTGGTAACGTAGCCGACGCCAAATCCTGAATGCCATACTTAGCTCGCATCACACGAACCCATAGTCTACATGGTTTCGAAAGCATAATAAATCCTAACTTCAAAAAGAAACACCTCATTCTGATACTCCATCCGTTTGAGACCCAACCCACCATTCGAAAGTGGAGAGCAAACCACATCCCAATTAACAGCATGAACGCCTCTAGTGTTGCTATAGTGTCCCCAAATGAAATTTCTAATTAAACGTTCAATCTCATCACAAACATACATAGGCAACTTGACCAATTGCATAGTGTACAAAGGAATAGATGCAAGAACAGATTTAGCCAAAATAATTCGCCCAACAAAGGAAAGTAACCGAGCCAATCTATCAGCCACCTTTTGAATTAAATAACGGTAAGTTGCTTTGGTAATCCTCCCATGGATAAGCGGAACTCCCAGATATCTTTCGAGATCAGATACACACTTAAAACCAAAAGCATCACTGATATCCTCATGAAGAGCAGTATGAATGTTATGAGAGAAAAAATGTTTGTTTTCGATATACTAACCTTATGCCCAGAGCACTCGCAAAACTCTCTGAGAACCCGACTAATAACATCAAATTGATCCAAGGATGCTTCCGCGAATAAGACCAAATCATCCGCAAAGAAAAGATGAGAAATCAATGAACCCTTCCTCTTAAATTGAAATGCCTTCCAGTTACCTTGCTCCACTTCACGCTGAATAGCATGCGCTAACCGCTCCATGCATAAGACAAAAAGATAAGGTGACAGAGGATCACCCTGTCGGATCCCTCTAGAAGGGTGAAAGCTCGCAGTCGGACTGTCATTCCACAGAATCTGCATAGATACAGAAGATGCAAAACTCATAATAAAGAACCTCAGATGAGTGGGGATACTAAGATCGAAAAGGGTATCATCAATAAAAGACCACTCGAGACGGTCATAAGCCTTTTCAATATCCACTTTGATCGCAAACCACCCATTCATTCCTTTATTAGCACGCATGGAGTGAATAATCTCCTGAGCTATAACAACATTATCTGTGATCGAGCGGCCATAGACAAAACTAGTCTGATTCTCTGATATCCAACCAGGCAAGAAAGGCTTCAACCTATTAACCACAACCTTGCTAAGGATTTTATAAACTATAGTACATAAACCAATAGGTCGGAACTGAGCAATCGACTCCGGAGTCACCACCTTTGGAATAAGCACAAGGAGAGTTTTATTCAGCTCAGGATCAACCAAGCCAGTAGTGAACATACGCTGGATGGTATTACAGATAACATCACCCACATTCTCCCAATGTCGTTGATAGAAAGATGCATAGAAACCGTCCATTCCAGGTGCTTTTGACGGTGACATCTGAAACAGGGTCGAATGAATCTCATCTCGCAAAACAAGCATCTCCAACGCCACCTTACCTCGTTGATCAATTTCGCGGAAATACCCACGACAATTAAACGAATAACCATTTGCACCCTCGGAAGAAATTAAGGTAGTAAAAAAACCCAACGGTTACCGCTACAAAATCTCCGGATCTGAAACCCAATTACCACAGTCATCTTTGAGACACAAAATAGTGTTACGCTTTCGCCTACCATTTTCTATCACATGATAATATTTAGTGTTACGATCACCATCGCTAACCCAATCACATCTAGCTTTCTGCCGCCACATACTCTCTTCCATGGCAAGGATATCCTTCAACATGAGTTTAAGAGATTTTTCAAGTTCACTAAGAGACATAGAATGTCGACGTCCCAAGGCCCTGTCAATACCCCGAAGCCGAGCAATAATGTGTTTCTTTCTCTTACCCCAAGAACCAAAACATTGAGTATTCCACTTGGATAAATCTTGTTTTAGCCGCACAATATTCTCAACGTACGATATCGAATTACCCCACGAGTTCTTCAGAAGGGTAGTGAACTTCGCCGAATTTTGCTATGCGAAAACAAAGCGGAAAGGTTTTTCCACCGAATTCAACCCAAAAGGATCCATACAAAGTAAGACAGTTCGATGATCAGACCCAATTCTGTCAAGATGTCGAACCAAAGTATTCGGATAACAATCAGTTCATTTTAGATTCACAAGACAACGATCAAGACGTTCATATAGATCACCACGAACCCAGGTGAACCGCGGCCCTTTAAACTCAACCTCCTGCAGAGCATTAGCAAAAACAAAGTTTTGGAAATCCCTACTTACGCAATGACGACGTCCCTGACCACCACGACGATCATCTAAATGTAAAATGGCATTGAAATCTCCCCAAAGGAGCCATGGCTGATTGATCCCAGGATTAACCGCTTCTAGTTGATCCTAGAGGTATCTCCTATACTACACATGGGGGCTAGCATACACTACGGTCAAAACACCGGACATGACAAAGTCATTCCCTGAAGAGTAATATGGATAAATTGATTGGATACATCAAGAACCTGAACACTCAAATCACCATTCCAAAGCAACCAGATACCACTAGGGGTGTGCAAAACCGGGTTCGGTTAACCATTAACAAATTATTTCGGTTAACCGATAAGTTCGGGTAACTAAATTCTCGACCCTAAACCGTATCCATTCAACCAGTTAACCGTTTAGTCGGTTAACCGAAAAATTCGGTTCGGTTCGGTTCGGGTAACGGTTTTTTATTTTGTTTATTAAAAATATAAATTTTAATAATATGTTAGAAAAAAGTACATACTTTTTAAAATCGACACATGCTATTATTATCTTTTCTAATACTAGCAAGTTAAACACTTAAACTTGATAAAATAAAATTATGGTTTTACTTTTGGGGAATGAGAAAATAAAATTTAATTTAATTTTTTTAATATAAAATAATAAAATAACATATAATATAATAATATATATTATATAATCGGTCGGTTCGGTTACCCGGTTTATCCCAAAACTGTAAACCGTAACCGAACCGGTTTCTTTTAAAAAAATAAAAACCCGAACCGAAACCGAATTTTTCGGTTCGGTTAACCAATTTTTCGGTTCGGTTTTTTCGGGTTTCGGAATCGGTTTCGGTTTTTCGGTTTTTTTGCACACCCCTAGATACCACCGCTGAAACCCTGCGCCTCCACACAAAAGGAAGATTGAAAGCCCAAACGACTAATAATGTGACCGGCTCGCGTCCCACTAATCAGAATTTCCATTAAAGCAACAATCGAAGGTCTTGACGACACATGAATCCTACGTAAGTGATCACGGAACGAGGAACTAGCTGCTCCATGAATATTCCACATCAGAACATTAACCATTATAAATAAAATAATGAGGAAAAGAAGAACCTAATCCACCAATATTGTGCTAGGAGAGACGAGTGTGATCTCTCCCTCATCGCAAACCTCAATCACATGCACCACATTTTGGCTAACTGGAGTACCCTGCGGATCTTGATCACCACTCTGCACATCCACTGCCCCGCCTATCGTCGTAGCGTTAGCTCGAAGGCTCGCCAATTGAAGCTCGTCAAGCCGTGCGAAAGCCGACTACACCCACTCCGACAGTAAAGGCATAGTCGGTAATCGCTTCACTTTCTTTTTCTCGCGCGCTTGCGGCTTAACCAAACCTTTGCTACTTTTCTGAACCCCCTGCACTTTCACCTTGCTGTTGTTTTTCTGTGACACGTGAACCTTACGACCATCGTTAAGAATGAAGACCGCCACATGACTAGGCCCGACAATGCTATCTTTGTGTTCAACCACTGTCGGCGTCACCCCTGGAACAGTCGGAGCAACACTCCAAATCAACGGCTCACTCCTCAAGCTCTCTGTTTGCGCCACCTCGGCTGACCTATGAGATTTTCCATCACTACTATTCCCACTCCGACCTTGCTTCTGGTTGAAACTATCACCCCCATTATCTTCAGCAATTATCACTTGCTTACCCTTATTCAAGACTAAACGGTTGTTGGGACTAACGTTGCCATCCCTACTTCCATGATCGTGAGACATCTCCTTATTATCCAGTTCCCGAAGAACATGGTACAGTGATAACACAACATTGCCACTAATACTCTTGGTAGAGTTTCCATTCTCCCTAGATTTCCGTGGCCTTCGCTTTCTGCTCTCCGCCACCATCCAAGGTCCATAAAGCTCAACACGTTCACTGTCCTGGTAAGGGGTCTTCAATGTATCAGTTGGTTCCTTCGTTGTTTCCGCAATTTTCCTCGCACAAAAATCCATAGTATGTCCATATACACCACAATGATAGCAGATAAGTTGCAATCCCTCGTACTCTATCTTCTGCAGGATATTATCAATGCCAATACATGGAAGAAGGGGTTTAGAGAGATCAACCATAACGACGAGCCGATCAAACTTACCACGTTCCCCAGCAACAATATTATAATCTACCTTGACGACCTTCCCAATAACCTCGGCGATGCGACAAAATAAACTCTTCGAATAATAACGGATGGGCAACCCCGGAAGCCGAACCCAAACCACAACATGTGAGGGATAAGATTTTACAGTAGAAAAATCCCTACTCCACGGCTGTACCGTAAGGTAACTACCAAAAATAGTCCATGGCTCTACAGTTAAGACTCGAACATAATCCTCCTCTTTTTCCAGTTTAACCAGGAAATATTCATTTTCAAGGTCAATCAACTGAAAACGCCCTACTAACTGCCATAACGATTGAATATGATTCCATAGCACACGATAGCTAATAGTTCGACCAAGAAGATGTACAATCAGAGCCTTATCCATGCTATGATCAAACAACTCATGCACCCTTTCAGAGAACTTAATAACCGGATACGGACCACCGTTATTAACCGTAACATCCTCATCTCTAACAATTATTCCCTCTTCCGATATGTAAGAGAACTTCGATCCCTTGCTTTCCTTCGTGCCCGCAAGGATGTTAACATACGTACGAGACTAACCAGCAGCTTTAATTGAAACATCCCCGATAGCCATGTTGACGTCGGTATCCACAACACCCTCAAAGATGGGGATGCCCACGACACGCATCTGTTCCCGACCATCACCGGCAATGAAATCAGCCCCACCAGTCGCACCCTGTGTAACCGAAGTCACCTTCATCCCTTCCAGTTCTTTTCCTCCTACTGCATCAAACCCATGCGATGAACCAGGGAGATCAACCACACCTTCACCAGTACCCAGCAGCGCCGACAACCCTACAGCCGCCCCTTGCATCGTCCCAGCCTGCTCCGCAAGACCATGCCGCCCCGCCTTAGGAGGACAACCACCAGAGCCTACGAAACCCAAAACACCCGGCGAACCCTCCTCGCCGACATTAGGGTTTTGATTTTTAGAATTTTCCTTTTTTCTCGGAGAAGAGACCATCACATTATTACTCGTTTTTTGGAAGCCACATTTTCTTAAACAGTCATTCTCTCAAAGCCTTGCTTTTTTTAAAAAATTAAAGAAAATCAAGAAATCCTCAAATCCATCTGGTAGCTTATAAACCATTAAAACTTGAAATTCAACCGCAAAAAAAGAAAAAGAAAAGGAAAGTGAAAATGGGAATCTTATAGAATTAAATGAATGTTTAGGGTTAGGGCTTATGGTTTATATATGTGAAATTATTTTGAAATGTTTAGTGTAAAATTAATTTAAAATATTTAGGGTTTATGGTTATATATGTGAAATTAGTGTTTAGGGTTTGAGCTTTTGGCTTATAAAGGTAGAAACCAATAAGAGATATATATTAAATTTGGTGATTTAAAGCACAAAGTTGTGCTTGGTGCAGTGGCTAAGCCACTGCCTTTACCCAAGCATTTCCCAGGTTTGATCCACCCCCAACTCTTGTTGAGGGATTTTATTTTCCTCCAATAAGGTGTTGACACGTGTCACTACCTAATTAAATAATTTATTATTTTATTAATTTAAAATTAGGACTAAATTGAAGGAATGTGTAAATATCAGGGACCAAATGTGTAATTTTAAAATTTTCCCATTAATTGCCACGTGGCAGTTCCGTCACTCCACTATTAGGTTTTTAACGGTGATGGTCAAAATAGGTTGATTTTATAAGTTTGATGGTCTATTTGACGAGTGTGTTAGTTCGGTGGTCAAAATAGGAATCCCCAATTAGTTCGGTGGTCAATGATATAGTTAACCCTAATATTTATATATTTTAATATTAAAATTAAATGAAGGGTAAACTACATAAAGGCCACCGAACTTTTAGGTAATTTTTTTTTTGTCACCAAAATTTTAAAACTTGAGATATAGTCACCAAATTTTTAGTTTATTTTTATTTTGGTCATTAAACTTTTAGGACGCTTTTAGTATGGTCTCTCCCGTTAGAAATTGATGATGTGGCACGTTAGTTTTTTTTCCTTGAATAAAATAATGGATAAACTGCATCATTCACCATCCAACTTTCTTCTAACTCATATTTTGATCACTAGAGTTTTAAAATTTTCAAATTAAGAACTCAACTTACGAATTGTTCCTATTTTGATTAATTGCTTAGAATTGTGAACCGAAATTGAATCAAAATAAATTAATTAAGAAAATCTACACCGTAATCGAGTTCCATTAATCCTTAAAAATTAATATTTGATTTAGGTAATGAATTTTTTACTTTGCTTATTAAAATATCAATTATCATAATATAGAAAATTTAATAATTGTTCATATATGGTAAATGTAAAAACAACTAGAATCACTAGACTATAAGGTATTTTAATACATAAAATTTACAAATATTGTATATAACTGATCATACTAGTTATGATTTTTTATCACAATCGAACAATTATTAGATTTATCATATTATCATATTTGATATTTTAATAAGCAAAGTAAAAAATCATTACTCGAAGCAAATATTTTGGTTAATTGGTCAATCAATTATCTGATTTAATTGGTACAATATACGATCGAGAATTGATTAATTAGAACTTACCAATAAATCAAAATAATTTTTTACGGATTAATCGAACTCAATTTTTGTGTAGATTTTCTTAAAAAATTATTTAGACTTAACTACAGTTCACAAATTTAAGTAAAATTGATTAACCAATCTTATAGTCTAGTGATTCTAGATGTTTTTACACTTATCACAACCGAACAATTATTAAATTTATCATATAATCATATTTGATATTTTAATAAGAAAAAATAAATCATTACTCGAATCAAATACTTCAGTTAACCAGTCAATTAATTAACTTATTTAATTGGTATAATATTTGATCGAGAATTGAATAACCGTATTTACCAACTAATCAAAATAATTTATTAAGGATTAATCGAACCTAATTACGATGCATATTTTCTTAAATAAATTATTTCCATTCGGTTACGGTTTATAATTTTAAGCAAAATTGATTAACCAATTTGATTAGTTATATACAATATTTGTAAATTTTATGCATTAAAATATCTTATAGTCTAGTGATTCTAGTTGTTTTTACACTTATCGCAACCGAACAATTATTAAATTTATAATATTATCATATTTGATATTTTAATAAGCAAAGTAAAAAATTTCAGTACCCGAATCAAATATTATGGTTAACTGGTTAATAAATTATCTGATTTAATTGATACAATATAAGAATGAGAATTGAATAATCTGAATTTACTACTTAATTAAAATATTTTTAAGGACTAATCAAAGCCGATTACGGTGCATGTTTTTTAAATAAATTATTTCAATTTGGTTACAATTCACAATTTTAAGCAATTAATCAAAATAAGAACAATTCATAAATTGAGTTATTGAATTTAAAATTTTTAAACTCTAGTGACCAAAATAGGAGTTAGAAGAAAGTTGGGTGATAAATGTTGTAATTTATCCATTATTTTTTTCAATGAAAAATAAAACTAACGTGCCACATCAGATTCTATTAGAAGAGATCATACTGAAAGTGCCCTAAAAGTTTGGTGACCAAAATGAAAACGAACTAAAACTTCAACAATTATATCACAAATTTTTAAAATTTCGATGACCAAAATGAAAACGCATTAAAAATTCGGTAATGATGTAGTTTACCTTTAAATGAAATATATTTTCAAAATTATTTCATTAATATTCAAATCAGGCCGACATGTGGGCTTAAAATCTTTACCCAAATTCAGCTTAGGGCAAATCGGACGAGTTATCCAACCCAAGAAGAGGTCTATTAAATAACAATAAAAAATGTGTAAAATTAATTTTAGGGCAAAATACACAAATGGTTACTAAATTATCCCCAAAAATATGAAATGGTCACCAAACTTTTAAAAGTTATATAATGGGCATTAAATTTTAGTTTTCATTACAAAATGGTCATTGAGCCATTAACTTTTGTTAACTTGACAATTACATAAAGTTGTATAACAACACATTTAATCCTCAATATTTACACATTTTTATCAATTTAGACATCAATAATGAGGGTTAAATTAGGACTAAATTGATTTAAGGTGTAAATATGGAGGATTAAATGTGTTATTATTTAAATTTTCATAATTGTGACGTCATTCACTTAACAACAATTGACGACTTAGTGACTATTTTATAATAAAAATTAAAGTTTAATACCCATTATATAATTTTTAAAAATTTAATGATATTTTATATTTTTAGGATAATTTAGTGATCCTTTATGTACTTTTATCTTTAATTTTATTTGGGTTTGTCCATAGCCTGAAATTTCTTATATAAAACCCTATAAGAACAAATATATGGTTCCCGTAAACAACAAAACACTATTAAAAAAACAAAACAAATTCATAAGTTGTTTTTCAAAAGATGTCCTACTTCTGCTCATTGATTAACAAAACAATTTTCATTAACTAGTATTATATTCATGAACCGAATGTGAAAAATATTTTCCAGAAAAATAGAAACCAAACAAACCCAACAATTGGAAAATATTTTGTTAGCATAGGATAATATTGTGAATGACTTGTGAACTCAACAAGTGGTTCGAGTGGAAAAGCGGATGATGTTTATTTTAGAAGACTCGAGTTCAAATCGCTTTATTTTCAAGGTATATGTGGACTATGAGTCAAAGTTATTCACCTTCGGTAAGAGTGATTAATCATCGAATACTCTCGCTAATAAGTAAATGATTGGCCATGAAATGTACTTCATCTCCATAAATAGGAATCAAACCCATGCTCTCATGGTTAATGGATGGGGTGGTTGTAAAGTGAATGAATAAATATTGCTTATTTTGAATGTGTATTATTTTTCATTGAGTTTTTACTCATCTTCCTATTATTTTCTATTATTAAATTTAGATTTGTAATAATTCTTCATTATGTTTTAACAAACTATTTTTAAACTCATGTAATAATTATTACTTGCCTACTAAACATAACATTAGTGTTTAAAATTTTTGGGGTAAGAGCTTCATTTTGCCATCTCGAGCTGCTGTGAAAAAAATAAACCATATTTTTAGCTTCTTTTTCTTTGTTTAAAGGTGAAGTTGGTACTTACCCAAAAAAAAAAAGGTGAAGTTGGTAATGCAAAGGCTATCGAGGGATCATAGAAATTTGAATTAATTTAAGATTTAGAAATTAAAATTTATTTTCTTATAATCAAATCAATATAGTGAGAAATGTTAGACGGGTTCTAAATCTATCCGACTCATTTATGGGTTGTATGGATCACCGGTACAACTATGAAGGGATCGGCGAGATTGTGGTGGCACTGGCCTCCCCTTTCAAAAACGATATTAAAAACTCTTTAGAATATATATGGTTAGGAGTTATTTATACAATGTAAATTTTAATACTCTTTTTATCTCACTAATTGTGTCACTTTTTTATTTTAAAATTGTTCCGGTTAAATTGTAAATTTAAAAAATCTAACTAACTTTTTAACATAATTTTACTTTTTTTATCCCTTTTAGTTTTCCATCAAAACAAAAATTAACTTTCTAAGAGTAAACTTGTCATTTAAATTAGTTTACACCATACAATTTTTGTTTTTTAAATTCTGTGAAAAGTAAACATATCACACAAATAGTGGGATATGTGGAGTAATTTTACATGTTTTTTTAATATCATTAGATTAACTGATTTTATTGGTTGACATTAAATTTTTTTTAGTAAAAAGGTATGATTTCATTCATAAGCAATCATACACAGGAAAATATTAGTACGAGCCTCATTAAAAAATTCTCTAAACTTAGATGGAGAAAAATAGTATTCATACTAATATTTAAAATAAAGTCCGATGGGAAAACCCGACAACAATATACATCTAACTATATGACAATATCCTCGTATAAAAGCGAAAGAAGCCAAGTATGTGGCACATCATGGTAAACAACCTCCAAACTATCAAGCCTTGTACTTTTAGCTAACGCGTCAACCACCTTATTACCAGCCTAACATGTTGCACGTGCACAATCCAGTCCCAATACTTGATCTCATCTAGGTGTCATTTAAGATGATGATGACCACAAAAATCATCCCTTAGGACATGGACTGGCTCTAGACTATATATCTATTTCAAGCACAACTTGACGAAACATGGCCTCCCAAGCATACATAAGGCCAAAATAAGCCCTCCAAATCTCATCATCCAAAACCGAACAAATGCCAATGAACTTCGCAAACCCAAAGCACCACTCTCCTATGATGTTCCGAGCCACGCCACCACACATAGTATAGCCATCGACCTCAAGCCTCGATCCATCAAAGTTTATTTTCAACCACTACTGCAAAGGGGGCTCCCAACGACCAATGGCATTGTCCACGACACCACCTCCAGAAGTGGCTACACGACCCTCAGCCACAACTCGAAGTGAAAGCTGGACCAAGCAGTTACCGCATTCAATAACAGTACCATTTTCGGCAATTGGGCTATTAAAGACATGCACATTGCACCTAAACCACAAATTCCATAGCATATAAGCCAACATGAGATCCCAATGGTCATTGTTACATGCAAAGTTAACCGATCTGGACAAATTCGAACTTAGCCACTCATGAAGCTCCGTACCTAAGAAGGACTCCAACTTAGAAGTCTGCACCAACTTAGTCCAAGCTTGTACCGCTGGTGGAAACCGTCTCAACACATGTTTGATATCCTCCATCGAATCGTCGTAGACTAGACAACGATAGTCCGTAGTGAAATGACACTTACTCTGCTCTGCATTGGTCATCAACTTACGACAACCTACAAGCCAAAAAAAAGTTTTATCCCACGACAAACCTTGAAACTTATGAACAATAGTCCACACAGAATTCAAAGAATTAACTATGTGGGCATACCTTAATAGGTACGCTGATTTCAAACTGAACTTTCCATCCCTATTACCTCGCCAACCAATCAAGTCAGTCGACAACGCGAAACTTGGACCCTTAACCATAGCAATCCTGAGCAAAATATCATGGGGAAGAAGATTCTAAAAAAGTGCCACTGTCATTTGCCTTCGCTATTAGCCACAGACGTTATAGTTGCATGCTTCATAGAAGACGCAAGATGTGGATGAACATAATAAATTTAAGGGCAATATTATCAAGCCATGGATCAAACCAAAAATCGGCCTAAGTATCTGAACCCACAGACCAACCCAGATTAGCACAAACCACATTTCAAATAATACTCAACCCCTTCCATAGATGAGAACAATTAGAGCTATACAAGGCCATTGGTACTCCATTTCCTTACTTGTACTTCGCACGGACGAAATGAACCCAAAGAAGGTGAAACGCTAATTTCATAAGAGTAGTAAGCTTACGGAATCTCAGCCCACCTATCGCATCCAGTTTACAAACATCATCCCCTTTTACCAAATGTAATGCCCCAAATAAAGCGACGAATTAATCGTTTAATAGTCACACATGCTTTCTTCAGCAGAACCGCAGTTTGCAATGTGTATGTAGGAATCGCAGCGAGAACTATTTTCGCTAACAAAATTCTACCAGAAAGTGATAGTCACTTCGCTTTCTTTCGATCATCTGAACTAAATACTAATAGGATGCCGCTATGACTCGGCGATGCAGCATTGGGACCCCAAGATATTTACTAAGATCAGTAACTTCCGCAAATCCAAACCTATCACTAATCAACTATCTAGTTTTGCTTGGTACACTTTTAGAAAGAAAAAAACATCATCGTCTTAGCGACACTCATTTTATGTCTAGAGACCAGGCAAAAATCGCCCAAGATTGAACGGATAATATCCAATTGACCTAACGAGGCCTCAACAAACAAAATCATATCATCAACAAAAAATAAGTGAGAGATTTTTGGTCCCCGGGCGGAGGTTTTAAAAGGTTTCCATCAACCGCCTTTAGTAGTTGTACTTATAGATTGCGAGAGACGTTCCATGCATAAAAAAAGATACGGCGACAGTGGATCACCCTATCAAATCCCGTAAATCAGAATGAATGGGTTTGTTATATCCCCATTCCAAAGAATCCACGATGATTCAAATTCCTCATATCATCTGGAATTCCAATATCAACAAGTGTATCACGAATGAAATCTCACTCAAGTCGATCATACGCTTTTTCAAGATCGATTTTAAAAGCCATCCGTCATTTTTTCCTTATCTTTCGGCGTATAGAGTGAATAACTTCCTAGGTAACAATGATATATCAGTTATCGAACGTCCTAGCACAAAGCTGGATTGATTCTTCAACACCCAAGATGGTAGAAAATGCTTCAAATGATTAACCAGAATCTTGGAGATGACCTTATAGATGATTGTGCAGAGACTAATCGAACGAAACTAGCTCATAGACTCCGAAAGCGGCACCTTAGGCAAATGGATTATTGGATTATTGGAAGAGGGCAAATGGATGATTGAGGTTATCCCATTCTTTTCTTCTCATAAAACTTCTTCATTTCCTGTAGTTAATCTTAACCATTAATTTATCTTAATCCAACGGTTCAAAAAGTATAAAATTTTAGTGTGAGAGGATCTTACCTCTCTTTCTCTCTCTATATATATTTAATCATCGTAAGTTTTATATTTTTAAATAACATTTCTAATAAGTTCAAGATTTTTAAATAATTTTTTAATAAATGAGGTTAAGTTACATCCTGATATGGATATGATCAATTAATTTCTGAATGCAAGAAATTTCATGGTAAACACAATTTGATGTGGTGCCATTTCCATATAATTTGGTTTGGTGTCATTTTCATATAAATTATAAAAAATTACTAAAGAATGGAAAAAAAATCAAGTATATGATTATTAAAAGTTCAAAAAAAATCAGAAAAGTTCGAAAATTTTTAATATATATAATTCTAAAGAAATCTAACCTTTTAAAATTCGAATTAAAATTTAATAATTAACAATCAGTTAATAATATGTTCTAATTTACTATACAAATGTCATGTTCTAATTTATTGAAGTGTCACGTACACTTTCTAAATAGCACAACAACACGTTAATAAAAAAAAATCGTAACTGGAACCAAATGACAAAAACAACTTCAGATTCTGAGTAAAATTAAATAAAGAAAAAAGGAAAAAGAGCGGTATGGACTAAATCTAGCATTGGGGATGGTTTATGGTTAGGCTTGTTTAGATGTCCATAGGATTGGTAGAGTTACGGTAGAGACGTACGCATAATTTTGTAGCAGAGAATGCAAATTTGTGTGCTTTTATAAAAATATATATAAATTTATTTATTTTTAAAAAGTATGGAATTATAAAATATAAAGAAGATTTTTAAATTATATGTGAATTTAAATTTTAGGGGGCGTAACTGTCTAATATCCCTTAATTTATCCCTGAGTTGCAAACCAATTATTTTGTTGTTTTAATCTATTCTTGATCTTATTCGACTGATTTAAAATTCAAATTAATGTTGAACAAATATAAAAAATACATTAATATTATAAAATTAAATGTTAATATAATTATTAAATTATAATTTCGATGAGATACTAGGTCATTTAAACAAGATCATGAGTTTAAGTATTAACATTGTGAATGGAAAAAACTAGGTTGAGACGATCGCCTCCATGACGGGCATCTGCAAAACCGACCCGAATTAATCGACCAGTGAGCCAGATTTAGTAGTTATACTTATTTATAATTTAGATCAACTTAAATCTCTTAAGCATTGTCGGATTCAAATCTTAAAATTGTAAATGAAATCATATGTATTAAAAAGTCGCCTTTATAATAAATTCGTATAGTAACTAATTATATTAATCAGTTAATGTACCATATATAAATAGTTTTTTCAACAACAACAAAAAGAATTAATTTAGGTTGAGCTTTCTCCAAAGCCCAACCAGGGTTATTTGAGCTTCTTGGGGTGGATGGGGAAAGGTTTCTTTGTCCAATATGGGTTTTGTTTGTTTGGGCCGAACTGACACAAATTTTGCTTATACATTTCATAATTTCTTTTCTTAGCCTTAATTTTAAAGGTCCACCAACAATAAAACCTTAAATTCCAAAAATTTAACGTTTCCAATTTGTATTTCTAAATTTGGGTGATTTTTTTAATAGTCTAAAGGTGATTATAAAGTAATATTTGTTTATACATATTTTTAACCATTTAATAATGCGTATACACTTTGTAGACAGAGAGTAAAAATCATCTGCCCCTAACTATGTCCCCATTTATGTCCCATGTTAAAAAAAAACACTTAGTAATTAAATTAGAAACCCTAGCCCTAATTTTTAAATCCTAAACCTTATACCCTACACCATAAAAATACATCATACCTTACATTTCATATACCTTAACCTTAGACTCTAACCTTAAACCATTTACCCTAAACCCCTAATTTTAGCATGGGGCATAAACGGGGGCATGGTTAGGGGTAGACGATTTCCATCCGTAGACAGAGCGATTTGAACTTGTGTCTCCTAGGATGAACATCATCTGCTTTTTCACTATTTAAGTGATATTTTAGGCTAAAGGGGTACTTTTGTCCCTGAGTTCGACCCAAAAATGCAATTTTGCCCCTCGCCGAAAAGTGCACTCAATGTGGTCCTCCAGTTCATGAAATCGATCAAATTGACCCTTTGACCGACGTTGACCGTTACGGTGCTGACGTGGCAGTTGACGGTGATGACGTGGCAGTCCATGATGCTGACGTGGCAGGAGGGGCTGAATTGATTATTTTAACTGAATTGGAGGGCATAATTAATTTTTTTCCTGAGTTTAGGGGCATAATTGATTTTAATTAAAAGTTCTATAACTTATTTAATATTTAAGTTGAAAAATAAGAATTTATGAAATTATTAAAATTTTAAAATACTAAAACTATATAAATAAATTTATTAAGTGAGAATAATTAAAAAAACAAAGTGAAGACTCTCACAGAAGATCAAAATATTCTTTAATTTATTTTATAAAAATTCATAAAGTTAATAAAATATTCTAGAAGTTACTGAAAATAAAAATTATATAAAAAATAAAAAAATATTATAAAATAAAAAAATAAAAATTTAATCTAAAAGCTTAATAATTTTTTTATAAATTATTAAAAAAGTAAACACTTTTATCGAAAAAAATTCAATTTCGTCATTTTGAGTATTACTATTTGTTTAATTTTTTTAGTGGAATCAACATTATACTAGAGTAACAATAGAATTCAATATTTTTTCGTTTTTTTACATCAAATTGATGCTCATTAATATTTGATGTACAGAAATGAAAGAGAATTTTGGATTTATTAATACTTTAATACAAGGATGTCTCAATTGAAAATATGTTCAGGAACATTAGTACGCGTAGGATAACGAGAAACAATCGAAAGATTCTCTAATGGTTTATAAATATTTTTAAATTTTTTATATTTATAACTTTAATGTTTTTTACTTATATTTAATTCATTATAGTGTTTTTATTTTTTTAATATTTTATGAATATTTAAGTATTATTTAAATATTAATAGTTTTATTTTTTTAGTTTAAAGATTAAATAAGTTATCGAACTTTTAATTATGCCCCTAAACTCAGGGAAAAAATCAATTATGCCCTTGAATTCGGTTAAAATAATCAATTCAACCCCTCCTGCCACGTCATCATCCTACGTGTACTGCCACGTCAGCATTGTTAACCACCACGTCAGCATCATGGACTGCCACATCATCACCGTTAACTGCCACGTCAGCACCTTAACGGTCAACGTCGGTCAAAGGGTCAATTTGATCAATTTTATGGACTGGAGGGCCACATTGAGTGCACTTTTCGACGAGGGGCGAAATTACATTTTTGGGTCAAACTTAGGGGCAAAAGTACCCCTTTAGCCGATATTTTATTATTTATAATTTCAAGTGTTTTTATATGTTTATATTTTAATTCATTAAAAATATTTATTAATTAATTAAGGATGTGTATAAAACTATACTACTATTTAAGGTTAGGTTGGCATAGTTTTACTTTTTTTCTCCAAAGTATTTTTTTTATTTTTTCTTAAATTAATAGATTTGTATACAAATACTTTATCACACCACTTGTAATCATTTGTTGAATGAAATTTTATAGACATATTTTTTATATAGAATATTTTCTTTCGTACATCATGAATATGAAAAAAATATAATAATTAATAATTATAATTACTTTATTTAATTAAAAAATTTAGACTTGTTATATATGACCTTTTCAATTATAAAGTAGACGTTTTAACTGAAATGTGAGGGGGGAACAAAAGTATCGATAAAAAGTTTAAATCTTAATACTGTACATATTGTTTTATTTTATATGAGTGCATATTTTAATATTTACTTTGAAAATTTAATATTTTTATTTAACAAAAATGAAAATAAGATGAAATGGGAAATTAAGAGAAATTTTCACATATTTTACATTATCTCATACAAAACAGTCAATAAATAAATATATAATAAAAATAAAGTTTTACATTAAACATTTTTACATAATATAGTGGTAATATTTTGTTTTATTAACTAGTTGCAATTTTGTCCCACCAAGCACATGGTTTTACGATTATGAACCACCCATTAGGTGACACATATCCAATCACATCTCCAACTATTTCTTTAATGATAAAATAGTTTTTGAGATTGGAAGGTCTTTTTATATCATTTTTCAATTCATTTCTTTATAATAATAATAATATAATTAATATTGTTGTATAATTACCGATATTTAATTTATTAATTGACTAGTCTAGATGGAATAATATAGAGACTCATTATAAAAACTATTATCTCACTCTAATTTTCTCAATTCACATTATTTGAATGCGAGCTCCTAATTTTAAAATTTAACACCTTATCCTACTACTAGACTAACTGGTAGTTAGTAAGAATAATTTACATTTAATTTAAATATGGATCCACTCCTCCCATTTGCTCTGCGACGGTTACAATTTATTTCAAAAAAATTATAACTACAATCAATTGAAATTTATAACATATTTAAGGTTTTAGCTTAGCATTTCATGGTCCCAACTATAATAAAAAGTAATTAGTTGTACCATTTTTGTATAATCACTGAGAATATTTAATTCATTAATTGATTAATCTGGATCAAATACTACATAAATTTATTATAAGGTAATTATTTCAACTCAATTTACAAAAATTTTCATGTCAAGATTTAAATATATGATCTTATTTAAAAATGTCTAGTGAAACTCGATTCCTAAACCAAATGATTGTTGTTAATTTGTTGTAACAGTAGTCGATAATTATACAAGCTTTTTTAAGAGATATTTTTTTACAAAAGGGAAATAAACATTACATGTGCCTTGACTTCTTACCTGTACTAATGTATACTACCAATTGCTCCTTTCCAAAATGTAAATTTCAATAAATAAATAAAACATGAAAAAGCAATAACGAATCGGGATTTAATTGCATTTGATAAAATATAAAAAAGAGTATTATAGTAATCATCCTTAAATATATACAAGAGAATCATAATATTATCTCAGGTCATATTAGGTCGAAAGTTTTTTACTATAAATCTGGTAAAATAAAGTTGAACTAATTCAACTTCAAATTAAAAAAAAACCGGCCTAATAAAATCAAACTGAAACTTGACAGATTCGAATAATTTAAATCACTAGTATTTTTCTTATTTTGTTTGGTTGAGTTCAGGTTCGTTCATGAGATTTTGGTGGTTTTAAGAAAATTTAAAAAATATGCCCTATTAATAAGTGTTGAAAAAATTGAATTTTAAAAGTAGGCTTTTAATAACAAGTATTAGCAAAAAAATGATCTCTAATAACAAATATTAAAAATTAAAGGGTAATCTTCACCAGTGGTCCCTTTCGTTTAGGGTGTGTTCTATTTTGGTCACTTACGTTTAGAATCGTTTCTATTTTGGTCCCTTAGCCGTTAGTCTCCGTTACTTTAAAAAATAGTTTCTAATTTAACCCTCAAACTTTCAAAATTTTATTTTTCACCATCTTCCCCAAAAATTATAAAACTAAAACCCTATAAAATTAAATCAATGGCTATAACCCACAACTACAACCCATTCCCCATGATTAAAAGTATCAACTTTTGGTTCAAAAGTGCCGGTTCCCAAGCTTTAGAAGCAGGAGTTTTAAAAATTTTAGCTTCTTTTGATGTGATTAAAGAGAATATTAAAGAGAAATTCTTTAGCAGCAGGGTTTCGAACACATCTACAAAAAGAAATGAGTTTGAAGACTATTTTCTGAAACATGTACTTCTAATGGGAATATATGAGAAGGGTTTTGAAAGACCGCCTCCTATTCAGGAAGAGAGTATTCCCTTACTTTAACTGGAAGTGATATTCTTGCTAGAGCCAAAAATAAAACTGGGAAGACGCAACATTTTGCATTCCTGCATTGGAAAAATTTGAACAAGATAACAATGTTATTCAAGGTTAGATATTATCCACGTATTCTTTTTTTTTTGGGGGGGGTGCTTTTGTATCATCAATTATAGGCACAGTTAAATGGTAATGGGTACTGCAAGTAGGATGCCTTCTCCATTTCAATTGTTTATTGTTCTTCTAGTTGCTTGATTTTCTTTTCAACCCAATATTGAGAAGTGTTGGTGCCACATTTTATTAGTACAATAATAAATTTTAACATCTCGCTTTTCTATTTTCATGATGTTACTTTGGCAAAAGAAGTTATCAGTGCCTTACTTAGTTTATGATTTTATACTAATTATCTGCTAATTTTCTTGTTTGCCCCAAATGCATTTTATTTGCACAGTTGTTATACTTGTTCCAACACGAGAACTTGCTCTTCAGACATCGCAAGTGTGCAAGGAGCTCGGGAAGCATTTACTGTTGGTAAAATGAACTGCAAAAAGGCTGTTAGCACTGACTGGAAAAAATAAACAAAAACAGAACGTAAATGTGTGGACCGTGTCGTGGTATGGTGGCCACTGCCTTAGAAACAAAACTGCCCCGAACAGTGTAGTCGCTTCACGGGCAGGCTGTCCCCCGAGGTGCACACGTACGCTCCTGGAATCGTACACTCGACTCTCGGAGTGAACAACAGTGGAACTGCTCGAACAAGTGGAGGAAACAGAGAGAATTGGAATGCTTTGTGAATGTGTTTGATGATCTAAAATGGTGCATGCAACACCTCTATTTATAGGCTATATAACATATCTATAATAGACATTTCACTTGCACAAATAATTACAGAATTAAATCTGTATAACAGCAATCTTTAATCTGCTGTAACAGCTTCACATAATCACCATTTTAATTCTGTAATAATCATGCCATTACAGTGCTGTTACACCTTGAATTTGACTGAAAAACAGTCTAAATTCATCCACTGAACAGACTGTACATATTCGAATAAATTCGAATAAACTGCACTGAAATCAAACCGTTCTGAACGTTCGAATTAAATCAAATAAAAATTCTGAACGTTCGAATCAAATAAATTCGGATTGATTCAAACAGTTTTATCAAAAACCTATAAATAAGAAAAAAATTCTTTCACATATAGTCTTTTATTCATAAGAAAATGACAAATTCAAATCATGGTCACAACTGGAGGTGCCAGTCTGAAGGATAATATTATGCGGTTATATCAGCCAGTCCATTTACTGGTCGGAACGCCTGGTAGAATTCTAGACCTTGCTAGAAAGGGTGTTTGCTTGCATTTTGAAAAATTGTTTAAACATTCAATCCCTTAGCCATTGATTTAATTTAATCTTGGGGGAATGGGTTCTAGTTGTGGGTTATAGCCATTGATTTAATTTTATGGGGTTTTAGTTTTATAATTTTTGGGGAAGATGGTGAAAAATAAAATTTTGAAAGTTTGAGGGTTAAATTAGAAACTATTTTTTAAAGTAACGGAGACTAACGGCTAAGGGACCAAAATAGAAACGATTCTAAACGTAAGTGACCAGAATAATCTTTTTTGAATTCTGGTGACCAAAATAGAACACACCCTAAACGAAAGGGACCACTGGTGAAGATTACCCAAAATTAAATTTTAAGAGTATGTCTCTAATAATAAATATTGGGGAAAATTAGGCTCAAATAACAAGTATTAGAAAATAAATTAGACCTTTAATAAAAATATTAAAAAAATGAATTTTAGGAGTAGACCCTAATTACAAATATTATGAAAAAACCGAACCCATATTATTAAAATTTAAGAGTATGTCCCGAATAACAGGTATTAGAAAACAACTGAGTCTCTAATAACAAGTATTGAGAAAAAAATTAAATTTTAAAAGTATGTACCTAAAAACAAATGTTAGAAAAAAATTAGGCCCCTAATAATAAGTATTGGAAAAAATTGACCCCTAATAACCAATATTAAAAAAATGAACCCCTAATAACCAATATTAAAAAAAATGAACCCCTAATAACAAATACTAGGGAAAATGCGGCCTTAATAACTAGTATTGAAAAAAATATGGGCACTAATAACAAGTATTAAAAAATTGAACCTATAATAATAAATATTAGAAAAAATTAGACCATTAATAACAAATATTGAAAAAACAATTAGGACTCTAATAACAGATGTTACAAAAATTAGACCCCTAATAATAATTATTGTAGAAAATTAAACATTTACAATAAATATTTACAAAAATCAATTTTTAAAAATATACTTTTAATAAATATTAAAATATTAAACTTTAATATCAAATATTAAAAAATGGCCTTGAATTGTAGTCACGAGAGTCATGATCCTAAATGGCGGAAACAAAATAAATTAGCCCCATGTGCCCACATGCAATTCAACAACATGAGAGTGTACACATCGTCCTTTCCGTGCAAGCCCTACCTCATTTATGGCTTCTTTCTTTCCCCGTAATAATAGATTATATTATAGGTCATCGAATTTAGCATTATCATTTGTGGTTAAAATACAGTAGATCGGAGATTTATTAATTGATCAATTGTTTAAAAATGTTCATATTATCTTATTTTATATAAATTTGAATCTCGATATTAGCTTTGAGAATATAAATATCTCAATATTTAATCTAAAAATACAGTAGATTATGGTGGAACTCAACATTATTTATTGAGTAGGTCATTTAAAAATATTTAAATTTAGAAGAGAACAACAATATAAATTATATGCTTTTAGGGGACTAAAATATAAATTTGCAAATATCTCTTCTTAAATTTTTCTAATTTTTAAAATTATTGGGAGGTTGTGGCGCCCGTCGGTCCCTTAGAGGTATTCTCACTTATAGTAGATTTACTCTTTATTATAAAAATAAATATTTTGGTAAAAACATTTTTTGGTTTAAACACTCCTTAAGCTTCTCTTAATTTTGAAATATATCAAATTAATTTTTCTTAAAACATTTTTTTACATAAATTTTGTTGTCTTCACTCACAATAATATTACAATTACAAGCTAAAACGCATATTTAAATAAATTAATTGAAAAAAAGTGTAAGTTGGATTTTTCTATAATTTTAGATTGTAATAAGAGTAAGGGTTTAACCGAAAAAGATGATACAAAAATCATAAAAATATTTAAAATTTCATTAAAACTTTCAAAATTATGAAAAGTATATTATAAACTCTTGTATAATTTTTTTATTTAAAAAATATTCAATCACAGTTTGACACGTGTCATGTACTGACGAAAAAGGTTAACAACATCATAGATTAATTTTATTTACTCATTTTCAAAAAGTACATTGAATAAATTACTCTCTTATTTCAAGAGGGGTCAATTTACTCGATTTCAAAACTGTAAAGGACTTAAGAGTGTTTAAACCAAAATATTTAAGCCAACTAACTATAACTTTAAAATTTTGGATCAAAATTGTAGAAATATGTGTTTTGATATAATAACTGAAAAATGTAGAAATATGTGTTTTGATATAATAATTGAAAAATGTTTTGGACTAAATTGAAAAGAATTTAAAATATGCTTTTAGTAAAAAACAACTTGAAAATATGTTTGAGGTTGTTTCAAAAGGTCTTGACAATGTTTGAAACGTTTTTAAGTAGCCAAACCAGTGCTTTTAATGTACCCGTTTCGATACAGGCATAATCTGTATCGATACGTTTTAAAACCGCCAAAACTCGTTTCGATACAGGGATTACGTGTTTCGATATAGATAGGGTTGTTTCGAAACACCCTTTGGTGTTTCGATACGCCTACGTGGCAGACACCCCAACGGTCAACCCCCCAACAGCTATTTCCCAACGGTCTTTTGAATTGCAGGCGTTTCAATACTGAACCAGGCGTTTCGGAACGAGTGTTTCGATACAACCTATGGTGTTTCGAAATAGGATGCTAAATTAGATCCAACGGCTAGTTCCGAAGAAGGGCGTTTCGATACAACTACCCGTGTATCGAAACAAACATCACCAGAACTGCATTTATGGTGGGAAATAAAGTCTCCAACGGCTACAAACTCAATTGGGAGTATAAAAGGGGCTTCCAAGGATCAAGAGAAGACCAATGCTTCAATTGTGAACAACATTATGATGAGAAAATTGTCTTAGGGGTTTAATTGTTTATTCTTTGTATAGACAACACTTGTGAGCCAAAATTGTCATATTTGCTCAAGTGTTTAGGTTAGGGTGAGAGCTTAAAGAGTGCAAACAAATACCTAATATAAGGATTTTAGTTTGCTTATTTTCTTTCTCTTGTAAATAGGGTTTACTCAAGCTTTGGTTTAGAAAGCTTTGAGTGTGTAAGGGTTTCTTCCTAAGCCTAGAAAAGGGGACGAATCAATTAGTGAATTGATTGGGAAATATGTAGAACCAATGTTTTGATATAATAATTGAAAAATAGTTTTGGACTAAATTGAAAAGATTTCAAAATTGCTTTTAAGACCAAACAACTTGAAATTATGTTTGAGGATGTTTTAAAAGGTTTTGAAAATGTTTGAAACGCTTTTAAGTAGTCAAACCAGTGTCTTTAAGGTACCCGTTTCGATACAGGGCCAATCTGTATCGATGCGATTTGAAACTGCCAAAACACGTACCGAAATAGGGCTTGCCCGTTTTGATACGGTGTAGTACTGTTTCGAAACACCCTTTTGTGTTTCGATATGGGTAACGGTCAAAACCTCCCCAACAGTCATATTTTCCAAACGGTCTTTTAAATTCAGCTCAACTGTCACTCGTACAGAAACAGTTTGTAACCGTTTTAATACAAATCAATACCATTTTGATACGGCTAGAGGCATTTCGATACGACTTGCTGCATCAGGCTTTTCAACAGCTAGTTCTGAAGAAGGTCGTTCCGATACGGGCTCGTGTGTTCCGATACGAACATCACCATAACTGCATTTATGATGGGAAGTAAAGTCTCCAATGGCTCCAAAACAACCCCAACGGTCCTCAACGGCTACAAACTCAATTGGGAGTATAAAATGGACCTCCAAGCATCAATTATAGGTTAATGCTTCAATTGTCAACAACACTATGATGTCAAATTGTCATTAGGGCCTAAATTGTATATTTCTTATATAGACAACACTTTTGAGCTTAATTGTCAAATTTGCTCAAGTGTATAGATTTTGGGTGAGTGCTTAGAGTTGCAAAGACATACCTATTAGAGGGATTTCTTGTTTGCTTTGAATTTCACTTGTAAGTGAGTGTTTGATTAAGCTAATGGTAGATAGCTTAATCGTTGTAACGGTTTCCTCCTAAGCTGAGAAAAGGGGACGGAATTCTTAGTGAATTTGGGAAATCCTTGGTGGCGTTCCAAGATAGTGGATGTAGGCTTTGGGTTAGAAAGTCGAACCACTCTAAATTCTTGTGCTTAATTCTTTATTTTTGCCACCAACTTAAACACCCAAAAATCCAACTTCTCCACCACTTGGCAAGCATCGGTTGAAGATGCTAATCGAGCCTAACAATTAGTATCAAAGTGAGGCTCAATCGAAGGGGATTAACATCATATTGAGGCGATCCGGGAAGCTCGATACAACATTCAATCAACTGGTCAAATGGCGCAATCCATCGACAAGCCACCTTTCTTTGACGAGACCAACTACGTTCATTGGAAGATTAGAATGAAGTTCTTCATCAAATCCAAAGACTACAAGCTTTGGGATATTGTTGAAGAGGGTCCTTATGTGCCATAACGAAGTAAGGCGAAATGAAGTGCGGACGATGGCAAGAAGATGGAGCCAAATTGCAAGGGTTTGTGCATCCTCTTTTGTGCATTTAGCCCCAACATTTATGAGAAGATGTCCTTTTGCGAAGATGCCAAGGAAGCATGGGACAAGCTCGAAGTTACATACGAGGGAACAAACGAAGTAAAAGAGACCAAGATCGGCCTCCTCAACCACGAGTATGAGAACTTCAAGATGGAACCGGATGAAGACATCACAAAGATGTTCAGTAGATTCTCCACCATCACAAATGAACTTAAAGGCTATGGAGAAATCATTCCGGAAGATAAGCTTGTCCGAAAGCTTCTCTATTCTCTTCCCGAGTCATGAGATTCAAAGAAGACCGCCATCATCGAAGCAAAAATCTAAATACCATGAAGCTAGATGAACTCATGGGTCTCTTCTCACTCATGAAATGATGAAGAAAGAAAAAGAAAAGGAGAAGAAGAAGGAAGAGATAAAGAAGATGGGGAAGAAGAAAGTCATGGAGCTAGGCACCAATGCAAGTGTCATAGCTCTCAAATCCTCTACATGCCAATACGTTTATTTGAGCGAGGAGGAAAGTGAAGATGAAAAGATGGTTCATATTTTCAAGAAATTCTCCCGATTCATGAAGAGCGAGATGGCTAAATCCAAGCATGAATCGAAGAAGAAGATGAAGGATTCCCACAAGTCTAACAAAGGGGATCATCTTCAAACAAAGCATATGTGGCGACATGGAGTGATGAAGACTCCACCGATGATGAGGTAGCCCACCTATGCTTCATGGCCCTCAATGAGGGGGAGGTAACTTCTAACTCATCTAGTTCAAATTCATATACTTTTGATGAGTTACAAGATGCATATGATGATTTGCTTTTGGAATTTTAGGTATCATTTTCTAAAAACAAAAAATGCTTTCAAATTTGTAAAAGGAAAATGATTTGCTTCCCAAAACAAATCTAGAGTTTGAAGCAAAAATTAAAGACTTTGAACTTAAGATTTTAGATTTACAAAATTTGATTCAAACCCTGGAAAAAGATCATCAAAAGGAAATTGATGATCTTAAGAATGAAAAGATTTTGATTTCCAAGGAACTAGAAAAGAAAAATAATTTCAGAAAATCAAAATTTTATCAAATATAATCTAGTGCCCCTAGATTCTTAAATGTAAAATATTGTAGAAGTGTTTGGGTTCCAAAAGAACTAATCACTTCAACAAAAAAGGATGAAATTGAAAAATGGATTCCTAAGAGGACTAAACTTTGTGCTACTAATGTCTATGGATCCAAAGCAATTTGGATACCAAAAATTACTTGATTGTCTTGTATAGGTGTGATGGAGATTGATCAACAAGTCCAAATTTGAGGGGGGAGCTCCATGCACACAAGGAAGAACACTTGAAGAATGAAGGTTTCACATCCACCCTTGAAGTTCAAGTGTTGGTAAAATCTAGTTGTTTTATTTGTTTAATTTCATTTATTTTTAATTCAACTAGATTATCATGTGTTGAACTAACTATTAATGATGCTTTGAGTAAAGGGGGGGGGGCAATTTTAAGAAAATATCATTTTTGTCAAATTTGTTTTAAAAACTCTCCATTGTTATGGACTTCAAAGTTTTCAAACTTAGTTTAAACCATTTTTGATATAACAAAAACGAGGAGAATGTTTTAAAATTTTGAATTTTCAAATAAATAAGGGGGAGCTTTAATTGATTTTAAATTTTAATTCTCTTATTCAATATTTATTCCACTAAGGGGGAGAATCCCAAATAATTTTTCAAGATTGGTTTTATTATATAAAAAAGGAAGATTGTAGAACCAATGTTTTGCTATAATAATTGAAAAATAGTTTTGAACTAAATTGAAAAGATTTCAAAAATGCTTTTAAGACCAAACAACTTGAAATTATGTTTGAGGATGTCTAAAAAGGTTTTGGCAATGTTTGAAATGTTTTTAAGTAGTCAAACTAGTGTCTTTAAGGTACTCGTTTCGATACAGGGCCAATCTTAATCGATACGATTTGAAACTGCCAAAACACGTTCCGAAACAGGGCTTGCCCATTTCGATACGGTGTAGTACAGTTTCGAAACACCCTTTTGTGTTTGAAAACCTCCCAAACGGTCATATTTTCTAAACAATCTTTTAAATGTAGCTCAATTGTCACTCGTACTGAAACGATTTGTAACTATTTCGATACAACTCAATACCGTTTCGATACGGCTTGTTGCATCAGGCTTCAACGGCTAGTTCTGAAGAAGATCGTTTAGAAACGGGTTCGTGTGTTCCGATATGGACATCACCAGAACTGCATTTATGGTGGGAAATAAAGTATCCAACGGCTCCAAAACAACCCCAATGGTCCCCAACGGCTACAAACTCAATTGGGAGTATGAAATGAACCTCCAAGCATCAAGGATAGGCTAATGCTTCAATTGTCAACAACACTATGATGTCAAATTGTCTTTAGGGCCTAAATTGTATATTTCTTATATAGACAACACTTGTGAGCGTAATTGTCAAATTTGGTAAAGTGTATAGGTTTTGGGTGAGTGCTTAGAGTTGCAAACACATACCTATTAGAGGAATTTCTTGTTTGCTTTGAATTTCACTTGTAAATGAGTGTGTGATTAAGCTAAGGGTAGATAGCTTAATCGTTGTAATGATTTCCTCCTAAGACAAGAAAAGGGGACGAAATTCTTAGTGAATTTGGGAAATCCTTGGTGGCGTTCCAAGGTAGTGGATGTAGGCTTTGGGTTAGAAAGTCGAACCCCTCTAAATCCTTGTGTTTAATTCTCTATTTTTACCACCAACTTAAACACACAAAAATCCAACTTCTCTACCACTTGGCAAGCATCGGTTGAAGGTGATAATTGAGCCTAACAAAATCTTTAGTGGAAGCTAAGTTAGTGGATATAAGTGCTTGTTTGAAGGTCGAACCACTATAAATCCTTGTGTTTATTATCTAATTTTGGCTTCCCACAAAATCACCAAAAATCCAACTTCTCTACCACTTGGCTAGCTAAATCAGTTAAGGAAATCGAGCCTATCAAGCCTAACAATTGGTATCAGAGCGAGACTCAATCGAAGGGGATTGACATTCTATTAAGGCAATTAGAGAAGTTCAATACATCAATTCAATCAATTGTTCATATGACACAATTCATCGACAAGCCACCATTCTTCGATAGGACCAACTATGCATATTGAAAGACAAGAATGATGTTCTTCATCAAAGCCAAAGATTACAAGCTTTGGGACATAGCTGAGGATGATCCATTCGTGTCACAACGAAGCAAGGTGGAATGGATTGTGGATGATTGCAAGAAGATGAAGCTAAATTGCAAGACTTTGCACATTCTCTTATTGTGCATTTAGCCCCCAACTTCTATGAGAATATGTCTTCTTATGAAGATGCCAATGAGGTATGAGACAAGCTTGAAGTCACATACGAAGGAACCAACGAAGTAAAGAAGACCAAGATCGGTCTTCTCAACCTCAAGTATGAGAACTTCAAGATGGAACCAGATGAAGACATCACAAAGATGTTCGATAGATTCTCCACCATCACAAATGAGCTCAAAGACTATGGAGAAATCATTCTGGAAGATAAGCTTGTCCGAAAGCTTTTCCATTCTCTTCCCGAATCATGGGACTCAAAGAAGACCGCCATCAGCGAAGGCAAAAATCTCAAGACTTTAAAGCTTGATGAACTCATGGGGTCTCTTCTCACTTATGAAATTATGAAGAAAGGAAAAGAAGAGGAGAAGAAAAAAGAATAGATAAAGAAGATGGGGAAGAAGAAAATCTTGGAGCTTGGCATCAAAACTAATGCCATTGCTCTCAAATCCTCCAAGTGCAACCATGTTGAATCAAGTGAGGAGGAAAGTGGAAAAGAAGAGATGGCCTATCTCTTCGAAAAGTTTGCCCGATTCATGAAGAGCAAATTGAATGAATCCAAGTATGAATCGAGGAATAAAGAGAAGGCAAGCTCTTCAAGCCATAAGCATAAGGCATATGTGGCTACTTGGAGTGATGAAGACACCACCGATAATGAACAATCCAACCTTTGCCTTATGACCATCGAAGATGATTCAAGGGTAACTTCTAATTCATCTACATTATGTTCATATTCTTTTGATGAATTACAAGATGCCTATGATGATTTGGTTTTAGAGTTTAAAAATCACATTTTGAAAAACAAGAAAGTGGTTTCAAATTTGAAAATTTAAAATGATTTGATTGCTAAAACCAAAATTGAACTTGAAGCAACACTCAATGAGTTTGAGCAAAAATGTGTTGATTTACAGAATTTGCTTCATATAGTTCAAAAAGAAAAAAAAAATTGATTTCCAAAAAACTTGAAAAGAAAACAAATTTTGGAAAATCAAAATTTTATCAAAGACAATCTAGTGCCCATAGATTTGTAAATGGAAAATGTTTTAGAAGTGTTTGGGTCCCAAAAGACTAATCATTTCAACTAAAAAGGATGAAATTGCAAAATGGATTCCTAAGGGGACTAAATTTTGTGCCACTAACGTCTATGGATCCAAAGCAATTTGGATACCAAAAATTACTTGATTTTCTTATGTTAGGTGTGATGGAGAATGATCAACAAGTCCAAATTTGAGGGGGAGCTCCATACACACAAGGAAGAACACTTGAAGAAGGAAGGCTTCACATCCTCCCTTGAAGTTCAAGTGTTGGTAAAATTTATAGTTGTTTTTGTTTTTAATTAGATTATTTTTCTTTACAAATAGATTATCATATTGTTTGACTAACAAGATTTGATGCTTTGAGTAAGGGGGAGCCAATTTTAAAACCAAAGTTTTTAAATTGTGTCAAAAAAATTTTAACCTCTTATGTTATTTTGAGCCTAATGTCTTTTTTTATATAACAAAAAGGGGGAGAAATGGTTTGAAAAATTGATTTTTTAAATGAATAAGGGGAACTTTAACTTCATTTAATTTTTAAAATATCTTATTCAAATTTTAAAATACTAAGGGGGAGAATCCCAAACAATTTTTTAAGTTGGTTTTATTATATCAAAAAGGGGGAGATTGTAGAAATATCTGTTTTGATATAATAATTGAAAAATGTTTTGGACTAAATTGAAAAGAATTTAAAACACGCTTTTAGTCCAAAACAACTTGAAAATAGGTTTGAGGCGGTTTCAAAAGGTTTTGGCAATGTTTGAAACATTTTTAAGCAGCCAAACGAGTGCTTTTAATGTACCCATTTCGATACATGCATAATTTGTATCGATAAGTTTTGAAACTGCCAAAACCCGTTTCGATACAAGGCTTACATGTTTCAATACAGATATGGGTTGTTTCGAAATACCCTTTGTTGTTTCGATACGCCTACGTGGCAGACACTCTAATGGTCAAAACCCCATAACGGCTATTTCCCAACGGTCTTTTGAATTGCAGGCGTTTCGATACAGGACCCAACATTTCGGAACAGGCGTTTCGATACAACCTATGGTGTTTCGAAATGGTATGCTGAATTAGACCCAACGACTAGTTCTGAAGAAGGGCATTTCGATACAGCTACCCGTGTATCGAAATAGACGTCACCAGGACTGCATTTCTGGTGGGAAATAATGTCTCCAACGGCTCCAATTCAATCCCAACCGTCCTCAACGACTACAAACTCAATTGGGAGTATAAAAGGGACCTCCAAGCATCAAGAAAAGACCAATGCTTCAATTTTCAACAACATTATGATGAGAAAATTGACTTAGGGGCTTAATTGTTTATTCTTTGTATAGACAACACTTGTGATCCAAAATTTTCATATTTTCTCAAGTGTTTAGGTTTGGGCGAGAGCTTAAAGAGTGCAAACAAATACCTAATAAATGGATTTTAGTTTGCTTATTTTTCTTTCTCTTGTAAAGAGGGTTTACTCAAGCATTGGTATAGAAATCTTTGAGTGTGTAAGGGTTTCCTCCTAATCCTAGAAAAGAGGACTAATCAATTAGTGAATTGATTGGGAAATCCTTAGTGGAAGTGTTGCGTTTTTCGGTGCTCGATTTCTTCAACTGTTCTTGCTCGCCAAGTGGCGGAGAAGTGGAATTTTGGGTGTAAGAGGTGTGAAAGCTAAAAATGATAAGGACAAGATGATTTATAGTGGTTCAACCTTCTAACCAAGGTCTACATCCACTACCTTAGCTTCCCACTAAGGATTTCCAATCAATCCACTATTGATTCGTCCCCTTTTCTAGGCTTAGGAGGAAACCCTTACAAACCAATCAAGCTTTCTACCCAAAGCCTTGATAAAATCCTCTTTACAAGAGATAAAAAATACGCAAACTCAAATCCCTCTAATAGGTATTTGTTTGCACAATAAAGCTCTCACCCAATCCTAAAACACTTTAGCAAATCTAACAATTTTGGCTCACTAGTGTTTGTCTATACAATAAATTGACACTTAAGCACTAAGACAATTTCTTGATCATATGTTGTATTACAATTGAAGCATTAACCATTACTAGATGCTTGGAGGTCCCTTTTATACTCCTTTTTGAGTTTGTAGACGTTACTAGCTGTTGGGGTTGAATTGGAGCCATTGGAGACTTAATTTCCCATCTTTAATGCTGTTCTGAAGCCTTCTATATCGATACGCGAGGACCCATATCGGTACGCTCTTCTTCAGAAACTAGCCGTTGGACTCTTGCCAGCCTAAGCGTATCGATATGCTTGAGGGCGTATCGGTACGATATGTCATTTAAAAGACCGATGGGAAAATAGCCGTTGGGGACGTTAAAACAGGGATCTATACGCTTAAGGGGCGCATCGAAACGATCCATATCCGTATCGATACGATAAAGCCTGTATCGATACGGGTTTTGGCAGAATCAAAACCTGGGCAAAAGTGTATCGATACGGCGTACACCGTATCAGTACAGGCTTGCTGAACAGTCAAGTTTGGTTAATTTAAATCATTAAAAAATTTGCCAAAAACCTTTTTAAATACCTCAAACATATTTTCAAGATTTTTGGACTTAAAGACAAGTTTTAAATTCTTTTCAATTTTGTCCAAAACATTTTTCAATTATTATATCAAAACACTTAGTTCTACAGGAAACAAAGGTAGTGGATGTAGGTGCTTGTTCGAAGGCTGAACCACTATAAATCATTGTGTTTATTGTCTAATTTTGGCTTCCCACAAAATCACCCAAAATCCAACTTCTCTATCACTTGGCTAGCTAAATCAGTTGAAGGAAATCGAGCCTATCAAGCCTAACAAAAATATTCGCTTTTTAAACGTACAAGAACTAAAATGTCTTTTTTTAATAATATAGGAACTGAAATGAATTTTTAAGTGTAGTACAAAGATTAAAATGTTCTTCTCTGTAGTCAAGACTAAAGAGACTAAAACAAACTTTTTAATATAGTACATAACTTCTTATAGACTTAGGCTTAAATATACATTTGGTACTTGAACTATATATGTCCTCCCAAGTTAGTACTTTGAGAAATTTTACTCTCAAGTTGGTATCTAAAGATTTTTTGTTCCCAAGTTGGTACTTAAAAATTTTTGCTCCAAAATTGGTGCATGAACTAGGCACATTCTCTCAAGTTGGTATCAAACTTATACATTTTTATCAATTTGGTCCCTAGTCGAACCAACTAAATAAATTTTAACTCTTCATATTTAAAATTTTCATCAATTTAGTAATTTTACGATACTATCAAACCAAGCGAGTATAGTTAGATAATTACATTCTACCATATAGCAACAACAAATTAACGTGAAACTGTTATTATACCATTAAAAGAATATAACATTTTTTAGAGAAGAAAAAGCAATTTAGGAGAGGACAAAGAGTAAATTGATAAAAAAAAATAAAGATGGTTAAATTTATTGAATTGTTTCAAATTATAATCAAGTTGATAGAATATATAAGTTTTGGTACCAACTTGGGAGAAGATGCCTAATTTAGGTGCCGACTTGGGAGCAAAAAAAATTTAGGTACCAACTTGAGAGAAAAAATTCTTTAGATACCAACTTGAAAGAAAGTATATAGTTCAGGTATCAAATGCATATTTAAGCCCAGACTTTAACATAAAACCTAAATAGAGCAAATGAAATTAAAATAAACAAGATTATATAGTCTAAATTTTATACAACTTATATATCAAATAAAATAAAAATATGAAAATCCAGAAGGTGTGAAAAAAAAAACATTCCCTTGACTATGTCATTCATCATCCATAAAAATCCAATAAATAAATCTCGTTGTCTATATTCAACTAGACTCTTAAGTAGTGATGTACGAGAGAGAATCATCGAAATCAATCTTGCAAACTGCTCTGTTAATAGTTTTGAAAGCATTGACAAACTGTCACAAGAGAGATATAACCATACAAGACCGTCAACCTTCCCTATTAGGGACGCACATCGCGATGATTGCTACACGAACGTCAAACTACAAAAAAGATAGACGAAAACTGTAGCATAAGAAAGATGAAAACGTGCCACAAGACAGAGAAAATCATACCACAAAGGTATACGAAACAAATCACAACAAGATGTGATATAAGAAGAAATTTAAAACAAAGATAATTCTTATTAAGAACAAAATAAATAAAAATAATAAAAAATTATCATCAGTCAACAACCCGCACAAAACTAATTTCGTTGTCACCAATAAATTTTGTCAATATTAATATTAATATTAATATCAAATACATTATCTTTTTATGTTATCCTTCCGAGTACGGATAATTAAGCTAAATTCTAGGATCATCGTTTGTTGTTTAAGAATACATATATAATTGTGAAGATATTTTCATGTAAGGTACTTTCATGGGGGACTAAATTTAGAATATTAAATAATTAAGGATTGCACAATAATAAAATATTGTTGATGGCAAGCAGTTCTTGCCTTTAGAATTTAATTACTAATATATGTATAGATGCATTCCCATGCTATTCCTTGATAGACCCATGTGAGTTTGTTTATGACTCCCTACATGATAGGGTATCATAGTACACCGACTTTTTATTAAATAATAATAATAATAATAATAATTTCATACATCGGCGGTATAAACTTTTAGTTTTTACAAACTCCTTAGTTTTAGGGTTTAGGGACTCAATTTAGGGTGTAAGGCTTAGAGATTTAAAAATTGAGGGTAGTGTTTATAATTTAGGGTTTATATATTAAAACCTAAGTCCCCACCATATTACTTTAAACCAAAAATTTAATATCTAAACCTTAAATTCTAACCCTAAACTATAAATTATAACAACTACCACTAAATTCTAAAGCCCTAAACCTTACACCCTAAATTAAGTCCTTAAACCCTAAAATTAAGGTGCTTGTGGAAACTTTTAATTTTCACCACCGTTGTATAGAATATAAATCCTAATAATAATATATTTATATATTTTATATATTTAGAAAATATAAATGCCAACAATTTATATCAAATAATGTTTTGTATATAAGTTTGTGTAAGTATACTATATTTTTATATTATAGTATGCTATGCCTAATGTACACCAGATACCACTGGATTTTAAGTTTAATATTAATTATACAATTGAACTAAAAAACGATATTATTTTAGTGTTGAACTTTAGTTTAAGCTTCAATTATACCATTAGTCCGTTAAAATCCCTCCACATCATTGATTTTAATGGCTCAATGATATAATTGAAGCATAAACTAAATTTCAGTATTAAAATAATATCAAATTTTAATTCAGTGATATAATAATATTAAATTTAAAATCTAGTGATATCTATTATAGTTTACCCTTTATAGTATATTCTAATCACATTCGAATTATATATCTATATTTACTTAAAGGAAAAAACTTTGATACACATGCCATGTAAACTTTAGTTTACACGTGCTTTTTAGTTTTAAGGTTACGGTTTTAGTTTAAGACTTTAGATTGTATGGTTTAGAATTTAGTGTATATGCTTTAAGGTTTAATGTTTAGTTTTTAAGGTTAGAGTTAATAATTTAGGATTTGAGTTTTTATAGGGTAAATGCACAAGCTTTTGTAAAATTAATTTTACACATCTTGCGTATCAAAGTTTTACCCCTACTTAAAATAATATATTTTAACTGTAATTTTTAAAATTGGAAATGAAAGGATCCATCTTTTACTTATACTTATCCTAAAGAACACTATGAAGAGGAAGCGACAAACTCCGCTTGCTTTACTTTATTATTAGTAGGATAAAATACACAGATCATCACTTAATTATCTCTTTTCTTTTATTTTGGTCCATTTAACTTTCAAAAATTTTAATTTATTAATTAAATTTTCGGATTACTCCTATTGGTTACTCTAAATTATTTTAGTATTATTTTTAAACTTTTGGCGTTATTATTATTTAATATAAAAATAATTTAAAATATAAAATTAAATCCAACTATTGCCAGCCACCATTCGCTGTCATCAGATGCCACCGTCGACGGCCATAGATTCAGACTCGACTCTCTGAGTTCGAATCAAACCTCTATTTTACCGAAAAGTGCTTCGAAGTCTACGCAAATAAGATCGACAATGAGTAAAAAAAAATTCAAACGAGATTCACAGGTTTTGAGACGTTTTCCGATGAAAAAAATACTAGATTCAGACTCGACGTGTCACACCCTTAAAAATTTATGCTTATTCGAGGTTAAGTGAAAAAATGATATAAAAGAAAAAAATGTTGTCCATAGGGTTCAAACCCATGACCGTAAGCTTGGTGAACTTAAGCTTTAACCATTGGGCTAAGAGCCACTCTTAGTTTAACCTTACACCAGTTTAATATTAGTCTATGTTTGGTGGTTATTAAAAAATTTATTAAGTCAGATCTAACTCCTCACTACCCAGGGAATGCCATTCAAATCTGGAAGTTGAGAGAGAAATTCTAGAAAGCTCTCACCTAACCCCAACGACTCTAGCTTCGATCTGCCACACCACCCAGCCATGGTGAGCACCACCGTCGTCCCCTAAACCGCCATACCTCTCCGATCTCATCTCTGGCCATCACACGCGGTAAAAGACTATCAATCACCGTGAAATCCTAGTTGGAAGCCCTACGAAGAACTAAGAGTCCTCCGTTGTTTTTCAATCATAGCGCCACCGTCTGTTTCCCGTTTATCACGTCGTTGCCACTATCTTCTTCCTCATGTTAGACCAAGCAAAACTGTGACTGTCGATCATCCGTTCGACATCGGCAAAGGCCTCATCAGAGCAACGTGTATTCCGACTGTTTTGTTTCATTTTGGGTAAGTTTGGTAAGGTTCCGACATAAATATGGGTTTATTCTTATGTTTGGTGAGTTTGTGGTTGAGTTTTGCTCTTTCCGATGGTGTTTTGCGTCCATTTGGGTTGTGCGTGGCGACCACGCATCGTCCCAGGCAATTTCCGATCGCCTGGGACAATGGCCATTAGCCTGAACTAACATGACCGACCTTGGACCTGGTCTGGCCTTTGATCTGATCAAGCAAACCGGATAACGGACCAAGTTTGTTATTTTAGAGTGTTCGGACCTACTTATGGCCCAAATCCCTAAACCCATTTGACATGAACCCACATATCCGACCCGTCTGCTCGACCCGAGCCCATGTTTCACTCGACTCATGTTTGAACCCGTATAATTCGACCCGATTGAGTCAACCCGTTGACCGAGTTAACTCACTCGAGTCAACTCAGTGAGTCAACCTAACTGAGTCAACTAAGTGAGTTAGCTCGCTCGAGTCAACTTGGTTGACCTTTGACCAGTTGACCATTGACGTCAGCATTGACTTTGATCTGTTGACCGTTGACTACCGACGTTAGTGTTGACTTTAACCGTTGACCAAAGAGTAACTTTTTCAAAAACCCATGTATTATGTTTGTCGACGTCCCGAGTCCATTTTTAGAGTCTATTTCACGAAATTCTAACTCGAAAGTCTCTGAATCTGACCTTAAACCGAACTTGTATATGTATTTATTTATTCAGTTAAGAACAATATGGATAAGGACTGAATCTGGAATTTGTGTAATTGAAGGTATTCGCATATCTTCGTATTCGAGAGGTAGAGGACATTGAATACGGGTTCGAGAGTGTCTAAACGTCGTTTCAAGGGTCGATCGGTATAACAAGGATTCAAGGTAATACATTACTACCTCTAGCATGCTTTACGGAACTTGTCGGTATTGGTTAATGCATGAATGAGTTTGGTTAATGCCTGAATATTTTAAAGTAATCCTAATTACGATATAAAGATAATAATTTAGATAAGACGTGAATGACTCGAATAAGGAATTGATGATCGGTAAGAAATCCAAATTCAGTGAATAGTCGATAAAATAGTTCACCTCAAAACTTTCAATTCAGATTATTTATTGATAAAAGATCTAATGCTTAGAATGTTGGGATGAGAAATAAAAAAAAACGCCCTTAAGGTATAAGAAGAACTAAAATACCCTAACTCTAAAAGCAATCTAGAAATCTATACTAGATTTGGTAAAACAATTGATTCATCTGAAAAGTTCGATTTGCTTGGAAAGTTATGGTAGCAAGGCTTAAACCTTTGATATTGTAAAGTACTTGAATTTTGAATAAATTTCTGAAGATTAGTTTACGGAAAACTATTTGTATGGCTGAACTGATCGGAATGACTGTAACGACCAAAAAGATCAAATTATTCTCGGGCACTAATTGCCAAATTAATCAAAATGATGGATATACCCCCGAGATCTAAAATGAATGAATAGTTGGAAGGACCGAAAGACTTAGAATAATTGAAACACCTTCGGGCATCAAAGTGTTTGAAATACCTTCAAGTACTAAGATGGCTGAAAATACCTCTAAGACTTGGAATAAGAAATACCAATAAAGCCAAACGAAAGTAATGACTCTGGAAGTGGTAATGCACGACCCATGTTTGTTGGTCATTTATGATACTAATGTGATATTGGAAGATTACCATTGAAGGTATGTTCGATTTATTTGGAGAAAGTACATAGTTAATAGTGAGAATAACCTGTTCTTCAAAAGGTGCATTCGATGCTATGGATTGAGTTCAGGTGCAATGCACATGTTCAAATACTTGGAAATACCGCTTGAATACATGTTCAATTTCTCGTAATACGTTCAGTGGTTGATTGGAAGACAAACTATTTTGTTATACACTATAGTCAGTTCTGAGAAATGAATACTTAAGGTGTACCTATCTAGTTAAATAATAAACATTGTATCGTTGGGTTCCGATTAGTTCTAAAGGACATAGAAACCTGATTCAACTAGAATTTCTGAATTTAGTAAGTCACCGTTTATACCTTGTTGGTTTAAATTACCCCTAAAGGTCAGAATAACCATGATACCCTTGTAGGCTTTAATGATTGGATCGCCAACGATATATCTGAAATCTTAATGATCCAGATGTATCAACTTCTGAATCTCTGGTTTGAGTTGTTAGTACCGAATCCCCCTTTTATAGGGACCTCATTTTGAAATCAGTCCAAAATTATCAGACGTTCAATGTTCTCTTTCTGATAATTACCAAGCGTCTCCAGGGAATAAATTGGACCATATAATGTGTCCATGTGTCCTTGAATATTCTCTGTATTTTAAACCAAGATTGTCTGATCTACAATTAAAAGTATGGCATTGTTATTCGAAATGAAAGCAATCCATGACTTCTATCTTCTGATACAAAAAATATATCTGATATATGTCTTTTGATACAAAAATAAATCTCATATCTATCTTCAGTAAGGCTATAAAGGAACCAAACGTTCAGTGAACTGTTCATGAATTGTTTGGCGGGAAGTTCGTTTATTTATTAAACGAATGAACATGAACAAGATTTTCCATTCGTTTAATTAAATGAGCGAACACAAATAAAAGACTCGTTCGTTCATTTACATTCGTGCACTTTCGGTAATCCGTTCGTTTATGTTCGTTTAAATTTATTCACATATGTTTATTATTTTTCATAGCAAAAGTATTATATTTTAAAAAATTATTCACATATGTTCGTTTAAATTTATTCATACCTATCCTTTTATGTACGTTCGTTTGTGTTCGTTTACGTTCGTTTATCTTTTTAACAAACGAACACAAACAAGCTGCATTCCCTAATAAACGAGAACAAACAAGAAATTATGTTCGTTTAACTATTCATTTTCGTTCATTTGTTCGGTTAAAATTAAAAAAACAAACATGAACATACCCTTGTTTGTGTTCGTTCGGTTCGTTTACAGGTCTAGTCTTTAGATATAAAAATACATCTGATATATGTTTCTGATATTACAGTTTACTAGATAAAAACTAATTTTATCTGGGGTATATTATCTAGGATATGATTGAAGATCTGTAGGCTCAACGCTGATAAGCCCTTATGGACCTAAGATATCCCCTATGCCCAACGGGCCTAGGGGGTCTTTCTGTAAGCTCTTACGCCCAATGGGTCTAGGGTAACTCTTTCTGAATACAGTTCTGGGATACTGCATATTGGCGTACGGTTGGACGGTAGTTAGGTGATTAGATAAAACTTCCTGACCCCTTCTGAAATCCACCTTATTGAATTAATGTACCAAAGTCTAAAACTCTTTGTATGCTTCTGATCTGCGCTTAATGAAACAACTAAACTCCTTGATTCAACTTATGTAATCTATATCTCTTCTGAATCTTTGGGCTATAGGTTTATCGCCTGATACTCAGTGATTAAATAAAGAACAATTCTGTTATATTAAAAAATAACGCTTCACTGAAATATCAAATCATGATCAGAGTCTGTAGTTGTCCGGAACTTCATTACAGCTCTATGCTTTGTCTTATACCTGCATGTTGCCTATAACATCTTTTGGTAGTTCTGTATTACTGAGCTTTCCCAAGCTCACGTTGTTTTTACCAACACAGGTTAGAAGAAATCCATCATGGTTTAATGTCCTACATCAATGTTTAGAGTTCTATCAGTGTTGCTTTTGGAGTACGATACTGGTATAGTTAGTGGGCATGTATGTTGTGTATTATTTTATGTTACTGTCTGTAATGTATTTTCTGAACCATTGTTATATGTTTAAATGATTTTCTGAAATGGTATTTTAAACATAAGTTGTTCATTGTTTTAAATGCATTTAAGGAAAAACATTTTTTATATAGATTTTGTTGTGAGTCGCTCTTGTGACCCCAAATGTGACCTCCTAGAACTCGATGTAATGCACAAACGGGTTTAGGGGTTACACAATGTGTCAAAATGAGTCCATCGATTCTATTTTAGATCAAGCGGTCATAAATTTTGAAACCAACAATGGTCAGCGGCGGTGGTGATTTTTAATTATTTTTAAATTTAATAATAATAAGATATGGTTTTATTATTTATTTTAATTATTTTTATATTTAATTATATTGAAAAAATTTCAAAAACAAAAACAAAATATTCTAGAGTAAACAAAATAAGACTAATTCAAAAGTTTGGTTAATAAATTATTTTTTTTAAAAGTTGAATGAATAAAATAAAAGGGAAAAGATAGTTGAGCTATGAAGTATGAACTATATATTTTACTTTTATTAGTATTGTTATACCTCTCCCCTGGATAGTCGGAGCACACAAGCACGTGGGTAATTAATAGGGGATTCGCTATTACATATGACAAAGAAAATAAATTTAATACGTCAGACTTTGAGTTCCCAACATGTGTTTTTTTTAACGTGAGGCGCTTTAAAATTGTAAGAATTTCGGTATCAATTTTTCGGTATATACTGAAATTATTATATTTTTTTGTAAGAAATTCGATATATACCAAAATTCTTACGTTTTTTTTGTAAGAAATGCGGTATATACCAAAAAATCAATATCGAAATTCTTACAAAAAAATGTAAGAATTTCGGTTGTGCCTCATTTTAGCCTCATTTTAAGGCACCTCATCCTAGAACTTTCCCTTCCAACCTCTAATATGACAGTAGTCCTATTTTGTAACTAGAGAAGGGTTGATCGCATTAGTTCGGAGATAAACCTAGAAGGGGCTGGAGGGGGTGATCGCCTTCTCTTAAAATTTTGAATTTCCCATATGATTTATAATTTTTTTAAAATTTTATATGTATTTCATATTAAAAATCTATTTTTGTTGTCTAGAATTTTATACATTCACCCCCTAAAATTCTATAGGTTCACCCCGCAACATAAAATTTTGTGTCCTTCCCTACATTAACTAATAATTAATAGTGGATTACATTAGTTGATTTGATTAGTTGATTGCATTAGTTGATATTATAAAAATGTTTAATAAAATTAATTGATAGTTGATAGTTGTTTATTTATCTGAAGAAAGAAAATGATATATAAGGACATTATTATATTCAATACCTGCTTGAAAAATAACTAGATTTTTTAAATATAATATTACTAAGCAATTTGACATTATATCATGTCACATCAGAAAAAAATTGGACATGTTTCTAACATTTCTTAATTGAGTGACTCGTTTGTAAGAAAAGTGATATATTTGTAACATTTTTAATTGAGAGGTATGTTTGTAAATTTCAAAAGAAAAGTGCCATATTTGTTACTAAATACGTATTTAAATGACCTTGAATATATATTACATTATAGGGATGGGCACGGGTCGGGTTTTCTGCCAAACCGAACCCATGCCAAAAAATAGATACCCTAAACTCGACTCGATACAAAAATTACATACTTAAACCTTACTCAAATTATTTATAAAATTAAATTTTAGAGATCGAATTGTAAAAAAAAAATTAAGGACCTAATTGTAAAAAATAAATTTTAGGGGACCTAATTATAAAAAATCAATTTTAATGACCTAATTTTAATATATATATATATATTGTATTATTATGAATATCCCTTAAAATATATGAGAGAATTATACTATTAGTATCAGTCCGATAATTTTCAGCCTAAACTTGACCCGAAATCACCTTTAATGAAACCTGACCTGAACTCAAATTTTCTATAAAAAAGTTCAATTCGATTGAGTCGGATCGAGTAAAATGTCCATCCATTTGTATTATCATTTAAAAACAACCTTGTAAATCTCACCGACTCGAAATCTATCCAATTCAGATAAAATCAACAACAATGATTTATCTTTATCGGAAGACACCAGTAAAAATGTTCCATCTAATATTTCTCCTGCAAATGAATGGTGGAGTAGTTAGTATTTATTGCGAATGTTATCATTTTAGAACTTTGACTAATCCAAAAGCCAAACTAAATTATAAATGAAAAAAATAAATATTTAATATATTGTCAGTAAAAATTAGGTTATATTTTTTTATTGAAAAATGGTTATTACCATAAGTCTCATTAAAAATCTCCCTAAATCTAAATGGAAGAAAATATTACTTATGGCAGTAAGTGCAAATAATTAGACGTTATACAAACGATAAAAAGCACACACACCCTTGCCTAAAGAACAAATCAAGAAGAAAGCTTTTGGCTGCAAAAATCTAGAGTGCAATGGGTAAAGTTTGGAGATCGCAATACCACGTATTTTGAGTGGTGAATGGTGTTCGGATCAGGTGCGATTGCAACAGATGGCGATGTATTTTTATAAGGATTTGTTTACAAGTAGTGGTGTTGTAGGCTCGGCTTACTCGACTCGAAGGCACTTTATACCATGTACGGAGGACATGGAAAGGGAATTCGTAGCTCCGATTTATGATGAGCAGGTGCAGCGTGCTGTCTTTGACATGGGGTCTCTGAAAGCTCCGAGTAGTGATGGTCTCCATGCTTTGTTCTACTAGAGGAATTGTGATATTGTAGGGGAGTCGGTTTGTGCTTTCGTTCGTGATACTTTTGCCGGCAAGCCCTTTGATGCTTCTATCAACCGCACTTTACTTGTTCTGCTTCCTAATATTAGATCGCTAGAATTTATACATCAGTTCCGCCCGATTGGTTTATGCTTCGTCTTGTAGAAAACTGTCACGAAGATTATTGTTAATAGGTTGAAGCCTTATATGCATGGGTGGGTATCAAGAAATCATACGAGTTTTGTGCCTGGACGGTTCATCGTTGATAATATAATTGTTTCTTGGGAAGTGATCCATTCGATGCGTGCGAAGAAAGGTAAAATGGGTTTTATGGCCATCAAAACTGATCTTGAGAATGCATACGATCGTCTGGAGTGGTCGTTTATAGATGATACTCTTTGTGATCTAGGATTGCCTTACAGCTTCTGCCAGTTAATTATGCGTTGTGTCTCATCTGTCTCCACACAGGTTGTGTGGAATGGTGATGTGTTTGATGATTTTTCCTACTCGGGGCATTAGGCAAGGTGATCCTTTATGCCTTACCTTTTTGTGTTGTGTATGAAAAGATTGGCTCAATCGGTGCATACAATAGTACGATTTGGTAGTTGGAAACCTGTGAAGTTGGTTAGAACTGGGCCAACTATCTCCTATTTCTTCTTTTTCGATGACATGTTATTCACGGAAGGTTCTCTGACTCAGGTGGCTGTGATAAATGATGTGCTGCATTCCTTTTGTTGTTCCTCAGGTCAAAAGGTTAATCTTCTTAAATCTAATGTTTTCTATTCAAAAAATGTGGATGGTGCTCGGCGCTATAATATCAGTGTAGGTTTTAGCTTTCGTGAAGTCTCGAATTTGGGTAAGTACCTTGGAGTTCCACTATTGCATGAGAGTGTTACTAAGGCTATATATCAATATGTAGTGTAACGCGTTCGTGATAAATTGGCGGGATGGACTTCTAAAAGCCTTTCCTTGGCTGGTCATGTCACCTTGGCCAAGTCTGTTTTATCTTCGATACCATACTATTCAATGCAATCGGCTCTATTGCCCAAAGGAGTATGTTTAGAGATTGAACGGATCATTCATGCTTTTTTGTGGTCGTTCGGATGGTAGTGGAGGCGTCAATTTAGTGCGTTGAGATACTTTGTGTTCGCCTATATTGGATGGGGGATTGGGTTTTAAGGTGTTAGAGAAATAGAATGACACATTCTTGATGAAAATTGGGTTTAATCTTGTTCGCCATTCGGATCACCTATGGGCACAAGTTTTGCGTTCTAAATACAAGTGGCGAGGCATGGTTCCTAATGACATTCATCGGGTCCGTTGCTCTCAGTTGTGGAAAGAGGTGAGTTCGGTGTGGTCGTGTGCCCGTGATGATTTGATTTGGATTGTGGGGGATGGCCGATCGATCGATTTTTGGAGAGACGCTTGGCTCAGTGATGTTGGACCTTTGCTTAATGTAGCTATCGAACCTTCTTTGGTGCAGGATTTACCTTTTGTAAGTGTGGCAAGTATGGTTGATAGTTCGGGTGCTTGGAGGTGGCATGACCTAGAGCCTTTACTACCTACCGAGGTTTACATCGTTTTCTTGCCACGATGACCTTGCGGTAAGTCGACCTAGTTGATGTGTTTGGATGGGCGCGAGGTGACAACCATTAGTTTACGGTGCGATCAACATATGAACTTTGTGCAGGGGTCAGTCATGCGACGCGTGATAATGTTTGGATGCTTGTTGCTAACTTTATGGGTCTTCCACGGATTCATATATTTTTGTGGTTAGCTGCAAATGGCCGTGTGCTTACTAATGTTGAGTGAGTTAGGCGACACATGACGAATTAGACTGTGTGTGGTGTTTGTGGGGATATGGAGGAATCTATTGATCACCTATTCTGGCATTGCCAAGTTGCTTTTGCTATTTGGAAGGCTACCGTTCGCTCGGACAAATTGGAGGATTTTCTATCCATGGATATATTGGATTGGCTTCGGATGAATCTCACGAAACCTTCATACTTTGTGGGTCACGTGCGTGACTGGGATGTGTTCTTTGGTGCTGTCTTTATAGGTGTTTGATCTGGGGCAATTAGAGTCCTTTAATGTATAGGAGGTGAGCTTTCGGTTGCATAGCCTTTATGTTCAAGGGATTGGCATTGAGCATAAGCCATTTCGGGGCGATGCTATTGGCCTGATTTGGTCGGTTCGGTGGCAGCTTTCGTCGGCTGGGTGGTGCTCGTTAAATACTGATGGTGCTCGGGACAATCACATGTGTCTTGCCTCTTGTGGAGGCGTGGTGAGAAATAATGAAGGAGAATGGGTGTTTGGTTATTCTATTTAACTAGCATTTGTTCCGTATTAGACGTTGAGTTATGGGGCCAATTTTACAACACCCTTTCTTGTTTTTAGGTACATTTAGTTGCATTAGGTTCCTAGAATCATGCATTTGCATAAGACGTTTAGTTTTCTGTCTATGTCAGAGTGAAGGATTATTTTTATGGTTATTTTTTAGGTTTGGCATAGGTTTGGGCACGGTTTAGGAACAATATTAGGATTGCCAAGGAGAATGCTAAATGATGTTGGCATAGAAAAACCAGACAACGCCAAGCACCTGTTGGCAGAGAAGTGCACTTGATGTCATGCCAAGAGATGATGAACCCCTGAAAAAATAGGAAAGGATTAGGATCCTAAAAGATCGTAATTGAATCAACTTCCGAAAAAAATAGCGGATAAGTTGATGCCAAGCTGTGTTGGCAAGATCGTGCCAAGCTTTCTTTTTCTGGGGTGGCTGCCCTCATGCAACCTTCTAGTTTATAGTTGAACTATCTTGTGCCTAGGGATAGGGCAAGGTTAAGTGGCTAAAGAAGAATTCATACACATCGGTGTTCATCCTTCGATTCACGCCGGGAGGTATAATCAAGACGTGATCATCGACAGACTTGGACCTAGGGATAGGCCAAGGCAGATTTGGGATTCTTGTCAAACTTGAAGTACGGAGTTGGTGTGTTTGCTGCCGCGACAGCCAACGGACAGCCGCCGCGACAGGTGCTGTCGGTGACGGGCGCGACGACAGAACTGGATTTCCTAAGCACTGCAATACCTGCACTACTGAGCAATTCAATACCAGCCCATTCTCTCTATCTTGATTTCTCTACTTTTATTTTCCAGTATTCTTTATTATTTTCGTGACAATATCTTAATCTATTCTTTTCTCCTTGTGCAGATAGCGAAGGAAAGGGTTAGCCCAGTCCCTGTGGAGACGATATCCGATACTCTAGTATCACTTTATTACTTGCGACGTGTACACTTGCACTACCATTGCGATAGACTATACTACACGCAACAAGTTTTTGGCGCCGTTGCCGGGGACTGGCAACACACTCTTACCCTAGCTTCTGCACTTTTCTTTTATTTTTATTTTTTATTTTATTATTTTTTTTAACAAAAAAAAACTCAGGTGAAAATACAGGTTCAAGGGCATCAACATGCCAGGAAAAACCATTCGAGAGTTGATGTGGGAAAGTTCTTGCAATTACCGTAAAGACATGCTGCCACGACAGTAACAGGGGCAGCAAATGCCGATGCCGCAATAGCAAAATTTTTTATGGTACGATCAAAACCCCCAAAAAATTTTATACCATAACAATTTTGCTACAGAACCCGACCTGCCCTGGCAATGTCATCATCCTCAAGAGCAGTCAAAATCCTTAGAAGACACACTGCAAGCCTTCATGGCACTCACTCAAAAAGTGTCGGCTTCTACGAACGCAAGTATCGCCAAGATGGATGAACTCTTAAGCAGACCACTCCTCATTCATGCCACAGATGAACATGAAATCCCGAGGCAAGATGACGAGGACGCCCATGTGAAGGAATACCCAACATATGATGAGTCTGAGCAACAACTTGCCATGACAATGATCGAGGAGCCGGAATGGAGCAACACCGCGACAACGCTGAGTGAAATTCAAGAGAATGTCATGGAAGCAACCACTTTTGAGGCAGAAACTCCAGTCAAAGGGGAAACTGTCGCCTCGACAGCAACTGCCGCCTCAACAGCAACTGCCGCCTCGACAGCAACTGCCGCCTCGACAGCAACTGCCGCCTCGACAGCAACTGCCGCCTCGGCAGCAACTGATGCTGAAGCAGCAACCACATCAGAGGCAAATTCTAAACCCACCACCTCGATTATGCCTGACCAAGATTGCACACATCCATCCCTGTCATGGCACTCGCACGACCACCTAGAAGAGCTACCCAATGACAATGCCTCACCGATGGAATATGAGCAGGTAATAAACGAACCTTTTGAATTATATGAAAACTCACCAATTCCATTGCAGGTATTTGAGGAACCAACGCCGGTGGACACAGAATCATCAAAGTCTCTACTGATGGAGATCTACGAGTGGTCAACAGAATTTGATATAGAGAGTGATGGCACTTACCAATGTCCCATTGACCTGCAAGATAACCTGATAAAGAACTGTCAAAATAACTGCCTACCGCAGCATCAGACACGACAGCAAGGGATACATTCAACCACAACAACATTCAACGAAAACAAGGTAAGTTTGTGGCCGAATGTCAATTTGATTATTTCTAATCATATATTCATGCCCTCAGAAACATTACCAAGAAGGGAGGACTTCATGGACTACAAAGGGAAGAGAAAGAAAGGAGCCCCCAACATGAGAATAATCACCAGATGGAGGGTGCGGATGGACTTCAAGAAGTACCGGAAACGACGCCTCAAGCATTATCAGGGGACTGAAGCCCCATGAATGCAGGAAGTGGTTACCTTAGAAGATGCCCCACTTGGCATCCCTAATTTAACCTAAATTTTATTTTTATTTTTATCATTTATTATTTATTAGGAAATAAGGTTTATTTTATTCGAATAATGCTTTTAGGAAATAAAGGAGGCAAGAAGAACAGGAGAAGTGAACTAAACCCAACACCCATCTTTCAGCCCAACAAAGCCCAATATTGAAGCCTGTCGTTACGGCTGCCATGACAGACGCGGAAAAGACAGGCTGTCACCATGCTGTCACGACAGACATAGAAACGTGTGACAGACGCGTGACAGACGCAGAAACGTTTGTCAGACGCATCAGACACGCTAAAGCTCGACAGCCGCCCCGTTATTCGCGCCTGTCGTTACAGCTTCAACGGAAGAACCCGCCGCAGTGCTGCCTCAACCTCTTCACCGGCAGCACCTACCCCATAGTCTGTCGCAACTAGGGATCTATGGGAAGAACGAGGCTTTATTTACAATCCAAGAGCAGTCAACATGGGCCTCAAGCCTTTAATCGCAAGGACGATTAGAGCCCTCTTGTGGGAACAATTCGCAGAGCAACCAGCAGAGATGAACGAGACGCTGGTGAGGAAATTCTATACTGCCATCGGCAGCAGGACGACAACAGCAGTGACTGTCCGAGGGACAGAAGTGTAGTTCACAGCCGAGCGCATTAATTCTTTCTATGGCCTCTACTTCGGCCCCAATGATGATGCGTATCAACAGTTCCTCGACACCTTGGATGATGCTGCCTATGACGCTGTCATGGCAGAACTGACAAAAGAGGGGACCGAATGGAATGCCTCATAGAACTGACAGTGGCAACCCCTCTCTCATCTTCCAACCCCGCTTCCGCCCCAGCTGAATCATCAGAGCAGCCAAATCCTTAACCTGCCGCCGCAGCAGCTGTTCCGACAGACCCCTCCAATCAGATCCTAGCTGCTATTCATAGGATGGAGGACAGACACCTGGGCCTCATGACATTCATCAAGGACTTTTACGTATCCACGGTAAATTTTATTCACAACACTTTAAATTTCCCTGATGTTGTCTTTCCCACCTTCCCTGCCCACTACATCACTGTCCCCACCCCTGCCCACACACCTACACCTGCTACCACACTACATACACCATTTGCTGCCTCCATTCCATCACCTGCCCCGACGGCAACCGGCAGCACCCATACCGAAACATCTGCTCGAGGAACAAAGTGACCAGTGCCCTCGGATGACCATGTTTCCTTTGTTGTTGGGTTCTCTTCCTCCTCCGTCTGGGCAGACAAGTGACATTGAACCCTCTATTCAGAGGAACCTGTCGAAAGAATTTACACCGGTAAAGAGGCGGAAAAGAATGGCAGATAAGAAAACTCTGCCAAAGGCCAACAACAGCAGTGACAGCAGCGGCAACAGCTCTGATATTCAGGTTTTACAGCAACCATCCCAACCTGCCCCGCAAACCAGAACCCGCCGCCAGATCCGCCTCAGCAGCAGCAGTGAAGACAGTGATTAAAATTTAAGTTTCTTCTCTTCTTATTGCTGCCTGCCATATATATTTTGTGATGTACTGCCTTCATATGCTTTCATTTTTATTTTGTCATTTGCATTGAGGGCAATGCAACCCTCGAGTTTGGGGGTGGCAACCCTCCATATTCATGGAGTACATCTTAGTTAAATTGTGTCCTTTACTTAGTACTTTTCTAAAAAACGAAAATTAAAAATTTTGGCTGAAAATTGTGAACTGAACTTATCTGTCATGACAGCTCTGTCGTGGCAGCATCTTTAGGACAATTTAAGGAGAAGTTTAGAGCCTTTCTATAGTTCTGAAAACTTAAACACCATTGTGACTGTTATATTGCTTAGATTTCTTTTAGCCAAACTAGAATAGGATGCTTAGTACTTGAATAGCCCCTAGAGGTGCCTAACACTGGCTCTAAAAAAAAGTTTAGCAAAAGAAACTCAATAACCTAGAGGTGCCCGAAACTGGCTCTAGGAAGCTAACTAGAGGTGCCCAAAACTGGCTCTAGTAAAACTTAGCTTGAAAATAGAAGAAAAAGAAGCATGAAAATGTGTCTTCAAAAATAAACTTTGGCATAAAAATTTGAGTAAAAAAAAGTTGAATATTCTAGTGAAACTAAGAGAGTCTTGGCATATAACTGTTCACAAGCATGCACACACTGCACGAGGACTATAGGGAGATTCCGGACAGATCCTAAATTATCTGACAGGTTGCTGCCGCCACAGAGAACGAATGACGGGTAAGGGAAAGTTCACTGTTTGAAAGCCAAAACAAAAATATTTCATTTTTTTTGGTCTTAGTTGCTTGAGGACAAGCAAAAACTTGAGTTTGGGGGTGTGTTGAGTGTGTAAAAGTTCTATTATTTACACCCTTTTTAACCCATATTTCTGCTCCATTCAAGCATCATTTCATTGCATTTAGGTTAGTTTTCAGCAAAACATCACAAATATATAAAAGGCACAGGTTTACCTGTCACCGACATGTTCTAAATTCCCCCTAGGGCCACGGGTTGTTTTGTAAAGTAGTTGCAAGGGTTGTTTTGTTTTAGGAATTTTCAGTTCAATAAAATAAACTTCAAGTTCTCTTATTTTGGTTATTAATATCTTGCAAGAGCATCGGGAGAGCATTGTGAGGTTATCCATTTACTTAGCATCGGGAGAGTTAAGTATACGAAAGAAGTAAGAGCAAGTTCTCTAGTTTATAGTTGAACTATCTTGTGCCTAGGGATAGGGCAAGGTTAAGTGGCTAAAGAAGAATTCATACACATCGGTGTTCATTCTTCGATTCACGCCGGGAGGTATCATCAAGACGTGATCATAGACAGACTTGGACCTAGGGATAGGCCAAGGCAGATTTGGGATTCTTGTCAAACTTGAAGTACGGAGTTGGTGTGTTTGCTGCCGCGACAGCCAACGGACAGCCGCCGCGACAGGTGCTGTCGGTGACGGGCGCGACGACAGAACTGGATTTCCTAAGCACTGCAATACCTGCACTACTGAGCAATTCAATACCAGCCCATTCTCTCTATCTTGATTTCTCTACTTTTATTTTCCAGTATTCTTTATTATTTTCGTGACAATATCTTAATCTATTCTTTTCTCCTTGTGCAGATAGCGAAGGAAAGGGTTAGCCCAGTCCCTGTGGAGACGATATCCGATACTCTAGTATCACTTTATTACTTGCGACGTGTACACTTGCACTACCATTGCGATAGACTATACTACACGCAACAAGTTTTTGTGTGTTGAGTGTGTAAAAGTTCTATTATTTACACCCTTTTTAACCCATATTTCTGCTGCATTCAAGCATCATTGCATTGCATTTAGGTTAGTTTTCAGTAAAACATCCCAAATGGATTAAAAGCACGGATTCTACTAAAAGATGGCTATTTTTGCAGGTATCTGCCATAGTAGACGTTGAAGGCAGGCGCAGGGCAGAGAAGCAGGAGAGCTGAACTGGACAAGCAGACGAAGAAGACGAATCTGCCATGGACCTGTCGTGACAGCATGATGACAGCAGACTTATGAAAAGGAAAAGCAAAGTGGACCTCGATAGATAGAGAAAAATCTGCTCGTCTGTCGTGTGAAAGCCACATATTTTTCCAAGCCCCGGATCAAAAGATATGTCAAGCCAAAGCTCAAAGAGAGGAAATTCCTAAAAGCAAGGATGCGGCTGGAAAGTAGGAGTCTTTAGAGATTTAGTCTTTATTAGAATCTTACTTTTAATTAAAGTTGTAATCTTTGTTACCTTAGATAACTTGAGCCCAAAGCTTATATAAGGGCATAGATTTAACCTAGGAGGCACAACCGATTACCCCATAACCGAAACCAAAAATCCCTGTCGTCCACCCGTCACCGACATGTTCTAAATTCCCCCTAGGGCCACGGGTTGTTTTGTAAAGTAGTTGCAAGGGTTGTTTTGTTTTAGGATTTTTTCAGTTCAATAAAATAAACTTCAAGTTCTCTTATTTTGGTTTTAACATCTTGCAAGAGCATCGGGAGAGCATTGTGAGGTTATTCATTTACTTAGCATCGGGAGAGTTAAGTATACGAAAGAAATAAGAGCGAGTTCTCTAGTTTATAGTTGAACTATCTTGTGCCTAGGGATAGGGCAAGGTTAAGTGGCTAAGGAAGAATTCATACACATCAGTGTTCATCCTTCGATTCACGCCGGGAGGTATCATCAAAGACGTGATCATCGACAGACTTGGACCTAGGGATAGGCCAAGGCAGATCTGGGATTCTTGCCAAGCTTGAAGTACGGAGTTGGTGTGTCTGCTGCCGCGACAGCTAACGGACAGCCGCCGCGACAGGTGCTGTCGACGACGGGCACGACGACAGAACTGGAGTTCCTAAGCAATTCAATACCTGCACTACCAAGCAATTCAATACCAGCCCATTCTCTCATCCTTGATATCTCAATTATTTTATTTGCGATTGTCCTTATTATCTTCGTGACATCTTTCTAAACTATTTCTTTTACTTTCGTGCAGTAAATTAAGGTGAAGTCATTAGCCCAATCCCTGTGGAGACGATATCCGATACTTCGTATCACTTTACTACTTGCGTCGTGTACACTTGTACTACAATTGCGATAGACTCTTTTACACGCAACAAGTTTTTGGCGCCGTTGCCGGATATTGGCAACATAACTACATCTTTCTTTTATTGCACTTTTTGTTTTTATTTTCGTTTTTGTTTTTGTTTTTATTTTTATTTTTCGTTAATTTTTCTTTTGTGTTTTCAACTCTCGCTTTTCACGAGGTTTTCTTGTTTATGCGCAGATCTAAAAGAGGTGAAGATCCTGAGTACCCATTAGATCCGGAAATCGAACGTTCCTTCAGTCTCAAGAAACAACTTCGCCGACTTTTAGACAGAAACGGATATCTCGAGGAACAGCTAGAGAAGATGGGTCATAACCAACCTGCTGGTGGTTTCATACCACCCCTTGGCGATAATAACCCACCTGTCGGCGACCCGCCGAGGGCAGATGGACGACGGTCATGTCGTGACTACATGCTGAACGATCATGTAGAGCTGGAAACCACACTGCCGGATATTGATGTTGATAACTTCGAACTTAAACCTGTCATGTTTAGTATGATCAACAACGCCGGGCAGTTCAGTGGTTCTGCGACAGAAGATGCTAGGGAGCATCTCAAAACGTTCCAGGAGATCTGTGGTTCGTTTAGACTGCCAGGAGTTAGTCCGGAGATACTGAGGCTTCGGTTATTCCCCCATTCATTGGGGGACAGAGCTAAAACTTGGTGGAATAAACTTACACCGGGTTCCATTATGACTTGGGCAGATCTAACTCGTGAATTTTTATCTCGTTTTAATCCTTCGCATTTATCTGAGCGATTACGTAACGAAATTGCTACTTTTCAACAGGAAGACGACGAGCCGATGCACGAGGCTTGGGACAGATTTACTACTCTTCTTCGGAACTGTCCAATGCATAGATTTCCTGTCTGGAACTAGGTAACTAAGTTCTATAATGCTGCTAACTTACAAACTCGCATTTGGATTGATTCTGCAGCAAACGGGTTACTATTGGATAAAGATCCAGACGAGGCATTGCAAGTTTTGAAAAATCTGGCCAAGAATGAGGAGCAGTTTCCGACAGCTAGAAGAGGGGGTAAACGGGTACTTGCTGTCAAGGACTATGAGGCCGACAGCACTATGAAATCACAGGTAGCATTCCTCACTAAAGCCATGAAACACTTATTGAGTGAAGAGGAATTACGAGGATTTGCTGTCGAGGAAGTTTGTGCTATTTGTGAGGGAAATCATAGTAGGGATGAGTGCCCGATAAATATAGAAGAGGGAAAATATGTTGGAAATTACAAGCCGAACTACAATTCCAACAACTATAATCCCAATTGGAGGAAAGATCCCAAATTTTCCTGGAGTAACCCTAACAATGCCCTGAATCCGCAAGCATATAATCAGAATCAGGGGGTCCTAGATTGTTGACGCGACAGCAACTGCCGCCGCAGAACCTGCCGCAGCACCTGCCGCCGCAGCAGCAACAGCAGCCACCACCTGCCACGAGTAGTGTGTTGGACTAGACTCTGGCCACTTTTATGTCTCAGACTGGTACGTATATGGAGAATATAAATCAGTTTGTCAAGAAGACAGAAAATTTTATAGATAAAAACGAGATGAGGATGACAAACCATGAAGCTACATTGAAATCTCTAGAGACACAAATGGGTCAGGTATCACAACATATTAAGCCGAGGCAGAATGAAGGATTTCCTAGCAATACTGAAAATGCTAGACCACCCCCACATGAGCAATGTAAGGCGATTACTACTAGGAGTGGGAAGAAACTACCAGGGCCGAAAAAAGAAGCTGAAACAGAAAAGGAACCTGCCTTGGATAAACCTGCCGAGGAAGCTGCCCCGACAGGAGATAAACAGACTGCTGCCGATGAGCCTGTCACGACAGCAGAAGCGACAGAGGAGAAAAAAGAAGATTATCGTCCTCAGATTCGCATGCAGTGGGAAGGACGCATTGCTAATTATCGCCCCCCACCACCCTTCCCTCAACGGATACAGCAAGCTAAGCATGAATCTCAACTTAAAAAGATTTATGACATTTTTAAACAGGTTCATATTAATATTCCGTTGTTAGATGCTGTTAGGGAGATGCCCGGTTATGCTAAATTTCTCAAGGATGTTATGTCAAAAAAATCTAAACTTGGGGAATTTGAAACGGTAAGGATGCAAGAAGGTTGCATGAGTATTCTTCATCGGCAGCCACCCCAGAAAAAGAAGGATCCGGGGAGCTTCATCATACCTTGTGTAATCGGCGACAAATTCGTGGGTAAGGCACTTTGTGATCTTGGTGCCAGTGTTAATCTAATGCCCAAATCTGTTTTTCAGAAACTAGGTATTGGCAAGGCGCGGCCCACGGCAGTTACCCTACAGCTAGCCGGCCGCTCTTACGTTCACCCTGAGGGAAAAATTGAAGATATTTTGGTAAGAGTGGATAAGCTTATTTTTCCTGCTGACTTTCTTATTTTAGATTGTGAGGCAGATGAAAACGCACCAGTCATCCTTGGGTGACCCTTCTTAGCCACGGGCAGATCATTGATTGATGTGGAGAAAGGAGAACTCACCATGCGCGTGAACGATCAAGAAATTAAGTTGAATGTTCTCCAAGCAATGAAACATGCCGATGTAGACGAGGAATGCAAAGCCATCATTGAGGTGACCTTTGATTACCCCTGCATCAGGTCGGGCTGCTGTGATATAAAATTTGGTCACTGCTGCGGCAGCCACTTAAAGGCCTGTCACGACAGTGACGACGACAGCGATGACGACAGCACCGTCGACAGCGACTCCTCTGAACCCGATACATCTGATACTGAAGGTCATGAGGAGGTAAACTGGTTAGACCATCGTCCAGGTAAGTTATTCGAACCCTTGAATTACACTTCGGATAACCACTTAATCCAAAAGCCCTCTACTGTTGAACCACCTGTCTTAGAACTTAAGCCCCTGCCAGGGCAGCTTAAATATGCTTATCTTGGTTGCAATGATACACTGCCCGTAATCATCTCTGCTAAGCTGCCGCAGGAATAGGAACGACAGCTGATCGACATGTTAAGGCAGCACAAGAAGGCGATTGGATGGACGATAACAGACATTCAGGGCATTAGTCCGGCAATATGCATGCACAAAATCCTCCTAGAGGAAGATCATAAGCCGACTATTGATGCCCAAAGGCGGTTAAACCTTGCGATGAAGGAGGTAGTGCGTAAAGAGATAATTAAATGGTTAGATGCTGGTATTATTTACGCCATCTCCGACAGCAAATGGGTGAGCTCGGTGCAATGCGTTCCAAAGAAAGGAGGAATGACTGTGATAACCAACGAAAACAATGAGTTAATCCCAACCAGGACTGTGACCGGTTGGAGGGTTTGTATGGACTATCGGAAGCTTAACAAAGCTACCCGAAAGGACCACTTTCCTTTACCCTTTATTGATCAAATGCTTGATAGATTAGCGGGTAAATCTTATTATTGTTTTCTTGATGGTTATTCAGGTTATAACCAAATTGCTATTGCACTGGAGGATCAAGAGAAAACGACTTTCACATGCCCTACGGAACATACGCATTTAGGAGGATGCCGTTCGGCCTCTGTAACGCACCTGCCACCTTCCAAAGGTGCATGATGGCAATATTCTCCGACATGGTAGATGACTTCCTTGAGATTTTCATGGATGATTTTTCCGTCTTTGGAGACGATTTTGAGAGCTGCCTCGGCAATCTTCATAAGGTACTTGAAAGATGTGAAAAAGCTAATCTTGTTCTCAATTGGGAAAAATGTCATTTTATGGTAGATGAAGGGATAGTTTTAGGCCATAAGATTAGCTGCCGTGGGATAGAAGTCGACAGGGCAAAAATTGAAGTCATTGAGAAGCTGCCGCCGCCAACCACTGTCAAGGGCATTAGGAGTTTTTTAGGGCATGCTGGTTTTTATAGGAGATTCATTGCAAATTTCTCAAAAATCACAAAGCCCCTATGCCATCTCTTAGAGCAGAACCGACCCTTTGACTTTAATGAAGAATGTACTGAAGCATTCAAGGTTCTGAAGGAAAAGTTAGTGACAGCCCCCATAGTACAACCACCAGACTGGACACAACCGTTTGAGATCATGTGTGATGCCAGTGATTATGCTGTCGGGGCAGCACTTGGGCAGCGTAGAGATAAGCTGTTTCACGTCATATACTATGCCAGCAAGACGTTAAATGACGCCCAAGTGAACTACACCACCACAGAAAAGGAGCTGTTAGCTGTGGTGTTCTCCATCGACAAGTTTCGTCCTTACATACTTGGAACGAAAGTAATAATACACACCGACCATTCTGCCCTAAAGTATTTGTTCGCAAAGAAGGATGCAAAGCCTAGGTTGATACGATGGATATTGCTACTACAAGAGTTCGACCTTGAGATCAAGGACAAAAAGGGGACAGAAAATCAGGTGGCAGATCACTTGTCGAGGTTAGAAAAGGGACAGAGTCTACCCATAGACGAGACAAACATACTGGAGACCTTCCCTGATGAGCAGCTCTTCGCTGCCGCAATCGCTGTCGCGACAGCCATGGCGGCAGGTAAGTCTTCTAACCTTCCCTGGTATGCTGATTTCGTTAATTTTATAGTTAGCGGAATATTACCTTCTGATCTTAATTATCAAGCAAGGAAGAGGTTTCAAAATGATGTTAAGCATTATTATTGGGACGAACCTCTTCTTTTCAAAATGTGCGCAGATCAGGTTATAAGGAGGTGTATACCACAAGAAGAACAAGAAGACATTCTCCATCACTGTCATGCTTCACAATACAGAGGACACTTAGGAGGCAACAAAACTGCTGCCAAAGTGCTGCAGTCAGGGTTCTACTGGCCGACATTATATAAAGATGCACAGGAATTTTACAAAAACTGTGACAGGTGCCAGCGGACAGGAAGATGATGAGCCGATGCACGAGGCCTGGGACAGATTCACTACTCTTCTACGGAACTGCCCAATGCATGGATTTCCCGTCTAGAATCAGGTAACTAAGTTTTATAATGCTGCTAACTTACAAACTCGCATTCGAATTGATTCTGCAGCAAATGGACTATTATTGGATAAAGATCCGGACGAGGCATTGCAAGTTCTGAAAAATCTAGCTAAGAATGAGGAGTAGTTTCCGACAGTTAGAAGAGGGGGTAAACGGGTACTTGCTGTCAAGGACTATGAGGCCGACAGCACTATGAAATCACAGGTAGCATTCCTTACTAAAGCAATGAAACGATTATTAAATGAAGATGAATTACAAGGATTTGCTGTCGAGGAAGTTTGTACTATCTATGAGGGAAATCATAGTAGAGATGAGTGCCCTATAAATGTAGAAGAGGGAAAATATGTTGGAAATTACAAGCCGAATTACAATTCCAACAACTACAACCCTAATTGGAGGAAGGATCCCAAATTTTCCTGGAGTAATCCTAACAATGCTCTGAATCCGCAAGCATATAATCAGAATCAAGGGGGTCCTAGATTGTTGACGCGACAGCAACTGCCGCCGCAGAACCTGCCGCAGCACCTGCCGCCGCAGCAGCAACAGCAGCCACCACCTGCCACGAGTAGTGTATTGGAACAGACTCTGGCCACCTTTATGTCTCAGACCGGTACGTATATGGAGAATATAAATCAGTTTGTCAAGAAGACGGAAAATTTTATAGATAAAACCGAGATGAGGATAACAAACCATGAAGCTACCTTGAAATCTCTAGAGACACAAATGGGACAGGTGTCGCAACATATTAAGCCAAGGCAGAATGGAGGATTTCCTAGCAATACTGAAAATGCTAGACCGCCCCCACATGAGCAATGTAAGGCGATTACTACTAGGAGTGGGAAGAAACTACCAGGGCCGGAAAAAGAAGCTGAAACAGAAAAGGAACCTGCCTTGAATAAACCTGCCAAGGAAGCTGCCCCGACAGGAGATAAACAGACTGCTGCCGATGAGCCTGTCACGACAGCAGAAGCGACAGAGGAGAAAAAAAATGATTATCGTCCTCAGATTCGCATGCAGTGGGAAGGACGCATTGCTGATTATCGTCCTCCACCACCTTTTCCCCAACGGATACAACAAGCTAAGCATGAATCTCAACTTAAAAAGATTTATGATATTTTTAAGCAGGTTCATATTAATATTCCGTTGTTAGATGATGTTAGGGAGATGCCCGGTTATGCTAAATTTCTCAAGGATGTCATGTCTAAAAAATCTAAACTTGGGGAATTTGAAATGGTAAGGATGCAAGAAGGTTGCATGAGTATTCTTCATCGGCAGCCACCCCAGAAAAAGAAGGATCCGGGGAGCTTCATCATACCGTGTGTAATCGGCGACAAATTTGTGGGTAAGGCACTTTGTGATCTTGGTGCCAGTGTTAATCTAATGCCCAAATCTGTTTTTCAGAAATTAGGTATTGGCAAGGCGCGGCCCACGACAATTACCCTACAGCTAGCCGACCGCTCTTACGTTCACCCCGAGGGAAAAATTGAAGATATTTTGGTAAGAGTGGATAAGCTTATTTTTCCTGCTGACTTTCTTATTTTAGATTGTGAGGCAGATGAGAACGCACCAGTCATCCTTGGGCGACCCTTCTTAGCCACGGGAAGATCATTGATTGATGTGGAGAAAGGAGAACTCACCATGCGCGTGAACGATCAAGAGATTAAGTTGAATGTTCTCCAAGCGATGAAACATGCTGATGTGGATGAGGAATGCAAGGCCATCATTGAGGTGACCTTTGATCAACCCTGCATCAGGTCGGGCTGCCGTGATATAAAATTTGGTCACTGCTGCGACAGCCATCTACAGGCCTGTCACGACAGCAATGACGACAGCAACGACGACAGCACCGACAACAGTGACTCCTCTGAATCCGATACAACTGACACTGAAGGTCATGAGGAGGTAAACTGGTTAGACCATCGTCCAGGTAAGTTATTCGAACCCTTGAATTACATTTCGGATAACCATTTAATCCAAAAGCCTTCTACTGTTGAACCACCTGTCTTAGAACTTAAGCCCCTGCCAGGGCAGCTTAAATATGCTTATCTTAGTTGTAATGATACACTGCCCGTAATCATCTCTGCTAAGCTGCCGCAGGAACAGGAACGGCAGCTGATCAACATGTTAAGACAGCACAAGAAGGCGATTGGATGGACGATAGCTGACATTCAGGGCATTAGTCCGGCGATTTGCATGCACAAAATCCTCCTCGAGGAAGATCATAAGCCAACTATTGATGCCCAACGGCGGTTAAACCTTGCGATGAAGGAGGTAGTGCGTAAAGAGATAATTAAATGGTTAGATGCTGGTATTATTTACGCCATCTCCGACAGCAAATGGGTAAGCCCGGTGCAATGTGTTCCCAAGAAAGGAGGCATGACTGTGATAACCAACGAGAACAATGAGTTAATCCCAACCAGGACTGTGACCGGTTGGAGGGTTTGTATGGACTATCGGAAGCTTAACAAAGCTACCCGAAAGGACCACTTTTCTTTACCCTTTATTGATCAAATGCTTGATAGATTAGCGGGTAAGCCTTACTATTGTTTTCTTGATGGTTACTCAGGTTATAACCAAATTGCTATTGCACCGGAGGATCAAGAGAAAACGACTTTCACATGCCCCTACGGAACATACGCGTTTAGGAGGATGCCGTTTGGACTCTGTAATGCACCTGCCACCTTCCAAAGGTGCATGATGGCAATATTCTCCGACATGGTGGAGGACTTCCTTGAGATTTTCATGGATGATTTTTCTGTCTTTGGAGACGATTTTGAGAGCTGCCTCGGCAACCTTCAAAAGGTACTTGAAAGATGTGAAAAAGCTAATCTTGTTCTAAATTGGGAAAAATGCCATTTTATGGTGGATGAAGGGATAGTCCTTGGCCATAAGATTAGCTGCCGTGGGATAGAAGTCGACAGGGTTAAGATTGAAGTCATAGAGAAGCTGCCGCCGCCAACCACAGTCAAGGGCATTAGGAGTTTTTTAGGGCATGCGGGTTTTTATCGGAGATTCATTGCAAATTTCTCAAAAATCACGAAGCCCCTATGCCACCTCTTAGAGCAGAACCGACCCTTTGACTTTAATGAGGAATGTACTGAAGCATTCAAGGTTCTGAAAGAAAAGCTAGTGACAGCCCCCATAGTACAGCCACCAGACTGGACACAACCATTCGAGATCATGTGTGATGCTAGTGACTATGCTGTCGGGGCAGCACTTGGGCAGCGCAGAGGTAAGTTGTTTCACGTCATATACTATGCCAGCAAGACGTTAAATGACGCCCAAGTGAACTACACCACCACAGAAAAGGAGCTGTTAGTTGTGGTGTTCTCCATCGACAAGTTTCGTTCTTACATACTTGGAACGAAGGTAATCATACACACTGACCATTCTGCCCTCAAGTATTTGTTCGCAAAGAAGGATGCAAAGCCTAGGTTGATACGGTGGATCTTGCTATTACAAGAGTTCGACCTTGAGATCAAAGACAAAAAGGGGACAGAAAATCAGGTGGCAGACCACTTGTCGAGGTTGGAGACGGGACAGAGTCTACCGTTAGATGAGACACACATATTGGAGACCTTCCCAGATGAGCAGCTCTTTGCTGCCGCAATCGCTGTCGCGACAGCCATGGCGGCAGGTAAGTCTTCTAACCTTCCCTGGTATGCTGATTTCGTTAATTTTATAGTTAGCCGAATATTACCTTCTGATCTTAATTATCAAGCCAGGAAGAGGTTCCAAAATGATGTTAAACATTATTATTGGGATGAACCTCTTCTTTTCAAAATGTGCGCAGATCAAGTTATAAGGAGGTGTGTACCACAAGATGAGCAAGAAGACATTCTCCATCACTGTCATGCTTCACAATATGGAGGTCACTTAGGAGGCAATAAGACTGCTGCCAAGGTGCTGCAGTCAGGGTTCTACTGGCCGACAGTATATAAAGATGCACAGGAATTTTACAAAAACTGTGACAGGTGCCAGCGGACAGGTAACATCTCGAGGAGAAACGAGATGCCACTGCAGAATATTTTAGAAGTCGAGATCTTCGACGTTTGGGGGATTGATTTTATGGGACCATTCCCATCTTCATGTGGAAATTTGTACATCCTCCTAGCAGTGGATTATGTCTCCAAGTGGGTTGAAGCAATCGCAACTCAAAAGAATGATGCCAAGACGGTCTAAAAGTTTTTGCATAAAAACGTTTTTTCTAGATTTGGCATTCCTAGAGCGATTATCAGTGATGAAGAGAGACATTTTGAAAATAGGGTAATTGCTGCCGCCTTGAAGAAATATGGTGTCAAGCACAGGATCGCGACAACATACCACCCACAGACCAATGGACAGGCTGAGATTTCCAATAGGGAAGTGAAGAACATTCTTGAAAAGATGGTTAAACCAACTAGGAAAGATTGGTCTTTACTTCTAAATGATGCATTATGGGCATATAGGACAGCTTCCAAGACTCCATTGGGCATGTCTCCATACCGACTAATTTATAGGAAAAGCTGTCATCTGCCTGTCGAGATCGAGCATAAAGCATATTGGGCAATCAAGGCAGTGAATATGGACTTGGACAAGGCCGGCCAGAAAAGATTATTAGATCTGAACGAGATTGAAGAATTACGGACAATGGCCTACGACAACGCAAGGATCTACAAGGAAAAGACTAAGAAGTGGCACGACAAGAAACTGCTGCCACGACAATTCTGCCCAGGGCAGCTTGTGTTGTTATTTAATTCTAGACTTAAACTCTTCCCAGGAAAGCTAAAATCTAGATGGTCTGGTCCGTTCCAAGTGGTTCAAGTGTTTCCCCATGGTGCCATCACAATTCAATCATTAAAAGATGGGCACCAATTCAAAGTCAATGGACAACGCCTCAAGCACTATCAGGGGACTGAAGCCCCAGGAATACAGGAAGTGGTTACTTTGGGAGATGCCCCACAAGACATCCCTAATTTAACCTAATTTTTATTTTATTTATTATTATTTATTAGGAATTAGGTTTATTTTATTCGAATAATGTTTTGTTTTTATAATTTCAGTTTTTAGGAAATAAAGGAGTCAAGAAGGAAAGAAGAAGTAGCCCAAACCCACCGCCCATCCATCAGCCCAATAAAGCCCATTTATGGTAACCTGTCATTTCGGCTACCGCCGCAGACGTACTTGACAGGCTGTCAACAGACTGACATTGCAGACGCAGAAGCGTGCGGCAGACGCACAGCAGACGCATAAATGCGTGTCAGACGCGTCAGACACGCTACATCCAATCTGCCGCCCCGTTATTCCCGCCTGCCGTTGCAACATTAAATGGGCAGATACTCAACCGCTATATAACCCCATTTTTCCCTTTCATTTTTCATCACTTCTGATTTTTTCTCTCTTGCTTTCTCCTCTAGTTTTATTTGTTTTCTCTCTTTCACAGCCCTTGCAACTAAAATGTCGTCGAGATAGACCCGTCGTAACGCTGCCTCCGCTTCTTCTTCAGCAGCAGCGTCACCCTTCGCCAACAAAGAGTTATGGGAGGAGTGTGGCTTCATATACAACAGAAAAGCTCCCCATATGGGACTCCGGCCATTCATTGTAAAGGCCATCACGGCACAGTTATGGGAGGACTTTGCCGAACAGCCGACAGAGCTAAATAATACCTTGGTCCGGGAGTTTTACACAGCCATAGACAGCAAAACGGCGACATCTGTCACCGTCCGAGGAGTGGAAGTGCCCTTCACTGCCAACAGCATCAATCATATGTTTGGCCTCTTCTTTGGCCCCGATGATGATGCTCACCAACAATTTCTCGACACCCTCGATGCTGCTGCCTATGATGCTGTCATGGTGGAGTTGACAGAGGCTGGAACATCATGGACAACCAGCAAGAAGAACCCCCACTCCGTCAACAAGGGGCAGCTCCTCCCCGAAGCAAAACTTTGGAACGCTTTCATCAAAAAGCGTATCCTGCCCTCTTCCCACCACACGACAGTCAACCGACAGCGGCTTGCCCTTATTCACTCCATCATGAACGACAGACCCATCAATGTGGGCAGATATATGAGGGACAGCATCCTGGACTGTACCTTCCGCTCCGACTCACGCCTCTGCCTGCCGTTCACCATAACTTCCATCTGCCGATGTGCTGTTGTACCCGAGGATCCCTCCGACAAAATAAGGAAGGGTAGAGGCTGTACAGACAATAACATCAACAGCCTCATGGAGCTGATCGTGGCTACACCTGTCTCCTCCTTCAACCCTGCCGGCTCCCCCGCAGAATCATCAGAGGAGCCTGCCCCGGAACCTGCTGCCGCCACCGCTCCGACAGACCAGTCTGCCCTCCTCCTTGCGACGTTACAAAGGGTAGAGGAACGCCAATTGGGATTGATGACATTTATTCGGGACTTCACAAACTCCACGGTAAATTTTATTACCCAAACTTTAAATTTTCCCGATGTTCAATTCCCTACTTTTCCTGCCCATTATTTCCGTATCCCCACCCCTGCCCATACCCCTATTAACACACCCACACCACCTGCCTCCCCATCCCACTCGACTGCCTCCACCACATCACCTGCCCCGACGGCAGCAGGCAGCCCACCGGTAGACACCTCTCCCCGAGGAACCAAGAGACCTGCCTCTGATGACAGCCCTCTCATCCGGAGGAATTTGGAGAGGGACTTTACGCGGGTCAAGAGAATTAAACACGTGGCAGACAAGAAAAGGCTGCCCAAGGCCAGCACCACCACCAGCAGTAGTTGGGACAGTGGCAGCAGCTCCGATGTTCAGCTTGTGGAGCAACCTGCCCCTACATCTGCCCCTGAACCTGCCCAGCCTCCGCCACAGCCCAGACGCCGCCGTCAGATCCGAGTTAGCAGCAGCAACGAGGACATCGACTGAAAATTTAAGTTTTTATTTTCCTCTTATTGTTGCCTACTTTTATCTTTTGTGATGTCTTTTTCATGTTTTTTTTTTTATTTTTTCTGTCATTTTGCATTGAGGGCAATGCAACCCTTGAGTTTGGGGGTGGCAACCCTCCATCATTAATGGAGTCTTAAGTTCATCTTTTTATTATTTGTTGTGTCTTTTATTTACTTAATTTCTCTTAAAAAAATCAGAAAATATAAAACTGTTGGCTTAAAACTGTGAAGTTAACTTACCTGTCATGACAGCTCTGTCGTGGCAGCATCTTTAGGACAGGTTAAGGAAAAGTTTAGAGCCTTTCTATAGTTCTGAAAACTTAAACACTTTTGTGACTGTTATATTGCTTAGATTTCTTTTAGCCAAACTAGAATAGGAAGCTTAGAACTTGAATAGCCCCTAGAGGTGCCTAACACTGGCTCTAGGAAAGAAGTTTAGCAAAAGAAAATCAAAAACCTAGAGGTGCCCGAAACCGGCTCTAGGAAGCTAACTAGAGGTGCCCGAAACTGGCTCTAGAAAAATTTAGCTTGAAAATAGAAGAAAAAGAAGCATGAAAATGTGCCTTTTAAAAAAATAAACTTTGGCATAAAAATTCGAGTTAAGAAGTTGAATATTCTAGTGAAACTAAGAGAGTCTTAGCATATAACTGTTCACAAGCATGCACACACTGCACGAGAGCTATAGGGAGATTCCGGACAGATCCTAACCTTTCCGACAGGTTGCTGCCGCCATAGAGAATGAGCGACGGGTAAGGGACAGTTCACTGTTTGATGGCCAACAACAAAATTTTCATTTTTCTTTAAGTCTTAATTGCTTGAGGGCAAGCAAAAACTTGAGTTTGGGGGTGTGTTGAGTGTGTAAAAGTTCTATTATTTACACCCTTTTTAACCCATATTTCTGCTGCATTCAAGCATCATTGCATTGCATTTAGGTTAGTTTTCAGTAAAACATCACAAATGGATTAAAAGCACGGATTCTACTAAAAGATGGCTATTTTTGCAGGTATCTGCCATAGTAGACGTTGAAGGCAGGCGCAGGGCAGAGAAGCAGGAGAGCTGAACTGGACAAGCAGACGAAGAAGACGAATCTGCCATGGACCTGTCATGACAACATGATGACAGCAGACTTATAAAGAGGAAAAGCAAAGTGGACCTCGATAGATAGAGAAAAATCTGCTCGTCTGTCGTGTGAAAGCCACATATTTTTCCAAGCCCCGGATCAAAAGATATGTCAAGCCAAAGCTCAAAGAGAGGAAATTCCTAAAAGCAAGGATGCGGCTGGAAAGTAGGAGTCTTTAGAGATTTAGTCTTTATTAGAATCTTACTTTTAATTAAAGTTGTAATCCTTGTTACCTTAGATAACTTGAGCCCAAAGCTTATATAAGGGCATAGATTTAACCTAGGAGGCACAACCGATTACCCCATAACCGAAACCAAAAATCCCTGTCGTCCACCCGTCACCGACATGTTCTAAATTCCCCCTAGGGCCACGGGTTGTTTTGTAAAGTAGTTGCAAGGGTTGTTTTGTTTTAGGATTTTTTCAGTTCAATAAAATAAACTTCAAGTTCTCTTATTTTGGTTTTAACATCTTGCAAGAGCATCGGGAGAGCATTGTGAGGTTATTCATTTACTTAGCATCGGGAGAGTTAAGTATACGAAAGAAATAACAGCGGGTTCTCTTGTTTATAGTTGAACTATCTTGTGCCTAGGGATAGGGCAAGGTTAAGTGGCTAAGGAAGAATTCATACACATCGGTGTTCATCCTTCGATTCACGCCGGGAGGTATCATCAAAGACGTGATCATCGACAGACTTGGACCTGGGGATAGGCCAAGGCAAATCTGGGATTCTTGCCAAGCTTGAAGTACGGAGTTGGTGTGTCTGCTGCCGCGACAGCTAACAGACAGCCGCCGCGACAGGTGCTGTCGACGACGGGCACGACGACAGAACTGGAGTTCCTAAGCAATTCAATACCTGCACTACCGAGCAATTCAATACCAGCCCATTCTCTCATCCTTGATATCTCAATTATTTTATTTGCGATTGTCCTTATTATCTTCGTGACATCTTTCTAAACTATTTCTTTTACTTTCGTGCAGTAAATTAAGGTGAAGTCATTAGCCCAATCCCTGTGGAGACGATATCCGATACTTCGTATCACTTTACTACTTGCGTCGTGTACACTTGCACTACAATTGCGATAGACTCTTTTACACGCAACAATGGCCATGGCATGATGACGTCAACCCTAGCCTGATAAGCTATCACACTGAGCTGATAAGATATCAAAATGATCGGATAGAGCTCTATCTCTTATCCCTTGATCATTTAAAATTCAAATGCAAAGGCTTATCCTATGGCTTCCTTGCATGCCAAGCTTGGTGCCGTTGGCACGATGACGCCAGGCCTAATTCGATCAGCTTATCACATATCTTGATCTTCTTATCAAGGATAAGATGACCACATCTTTATCCCTTGGACATTCAAATTCAAATCAAAGACTTATCCTAGCCCTCATTGCACGCCTATTTAAACATCGATCAAGCAAGCATTCAAGCATAGAGATTTGGGGAGACGATTGATGACCTGCTGCACTAAGGAGAGGTGGTTCGGCCAACTTGGCCGAGAGCTTGGACCGTGAAGGGCTGCATCGAGAGACCTCCTTCTCACCCATTCTCTTTGGTTTAGTTGTTTTTATTTTTGTTTAAATGATGATGCCTTTGCAAAACGATGAAGGTTTTATGGTTGATACCCTTACCATGAACTAATGTAATAGTTGGTGAGGGGTGTTTATGTTGAACGCTATTTTTAATGTTTAGTTTTTAATAAATCAGAACTGTCTCGACACTATTTTTCTATCTGGCATGGTTTACTATTTTCTAACCATACTGCCAAACGAGATCTGCCCTTACTATTTTTTAAAAAACTATGCCAGCCGCCATTTAAACTATTGCAACTCAACATCATAACTGATTTGGGTGGCAACGACTAGATGCTAGATACTGAGGTGAGATGCTTCGAGAGGAGTAGTTCAAGTAGATGAACTTACTTCGGAAGAGAAATCTACCCCTTAAGAGTAAAGATTGATACTTAATCGAATTGATTTATGAAAAAACATTCACTATAGACATATAAGGGCTTTTCCATGATTAATTTAGGGCAATGCTATCGACATAGACATTGCTACTTTTGAATCTACTCTGCAAACAATCCAAGACATGATTTATTAAAGGTTGGCATGGCATGAATAGTGTGAAAACCAGACATTCGTTGCCAACACTCATCATGCATGTAAACACTCTCCTTGCCAACATTTTTACTTTGTTTTATTTCTTTTCTTTTAGTCACTTCCAAAACCATTTTCAAATAAAAACATCTTTTTCCCAAGACAAGTAACCTTCAAAGAAATTGAATTCCAAGTCAATCTCTGTGGGATCGATAACTCAGCTTATTGTTGTATTACTTGCAGACCGTGTATACTTGCACGCAAATGACTCTTGGCATTGTTTTATATTTGCCACTACATATAATTTGCCCCTTTTGCCAGCATTACTTTACACATCTTCTACAAAGTCTACAACTTTTTTGGCATCGTTGTCGGGGATTGCAACAGAATTTATTGTTTTGAGTTTTACTTGTCTTTGTTTTAGTTTATGATTATTGTCCTTTTATTATCTATTTTTCTAACATTATTTTTAGTTTCATTTGTTTTAGGTATTTCTAGGAACATGAAGGACCAAGAAATGAGCATTAGAGACCATATTAGAGCTTACAATCGATGACATAACCAACAAAAAATTCCATTGTAGGATCAAGGAGCTGACATTTTCGCTGACAATAATGGCATTAATGTTGCAACACATATGCCATGGTAAAACAATCCTCAACATTAGCCGAGTTACTCGTACGATGATCAAATAGACTTCTATGATGATTATAACTTTGTTTGCACAACACATATATCTTGGCAAGGGAACTTACACTTCAAGGAGAATATGAAAGCTAGGAGGGATGCTCAACTTCAAGAGATGGAAGAAACATGCAAAAAAATTGAAAATCACGTGACATTGATTTTCATCATCCTAAATAGCACACCACAACACCAAGTTCAAGGGAATTATGAAATTCCAAACCAAGAAGATGATGTCAAGCGACCAATTATTTGCCAAGTAGAGAAATCAGTGCTAGCAGGTGAACTCAAGAAAGTTGAGAAACAAGAGGCAGATGTTGATGATGTTGGCCCACTATCTAATGCCAGACTGCTATCTAATGCCAGATAGCAGTTGGATGCCAACACCACCGCGACAAAACCAATTGAGTCACCATTTTCCAACTCTACATCGGTAAGACAAAAAAGTATTACTGTTGACATTTTTAACACTCTTAAATGTATAGATGAAATTGAATGCCACACACTTGAGCCAATGGAATCCATTTTGGATGAGAACCTGACATTGAATTTCTAAGGAATGAAAGTTGATTCCATAAAACAAAAGTGTGGTGGCAAAGCAATTGAGCGACAGAGAATATCAAGTATGGTTGAAACTGATTTCATGAAGTGAGGTGTGCTCAAATGGCTTGTTGCTGGAAGGAAAAATGGATGCCAAATGATTGAGAATGAAGAGCTGAAGCATGAGACTTTTGCTGTAACAACAAAGCAAGAGATGATGCAGTTCAAAACTAAAGATTTCGTTAAGATTTTGGAACAAGATGAGGATGGATATGCCTCGACAAAAAAGAGAGTCTTCGCTTTTCTAAGGTGGTTGTTTAGAGCCACCATGGAAAATGTTCTCTTCCATTGTGCCATCAAGAGTTCAGCATGATTAAAGGGAAGCAATTTTCCGGCCTTCTACATTGGTTATTCAAACAGAACAATGCCAATGAGGCTATCCTCTTGGAAGAGGTACCGTAACATTGCCAGCAGGTTTGAATCTTTGTAAATATTAGGTTAGTTGTTTTTCTTTGTTTTTAGGATTTAGGATTTTCATTAGTTTTCCTTTTCTTTTAATCTTCATTTTTAATTTTCCTTTTCTGTGTTGAAAGGTTTTGTTTGAGTATGTGCGGATTGAGTATTCCAGGTACAATGCCAAGGCAGAGAATTGACATGAAACAATTACAGATCAAGAGATTCAGGTGTGTGTAGATTTCTGTACCAGAGCAGTGAATTGGCATGAGGAGTTGACAGAATGAAAGAATCCTATATGCCAGGAGCAATGCCAGCACAGAGGCTTAGCATGCAGCGAATTGGAATTTTGGAAGAAAAATTTACCCTAACTTCATTAATTTCGGTCCATTGAAGAGAGAGATTTTTTTCTTTGAAACTTAACCTTATCACATAACCCTTATCACTTTAATCTTATCCTAATCACTTAAACCCCTATCACTTTGACCCTATCCTAACACTTACAACCTCATCAGATCACCCATAACACTTAACCCCTTATCAAATAAAATCCTTTTATTTTCCATCATTAACCCCAATTAATTCGTTGCTTTAATTAAACCCTATTAACATTTAACTCTTTACCTTTTCACCTACTCTATCCGTTCAAAGAAACAAAAACTCTTTCACTTCTCTATCAAGCAAGAAACCAAGGTTCATATTTTCTCTTCTTCTTCCTTTGACCAAACCTTCCAAAGCCTCACCTCGTTAATGACATGTTTAAGTTATAGGATGTGGAGGATGAACACATGGAGTATGCCAACTCAATGATTGTTGTCAAGAGAAAGAAGTTGCTGGCAGAACTGTGCAAACCTGGAATGGCATGGACGATGTCTTCCAAGGGGCATTGAACGATCAAGAGATATGCATTAAAATCTCAACCGACAGGGTGGAACCATTGGAAGAAAATCTAATGCCAACCACCAATAATGAAACAGTTTCAGAAGAACAACTGACATTACTGCACTCGATCATTGCTGGACGAAAAATCAATGTCGACAAAATCAATATTGAGGAGACTTATAAATGAGTTGGTACGAGTAATGGTAGTCTATTCTTTCCATTATTTATTTCTAACATTTGTATGAAGCATGGTGTGCCCAAGCTTGATTTGGACGAAGGCCAAGGGCACCACCATCTCGCCAGCTATATGGAAGAACCTCAGTGCCACCGAGATCAAGGACAATGAGAAAAGCAACAGAGGAGACGCCAAAGCCCAAAATGCCAAAGGTAGAGCCTGACACCTCTATGTCATCCAGTTTGGTGGCATTGCTTTCTCAGATCTACCATTGCCAATAGGTCATTCTTCGTAAACTAGAGAAAGCTGAGGAGCTTAATGTTGAGCTGAGGCATCACACACAGGCAAGAGATGTTGTCAGCAAGGAGGTTCTTAAGAAAATGTCCCTTGATTTCATGCCAGCAATTCCATATTTCCCTATAGAGGTCTTGCCAGTGACGATGCCATGCCAGTTAATCCTGCCAGTCCAGCCCACACACCCTCTGATGCCACTGTCCCAATGTCTCTAGTACATGTTAAATATTTCAGCACTGATACTCAATATGAAGCAAAGAAAACCAAAAGCCAAGTCTGCCAAGAAGTCTACTGCCACACCAGTCACACCTACATCATCTGATGCCATTGATCTTGCCGCCTTAGAGCCGGTGCATATTGTCAAGGAAGTTGGAGCTTCCACTGCCACAAAGCTAGCATGACAAGAGTTAAACACAAACCCTCAATCTTGGAAGCTTTGTCAAAAGAAATACCCGAGTCACACGAGAGGAAGTATCTAAGGGGGAGTCTTCTTCTACTTAAACTCCTTTGCATTCCATCTTATTGCATCAACATTTTCATGCATTTTATTTGTTTATTTTTAATTGTATATATGTGTTGTTTTCATGCATTGAGGACAATGCACATGTTGGGTTTGGGAGTGTGCCTTTTCTCACGTTTATGCCATGCCATGCATTTCATGTTTACATTTTTGTTGCCATGCCATTTAGGTCATATAGATTAGTTGCATATCGAATCGCTAAAAAAAGAAAAGACGATAATTTTGCCTCAATTTAATTTTGAAGGATGCTAATATTTATTAGGTGAGTTTAATTTGACCTAGGTTTCTGTCCAATGAGGAAATTTTAATCTTTAGTTGTTATGCCATGCTAGCAGGATAATATGCAAGGATTGCTTGGCAATTGATCTCTAGTTTAGAGAATAGAATTTAAACTTAACACATGATATGTATATAGTTCCCTAGAAAACTTAGATTGCTTGAAACTATGCTCGGATTTGAAAAAAAAGAAGAAAGAATACCAGGGTAAAATAAAATAAGGCGACAATGTTCTGCCAACGCAATGAAAAAAATGAACTCTCCTCTACCTATGGATAATAAGTACTTAGGGCTTCGTGGTTTTCTATCTCTTAGTTCTTAAGTCCAAAACCTTAGAGTATGAGTTGAAGAGAAAGCCTAGTGATGTCTAGATTAAGGTGGGGATTCGTGGTATGCTCCCTCTTATCACTCACGCTAAACAGTGTCACGAAGCAAGCTTAAAATAATGCCAGAGATCCTTGGCAAAAGAAAAAAAAAAGAGAAAAAAAGAAGAAGAAAAATGAAAATAAGAATATGAGTTTAGAAAGTAAAATCGGCTAAGGAAGTGAATGGATACTTGATGCATATTGCCCACACATCTTGCACACTTCATAAACTTAGATTAGAGTTATATTGATGCGTCTTGAATTACTATCTGCTTGGCATAATTACACTGAGATACCGATGATATAAATAAAGCCAAATTCTGCTTGCCAGCATCTGTTGGCATTACCAACCAAAATTTTGTCGAGGTAACTTTTTCACATTTTTTATTTTTTATTTTTCTTTCTTTGAATTACTTGAGGACAAGTAATGAGTTAGGTTTGGAGGTGTGTTACCTCTCCAAAAGTACTGTTTTTAATGCCAATTATACAACAATCTTGCTTGTTTTTAGGTACATTTAGTTGCATTAGGTTGCAAGAATCATGCATTTGCATAAGAAGATTAGTTTTCTGTCTATGCCAGAGTGAAAGATTGTTTTGTGGTTATTTTGCAGATTTGGCATAGGTTTCAACAAAGTTTAGGAACACAGTTAAGATTGCCAAGGAGAATGCCAAGTGCTATTGACATAGAAGGACCAAACAATGGCAAACACCTGTTGGCAGAGAAGTGCACTTGATGCCATGCCAAGAGATGATGAACCCCCAAAAAAATAGGAAAGGATCAGGCTCCTAAAAGATCGCAAATGGATCAACTTCTGAAAAAATAGCGGATAAGGTGATTCCAAGCTGTGTTGGCAAGATCGTGCCAAGCTTTTGTGCCTGGATGGCCATGGCATGATGACATCAGCCCTAGCTTGATAAGCTATCACACCGAGCTGATAAAATATCAAAATGATCGAATAAAGCTCTATCTCTTATCCCTTGATCATTTAAAATTCAAATGCAGGGGCTTATCGTATGGCTTCCTCGCATGCCAATCTTGGTGTCGTTGGCACGATGACGTCAACCCTAATTCGATCAACTTATCACACGTCTTGATCTGCTTATCAAGGATAAGATGACCAGATCCTTATCCCTTGGATGTTCAAATTCAAATCAAAGACTTATCCTATCCCTCCTTGCACGCCTATTTAAACACCGATCAAGCAAGCATTCAAGCATAGAGATTTGGGGAGACGATTGATGACATGCTGCACCCAGGAGAGGTGGTTCGACCAGCTTGGCCGAGAGCCTGGACCATGAAGGGCTGAAACAAGAGACCTCTATCTCGCCCATTCTTTTTGGTTTAGTTGTTTTTATTTTTGTTTAAATGGTGATGTCTTTGCAAAACGATGAAGGTTTTATGGTTGATATCCTCACCATGAACTAATTTAATGGTTGGTGAGGAATGTTTGCGTTTAATGATATTTTTATGTTTAGTTTTTAATAAATCAGAACTGCCTTGTCACTATTTTTCTATCTGGCATGGTTTACTATTTTCTAACCGTACTGTCAAGGGAGAGCTGGTATTACTGTTTTTTAAAAATACTATGCCAAGCGACGGTTGGCATAGTTAGTCTATTGCAACTCAATATCATAACTGACTTGGGTGGTAATGACTGGATGCTAGATACTAAGGTGAGTGCTTCGAGAGAAGATGTTCAAGTAGATGATCTTACTTCGAGAGGGAAATATACCCTTAAGAAGTAAAGATTGATACTTAATCGAATTTATTTATGAAAAAACATTCACTATAGACATATAAGGGTTTTCCATAATTAATTTATGGCAATGATATCGACAGAGGCATTGCTACTTTTGAATCTGCTCGACAAACAATGCTAAGACATGATTTATTAAAGGCTGGCATGGCATGAATAGTGTGAAAACCAGGCATTCCTTGCTAACGCTCATCATTCATGTAAACACTCTCATTGCCAATGTTTTTACTTTGTTTTATTTCTTTTCTTTTAGTCACTTCCAAAACCATTTTCAAATCAAAACATCTTTTTCCCAAGATAAGTAACCTTCACAGCAATCGAATTCCAAGTCAATCTCTGTGGGATCGATAACTCAGCTTACTGATGTATTACTTGCAGACTGTGTATACTTGCACGTAAAAGACTCTTGGCACTATTTTATATTTTCCACTACATATAATTTGCTCCTTTTGCCAGCATTACTTTACATATCTTCTATAGAGTCTACAAGTTTTTTGGCGTCGTTGTCGGGGATTGCAATAGAATTTATTGTCTTGAGTTTTACTTGTCTTTGTTTTAGTTTATGATTATTGTCCTTTTATTATTTATTTTTATAACATTATTTTTAGTTTCACTTGGTTTAGGTAGTTTTTAGAACATGAAGGATCAAGAAATGAGCATTAGAGACCATATTAGAGCTTACAACCGACGGCATAACCAGTAAAATTTTCCATGCTATGATCAAGGAGCTGACATTTTTGTTTACAATAATGGAATTAATGTTGCAACACATATGCCATGGCAAAAAAGTCCTCAACATCAGCTGCATTACTCGTACGATGATCAAATAGACTTCTATGATGATTATAACTTCGTTGGAACAACACACATATCTTGGCAAGGGAACTTACACTTCAAGGAGGATATGAAAGCTAGGAGGGATGCTCAACTTCAAGAGATGGAAGAAACATGCCAAAAAATTGAAAATCACATGACATTGATTTTGAACATCCTAAACATCACACCACAACACCATGTTCAAGGGGATTCTGAAATTCCAAATCAAGAAGATGAAGGCAAGCGGCTGATTATTTGCCAGGAAGAGAAATCGGTGCCAATAGGTGAACTCAAGAAAGTTGAGAAAGAAGAGATAGATGTTGATGATGCTAGCCCACTATCTAATGTCAGACCGCTATCCGACGCAAAACATCAGTTGGATGCCAACACCACCGCGACAAAACCAGTGGAGTCACCATTTGCCAACTCTACATCGGTAAGATAAGAAGGTATCACAGATGAAATACCTGAATTTTAGATAGAGAAAGGGGAAAGGAATTCTTGTTGAAATACTTGAGAATCGGAAGATTTTGGCTTGTGATGGTGAAGAGAATTAAGATATTAGATTGACTTTGGAATGCTTAGCAAGGTAACAGTCATTTCCCTCCCTTGTTTGTGCTTGTGTAGTTGGATGATTGAGCTAGTTCGAATAGTTAGGCCTTGCATGTTAGTTACCCGAATATAGAATTGTTTAATTGATGTTGTTGAAACTGGAAATTCTATGTTAAAGTTTGATAAGTTCCTTGCTGATTCGAGTAAAAACAAGGTTGTTCTAATAACTTGAATTAGAGTTGATTTCTAGGTTGGTAAAAGAGAATCATAGGATCGGTGTTAAGTGAAGTTTTGAAGCAATTGGGGACTGCCCTGTTTTGAGGCAAACTTTACAATTTTGTGTAGTGAAGTTTGATTGTATTAGAACCCCACTTGATTATTGCTAAATTTAGATTATTGAATGACTTATTAAATTGATTATAAATTCATTGGAAAGAATTAAATTTGTTTCGAGATTAAGATAGAGGTTGCTTTGAATTGAATCAAGAGTTATGACTTGAAGAGATTCTAGACTTGCTTGAGTATAAAGAATGATAGTTAAATATTAATCTTGAATTGTTTTTTTTTGAATGAGTATGTTTAAGCAATTAGAAGGTTCTTCTTAAAGAGGTCGATCCTCTTTTCAAATCTCATATGGAGATTCAAATGCAAGAACTAATTCTTGAGATTAATGAAAATCTTATAATGCTTTATGTTAGAAGAATTGGAAGACAAGAGGACAATATTAGATTCAATCATTGATAAGAAGAATGGGGTAACAATACGAGAGCGTAATTAGCCTGGAATTTTTTGTAAGTGTAACCTAGTTTGGATGTATGTATGCTGCTGCCAAAATTATAAATTATTTGTTGGAAATTTCATTGCATGATGGCTTGATTTAAGTGATTTGGATGCTAATTGAGGTAAGTATCTTGTGGTAAGCTAGAATTTCTAATCTTGTTACACTCTACTAGCTTAAATGGAACTTATTTTGCATAGTTAATTCCATAATGGATATGAATGAAGAAAAGAAAAAAAAGACATTTAATACTTCCCGTTATAGCCGAAAGAAAATTTAAATAAATAAGCATTGAATCGAGTTAGTATCGACACAATTGGCATGCCATAGAGTCCGACGAGCTCTCTAGTTAGGACTACGGTCCTCTGTTGATAAGATCAAATGATCTTTAGTACCTATGGGACTCTTGCTCCATGTGATATTGATTTGGCACTTCAGTGTCCTTGACTTGGTACTACATGTACCCTTGATAACATTACTCTTGTTTTGGATTTACGTGTCTAGCACTAGTCGATTAAGGCTCTAGTTAACTAAATTGTTACGTGAGTATCCAGTTATGATAACCTGCTTAAATGTATTAAAATGGTTAGCTAATGGATTGTTTACAATCCCTTGAGATAGAAATGAACTTATGTTCCATGTAACAAAAAGATTGACTTATGAAGAGTTTTAATCCAATAGAATTACCTAAATCTCGACCTCTAGCGTGATGTATGATTGTGTTGACCTGATAGAATATTGTAAAGAACCTTCAAGTGGTCTTGATTCCAAACATGTTAGAAAACATCATCATGCATTGCGGATTCTTGAATAACACATTAGGAGACTAGCTAAAATGATAATCATACAATGATTTCATTTAACTATTCTTGAACTTACTGATTTTCTTTCTCGAATGTGTTCCAGGTTAGTTTGGGTGCTAGTAGATCAACTTTTGGGGAGCCTGATAAGTGCCCAAAAGTCTTATATTTTCACCCTTTTAAAATGGCAATTATCACTCAATCTACACACATTTGAGCTACATTATGACCCTTCATGCATTAATTTCATCATTTATGCCTTTGATCTTTATATGTTGTTTATTCTATGAAAAAGGTACTGTTTTATGCATGTTTGGCACTTTTGCATATTTGCACGTTGTCAGGGTGTAAAGTGTTCAAAAGTCCTATATTTCATACACTTTCTAACTCTTATTGTGACTGTTTTTAAGCACATTTTAGGCATAATTAGGTTCATGCAAAGCATTTTACAATATTTCATTGTTCAGCCTTACTTTTATATCTTATCATTCATTTGGTAAACATGAGATATTGTTCTAGTGTATTCTTGCTTGTAGGTACTAACAGCTGAATGAGGGAACCGAGAAGCGAAGAGCATTACACTGAGGAGAAAACCCAGAAGTTGTACTGAAGCAGTTTCAACAAAAGAAAGTTGTTGTCGAGCACCTGCCGAGCAAAGCTGCTGCCAACCTTGTTGCCCGCAGCAGCCGATTATGGAAGTTGGAGAACCGGAGCGCGATCTGTAGAGCTAAAACTCCTGATTCTATCATCGGCGTCAATGTGATTTTCCAATGTCTGTAGCAGCGGCTAAGGCTGTCGAAGCAAAATTCTCAAGCTTACTTGCGGACGAAGGCAAACGAGAAAGAGTCCACATTCCACGCAAAGAAGTCAGCATTTAAAGTCATATTAAAGAAGGAAAGCTACTTTAGAGGACTTCTACTTTAAGGAGGACTTAACCTAGTCTCTAGTCTATAAATACCCATTGTAACTCCTTGTTCAAATCATTTTAGGTTTTCTATAGACTTAACTTGTGCTCTTTGCCGCCGCCATGTTCTAAATCTCCATTGGGTTAGGATTATGTTGTAACTAGAGTGAAACAGTTTTTTTAGGATTTTGAGTTATTTCTTCAATAAAATATTCCAAGTTTACTTAATCCATTGTTCTTCATTCTTTCAATCTTTCTACACCAATCGTTTGAGAGAATCCATTTGTCGGGCACGAAAGTGCAAGGCTCACGAAAGGGTTAAGTATGGTCACAACGGGAGGCGTGACTAACTTGGTTCCACACTAGTCCACAAGTTTCAGCGGCTAAAAGGGATCACTAACCGAGTTGACTAACTTGGTTCCACACTAGTCCTCAAGTTATCGATCTCGAGCATCCTAACCTAAAAATAAGAGAGATCACTATCGACAATCCTGCCGAACTTGGAGTATCTGCCAGACTTGCCACCATGATTTCTTTCCATTCCACCTGCCAGGACAGTACACACCCCTACAGTGGCAGAGACCTACTGCGGCCGCGTGACAGGGTCGTAGTTTGACACCTGCCATACCCTCCGAGGCAGCATATCATGGCATCAAAGAATAAGTCATACCTATTACAACGCAGTTTTCACACTAAGTGGCAGCATAACCCTGCCTGCTCTATCAACCTGATTCTCTACTTATTCGTGATTTTATTTACTCTTTGATCTCAACCAAACAATTCACTTGTGCTTTACTTTACCGTTGTGCAGGATCTACAAAGACGAGACAAGTTGTCTAATCTTCGTGGGATTAGACATCTTATATACTATAACTTGACAAGAGTGTGCACTTGCGCTCTTACCAAAAGGGAACACCTACACGCCCTACAAGTTTTTGGCGCCGTTGCCAGGGATTAGTAACAACGAATTTCTTTTTTTCAGTTTATGCACTTTTTATTTACTGTCTATTTTATTTTTATTTTTATCAGAAAAAAATTTACTGTGTCCTTTGCATGTGTATGACCAAGGCTAACCCTAAGGGAATTTTCATCATTTACGACGAACTTGAGCGTGAAACTAGACGAATCAAGAGGGAGCTCAGGGAAGCCTTAAAGAACAAACACAAAGGTAAAGCAAAAGAAGAGACCATGGTAAACGAGGACCCCCCCCCAATTGATGCCATGAATGGCAGGGCAGGCAGCAAGATTTGCCGCCTAGAGGGCCACAAGTACAACAGAGGCAGGATCCCCCTAATCCACCCCAAGTGCGGACAACTAGAGACTACCTTGAACATGACTTTCAAAGGTTCGAGCCAATAGTGACGGAACCGGAGATAAGGGCAGATCATTTTGAACTAAAGCTCGTCATGTTCAACATGATAAACACATTAGGGCACTTCGGAGGGACTGCCACAGAAGATGCTCGGCAGCATTTACGAGGATTCCTAGACATTTTCCGAGCCTTCAAGATTCATGGGGTACACGATGACGTATTGCGGCTGAGGCTATTTCCCTATTCACTGAGGGATAGGGCAAAACAGTGGTTAGACAACCAGCCAGCCGAATCTTTTAGTTCATGGGCAGAGCTCTACAAAGACTTCTTAGATCGCTTATGTCCATCCAACGTCACTAATAGGCTGTGGAATGAGATTACAACCTTTAGACAAGGAGATGATGAGCCAATGTATGAGGCATGGGAGCGGTACCAACAAATGCTGAATAACTACTCGCTTTAAGGCCTTCCGGCTTGGACTCATGTATCTATATTCTACAATGGGGTGAACTACACAACGCAGATGATGATAGATGCCCCAGTCAACAGGATCATCCTAGATAGACCTCCAGAGGAAGAACTGCGGCTGCAGAACATAGCCGCAAAAAATGATTACAAATATCTGACAGCCCGTCGAGGCGGCACAAGGCGGCCAACCACATCAAATGAGGTAGAAGCCTTAGAATCCGTTAACAATCGTCTCGATCAACTAACGGAGCTGGTGATAAAAATAGTACAAACCTCTAGAGGAGTTGTTACAACCGCCTTTTTGAGGGAGGCTTCGACGTTTTGGAAAATACTTTTAAAATCAACGGAGTCGCCACCAATCTTTTTTTTTTGAAAAAAAAAAGTGTGATTAGATCACTTTTAAAAATAGGGTTATTTTAATAAAACGTTTTTTGTTTTAATAAAACAACGGTTTTGGTCTGCGAAAATCAGAAAATAGGTTCAGGGGTTGGTTACGCGTGGGGAAGGGTTAGCACCCCCACGACGCCCAAAATTGGTACCTAATTGGTTTTAAAATCATTTTCAAAACTGGAATTTGCAAGTTCAAAAAGGTTCGATTTTACTTGTTCGTTTAATGAATATTGGTCTATTTTAACGCTTATCGCCCGGAAAATGAACTTTAATCACCACCAACATTTTTAGCGCTAACCTGTCATTCCCGTTTGATAAGACACAACATTTATTATTAAACAAACAAACAAACAAAGATAAAATATGAAAGCAAAGATTAAATCGTAAACTTAAGTAATTACAAAAAATAACTAAAAAGGAAAAACAAGACAAATTATTTTTTATTTTCAATTTTAATTCACACATTTTAAAAAAAGGAATTTAAAAGTTTTACTTCAAAATCATGTCATTCTCTTTATAAAATTAAATTAGAATCTTTTTTATTTTTTAAAGAAAATATTTTATAAGTTTTTTATTTTTTAAAAGAAAAAATGAATACTTGATTATTTAAAAATATTTCTATTTTTTCCAAAATTAACATTTAATTTAAAAAAGAATTTATTAAAACTAAGCTTGATAAAAAAAATCCAAAAGAAACAATTTCCTTTAAGCTCAGTTTTATTTTTTGAAATGATGGGTTCAAAGCCCACAAACACCTTTTTACTTTTCCTTTGATTCTAAATAGATCAAAAAACAAAAAAAAACTTTTAACATTGTTCTTGGTGTTCTTCATTTTTGTTTTATCCGAAAATTGCCCAAAAAAGACCAAAATTAGTTTTAATTCAAACCAAAACAAACTTAAATTTTAAACATCAAACTTCAACAATCAAACACGAATTTAACATCAAATTTAACAACAAACATATATCATTCAAACATCAAATTAAACAAGAAAACTAAAATAAAAGAATTTAAAGGGAAGAATACAATACCAAAAGATGAACTTGCTTTCTTCGATTCCAACAATATTGATTACAACTTCACCGGGAAATTCGAGCTTTTCCTTCTACAAGCCTACTGAAACTCCTATAGCTTTCTAATGATTTTACCTATGTTTTTTCAGATTTTTCTTCGTGTCTAATTACAAAAAATAAGTGGGTTTTTATAGATGCAAAATGGCTTGAATCTCAAGCATAAATCCCTAAAAATCATCCAATTCGCTTTTGTCTTGATTCTGAATTGAAGCTGATGTTGGATAAGACTTCAATCTAGGGATTTTTGTCTGAGATTTCTTTGGATGATTTTCCATTGAATTTCATCACTTCAGAAAACAATTGAACCTCAGTTTGAATTGGGGCATCACCTTGCATGAGAAGGAAAAAAAGAAGAAGCACATGCAATGAGGAGTTTGAAGTGGGCCGTGTTGTCAAGAAAATATCCACATACAAGATGAAGAAGCTCAAAAGCATGAAAAGAGAAATAATGGTACTTGATAAGCAAATGATGCCATCATATTGGGGCAGTCTTCAGGCCCTCAGTATTAATAGGCATGTGAAGAAGAGATTGAAGCGCCAACATTATTCGAAGTTATTCAAGGTAGAAATAAGCTTTGTTGTAAGGATTTACACGCAAGCAATTCAAGATGTCCTACAGGGGCAAGAATTTGAGAATTCACAGGAAGCGCCAACATTATTCGAAGTTATTCAAGGTAGAAATAAGCTTTATTGTAAGGATTTACACGCAAGCAATTCAAGATGTCATGCAGGGGCAAGAATTTGAGAATTCACAGGAAGCATTGAAGATGCTTAATATTTTGAGGGTCATATGGAGATTTGAAGCTTTTCACTCGGCATTGATGTATCAACTACAATGATGGTAGACCTTGAGAAATTTGCCTACAAAGATCGAATGTTTTCGACGAAGCAAAGAGGTATGAAGAATGAGAATGACAAAGCAATGACAATGAAAGGAGTCTATCCTTCCAATCAAGAGTACATGATCACTGGATTAAGTGAGCAAGGATCGGATGTTTTCCCATGAGTCGAAAAAAATACAAAGAAAAAGTACAAATGCTTATATGGATTTAAGCGAGTAAACATGTGGAAAAATCAATTTTGAGAAAAAGAATTCAAAAAAAGAAAAAGAAATGAGACATACATTCATGTTTTAAGCATTCTTAGGGGCATGCACATCATAATTGCATTGAATATTGCATTTTTCAGGTGCGCAAATGACCTTTCAGCAAAAGAACCAGCCTATCCGTTCGGGCATTTGGAGAATGGAGTCCGCTTATTCATCCAAGCGTAAGGTGGATGGAACCCTTTTTGGAATCTGCTTATCTATTCGAGCACAAGGAGAATAGAACTCGCTTATTCATCCAAGCATTAGAAGGATGAAATTTTTTTAGAAGATTCGATTATCCGTTCAGGCGTAAGGAGGATGGAGTTTTCTTATTCATCCAAGCTTAAAAAGGATGAAATTTTTCAGAAGTTTGCTTATTCATCCAAGCATAAAGAGGATGAATTTTTTTAGAAGATTCGCTTATATGTTCAGGTGTAAGGAGAATGGAGTTTGCTTATTCATCCAAGCATAAAGAGGATGAAATTTTTTAGAAGATTCGTTTATCCGTTCAGGCGTAAGGAGAATGGAGTTCGCTTATTCATCCAAGCACAAGGAAGATGAATTTTTTTAGAAGACCCGCTTATTCATCCAAGCATAATGAGGATGCAATTTTTTTCAGAAGTTCGCTTATTCATCCAAGCATAAGGAGGATGAAAATTTTTCAGAAGATTCACCTATCTGTTCGATAGGAAAGAAAAGGTTTTGCTTATTCATCCAAGCATGGGGAGGATGAAATCTTTTGGAGTTTTCTTATTCATCCAAGCATAAAGAGGGTGGAATTTTTTGAAGTCTGTTTGCTTATTCATCCAAGCATAAGGAGGATGAAGTTTTTCAGAAGAATTTGCTTGTTTGAGTATCTGGGAGAATAGAACCCAACTCAACAATTCGGGCACTTGGGAGAATAGAAGCTCATCTATTCGAGCGTCAGAAGAATAGGATCAACCTATCTGTTTGAGCATGGAATTCAGCTCAGTTATTCGGGCATTTGGGCGAATAGAACCCATCTCAGCTATTCGAGCATAAGGAGAATAGAACCAGCCTATCCGTTCGGGCGTTTGGAGAATAGAATTCGCTCATCTATTCGGGCATCTGGAGAATAGAACAAGCCTATCCGTTTGGGCATTTGGAGAATGGAGCCAATTTGGAAAATCGGTGAAAATTTGTGCCATTCAGTCTTTGCTTTATTTCTGTTGCACAGAGATAAGCAAAGAGGGGCAGCTATTGTCACTAAATTTTTACCTCATTTTTTTATTTAATTATTATTATGTATATTAGTATTATTAATATTTATTAATAAACCCAAAAAATAATATGTAAAATATAATAAAAGAGCTCATTTTAAAAATGGTCCACTTAATAAATAATGGGGGGTATTATATAATAAGGGTCCATATTTAAAAAAAATAATAAGAGACCACTTTAAATGAAATAAAATGACCCATTTTAACTAATTAGAAGCTCAAAAATTAACTAAAGGAGCCCAACTAACCCATTTGTTTTATTTTTTAGCAGGTTTATTGAGGGCCATCAGATCTAGGGCAAATGGATCAATGGATCAGATTGAATTAAGTAAAACAAAAAAAAGGAGAGTGGGAAGACCTCGCACCATCACGCGCCTAGCACGTGCACTGCACGCGCGCGGGGTTTCTTCCCTAAAACTCGTTGCTTTGAACGGTAGCTGCTGTCGCAGCTTCCCCATCCGTGCTTTGGTCGCCGATGGTCGTCGCAGGTGGAGATACGAAGGTCACCTTAGCCCCGCCGTCACCGTTATTCCTCCGCCGCTCGACCACGCCACCTCACTGCCGCAATCTTCCCCTGAGTTTCCCAATCGAACCAGGGCAGCCGTGCCCAGCAACCTCGACAAGGAGCACCATCAGTTGTCGTCCAACCCTCGGCCGTGTCGTCACCGTCACAGCCACTGCCGAACCAATTCCACCTACCGAACATTCTGTCGCGGCAACGTCAGAGCGTGAATCAGCAATTGACCCCAGGAATGAACAGACAGAACCTGAACAAGCTGCTCATAATAGGATGGCCAGCAAGAAAAAAACTGCCAACCCTGCACCTCCACCTCCATTTCCCTAGAGACTAAAGAAACAAAAGCAAGAGATGCAGTATAAAAGGTTCATGGATGTGCTAAAACAAGTCAAAATCAACCTTCCACTAATAGAGTTGATTGAGCAAATGCCAAGATAAGCCAAGTTTTTGAAGGATATGGTATCCAAGAGAACAAGGATAGGGGAATTTGAAACGGTGGCAGTAACGGAAGGATGCATGGCTATGTTGCACAATAAAGCACCACCCAAACAGAAAGATCCTAGCAGTTTTATAATCCTCTACAAAATCGGCAGCAACCACTCTGTACGAGCATTGTGTGACCTAGGGGCAAGCATAAATTTGATGCCCAAATTTGTTTTTCAGAAACTAGGGATAGGAGACGCCCGCCCAACGACGGTGATGCTACAGTTGGCTGATAGAACCTATGTGCAACCAGAATGAAAAATTGAGGACATTCTAGTACAAGTGGATGAATTTATTTTCCCCGCCGATTTCTTAGTGCTCGATTGTGAAGCATATGAAAAGGCACCGATAATACTGGGGAGACCTTTCCTTGCTACGGGTAGAACTCTAATTGATGTAGAAAAAGGCGAACTCACGATGCGAATAGATGATCAGAAAATAAAACTGAACGTTTATCAATCCATGAGACAAGTTGAAGATCAGGAAGAATGCCAGCTACTGGATGTTGTCACAGAGTTAAACCTGGAAGAGAATAGACCCTGCCTACAACAAGACTGCCCCGGCGGCAAACTTGGCAGCTGCCACGGAAGCCATTTAGAAAGTTGCCTAGAAGACAATGAGTGGATGGAATAGGAAACATAGGAGCAAGAAGAAGCCCACTAGATAACAAACAGACTAGGTAAGTACTTTGAACCTCTGAATTACTCAGAAAAGGGGGGGCAAGATGTTCAAGCCATCCATTAAACAACCTTCTACTCTCGAATTAAAAACCTTACCTGCACAACTTAAATATGTTTTCTTGGGACCTACTGATACCCTTCCAGTTATAATTTCATCCAAGTTGCAGCCTAAGTAGAAACAACAGTTAACTGAACTGTTGCGGCATCATAAGAAGGCGATAGGCTGGACCATTGCAGACATAAAGGGAATCAGCCTTGCCATTTGCATGCATAAAAGTCAGCTGGATCATAACCAAAAATCAACAGTGTACGCCCAAAGGAGATTGAATGAAGCCATGAGAGAAGTGGTCAAAAAGAAGATCATCAAATGGCTAGATGCTGGTATCATATTTCCAATTGCAGACAGGGAATGGGTAAGCCCGGTACAATGTGTACCAAAGAAAGGTTGAACAATTGTTGTAAGCAATGTTAATAATGAATTAATCCCAACTCGAACAGTAACATGTTTTCGAATATGTATGGATTACCGCAAGTTAAATAAAGCAACAAAAAAGGATCACTTTCCATTACCATTTATTGATTAGATGTTTGACCGCCTTGCTGGCAAACCTTTCTATTGCTTTTTGGATGGGTATTCAAGGTATAACCAAATCGCCATCGCACCGGATGACCAGGCCAAAACAACCTTCACTTGCCCATATGACATCTACGCCTTTCGAAGAATGCCATTCGTTTTATGCAATGCCCCAGCCACATTCCAGCGATGCATGATGGCTTTCTTCTCCAACATGATCGAGGACTTCATGGAAATCTTAATGGATGACTTTTCTGTCTTTGGTAGCATCTTCGACAGCTGCGTCGACAACCTTGAGAAAGTGCTGACCATATGTGAGGAAACAGACCTAGTGCTTAACTAGGAAAAATGGCACGTTATGGTCGACGAAGGCATAGTATTGGGGCATAAAATTTCTGCACAAGGAATAGAGGTGGACAAAGCAAAGATTGAAGTCATAGCTAACTTGTCGCCGCCGATCAATGTCAATGGCATACGGAGTTTTCTCGGACACGCGAGTTTTTATCGCAGATTTATTGAAAACTTTTCTAAGATTTCTAAACCGTTGTGTACTTTGCTAGAACAGGACAAGCCTTTCATTTTTGATGAGGCATGCCAGGAGGCGTTCAAAACATTAAAAGAAAAGCTCGTCACAGCCCATGTGGCAGTTCCCCCAGACTGAAGTCAACTCTTTGAGCTCATGTGTGATTCCAGTGACACTGTCGTTTGCGCCGCCCTAGGGCATCGCAGAGATAAGCTCTTTCATGTCATATACTACGCTAGCAAAACACTAAACAGCTCCCAGACCAACTACACCACCACAGAAAAAGAATTGTTGGCAGTAGTATTTGCTTTCGATAAGTTTTGACCCTATTTGATTGGCACGAAGGTGATAGTTCATACAGACCATTCCGCCCTAAGATACATGTTTGCAAAGAAGAACACAAAGCCCCGCTTAATTCGGTGGATCATACTGCTATAAGAATTTGACGTAGAAATCCGAGATAGAAAGGGTACAGAAAACCAAGTGGCGGATCATCTCTCTCGGCTTGAGAATAGACAAGAAAACACCTCACACAACAAAATTTTGAATTCTCTGATGAACAGCTGTTGCTCGTCTCTGCACTGGTGGCCGCCCTAAAAGCTGAAGGATTAATACCTACTGCCCACACAGAAGCAACGGCATCAACCTCAATAGACACACCCTGGTATACGGATATTGTTAATTATTTAGTATCAGGTGTTTTGCCTTATGGACTAAAATATCAATGAAAGAAACATTTCTAACATGATGCTAAGCATTATTTTTGGGACGAACCTTTCTTGTTTAAAAACTGTGCAGACCGTGTTCTCAGCCGATGTGGACCAGAGGATGAACAGCAGGCCATACTCTCACAATGCCATTCGGCACCATATGGAGGCCATTTCGGTGGGCAGCGCACAGCAGTAAAGGTGCTGCAATCATGGTTCTTTCGGCCAACAATGTATAAAGACGCTCAGACATTCTACAAATAGTGTGACAGTTGCCAAAGAACAGGAAAAATATCGAGAAGAAATGAAATGCCCCTGCAAACAATTCTAGAAGTCGAGCTATTCGATGTTTGGGGGATAGATTTTATGGGACCATTCCCATCTTCGGGCGAAAACCTATACATCCTTCTAGCAGTGGATTATGTTTCCATATGGGTTGAAGCCATTGCCACCCCTCACAATGATGCAAAGATTGTTCATCGATTCTTACGAAAGAACATATTCACGAGGTTCGGAGTACCAAGAGCAATCATAAGCGATGAATGCACCCATTTTGATAACAGATTAATTGCAAAGGTACTCAAGAAAGTATGGGTCAAGCACAAGATTGATGCAACATACCATCCACAAACGAATAGGTAGGCAGAAATTTCAAATAGGGAAGTCAAGACTATTCTGGAGAAGGTGGTAAATCCTAATAGAAAAGAATGGTCAATGAAACTAGACAATGCTCTTTGGGCATATCAAACATCATATAAAACATCATTAGGAATGTCCCCATATTGTCTAGTATACGGAAAAGCCTGCCATCTCCCTGTCGAAATAGAACATAAGGCATATTGGGCAGTGAAGGCAGTTAACATGGACTAGAAATAGGCTAGAGAAAAGAGACTGCTCAATCTGACGGAAATGGAAGAATTTCAGCGGGAGGCATATGAGAACGCCAAGTTGTACTAGGAAAAAATAAAAAAATGGCATGACAACAAGATCCAGCAGCAGCAATTCCTGTCAGGGCAACAAGTACTGCTATTCAACTCCCGCCTCAGACTGTTTCCTGGAAAACTAAAATCCAGATGGTCAGGACCTTACGAAGTAGTCGAAGCCTCTCCACATGGTTTTGTAACAATAACATCGACAAAATGAAGGACAGAGTTCAAGGTCAATGGGCAGTGACTAAAGCACTACACAGGGGACTTTGTCATCAAAAAACAAGAAGTATTCACATTGAGGGGATGCCCCCCCCCCCCCCACTGTGACATAACCTTGTATAAGTCTCTATTTACTGTTTTTAGTATGAGTAGCTTTAGGAATAGGTTTTATTTGTTTTATGTTTTCTTTATTCATGTCTCACAATCAGTTTTGCATATCCAACCCCAAGAAAAGCTGAACACATGGCAGCAATATCAAGCCTCGCTACCGACACCGGCCACTGGCAGCAACTTCAGGGTTATTCCTCCTACTGACTCTTAACTTTTCTGTTTTGTGCATTGAGGGCAATGCTCATCTCGAGTTTGGGGGGATAGCTCTCGCATCATTTGTAGGCATTTTTAGTTGCATTTAGATTGCATTGTACTTGCCTTAGTAATAATCGGAAAAGAAAATTTTGTTATGACTTGTGCCTATGATAGGGTAGTCGATTAATTTATTTTCCCACCTAACTAATATTGAACTTAATCTTGGGGAAAATCATGAAATATGACTTAGATTTTTTTTCTTTTTGTCTGAAAATGTTAAATATCTCTGTTACTTGCTGAATGTTTGATGAACACTGTCTGTCTGTTTTTAGAATTCTTTGTAAAATTCTAACAATAATTGCAGGTAGCCGCCGAGGCAGGCAAAAGAAATAGAAAAATGCAGAACTGTCAAGACAGTAAAATCAAAAACAGAGAAAAATGATGTAATACCCTAGTGGTTCTTGCAATAGGCTCTAGGAAGAATCATGTGCGAGGACACTCCGCTGCTATCAAAGTCCATGAATCTGAAAACCTAAAAGTGACGGACAAATTAGCAAGAGTGAATGAAAGCCTTCACGGTATGACTCTACTCCAAGGGTTCGGGGTTGTGTAGTTTGCTCATATCTCAATGTCAGGCCTGGAAGAGTAGTTGTGATAAGCTAAAGCCCTCACTGCCATAATTAAAAATAATAATGTGCTTAATTGTGCTGCCTCGGCAGCAACCTTTTAATTACAGCAATATCTTTGTTTAATCTTTTATTCTGCGTATTCAGCTTGTTTACAGATTTGCAAACATCACACAGGCATGAGGAATTGAATTCTAAGTTGTTTTCTTGCTTATTTCCCTTCATTAAGTTATATATATAGGTGTCATGGCCTTGAGGCAGAAAATCAGGTTAAAAACATGTTTTTCTTTCTTGCTATTATTAGAGCAAGTACTTTAGGTTGCATTGCTTGAGGACAAGCAATAGTTCGAGTTTGGGGGTGTGTAAAGTGTCCAAAAGTCCTATATTTCATACACTTTTCAACTCTTATTATGACTGTTTTTAAGCATATTTTAGGCATAATTAGGTTCATGCAAAGCATTTTACAGTATTTCATTGTTCTACCTTACTTTTATATCTTATCATTCATTTGGTAAACATGAGATACTGTTCTAGTGTATTCTTGCTTGTAGGTACTAACAGCTGAACAAGGGAACCGAGGAGTGGAGAACATTACGCTGAGGAGCAAACCCACGAGCTGTACTGAAGCAATTCCAACAAAAGAAAGTTGTTGTCGAGCACCTGCCGAGCAAAGCTGTTGTCGACCTTGCTGCCCGCGACAGCTGATTATGGAAGTTGGAGAACCAAAGCGCGATCTGTAGAGATAAAACTCATGATTCTATCATCGGCGTTCATGTGATTTTCCGACGTCTGTAGCAGTGGCCAGGGCCGTCAAAGCAAAATTCTCAAGCTTACTTGCGGACGAAGGCAAACGAGAAAAAGTCCACATTCCACGCAAAGAAGTCAACATTTAAAGTCATATTAAAGAAGGAAAGCTACTTTAGAGGACTTCTACTTTAAGGAGGACTTAACCTAGTCTCTAGTCTATAAATACCCATTGTAACTCCTTGTTCAAATCATCTTAGGTTTTCTATTGACTTTACTTGTGCTCTTCGCCACCGCCACGTTCTAAATCTCCATTGGGTTAGGGTTATGTTGTAACTAGAGTGAAACGGTTGTTTTAGGATTTTGAGTTATTTCTTCAATAAAATATTCCAAGTTTACTTAATCCATTGTTCTTCATTCTTTCAATCTTTCTACACTAGTCGTTTAAGAGAATTCATTTGTCGGGCACGAAAGTGCAAGGCTCACGAAAGGGTTAAGTACGGTCACAACGGGAGGCATGACTAACTTGGTTCCACACTAGTCCACAAGTTTCAGCGGCTAAAAGGGATCAATAATCGAGTTGACTGACTTGGTTCCACATTAGTCCTCAAGTTATCAATCTCGAGCATCTTAACCTAGAAATAGGAGAGATCACTGTCGACTATCCTGCCGAACTTGGAGTATCTGCCAGGACTTCTTTCCATTCCACATGTCGAGACAGTACACACCCCTGCAGTGGCAGAGACCTACTGCGGCCGCGTGACAGGGTCGTAGTTTGCCGCCCGCCAAGGCAGCATATCGTGGCAGCAAAGAATAACTCATGCATATTACAACGTAGTTTTCACACTAAATGGCAGCATAACTCTGCCTGCTCTATCAACCCGATTCTCTACTTATTCATTACTTGTGATTTTATTTACTCTTCGATCTCAACCAAAAAATTCACTTGTGTTTTACTTTACCGTTGTGCAGGATCTACAAAGAGGAGACAAGATGTCCAATCCTCGTGGGATTTGACATCTTATATACTATAACTTGACAGGAGTGTGCACTTACGCTCTTAAAATAAGGGAACACCTACACGTCGTACACATGGCAGGAGATGTCATGACAACAATGAAGAAAAAGGAAGGATGAGGCAGAACCAGCTAGTATCAGACCCTGGTCGAGTCAAGCCACAATTGACAGCTTCTACTGAGGGAAGCTGGTTTATGAAGAATGAAGCCTTGTGAAGCATATGCAGTTCCAAACCAATGCCGAGGCAGCAGAATGCAATGTCGCGACAGTGTACTACTCAACCTGCTGGAGGAAAAAATAGGCAAAATGGTAGTATATTTGTAGAGCTTTAAATGTCGGATTTTTCTACACACTTTGTGTAGCAGTTGGAGCTCAAGAAGAGGACGAAAACATGGAAGGAAAGATAGAGTTGGACTTTTGGCTAAAAGTGAATAATGTATTAAATTAAATAGATTCACCTCTTTAATAAAGTTAAGTCCAAGTCCAACTTAACTTCCTCTCTAAGAAGGATTTTTGCCTACATCTTCCCCTATATAAAAAAGACTTGCCGCCATCATCGAAGGGAGTGCAGAATCAGTAGAGAATTGAGGAGAAGAGAGACGGAGAGAGCTTAGGATTTAGTTTGTGTTTTCTTTCCATTCATTATGTTCTAATTTCCTTTAGGGTTAGGATTAGTTTGTTTAGTAGTTGTGTGAAGACTAATGTATTTGTTTAAGTTCTTAATGCAACAAAGTTAAGGTTTGCTTATTCTTGGCTTTTAATCATTCTTGCATACTTATCGTGAGAGAGTATTATGAGGTTATCTATTTGTTCAATATCGGGAGAGTTGAACTCACAAACGAATAAGCACGGTTTTCATCCCACGTGGTGTTAACTAACTCGTCCTATGGATAGGTTAAGATTTTTAGCGGCTAAAAGTAGTGTTAGAATAGTTGGTGTTTGTCTTTGGTTCACGCAGGGAGGTATCATCGAAGTTTAGCCATCAACCAGTGTTCCGATCTTAGGGATAATAAGGAACCATCCAAGGACGCTTTACCGAACCTTAACAGCATCTGCCCAAGAGCAAGGGATTGCTGCGGCAGGGACTCAACCATTGCGGCTGCGGCAGGGACTTAGGTTACTGCCACGACAGTTTTGTGTTGTTGCATTCAAGACAAAGACAAGTCAATAGGATTCCATACTACGACACATTCTAATTCGGCCCATTATCTCTTCTTAATTTCTCTTTACTTTATTTTCTAGCTTATTTTAGTTTTAGTATTTTTAGATTACTTTAAACTAAACAATTAATATGTGTTTTTACTTTATTTATTTTGTAGTGCGAAGAAGAAGGATCAAAAGGCTAGCTCAATCCCTGTGGAGACGATACTCGATATACCAATCATTATTATTACTTGAGACGTGTACACTTGCACTATTGCGGGGCACTTTTACGCGAGCATCAAGTTTTTAGCGTCGTTGCTGGGGATTGGCAACTTTTGTTTTTTTTTCTTGCACTCTTTACTTTTTCTTTTATAGTTTATTTAATTTTTGCTTTAGTACTAATAAAACTTGGTTTTATTTTGGTGCATGACCAGAGCGAACCCAAGCAGCCTGTTGCGAGACTTAGATTCAGAAATCGAACGCTCTTACTTAAATCTTAGCGTAAGATCGTAGCCGCAAGGCAGGAACCTCTGGGTCGAGGCTGAAATAACAACCAAGATGCCCTAGAAGATAATGCCAACAACAACTGGAATGTCAATGGGCAGCAACCTACTGACGAGCAGCCAGTTGTCGATGGGCAGGATAATGTTCCTATAGGAGATGGGAAAAATTCGCAAATTCAATTCGCGCCAGTATGAAACCTAACTGTTCGAAACTACCTAGAAGAGGATCTGAACAGACTAAATCCTGGAGTTGTTACGCCAGAAATAGAGGTCGTCCACTTTGAATTGAAGCTCGTAATGTTCAACATGATCAATACTATGGGGCAATTTGGCGGCTCAGCAACCGAAGATGCCAAACAACACCTCAAATCCTTCCTGCATATTTGTAATTTATTTAAAATACAAGGAGTACATGAGGATATTTTGAGATTAAAATTGTTCCCCTATTCATTGAGGGATATGGCAAAAACCTAGCTCAATAGTATTCCAGCAGGATCAATTGGATCCTGGAGTGATTTATGTCATGATTTCTTAGCACATTTCAATCCTACAAATTTAACTGATAAATTGCGTAACGAAATCACTTCTATTCGACAGGCTGACGATGAATCCATGCACGAGGCTTGGGAGCGATACAGAGAGTTATTACACAAATGCCCCTTGCACGGATTCCCATTGTGGACGCAGATGACTATGTTTTATAATGTTGTCAACACGACAACTAGGATGATGCTCGATGCCTCGGCAAACGGCATACTCCTAGAAAAAGAACCAGAGGAAGCAATGGATATTTTGAACATGACGACCAAGAATGACTATCAGTTCCCAATGGCCAGACGAGGAGGAATTCGACGCCAACCCACAATAAACGAGATAGGGTCCTCGTACTCAATTTCATCTCAAATTGCCACCTTGACAATGTTGGTCATGAACATGCAATCGCAAAATAATCACCAAGAGGTAAAGGTAATGGATTTATTTTATGAAAACTGTGGAGGTAACCATGTTTCTTCTGAATGCCCGTAGAACCCAGAGTCAGCCTGCTATGTTGGAAACTTTAATAGGAACAATAACATGATGTCCAACAACTACAACTAGCCTGGAAAAAGCACCCTAACCTCTCTTGGTGCAACCTCAATAATGCACTGAATCCGCAAAATCAGAATGCTCCAGCAATGAGATTTCAGCAACAGCCATGGCAGACCATGTTGCCGCAGCAAGCTCAACAGATGATGCTCCAATAGCAACAGTCAATGCAGTCTAGCTCTCTAGAAACTACTCTTCATGCTTTTATGACTCAGACTAGTGCATATATGGCTAACACTAACAAGTTCATAAAAAAGACTGAAAATTTTAGGGACAGGACTGAGATGAGGCTGCAGAACAACGATGCAACGTTGAAATCCCTGGAAACACAAGTGGGGCAGATCGCACAGATTCTGAACACTAGGCCAGCAAGAGATTTTCCCAACGACACTGAAGCCGCTAAGGGGACATCTTATGAACAGTGCAAAGTCATAACCACCAAGAGTGGTATCCAACTTAAGGGGCCTCAAAACAAGCAGCCAGCACAGGAGAAACCAAATGAGTCAACTGTCATAGCAGAATTCAAAGACAACGAGGCCGCGGCAGCAACCAAGAACAACATTGCGTCGGTAGAACCTGTGGCAACACCCATGACAGAACCTAGAGACAGCATACCAACTCCACCATAAACCCTAAACTAGAAACTTAAAACCTAAAACTCGAAACCATAAACCCTAAAGATTAAGTCTAATATTAATTAAATTATTTTCTATATATAATTTTTTTTAAAATAGATCAAATACTAACCACTAAACCCGAATACCCAAAACTAGAAACTTAAAACTCAAAACTCGAAATCATAAACCATAAAGATTAAATCTAATATTTGAATTTAGGTTTTATGTTTTAGGGTTTAGTATTTTGGGTTTTGGGTTTCGAGATTTAGATATTGGGTCTTGGGTTTATGGATAAGGGTTTAGGGTTTTTGTTTTTTTAAATTGATTAAGGTTGGTATTTGATCTAATTACTTTTAAAAAAAATAAAAAATATTATATATATATATATGAAAAAATAATTTAATTAATATTTTATTTTAACTACTTTATAATTATATGTTTAAATAATTTATAACTATACGTTGAGTCCTTTAGATTTTTAATCTTTATAAATTAATTTAATGGTGCTTAGATGTGCTCATTGTTAGTGGTATTCAACGGTGCTCATCGTTAGTGGTGCTCAGCGGTGCTCGTCGAGTGTGATAGACTCATTTTAATCTTATGTTTAAATATATCTATATTTATGTTATAAATCAAAAAGATTTACAAAGACTTTTTAATCATATGTTATACAAGTATAAATAAAATAAAATAATTTTAAAAAATAAACAAATATATATTATACATACAAAAAATATTATTTTAATTTTAATTTATATTAGATCTTAAATTTGATGTCTTATCTAGACGTGATAAACTTGATCCGAACTCAATTATTTGAATTGATTTACCAGGCCCAAAATGCGATATAGACCGAAGATGAAATTTAAACTTGATCTAACTCAAAATAAACTGACCTAAACTAAAATTAACCCGAATTTTAACTGGACCAATATAAACCCAAACTGGTTCATCCGACATAATATGAACCAAAAACAATTCAAACAGACAACAATCCAAACTAAAAACAATCTGAATTAAAATAATACAAACCGAAAATAACGTAAATTTAATTTATCTAAATTTGATTTTAACCGAATATCGATTCGATTTTAACCGGATCGCCACCTCCACTCTTATACTCCTTTTTCCCTAAAAAACAAATAAGGGAGAAAAGACGGATTTTCATGGTTTACAGCGCACGGTGCTCACTTTTGTCAAAGCGGCGCATCTTTGGGTCACGAGCTTTGCCCAACCTCACTGTCTCCGCACATGCAATGGGTTCTCAAAAGTATTTTCTTTTTGGATTTTGCTTTACTTATTTTACATAAATCATAAAATATATAGTTTTTTATATTTGATAACATCACTAAATAGTAAATAATATTTAGAAACAACTTTAAATACTTCTTATAAAATAATGCAAAAATGATAATTACATAGTTACAAAGGATTAAATGTTAAAATTTTAAAAAATATATATGAAACTAAATCTTCAATTCAATATAATACGATGAGTAATAACAAATTATTAATTAAAAAATTTTATGTCAAAATGACAAAAGATGCCCTAACGTTTGCATGTTTTGTCATTTGACCTCCTATTAGATTTTTTGGAACAAACAACCCCAACGTTTGTATGTTTGTCATTTGGCCCTCTATTCGTTTTTTTGGAGCAAACAACCCTCAACGTTTCAATTTGGTCCAATTATGCCCCCACTAGAAGAAAATTGTCAGTCAACTAACGATCAATGGTTGATGTTGATTGGACTTGTTATGTGTTAAGATCTCTCGACGTGTCAACATAAAGTAGGGTATAACAATATATATATATATATATATCTAACGTGGCATATGCCACATCAGCAGAACTTAACACGTGGCAAGTCTAATCAACATCAACTATTGATCGCCAGTTGATTGACAGTTTTCTTTCAAAGGGGGCATATTTGGATCAAATTGAAACGTTGGGATTGTTTGCTCCAAAAAAAGAATAGGGGTCAAATGATAAAAAATTAAAACGTTGGGGGTTGTTTGTTCCAAAAAAAAGGAGGTCAAATGACAAAACATGAAAACGTTGGGGGTATCTTTAATCATTTTGCTAAATTTTATTAATTGGTTTAGTAGACCAGACTTAGGCAGTGATAGAACTATGAAAGTGAGGATGTGCTAGTGTCCACCCTGAAATCTAATTTCATTTCGTTAATTATCCATTCTGTGTGCACCTAAAATCTGTTTTTTTTCCTGTTAGATATAAATTTTACTGATTGTGCTTATCTTGACATTTCTAAAGCCACGTATAATATATGTGTTTCCAGCCTTAAAAATATTTCTAAATCGACCAACAACCTTAGGTTTTATAAAAAATGTTAAGTCTTTAAATATGTTGTTGTAAATGAAACAAACAAGATTAAAAGACCAACTAGTTATAAACATATACAATACTTATTCTAATCCGAATTAATTAATAAATGAGTAGGATACAATGATAATAAAAAAAATATTTATTTTATTGAGACAGTTTTATTGAGTTTGCCGTCACAGTGGGTCCCCCATTCAACTACTTAACTAACTCGAGCCTTTGCTCTTCAATGCAACACCGTCCTTTAGAAGAAGAAAACAAGTAAGTTATGCATCGGTTCTTTAAATGTTTATTGTATAATATATATTTTTGTTTATCACATAGAAAATGATGAATAAAAACAATATATTATTATAGGTTTCATATAATAATATTATATTTCAATTACAACTTTAAAAATACTTAGAAAATATGAGGGGTAAAAGTAGATAGTCAAATAGGTCAAATTATCGTTTTTTTTATTAAGTTGGTTTGATTAATTTAATGGATAGAATCACTCATTCAAATAATAAATGAATTAAAGGTTTTGGCATAAGAGTTATAAAGACCCTTTTACTTTTAGCAATTATAAAAAATCTTCAAATAACCTAAATTTAATCATTTTTATTTTAATTCTTCAAATACACGTATTTACATTGTGACATTTGTAAACCAATATTTTTTATTTTTTATTTTTATTCTCACACATTTATATTTGTATTTAAATTTAATAACTAATTAAATTGTATTAAAAAATAATTATGTAAATAATAAATTAATATATAGATCCTTCAAATATGCTTAATAATGTTATATTAAAAATTATTGTTCATAATCTAATTAATATTAATAGATACAAAATACGGATAACTAATAAACTATTCAAATAAGTATCGAATATAATTATGTCCTTATATGTCATTTTGTTTGTTTAAATAATCAAACGGCTATCAACTATCAGTTAATTTTACCAAACACTTTTATACAATCAGCTAATACAACCTGCTAGTCAAATCAGCTAATGCAATCCGCTATCAACCAATTGCCAAACAGGGCCCTAATCTGAACATATTCCTACAATTATCTAAACAAGAAACTAGCGTTTCGAGACATAACAGGACCATACAAGGAAAAAGGTAAAAAAAAAAAACTTAACACAAAGACCTGAAACAAAGATAGATACTAATATCACCGAAGAACGTTGATTAAAGGTAAAACCATCAACAAACAACATAAAAATGCATATTACAATGAGGCACGTTGACAACACGGTTATTATCACAACTCAATCGCAAACGAGAAAGATGATTGTGAGCATGTATCCAAATCCAGTTCGATGGTCCAAAAGAAGGTGGCCAATAGAATAATCAAAAGAGCGTCATCTTGATCACTCGTGGCGACATCAAATCCAACCCCAATAGAAAATTAAAAAAAAACGACCAAACGATCGATAAAGAAAAAAAAAAAGCGAACTAAAAGACAAAGAAAAATGTACCAAAAAGTAGACTAAAATATTTCACAAGAACAAAGTTATTTATTCAAAACTAAAAAAATAAGATAAACGATAAAAAAAACAAAGAAAAAATATGGATCCGATGATCGACAAACAACATCATCCGCCACCGGTAAGCGAAGAACAAATTCAAAGAAAAAGAATACTATGCGGCTAGGTTTTCTAACATGATAAAAAATTAAATTTAATTTCTGATTTAATCGGTTGATCTCAATTATGACAAACCATGTTAGAAACATTATTTATCCACACATGTGCCTTATAATACGAAATTCCAATTAGAATCTTATGAAAGCTATTTTTGTATTATGAAAATTCTACAACGTACAACGAACAGTGCTGACATTATTAATACTGAATACCGTTAAATATTATTAAATTGATTAATAAAGATTAAAATTTTTAAAGACTCAACGTACAATTATAAATTATTTAAAGTAAAATTTTAATTAAATTATTTATATATATTATATATTTATTTATTTTTAAATAATGGATTAAATACCAACTTTAGTAAAAAAAACCTATAAGCTCCAAACCTTAAACAATAAATATGAAACCATAAAACTTAAACTTTAAACTCTAAATTTGTCGAAAACTTCGTTTAATGCACTGAACATTCTACTTTCTTCTCCTCTCTTAATCTCTCACGCGATTTTATGTTTGCAATTGTTAGCGAAATAAAAAAATAGTGAAAATACCGATAAAAATTACATGATCGAATAAAACAAAAAATAGATACGTAAATCTTAAACAGAAATAAAAATAAACACAAGAATGAAATTGTTTACTGTTTAGGGTTTAGGGTTTTAAATTTAAGATTTTGGGTTAAGGTTATAGTTTAAGGTTATGGGTTAAAGGTTTAGGGTCTTTTATTTTTTAAATTAACTAAGGTTGGTATTTGATCCAATTAAATAAAAAATAGAATATATATATAAATAATTTAATTGAAATTTTATTTTAAATAATGTATAATTATTTGTTAAATCCTTGAAATTTTTAATCTTTATTAATCAATTTAATAGTGTTCAATAATATTCAACATTAATAATATTTAACGGTGTTCGTCGAACCTAGTATACTCATCATTCTTATTAATTGTGAAAGCTATTTTGATAAGTCACCACGATTATGAATCATATAGCCCTATGATTTGGTTAGATCCTCAATCAAAGGAAACCATCCGTCCCCACTTAACTTAATTTAGTTAGGATGTGTTAGAAAAGTTATCATGCAATTGAATGAGTCTACCACATTCGACGAATACGGTTAAATATCATTAATATTAAATATCGTTAAACACTATTAAATTGATTAATAAAGATTAAAAACCTCAAGGACTTAACATATAATTATAAATTATTTAAAATAAAATTTCAATTAAATTATTTTTCATATATACTATATATTTTTTATTTTTTAAAATAATTGGATCAAATATCAACCTTAGTCAATTTTAAAAATAAAAACAATGAACCCTAAACTATAAACCTAAAACCCTAAACCTAAAACCATAAATCATGAGCTTGAAACCCCAAACCATAAACCATAAATCATACACCCTAAACATAAAACCCTAAACCTGAAATTCGATGTTCAAATTTAGAGTTTAGAGTTTAGGGTTTTAGATTTAGCGTTTAATGTTTTGGGTTTGTAGTTTTGGGTTTCATGTTCATGGTTTTGGGATTAAGGTTTAGGGTTTAGAATCTAGGGTTTAGGGTTTATTTTTTAAATTGACTAAAGTTGATATTTGATTCAATTATTTAAAAAAATAAAAATATAATATATATGTAAAATAATTTAATTAAAATTTTACTTTAAATAATTGATAATTATATGTTGAATTCATGAGATTTTTAATCTTTATTATTAATTTAATGATGTTCAGTGTTAGTGATGTTCAACGGTGTTCGTCGAGCTTGATAAAATTATCTTTTATGATTACACTTGAATCGACAACTTTATTGAATTGGCAGAGTGAGAATTGATATAACTACATAATATTATATATAAATTGTGGAGCTTAAATTATCCCCAACTTCAATCTCTAAATCGAAACAATTACATTTAAACGCGTTTAAATCTATAGCTTTCTCAATATTGTAAAAATCACTATATGATTAAAATAATGTTCAATTAACTTTAATTACAGGATTAATTATATATTATTTTTATTAAAAAAAACTATAACTGTAGTAGTAGTAAAATTGTGGTAAGTTAACATAAATGCATGAACATTTTACTTACTATTTTCTAAAATATTATTATTTTTTGAAATGTGATTCTTCCGTAAATTGTCGTGTTGACAATTTTGTCAATATATCCCATAAATTCCGGCCCGTAATTGCAGAGTAACAATTTTGTTGATTACGAAATCGACCATTTTAACTTTTTAGTATCTATTTATTATTCAACTAATTTAAATATTGTATTATAGAAGTCTATTATAAAAATAATTTCAACTCAATTTATTCTACTTACATTACTAAAATTTAGATTTGTAATATTATTTAAGAGGTATAATAGCTTATCTTACTAAATTACTATATCAAAATCAACATACAACGTGGAACTCAACAAGTGTTCAAGTGAAAAAGTGGATGTTATTCATCTTAAGAGGCATGCGTTCAAATCACTCTGTCTACAATGTGCATGTATATTGTCAAAATGTTAAAAATATGTATGAACAGATACTACATAGTACTCACCTTTAGATTATTAAAAAAATCAATATAAATCTATAATATTTAAAAGACTAATTTTTATACATATATTGTGTAAAAAGTTATACAAACACCAAAAACTAAACTATAAATTCTAAATCATAATATTTAACCTTATAAATTAAATTTCTAACCCATAAAATAAAAAATTTTATAGTCATTTATGTATTGAAAATTTTCCTATTTAAACATGGGTATGTTTTACCAAGGTATGTCCTCTTATCTCTAAAATTAACCGCCCAACACTCTATAGAACATATCACATAACTTTTGACAAGCATTTATTACATATGATATTACTCCATAAATTTTTATTTAATTAATTTCAACCAATATTTTAATAATTTTAAGTAATATCACAATAAAAAAAGCAAGTGGATAGATACAATTTAACCCTTAGTGGATAGATCCATTATGAAAAATCCCCATCTCAAAATCTTAAATTTTCTCCTATATATACCCCATACCATTTCAAGCTTCTTCATCCAAGCCCCTCTTCCTTTTTCCACTATTCTCATTTCCTCTTTGTTTTCCCACTTTAGGAGGGGGTCTGGTCTGGTTTTCTAGCCCAAAAAGCTCCATGGCTAAGCTTGTTGCTGCTTTCTTCTTGGTTCTCATTGCCATCTCCATGCTTCAAACTATGGTGGGTATCTTTCCTTTTTCCACATTACATTGAAAAATCCAAAGAAAAATTTGCAGAAAATATTGAAAACCTGCAGTCTTATCTTTGGTTTTTTTGTCTTCGTTGTAGGTAATGGCATCACAAGGACACGGAGGTCACCATTATGATAAGGTAAATGCTGATGCTTTGAAAATGTCTATTCATTGTTAAAGTTCTTTTTCTATCACATTCTGATCTGTTTGTTTCCCTGGAAAAAAAATCTCCCATCTGCAGAAACGTTATGGCCCCGGAAGTCTCAAGATCAACCGTAAGCAAACAAAAATTCCCCACTTTCCAAGTTTTTTCCCTTTATGTTTTATCGTGTAGAAGATCTGATTGGTGGAATGAAATGAGCAGAATGTCCGTCGGAGTGCACAAGGAGATGTGGCCAGACCCAATACCATAAACCATGCATGTTCTTCTGTCAGAAATGCTGCAGGACTTGCCTCTGTGTGCCTCCGGGGTATTATGGGAACAAACAAGTCTGCCCTTGCTACAACAACTGGAAGACCAAGGAAGGAGGCCCCAAGTGCCCTTAAATTATTACTTGAAGGACCCCATTTTGTTTTATTTATAATTTCCAAATTTAAAGTTGCTTAATCCATCATCTAATAATGAAATTATGGCACTGTATTGCTAACTTTATATTTATGAGGTTGGCTTTTACTGGTGTTTCTATGTACTTTTTTGAAAACATGTGTCTGGATCTTGTACCAATTTGTCACTCCATTAAATGTGAGTGGCTTATCTTTTCCCTATTTACTAATGAAGATGGTGTTATTTAACTAGAAATTGTCCCAATCTTGCAATTGGTAAATCCTACATCTTTTAACCCTAAAAAAATCCTACATCTTTTATCATTCTTTTGAAGTAAAGTTGAAATTGGGTTTCTAGTGAAATTTCAGTGTAAAAAAGGAAGGGTAAACTACTCTGGAGATCACTAAACTATTGGCTTGATTCTATTTTGATCACTTAACAAAAATTTGTCAATTAGATCACTAAACTTTCAAATTGGCTTCAATCAAACAACTTTTGTGATTATTAAATTATTTTTAAATAAAATTAGGACTAAAAATGATAGAATGTGTAAGTAATTAGGATAAAATGTGATATTATACAAATATACTTATTTACCGCATCAACAATTCTGTTAATGGTTAACATTTTGTGGCTTGATTGAAACCAAATTGAAAGTTTATTGATCTAATTGACAATTTTTTATTTTGTGATAAAAATAGTATTGATCCAATAGTTTAGTGGTCCCTAGGTAGTTTACCCAAAAAATAAATACAACAACACAAAACGGGTATATATTTAATTTGTTTTTCAATATACTTTTTTTATAAAAAAAATATAATCTTATTTTTTTTGATTTTTTTATTTTATCCGCTTCCATCACTCCTTAAACTTATATATAAAATTTCTGAGTTCGTATATGTGTCTTTTTCAAAAAACGATCCTAATAACGTGCGAATTGGATCTTGAAAATGAAAGAAAAGGAAAGAAAAAGAAGAACATGTAAACACATGCAAACTGACCCCATAATGGTGGGTGGTAACCAGTGTTGCAGGCGTTCAATGGATTGGTGGGTCACTTCACAATTTTCAATAGACAAACAGCAAAAGTGTTTTTTTTTTTAATTAGTTAAAAAATGCGAAGAATCATTTAGTTAGTGTTGCAGCGTTATCGCGCAGAAAAGAACAGCGCAGCGTTATCGCGTAGAAAACCTTAATGCCGAAGAACTCTGGTCTCGTCGGCACTTCTCCACTCAGCATTCGAAGCCGGCTGGGCGGCCGCCGGACCCCGCCTCATTGGGATTCTTGCCCATTCCACCGGACGATTCTTCTTCGGTGCAGGTTGGTCGGGATCTCCAGCATGATGAGAGTATGGACGTGGACCTTGGTGATGCAACGACTACAGCTGTTATGGAGGATGCTACGACGCTTGCGTCGCCGGAGCCCCTGGCAGACGGTGGTTCTGCTGAAAAACCGTCCTTTAGAGACATGGTCGCAGAAAGGTACGAGACTTCTCAAAAGGATAATTTTATTTGTTCCCTAGATGTTGAACTTCTAGATGATGATGTTATTATTAGTAACACTAGGAATTTGCCTGAGATTTGTTTCTTCGAAAGGGTTCATAAGGCCATTGATGATAAATTATCGAAAATTTTTATTGTTCGACTCTTGGGAAGATTGATTGGTTATCGCGCACTTCAATCTCGCGTTCAGGCGTTATGAAAACCAAACGGCGAAATTAATATTATTGATCTGGATAACGGGTATTTCTTAATTCGATTTGCCATGGATGATGATTAGGAGCATGTGTTAACTGGAGGCCGATGGATGGTGTATGGGAGCTATCTCACCGTGCAGCCTTGGTCTCGTGTATTTTCTACGTCGATTGCACATCCGAATAAGGTTTTGGTTTGGATACGTTCGCTTGGACTGCCATATCGTTATTACACTCGTAGTTTGTTTGAAGCCATAGCTGGTGTTTTGGGCAAGGTGGTTCGCGTTGATTATAATACTTCCGAGGGTTCACGGGGCAAGTTTGCGAGACTAACAATGGTTGTTGATCTTGATCAGCCGCTTTTGCCAGGAATAATTGTTGAGTGGATCGAATGATCGAAATGAACTAAGAGGGGGTGAATTGGATTTTTAAAGGTTTAGGTGGTGGAAATTGCAAATTAAAAAGATAGACAAGGAATTTTAGAGTGGTTCAAGTTCCAAATGAACTCTACATCCACTACCTTAGCTTCACTAAGGATTTGCAACAATTCCACTAATTGCTCTTCCCCTTTTCTAGGCTAAGGAGGCAACCTTTACAATTTTTGGTTAAATTTTCTACCCAAAATTTAACCCAATCCTCACACAAATAGAACAAAGATTTTGTTGGCTAAGAAAGTATCTCTCAATACAAATTGTAGCCCAATTACAAGCACTCAACCCAATTGGAATGATAAGAATGAAAAATACAATTGGGGTTTATAGACAATATTGGATATAGGCACAAATGCTTGGATTTGATGTTTGGATGTTTGCTTTTGGATCAATAGTTTTTGCTAGAGCTTTTAGAAGTCCCTTTTATACCTTCTCATTGATTTCTAGCCGTTGTGGTTGTTGCATTCATCAATAGAGCCGTTGGGAGTGTTATCTCACCTCCATAAATGTAGTCTGCAACCACCCGTTTCGAAACGCCTGACCCTGATTCGAAACACTTTTGCCACTGTCAAGGGTCATTTCGAAACGGCTTGAACTCGTTTCGAAACGCCTTAACGGTTTCTTGAAAATCAGTTAAAAACTTGCAATGGTCATATTTTTCAAATTAAATGAAGAACCGTTTCGAAACACTTGATGTCGTTTCGATACGTGGTCTCTATGTTCTAAAGCCGTTTCGATACTTGTTTCGAAACATGGGTTGGCAGTGTTGAAAACGTTTCGATACCCGTTTCGAAACATGGGTTGACATTTTCAAAACCGTTTCGAAACGCCTTAGGCCGTTTCGAAACAGGGACTCGAAAAACATTGTTTCGGCTTTAAGAACTATTAGAAAATATTTGGAAAGCTTAGTTTTTAACTTAGGCATATTCTTTAAATCATATGGGGATGTTTGAGGACTTAAAAATTCGTTTTGACATTTTCAATTTAGTCCTTAGGTTCTTTAGTTATATCAAAATTAAAATATCGGTTTCACAATCTCCCCTTTTTGATATAACAAAACCAAAGTTAGAATTTTTAAGAGTTTTGAAAATTTTGAACACATTCTAACACCCCCTCAATTTAAGATTGGTTTTTAAAGTTTTAAAAAGATTTAACTTTGAAAATCAAGGTTTAAAACTTCAAAACACTTTAAACATTTAAAACGAATTTTTGGCTCTTAAATTTCTTCTCCCCCTTTTTGTTAGATCAAAAATAATAAACAAGGCTCATAGAGAAGAGATAAGGATTAGTAGCAATAAGCATTAAGCAATAAGCAATAAGCAACAATAATATTAATTCATAAAATTAAAATATCCAAAACATAAATCAACAATAAGTTCAAAGCATAATCCCAAATAAAACTAAAAGCATAGGTTCATAAAACATAATGGAAATAAAGATGCAAATTTAATCTTAAAATGCATAGATAATATGATATGTCATGAATATCCTAGGCCTCGTCGTCACCATCATCATCCGAAGTCTCATCATCGCTCTTGACTTGAGAACGACGAAACTTCATCCATTGGCCATAGAAGGTGGAGAAGGACAAATCCATGTTCGAGTGGGAATTCTCAAGGGATTGGAGTCGATCCTCTAAATTTTGCAAGCGAGTGTTGATGACACCAAAACCCGAAGCCATATTAGTGTCCATGGCATTGAACCGCTCGGTAATCAAAGCCGTGAGAGCTTCATTGTTTGCAACTTGAGCTTGCGGTTGAGGTTCAACGAGAGGAGGAGGAGGAGGAGGTGCTTCCCTATAAACACGTGCCCAATTTCCATCGTTAAAATAGCGAAAACCGGACTTAGGGAGAGAGGACTCACTAATTTTTGACTTGCGAGGTTCCGGAGAGTCGTAGGTGCAATCAAGATTAAGCGTGCTAAAGAGGTGACTTAAAACCGTTCCATAAGTAAAGGATTTCAAAGCATCGGTGTCAATAAGCTTAACATTGTTAACCATTTCGGCAAATATGATCTTAACTAGATTAGGGCGCTCACCACGACGGAAACACTCAAGCCAAAAATAGTCTACTTGACGGATGTGAGAATATTTACCTCCGGAGGGGCGAAGGAACCATGAGACCATCAAATGGAGGAAACGATCGTGCGCATCCAAAGTAAGCACTTGACCGGTGTGAGAACCAAAGTGACTCACATTCTCAATTCCTACATCCTTAAGAGAAAAAGTAGACTCCAAGAGAGGGATATTGACAACAATCTTTTTCCCCAAAATAAAAGGCTCAATCCCAACAACTTCGGAATTTTCTTCATCATTGATAAGGTGAGCATTGGAGGAAAAAAGAAGTACCATGTGTTTGTAGCAAATGTCCGGGATGCTCAACAAGACAAGGAAATCCCATTCTCTTAAACGCTCGAGGTAACGGAAAAGAAAGCGCTCGGAGTCAAGGAAGTTGAGATCAATCACGCACTCACGACAAACTTCGTAATCCTTGACATATTTGAAACGATCTCGCATCTTTGGAGTTCGAAGAGATTTTTGAAAGAGCAAGGCGAGATTTGGACGAGTACTGGAGTCACTAGCTTGACCAGTCTTACGCTTTTTGCTAACATTTTCCGAAGTCATCCTAAAAACATTAAGCAAGCAAGTTTTTTTTTAAAAAAAATTAAGTGTATGCATAGATTTCTTAATTCAATCCAATGATAAATCCCACTTAGGTTTTAAAACTAGTTTTTAAAAGCAAATAAACAATTTAAAGCAAAACAAAAAATTTTTAAGAGAAAAACAGAAAAAAATACGAGCGAAAATTTTTATATTCGAATCAAAAAATTGAAGAATTTGAATTTTTTTTACAAGGTATGAAAAACCCAAGCATAAAAACATATAAACTATACAAAAATAAAATTTTCTAACCTAAGATTCGAACATAAATTGAAGGAAAAAGAAAAAGAGGAAAAATACCTCAATTTGGGATTTTGGATGAATGAATGAAAATCCTTGCACAATATTGTTGAAGCTTGCTTAGACAAGTTTTTTAGAGAAAAACCCCTCAAGATTTGGTGAAAAACAAAGAGGTTTAGAGGATTTTTATAGGAAAAATTTGGGCTAGGGTTTTTAGGGTTTGGGAGAGTTTTAAATAAAGTGGAACTTTATCATTAAAAGCCCTTCTTAAAGCAGTCCGCGAATCTGTTTCAGAACGAGCTTGACCGTTTCGAAACACGGGCACGAAGGTTTGACCGTCTTTTGGACTTCAGCTGACAGTTTCGATACAGGGTTGACCGTATCGAAACTTGTTTTGATACACCCCTTGGAAGTAGCCAAAACGTTTCGAAACCCTGTTAAGGCGTTTCAAAACGCCGTTCTCTCAGATATGATTTAAAGCATCCGTATCGAAACATGTTGACCTGTTTCGATACACTTGGGCCTGGAAGTGCAGATGAGGCTCTAAGAGTGCAGAAAAATGAATTTTTCTAAGGCCTAACATGCATGAATGACGTGAATGAGCAGGAAAAACATAAGCAAACATAAACATACTCCCCCTAGCTATAGGCATGGATGAAATTAGGAGTAAAAACACATAAACATGGCATTTCACAAGATCAAGCAATTTTAAGCACAAAAGAGGTCCTGAAAGGTCAAGATAGGTTAGCTAGACCTAATTCTCTCCTTAGGGACAAAAAACGCTCTTTGTCTAAAGGTTTTGTAAATATGTCTGCTAATTGATTTAATGTGTCTACATACTCTATAACCACATCTTCTTTAAGGACATGATTTCTAATGAAATGATGCCTTATTTCTATGTGTTTGGTTCTAGAGTGTTGGATGGGATTTTTTGTTAAACATATAGCACTAGTGTTGTCACATTTTAGGGGTATGGTTTCAACTTTAATTCCATAATCTAAGATTTGTTGCTTCATCCAAAGGACTTGAGCACAACAACTCCCTAAGGATATGTACTCGGCTTCGGTGGTAGATAAGGCTACACTATTTTGTTTCTTAGAGAACCAAGATATGAGCATACTACCTAGGAATTGACAAGTTCCCGAAGTACTTTTCCTATCGATTTTGCAACCCCCATAATCCGCATCTGAATAAGCATGAAGGTTGAAGGTGAAGTCTCTAGGGTACCAAAGACCTAAACAAGGAGTATCTCTAAGGTACCTAAAGATTCTCTTAACGACTATAAGGTGAGACTCTCTAGGACTAGCTTGAAACCTAGCACACAAGCAAACACTAAACAAGATATCCGGTCTACTTGCGGTAAGGTAAAGCAATGATCCAATCATAGAACGGTAAAGCTTAGAGTCAACACACTTACCTCTTTCATCTTTGTCAAGCTTTGTAGATGAGCTCATAGGTGTGGCTTGAGGCTTTGCATTCTCCAAGCCAAACTTCTTGAGCATATCCTTTATGTACTTTGCTTGATTAATGAAGGTGCCATCCTTCTTTTGCTTGATTTGGAGTCCCAAAAAGAATGAGAGCTCCCCCATCATGCTCATCTCGAATTCACCTTGCATTAGCTTAGCAAACTCTTGGCAATGACATTCGTTAGTAGAACCAAAAATAATATCATCAACATAAATTTGAACTACTAAGATGTCATTTTTATACATTTTTATAAAAAGTGTAGTGTCCACCTTACCTTTTTCAAAACCCTTTTCAATTAAAAAGTTTGAAAGTCTTTCATACCAAGCTCTAGGAGCTTGTTTTAAACCATAAAGAGCTTTAGTGAGTTTGAAAACATGATTTGGAAATTTTGAGTCTTCAAAACTCGGTGGTTGTTCCACATACACTTCTTCATTTATAAAACCATTTAAAAATGCGCTTTTAACATCCATTTGAAAAAGCTTGAAATTATGATAACATGCATATGCAAGTAACATCCTAATGGCTTCCATTCTAGCTACGGGTGCATAGGTTTCATCAAAATCTATTCCCTCTTCTTGAGTGTAACCTTGTGCTACTAGTCTAGCTTTATTTCTCACAATGTTACCACTCTCATCTAGCTTGTTCCTAAAGACCCATTTAGTTCCTATGGTAGATTGATTACTAGGCCTATCAACTAATGTCCAAATGTTACTTCTCTCAAATTGATTTAACTCTTCTTGCATAGCCATAATCCAAAAATCATCTTTCAATGCTTGTTTTATATTCTTAGGCTCTATGCATGAGATAAATGCAACATGATTCATTAATCTAAGAGAAGATCGAGTGGTTACCCCCTTGGATGGATCACCCAAGATTTCACCATCTTTGACATAGTTGAACTCCCTTAGGTAGCTCACTTCCTTTTCCTCAAGAGCCAAGTCCTTCAAGGCTTCAAGAGGTGGATCTTGTGTGTCCTCTTCTTTTGTTGTTGGAATCTCATCTTCTGAAGTTTGTCCTCCATCAAAGGCATTTATGATTCCTACATCATCATCACAAGAATCCTTCCTTGGAAGGAGGTTATCATCGAATACAACATGTATAGATTCTTCTACTACTAAAGTTCTCTTGTTAAATACTTGATAGCTTTAGAGGTTAAAGAATATCCTATGAAAATAGATTCATTACTTTTTGCATCAAATTTACCTAAGTTGTCTTTTCCATTATTTAAAACAAAACACTTGCAACCAAAAGGGTGAAAATAGCTAATGTTAGGTTTTTTAGATTTTAAAATCTCATAAGGTGTTTTCTTTAAAATTGGCCTAATCATTACTCGATTAACAATATAGCAAACGGTGTTTGTGGCTTCCGCCCAAAAATATTTAGGTAAATTATTTTCACAAAGCATGGTTCTAGCCATTTCTTGCAAAGTTCTATTTTTCCTCTCAACTATCCCATTTTTTTGAGGAGTTCGAGGAGCCGAAAAATTGTGGCTAATACCATTTTCATTCAAAAAATCATCAAACCTTAAATTTTGAAACTCGATTCCATGATCACTTCTAATATGTGAAATTCTAAGTTCAAGATCATTTTGGGTTAGTTTTGAAAATGTGATGAATTTTTCTAAAGCCTCATCTTTAGTACTTAAAAATAGAACCCAAGTAAATCTAGAAAAATCATCAACAAGTACAAATGCATAAGATTTACCACCCAAGCTCATAATCCTAATTGGCCCAAATAAATCCATATGGATTAGTTGTAAACATCTACTTGTAGAAAAATCATTAATGGATTTAAAGGAAGACTTATGTTGTTTACCCTTAGAGCATGCATCACAAATTTTATCGTTTGAGAATTTAATCTTGGGTAAACCTCTAACTAGATCAAGGGAAACTAGTTTTTCTAAAACACTAATGCTAGCATGTCCTAGTTTCCTATGCCACAACCATGGATCATTTTCATTTTGTGCTACTAAGCATGCACGAGATGTATGAATGTCATCTAGATGCACCATGTATATGTTCCCTATGCGATGACCTATGAGCAAAATATTATTAGATTTAATGTCTATAATTTTGCATCCATTTTTATCAAATAAAACATTCAATCCTTTATCACACAATTGACTTATGCTCAATAAGTTATGTTTAAGACCATCGACATACAAGACATTTTCAATGAGAATAGTAGAATGATTACCTATGGAGCCAATACCTTTAATGTGGCCTTTGGAGTTGTCGCCAAATGTCATAACTCCTCCACTTTTTAGCTTTAGATCCATGAATCTACTCTTGTCTCTGGTCATATGCCTTGAGCATCCACTATCAAGGTACCATGAGTTTTGACTTTGTGCTTTGGCCTTGTAGCAATGCTCCCCCTACAAACAAAGATATTAAGCTTTTGTTTTTGGTACCCAAATCATTTTGGGTCATGAGTGTTAGCTCCCAAAACCTTGGTTCCCTTAGGGATCCAAGATGACATAGCAATAATGTTATTAGATTTTACAAGTTCCTTAGGAACCCATACACTTCTAATTCTTTTAGTTCTACTATGTCTAGGAAAGCTACCTTGTTTGTAGTAGTTAGTCTTTTTCTTAGGTTGGTTTGTTCTTGAAGATTCACCTATTTCATGCTTGACACTACCAACATTTTTAAGACTTTTTGGGCTTATTTAGCTCATCCAACACCTTTCGGTGTTCACTATTACATTGAGACAAAATATTATTAAGGTCAACATTTTCATCTTGAAAAAATTTTAGTTCATCTTTCAACCCTAATATCTTTTTCTCAAATTTTGAATTAGCTTGAGAGAGTGAGTCATTTTTCTCATTTAGTTCCAAAATGATTTTCTTATTCCTAATGACCGACTCCTTGTATTTCTCAACTAATTCATCATAGACCTCTTGTAACTCATCATATGCATCATTTAATTCATCAAATGTAAAATCTAAAGATGATGAGTTAGAGGTTACCATGGAGGAATCTTCCTCAAGTGCCATGAGGCAAAGGTTGGCCACTTCTTGTTCATCATCCTCCAATGACTCCTCATCACTCCAAGTAGCAAGCTTGGCTTTGAGCTTCTTCTTCTTCACAAAGCCCTTCTTCTTGAGTTGAGGGCACTCCGAACATATGTGGCCGGGTTTATTGCACTCGAAGAAAATGATTTGATCCCTTGCTTCTTCTTTGTTCTTGCCTTTGAAGTCCATCTTCCTTTGAATTTTTCTTCCCCGGTTGGACCTCATAAAGCGTGAGAATCGTTAGGCTATCATAGCCAATTCTTCTAGCTCATCCTCATCACTAGAAGAGCTCTCCTCAAGTAATGAAGCTTTGAGAGCTATTCCCATCTTCTTCTTATTTTCTACCTCTAACTTTTCTACTCTCTTCTTCTCTTCTTCCCTTCCTTGCTTCATAATCTCATGAGTAAGGAGAGAACCCAATAGCTCATCAAGCTTTAAAGTCTTCAAGTTTTTAGCTTCTATGATGGCGGTTCTCCTCCCATCCCAAGATTCGGGAAGTGAATAGAGTAGCTTCCGGACAAGCTTGTCTTCCGGTATTGTCTCTCCAAATCCTTTGAGCCCATTGACTATCGTTGAGAAGCGATCAAACATCTTGGACACCGTCTCATCGTGCTCCATCTTGAAATTTTCATAACTAAGATTGAGAATTCCAATCTTAGTTTCCTTGACATCATTGGTTCCCTCATAGGTAGTCTCAAGAGTGTCCCACACTTCTTTGGCACTCTCAATGGATGACACTTTAGAATAGATGTCCGGACCGAATGAACAAAAGAGCATGTGGAGAGCTTTGTCATTTATTTAGATCTTTCTTCTTTCTTCTTCACTCATTTCCACCTTTTTCTTCAAAACCATCTCCCCTTCACTATCTTGCTTCAATGGAATGTAAGGGCCATCTTCAATGACATCCCAAACTAAGTAGTCATTGGACTTGATGAAGAGATGCATTCTATTATTCCAAAATGGATAGTTGTCACCATTGAAGAAAGGAGGCTTTGTAGTGGATTGAGACTCACACATGCCCGAACCGGAGGTAGAAGTCATCTCTTGATTTTTGGATGATCACACTCTTCCTAGGAACTCCTCTTGTGGTTGTTAATCCTCAAAGAGGTAGGCTCTGATACCAATTGTTGAGTGGATCGAATGATCGAAATGAACCAAGAGGGATGGTGAATTGGATTTTTAAAGGTTTAGGTGGTGGAAATTGCAAATTAAAAAGATAGACAATGAATTTTAGAGTGGTTCAAGTTCCAAATGAACTCTACATCCACTACCTTAGATTCACTAAGTATTTGCAACAATTCCATTAATTGCTCTTCCCCTTTTCTAGGCTAAGGAGGCAACCCTTACAATTTTCGGTTAAATTTTCTACCCAAAATTTAACCCAATCCTCACACAAATAGAACAAAGATTTTGTTGGCTAAGAAAGTATCTCTCAATACAAATTGTAGCCCAATTACAAGCACTCAACCCAATTGAAATGATAAGAATGAAAAATACAATTGAGGTTTCTAGACAATATTGGGATTTAGGCACAAATGCTTGGATTTGATGTTTGGATGTTTGCTTTTGGATCAATAGTTGTTGTTGGAGCTTTTAGAGGTCCCTTTTATACCTTCTCATTGATTTCTAGCCGTTGTGGTTGTTGCATTCATCAATAGAGCCGTTGGGAGTGTTATCTCACCTCCATAAATGTAGTCTGCAACCACCCGTTTCGAAATGCCCGACCCTGTTTCGAAATAGACCAAAATAGAAAGAGCCGTTGGGGTGCATTTAAGAGCCCGTATCGAAACGATCTTACCCGTTTCGAAACACTTTTGCCACTGTCAAGGGTCATTTCGAAACGGCTTGAACTCGTTTCGAAACGCCTTAACGGTTTCTTGAAAATCAGTTAAAAACTTGCAACGGTCATATTTTTCAAATTAAATGAAGAACCGTTTCGAAACACTTGATGTTGTTTCGATACGGGTTCTCTATGTTCTAAAGCCGTTTCGATACTTGTTTCGAAACATGGGTTGACAGTGTTGAAAACGTTTCGATACCCGTTCGAAACATGGGTTGACAGTTTCAAAACCGTTTCGAAATGCCTTAGGCCGTTTTGAAACATTGACTCGAAAAACATTGTTTCGGCTTTAAGAACAGTTAGAAAATATTTGGAAAACTTAGTTTTTAACTTAGGCATATTCTTTAAATCATATGGGGATGTTTGAGGACTTAAAAATTCGTTTTGACATTTTCAATTTAGTCCTTAGGTTCTTTAGTTATATCAAAATTAAAATATCGGTTTCACAATAATTATAGATAGTAAGCACCAATGTATCGAATATGAAGGCTTACCTATAATTTGTTTTGGATGTGGGAAGTATGGTCATTCAAAAGAAATTTGCGGGAGTACAGGATCGAGCAAGGGCAAGGAAGAGGTGGATGAACATGCGTCGACGGGGAAGGATGAGCCCTTCAGTCCGTGGATGCATGTATCGGGGAGAAGGAAACGACCGCATGCATCTAAGAAAATGGTCCCTAACCAGCACGTTCCACAACATGAAGAGGGTTCACGGTTTGGCGTCTTGAGTGAGTTGTCTATGGAGGATTCGATATGTATGGCTAATGTTGAGAGTGTTGAGGTACCCATGCCTACCGGTATTACTGATCAGGTGCATACTAGTACTGGGAGGGATCCTGTTGTTGAACTGCCCGAAGCTACGCCTAATGTGCGTGTGGTGTTGCTGTTGCGTCCGTGTCGCATATGGATGAGGCAGCAGTGAAGAATGGCACGCTTGTAGGAGTAGGTGACGCACTGAGTGTGCGCGTTAATGCAGATCCGTCTGAGGTTATGGAATATGCAGTTTCTGTCTGTGATTTGATGGAACGTGCGAGCCCACAGGTTGCGGCTAAAGACACGGTTCGGCTTGCGCCTTCTTCCCTTCATCCCGGTAATCACACCACGATACGTATTATTGAGAAAGGTGGCTAGAAGACACCCAAAGATAATTCCGGGAGACATCATAACACTTCGACACGTAGCGTTGCCTCTAAGAGCCAAAACTGTAGCTTGCAGGTTGCTAAAGAGATGGTTCGGAAGGGTATGAAGTCGAAAAAGATAGATGAAAGTGCTGCGAAGCGCGTTCCAGTTAAGGATTTGGCAGTTAATTTGTCAAATGCCCTTTCGCTTAAATATGGTAACACTGTGCCTATTGTCAATGATGGACGAGCATCGAAAAATGTACAAGGTAGTTCGATCAGATGGGTTGATAATTCGACATTTGAAGGGGCGTCGACTAGCTTGCGTCAGTGAGTTTCTCTTCTTTCCCGTTTTGTTTTATTTTATCCTTATGGTTAAAGTCATTTTCTGGAATGTGTAAGGGGCTTTGGACATTGCTTTTAACCGTTATTTTAGGTTGCTTATTAGTACACAGTCACTAGATATTTTTTTGATCATGGAGGCGAGAATTAGTGGGCAGTTGGCTGATACTTTTATTAGACGATCTGGTTATGCGCATTCGTACCATGTTGAAGCTACTGGACTTTTTGGACGTATCTGGGTTCTTTGGCGGGATACGACATGCTTAGATATTCTGTCTGTTTCTAATCAGTTTTTGCATGGCATTTGTATTGATGGTAACCCTTCTCGGACCTTCTTTATAACTACTATTTATGCGAGTCCGGAAGCTAGTCGTCGGAGATTGCTATGAGATCAATTGCATGCTCTCGATCTAGGAGGTAACAGACCTTGGGTGTTGGGGGTGATTTTAATGCTATTTTCTCCTCTTCAGAACGACAAGGTGGTTCAAGTAGGAGATTCAGGATTTCACCTCTGTTTAGTGATTTTATTTTCTCTTCTGGTCTCCTTGATATGAGTTTTTTCGGGCCTCGCTTTACTTGGAAGAGGGGGGATCTAAGTCACTGGCTTGATAGATGCTTATGTAATGCATGATGGTATGAGCACTTTGTTGATTCGGAGGTTTTTCACCTACAACAGCTTGGGTCTAATCATAGACCCATTCTCCTTTCGACGGATCCTAGGCAGGGGAATCAAGGTGTGCGGCCTTATCGGTTCATTGCTGCGTGGCAAGATCACCCCTAATTTTGAGAGGTTTTTGTCTGATAATTGGGATAGTGAAAAATCGGCTTTTGATAACTTACAGGAATTTCAACAGCACACCAAGCGATGGAATAAAGAAACTTTTGGTCATATAGGTGGTCGTAAGCAACAATTGTTAGCTCGGATACGCGGGGCTGAGATTGCTTTGGAAAGGGTGACTAACCCATATCTTCTCGAACTTGCTAATAGTTTGAAGAATGACCTTGACGAGGTGCTTAAACAGGAAGAGAGTCTATGGTTCCAAAAGTCGCGCACTAGATGGATTTCACAGGGTGACCGTAATACAAAGTTTTTTCATGCCTCCACCTTGAGTAGAAGACGACGAAATACTATTCGTATGTTGCGTATTAGCAACGATGCTTGGTGTGACAACCCCTATGTGCTAAAAGCTCATGTGATTACATATTTTTCTGAGCTTTTCACCACGGGCAGCCGTACCTTACCTAGGGAGGATTTCTGTGATGGCTTCCCGCGTATACCACATGAGCGTTTATATGAGTTGATTCGTGAGGTGACTTTAGAAGAGGTGCAGGATGTTGTGTTTAGTATGGATCCGTTCAAGGCTCCTGGCGCAGATGAGTTTCAGGCGGGTTTTTTTTCCAGCGGAATTGGAGTACTATTGGCGAATCGATCCATCGGTTTGTTCATGACTTCTTTACCACAGGGCTTTTGCCGGATGATGCTAATAGAACCCTCTTAGTGCTCATTCCTAAAGTGCCTAACCCGGAAAAGATAAGTCAATTTCGCCCTATTGGTTTATGCATTGTGCTTTATAAAGTTGTCATAAAGATTTTAGTTAATCGCCTTAAACCCTTCTTGTCAGATTGGATTGCACAGACCCATGTTAGCTTTGTGCCCGACCGTCAAATAACAAATAATGTGATCCTTGCACAAGAGGTTATTGATGGGAAGTTTGAGATGGCTGGCACACAAATTTTTGGTGGGATCGCTGGCTTGATATTGATCAACCTCTTGCATCGTTTTCCTTGGTTAGTGCTCAATCGGCCTCCCTTCCCGTGGCTGCCATGGTGCACCGCTCGGGTACATGGGATTGGGACAAACTTGATGAGGTGCTTCCACCTAGCAAGGTTATGGCAATTGCTGCCGTGCACCCGCCTCGTGCGTCGTTTGGCCGTGATAAGACAAGATGGAGGTGGGACGACTCGAGATTATTCTCAACGGCCACTACGTATGCTGCTTTAAATGGAGAGATGGGTAGTCAGGCTAATTCACTTTGGAAGGTGATTTGGAAGCTTAATGTCCCCCAACGTGTTCGCACCTTTATTTGGCTATTCGCCCATGACCATATTCTTACTAATGTTGAACGTTGCCGATGGCATATGGCCTCCTCTAGTAGTTGTTCTTCTTGCGGGAGTGACTTGGAGGATACGAATCATATTCTTTGTTCTTGCCCCATGGCGCGTCGAGTATGGTCTTACTTTGTTTTCCCTTCCCAATTTCATAGATTCATGCAGCTACCCTTACATGAATGGCTCTCATCCAATATAATGGGCACTAACGTTAGAGTATCGCTGCAACCCCACTGGTCGATGTTGTTTGCGATCGTATGCTGAGGTTTGTGGAAGGATCGATGCGCTCGTACTTTCGACAATGACCAACTGCACATCGGGGATGTTGTGCGTTTTGCTGTGCGTATGAGGGATGAGTGCGCAGCTGCTCCTTTGGATAATTGGATGCCTCCACAGTTGCGTGCTGGTGTGCTGGAAACCACGGACGTTAGCTGGACCAAACCAGGGCTGGGGCGTGTGAAGATCAACTCCGACGACACTGTTGGTGGTGCGAATGGCATGGCTGCCATCGGGGGTGTTATCCGCGATGCTACGGGTAAGTGGTTATTTGGTTTCTCAAAGAGTATTGACGTTTGTTCGGTGATTATGGCCTAGTTATGGGCAGCGCATGAGGCTCTGAGATATGCTTGGGATCTTGAATATCGCCATGTTGATTTAGAGGTTGATAATGTTACTGTGGTTAAGATTATTGGCAACACCTCTTTGTGCCTTCATGATAATGCTTTGATGGTGAGCATAAAGAATTATGTGAGTCAAGATTGGGATATCACCATGAATCATATCTCTCGAAAGGCGAATATGGTTGCGGATAAGTTGACAAGCTTGGCTCGGGGGCATCCGGTGGGAGAATGGACTTTCACGATACCTCCGCCTACGGTTGAGGTACTTGTTACTCGGGATCGTATGTGAGTACCCTTTTATTTTTTCATGTAGCGCTTTTGCGCATGTCGCTTCTTCTCTTATGATGTATATACCACCATTTGTACTCTTTCCCCCATTTAGGTTTAGAGGGGTTTTTAACGAGGCACATGGGGTATTCTTTTTTTCAATAAAAAAAGTTCAAATACTTTTTTAAACTTATAAATTTTAGCCGCTTGTTCGTTTATTCTAAATCTGTCGTTTTGTATTTTTTAATCTTGTTTTGACCCATGATCGGCAACATTAATTTTAGTGTTGATCGTTGATTGTTAGTGTTTAATCTTTTCCATATTTTTTTATATTTCGCTTTAGTTTTTTTAGTTTTTAATAAAATTCTATGTGTTTTGATTATCTTATTCTCCCAAAATCTTATTGCGTTTGTTTTTCTCCGCTTTTGTGGCATGTCTTTTCTCTGCCTTTATGGCACGTCTCTGTCTTATGACATGTCTCTGTCTCATAACACATTTTCTGGATACCTTTGTGGTCGCTTGATGCTCGTGTAGTGTGTCTCACGACGTTTGTTCTTGATTTGGGTTTGTAAGTGTTGTTGGATAGCTTGATTCCCTTTTGTGATTGTTTGCCGATATAATCAGAATTGTGTAGCGAATCAGAGCCTATGGAAACGACGGAAAAATATTTTCAATTTTCTATTGTGGACTTCATTTAATTCATGTTTTGACAACTCACCATGAGGGTCTTTGTATAATGGACTTCAAAGATTTGTTGTGGTACAAAAAATAAGTGTCTATTTTGGCCGAACAATCTTTAGTTTTCTTTCTTTTGAATATGTCATTTTATTGTTTTTTTTTATGTTTGAAACCTTTGAAAAGTTATATTCTTATTTTTTATTTATTAATAAAGATATTTTGGTTTCAAATTTAAAAAAAAATCAAAAGTTCAGATCTTAGTATTATAAATAAAATAAAGAGTAAACTACACCAGTGACCACTAAACTATAGGGTTGGTGTCAATTTAACCACTATATTTTTAATTTTGTCAAATATACCACTTAACTTTTTAAATGGTTCCAATTAAGCCGTCGCCGTTAAAAAATGAAAAAATTGACGGAACTGTTAAAAAATGGTATAATTATACATTTGGTCTTTATATTTATACAATATATCAATTTAGTCCTAATTTTAATCTAATAAAATAAATTAATTATTCAATAAAATGATGACACATGTCACTACCATAATGGAGGTCTTTAATTATTTTTATTTAATTTGGAGGTAGAAAAATGCTAACATAGAGATTGCTTCCAAGGGGAATCAAACCTGAGATGTTGGAATGCAAGGGGTGGGTGCTTTCCACTAAGCCAAACACTTTTTTGTGCTATGAGATACAATCTTTGATATATATTTAAATGGTATTAGACTATTAGTGCCTAGAAAAATGGAAGAAGAGAAAAAGATGTTGGGTGGATTCAAACTTGGAACATTAGAGTGGAAAGCACACATGCTTACCACTAAGCCAACCCCATTTTTATGATATAAAACCCAACATTTAATATATGTCATATATGAATTTTAATGCTCGTAAAAAGTAAGAAAATGTGATTTTAGAAAATTCGAACATGACATATGTGTATAAACATCTAACCTAATTAAATAAACCTAACAATTAAACTAAAGTTAACAATATTTTATATATTTTTTAAATTATAGTTCGCGCACTATTTAAAATAAAAGATTTAAAACTATATGAAATTCATGTTGAATTATTTTCATGGGTTTGGATTCCCTAAATAAATTTACTATAATTTTATTTTTTATATAATTATATATAATAATTTAATTAATTTTTTTAAATATTAAAATTATTAAATTGATTTTTAACTTAATTAATATTTTTTAAAATCAATTTATTAATTTTAATTTTTTAATATAATTATATATAATAATTTAATTGGTTTTTAAAAAATTAAATTACTAAATTGATTTTAAAAATATTAATTAAGTTAAAAATCAATTTAATATTTAAAAAATAATTAAATTATTATATATAATTATATTAAAAATTAAAATTATATTAAATTTATTTAGCGAATCCAAACCCATGAACATAATTCAAAATGAATTTAATATAATTTTAAATTTTCTATTTTAAATCGTACACGAACTATAATTAAAAAATATATAAAATATTGTTAACTTTAATTTAATTATTAAGTTTATTTAATAAGGTTAAATATTTATACACATATATTAAATGTTGGGTTTTATATCATAAAAATGGGGTTGGCTTAGTGCTAAGTATGTGTGCTTTCCACTCCAATGTTCTAGGTTTAAATCCCCCAACATCATTTTCTTTTCTTCCATTTTTATAGGCACTAATACCATTTAAACATATATCAAAGATTGTATCTCATAGCACAAAAAAGTGTTTGGCCTGGTGGCAAGCACCCGCCCCTTATATTCCAAGGACTTAGATTTGATTCCCCTTGGAAGCAATCTTCATGTTAGCTTTTTTTTCACCTCCAATTGGGTATGACACGTGTCACCACCTGATTGGAGGTGAAAAAATAATTAAAGACTTCCAATAAGGTGATGACACGTGTCATCATCTTATTAAATAATTAATTTATTTTATTAGATTAAAATTAGGATTAAATTGATATATTGTATAAATATAGAGGACCAAATGTGTAATTATACCAATTTTTTAACAGTTCTTTCAACTTTTTCGTTTTTTAACGGCGGGTGGCTGAATTGGAACCATTTAAATAGTTAAGTGGTATATTTGACAAAATTAAAAATATAGTGGTCAAATCAATATCAATCTTATAGTTTGATGGTCACTGGTGTAATTTATCCTAAAATAAATTAAATCGAGAAGGTTGTCTTTATAATATATATGAGGCCAACATTTATGTGTTGCCTCCTTGAGCAGTGCATTTGGTTGTGTTTTATTTCATTGTCTTTTGGCCGCCAATAAGGAGGCATTGTGGTGGGCGCGAATTGGCTTTGGTAATTTTTGGTTTAATAATTGGTGTATCTAATTTATTTATCGATTAATTTGAATCGAGTACTACAAAGATTTATTATGAGAACAACTATTTAAATCTAATTTGTTCCATTCACACGCCAAAATTCGAAATGTTTACCTTGTTTAAGGATATAGAACCTCACCTAGACTAACAAGTTGTCAGTAATTGGATTAGGTATTTGATTGATCTTATAAATTTGGGTAATTGAATTGTATATTGTTATTAAAACATCAGTAGCGGATGTGACGCTAAATTTTTTAAGTAAGATTAGAGATTCAAATCTTGATATTATAAATAAAAAATGAAATTATAAGAGTCGTCTCATAATAAACTTATGCATATTCGATATAAATTAACATGTCAATAGATCAAGACATGGATGGTTATAAAAAAAATACCAATTGTGCTATTTGATGCGAAACTCTATATTATTTAGATAAGGATAAAAAATATGTATAATTACATATGTAGTGATTTATATTTACACATTAAATCAATTCAGTCACAAAGATTTCATATTAATCCGTTCTGGACGGGTGGCCCGTTTTAGAGAGAGTGCACGTGCGTGGTAAAGGAGAGTAATTATGATATTTATGTATCATGTTTATATATTTTTTATATATACGCTAAATAGTTATATTTTGATATAAAGTTGTGTAAAATTTTATGCAACCCTTCTATAAAATTTAAAACCTAAATCTCAAACCTTAATACCCTAAAACCTAAATCATAAACCTTAAACCTTAAACTCTAAATTCTAACTATAAACCTTAAATGCTATACCCTACATCCTAAACCCCTAAACCATAACCTAAAACCCTAAATTATAAAGTTGAAAGGCTTGTGTAAACTAAAGTTTACACAAGCTTGTGTATCAAAGACACTGTTTGACAATTAGCGGATAGATGATAGCGAATTACATTAGCTGATAGCGGATTACATTAGCTAATTTGACTAGCGGATTGTATTAACTAATTGTATAAAAGTGTTTGGTAAAATTAACTGATAGCCGATAGCTGTTTGATTATTTAAACAAGCAAAATGGCATATAAAGACGTGATTATATTCAATACTTGTTTGAATAGTTTATTAGTTATCAATATTTTGTATCTAATTAATATTAATTAGATTTATAAAAATTATTTTTTTAATATAACTTTACTAAACATATTCGAAGAATTTATATATTAATTTATTATTTATATAATTATTTTAATATAATTTAATTAATTATTAAATTTAAATACACATATAAATACGTGATAATAAAAAAACCAAGGCACCTACCAATTCCAGACCTCAATCATCGCAACCCCAAACATGCAAAAATCAAACAAATATTTTTCAATTATTCTTAATTAAACTAAATAATTAAATATGAAACATGAAGGGGAAAATTGTAAAGAACACACGATGGAAAAAATGGAAGAAAATAATCATACAAATTGAAGAAAATATTTAATTTAGGTTATTTGGAGATTTTCAGTAATTGTTAAGGGTAAAAGAGTCTTTACAACTCTAATATTAAATTTTTAATCTTAAAAAGCTCATATTAGCGGCTTTTTAAAATTAGAGGTTTTACCCAAATCCGCTATTTTCAATCTATTATTAGCCAAACATCAAAATTAGCAGATTTGACTGGTCAAACCTCTAATTATAGCTCAAACCTCTAATTTTAGCTCAAACCGCTCTTTACCAAACAATGACAAAATATTTTCATATGCTGAATATACATAAGTAAAAAATCTTTATTGTCACATAATTATAAGGATAATTTTATTTTGACCATCAAATTATGAATTTGTTCAATCAAGTCACCTGACTATTTAAGTAATATCAAGTAAACCACAAATTTAACGGAAATGTTGATGTGACAGTTTAATTATTTGTATAATTACATATTTAGTCATTTATATTTACACAATCAATCAATTTAGTCATTATTCAAAAAATTAATAAATTTAACAGAATTTAACCCAAACTATGGGCGAAAACAGTAACGTGACAATTAACAAAAATTTATATAATTACACATTTAATACCGTTACTTAAATATTTCATCAATTTGTTCATTATTTTAATTTAATTCAATAAATTTAATTCTAATGAGAATCGAACCGGAACGTGTAGGTGGGATGGAAGAGCTCTAACCACTGAGCAAAGAGCATTTATTAAAGTTTTACAACATATTTGATTAAAGGTTAACTTCTCGGTGAGAATTAAAGAAGTAAAAATATGGTTCAAGGGATTCGAACTCAAGACCATTGAGTATATATAAAAGGCCATTATCACTTAAACAAGCCCAACACTTAAATAATTTGACAATATCTAAAACATTTAAAATTATTATATGTTCTAAATTTAATAATTTCCAATGTTTTAAATAATTCTTTGGATATTTTATTTGTAGGTTTAGGAATTGTTGAGTGGATCGTAGAATCGATTTAAGCCAAGAGAGAGGGTGAATTGGATTTTTAGAAATTTTGGTGGAGTGGAAAAAAATTTGCTAGACAAGAAATTTAGAGTGATTCAAATTCCAATTGAACTCTACATCCACTACCTTAGCTTCACTAAGGATTTTTCCAACAACTCCACTAGTTGATCTTCTCCTTTTTTAGGCTTAGGAGGAAACCTTTACAAAGTGGTCAATTTTTCTACCCAAAAATTGACCCAATCCTCACTCAAAGATTACAAAGAAGTTTAAGGCTAATAGCTAGTATCTCTCAATACAAATGCAGCCCTTTTTACAAGCACTCACTCAATTGAATAAATAAGATTGAAAATACAAGGTTCTATAATTGGGGTTTACAAGAAAATATGAGATTTTAGCACTATAGGTTGAATTTGATGTTTGGATAATTATTTTTGGATAACTAGTTGTTGCTGGTGCTTTTAGAGGTCTCTTTTATACCTTCTCATTGAATTCTAGCCGTTGGGGTTGTTGCCTTCATTATTATAGCCGTTGGGATGTTATCTTCCCTCTAAAAATGCAGTCTGCAACTACCCGTTCCGAAACGCCCGACCCTGTTTCGAAACAGACCAAAATAGAAAGAACCGTTAGGGTGTAATTAATAGGCCGTACTGGAACGGACACGATCATTTTGATACGCTAAGAGCATGTTCCGAAACGTGCTGAAACCTGTTTCGAAACAATTTTCCACTGTCAAAACATGTATCAAAACGACATAGAAGCATTTCGATACGCCTTAACTGTATCTTTAAAATCAGTTATAAAACTTCAACGGTCATATTTTGAAACCAAGTTTGAAATACGTTTCGAAACATTTGAGGTCATTTCGATACAGCCGTAGCTAAACGGTTCAAACTGTTATGTTGTTCTTCACCCGTTTCGAAACACAAATAGTTGTTTCGATACACCCGTATCGAAACGGGAAAGCTAGTTCCAAAACAGAGGTTAACAGTTTCAAAATTTTCCGAAACGCCCAAAGGCCGTTCTGAAACGGTGACTCGAAAATCACTGTTTTGAATTGGTAAATACATAGAATTTTTTTGATAAGTTTAAGTTTTGACTTGGACATTTTTTTAAAACATAGGGAGGTTTTGAGGACTTAAAAATTTATTTTCTCTTTTTCAATTTAGTCCTTAAATCCTTTGTTATATCAAAATCAATTAATTAGTTTTACAATCTCCCCCTTTTTGATATAACAAAACCATGTTTGAATTTTTAAGAATTTTGAAATCTTGAAGACGTTCTAACTCCCCCTCAATGTAAGATGGGTTTTAAAGTTTTGAAGAGATTTAAAATTCAAGTGTTTGAAACTTAAAACCAACTTAAAATTTTTTGCCTCTTATATTACTTCTCCTCCTTTTTGTTAGATAAAAAAGAATAATAATCAAGGCTAATCATGAGAAGAAACAAGGTTATAAGAAAGAAACCAAACAACATAATATATATCATTAAGTTCAAGAAACAAATAACCAAACACAAATACTTAAAGCAATAGAGTTTAAGCTCAATCCAAACAAAATAAGCAAATCATAGGTCTTTAAAGCATAAAAAGATAGAAAGGTGCAAACTTATTCCTAATATGATAGACTCATATGATATACAATGGAAATCCTAAGCCTCATCATCATCATCACCATCATCATCAAAAGAATCATTATTGTCTTTATCTTGAGCACGACGATAGTTCCTCCAATCACCATAGAATGTGGAGAAAGATAAGTCCATAGATGATTGTTGATTCTCAAGAGTGCAAAGACGATTCTCGTTTTCAAGAACACGATCCTCCAAGGATTGCAAACGAGTATTGATAGCACCAAATTCTGAAGCCATGTTCGTATCAATCGAGTTGAACCGCTCGGTAAGGGAAGCCATAAGAGCCTCATTGTTAGGAGCCGAAGCTTGAGGTGGAGGCTCAACTTGAGGTGCCGGAGCTCGCCTATCAACACGAACCCATTGGCCAAGAGTATAACGAAACTCGGACTTAATGAGAGAAGATTCACCAATCTTGCGCTTGCGGGGTTTCGGAGAATCATAAGAGCAATCAAGGTTGAGGGTACCAAAGACATAGCTTAAAACAGCCTCATAAGTGAAGGATGTAAGTGCATCGGTGGTGCGAATCTTCACTTGATGGACCATCTCGGCGAACATGATTTTAACAAGGTTTGGTTGTTGTCCTTGGCGAAAGCACTCTAACCAAAAATAGTCAACTTGACGAACATGGGCAAATTTACATCCTGAAGGGCGGATGAACCAAGAGATCATCAAATGAAGGAACCGCTCATGAGCATCCAATGTCAGAACGAATCCAGTGTGAGCACCAAAGTGGTTCTCATCCTCAATGCCTTCATCTTTGAGACCAAGAGCATTCTCTAAAATGGGTAAATCAATAGTGAACTTCCTCCCCAAAAGGTACGACTCAATGCCAATCACCTCGGTATGATCTTCATTATCAATAAGAACGACATTGGAATAGAAAAGGAGAACCATATGCTTGTAGACAATGTCTGGAATGCTCAAAAAGGCTAAGAAGCTCCATTCTCGCAAACGAGCTAGATAGCGGAATTCAAAGCGCTCAGAGTCAAGGAACTTGATATCCACAACAATCTCGGCGAACGGCTAAATCTTTAATGATTTTGAAACGGTCCTTAGTCACTTGATTCCGAAGACTCTTTTAAAAAAGAAGGGTGAGGTTAGGACGAATGTTTGCTTGGGTTGAAGCTTCACCCGTTTGAGTCTTGCGTTTCTTGTTAATGTTTTCCATGAAATCCCTAAAAACACAAAGCAAGCAAATAAAAATTTAAATGTATGCATGTTAGTCCTTAATTCAATCCAATGAAAAATCTCATTTAGGTTTGAAAGATAAACACTTTAAAAACATATATACATATATCAAAAAGATTTTTTATTTTTAAGAAGAAACAACTTTTGAAAAACACAAAAAATACGAGTAAAAACAAATATATTCGAAACAAAACTTTGAGATTTTGAATTTTTTTTTACAAATTTTGAAGAACCCAAGTTGCAAAACATATAAAATATACAAAACTAATATTTTTTAACCTATGATACGAATAAAATCAAAGGTAAAAGAAAAGGATGAAAAATACCTCAAAAAGGGTTTTTGGATGAATGAATGGAAGAAATTGCACCGATTTATTGAAGCCTGCTTACACTTTAGTTTGTGAGTAAAAGCCCTAAAGATTCGATGAAAAATAATGAGGTTTAGAGGGTTGTTATAGGGAAAATTGGGTTTAGGGTGTTTAGGAGTTTTAATGAAAAGCAAACTTTAGCAATTAAAGCCCTTAAAAAGCTGTTCGGATACGCGTTTCGGAACAAGCACGAAGAATCCGAAATGAGCGTACCGAAACGTTGACTGACGTTTCGAAACCTATTGACCATTCTGATACGGCTTTGACCGTATCAAATCCCAGGTGGTAACTCGTATCGGAACGCTTTTGGGCCGTTTCGATACAATTCTTGGCAGAGGCAAAACATTTTGAAACCCTTTTAGGCGTTTCGAAACACCCTGGTCATAAACCATTCTTTTAAGGCACCCGTATCGAAACAAATTGACCTATTTCGATACGCCTAGGCCTGGAGGTGCAGATGAGGCTCTAAAATGCAGAAAAAGTCAATTCTAATAAGTCCTAAATGCATAAATGCTATGTATGAGCAAGAGAAACACGTATAAACATAAACATACTCCCTCTAACTAAGAGCATAGATGAAATTAGGATTAAAAACACATAAGCATGATATTTTGCAAGAAATCAAGCAGTTTAAGCACAAAAGGTCCTAAAAGGTCAAGATAGGCTAGTTAGACCTAACTCTCTCCTAAGGGACCAAAAATGATCCTTATCTAGAGGCTTGGTAAAAATGTCTGCTAGCTGGTTCAAGGTGTCAACATACTCTATAACAACATCTTGCTTAAGGACATGATCTCTAATGAAATGATGTCTTATCTCTATGTGTTTGGTTTTAGAGTGTTGGATGGGATTTTTTGTTAGGCATATAGCACTAGTGTTGTCACATTTAAGGGGTATGATTTCAACTTTAACTCCATAATCTAAGAGTTTTTGCTTCATCCAAAGGACTTGAGCACAACAACTCCCTAAAGATATGTACTTGGCTCCGGTGGTAGATAAAACTACACTATTTTGTTTCTTAGAGAACCAAGATATGAGCATACTACCTAAGAATTGGGAAGCTCTCGAAGTACTTTTTCTATCAATTTTACAACCCTCATAATTTGCATCCGAATAAGCATCAAGGTTTAAGGTTGAGTGTCTAGGATACCAAAGACCTAAATAAGGAGTATCTCTAAGGTACCTAAAGATCCTTTTAACGGCTATAAGGTGAGACTCTCTAGGACTAGCTTGAAACCTAGCACACAAGCAAACACTAAACAATATATCTGGTCTACTTGCGGTAAGGTAAAGCAAAGATCCAATCATAGAGCGATAAAGCTTAGAGTCAACACACTTACCTCATTCATCTTTGTCAAGCTTTGTAGATGAGCTCGCTGGTGTGGCTTGAGGCTTTGCATTCTCCAAGCCAAACTTCATGAGCATATCTTTCACGTACTTTGCTTGATTTATGAAGGTGTCATCCTTCCTTTGTTTGATTTGGAGTCCCAAAAAGAATGAGAGCTCCCCCATCATGCTCATCTCGAATTCACCTTGCATTAACTTAGCAAACTCTTTGCAATGACATTAATTAGTAGATCCAAAAATAATATCATCAACATATATTTGCACTACTAAGATGTCATTTTTATACCTTTTATGAAAAGTGTAGTGTCCAGCTTACCTTTTTCAAAACCTTTTTCAATCAAAAAGTTTGAAAGCCTTTCATACCAAGCTCTAGGAGCTTGTTTTAAACCATAAAGTGCTTTGGTTAGCTTAAAAACATGATTTGGAAATTTTGAATCCTCAAAACCTGGTGGTTATTCCACATACACTTCTTCATTTATAAAACCATTCAAAACTTGAAATCATGATAACATGCATATGCAAGCAACATCCTAATAGCTTACATTCTAGCTACGGGAGCATTAGTTTCATCAAAATCAATTCCCTCTTCTTGAGTGTAACCTTGAGCAACTCGTCTAGCTTTGTTTCTCACAATGTTACCACTCTCGTCTAGTTTATTCCTAAATACCCATTTAGTTTATATAGTCGATTGATTATTAGGTCTTTCAACTAAGGTACATACATTACTTATCTCAAATTTGTTTAACTCTTCTTGCATAGCCATAATCCAAAAACCATCTTTTAATGATTCATTAATATTCTTAGGCTCAACGTATGAGATAAAATCAATATGATTCATGAGTTTGAGAGAAGATCTAGTAGTTACCCCATTGGATGGATCATGATAACATCCATTTGAAAAAGCTTGAAATCTTGATAACATGCATATTCAAGCAACATCCTAATAGCTTACATTCTAGCTACGGGAGCATTAGTTTCATCAAAATCAATTCTCTCTTCTTGAGTGTAACCTTGAGCAACTCGTCTAGCTTTGTTTCTCACAATGTTACCACTCTCATCTAGTTTATTCCTAAATACCCATTTAGTTCATATAGTAGATTGATTATTAGGTCTTTCAACTAAGGTCCATACATTACTTATCTCAAATTTGTTTAACTCTTCTTGCATATCCATAATCCAAAAACCATCTTTTAATGCTTCTTTAATATTCTTAGGCTCAATGCATGAGATAAAAGCAATATGATTCATGAGTTTAAGAGAAGATCTAGTAGTTACCCCATTGGATGGATCACCCAAGATTTCACCACCTTTGACATAGTTGTACTCCATTGGGTAGCTCACTTGCTTTTCCTCAAGAGCCAAGTCCTACAAGGCTTCAAGAGGTGGATCTTGTGCATATTCTTTTTTAGTTGGAATCTCATTCTCCTTTGAAGTTTGTCCTCCTTCAAAGGCATCAAGGATTCCTACATCATCATCATCACAAGATTCCTTCCTCGGAAGGAGGTAATCATTGAAAAAACATGTATAGACTCTTCTACTACCAAAGTTCTTTTATTAAATACACGATAGGCTTTAGAGTTTATAGAATATCCTAAGAAAATAGCTTCATCACTTTTAGCATCAAATTTACCTAAGTTGTCATTTCCATTGTTTAAAACAAAACACTTACAACCAAATGGATGAAAATAGCTAATGTTAGGCTTCTTATATTTTAAAATCTCATATGGTGTTTTCTTTAAAAGTGGCCTAATCATTACTTGATTTACAATGTAGCAAGCGGTATTTGTGGCTTCCGCCCAAAAGTATTTAGGTAAATTGTTTTCACAAAGCATGGTTCTAGTCATTTCTTGTAAAGTCCTATTTTTCCTCTCAACTACCCTATTTTGTTGAGGAGTTTGAGGTGCCGAAAAATTGTGGCTAATACCATTTTCATTTAAAAACTCTTCAAAACCTAGATTTTGATACTCGGTTCCATGATCACTTCTAATGTGAGAAATCTTAAGTTCAAGATCATTTTGAGTTAATTTTAAAAACGTGATGAATTTTTCTAAAACCTCATCTTTTGTACTTAAGATTAGAACCCAAGTAAACCTAGAATAGTCATCAACAAGTACAAAAACATACGATTTACCACCCAAGCTCATAGTACCAATAGGCCCAAGAAGATCCATATAAATTAATTGTAAACATCTACTAGTAGAGACATCATTAATGGATTTAAAGGATGATCTATGTTGTTTACCCTTAGATCATGCATCACATATTTTATCATTGGAGAACTTAATCTTGGGTAAACCTCTAACTAGATTTAGGGAAACTAATTTTTCTAAAACATTAATGCCAGCATGTCCTAGTTTCCTATGCCATAACCATGCATCATTTTCATCTTGTGCAACAAAACATGCATGGGATGTATGAATGTCATCTAGATGCACCATGTATATATTTCCTATGCGATGACCAATGAACATTATTTTATTTGATTTAATGTCAACAATTTTACACCCATTTTTATCAAATAAGAAATTAAACCCTTTATCACACAATTGACCAATGCTCAATAAATTATGGTTTAGAGCATTGACATACAAAACATTTTCAATGAGTATGGTAAAGTGATTACCTATGAAGCCAATACCTTCAATGTGGCCTTTGGTGTTGTCACCAAATGTCACTACATCTCCACTTTTGGCTTTAAGCCCATGAATCGACTCTTGTCTCCGGTCATGTGCCTCGAGCATCCACTACCAAGGTACCATGAGTTTTGACTTTGTGCTTTGGCCTTGTAGCAATGCTCCCCCTACAAACAAAGAGTTAAGCTTTGATTTTTGGTACCCAAATCATTTTGGGTCCATGAGTGTTAGTTCCCAAATACTTGGGAACCCATACACTTCTAACTTTCTTGTTCTTATGATACTTACGAGAGCCTCTTTGTTTGTGGTCAACAAAGTTTCTCTTCACATGTTGGGATTTTGAAGAAGATGCTTTTTCAAAACCGTTTTCCCAACATTGGTTAGAGAAGCTTTGAGTTTACTCCCCTCCTCTTGGCGGTCAACATGATATTTTTCAAGAAGGTCATTTAAATCATTTGATTTCTTTTCAAATGAGTTTGAGGAATTTTGTAAAACCAATACCTTCTTTTCTAATTCCGAGTTGGTTTTAGAAAGGGAGTCATTTTGGGTCCTTAAAACCAAAATCATTTTCTTATTTTTTTAAAACCAACTCCTTGTATTTCTCAACCAACTCATCATATACCTCTTGCAACTCATCATAAGCATCTTGAAGTTCATCGAATGTAAAATCAAAAGTAGATGAGTTAGAGGTTACCATAGAAGAATCCTCTTCAAGAGTCATGAGGCAAAGATTAGCCACTTCATGTTCCTCATCCTCGAATGACTTCTCATCACTCCAAGTAGCAACCTTGGCTTTGATCTTCTTCTTCTTCTCAAACCTCGACTTCTTGAGTTGAGGGCAATCAGAATGTATGTGACCCAACTTCTTGCACTCAAAGCAAAGATTGGATTCCTTTCTTCTTCTTTACCTTTGTTCTTGAAGTCCATTTTTCTTTGAAATTTTCTCCCTCGGTTGGACTTCATGAACCGTGAGAATCGTTTGGCTATCAAAGCCAATTTCTTAAAGTCTTCCTCCTCACTAGAAGACCTCTCCCCTTGTAGAGAAGGTTTGAGAGCAACACCTAGCTTTTTCATCTTTTCTACCTCATGCTTTTCTATCCTTCTCTTTTCCTTCTTCTTTTCTTCCTCTCTTCCTTGCTTCATGATTTCGTGTGTAAGAAGAGACCCAACAAGCTCATCAAGATTCAAAGTTTTCAAATTCTTTGCTTCAATGATGGTCGTCCTCTTACCATCCCAAGACTCCGGGAGAGAGAGTATAGAAGCTTCATCACTAGCTTATCTTATGAAATTACTTCATCGAATCCATTAAGGTCATTGTCGATGATCAAAAAACGATCAAACATCTTTGAGACGCTCTCATCGGGGTTCATTTTAAAATTCTCATAACTCAAGTTTAGCAACCTAATCTTCGTCTCTCTCACATCGCTAGTGCCTTCATAAGTCGTCTCCAAAGTGTCCCACACTTCCTTCGTGCTTTCGATAAATGAAACCTTTGAGTAGATATCCGGACCAAGTGCACAAAATATTATATGTAGAGCTTTGTCGTTGACTTGCATCCTCGACTATCTTCCTCGGTCATCTTCGAATTGACTTTCGGAACTAGTCTTCCTTCATCGGTTCTCTTAACCGGATTGTAGGGGCCTTTTTCCACTACATCCCAAACCATGTAATTCGTTGACTTGATGAAGAGACACATCCGATTCTTTCAGTATGGGTAGTTGTCCCCTTTGAAGAAGGGTGGTTTGGTGGTTGATTGTGACTCATAGTGGTTGGAGGTTGAAGTATATGTCATGTCTTGTCTTTAGAATAGATCACACTCTCCTAGGAAATCCTCTTTTGGTTCTTAATTCTTCAAAGAGGTAGGCTCTGATACCAATTGTTGATTGGATCGTATAATCGATTTAAGCCAAGAGGGGGTGAATTGGATTTTTAGAAATTTTGGTGGTGGAGTGGAAAATAAAAATTTGCTAGACAAGAGATTTAGAGTGGTTCAAGTTCCAATTGAACTCTACATCCACTACCTTAGCTTCACTAAGGATTTTCCAACAACTCCACTAGTTGATCTTCCCCTTTTTAGGTTTAGGAGGAATTCTTTATAAAGTGGTCAATTTTTCTACCCAAAAATTGACCCAATCTTCACTCAAAGATTACAAAGAAGTTTAAGGCTAATAGCTAGTATCTCTCAATACAAATGTAGCCCTTTTTACAAGCACTCAACCCAATTGAACAAATAAGATTGGAAATATAAGGTTCTACAATTGAGGTTTACAAGAAAATATGGGATTTTAGCACAATAACTTAAATTTTTTTGCCTCTTATATTACTTCTCCTCCTTTTTGTTAGATCAAAAAGAATAATAATCAAGGCTAATCATGAGAAGAAACAAGGTTATAAGAAAGAAACCAAACAACATAATATATATATCATTAAGTTCAAGAAACAAACAACCAAACACAAATACTTAAAGCAATAGAGTTTAAGCTCAATCCCAAACAAAATAAGCAAATCATAGGTCTTTAAAGCATAAAAAGATAGAAAGGTGCAAACTTATTCCTAATATGATAGACTAATATGATATACAATGGAAATCCTAAGCCTCGTCATCATCATCACCATCATCATCAAAAGAATCATTATTGTCTTTATCTTGAGCACGACGATAGTTCCTCCAATCACCATAGAATGTGGAGAAAGATAAGTCCATAGATGATTGTTGATTCTCAAGAGCGGTAAGAGGATTCTCGTTTCCAAGAACACGATCCTCCAAGGATTGCAAACGAGTGTTGATAGCACAAAATCCCGAAGCCATGTTCGTATCAATCGAGTTGAACCCGCTCGGTAAGGAAAGCCATAAGAGCCTCATTGTTAGGAGTCGGAGCTTGAGGTGGAGGCTCAACTTGAGGTGCCGGAGCTCGCCTATCAACACGAACCCATTGGCCAAGAGTATAGTGAAACCCGGACTGAATGAGAGAAGATTCACCAATCTTGCGCTTGCAGGGTTTCGGAGAACCATAAGAGCAATCAAGGTTGAGGGTACCAAAGACATAGCTTAAAACAGCCCTATAAGTGAAGGATGTAAGTGCATCGGTGGTGCGAATCTTCACTTGATGGACCATCTTGGCGAACATGATTTTAACAAGTTTTGGCCATTGTCCTTGGCGAAAGCATTCTAACAAAAAATAGTCAACTTGAAGAATGTGGGCAAATTTACCTCTTGAAGGGCGGATGAACCAAGAGATCATCAAATGGAGGAACCGGTCATGAGCATCCAATGTGAGAATGGATCCAGTGTGAGCACCAAAGTGGTTCTCATCCTCAATGCCTTCATCTTTGAGCCCAAGAGCATTCTCTAAAATGGGTATATCAATAGTGAACTTCCTCCCCAAAAGGTACGACTCAATGCTAATCACCTCGGTATGATCTTCATTATCAATAAGAACGACATTGGAGTAGAAAATGAGGACCATATGCTTGTAGACAATGTCCGAAATGCTCAAAAAGGCCAAGAAGCTCCATTCTCGCAAACGAGCTAGATAGCGGAATTCAAAGCGCTCGGAGTCAAGGAACTCGATATCCACAACAATCTCGTCGAACGGCTAAATCTTTGATGATTTTGAAACGATCCTTAGTCTCTTGATTCTGAAGACTCTTTTGAAAAAAGAGAGTGAGGTTAGGACGAATGTTTTCTTGGGTTGAAGTTTCACCCGTTTGAGTCTTGCGTTTCTTGTTAATGTTTTCCATTAAATTCCTAAAAACACAAAGCAAGCAAATAAAAATTTAAATGTATGCATGTTAATCCTTAATTCAATCCAATGAAAAATCCCATTTAGGTTTGAAAGAAAAACACTTTAAAAACATATATACATATATCAAAAAGAATTTTTATTTTTAAGAAGAAACAACTTTTGAAAAACACAAAAAAATACGAATACAAACAAATATATTCGAAACTAAACTTTGAGATTTTGAATTTTTTTTACAAATTTTGAAGAACCCAAGTTGCAAAACATATAAACTATACAAAACTAATATTTTCTAACCTATGATACGAATAAAATCAAAGGAAAAAGAAAAGGGTAAACTACATAAATAGTCCCTAACTGTGCTCCAATTATCTTTTGCGTCCTCCGACTATCAGAAGTTACAATTTAGTCCTTCGACTTAAAAAAAGTAACAAATTGGTCCAATGCCGTTACAATTTTAACGGCTGATGATGTGACAGTTAATATAAATTGATATAATTACATAATTAGCCCTCAAGTTCTACACTTATTTTTATTTGACCCTAATTCTAAAAAATTAACTCATATAATTTTAATAATCTATCAATTTAGTCCATCTTCTTTTCTATTTATCCTCTCCTTTAATTCTTCATTTCATTTTCACCCCAAAATTAACCAATGCAACCGCTATAATTTCCTCTAATTTACCATGAAATTAATCCATAATCATAACCAAACACTTTTCCATTTTCATTTCAAAATTTTAGAAACGAAATGAAAAAGAAAGAAAAGAAACACTCAGTTTCATTTGTTTATTTCTAATCTGGATTTTCTTTCTCTTTTGATTCTTAATTTATTCATTGTTGGATTAATTACGGTAACACATAATCAACAATTAAATTAAAACTTTTTTGGTGAATTTGTTGTTTTCGTGCAATGATTAAATTCTGGAAAAATCCAACAGCTGCACCGCCATTTTTAAAGAGAAAAACACAGTTGAAGTTTTTGTCTTTAAACACAGTTGAAGATGGACTTAATTGATAGACTATTAAAATTATGTGTGTTAACTTTTTAGAATTATGGTCAAATTAAAATAAGTGTAGAACTTGAAGGCTAATTATGTAATTATATCAATTTATAATAACTGCCACGTCATCAGCCGTTAAATTTTTAACGAAATTAGACCAATTTGTTACTTTTTTTAAGTCGAGGGACCCGTTTGTAACTTATGATAGTCGGAGGACGTAAAAGATAATTAGAGTATAGTCGGGGGACTATTTATGTAGTTTACCCAAAAGAAAAGGATGAAAAATACCTCAAAATGGGATTTTTTTAATGAATGAATGACAGAAATTGCACAGATTTGTTGAAGCTTGCTTAGACTTTAGTTTGTGAGTAAAAGCCCTCAAGATTTGATGAAAAACAATGAGGTTTAGAGGGTTTTTATAGGGAAAATCGGGTTTAGGATTTTTAGGAGTTTTAATGAAAAGCAAACTTTAGCAATTAAAGCCCTTAAAAAGCTGTCCGGATACGTGTTTCGGAACAGGCACGATAGTTCCGAAACAAGCGTACCGAAACGTTAACTGACGTTTCAAATCCTATTAGTCGTTCTGATACGGCTTTGACAGTATCGAATCCCACGTGGTAACTCATAGGCCGTTTCGATACAATTCTTGGTAGAGGCAAAACGTTTCGAAACCCTTTTAGGCATTTTGAAACACCCTGGTCATAAACCATTCTTTTAAGGCACCCATATCGAAACAGATTGACCCGTTTCGATACGCCTAGGCCTGGAGGTGCAGATGAGGCTCTAAAATGCAGAAAAAGTCAATTCTAATAAGTCTTAGATGGATAAATGCTATGTATGAGCAAGAGAAACATGTATAAACATAAACATACTCCCTCTAACTATAAGCATGGATGAAATTAGGATTAAGAACACATAAGTATGATATTTTGCAAGAAATCAAACAATTTAAGCACAAAAAGGTCCTAAAAGGTCAAGATAGGCTAGTTAGACCTAATTCTCTCCTTAAGGACCAAAAACGCTCCTTATCTAAAGGCTTGGTAAAAATGTCCGCTAGTTGGTTCAAGGTGTCAACATACTCTATAACAACATCTTGCTTAAGGACATGATCTCTAATGAAATGATGTCTTATCTCTATGTGTCTGGTTCTAGAGTGTTGGATAGGATTTTTTGTTAGACATATAGCACTAGTGTTGTCACACTTAATGGGTATGGTTTCAACTTTAACTCCATAATCTAAGAGTTGTTGCTTCATCCAAAGGACTTGATCACAACAACTCCCTAAGGATATGTACTCGGCTTCGGTGGTAGATAGAGCTACACTATTTTGTTTCTTAGAGAACCAAGATATGAGCATACTACCTAAGAATTGGAAAGTTCCCGAAGTACTTTTTCTATCAATTTTAAAACCACCACAATCCGCATCCGAATAAGCATGAAGGTTAAAGGTTGAGTCTCTAGGATACCAAAGACCTAAACAAGGAGTATCTCTAAGGTACCTAAAGATCCTTTTAACGGCTATAAAGTGAGACTCTCTAGAACTAGCTTGAAACCTAGCACACAAGCAAACACTAAACAATATATCTGGTCTACTTGCGGTAAGGTAAAGCAAAGATCCAATCATAGAGCGATAAAGCTTAGAATCAACACACTTACATCCTTCATCTTTGTCAAGCTTTGTAGATGAGCTCATTGGTGTGGCTTGAGGCTTTGCATTCTCCAAGACAAACTTCTTGAGCATATCTTTCACGTACTTTGCTTGATTTACGAAGGTGCAATCCTTCCTTTTTTTGATTTGGAGTCCCACAAAGAATAAGAGCTCCCCAATCATGCTCATCTCGAATTCACCTTGCATTAACTTACCAAACTCTTTGCAATGTCATTCATTAGTAGATCCAAAAATAATATCATCAACATATATTTGCACTACTAAGATGTCATTTTTATACCTTTTTATGAAAAGTGTAGTGTCCACCTTACCTTTTTCAAAACCTTTTTCAATCAAAAAGTTTGAAAGCCCTTCATACCAAGCTCTAGGAGCTTGTTTTAAACCATAAAGTGCTTTAGTTAGCTTAAAAACATGATTTGGAAATTTTGAATCCTCAAAACCTGGTGGTTGTTCCACATACACTTCTTAATTTATAAAATTATTTAAAACAACGCTTTTTACATCCATTTGAAAAGGCTGGAAATCATGATAACATGCATATGCAAGCAACATCCTAATAACTTACATTCTAGCTACGTGTGCATAAATATCATCAAAATCAATTCCCTCTTCTTGTGGGTAACCTTGAGCAACTATTCTAGCTTTGTTTCTTACAATGTTACCACTCTGATCTAGTTTATTCCTAAATACTCATTTAGTTCCTATAGTAGATTGATTATTAAGCCTTTCAACTAATGTCCATACATTACTTCTCTAAAATTGGTTTAACTCTTCTTGCATAGCCATAATCCAAAAATCATCTTTTAATGCTTCTTTAATATTCTTAGGCTCAATGCATGAGATAAAAGTAATATGATTCATGAGTTTGAGAGAAGATCTAGTAGTTACCCACTTGGTTGGATCACCCAAGATTTCACCACCTTTGACATAATTGTACTCCCTTGGGTAGCTCGCTTCCTTTTCCTCAAGAGCCAAGTCCTTCAAGGCATCAAGAGGTGGATCTTGTGCATCTTCTTCTTTAGTTGGAATCTCATCCTCCTTTGAAGTTTGTCCTTCATCAAAGGCATCAAGGATTCCTACATCATCATCATCACAAGATTCCTTTCTCGGAAGAAGGTAATCATTGAAAACAACATGTATAGACTCTTCTACTACCAAAGTTCTTTTATTAAATACACGATAGGCTTTAGAGTTTAGAGAATATCCTAAGAAAATAGTTTCATCACTTTTAGCATCAAAATTACCTAAGTTGTCTTTTCCATTGTTTAAAATAAAACACTTGCAACCAAATGGATGGGAATAGCTAATGTTAGACTTCTTAGATTTTAAAATCTCATATGATGTTTTCTTTAAAAGTGGCTTAATCATTACTCAATTTACAATGTAGCAAGCGATATTTGTGGCTTCCGCCCAAAAGTATTTAGGTAAATTGTTTTCACAAAGCATGGTTCTAGTCATTTCTTGTAAAGTCCTATTTTTCCTCTCAACTACCTTATTTTGTTGAGGAGTTCGAGGTGCCGAAAAATTGTGGCTAATACCATTTTCATTTAAAAACTCTTCAAAACCTAGATTTTGAAACTCGGTTCCATGATCACTTCTAATGTGAGAAATCTTAAGTTCAAGATCATTTTGAGTTAATTTTAAAAACGTGATGAATTTTTCTAAAACCTCATCTTTTGTACTTAAGATTAGAACCCAAGTAAACCTAGAATAGTCATAAACAAGTACAAAAACATACGATTTACCACCAAAGCTCATAGTTCCAATAGGCCCAAAAAGATCCATATGAATTAATTGTAAACATCTACTAGTAGAGACATCATTAATGGATTTAAAGGATGATCTATGTTGTTTACCCTTAGAGCATGCATCACATATTTTATCATTGGAGAACTTAATCTTGGGTAAACCTCTAACTAGATTTAGGGAAACTATTTTTTCTAAAACACTAAAGCTAGCATGTCCTAGTTTCCTATGCCATAACCATGCATCATTTTCATCTTGTGCAACAAAACATGCATGAGATGTATGAATGTCATCTAGATGCACCATGTATATATTTCCTATGCGATGACCAATGAGCATTATTTTATTTGATTTAATGTCAACAATTTTACACCCATTTTTATCAAATAAGACATTAAACCCTTTATCACACAATTGACTAATGATCAATAAATTATGCTTTAGACCATTGACATACAAAACATTTTCAATGAGTATGGTAGAATGATTACCTATGGAGCCAATACCTTCAATGTGGCCTTTGGAGTTATCACCAAATGTCACTACTCCTCCACTTTTTGGCTTTAAGTCCATGAATCGACTCTTGTCTCTGGTCATGTGCCTCGAGCATCGACTATCAAGGTACCATGAGTTTTGACTTTGTGCTTTGGCCTTGTAGCAATGCTCCCCCTACAAACAAAGAGTTAAGCTTTGATTTTTGGTACCCAAATCATTTTTGGTCCATGAGTGTTAGTTCCTAAATACTTGGTTCCCTTAGGAATCCAAGATGAAATCGCTACAATATTGTTAGGAACTACAAGTTCCTTAGAAACCCATACACTTCTAACTTTCTTGTTCTTCTGATACTTATGGGAGCCTCTTTGTTTGTGGTCAGCAAAGTTTCTCTTCACATGTTGGGATTTTGAAGAATATGGTTTTTCAAAACTGCTTTTCCCAACATTGGTTAGAGAGGCTTTGAGTTTACTCATCTCCTCTTGGTGGTAAACATGATATTTTTCAATAAGGTCATTTAAATCATTTGATTTCTTTTCAAACTCATTTGAAGAATTTTTTAAAACAAAGACGTTCTTTTCTAATCCGAGTTGGTTTTAGAAAGGGAGTCATTTTGGGTCCTTAAAACCGAAATCATTTTCTTTTTTTAAACCGACTCCTTGTATTTCTCAACCAACTCATCATATACCTCTTGCAACATATCATAAACATCTTGAAGTTAATCGAATGTAAAATCAAAAGTAGATGAGTTGGAGGTTACCATAGAAGAATCCTCCTCAAGAGCCATGAGGCAAAGATTAGCCACTTCATGTTCCTCATCCTCTGATGACTCCTCATCACTCCAAGTAGCAACCTTGGCTTTGAGCTTCTTCTTATTCTCAAAGCCCTTCTTCTTGATTTGAGGGCAATAGGAACGTATGTGACCCGGCTTCTTGCACTCAAAACAAATGATCGGATCCCTTTCTTATTCTTTACCTTTGTTCTTGAAGTCCATTTTTCTTTGAAATTTTCTCCCTCGGTTGGACTTCATGAACCGTGAGAATAGTTTGGCTACCATAGCCAATTCCGCAAAGTCTTCCTCCTCACTAGAAGACCTCTCCTCTTGTAGAGAGGCTTTGAGAGCAACTCCTAGCTTCTTCTTCTTTTCTACCTCATGCTTCTCTATCCTTCTCTCTTCCTTCTTCTTTTCTTCCTCTCTTCCTTGCTTTATGATCTCGTGTGTAAGAAGAGACCCAACAAGCTCATCAAGCTTCAAATCTTTCAAATTCTTTGCTTCAATGATGGTCGTCCTCTTACCATCCCAAGACTCCGGGAGAGAGTATAGAAGCTTCCTCACTAGCTTATCTTCGAGAATTACTTCATCGAATCCTTTAAGGCCATTGATGATGATCGAAAAACGAACCAACATCTTTGAGACGCTCTCATCGGGGTTCATCTTAAAATTCTCATAACTCAAGTTTAGCAACCCAATCTTCGTCTCTTTCACATCGCTAGTGCCTTCATAAATCGTCTCCAAAGTGTCGCACACTTTCTTCGCGCTTTCAATAGATGAAACCTTTGAGTAGATATCCGGACCAAGTGCACAAAATATGATATGTAGAGCTTTGTCGTTGACTTGCATCCTCGACTATCTTCCTCGGTTATCTTCGAATTTACTTTCGAAACTAGTCTTCCTTCATCGGTTCTCTTAACCGAAATGTAGGGGCCTTTTTCCACTACATCCTAAACCATGTAATCCGTTGACTTGATGAAGAGACACATCCGATTCTCCCAGTATGGGTAGTTGTCCCCATTGAAGAAGGGTGGTTTGGTGGTTGATTGTGACTCATAGAGGTTGGTGGTTGAAGTAGATGTCATGGCTTGTCTTTAGAATAGATCACACTCTCCTAAGAAAATCCTCTTGTGGTTGTTAATCCTTCAAAGAGGTGGGCTCTGATACCAATTGTTGAGTGGATCGTAGAATCGATTTAAGCCAAGAGGGGGTGAATTGAATTTTTAGAAATTTTGTTGGTGGAGTGGAAAATAAAAATTTTCTAGACAAGAGATTTAGAGTGGTTCAAGTTCCAATTGAACTCTACATCCACTACCTTAGCTTCACTAAGGATTTTCCAACAACTCCACTAGTTGATCTTCCCCCTTTTTAGGCTTAGAAGGAATTCTTTATAAAGTGGTCAATTTTTCTACCCAAAAATTGACCCAATCTTCACTCAAAGATTACAAAGAAGTTTAAGGCTAATAGCTAGTATCTCTCAATACAAATGTAGCCCTTTTTACAAGCACTCAACCCAATTGAACAAATAAGATTGGAAATATAAGGTTTTATAATTGGGGTTTACAAGAAATTATGGGATTTCAGCACAATATCTTGAATTTGATGTTTGGATAATTCTTTTTAGATCAATAGTTGTTGCTGGTGCTTTTAGAGGTCTCTTTTATAACTTCTCATTAAATTCTAGCCGTTGGGGTTGTTGCCTTCATTATTATAGTCGTTGGGATATTATCTTTCCTCCATAAATACAGTCTGCAACTACCCGTTCCGAAACGCCCAGCCCTGTTTTGAAACATACCAAAATAGAAAGAGTCGTTGGGGTGTAATTAATAGGTCGTACCAAAACATACACGATCGTTTCGATACGCTAAGAGCTTGTTCCGAAACGTGCTGAAGCTTGTTTCGAAATAATTTGCCACTGTCAAAACCTATATCGAAACGGCTTAGAAGTGTTTCGATACGCCTTAACTGTATCTTTAAAATCAGTTATAAAACTTCAACGGTCATATTTTGAAACCAAGTTTGAAATACGTTTCGAAACGTTTGAGGTCGTTTCGATACAGTCGTATCGAAACGGTTCAAACCGTTCCGTTGTTCTTCATCCGTTTCGAAACACAAATAGCTGTTTCGATACACCCGTATCGAAACGGGAAAGCTAGTTCCGAAACAGAGGTTAACAATTTCAAAATGTTCCGAAACGCCCAAAGGCGGTTCCGAAACGATGACTCGAAAATCACTGTTTTGACTTAGTAAATGAATAGAAATTTTTTGATAAGTTTAAGTTTTTACTTGGACTTTTTTCTTTAAACACATAGAGAAGTTTTGAGGACTTAAAAATTCATTTTCTCTTCAGTTTAGTCCTTAATCTTTTGTTATATCAAAATCAATTCATTAGTTTTACAAGAATTTTCCCTACATTTATTTATCAACTTAAATTGTGTTGTCAGCTTACTAATATATGATATTACCAATTAAATCCTTCATTATTTTCATGTATATTTATCTTACTTTTTTCTAATATGGTAGTATTTTAAACTAATTTAGGTAATATCACAATTCTAAGCTAATATCTGATTTTATAAAGCAAGCAATTTTAAGCTAATTTAGGTAATATCAAAATTCTAAGAAATGTCATATTTTAGAAGGCAGCCAATTTGGAACTAATTTAGATAATATCACAATTCTAAGCTAATATCATATTTTATAAGGCAACCAATTTTAAGCTAATTTAGGTAATATCAGTGTAATAAAATTACCTTTTATTTCAAAACTTTTGACAATTCAATGAGTAAATTAGTTTCCTAATAAAATATATGTAAACCTGTTTTTTCAACTTTTAATCCTCGGGTGCTTATTTGATCATTGATAGTGATTTGTAACACTTAAGCATATTTTAAATTTCAAAATTAATGTTTTCACATAATTAAATAAAGTTTTAATTAAATTTTACATAACACACGTGTTCCATTATTATAATTTAAATAAAATAAAAATCTGTAAATTTATAATTAATAGTGTGTTATTCCACCTCATCATTCACTTCAAATACGATGCAAAAAGTTTGCATCATGAACTCTTTTTCATAATTTACATTTACATTATAATGTAACAAGGGCTGTGGTTAGGATAAAAGCCAACACGGCAACATGGACATCTTTATTCGAATTAAGCGGGATCAAGGACAGTGTTAGGATTAAATATTGAGAGAAGCAAGAGTTTATTAAGTTTTTAAATCTAAAATTTATCTTATTTAGCTAATATTTAAACTAAGAAATACCTAAAATGTTATTATACCAAAAAAATTTAGAAACCACAACAGCCACTCACATCCACGACATATTTTCGTCCCTGAGCAGGATCGCTTGGAGTAGGCATTGGAGTAGAGGTTGTAATCTTCTTGCTTCTGGTGGTGTAGAGCTCGTTCACAAACTTTTCATAACGAGAGTCTACTTCTTCTAACTCTTAGGGGGCGTTTGGTTCGCGAAAAAAATCATTACCAAGGGGAATATTCTTTTCCGGAATTGCATACCCACGTTTGGTTCAAGAGCATTCCCTCTCAGGGGTAATAAAATATTCCCAATAGTAACTATTTTTGAGTCTTTTCCTAGGAATGTCATTCCCTCCCTTTTCTTAGGTATTAGACAATTCTCTCCCCTTTGGACAAGAATACCCTTAAAAATATAGTTATTTTAAAATATCTTTCCTTTTTGTATATAATTACACAAGTATAAATCTATTTTATTTTTTTAATATTTTAGGGTTTTAATACTTATTATAAAATAATATGATGCATATAAAATAAAAATAGATTATATTTTTATTTTATTTCGATTTTTTATATATGTGTTTGATCAAATTTTATTATTGGTATGTGTTTTATTAATTTATTATTTAGATCAATTTTCAAAAAAAGTTCATATTATATATTTTTTTATTTTCTGTGAACTTTTATGTAAATATTTTGACTTTAATCTTAAAACTTCAGTTGGTTAAAAAAGAAAATATATTTCAAGGACAATTTAGTAAAACATGCATTTTTCCTATCTTATTCCTTCAACCAAACAATGTAATCTTACATTCCTGCCAAACAAATCAAACAAGGTAATACAACATTCCGGGTAATATGTTAAGTAATGTAACATTCCGGTAATCTCATTCCCAAAGATAATCTTACATTCCGTGAACCAAACGACCCCTTACGGGTTGAGTTGATCAATGGAAGTTTCCCACTAAAAATTACCTTCTCTCCCACTTTCATGCCGAGGAATTTAGGGGTGTGGATTTCGGATATCCGATCTGATTAAAAATTTTGAATATTTGAAAATTTTGGATAGGTAATTTAGCGATTCGTATCTGATCCGAAATTTTCGGATATCTTATTTTTCAGATTGGATATTCGAATATCCGAATTTATGACTTGATTTAATTTTTTTTTAATTTGGCGGTCCTATCCATGAAAGTTTTAGATTTTCAAATATAACAATCAACAAATTATTGAATATAACAAGATTTGTACCATAAAAAAATCAAATTTTCATATATAAAAAGTAAAAATATCAAATATAACAATATTCATATCTATAAAAAAATTTAAATTTTCGAATATCGAACAATCGAATATCAGATCCAAATGTGAAATAACTATCAGTATCCAATCTGAAATTTTTGTATATCCAATCTGAATTATCAGAAAAATAAAAAATAGATCGAATATCCAAAATTTCTGATCGGATCAACATATAAACATATCAGATCAATCGAATCAGATTATTTTGCACACCCAAATGTGCCTTTTTCTTTTGTTGCATCCACTTGTGTAGTGACCTAATTGTAGAGTTGATTTATGTGGTTGATTATTTTCTTTTGGGGAACCCAAACAAGAGTGTAGTGTAGTGTTGTCATTGTGAGATAATTTTTTTTTCAATAATATGTCACTTTAATTTTATTAAAAATTAAAATAGAGAAACAATCCAAAAGAAATAAAATTGTAACAGAAAAACAAAAGCACAATAAATTTAAACTGAAAAAATTAAAAAAACGAAATACCGAATTAAAAAACACGTCCAATGTGCAGCAAAACAATGATAAAGATAAAACACTGGAGAAATAAAAGCTAAGAGCAAGACTTCTTGTCTCTATCTACCTACACGCTTTAGGAATGAAGAGTGGTGAGCAAAAGCAATAATATTGGAAGCTGTTCGTAAAACAGATCTGACTACAACGACAAACGAACCACAAAAGGGGATCCAACTATTGAAGATTACTAACAATCAGCAAATCAAATTCGAACGTCATGAAAAACGTAGATCTACCACAACGGTAGACGATAACGTGCCACAAGGCAGAGAAAAAACGTGCTACAAGGCAGACAAAAACTAAAATAATAACATATAAAATAAAACAAAAACTTGATATAAGAAAAATAAGAGAAAAGAATTACTGACGGTGACAACTAACATTAAAACTGACACCACCGTCAATAAATCAAGAACAAAGGAAAAAAAATAAAATTGAACCAAAATTTTGAAAAAAAAAACAAAAGAACGACATCGGGAGGTGAAATATTATTTTCAAAAACTCAATTAGCAATACATTCAATTGCACGGCGATCAAACGAAAAAACGGTCTATCTGTTGGGAAAACAAATAAAAAGAATATTAGTACCACAAAGTGTTGTTATCTCACTAATTTTTTTTAGATTTGGAATCGAGGTTTTGAGAATGCAATCAACTTATCATTCTCTTTTTCAATAACCTCCATCTCGATCTTTTGTCTTCCCTAATTTCCCCCCCAACTTACCATTGTTTAAAAGATCTAAAGGATGAAATAAACAAGCAAGAAAGCCAAGATGGAATGCTTTAATTAGTCTTATGAGATATTATGGACTGAAATTCTTAATTGATAGTGTATATATAGTACTCGAACCTCAAGAAATTAAATGCTCATACTAATGAAATTAATCTTATAATTTATCTTCTAGAATTAAATAAAACTAGGAGATAAACTCCATGCTAATTTCTTTAGTTTGAGCATTTAATTTTCGAGGTTTCAGTTTATATGAATTCTATCAAACGAGAAATTCATTCCACAATATCTAGTAAGGCTAATAAAGCATTCCTCCTTAGTTCTCTTCCTTGGTTCCTTTATCCTTAGATCATTTAGCAATAGCAAGCTCAAAAAAGAAAATTAGAGAAAGACAAAAGATAGAAATGAAGGTTATCGAAAAAGAGGATGACAAGCTAACCATATTCTCAAAACTTTGATCCGAAATCTAAAAAAAGAAATAGTGAGATAACCACACTTTGTGGTACTAATACTCTTTCTCTTCCCAATAACAACACTTACTCTCTTGTTGAGGAAAGATTGTAGCTTTTGACTTAATGGCGAACTTCTGATTATATTGGAGTCAATTGATTTTGGGTCTTTGAGAGTAGATAGAGAAGACGTATGTAAAGCTCTAAATCACCCTCAAAGACTCAACACCAATTGACTTCAATACACACGTCTTTTTTATTTACCCTATTTTTCTTTCCTAAACTTTTCCAATATCTGAAGACGAAAGAAACAAGAAGGAAGGCCAAGAAGGCTAGTAATCGAGAGTCCAGTCTTGAATCGGGTAGGTAAATATGTTTCTTGAACTTGGCACATACAAATATGTTCTCAGCGGCTACGTTTAAATATTATGTCTTCGGCCGTGTCCGCGTTTGTTACTACCCGAATATTGCCAAATAATATGCAAGGATAAACATGGTCTACAATACCAGAACATATCGCATTGTATTACCATTGGTGCAACAAACAAGTAAAATGAGCTTGTGATGTTAAAAAAATTAAATGTTTGCTAATTTGTTGTGTATGGTATATTAACTTTTAAATAAAAAATGAGTATAACGTAATTTTAATTTATAAATTACAACAACATTTTATTTTTCTATGTGCTTTACTTCATCGCCCGAATTTGCTAAAATTCATTCGCCAGAGCTATAAAAGGATCCTTGAGTGTTACTGAATATTTTCATGGAATTTTCATGGCATTACTCCATGCTTATTTGTAGGTATGCAAGTGAATTTGACTGCACTAATTCAGTATTAGCGTTCTGGTTGGGACTTACTTCATACATCAGCATAATTTTAATGTTGTCACATGTCTTACTTAGAGTTTAAGATTAAAATTTAGGTATATTTAAATATGTCACATAGCATTCAAATAAATCCATTTATGTAATATTTTTTAGGGTAAACTATACTATTGACCACCGAACTATGGGGTTGGTGTTGATTTGACCACTATATTTTCAATTGTGTTAAATATACCACATAACTATTTAATTGGTTCCAATGTAGCCACATGCCTTTAAAAAAACAAAAAAGTTAACGGAACTGTTAAAATAATTGGTATAATTACACATTTAGTCCCCTTTATTTATAGAATCATTCAATTTAGTCCTAATTTTAATCTAATAAAATAAAAAATTAAAATTTTTAAGAGAATCTAAGATAACTATTTTGGGATGGGCCAAAAATATTTTTTTGTTACACTAATTGATTAAAAGAATTTGAGCAACCATTTCGGGTTATTTTGGCAGATAATCCATTTTGGGGGATTAATTAGGGATATAGTGAAGTTTGGGGGATATTTTGGCATCTAGGCCAAAATCTACATGACCACGCCACCTCCTTATGGCGTGGTCTACTTTTTGCCCAACCTCGCCACCTCCTTATGGCGAGGTGCTTGGTGGCTCCCTTATGGTTGGCTGCTCGGCTCCAATCCGGGTTGGTGGCTGGCTGGTGGCTGTTGTAATTGAGGTAAGGGTGACCTCGCCATAAGGAGGTGGCGAGGTCACATGGGCCATGCAACACACGTACAAACATAGTAATTTGGTTTAGGGGTTAGATAATTTGTTAGGAATGTTTAGGGTTTCGAGTTTGTGTAGATTAGGGTTCGAGCCATGTACATTATGTATCAAGCATGGTTAATATGGTTTAGGGGTTAGGTAATTGATTAAGGTTGTTTAGGGTTTCGAGTTTGTATAGAGTAGGGTTTAGGGCTTATGTTAAGGGTTTGGAATTGGTTTAGGGTGAGGGTTTGGAATTGGTTTAAGGTTATAGATTGTGTTTTAAATAAGTTTATTAAAATTTTACATAGGGTTGATGCATGGCGAGGTCACATGGCCCATGCATTTTACGTAGGGTTCATAGCTTATGTTTAGGGTTTGGAATTGGTGCATGGCGAGTGTTTAGAATTGGTTTAGGGTTATAGCTTATGTTTTAATTAAATTTATTAAAATTTTACGTAGGGTTGATGCATGACGTGGTCATTTTACGTAGTGTTCATGCATTGTACGTCAAGTGCATGCTATCCATGCATGATTAAAATAATTTTGGGGTTCATTTCATGTTTAGGGTTTAGGGTTCGGGGCTCATTTGCGGTTTAGAGGCGAGGTCACATGGGCCTACATGGTTAAAATAAGTTAGGGGTTAGGTAAATGTTTAGGGTTTTGGTTTAGGGTTTAGGGTATGTGTAGGGTTTAGGGTTCGGGGCTCATTCGCGGTTTAGAAGTTTCTAGGCGGATCTTTTTTTACGTTAATTTAAATCTAATATAAATTTAATATAATTTGATTGTAAAAAATTCAATCATGAATTTTCATTTAACTTTTTTCCAATTTATTTTTTTTTGTGAAAATAAAAATGAAGAATCTTTTAACAATACATACATAAATATTTTACAGACAAAATTTAGGCGAGGTCACATGGGCCATGCATTGTACGTGAAGGGCATGCTATCCATGCATGATTAAAATAATTTAGGGGTTAGGTAAATGTTTGGGGTTTAGGGTTCGTGGCTCATTTGCGGTTTAGAGGTGAGGTCACATGGGCCTACATGGTTAAAATAATTTAGGGGTTAGGTAAATGTTTAGGGTTTTTGTATTGGTTTAGGGTTTAGGGTATGTGTAGGGTTTAGGGCTTGGGGCTCATTTGCGGTTTAGAAGTTTCTAGGCAGATCTTTTTTTACGTTAATTCAAATCTAATATAAATTTAATATAATTTGATTGTAAAAAATTCAATCATGAATTTTCATTTAACTTTTTTCCAAATTTTTTTTGTGAAAATAAAAATGAAGAACCTTTTAACAATACATACATAAATATTTTACAGACAAAATTTAAACTCGTATATTAATAATACATATATATTTTATAGACAAAGATGAAGATTAATATTTGTCGGGTTTTAAATTTAAATATGTTTAGGTTTTGATTTTTTTCATTTCATGTGTTTCAAAATTTAAAAAAAAAATCTTTTAAAAATTATTTAGATAGGAATTCAATTGAATTAATTGTTTAAATCGATTTAACACTAATACCAGTCAATAGTTCGAAATTTTTTTTCATTAGTTCGAATATGAACTGTAAAAAAGTAAAGGTTAATTAATTATTTTAGTTCAATTAATAACTGTAAAAAAGGAAGGCTTAGTTCGAATATTCAAATATTTATTTTTCTGTAAAATAAATTACGTAAACACAAATTGCAAAATTGAAGGAGATAAAAAAAAGTACTTGCATTAACACAAATTTTAAATTACATTAGTTTGATGGTCCGACATGATAGTTTGAAAGATTGTGTTTGTTCGGACATTTGGTTCTATTATGACCCGGTGCCCTACAAAGAGTACAATGCTTAACTAGAACTCCCCATCTCTATTATTTTCCGCATCATCCATATTCGTATGAATTCGAGTGGACTTCGGTCGACCCTTCAACTTTCTACGAAGCTCTGGATTTGGTAACCATTCTTCGTATATTGGCTCTACCGGCCAATAGTCTTTGTTCGGGATCATGTTAAACTGATTTCTGTAAATATTTGCAATATTCTTCAGCTTATAACATTGATCCGCAAATTCATAAGGGTCGAGACGGAAATGCAAGCATGCGGCGTGTGCGTGAGAGCAGGGGTATCTAAATGCATGGAATGCACCACAATCACACCATCTCCGAGCAAGGTTTACAGTGTACATTTTGTGCTCACCTCAGACCTTAGCTTCGACCGTAAATTGATAACCATTTGGGTCGAATGTTCTGACTCTCTTAGAGGTGGCTTTGGCTTGAAGTTCGAGCATTTTTTTTGTAGGGTTTCAGACCAACTGAACCCGTTGTTTATCCGGACGTTCACTTCCTGGCCTTTGTCAGCTTACACTTTACCCAGTCTGAAATAAGTCTCCCACATAATGCTTGCAATTGGGAGATGGCGTGTTCGTTTAAGCACTGCGTTTATAGCCTCTGCAAGGTTCGTTGTCATATGGCCATAATGTCGACCTTCATCATATGCTTGTGCCAATCTTTCTCTGGGTATGTCGTTTGCAAAATCAAAAACATTCGGACCATACCGCTTCAACCTATTTATCCTCGAGACAAATTTTGGTTGAACTAGTTCGTACCCTATTAAAAAGAAATCAAATAAGTCAACATGATCAGTTTAAAAGATTTACGTTAACTATTTTTTTTATAAACAACAAATAAGAACTTACTCGCGTTATAAATCTCTCTTCGGATTTAATTGTTTCCGAAACGTTGCTTCGCATTTGACACAATATGTCGGATACAATAGGCTGGATATACATGTGGAGGCTTCCATAAACTGGTATCTCTGTCAATTATTGATAACAACGCAGTCCCCCTATCAAAAATCATGCAAATCCCATCTTCCTTCACTACATGGTTGCGTAGATGCTTCAAAAAGAATTCCCATCCTTCCGCGTCTTCTTTTTCAACAATGGCAAAGGCAATTGGGAATATATTATTGTCTTCATCTTGTGCAACGGCCACGAGTAATATATGACCGTACTTCCTATATAGCCAAGTACCATCCACTTGAATCATGTGTTTACAGAATGAGAACCCTTCGATGCACGCATTGAACGCCAAAAACAACTTACTAAATATTCTTTTACCATGGAGTATTTCGCCTTGTGCGTTGACCGCGACCTTTGTTTCGTATTCCACCTTGGTTCCTGGGATGAATATTTGCATTGCTCGTAAAAGAGTTGGTAGGTCATTATATGATGTATCCCAATTACCATACACTTGCGCCATCGCCTTCTGCTTTGCCATCCACGCCTTGTAGTAAGATGGACTATATCCAAGCTGACTCCAAATTGATGCCACTAAGACTGCAATCGAAATTCTTGGGTCATGTTCCACCAATCCCCTAATGTAAGTACAAATTAGATCAGAGTTTAAATTAATGTGATCTTCGGATAAAACTCTATTTGAATAGGTGTGCTCATCAATGAACCGTGTCACCACCCAATTGTCAGTCCTCTTCTTGTATGAAGCTCTTACCCACCAAGGACAGTTGCTCTTCCAATTTATACACTTTACACAATAGGTACTTTGATTGGACTCATTAACAAGACATGATGTATGGCGTTTGACGTAGTACTCTTGAATTGCCAACTGGGCAGCTTTTTTTGTGTCAAATTCAGCTCTCAATGCCAATTCTCCAAACTCGGAATGCGATGAAGAACCAAACACATGAGCTTGATGTTCAGCATCATGCATTGCAGAATAGTCGACCTCATACATACGAGCTGCTAGAGCTTTATATGCTGGATAAACTGGTTGCGCTTGTTCGGGCTCCGGTTGAACATAACCCCAAGCTGGTTGGTTATTTCCCAACCCGAGCTTAGCAACAGTCGCGGCCCAAACATCATCTTCAACATCAATATCGTTGCCCATTGACACATCTGACATAATAGCCTCAACATCATCTCTGTCGAGTAAACGTACGTCGTCGTCTTCTATAGGAACAATATTTTCTTCATCATCACTGAAGTCTGCAAGGGATTCGCCAAAACGACCGACTAAGGGTTCGGTGTCACAATTTGTTGATGAACTCATTCTCTGAAAAAATTTGAAGTAATCGAACAGAACAATATGCTCCAGCAACTGTGATTAACTCTCTCAAAATTTCAATATCAAAATTTTTATCTTCTCTCTTATGCCTTCTCAAGTGGCAAAACTAAATATATAGATGAAAAAATTCTCAACGCCACCTCGCCATAAGGACATGGCGAGATCACTTTTTTAACCTGACCATCAGCCTGCATGCATGTCATGCATGAGACATCATTTATGTTTTAGAGTAGGTTAGTCTAGTCTAGGGGTTCAAATTAGTACTGATGAATTTTATTTTTTTATATTTTAGTCGTACATTACTATTACATGGATTTAATGTATTAAATGTAATTTAATAAATTCGTGATTATTCGAATCAACAAATATATTTTTTTTATTTTAGTCGCATTTAAAATTTATTTTAATAAATTCCTGATTATTCAAATCACGAATTTCAAATTTAAATACAGAATTCATTTTTTTATTTTTTATTCGAACTAATTTATATATTTTATTCGAATTAAATATTCGTGATTTTTAGGTGAATAAAGCTGCTCCTTGTCAATCAGCCTGCATGCATGTCATTCACGAGACATCATTTATGTTTTAGAGTAGGTTAGTCTAGTCTAGGGGTTCAAATTAGTACTGATGAATTTTAATTTTTTTATATTTTAATTGTACATTACTATTACAGGGATTTAATATATCAAATGTAAATTAATAAATTCGTGATTATTCAAATAAAAAATATATATATTTTATTTTAGTCGCATTTAAAATTTATTTTAATAAATTCCGGATTATTCGAATCACGAATTTCAAATTTAAATACAGAATTCATTTTCTTTATTTTTTATTCGAACTAATTTATTTTAAATATTCGGATCACAAATGCCCCTATCCACTGCCCACTGTCCTTACCCTACTCTGCATGAGCCATGCATACATCCCTGCCAACCCACGTGAACCAAGGCTGGTCACTGCCGCACTCTGCCACGCCATGTGCTTCAACAGTGACCACGCCATGTGCTTATGGCGTGGTCACAGCCCCACTGTCGCACTCTGCCAAGCCTGGCCACTGCCGCACTGCAGCCTGCCCCATGTGCTCATCCCGTGAATCAACAGCCCCACTGCCGCACTGCAGCCTACCCCTATAAATATTCAATAGATTGGTGTCTATTTTTGCCACTTGAGAAGGGAGAAGAGAACATTTTTGTTGTTGAAATTACAGAGTTTTAGCACAAATCATAATTTCTAATTTTTATATTCGAATGGATTTCGAAAGAGTTTTGTTGTACCGTGACCACGAGCACATTTCCTCTAATATTCACGAAGAGGGGGTAAGTTCGGATCGTGTAATTTTTTTATTTACTACTATAATTTATGATTTAAAAATTCTTTATTTACGGTTTTTATTATATTTATAGGGTGTCGAGCATACTATCCGGCGTCGAGGACTGGAGATTAAGGAAGCTGATGAACGTATAACTTATTTTCTGCAGCGTTCAGGTTTTTATAATGCTTCATTTCTCCGTGGATTTAAAATTATCCCTGGATTGATTATGGCATTGATTGAACGGTGGAGACCAGAGACACACACATTTCATTTCCCATTTGGTGAATGCACAATAACTTTGGAGGATGTAGCACTACAACTTGGTGTCCCAACAAATGGGAAGCCTGTGGTTAGACAGAATAACCGTATAGCAGATGACCTTTGTTTGCAGTATCTGGACAAAATTCCTCCTTCAGATTGTGTGGACGGTCTTCGTATCAAGATTTCTTGGTTGCAGCGAGAATTTATTTTAACAGATGAATCTGATGAGCGAGAAATTGAGTGTGCAACTCGAGCGTATATACTCCAACTTATTGGCGGGGTATTGATGCCAGATACATCTGGTAATATGGTTCACACTCAGTATCTGCCGTTCTTGGAAAATTTTGACACAACTTCTACATACTGTTGGGGATATGCAATATTGGCATTCTTGTACCTTGAAATGTGCAGAGTTTCAATAATGTATGGTTCGAGAAAGTTATCAGATATGGGTGGATGCCAAATCTTATTGCAGTCCTGGGCATGGTATAGACTGCCTTATCTTACGCCAATTGTAGAAGTACCGATGGAGTTTCCGCTTGCTGGAAGGTACTAATATTGTGATTACAGTTGTATATTAATTTTATTGATTAATTTTTTTTTGCAAAGACTTAGAAATATATGTTTTAAATCTTGGCTGATGGAGACATAGGATGACAAATGCGGGTGTGGTGCACAACACTGTCAGAGAAATAAGACTAAAAATCCAAACAATAGGGAAAGATCATGTATCATAATTTTATTTTTTGGCTTTGTAATTTATTAAATAACACGTTTGTTTGTTTGTTTGTTTGTTTGTTTGTTTGTGTATGCATATTAATAATTGTCTTTTGCAGTTCTTTTGGCAGCCGTACGTGACTAACACGATCTGGGACATTATACCGCTAAATTTTCGGCAAATGTCATCAATGTGGGGTGCGGTTGTGCCTTTGATACATTTTTCTATTGTTGAGTTTCATTGCGCTGATAAAGTGTTGCGACAGTTTAACTACCATCAACCCATTCCTAGAGCTCTACCTCAACAAATTCATATTGTTCATAGAGGTCGATTCAACAAGAATTGGATTGCGAAACAAGCGGAGTTCATCCAACTGTGGCGGGAAAGACGGAGGTATTGGTATGCCAACTTGAGTCCAATTCAAGCCGATGATTTTGACTTTAATTCAGAGTACTATTCATGGTTTTCATCAAATGGAAAACCGTTCATAGTACCTCTTGAAGAGGCAAATCAATGGCTTCAAGATCCACGGTGCTCAAGACGCGAACAACTGCCGTACGAATTTGGTCAGAGCTCTCATCAACCAAACTTGGAAGGTTCAACAAGTTGGCATTTTTTGGACCAGTCTCAACCACGGTTTGGAGAAAGCTCATCTTACCAGCCTGCTTACAACGATGATGAAGGATACATTCAACAATTTCAGTGTCCTCAAACACCCTTCTATGGGGAAGGTATGACTGTTGGTACTATGACATCCTTGTTGTCGACTACCACGATCAGTAGCTCGCCATTAGATTTGCAAGGCATGTATAATACTCCACCTTCTATGCAAATGATGGGTGACCAATGTGACAACGATGAGCAGACTCCGAATGAGTAGACTCCGATTCGACAACGAAGACAAGTTCGACTCCCGGAGTGGTACGATCAAACATCATCCTTCCATCGGCAAGTGTTACCAAGGACCCGTAGGAAATAGATTATATTTATTTAATTGTAAATATTTTTATTTAATTGTAAAAATTGAGTGTTTTTTTTAATATTTTTTATATTTTTATCTTTTAGAATTAAAGTGTTTTTTATGTGAAAGAGCACAATCTCTAACATTTATTTGTGTACGAGATACCAATATTTATACCAATTCTTTTCTTAATTTTCAATTTGGTCACTAAACTTTCAATTATTACAAAATAATCATTAAACTATATTTTTTAGTAGGGACATTATTATTTTAGAAAATACATGAATTTACTGAAAACTCTGGCAAATTTGTATACTATATTTTGATGTTCCTTTCCCATAGGCATCTAATGAGTTGGACAAAGCAATTAGATTCATCGTATTGGAACCTTTAATTTCTTTGTTGTTTGTATGTTGTTACACACGTATCAGTTTTGAATTTAACGATTAAAATTGAATTTAAAAAACTTAAATTCATTAGATATCATCTTCTTTTTAAACCCCACATATTTAATTTTAATTTTTTAACTTTTATGAATCGGTCCTTCATATTTTTTTAATCTTTATGAATTGTGTTCACCTTGAGGTTTTGAAATTTGATGTGTACTCACTCTAAAAAAATATTTTTGAATCCATCTTGTGTGTGCTGGTATGGTTGCATATAAATACTTATATAATCTATGGTTTTGATCGGAATTGAATTTGAAATAAATTTCAAACTTTATAGATAAAAGAAATTTTTGCAAACTCTAAATGAAAAATTATAATAATAAACAGTTTTAATAAAATGAGAGAGAAAAATTTTTAGGGCTTAGGTATTTAAAATTTTTGCAAACCCTAAACCCTAGACCATACTTACCATGCATGAACACTATGTAAAATGACCACGTCATGCATCAACCCTACGTAAAATTTTAATAAATTTAATTAAAGCATAAGCTATAACCCTAAACTAATTCCAAACACTCGCCATGCACCAATTCCAAACTCTAAACATAAGCTATGAACCCTACGTAAAATGCATGGGCCATGTGACCTCGCCATGCATCAATCCTACGTAAAATTTTAATAAACTTATTTAAAACACAATCTATAACCCTAAACCAAACCCTCACCCTAAACCAAATTCAAACCCTTAACATAAGCCCTAAACCCTACTCTATACAAACCAGAAACCCTAAACAACCCTAATCAATTACCTAACCCCTAAACCATATTAACCATGCTTGATACGTAATGTGCATGGCCCGAACCCTAATCTACACAAACTAGAAACCCTAAACAATCCTAACAAATTATCTAACCACTAAACCAAATTACTATGTTTGTACGTGTGTTGCATGGCCCATGTGACCTCGCCACCTCCTTATGGCGAGGTCACCCTTACCTCAATTACAGCAGCCACCAGCCAGCCACCAACCAGGATTGGAGCCGAGCAGCCGACCATAAGGGAGCCACCAAGCACCTCGCCTTAAGGAGGTGACGAGGTTGGACAAAAAGTAGACCACACCATAAGAAGGTGGCGTGGTCCTGTAGATTTTGGCCTAGATGTCGAAATATCCCCCAAACTTCCCTATATCCCTAATTAATCCCCCAAAATGGATTATCTGCAAAAATAACCCAATTTCGAGTTATTTTGGCAGATAATCCATTTTGGGGGATTAATTAGGGATATAGGGAAGTTTGGGGGATATTTTGGCATCTAGGCCAAAATCTACAGGACCACACCACCTCCTTATAGCATGGTGGCTAATTAGGTTAACATTTGCACTAGCAAACCAGGAAAAATTGAATGACCTAAATTGAAAATGTTCTAACTAATGTATGATATTTCCAATTGAATCCTTCCTTATTACCATGTATAATTATTTTATTTTCCACCCTAATATGGTAGTATTTTTAGCATTTCTTCATTTGGTTACTTAATTGTATCATTTTTGTGGCAAAATCTAATGATATTTAATTTTAAGGTAATATCATAATTTATAAGGCAATCAATTATAAGCCAATTTAGGTAATATCACAATTTTAAGGTAATATCATATTTCAGAAGGCCACCAATTTTAAACTAATTCGGGTAATATCACAATTCTAAGCTAACATCATATTTTTTAAGGCAACCATTTTAAACTATTTTAAGTTACCTTATATTGCAAAACTATGACAAATCAATAAGTAAATTAATTTCCTAATAAAATATATGTAAACCTTTTTTTTTCAATTTTAATCGTTGAATGCTTATTTGTGTAAACATTGCTACGGTGGTCGGAATTATTCCATAGAGTAGATCGAATTATCGTGAAATTGAGTTACAATATCAGATCAAGCTAGATTGGGCTAAAGCCCAATGCAAACTATTTATAGTACTAACAGATCTGCTAACAGCCCAACCCACTAGCTACTAGACTATCTGCCAGCTAACTCTTGAACACTCTTAACAATTTGATAGTGATTTGAAATACTTCTAACATGTTTTTTTTTTACAAATCCTATCAAATCCTAATACGTCCCATACTTGATTATAACAGATCATATTTTTTTTTCTTTAGTTTTAATTTTTTTCAAACAGAAAAGAAAAAGATATTTGAGGTTTGTGTAGATCGAAATGAAAAGAGTTTTTTTTGAAAAGTGTCGGGCCTCGTTAAAAACTCCCTCTAAGCCTAGGTAGGGGAAAAGAGTGCCCCAATTTATTAATGTTGAACTCTTGGTACAGATGGATCCATGGCCACAAATACACACTCGACACATGCACAGTTCTACTACAGACTAAAAACAATCTTGTAGCCACATAGTTAAAGGAAGGTTCCAGTACACATCTTGAAACTCATTGGATATTAAACATAAGTCATTCACCTTGATTAGAGTAGCCTGTGATGCTCGATGAATGCCAAATGAAATTCATGTTTCAGTTTTTCCCTTCCTTCGCCAACTTGTGTGCATCCTCGTTCGACTCACGGTAGCAAAAGTCCACACACCATTTTCGATTCTGGCAGAGCAGTTTGCACTTACTCACAGCTTCAGCAAATACCTCTGGGCACTCGGATCTCTCATTAATCCAATTTGTGGCTAACTGGCTATCGGATTCAATGATGAGAGGAGATATTTTGCTCCAATCGGATTCAGCAAATAGCCTGCCAGCTTCTAAAATGGCCATAATTTCTGCCCCAGTTGGATCCGATAAACCACCAAAATTCGAGAATTTTAGCATGTGCCATCCCAAGTGGTCTTTAAGAATCCCGCCTAATCCACATACACCATATGAGCCCTCGACCGCAGCATCCACATTAAATTTCAGAGTACCGGCTGGGGGAGCAATCCATGAACAGATATGTGGTCTTGGTAACGACTTCTTAGCTATTTTAAGGAGGTTGGGGAAAGAAATAAAATCCACTGTTGAGGGAAGCGTCTCCGGCCATTTACATTTACACCAGAATGCAATACGCGATATTGCCGAATCATATAGAGAATTAGGATCCAGCTTCTTGTTCTTGAACACGTAGTCATTCCTAGAAAGCCAAATTGACCACATGAACCCAAAAAACGCCATAATCCAGATTGGTTTTGAATCCCTGCTAGTGTGCGTTTCATTCCCAGCTTTTAGAAATTCCCGCATCGTACCTGGCATAACGAAACATAGCCCCCATTGATTGCACCATTTTTGCCAGAGTTGCCATGTAAATTTACAATTACAGAAAAGATGGTTCGATGTTTCCAGCTCAGAAGAGCATAGAACACAAAGACCATTTCCAACATTTTGCATTCCCCTTCTCAAGAGACCGTGAAAAGTTGGGATTTTGTCTTGAACTGCTCGCCAAACAAACATTTCCACTTTGGGTGGCGCATAGTTAACCCAGATTAACTTCCAAAATCTGTCATCAGCCACATCCTTCGCATTTTCTAACAAGTAGAAATCCTTAGTTTTATACAAGCCACACGATGATCCACACCATTTTAGTTTGTCTTTATCCATAGAGTTAATCGAAGCACGATTGATGGTGTCAAGGAAGCTTTCCCACGTTGTTCTCTCCCAATCAAACAACTTCCTTCTTAAATCAATCCCCCAATTCCATCGATTATCAGATTTAAAGCCAAATTCACAGACATAACCAGAAGATTTAGTGGCTAACCTGAATATTCTTGGAAATGATGCTTTAAGTGAAGGAAATTCTGTCCAATAATCAGTCCAGAAACATATCAAAGCACCGTCACCCAGCACCCAACGTAAGTTCGAAGTGAAACTGTCATTTGGTTTCTGCAGAGGGGCTGAGATGTTTTTCCACACCCAAGAAGCGTTTTTGTTTGGTAGTTTATTTGGGATCAGTTGATGGTCCTCTAATTTGTATTTAGCCACAATGACTTTTCGCCAAAGACTTTCTTTCTCTGAGCTAAACCGCCATAACCACTTGTTCAAGAGTGCTCGATTTTTCAGCTTCAAGTCCACAACACCCAGACCGCCTACCTCCTTAGGTTTATACAAGGTGTTCCATTTAACCCACCGGATTGGTCTATTAGAGGCTGGCCCCCAAATGAACCTGGAAATTATGCTATTGATAGTTGATTCCACAGCACTAGGCATTTGAAAGAGGCCTAGGAAGTAAATAGGTAAATTACAAAGAACTGATTTGGTTAAAAGTATCCTGCCCGCAAATGACAACATGAAGCCTTTCCAGCCTTCAAACTTTGACTTTCACTTTGTCTATAATGGGTTGCCATAAAGAAGCAGTATTTCTAGGTGCACCTAGAGGCAGACCCAAATAGAGAGTTGGTAAGGAACCCACAATGCATCCTACTGAATCGGCCCAACCACAAACCCGACTCTCATCTGTATTAATTCCAAACAAACTTGTCTTCTTCAGGTTTAAAGTGAGTCCCGACGCCATCTCGAAAACACGGAGTAGTCTCTTAATATTAATAATATGTTGTTCCTCCGCTTTGGCAAACAAGATTAGGTCGTCCGCAAACTGCAAGTGCGAGACAGATATTCCATTTGAACCAATTTCCGCCCCGCATACATAGCCCCTTTAAACAGCAGCTTTAATCAGAGAGCTTAAGGCTTCACCAAAGATGTTGAATAAGTATGGTGACAGGGGCAGCCTTGTCGAAGGCCTCTTCTGATTGAGAAGAACCGGGAAGGAAACCCATTCACCAACACAGAAATTTTTGCAGTACACAAACAAATCATGATCCATTTTCTCCATTTTGTTTCGAAGCCCATTTTATCCAAAATAAGGTCCAAGAAAGCCCAATCTACCGTGTCGTATGCATGTTTGAAATCTGCTTTTACAACAACAACTTTATCCCCTTTTCTCTTAATTTCATCAATCACCTCATTAGCAATTAAAACGCAATCCGAAATTTGCTTCCCCGGAGTGAAGGCAAACTGATTTTCACCCACAACTTCCTGGATGCAGCCCGAGAGTCTTTTTGACAAGACTTTAGCCAAAATCTTGTATAGGCTTTCGATAAGAGAGATAGGTCGATAATCACCTATTGACGATGGATTATCCTTCTTAGGAATCAGTGCGATGTAAGAGCGGTTAAAATCCTTCTCTACTATTCTGCATTCATAGAAATCTTCAAAAAACTTCATAACTGACTTTTTCAATGATGCCCAGAATTTCTTTTAAAAGTCCAAATTGAAGCCATCTAGACCCGGGGCACGAGAGCCATCCATATTTCTTTCTCTGTAAAAGGAACTTCTAACCATTTAGTTGAATCTTCGCTCATTTTGCTTAGCTTGCAGTCAAATCTTTTGATTGGGATTGTATGGGATCTGTTGTAGTGGGAACGAAAAAAAATCTGCACACTCACTTTCAAGCTTATGCTGATCCGTTATCAGTTTACCCCTGCTTTCTAGAGATACGATTATGTTTCTACATCTTCTTACTGAGGCTGAGATGTGAAAAAAACTAGTGTTCTTGTCCCCTTCATTGAACCACTTCACCCTAGACTTCTGGTGCCAATTGCGTTCCTCTCTACGGTACTTATCACAAAGAGCATGTTTCAATTTTTGAAGATCCCTAGCACAGTTATGATCCGGGCCTGACCTACACAGATGTTGTTCCAGATCTTCAATTTTATTATCAATGTCCTGCATTTTTTTCTCCTCTACTGCTTTGTAATTTGACACCCACCTTTTGATAGCCGACTTTGAGGCACTTAAAGCAGCTTTCATACCATCACAAGCTGCAGCTTCAAGGGACTTCTTAATTAAATCAGTGAGCTCTGGGTAATTTAGCCAGTAAGTGAATAGTTTGAAGCGTCTGTTTTTAGACTTTAAGACTTGCTCTCGTAGCACAATGGGCTTGTGGTCTGACAGATTCCTAAGCAAAGTGGTTTGGATCACGTTAGGAAACCAATTCAAGAATTCTGGAGATACCAGAATACGGTCAATACGACTAGCCGCCACTTGACTACCGCCCCTGAACCAAGTGAATTTGTCACCTGCCAGAGGTAAGTCCAATAAATTATTACTCTGAATGAATTCAAATAAGCTCTCCATCTCTTCTTTGTTTGCCATCATACCTAATCTTTCTTCTTTGTTCCTAACACTGTTGAAATCTCCTCCTGTCATAATTGGCACCTTCGCCTTTTCAATAAACTCAGAAATTTCTTCAAACATCATCTTCCTACTTGCCAAGTCATTTGGCGCGTATAAATTGATCAAAAGGCACTCAGAATGACATATCTCAAACTGCCCAAACAAACAAATCCATCTACCCGAGACCATAGAGGATCTTACTTTGAAGAACTGCCTATTCCAAAGAGAAATTAGGCCTCCAGAAGCTCCCACAGAGGGAGAGAGCACGCAATCACTGAACTAAGATCCTTTCATCCTTTTAAGTAAACTTGGCGTAAGCTGGGAGATCTTAGATTCTTGAAGGAAAGCAATTTTTGCCCTACTAGATTTTAACACACTAGCCACTGCTCTTGCTTTTTCAGGCTTGCCAAAGCCTCTAACATTCCAACAGATTAATAAGGAATTCATAGACAGAGGACTTACCTGAAATCTGCTGGGGCTTCCAATCGAGCTCACCCTCTATCCGACAGCTCCTCCTCAGCTAATCCGGCAGCAATAACGTTAATTGGTGCGTCAAATTGAACACCCAAGTAAAGACCCATCGAAACCGTAGCTCTTGCCTCCGCATTATCAACAGAATCATCCGATCGAGGCGGAGGACGGACCTTTTGAAGCGGTGCGTTGAGAGCCGGTAAACTGTCGAGAACATTTTTTCCTCTTGAAGTTTTATTTTTCTTTCCACCCCTCATCTTTTTTGATTTCGCATTTCCTTTAATTTGGCCAGCCCACCATCTCAAGTTCCCAATACCCGTACTGAGGGTAATTGGGCTTGATTTCTGATTATAGCCCAAAATAGCTGAGTTCTCAGTTTCCATTCCCACCACACCAATTTATACACTTTGGAGTTGGGATCCATTGGATATAGAACAACCCTCATCCATATTTTGAGTGGCCCCAATTTGGGATGCTGGCCCAAAATTTAGGCACATGTTTGAATACGAGATAATCTCCACATCGTGGAGGTTGTTTCCGCTTAATTGGGAGTGGGCTTCTAGAAACTCCTGACCCTCATAATAATGATTACCAGACGGCACCTCTCTTGGTTGTCTAAAGGCGGCGTCAGGGGAATATACTCCATCATTCCTAACGGCCCTAGGAGGGGACAACTTCTGCGAAATATAATTGTCTTCATTTAAGTCTGGCTCATACACCGAAACGTGATCCTTCTCAGCTTCCCGGACCTCTCCCGGCACCCTGCCGTCGACGAATGGTCTTTCTTCTTCGTATTCATCAGTCTGCAGGAGAATCTGGTATAGGATGCCGTTGAATAGGAGAGAAACTCTATCAAGGATGCACGAGGTGTTACGCACTTTAACCAGAGTTTTGGCAACGTCAAAACGTTGAAGCCCCATAGTTTCATTATCAACCAACAAGACCTCTCCCCAACGACTACAAAGTCTATCAAAAAAACTCGCCACTCCACAGTTGCACAGGGACATTCCTCATGCACACCCAGCATTTGACTTGACGTTTCCCTTCATAACCTTCTAGCAATTCGAACTCATCCAACCAGGTTGATAGATAGGCTTCTCTGGCTTCCCACAACCGCTTTCTTTCTGCTTCGTTAATCATCATGATTACTACCAAAGGGCCTTCCCAGGGGCACACTCTCGCAGAAAATCCATATGAATCAAGGGCATCCTGGAGAATATCGACGTTGTACATAGGCTTGATTCTACCCGCAAAACTACACCGGGTCCACAAAGAGTTTTCCCTATTCAGTGAGAAGGATCGACTGCCAATACCATCTTGAGTTGGTTTAGGACATTCATCCACAATCTGTACAGTAGCCCCGACGTCATTAGGCGTAGTCACTGGGTCTTCCTTATCTTGAGTCTTCGATAGCAGCCTCTCCTCTGAACAAAGAAAGTTTGGACGATCATCGAGCTTAGCTTGTCTAGTGACTTGAAACGCTTTGTTCATTAGGACTTCCTTGTATGATCTAGAATCTCTGGTCTTTAGCGCCACCATAGGCCTCGAACATGGGTTTAAACTCTTGAAGTTAGATTCCGCAGTATTCCTTTCTGGCTTCTGCACCGCCATAAAAACCCTAATTCTCTTACCATCCATTATCCTTCTGTGTCCCATTGCGACTGCCTTCTGAGCTTCATCTAAACTTCTGAATCTAATGAAGGCGAAGGTTACTGGTTTGTTAATTCTTTTCCTGTGCTTGTAAGCTATGTAGACATCCACAATCCTTCCATATGCTCTGAAAGCTTCACCCAAAGTCTCCTTGTGAATTCTCTTGCTTACGTTGTCGACAAAAACTGTGAAATCCGTGCACCGACGTCGCTGAGCGTCCTCCAACCTCCATCTCCTGTCTCTTTGAGCATCCTCTATTCTCCAACTCCTTCCTCTCTGAGCATCCATCGCCCTCCATCTCCAAACTCTCTCCATCTCCAAAATAATTTTAGCAGGGGCAAGATTCAATTGGAAAGAGTTGGCGATGGATTATAAGCTTCACCCAGTGCATCAAAAGAGTTGAAGAACAAATGTTGTGTTCTTAGGGATTTGGGAGGTTTAATCGCAATAAACAGAAGGAATGATGTCTTGGAAGAATTTAAAGAATTTTGAGGGAGGGGAGAGAGCTGTTTTTTTTTTCTTCCGAAAAATGAGGGAAAGATGCGATTTTATAAATATTCGAATCATGAATCAAATAAACAATATTGTGGTTTCTATTTATGAATTTTATTTTCTAATTTGCTATAAATTTTAATGCATTATTATTATTATTATTATTATTATTATTATTATTATTATTATTATTTATCGTACCTTTGTTGTGCTCGTACCTTTTAATTTATAAAAGTATTATTCTCCATCCATATTCTTGTACTCGTATCTGTCTCTGTATTTGTATCAGTGAAACATAGGGTGTGTAACCATTTCTTCAACATGGACAGTCCCGAAAATCTTTTGTCCCCTATTTAATTTAAAAAAAATAGTTTAATTATGAATTTATTCTCCAACTCTAAATTTTGACTTTATCCCCGTCTGCATTTGTGATTTTATACTACCTTTGTGTGATACTTGGATCCAAAATAGTCGTGTATAATGGCCCAATATTCACCGGCCAATGTTATTCCAGCGGCCAATGAAAGGCTCTTCGCCATCCACCCGCGAGTCGATCTCATACTTTTTACACCACCCTTGGTTACTCGATTACTGTATAATAAGGGAACTCCCAAATGCTTATCAAGATCTCTAACCTCGGTCAACCCAAATTCTGAACTTGTTTGATATCTGAAAGAAGTATCAACATTCTTATTCTTTAAAAGTAGTGGAGTTAGGATTTTTATATAACAACGTCAGAGTAAAGTATGAGATACGAAGATTTTTATACCACAACAATATAAATATTGTTGATCCTATACCCAAACAAATTAAGTGAGGTCAATCTAATATTTTTATAAAAAAAATTATACTAATTCTTTGAAAACCTCGTTTAACTCTAAAAATTTCATATTACAATAAATCAGTAAGGATCAATTGACCCCTCTAATCTCAATGCGGCTCCTCCATTGTTCTTTAATAAATATATATTTGTCTTATCGATACTTTCCTTATTCCCCGATACAAAACATAACTCCTTAAACACCTCATTAATCACGTGAACATGTTACATGTTCCATGTTTGCTTCTGTAAATAATATCATATCGTCAATAAAAAACAAATGAGATATATTCGGGTTGAATTTAATCAATTTTCACAGCCTATCTAAACTTTACTTTGAATAGCCCGAACCAGTCGTTCCATGCACAAGACGTATCAGATAACTTTGCCTAATTCTCCTTCTAGGACGAAAATGATGTGATGCTGAACTATTCCAAAGGATTTATTAGAATTTAATTGCTATTAAAAAATGACTATATGAACTTAAATTGCCACTTTATTTTGGACTTAATTTGATCCATAAAATTTAGACTAAAATCTTACATAGATTACTCCATGACATACATAGTTTTATTCGATTACATGGCACCGTTGCTTGAAACTAGGGGTGAACATTCGATCGAATCGAGTTAAATTTTTTTAAGTTAATCCAGTTGAAGAGTCTTATTTTATAACTCAAACTTTATGTGAACTTTTTTTCGAGTTGAATTGAGTTTGAGTCGAGTTTTTATTCAGATTTAATTTTAAACATTTATAATGTTATGATACTAATTACTTCTAATTTAAACAGTGTCAAATAAGTGCCTAAATTATACATTTTTTCCAGATAGGTGCCTAAAGTATTTTTCGGGCCAAGTAGGTGCCTAACGTTTTCAAAGTTACACATTTAGGTGCCCCACCGTTAACTTACTTTTAAAAAAATTCTTATATTTCCAAAAATTCATAAAATAACCCCAAAACCCCTAGATCCCTAAAATCAGTAAATCCCTAAATCCAACCATTTCTGTCGCCGCGTTCATCACGCTATCGGCGGCGAAATGAAGCATTCTTCTCTTGTCGCAAGACTCGAACGTCGTTCGTTGGCCGATCGACCACCATTTTCCGTCGATCATTTTCTTTTCCTTTCGCGAGTTGAACTTTATTTCGACGATAGGTATGCCATCTGTCGACTATCGGCGACAGGAGAATAGGGGAAATGATTGGGGGTGACGAAAGTGGTGGGCACGCTGTCGGTGATTGACGGTGGCAACGACTGAAATCGAGGTTTTGGACTTAAGAATTTAGGGGTTTGGGGAATATTTTTAAAATTTTAGGATATTTTTTAAAATAAAACATGTCACGTGTCATGATTTTATTGGTTAACAAAATTTTAACGGTTGTTAACGGCAAGGCACCTAAATGGAAACTTTGAAAATGTTAGGCACATATTTGACCCAAAAAATACTTTGGGCACCTATCTGGAAAAAAAATATAGTTTGGACACTTATTTGACACTTAAGCCTATATATATATGGTCATGATCCACTTACACTATGTAAAACTCAACTAGTTTTACACTAATTCATGGACATTAGATGGATGAAATGGATGGATGAGATAATCTTCACATATTCTACTTCTAATCTCACCCATCCATTTCACTAATCGAATGATCATGAATTAGTGTAAAGCTAGTTGAATTTTACATAGTGTAACTAGATCCCATATATATACTAATTTGAAAACTCGACTTGAATTTGAAAACTGATCTACTAATTACTAAAAATTTTGAGTTATTCGAATTTCATTTTATAACTCAAACTTTATTTGAATTTTTTTATGATAGAAAGTATTAGGTTGAATTTAATTACATATAATCAATAAAATAATAAAAAATTCGTAATGATTCAAAAATCACCTATTAGACTCGTATCTAGTTTTTAATTTGTGTCATCTTCGCTAAAACATACATATCTTAAGTTTTTAATGTCTGATTCAGGTGTGTAAAGATGCGTTAGAAAAATAATTAAACGAAGTTGAATCTATAACCAGACATTTCGACCTAAAACTGCTCAAAACGCATTTGAAAAGTCATCACAAATAGACTGATAACTTGCATACATGAAAAACATGTTCAATTTCTTGTCTATAATAACTTTCATTACCCTTTTTATGATGGAATCAACACTCTTGGCCACTCCCCGTTTAACCTCTCGGGTTGACCGTATGCTCATTGGAACTCCAGGAACGCGAGAAACCGAAAGATAAGTGTCCCTTTTATTAGTAGAGGCCTCAAGACTATTTTGAACTTTCCCCAAAGACCCAAAAACCAATTTTTGAATGCCTAAAATTTAATAGGATAAATTACGTAAATTATCACTGCATTTTACTCTTAAACCTATTTTGGCTAGTGAATTTCTAAAACGTTCAATTTACACTCACTGAAGTTTAGACATTTCACTTTTTTGTCACTAAAGTTTAGACATTGAACATTTTTTGTCACTCTTAAACCTCAAAAACGATAGTAGATGGTGGTCATTCAGTCCCAAATTTCACCAGCGACTTCGTCACGGCTCTATGAGTTTGAATTTGACCTCTATTTTTCCCGAAAGTGCTCTGAAGTTCACGAATTGGCTTAAAATCTTATGGATTCTCTCTCGTTGATCTCCTTCTACCACTGTCGGATGGAGCACGTTTCTCAGTATGTTGCTTCTCTCGTGGCGATGAAGTTTTTCATTGTTCGAATCTTGGAGAAGTTCTTTTGTTCACCGGTGAATGAATGTCGTCCAAAAGTTAATGGATGAGTGACCAAAAACGCTCAACGTCTAAAATTCAGTGATCAAAATAGGCTTGAGAGTAAAATTCAATGATAATTTACGTAATTTACTCAATTTACCTAATTTGAATTAATCGACTAATAAATCAAATACAAGTGGTTATGAAAGAACGCATGTCAAAACATAGATTGATCAACCTTTGAGAGTTTAGGAATAACTCAGTAATTAACCATTAAAATTGTAACCCCCTCGTCCCGGTCTGGACAACTGACCGGTCCGAGTAGGTCACACGGGAAAAACTGAAGTGAAACTCGTTAAGGTCCCGCCTCAGTTAGCAACCCTAGAAAATTCCTTTTGACATTATCTTGTCTAAATGCTTTTAATCACCCTATGTGTGATACGATAGCGGAAAGACAACAAAGCGATGCAAAGCAATCAAAACAAGCAACTTAAACAGCCCATTTTAGCCTTTACAACAGGTCGTATCGATACGCTAGAAGACCGTATCGATACGCTTGGACTTGGTCAACTACCCAAAGTCAACCCAGGAGGACTGTATCGGTACTGTTGAGTTGATCGAACACTTGCAAATGGCCAAGAGGGGGGTGAATTGGCAATTAAAATTTTGGTGAAGAGAAAAATTGAAAATAAAAATGACAAAAGGGGTTATAGTGGTTCAAGTTCTCCAAATGAACTCTACATCCACTACCTTAGCTCCCACTAAGGATTTTCAAACAATTCACTAATTGAATTCGTCCCCTTTTCTTGGATGAGGAGGAAACCTTACAATTTCGATTAAGCTTTATACCTAAAACTTAATCCACTCAAATACAAAGAAGGAATTTTGGTAAACTCAAATGTTTCCTCTCAAAGGATATTTGTCTACCCAATTACAATTTGAACAAACCCAAACTCACAATACAATATGATAATTTGAAAGACAAAGAGTTGAGTACAAGAATATGACTTTTAATAGCTCAAGGGTTTGGAATTTTTGCTTTGATGATGCTTGAATGTTTAATAGTTGTTGCTTGGTCAAATGAAGCTTGTTTTTATACCCTTGCATTGATTTCTAGCCGTTTGGGTAGTTGGGATCATCAATAGAGCCGTTGTGGACATTTTTCCCGCATTAAATGCAGCTCTGCAGCCTACCGTATCGGTACTCGGGAAGGGCGTATCGATACCTGCATCAAAGAGGAAAGAGCCGTTGTGCCTGAAAACAGAGCGTATCGATACGCGTGGAAGGCGTATCGGTACGGTTTTAAGGGCGTATCGATACTGGCGTCGTATCGATACGGTCCAATGTTACTGGAATCCCAAGCTTTTGTTTGTATGAAAAGTGTATCGATACGTGTACCAAGCGTATCGGTACGGTATAACTACCTTTTGAAAATAAGGAAACCAACCAACTGACAAGTAACGGTCATATAATTAAATGCCCGGATTTTTCAAAGATATGCTTAGCGTATCGATACGGTTACCATGCGTATCGGTACGTGTTCATGAAAGCAATTGCCCAGATGCATATCGTATCGATACGGTTTTAGTGCGTATCGGTACGGTATGTTCAATAACATTACAGTGGCTAAATAGGGTATCGATACGCTATGGGTATCGATACTCCTGGGCGTTTTTGCATACTTATGCTTGGAAAACATAGAAAGGGACTTTGAAAAATATATATGATTTAAGAACAAGTCTTTAATTATCATTTTGTTTGAAAACACTTATCAATTTTGAGTCTTTAAAGAGTACTTAAAAATTTATTGTTTTGCAAATTAGTCCTTAAGTTTATGTGTTATATCAAAATCAATTTCGGTTTTACAATCTCCCCCTTTTTGATATAACAAAACCATAAATAAATTTTTAAGTTTGTGAAACTTTGAAAAGCTTTCTCCCCCTTACTTTAAGATAGATTTTCAAAACAAAACAAAAAAAATATTTTGACTCTATGATCCTTCTCCCCCTTTTTGTTAGATCAAAATAGAATACAAGGATAATAGCAACAATAAGTCATTAAGCTAAAAGCAAACAAATAGTTCAAATCCATAAACTTCAAAATAAACATAAAGGTTCGAATGCATAAAGATCAAAGCAACCATAATAATCCAAACTCTTAAAATCCTAAAAACATAGATAATAGGCATAAACTTCAAATCCAAAAAGTAAAAATGCAATAACAATAATGAAAGACTAAATGGCCTAAGATGAGATGCATGAACTACTCGTCCCCTTCGTCATCATGATCGTCCTCGACATCTTCTTCTTCATCTTCTTGAGAGGGTTGATTCCTTCGGGTGTGATTGATCCAAGCACCATGGAAGGCGGTAAGGGAGATGTCCATGGAGTCTTGGCGAGTGACCATGGTATCTATCTTCTTATCCATGCCTTGGATGCGATCCTCTAATGATGTGAAACGAGTATCCATTGCGGTGAACTTCTCATTGAGGAAGGTCATGAGAGTATCCATGGACGAGGAATCAAGAGGAGCACGATGAGAACTCGAAGAAACACGGGAGGAACCGACCGGAGCAACAGGCGGAGGATCTTGAGGAGCGCGAACCCATTCATTATCAACATAAGTATAACCGGAACGAGCTAGGGAACGCTCATCAATGGGTAGGCCAAGGGTTTCGGGAAAATCATGTGAACAATCAATGCCAAGGGAATGAAATAAACAACTCAAAGCCGTAGAGTAGTAAAAGGATGAGACTAGTTTGGTGTGACAGTGTTGAACTAAGTAGACAAGGTCGGCAAACATGATTTGACACAAATTAGGACGTTTACCTTCTCTAAAACATTTAAGCCAAAAATCATCCGTGTGACGAACAGTTGAATATTTCCCACCCGATGGTCGAAGAAACCAAGAAACAAGAAGATGAAGGATACGGTCATGAGCATTTAAAACTTTTGCGGGACCTAAATAACCCTTACCCAAAGAGTGTTCATCATCAATACCGACATCTTCAAAACCAAAGACATTGCATAAAACTTTTTGATCAATTTGAAAACGTTTGCCCATAATGGAAGATTCAATGGCAATGATAGTTTCACTAGGTTCATCATGTATACATTGGGCATTAGTAAAGAACACAATGACAAGGTTCCTATATAGGATAGGAGGTATATTCAAAAAGGGTAAGAATTTCCATTGCTTAATCAAAGGTAGGTATTGAAACTTGAAACGAGCAGAATTTAAAAAAGGAATAGACACAACTCTCTCTTCCCTAAGGTTCATTCCTTGAAAAAGCTTATAGCGTTCTCTATCAAGAGGAGAGGGAAAACTTAATTGGATGATATAAGGAAGGTTAGGTGTAGGATTACCCTCGACATCCTCGTTAGGATTGGAAGAAGAGCGAAGACGCTTAGTTCCCTTTTTCGGTGCCATAATCCTGAAAATTCATCAAAAAGATTCGAATATATATGCAATTAACATCCTATTTGATCCAATAAATTCTAATAATTCAAGGTAATTTGTTAAAAAAAATTTAAAATCAAAACGATATTCACAAAACAAAAGTAATAAAAAAATTTAAAAGATATCGAATATAAATTATATTCGAATAAAAAAATTTTGATTTTTTTTAAATAAAAGAAAATGAAACCCATGAAAATCAAACAAGGTTTGTACAAAAATTCAGTTGAAACATCAATTAAAAGCAAACGAAAATAAAAAAAAAAGAAAGAAAGAAGTTTTATACCTTGAATCTCAGAATGGATGAAATAGAGGATGAAAATGCACAAGATTTGATGCCCAAGGTTTGCCTTGATGTGTAGAGTAAAAACCCTCAAAGAATTTTGAAAGATGATGGTGAAATTTGAAGATTTGAGGGGGTTTATATAGGGTTTTGCGGCTAGGGTTTGTGGAAGAAAAAAGGGTCTTTTGAGTTTTAATGAAATTTAACATATTCAGCCCTAAATAGCCTCTCCGTCGAGGCCGTATCGATACGCTATACACGCGTATCGATACCCGTTAACCCTAATATTATATTTGTCGTCACTACCGTATCGATACTGGATCCGTATCGGTACGCTTGGCTTTGACTATTTCCCTTGACTTGTACCGTATCGATACGAGGGGTCGTATCGATACTTGTTCATCTGCAAAAATTCCCAGAAATCAACCCGTATCGATACGCCTGAGCCGTATCGATACACCATTGCCAGTTTCTGCAGTTTTGACAGATTTAAGTGCAAAAATCCAATTTGAAACGTCCCTAAATGCATGTGCATGTCGTATGAACAAGTTTTAATGGCTAAACTCAATATGTACTCCCCCTAGCAACATGCATAGAAGCAAAAAGAATAGAATTAACACAAGCATGAATCACAATCAATTTCAAGCAAATTTTGACATTTTGGGACCAAAAAGGTGTCAAGAAAGGCTAGTTAAACCTAACTCTCTCCTAAGGGTCCAAAAACGCTCTTTATCTAAAGGTTTTGTAAATATATCCGCTAATTGGTTCAAGGTGTCAACAAATTCTATAACAACATCATTTTTCAAAACATGGTCTCTAATGAAATGATGTCTAATTTCTATGTGTTTAGTTCTAGAGTGTTGGATGGGATTCTTAGTGAGACAAATAGCACTAGTGTTGTCACACCTAAGGGGTATGGTTTCTATTTTAACACCATAATCTAAGAGTTGTTGCTTCATCCAAAGGACTTGTGCACAACAACTCCCTAAGGATATGTACTCCGCTTCGGTGGTAGATAAGGCTACACTATTTTGTTTCTTAGAGAACCAAGATACGAGCATACTACCTAAGAATTGGCATGTCCCGGAAGTACTTTTCCTATCAATCTTACATCCCCCATAATCCGCATCCGAGAAAGCATGAAGGCTAAAGGTAGAATCCTTAGGATACCAAAGGCCTAAAGTAGGTGTGTCTCTAAGGTATCTAAAAATTCTTTTAATGGCAACTAAGTGTGATTCTCTAGGACTAGCTTGAAACCTAGCACACAAGCAAACACTAAACATAATATCCGGTCTACTTGCGGTAAGGTAAAGCAAAGAACCTATCATGGATCTATAAAGCTTAGAATCAACACACTTACCTCCTTCATCTTTGTCAAGCTTTATGGAGGAACTCATAGGAGTGGCTTGAGGTTTTGCATTCTCCAAGCCAAACTTCTTGAGCATATCATTCACGTACTTAGCTTGATTTATGAAGGTGCCATCCTTCCTTTGCTTGATTTGGAGTCCCAAAAAGAATGAAAGCTCCCCCATCATGCTCATCTCGAACTCACCTTGCATTAGCTTAGAAAACTCCTTACAATAACACTCATTAGTAGAACCAAAAATGATATCATCAACATAAATTTGAACTACTAAGATGTCATTGTTATATCTTTTTATGAAGAGTGTTGTATCCACCTTTCCTTTTTCAAAACCCTTTTCAATTAAGAAATTTGAAAGTCTTTCATACCAAGCTCTAGGAGCTTGTTTTAAACCATAGAGAGCTTTTGTAAGTTTAAACACATGGTTTGGAAATTTGGAATCCTCAAAACCCGGTGGTTGTTCAACATATACCTCTTCATTTATAAAACCATTTAAAAAGGCACTTTTCACATCCATTTGAAAAAGCTTGAAATCATGATAACATGCAAATGCAAGTAACATCCTAATAGCTTCCATCCTAGCTACGGGTGCATAAGTCTCATCAAAATCAATTCCCTCTTCTTGTGTATAGCCTTGAGCAACAAGCCTAGCCTTGTTTCTCACTATATTACCACTTTCATCTAATTTGTTCCTAAAAACCCATTTTGTACCTATAGTAGATTGATTATTAGGCCTTTCGACTAATGTCCAAACTCTACTTCTCTCAAATTGATTTAATTCCTCTTGCATGGCCAAAATCCAAAAATCATCTTTTAAAGCTTCTTTAATATTTTTGGGCTCAATGCATGAAAGAAATGCAACATGATTCATTAATTTGAGAGAGGATCTAGTAGTTACCCCCTTGGACGGATCACCCAAGATTTCACCACCTTTGACATAGTTTAACTCCCTTGGGTAAGACACCTCCTTTTCCTCAAGAGCCAAGTCTTTTAAGGCTTCAAGAGGTGGATCTTGTGAATCCTCTTCTTTGGTTGGAATCTCATCCACCTTTGACGTTTGTCCTCCATCAATGGCATCAATGATTCCTACATCATCATCATCACAAGATTCCTTCCTCGGAAGGAGGTTATCATCGAAAACAACATGTATTGACTCTTCAACAACTAGAGTTCTTTTATTAAATACACGATAGGCTTTAGAATTTAAGGAATACCCTAAGAAAATAGCTTCATCACTTTTAGCATCAAATTTACCTAAGTTTTCTTTACCATTATTTAAAACAAAACACTTGCAACCAAAAGGGTGAAAATAGCTAATGTTAGGCTTCTTAGATTTTAAAATCTCATAAGGTGTTTTCTTCAAAATTGGCCTAATCATTACTCGATTTATGATATAGCAAGCGGTATTTGTGGCTTCCGCCCAAAAGTATTTAGGTAAATTATTTTCACAAAGCATGGTTCTAGCCATTTCTTCTAAAGTTCGATTTTTCCTCTCAACTACCCCATTTTGTTGAGGAGTGCGAGGTGCGGAAAAATTGTGGCTAATCCCATTTTCATTTAAAAACTCATCAAAACCTAGATTTTGAAATTCGGTTCCATGATCACTTCTAATGTGAGAAATTTTAAGTTCAAGATCATTTTGAGTTATTTTAGAAAATGTGATGAATTTTTCTAAAGCCTCATCCTTTGTACTTAAGAATAGAACCCAAGTATACCTAGAATAGTCATCTACAAGTACAAAAGCATATGATTTTCCACCCAAGCTCATTGTTCTAATAGGCCCAAAAAGATCCATATGAATCAATTGTAAACATCTACTAGTAGAGACATCATTTATGGATTTAAAAGAACTTTTATGTTGTTTACCCTTTAAACATGCATCACAAATTTTATCATTTGAAAATTTAAGTTTGGGTAAACCTCTAACTAGATTAAGGGAAATTAATTTCTCTAAGACACTCATGCTAGCATGTCCTAATTTTCTATGCCAAAGCCATGAGTCATGTTCATCATGTGCAACTAAGCATGTATGGGATGAATGAATGTCATCTAAATGCACCATATAAATATTGCCTATTCTATGTCCTATGAGCATTATTTGATTTGTTTTAATGTTTACAATTTTGCAACCACTTTTATCAAATAAAACATTAAAACCCCTATCACATAATTGACTAATGCTCAACAAATTATGTTTAAGACCGTTGACATATAAAACATTTTCAATGTAAATAGAAGAGTGATTACCAATGGAGCCTATTCCTTCAATGTGTCCTTTGGAGTTGTCACCGAAAGTTACTACTCCACCACTCTTAGGCTTTAGTTCCACAAATCTACTCTTGTCACCGGTCATGTGTCTTGAGCATCCACTATCAAGGTACCAAGAATTTTTGCTTGAAGCTTTAGCCTTGTAGCAATGCTCCCCCTACAAACAAAGAAATTAGGCTTTGGTTTTTGGTACCCAAATCATTTTGGGTCCATGAGAGTTAGCCTTCAACAATTTGGTTCCCTTAGGAATCCAAGAAACAATAGCATTCAAATCGTTAGAAATAATGAGTTCTTTAGGAACCCAAACACTCCTAATTCTATGACCTCTAGCTTGCTTATAAAAATTTCTTTGTTTAGGTACAAAATGCTTTCTTTTTACATATTGGGATTTAGAGTGATTTCCTTTTTCAAAATCATTTTTCGCAATAGCAATAGATGCTTTAAGACTATCCACTTCCTTTGTGTGATAATCTTGAAAATCGGAAAGAAGTTTTTCAAGTTCAAGATTTTTAGTTTTAAGATCATTTGAAAGATTAATTAGAAACAAAATCTTCTTTTCCAATTCGGAGTTAGTTTTTGAAAATGTCTCATTTTGAATTTTTAAATCGGAAATTTTTTTCTTGTTTTTCAAAATGGACTCCTTGTATTTTCCTACCAACTCATCATACACTTCTTGCAATTCATCATAAGCATCTTGAAGTTCCTCAATAGAAAAATCGAAATTGGATGAGTTAGAGTTTACCTTTGGTTCATCATCGATGGCCATGAGACATAAGTTGGCCACTTCCTCCTCTTCTTCGGAAGACTCATCGTCACTCCAAGTGGCAATTTGTGCTTTGAGCTTGTTTTTCTTCCCAAAGCTTTTCTTTTTCACTTGAGGACATTCGGAACGAATGTGACCCGGTTTCTTGCATTCATAGCAAGTAATTTGGTCCTTCTCCTCTTCCTTGCTTTTACTCTTGAAGTCTCCCTTTCTAATGAATTTTCTTCCTCGATTTGACTTCATAAACCGAGTAAAGCGTTTGGCCAACATAGCCATCTCCTCATCTTCATCCTCACTAGAATCGCTTTCTTGTTGTGAGGCCTTTAGTGCGATTCCAACTTTCTTCTTCTCAACTTCCTTCTTCTCCATTATCTTCTTCTCTTGTTCTCTTCCCTTCCTCATAATCTCATGTGTGAGTAGAGATCCAACAAGAGCATCTAACTTGAGAGTCTTCAAATTTCTAGCTTTAATAATGGCCGTTCTCTTGCCATCCCATGACTCCGGAAGAGAATACAACAACTTTCTCACTAGCTTGTCTTCGGGAATAATTTCACCGAAACCCTTCAACCTGTTGACAATAACCGAGAACCGATCAAACATCTTAGAGACACTTTCTTTGGGATCCATCTTGAAGTTCTCATAGCTTAGATTGAGTAGCCCAATCTTTGTCTCCTTGACATCACTAGTTCCCTCATATGTTGTCTCGAGGGTGTCCCAAACCTCCTTGGCATTTTCGATTGAAGACACCTTGGAGTAGATATCCGGACCAAGTGCACAAAATATAACATGAAGAGCTTTGTCATTGACTTGCATCCTCCTTCTTTCATCATCGGTCATTTCGGCTTTGATCTTTGGGATGAGCCTTTCTCCATCTCTTCTCATGGGAATGTATGGACCTTCTTCAACCACATCCCACACCATAAAGTCGGTAGACTTAATGAAGAGCCTCATCCTATTCTTCCAAAAAGGATAGTTATCCCCATTGAAGAATGGTGGCTTGGTGGTGGATTGGGACTCATAGTTGGAGGTGGATGCCATTGCTTGACTTGTTGTTGATCAAACTCTCCAAGAATCGACTCAAGAGGGTTGTAATCCTTCCAATGAGTGTAGCTCTGATACCAATTGTTGAGTTGATCGAACACTTGCAAATGGCCAAGAGGGGGGTGAATTGGCAATTAAAATTTTGGTGAAGAGAAAGATTGAAAATAAAAATGACAAAAGGGGTTATAGTGGTTCAAGTTCTCCAAATGAACTCTACATCCACTACCTTAGCTCCCACTAAGGATTTTCAAACAATTCACTAGTTGAATTCGTCCCCTTTTCTTGGATGAGGAGGAAACCTTACAATTTCGATTAAGCTTTATACCCAAAGCTTAATCCACTCAAATACAAAGAAGGAATTTTGGTAAACTCAAATGTTTCCTCTCAAAGGATATTTGTCTACCCAATTACAATTTGAACAAACCCAAACTCACAATACAATATGATAATCTGAAAGACAAAGAGTTGAGTACAAGAATATGACTTTGAATAGCTCAAGGGTTTGGAATTTTTGCTTTGATGATGCTTGAATGTTTAATAGTTGTTGCTTGGTCAAATGAAGCTTGTTTTTATACCCTTGCATTGATTTCTAGCTGTTTGGGTAGTTGGGATCATCAATAGAGCCGTTGTGGACATTTTTCCCGCATTAAATGCAGCTCTGCAGCCTACCGTATCGGTACTCGGGAAGGGCGTATCGATACCTGCATCAAAGAGGAAAGAGCCGTTGTGCCTGAAAACAGAGCGTATCGATACGCATGGAAGGCGTATCGGTACGGTTTTAAGGGCGTATCGATACTGGCGTCGTATCGATACGGTCCAATGTTACTGGAATCCCAAGCTTTTGTTTGTATGAAAAGTGTATCGATACGTGTACCAAGCGTATCGGTACGGTATAACTACCTTTTGAAAATAGGGAAACCAACCAACTGACAAGTAACGGTCATATAATTAAATGCCCGGATTTTTCAAAGATATGCTTAGCGTATCGATACGGTTACCATGCGTATCGGTACGTGTTCATGAAAGCAATTGCCCAGATGCATATCGTATCGATACGGTTTTAGTGTGTATCGGTACGGTATGTTCAATAACATTACAGTGGCTAAATAGGGTATCGATACGCTATGGGTATCGATACTCCTGGGCGTTTTTGCATACTTATGCTGGGAAAACATAGAAAGGGACTTTGAAAAATATATATGATTTAAGAACAAGTCTTTAATTATCATTTTGTTTGAAAACACTTATCAATTTTGAGACTTTAAAGAGTACTTAAAAATTTATTGTTTTGCAAATTAGTCCTTAAGTTTATGTGTTATATCAAAATCAATTTCGGTTTTACAGGTACACTGGTTGACTGTACCGATACGCCCTCAACGGTCAACTTCTCACGGTCAAACAACGAAGACCGTATCGATACACCTAAGGCCCGTACCAATACGCCAAAATCTCGTCAATTTCTCAGATTTCCAGAAAGCTTTTGGTGTATCGATACACCCTCGTGTACCGGTACGCTAAGCCTAAAATGAAGTCCAAAGTGTAGGACTGTATCGATACGACCCTTGGGCGTACCGATACGCCCTGCACTGCAAACTGTATTTTGGCTGCCAAACACACCAAGACTCAACTCTAGATGCAATTTACGACTCGTCTAGCAACATACCAACACTCATACATCATTTACAGACCAAGACTATGCATACGATGCTACCTAACCAACCATCAAGGCAACCAACATGAGATAAGCATCTAGGTAGGAAACTTGCATAAAGGCATACATACAAAACCATTTCATTCATAGAAAGTAAGCACTTACATAAGCATTGCATATCAAGGTTTACATGCTCTTAAACAAACACATAGGCATTCATGGATCAAGGTCCTAAGCCTTCAAAACAAAAGCATTTAGGCAACGTAATCATGGTTTACAAATCCACATCAAAGGCAATAACATCAAACCAACACATATGAGTCTAACAACGCTCATACAAAATCACATAGCATCAACAATCCAAACATGCTAGAACATCAATAAGCCAACTAAGGAGTTTGAACTCCAACTCCATACAAGTCTAATACCCCGTTGTCTAGGCATTATTACAAAGACTTAAACCATACTTGAGCTACTAGAGAACTCCGAAAAGCTCCTTCCTTGCCCACTTGCCTTCCGAAACTCTAACGATATGCATGTTGGAAAAAAGAGAGCGTAAGCTTGAAGGCTTAGTGAGTGAAGCTCTAAAAACTCATCAACAATGCAGTTTTCAAAACACATTTCTTAATCGAAAAGTAAACCATTTAGATGCACGAAAGAAGCACAAACAACACAATTACATGGTTTGCACATGCACAACCAAAACACGGTGGGACCACACATCACCGTTCGACTAGTAGTTTTCCGATGGGACCACACATCACCTTACTCTTCTACTAGTCACTACTGGTGGGACCATACATCACCGTAGTTACGACAACCATCACGTGAGGCTCGACACCAACAACGACTACACAACAACATCATTGGAAGTAAAGAAAATCCACAAATCACACACAATATCTCAACAATTGTTCATGCACCAACACTTAACAATCAAGGCAAAGTTAGCGAACTTACACTTGGGTTTAGGTTAGCCCCCTAGGCTCCACCCAAACCCCCAAGAACCCTTTCCGAAATCAAATCAAGTTCAAAACATTTTCACTAACCGATGAAACCCAATTGGAAGCCGAAACACCGATCTCAAGTCTCTAAATTCCCCGGAATCGTGTCCGAAGCCTCTCCAACGGTTTCCCTTGATTCTAACCAAACAATACATTACTCAACCGAGTCACCACAAACACTGTCACAACCCCAAACCACAAGCCAAAATCTTACAATTTCAAACCAAAGCCAATACCATAAACCCCATTTTCGTACTCCCACCAAACCCATCAGAAAACTACTAATTCCAACACCCAAAACACTGTTAAACACCCCTCTAACATTGCTATAACATCATCCCCCCTCTCCAACATAAAACCACACTAAAAACCTAAGTTTTGACACTTTTGAAATACCTCAAAAACCCATTTCGGGATTTTTGATAAAAAAAAACCCCATTTTGAGATATAATGTACCTTAGGGCAAGATTAGTTCATAACTTAACTCTACAAATCAAAAGCAAATCAAAAAGTCATTAAAGTTTCATCATTTTTCTTTCAAAGCTTTGAAAACTTGAAATTCTCAACAATGGTGTTTTCCATAAACTAAAACCATCAATGTGCTAGGAATGAAGAGGGCAAGTCAAAAATGGTCTTACCTTGTTGAAATCACTTGAAATGATGAAGGAAATGATTGGAATAGTAATTGGGGTTTTATAGAGTTTTTGACGTGAAAAGTGGATGGAGGAAGAAGATGAAGAAAATGTTTCAAAAGCCCGCCTTTTCTCATTTTTTTCTTACTTTTAAAAAGTTACAACTTTGCCATTAATGAAATTAAACCCTTCTTAAAATAAAACCAAAAACCCAATTTAATTTAAATCGAGCCCACGACTCAAACCCGATTTACCTATGTAACATCCAACCCCTAAACCCGGAGCATTACAAAAATTTATATAACACGAATTATATTAATATATAAAAATCTATATTAATGTTTAATATTTAGTCATGGTTATAAATTTTCTATTTTACCAAAGTATGACATCTTATCTATATAAAACAGATCACAAAACTTTTGACAATCATTTATTACATATGAGGTTATTATAAATTATTTAGTTAAATTTAACCAATATTTTAATAATTTTAAGTAATGATACAATAAAAAAGCAAGTGGATAAATACAAATTACCCCTTAGGGGGCTGAGTGGATAGGTCCATTATGAAAAATTTCCATCCCAAAATCATAAACTTTCTCCTATATATACCCCACATCATTTCAAGCTTCTTCATCAAAGCTCCTCTTCCTTTCTCCACTCTTCCCATTTCATAATTTTTTCCCCAGAAAACTCCATGGCTAAGCTTGTTGCTGCTTTCTTCTTGGTTCTCATTGCCATCTCCATGCTTCAAACTATGGTGGGTATCTTTCCTTTTTCCACATTACATTGAAAAATCCAAAGAAAAAGTTGCAGAAAATTGTGGAAACCTGCAGTTTACAGCAGTCTTATCTTTGGTTTTTTTGTCTTCGTTGTAGGTAATGGCATCACAAGGACACGGAGGTCACCATTATGATAAGGTAAATGCTGATGCTTTGAAAATGTCTATTCATTGTTAAAGTTCTTTTTCTATCACATTCTGATCTGTTTGTTTCCCTGGAAAAAAAATCTCCCATCTGCAGAAACGTTATGGCCCCGGAAGTCTCAAGATCAACCGTAAGCAAACAAAAATTCCCCACTTTCCAAGTTTTTTCCCTTTATGTTTTATCGTGTAGAAGATCTGATTGGTGGAATGAAATGAGCAGAATGTCCGTCGGAGTGCACAAGGAGATGTGGCCAGACCCAATACCATAAACCATGCATGTTCTTCTGTCAGAAATGCTGCAGGACTTGCCTCTGTGTGCCTCCGGGGTATTATGGGAACAAACAAGTCTGCCCTTGCTACAACAACTGGAAGACCAAGGAAGGAGGCCCCAAGTGCCCTTAAATTATTTATAATTTCAAATTTGAAAGTTGCTTAATCCATCAATTAAGCATGAAATTGTGGCATTGTGATGCTAACTTTATATTGATGATGTTAGTTATTACTGGTGTTTTTATGTACTTTTTTGAAAACATATGAGTGATCTTGTACCAATTTGTCACTCCATTAAATGATAGTGGCTAATATTTGTTTTTTTATTAATGAAAGATGGTGTTATTTAACTAGAAAATATCCCAATTTTGGGATTGGCAAATCTTACATCTTTTAGTTTCTTTCATGTAATGGTTATACATACATATATCCACAATTATACGGTAATTCAAATCTATACTAAATAATAAATGAATACTTTTGATCATTCCGTCAATTAATAGTTTCTTTACCTCGTTTATCTCTTTCTTGAAGAAAAGTTTGAAATTGGTCTCTAAATGGGGTTCCTCGACCTTTTACTCATTGTATTTGTTACCTTAACGGGTTGAATTAGGAATTCCTTGGTCTTACCGAGGTTTAATTATTTTGAAAATAAAAAATAGGGGTGCAATATGCCAATATCCTAGTAATCTAGCCCTTTTTAAATTATTCAAGATAATTAACTTGGTCGGTTCAAAAATAAAAGATCGAAGCGATTTGACCTTTGATTCTCTTTTTCTTCATATATTATCCCTTTGTTTTAAAATATTTCAATTCGTTACAATTTTTACAAGAAGTCGTGTTTCTCTTATTATTTTTTTCTAATATACTAGTGTGATTATATGATATTATATATTTATGTTTTTTTCTCAATCTTTTTGACAACTCACGCATATCTTGCTAGGGATTAAGCCAAGATTCACTCATGAGGGGACAAGTTGTTTAACTTTAAAATGAATATGGTCTTAAAAGCAATTAAACTAAAAAAATTATAAAGGAGTTAAGATTTTATTTTACTAATTTTAAAACTGGAAGGACTTAAAAACTAATTAAACCAAAAAATTAGACTTAATTTCATTAATTTTAAAACTAACAAGGTCCAAAAAAATTAATTAAACCAGAAATTATATGAGGTGCAAGGACTTAATTACAAAATTTTGAGAAGGGCAAAATCTTAACTGCAATGATTTCAAAACTATCAATGGCTTAAAATGCAATTAAACTATTAGGGATGGGCACGGTACCCGGACCCGACGGTTTCCGACCCGACCCGGCCCGATCGGGTCGGGTGGGTCGGGTTTTTCTGTAGGGTGAGGTCGGGTTCGGGTTTTAGGGTGAAAAAATCCGACCCGACCCGACCCGGGACTAATAGTGTAATTTTCCCCTAAAATTTTTAGGGATATTTGTAATAATACTCCTCTTTATATTTTTTTATAATTAGGTCCTTAAAATTATTTTTTTATTTACATTTTAGTCCTTAAAATTATTTTTTTATAATTATGCCTCTTAAAATTATTTTTTACAATTAGGTCCCTAAAATTAATTTTTTTTCTATAGGTCGGGTCGGGTCGGGGTCGGGTTTAGAATATTTATTTTCGGGTCGGGTCGGGTTTTTTAAAAAATTGGATCGGGTCGGGGTCGGTTTTAGGATAATTAATTTCGGGTCGGGTTCGGGTGGGCCAAAAACCCGACCCGACCCGTGCCCATCCCTAGTGACAATTGCCCCTCCCACATTAAACATACACATGACCTTGCAATCTTGCATATATAGGTGCTCAAACTTGGATTTCCTAGAATGAATATCATCCTCTTTATGTAGTTTATTCTTAAAAAAAACTAAGGTAATTGATGAAAAAACCAAAATAATTTATGGGTAATTATTTGATGCACCACCCGTGAATTTTTTTTTACAAGCCGACTTCTACCACATGTTCCCTTTAGGGATCCTAGCCCTTGAACTCTAAACTCTAAACTTTAAACATTGAACCATAAAATATATTTTCAAACCTTACAACCTAACCGGAATCATTAAACTTTACACTAAACCCATGGAAGGAGGTATGTATGGTTTGGGAGGGGCTCTTGCCCCTCCCAATTTTTTTGGTATAATAGTATTTGAGGTCATTTTTATTTTAAATAGTAGTCAAATAAGTTCTTTTGCCCCTGCCAATTTTTAAATTTAAAGGCTTAATAGACCTTTGCCCCTCCCAATGTTCAATTTTAACTTCGTCTCTACTAAACCCCAAACTCAAATATCTAAATCTTAAAAACTAATCACGTGTGGAGAACAAGTTTTCCACCATCCTATAATTTATTGTTAAAAAATAATTATTTAATTTTAGTACTTAAAAAATAATTTTCTGACTTCAGCTACGTACATTTCAGAACCCTGAATTTAATTTAAATTTTAGCATGGGGATTGGATCTTGAAAAATGAAAGAAAGAGAAGAACATGTAAACACATGCAAACTGTCCCCAATAATGGAGGGGTGGTAACCGGTGTTGCAGGCGTTCATTGGATTTGTGGGTCAGTTTACAGCTTCGAATCTAAGACCAACTACAAATCTTACATTTTTTAATGGATTAAAACCAAAAGTGTTTTCTGAATTGTCTGCCCTACATTTGCCTAAATTAGATTCAAAAGGTGGGATTGGGAATATATCAGTACCTGATATTTTCGAGGTTTTGAGAGAAAATTAAAAAATACTTCTATAGAGTGAAAACATATCTGATTACATTGAATAATTAGTTTAATATTTCATTAATAAACCATAGAAACATTATTAAACTTTGTCAAACATATTATTTTCATTGTTTTGTTAAGAAAATTTGAAAGAGTTGAATTGTAGGTATGATATAGAGTTTGATTTTGAACAATAAATATAAAAAATTGAGGAATATTGTATTATTATTTTTATCGTTACGTTGGAGAAGAATAAGGAGAGAATTAAATTTGAAAAAAAAATTGAGAGTTAAAAAAGAGAATTAAAATTTAATGTTAGATTAAATTTTGAGATTTGAAAAAGAGAATTAATTTATTCATTTGATAAATTAAAATTAAAATTTAAAAAGTAAGATTAATTAGTTTTTAAAGGTTTTAGGCTGGTTGTGGCCCCTAAGCAGTCGCTCATGGTGCTCGCGTAATAATCGATCACAGTCTTTATAAATTTAAATATTATATAATTTAAATATTGTCATCTGAATTTTAAATTTAAATACTTAATAAGTTATTGTATTTTTTAAATTCAATATTTTGGGCTATTCAATATTAGTGTATGAACATGGGACGTCATTTATGTGTTGCCTTTTTGAGCAATGCATTTGATTGTGTTGTTATTTCATTATCTTTTGACCGACATTTAAAGATGCAGTGGGGGTCTATTAAGAAAAAAAATGCAGTGGGGTAGAGTTAACATTTGATCTAGTTAAGTAAAGAATTTTTAAGTTAATTGAGTTAATGAGTTACATTTTACAATTTTAATTTTATTTAAATTTTTTAGAGTCAAATATAATTTATAAAATTTAAATCGAGTTGAATAGTTCGTGTTTCTGTTTAAACTTATTTGTAAATATTTATAATATTACAATAATAAATAAATTTCTTTAACAACAATAATAAATAGTTACTGTGTAAATATAAGGATCTTTTTGCCCTCCTGATCTCGATCTCTTTACTTCTTCCACAGTTAATTCGTGAAAGCTTTATGATCAACGGCAATGGTTTTTTCCCGTTGATCCATCGATCAAGTTTTCTAGATGCATTTCCAGCCGTGGATCATAAATACATTGCACCCTACGAACTTATAGAAATAGACACGTGGATGAGATGTATGGTGACACGTAGCAAAGAAGAGAAAAGACAGAGTTGTGTGCATTCGAAGGGCTTTGCTAGTGTCCGGACTGTCGCCAAGCACTCGACGAATGTCAACCTCAGAGAAGCATACACCGTAGAGTAAAGGTGTTTATAGTAGGTTAATCGTATCATTTAATTTAAATAATTGGTTAACTGTTATAACAGTTATTAATGTAACTTAATTATTAAAAAATAATTAACTGTTAAATTTTAAAATGGTTAATTGTTAAGAAACGGTTCGGTTATATGTTAACTTATAACTTATTACAATTTTTTTTAAATGTTCATTATTTTTTAGAATAATAAATTTATTTTTTTGATAAATATGGTACTCCCTCAGTCCTAATAAAGTTGTCCCTTTCTTCTTCTTTTTTCTTTCTAATTGTTACATTGTAAAAACCAACAATTATTTAAACTCATATTTCCTTTTCTACCCTTTGTTATTGTTTTCCAAAAAAATAAAAATTAATTTTTCAAAGATAAAATCGTCATTTGAATTCTTTTACATAATATCTTTTACAATACTTTTTATTCTTAAAACTCCGTGAAAAATTAACATGTGACAATTTAACTGGGACATGGGGGTATTAATTTTTTTAAAAATACTTAAATAGAGATATTTTAAATACAAACTTCATACTTAATTAAAAAAATAGCTATAGGTTAACCACTAACCATCTTTTTTAGTGGTTCGATTAACTGAAACCGTATAACTTTAATTGTTAGGTTAATTAACCTATAAAATGAACGGTTACACCGATTAACGGTTACAGTTTATTTTGTACAACCCTACCGGAGAGCAATTTCAAAATGGTTTTGGCTTGGCGGCGTCGCTGCGCCTCTTCCATTGTATTTTCTCAGCTTTGGTCGTTTTACGTTGGCTTTGCACGCTTGAGATGTCGCTGGATGAGATGCTCGACAAATACGACCTCATCTCAATCTTTGTCATATTCGATGAGATTAATGACTTGAAGGATGATATTTCCCGATTATCAGAGCTCCGATAGAATCTCAAATGCCTCTTCTTTACCACCTGCTCAAGTTTATCAAATAATTTAAACTCCATACACATCACTAAACAATTTTCTATAACCATATACATTAAACATATATTTCTTCACAGTTTTTCATTTGTGATATATATAAGACCAAATTCAGTGAATCGACTCAACTCGAAAATTGATCCATCAATTACTAAAAAAAATTAAATTATTTAAGTTATTCGAATATTATTTTACAATATAAACTTTATTTGAAAATTTGTTAAGTTTGTACAAAAAGCCAAAGGTAACAGTAAAAACAAAGGTACTCTTAACAATAAGCCAAGGAAGAAATGGACTACGAACTACAAACAGAAATAGACATCACTTCATTTGTATTATATATCACATTCTTTTGTAAATTGTAATTTAAAATTTTTTAATTCACTAATGTGTTTTTATAGATAGCGTAAATAGTATGCTTTCCTTCTATTTATTATGCAAAATCGTACTCAATCCCCACGACATAGAGAGAATCAAATGTTTGCATAAAAATTTTTCACATCATGAAGATGTTGTAACATAAGATATTATTTTCTGCTTTTAAAATAACCTTTAAATTATGTACATATTAACCATAGTGACAGATCCACCATATAGCAGGGTAAATAAGTTATTTATATCGTTGTTTTCTGATTCACTAATGTTTGCATTGAAGAAGAAAAATAACGTTCGCATTGAAAACTTATTGTACCGTTGTAAATAAGCATTGCTAACTTATTTACACCTAGTCGTTTATGTTTGCGAACGTTCAACGAATATGTTCTCACACGCTAAATGAAAAATAATAGTCCATTTGTCTCAATAAACTTATCCCTTTTGTATTTTAAAATTATCTCACTTAAATTGTTTCTTTGAAAAATTTAACAACTTTTACTAGGCACATTTTCTTTTTTACCCTTTTTAGTTTTCCAACAAAACAAAATTTAACTTTTTAAGGATAAAATTATTATTTTAATTATTTAAAATACATCTCTTACACAAACTTTTTCTTCCTAATACTACATTATAAGTCAATAAGAGACAATTTAAAAGGCAGAGGGAGTAAACATATAATTAGGTATAGTTACTTTGACCTTTATTCTTTTAGAGATTTTAACCCTAACATTTTTTTTTTGTTAAAATAGTTCTATTTAGATAAAAACTATTAATTGACTAAGAATCAAAGTTTTTTGTTGACTAGGTGTGTCTATGTAGATTGAATTGATGGCATAGAATGTCCATGTAACCCCCTCGTCCCGATCTGGCCGGATGACCGGTCCGAGTGGGCCACACGGGGAAAACCGAAGCGAAACCCGTTAAGGTTCTCCCTCGGTTAACGACCCTAAAAATTTCTTTTTATTTATCTTGTCTAAATGCATTACCATTGCCTATGTGAAACACGTCAGCGGAAACAAGAGCAATACAAGATCAACCATTCAAAACATCATTCATAAAACATCCCATTTTCTGTAATTAAGCAGGCTGTATCGATACACTTGTCAAGGGTATCGATACACCTTGACCAAAGTCAACACTCAAGGGTCAACACAGGAAGACCGTATTGATACACCTGTTAAGGGTATCGATACGCCCTTCCCAGTCAACATCTCGTGGTCAATGAGATAAACCCGTACCGATACTCTAACCCACCGTACCGATACGGTAACATCTCACCAAAATCTCAGAATTCCAGTGAGCAAAAACTGTATCGATACGCCCCCGTGTATCGATACGCCCAGCCAAACATGAGCCCTGGAGGCAATAGCGTATCGATACGGCCCTTAGGCGTACCGATACACCCTGCACTGCAAAACTCTCAAACTCAGCTAAAACATGCAAGACTCGAACCTAGATGCAATTTAGGACTTCCTTAAACCCCAACAAGCATTCATACAACATTTACAGATCACTATTTAGCCATACAAGCACCCAACATGTACTTACATCAAGGAATTCATGAAGTTGATCAAAGAGGACATTTAAGCATTCAAGTCTTATACTCCAACATTCAAACACAAGGGCAACCTCAAAAGGCACATAGCCAACATTCATGGTAACCAATTTAGGCATGGATTACAATTCAAACATGGCATCAACAAGCCATACAAAAACAACATAAACATGGAGTCTAAGCAAGCTCCTAAACAACCAACAACATCCATCAAAATAACTCATGTCTCATTGCTCATCTATTACATGTTCAACATTAAAAACTCATACTTGATGTACTCAAAGCTAACAACCACACTTGGAGGCCCTCAACTTGCTCAAGCAACCCACGAACTAAGGATCTGCAATGTTGAACAAAGAGAGCATAAGCAATGATGCTTAGTGAGGGTAAGCTCTTAAAAACAAACCTCAACATTGCAGGGTCTGAGCACGATCTTAGCCAAGGCAAGACACATAATTACCAAGGATTCACAAGAGCCACAAGATAAAAATGCATGAACAACATTCAATTAAATGTCATGCTCCACAAGCTCTATTTTACAACATATGTAAACACATATAAACATCCAAGTAAGGATCATATATCACAACACATTGATACACATATCAATCAACATTGGCACCTAGCTATGACCCGAATACGCGGATAACACGTTGGAACTCACATCCAACAACCACTTTACCTCACGGTGGGATTACACTCATCACCGGTCTCGCGGAGGGGATTCCACTCATTCTCACGCCCCGTCGATGGGATTCCACTCATCATCCACTATATATAAATACAATTTTCGGGCGAACCCGTACTCCTCCTTGGTGACTTAACGCCACCAAGGCCACGCGCGACTTTTAACTCATGTGTACACACTAACATCCTAATGATCGATCATTTGTACTCAAGCATACTAGTGCCAACATTTTACTCATTCCACATTACTCATTTCAATCAATTTCGTGCTTAGCACGTACTCACCATGAACACAATCATGAACCATTACCATGCATGCTTTAGGCATTACAAATCATGCCTCATCTCGCATGTATAATACAATATACATAAGCATTCATATCACAAGACATACGAGGCATAAACATTCATACATTTAAGTTCATCAAAGGCTCTAGATCAAGTTTAGGATTAGGCTACCACCCTAATCATAACTCTAGGTGGGTCTACCAAGCCCAACCTAGTCCACATACTCGAACCAACCATTTAAAAACCATGTAAAACGTTTAACCACTCACCTAAGCTTCCAAGCTCCAAGCCAAGCAAGCAACCACTCTCACAATCCCGGATTTCTTCCCGAAGCTTCTCCAACACCAATTTCCGCTTCTAAACAACCTCAAACACATTTCAAACAATCCCAAATCAGCCCAACATCAAAAGACCAACCCGGAATACAATTCAATCACAATTTACCATGTTGCAAGCTATGAACAAATCCCATTTTTAACCAACTCGGACAGCCCCAAACCATGTCCAAAAATCATGTTTCCAACCTCCATTACACCCACAAATGATCCCAATTCAACCCCTATCCATAGTACTATCAATAGCCTATCAAAACCCACCTAAAACAACCCCCAAAACTCACCCAAAACCCTCCAAAACCCCCATGTTTACCCAAATCCGAAAATTGCTCAAAATCATTCAAAATTCACATATGTTATACCATTTGACCTCTATACTTCATAACTAACCATATTAAATCAAAACATTTAACTTAACAACATAAAGTTTCCATTTTTAATCAAAATCTTCTAAAATTCCATTTTCCAAAACTTCCATGAAAATCAAAATAAATGGTACTTTTAAAGAGAGGGAGTTGAGGGGAAGTCAAAAACGTTATTACCTTTTAAAATAGAGTTGAAATGGAGGAGCTTTTTGAATGGAATAGTGTTTGGTAGAGAGCTCTTCCTTTTCCCGTTGAAGAAGAAGAGGATGAATAGTAAAATGAGTGTTTTATTTGTATAAAGGGGATTTAAATTGAAAGATGGGTAAATTACCAAAAGGCCATTAATGAATGGCTATTCCCTTGTTCTTTAAAAAGCTCTTCAACTTGCATTAAATCAATTTGGTCCCATTTCAAATATTTATTTTGAAACCCAAAATTTTAAAGGATCATTTTAATTATAAACCCGAGCCCAAATAATATTAAAATATTATTTTCACCTAACCCTTAAACCCGAGTGTTACAGTCCAAGTATAATTGGACGATAATATGACATTAAAATTATTTGTTAAATAAATTATAACTAATTAAATGATGACACATAGCGTTATTTGATTAATTTAAAGATAAAATAAGGAACAAATTTAAGGCTTTTGCTTTTTGAGAATCAAACCCCAAGGCCTTTTAAATAGAGGTCTAACTCAATGCCTAACCACCCAACTAAGTTATTACTACTCATTATATTTATTTATTTATTATCTAATGTGTTTAAAAGTGATGATGTAAAATTTATGGGTAAGGAGAATTAAACTCAAGTGTCAAATATTAAATTTAATTAGTTTAAACTATGTTTAAACTTAATTATAATATAAATTAAAGTATATTTATAGGATGAATTTTATTTTTTGTTTATAATATAATATTTTTAATTTTTTAAATTTATTGAAAATATAGTTTTCTAATTTCTAATTTTTTCTATTTTAATTAATATTAGGAAACGATATAAAAAATTATTAAAGTAAATAAAAATTATTAAAATATATGAAAAAACTATCATTTTTCAATAAATTTAAAATTAAATTTATTTTTATATGATTAATAATTTAAAATTAAATGAACAGAGCGTTCGACGAACTATTTATATAACGTTCATTTATGTTCATTTATTAAGTTAAATAAACGAGTGTTTAATAAACAAACGAATACAGACAAAAGTGTGTTTGGCTCGTTTATGTTCACAAACAAGCTCGTTTATAGGCTCGTTTATATTTATTGTTAATTTGGTTAACATTTTTGAACATATAAACGAACATATTTGCGAACGAATAAATACACGTTCGTGAACACTTAAACGAACACGTTTGTGAACACTTAAACGGACACAAACCAAACATGAACACCTTTAAAAATAAACAAACGAACAAGAACATAGTCGTGTTTGTTCAAGCTCGGTTCATTTACACCCATACAAATAAGTACTTAAAGTATACTAAATTTTTCATTTAGGTGCTAAAGTATTTTCTTTGGTCAAAATAAGTACGTAAAGTATATTTTTTGTCAAAATAGCTAGGTAAAATATTTTTTCTGTTAAATATTTGACAAGTTAAAACAATATTTGGAGAACATATTTGTGGTGTGCGAACAAATCGATTGTGAATATGACAAATTAGACTAGGATGATCGTCCATAATGAGTTTCTGCATAACTTGATCTGAATCAGTCTATAATGAGTTGTATACATATGGTTATAAAATAATATATTTTGATATACAATATGTGAAAAAAATTATACAACACTTCCTATAAACTATACAATCTAATATCTAAATTACTAACCTACCTTCAACTTTAAACTCTGAACTCTACAACCTAAATCTTAAACAAAACCACACGCCTTAAATTTGAAAGGCTTACGTAGATGGTGTGTATCAAAGTTTTTCAAATAGAAAACACCTTTTACCTGACTGGTAAATTAGGACTGCTGCCGGGAAATCGCAGTCTATAAATAGTGTTTTGCCATTAAAGTTGCTTCCATGCAAATCTATACTGTTTTTGGAATTTTGTTATATCTTTTCACTATCAAAGTTGCTTCCATTGCCACTGCAACATTCTACTCAGCATTATTGATTCAAAGATGCATTGATTTGGATTCGGACATCAAAACTTATCTCGACATCGGCAATCAAGCATTCAGGAAAAAAGGGAGACTAATGGTGCACATCCAGTTTTTCCTACCCTTTATACTTCAATGCAGAAAAGGCATCACTTCTCCAATGTAAGTACTCACTTTCCGTATTTGATTGTGTTGCAATCGATGTTACTCGGACATAGAGTGAATACAAATCATATAGGGCACTTTTTGTTTACAGGTGATGGTTGTATGCTTTGTCTTCTGCACCATATGTTATGCATCGATGGCGATTCTCGGGTACTTGATGTTCGGGTCGGAGGTTCAATCACAGTCACAGATAACATTGAACCTTCCAACTAACAAGCTGACCTCAAGAATTGCAATTTACTGTATCACTGCAACAAGCTATGTCATTTGAGATCACATAACCAGGGCCATGTGCCCAAGGAGGGTAAGTTCTTTTAGGATATTCCTTCATATAAGCAAACATAAGAGCAGTTTAGAGGCACATGCTCGTATCAGACTCACACCCGAATCCGAATAACAAAAAGATTCTGCAGATAAAATTTACCTCAGGACTGATATACCATTTACTGTCCGCATTCCTATGAGGAAGCAACCCCTTCTTCAGATTCTCTTTGTTTACAGTAGCCAACACTTCATCCACTCGAACAAAAGCATCATCGTCCATTTTCATCACGTACTTGGCCGAAACAGACTCGGTCTATTAGAAAAGGCACAAAATTAAGCTTATCCAAGAAGGTAGAATCCCATAAGAAAAATAGAGTTTTCATTGTTTTAAAATTTTAAGACTCGAAAACGTACTCCGGAAATGCAGATTGCTTTCCCTCAACGATCATATGAATCATAACGGATAAATACCCTAACTTGAACGGTAAGTAAGCCCTGATTCGAGTTATGTTTTCAACCCTTGACGACCATAGAGAAATGCCTTAGGATTCATTTGTTGCAGGCCTCCGGTTGTCTATTTTTCCGACCTTTTCACTGCATTGTTTCAAATCATCCACTGCATATCATGCAAAAAGGATACAGTAAACACATGTAGCTAAGATTCAGAACTCTGTCATAGTTCTGGATAAGTACATTTCTTATTGTTTCCTGCAATTGCAGAGGGGCACCGCTCTTCTGTGTTCCATTCATGAGGCGCGGTCCATGTGTTTTGAACAATTACGGGATCCTAGGTAACCTTATCGCCTTGGAGACGAACATTATAATGCAAAACAATAGGAGGGTTCGGCTCGTCCGGAACTAATTCCCCTGTTAAATCGATCCTGAAGCTTCCCGAAAGACCACCCGGAATGCTGATGATAGTGATCGCAGAGCCTTGAATTAGGCCACATGGAATTCTTAGCAATCCGAACTTTACTTAAGAAATGGACGCAATCCGAGCTTCTCGAGCAGCCTCTAATGCATTTGGTAATCCCTTGCCGTAGTTAACTATATGCATCATCTGATTCCATGTTAACAAAGAACTCCGAACTTCATTAGAGAAATTCCTACCAAGAAATGGCCTTGAAACCAACTTGTCCGCCAAAGCGACTTGATTAACGACCGCCAAAGGGTTCTTGACCATCACATTATATCTTAATAACAAGATCACAATGAAAGATGTAATACCCAAAAATAGGAAAAATTATTGCATGGTCCGGACCACCACGTCATCCATGGTCCCTTCCACTAAAAATTAGCCATGTAATTTCCATGTCATTTTTTCAAAGATGAATCTTCATCTTTTTAAGTCATATAAATAGGGAGTGAGTGGTTACATAGTGACATGGAAAAAAAATTACATGGCTGATTTTTAGTGGATGAGGATCATGGATGACGTGGTGGTCCGGGACCATATAATAATTTCTCCAAAAATAGGGACTAGAAGAAGTTACTACTTTGCAATCCTAAACATCTTAATTAATTAGGAAATGAGATAGCTAAGTTGACATGAAAGGATTAAAATGCTAAAAATAAAAGAAAAGTGACTCTTAGTGCTAGTGACTAAGTTAACATAAATATGAAATAAATAGAATGCATGATAAACTCCAATTAAGTTTGGGAGTTGGACACATGTCCGTAGGAGAGGAAGATGAATGGAGAGTGGATTTGGCCTTGTCTCCACTACTCCTTCATTCTTCTTCTTCCATCTAAACCCAATTGCATGTTAGAGGGAGAGGGAGAAAACTTTGGGCAGCCATGAATGATAGCTTAAATTTTGCTTGTCTCTTAAGGAATTAAGTTGTTCTTGCTTAAGAAATAAGGTAATGTGCCATTTCCTTCATCCTCCCCTTGCATTCGAATTGTTTGCTAACTTAGTATGACTAGGAAACTAGGATTTGATTGGTGGATAATTAGATTTGATAGAGAATATGGCTATGTGTTCGAATGATTTGTGTGATAGGGTGCTTAACATGTTGCTTGTTAATCGGTTGAGTTAGATGGATGATAGTTAGATTTCTAGAACGAAATGAATAGAAATTTGAATCATGGGACAATTGCTTCATGTTTGGATTGTGATTAATGTGAGTATAGATGATGGAAGACTTCAACACTCAAAAGAAAACTCGCAGCCTTGCTCTAAAGCATCAAATTACTCATCCAAAACAACCAAAAACTCAATCGATTGATCTCTAACCTCAACCCAGCCATCGCCCAACACATCTAATACATTTTAGGCATATAACAACAATCAAAAATAACCTAAAACCATCCTTATACCTCTAGCAACTCAGATCTCACATTACACCTCAAAACCCAACCAAAAACACTTTAAAAACCAATGATCTCAAGTATTTCGAGATTAATATGATTATGACTCTATTTCAACGTCATAAACCTTCTAAAACTTGTTTAAAAATCAACTCAAACATATCAAATCAAGACTCTTCTAAAAATCACATTAAAACCATCTTTTCTATCAAGATTTTACCATTTTATCAAACTAATAAAAAAAATCTCAATCAAAAACATAGATAAAGAGTCAAATATCTTAGGAATTTGATTAAAGAACCTTGATTAGAGGGCTAGCACGTTACCTCTAATCATTGCTTCTCTTCTAATTTGGCAAGTTTAACTTTCAAGAAAATCATGAAGAAATGTGAAAAAAAAACACAAAGAAGAAGTTGGAAATCAAGAGAGGAAATGAAAATGATTGAAATCTAAAAATTAAGAGTGTTTAGCTGATGTGAAAAAGGAGAGAATAAAAATATCGTCAAATTTTTGTTAACCAAAATAACTACCTTTCTAATTAAATCAATTAAAGCTATTTTAATATTTAATAAATCATTTAAAACACATGCCAAATAAGAGAAAATGTATAATTGCTATTAAACTCCCTAAAGATTTTAATATCTTGACTCTTTTTTGAAAAACACCCCTTTTCCACAACTTTAAAACTTTACATTTTAGTCATTGTTCAAAATGTATATTTTCCAAAACTTATTTTGTAAAATTGATTTAACCAACCTCTTAAACATAATTTTAGAAGATTTTAAAAATTTTTATCATATTTTTATCTCATCCCGAACCTTGATTTCCTTAAACCACTTTTTAACGATTCGAACCGCTAACTTTCGGTTCCATCAGCCTAACTCGACACGCAAAACAACTAAGCTCAAAATCTGGGTGTTACATATAAGATAAGTGTGGCTGTTCAGGTTGGTGCTGTGGGCAAAATGTGGAAAGTTATTCATTGTTTTAAAGGGCCTCAAAAAATTCGAATATTTCCATGGCTCGTTTGTTGTGGGAAACTGATGACCAACGTAGAGCAGATACATTGTACATTCGCAGTGGATAGTACATTCGAGTAATATTTTCCTCCATTTAAATTTAGAGAAATTTTTAATGAGGTTTGTATAATATCGAATGTGTTTCTTCTCCCTTTTATCAAAAAAATCATCGGTTAAGTGTTAAATTACATTCAATGTTCTTAGTCTTCAATATTATTAAATAAATTCTTAGTCTAGACTTCTCAAATTAATCAATTTCATATAAACTGATTTTTAATTTTATTATACTCGCCTGTAATTATTTTATTTTTCAAAGAAAAAGTTTTATAAATTTTAAATTAAATCTTAAATTAATCAATTTCACTTAAACTGATTTTTAATTTTATTATATTCGCCTCTAATTGTTTTATTTTTCAAAGAAAAGTTTTATAAATTTTAAATTAATTTAATCAATTTTATGTGTAAATAGATTTTTATGTAAAATAATAATATTGAGGAAAAATTTTGATAAACAAAAGTTTACACAAGTTTATCAAATTTAGGGTGTTAGTTTAGGGTTTAGGGGTTTATGTTGTTGAATTTAGACTTTAGGATTTAATGTTAGAATTTAGTGCTTAGATTTAGGGTTTTAGATTTAGTAATTTAAATTTTAGATTTTAAAGTAGGGTTGCGTAATATTTTTTTACACAGGATTTTGTATCAAAATATAACTGTAACCCCCTCGTCTCGGTCTGGCCGGATGACCGGTCCGAGTGGGCCACATAGGAAAAACCGAAGCGAAACCCAAAGGGTTCCTCCTCGGTTAGCAACCCTAAATTTTTTTTTCCATTTTAATCTTGTCACAAACGAACCCCCAACCACATTCAAACGCCCAAATTTTAATCTTAACTAGAGGCATATTAATTCCTATGTATTTATCTCTTTAAAAAGGTGAACAAGTCAAAACAGTGCAGTTTTAAGCAGAAGTTTCGAAACCTTCACTAAGGGTTTCGAAACTTTTGCTGGCAGAAACCCCTGGAACCAATTTTCACCAAAGGTTTCGAAACCTTGGGGAAGGTTTCGGAACTTTTGACCATAGTTTCGAAACCTACCCCAAAGGTCTCGAAACTTTGGTTGACAGAATGTCCTGGAACCAAAATTTCACCAAAGGTTTCGAAACCTTGGGGAAGGTTTCAGAACCTTTGACCATAGTTTCGAAACCTACCCCAAAGGTTTCGAAACTTTGGCTGGCAGTGACCCCTGGAACCAAAATTCTCTGCAAAGGTTTCGAAACCTTACCCATGGTTTCGAAACCTTAGTGCAGGGGATCACTTTCTGCTCAACCTAAGGACTACCTAACCATGAAAAACACCAATATCATACATAGACAGATGTAGAAGCTTAAAAAGGATCAAAGGCATGAATTAACACTCACAAGACTCACACATACAATCATTTAAGCAACGTACATGAGCCATAAGTAGCAATTAACATAAATCAAGGCATTCGAACATAACATTCTAACAAAAGAGTAAAATTCAGCATTTAAGGCCAACATGGAAGCTCAAGAGTCAAAATGGCACAATTCAACACAAGAGGTTTGCACTCATACATAATGCAACCTAAGCATCTAAGACATGCCATCACACACCATCAATCAACATAGCATTACATGCTTTACAATCCAAGACATCAATCCCAAAACAACATCATTCAAAAGAGTCATACAAGGCTCATACAAACACACCCTATTGCCACATTGCTTAACTACTACAAAATTAATCATACTTGAGCAACAACTTGGAAAGCCCTTCTTGCCTTGCCTCGAGCTAACGCCACGCTAATGATCTGCATTGTTGAACATAGAGAGCGTAAGCTATAAGCTTAGTGAGGGTGCTCTAAAGCGAAAAACATCAACAATGCAGGGTTCAAGCATGTTAATCTTAGTCTTACATACATCAAACATAGGCATAAGAGTCAAGTAGACTTAACTAGTCTTTCAAGTAGCATATATGGGCTCTCAATCCTAACAAGTTTAAATCTCATATATCATCATCATGTAGCAACATATATAACACAACCATATATCACCATATAAGAACAAGTTAATTGGCCACTTTAATTACCCCGATTGTGCGGATTTAAACCTCGACAACACTTTACCTCGGTGGGATTTCACTCATCACCGGACCTTGCATGTGCGGGATTCCACTCATCATCCCGTATAAATGTAATAAAAGCTTCCGGTGGAATGTTACATCACCGTACTCCTCCTTGATGACTTAACGCCATCAAGGCCACGTACGTTTTGACTCAATTTGTGTGCACACTATCCTAATGATCGATCATTTACAACCGGTAATTTTTAGTGCCAATTATCATAACCACATTATATATATATCATCAACCACAATACATGCTCATCACATATCTACTCATCATGATATATATACAAGCATCAATTAACCACAAATCAAGAGTATAGCTAGTAAGCACAATAGCACATGGATATCAAAGGCTAAGCTATCAACTTGAATCAACTAGAAGTGGCTTACCAAGCACACTTCACCCACACACACACACTCGAACCAAACTTTAAAAACAAGTTGAAACCACTCACCGCCCTTCCTTAGCAATTCGAACCAATCTTCCTACGAACCCGGATTCGGTCCCAAAGCCCCTTCCGCGCTTCCACTTGCTTCTAGCCAAACAAAACATACACATTACTTCCCAATTCAATGCTAAACTCAACCATCATCATACTTTGCTAACACAACCCAAATTCCACAATTTCTCAAATCACATAACCTCCTAAAACCCCAATTTTCGTGCTCTCTTAAAAGCTTGCTGAAAATTCAATTTCCAAACATCCAAATGACTTCCAAATCATCCCAAAACACCCTCATACCATAGGTAGCCCAACATCCCTTCAATTTCAACATAAAACCCACTAAAAACTCAAGTTTTACAACCTTAAAACTAGCCTTAAGACCATACTACGAATTTTCATCCAAAATTAACCAAATTAACATATGTTGTGTATTTCATAGTGCTTAAACAAACCCCCAATGCAATTTATCAAAACAAATTGAAGGACCCCATTAAAACCCCAAATTTCCATATGAACCCTAATTTCTCAAAACCCCATATTTTTGAAATTTAAGACAATATACAAGTAGATGATGGAGAGGAGGTTAAGAAAATATAATTACCTCTTAAAATGGTGTTGAAATCGGGTGCTAAAATAGATGGAATAGTAACTCAAAGTTGAAGAAGCTTGAAAATGGTGGGGGAGAGTTTCCAACGGTTTGGAGGAAGAAAATGGGAAAAATGGAAGACAACTTTACAATAAAGTGGTCTTGCTTTTGAAAATTTTGGGTCAAATCGCAATATAGGTCCCTCCCCTTTTTCCAAAACTCAATTAGGCCATTATTAGAAGTCGAAATGTTTTAATTAAGTTTTAATTGACTCGAACTAATACCCGGCTAACTCCTAGGCCCAAAACACGGGTGTTACAACTCTCTCCCACTTAAGGAATTTCGTCCCCGAAATTACCTGACTGAAAGAGATACAGAAACTGCCTTTCCATATCCTCCTTCCTCTCCCAAGTGGCCTCGTCCACACCTCTACGTCGCCACCGCACCTTTACTAACTCAATCGATCTACCCCTCAACACTTTACTGTCAGAAGCTAAGATCTCCACTGGCTCTTCTTCATAAGTCAAATCCGGATTCAATGCAATTTCTTCTACGGGCATAACATGCGATGGATCGGACCTATACTTGCGAAGCATCGAAACATGGAACACATCATGTATCTTCTCAAGCTCGGATGGCAAACACAACTGATAAGCAACCAGACCAACCCTCTTCACAATCTCATACGGTCCTATGTACCTCGGACTCAATTTCCCTTTTCGGCCAAATCTCATCACTTTCTTCCACGGAGACACTTTCAAGAATACCTTCTCACCCACTGAGAACTCAACTTCCTTCCTCTTCAAATCGGCATAGGACTTCTGCCTATCCGAAGCAGCCTTCAAGCGATCACAAATCAATTTTACCTTTTCGGTTGTCCCCTTGAGCAAATCCGGCATAGGTAACAGTTTCTGTCCTACCTCGGCCCAACACACTGGAGTTCTACACTTCCGGCCATACAAGGCCTCATACGGAGCCATCTGAATGCTCGACTGAAAACTGTTATTGTACGCAAACTCTACTAGAGGCAAATGCTTCTCCCAAGTACCCTGAAAGTCTATGATACAACAACGCAGCATATCCTCTAAGATCTGAATAACCCTCTCGGACTGACCATCTGACTGAGGATGATAAGAAGTGCTGAAGTTCAAACGGGTACCCAAAGCTGTATGCAAACACTCCCAAAATCTAGAAGTAAACCGCGGATCTCTATCTGACACAATAGACTTCGGCACACCATGTAGCCTCACAATCTCACCAATGTACAAATCGGCCAATCTATCTAAAGTGTAAGTAGTGTTGACTGCCAAGAAGTGAGCACACTTCGTAAAACGATCTACTATCACCCAAACTGAGTTCTTCTTCGTAGGAGTCAAAGGCAATCCCGAAACAAAATCCATAGTGATGTTCTCCCACTTCCATTCCGGAATCCTCAACGGCTGTAACAAACCTGAGGGAACCTGATGTTCCGCCTTCACTCTCTGACACACTAAGCACTTACTCACAAAGTCGGCTACATCTCTCTTCAAGCCAACCCAAAAGTACTCATTCTTCAAATCACGGTACATCTTCGTACTTCCAGGATGCATAGCAAACGGACTACTGTGGGCTTCAGTCAAGATCGTACGTCTCAAGTCACTGTCTTCTGGCACAACTATTCTATCCTTGAAACACAAAACTCCATCAGTGCTGAAACTGTAATCTGAAGATCTACCTTCAGCTATATCTTGCACGTGAGGTGCCAAAGATCTATCTAAGAGCTGTTTCTCTCGAATCAACTGACCGAGAGTAGGTCGAACTTGAAGCTCGGCTATCAAGCCACCATCTTCGGACAAACTCAATCTAGCAAACATAGCTCTCAAGTCCACGGCCATCTTCCTACTCAATGCATCGGCCACTACATTGGCCTTACCCGGATGGTACTCAATAGTAAGATCATAGTCTTTTAGCAACTCTAACCACCTACGTTGTCTGAGATTCAAATCTCGCTGAGTCATAATGTACTTCAAACTCTTGTGATCGGTATACACTGTGCATTTCTCACCATACAAATAGTGCCACCAAATCTTCAGAGCAAACACAACTGCAGCTAACTCTATGTCATGGGTCGGATAGTTGCGCTCATGGGTCTTCAATTGTCTTAAGGCATAAGCCACTACTCTCCGGTCTTGCATAAGAACACACCCTAACCCTACATAGGAAGCATCACTGTAGACTACATAGTCCTTCCCGGACTCAGGCTGTATCAAGATCGGTGCTTGGGTCAAAGCTTCTTTCAATTTCTCAAAGGCTCTCTGTCTTGCATCTGTCCACTCAAACTGAACACTCTTCTGAAGTAACTGTGTCAATGGAGCGGCTAACTTAGAGAAACCCTCAACAAACCTCCTATAGTATCCGGCTAAGCCTAGGAAGCTACGTACCTCTGTCACAGACTTCGGTTGCTTCCACTCAACAATGACTTCAATCTTCTTCGGATCAACTCTAATCCCATCGGCTGACACTACATGTCCTAAGAAGACTACTTCCCGGATCCAGAATTCACACTTGCTGAGCTTCGCATACAACTGATGATCTAGCAAAGTCTTCAAAACAAGTCTCAAGTGTCGGTCATGGTCTTCTTCAGTTCGCGAGTACACCAAGATGTCATCAATAAACACAACTACGAACTGATCTAGATACTGATGAAAAATCCTATTCATCATGTCCATGAAAGCTGCCGGTGCATTAGTCAACCTAAAAGGCATGACTAAGAACTCATAATGACCGTACCTAGTCCTAAAGGCCGTCTTCGGTACATCAACCTCTCTAACCTTTAGCTGGTAGTAACCTGATCTCAAATCAATCTTCGAAAAGACCGATGCTCCTCTCAACTGATCAAACAAGTCATCAATTCTAGGCAACAGATATTTGTTCTTCACTGTCAACTGATTTAACTGTCTATAATCTATGCACAGTCTCATACTTCCATCTTTCTTCTTCACAAACAATACTGGTGCACCCCAAGGTGAAGAACTAGGCCTAATAAAACCTCTATCTGTCAACTCTTGCAACTGAGTCTTCAACTCTTTCAATTCTTTCAGTGCCATACGATACGGAGCAATCGAAACAGAAGCTGAATCAGAATAAGTCTAAATGCTGAACTCTACCTCTCTGTCTAGTGGTAACCCTGGCAATTCTTCCGGAAACACACTAGGAAAATCACATACTGTCCGGATGTCCTGAGGTCTAACCTCACTCATGTTAGGGTTCATCACATACGCTAAGTATGCTTCACACCCCAACTCAACTAACCTCTTAGCCTCTAATACTGAAACCACATTGGACAAGAACTTCACGTTCTCACCCACCACTACAATCTCATAATCATCGGTGAGCTTCAAAGAAATCCGTTTAGTTTCAAAATCTATCTTAGCTCTATGCTCCGTGAGCCAGTCCATACCCAGAATCACATCAAAACCATAGAAAGGAAGCTCCATCATATCCACTGGAAACACATGCCCCTGAACCATCAACGGACACCTTCGGTACATCTTCCTAACTACTATTGTGTCCCCAAATGAACTAGTAACACTAACTCCTACCTCTAACATTTCACAAGGCAAGTTCAAAGACTGTGCATGCTCACTCAAAATGTAGGAATGTGTAGACCCAGAGTCAATCAAAGAAAGCAAACCCAAAGACTGTATCGAGAAGTTACCTGCGATCACATCGGTGTCATGTTGTTCCCCGCGCTGAGCGTAAACCCTAGCCTGTCCTCCGCCCTCCGGCTAGACTGCAACAACATGAGCTATGTTCCTCTGACCATCGTTCCTCGGCTGGAAGTTACCTCTACCGCGCCCGCGGCCTCTCTGAAAGTCATTGGCTCTAGCAGGAGCCTGAGCTGGTGCCTGTCCCACCTGATGTGGACAGTCACGCCTAATGTGGTCTCTAGCACCACAACTCCAACAAGAATGATAATTTCCCCAACACTCACCGGTGTGGTTCCTCCCGCAAATAGCACATGTGGGCAACTTCCCACCAGTTCTCTGACCCTGATGGCCCCTACCGTGGTTACCGCCACCACGCCTATGATCATACTGGTGTCTGTTGTCCCGATGCCTTTTGGCGTCACCTCTATCAAAGTTGCTGGACCTCTTACCCGAACTAGATCCACCTGACCGCCTGGTCAAACTCAAACTGTGCTCCAAGTCCTTGGCCCTCGAGACCAAGACATTAAAATCAGTGTAATCTGAAGCTAGAGTATAAGTCTTGATCTCTTCACTCAGCCCATATCGGAAGCGGTTACAACGCTCCACCTCAGTAGGTACAAGCTCAGGTGCATACTGACTCAATCTGACAAACCGAATCTCATAATCAGTCACGGACATACTCCCCTGAAGCAATGCCATAAATTTTCTCTTCCTCTCATCGAGGTATCGCGGACCCAAATACTTCTTCCAGAAAGTTGTCTCAAAGAACTCCCAAGTGATCTCAGTCTCATCCATCCCCGAAGTAACGGTGACCCACCAGGTGTAGGCATCACCTTGAAGAAGAGACTCAACACATCCCAACTTGCGCTCACCAGTACATCCCATCTGAGCAAGAATACGGACGATCTTCTCAAACCACATCTCTGACCTCTCCGGAGTAGCACCTCTAAACTCTTCGGCCCCAAGGCCCCGGAGTCTCTCTAATGGCAATCCGGTACCCTCACCCTGATGATGAGCTGCCTGACCTCCAGCTACTGCAGCCTGGAATGCTCCGGCTATTGCCTGAACCAACGGAGCTAAGTCTATCCCGGCCGGTCCTTGGCCACCTTGGCCACCTTGGCCTCCTTGTGGTCCCATTCCTTCGGGCTCGGCCTCGCCTCCCACTCCCGGTGGAGGAGGTGGTGGTGGTGGAGGTGGTGGAGGAGCTCCAACTCCAACCACATGCTCTCCCACTTGAGCTCTAACCCCAACTATCGGCTCAACTCTCGGAGCCTCTGCCCGTGGTTCCGGTCGAACCATCCTAGGCCTCCCACGTGGTCTTATGGTTCAACTAGCAAGGTAAACTACAACAAGAAACAGATAAGGATTGCGTTAGTCAAAGCAAGGGTCCAATAGTGCTCAAGTATTCCTCTTTCCAAAAATCTTTTTAAATTAAGTAATAGTAGCAATGGGCACTCACTCTATACCAGACACGACAGTTCAAGCATTCAAAACATCATACGATCAATCAAGCATCAAAGATTCATGGCAAATCATGCATCAAACAACACAAGCATTTAACACATTAACCTTACCTCACTTACCTGCCCGAGGTCTCGGTAACCTCAGGCTCTGATACCAACAAATGTAACCTCCTCGTCCCGGTCTGGCCAGATGACCGGTCCGAGTGGGCCACACGGGGAAAACCGAAGCGAAACCCAAAGGGTTCCTCCTCGGTTAGCAACCCTAAAATTTTTTTTTTCCATTTTAATCTTGTCACAAACGAACCCCCAACCACATTCAAACGCCCAAATTTTAATCTTAACTAGAGGCATATTAATTCCTATGTATTTATCTCTTTAAAAAGGTGAACAAGTCAAAACAGTGCAGTTTTAAGCAAAAGTTTCGAAACCTTCACTAAGGGTTTCGAAACTTTTGCTGGCAGAAACCCCTGGAACCAATTTTCACCAAAGGTTTCGAAACCTTGGGGAAGGTTTCGGAACCTTTGACCATAGTTTCGAAACCTACCCCAAAGGTCTCGAAACTTTGGTTGACAGAATGTCCTGGAACCAAAATTTCACCAAAAGTTTCGAAACCTTGGGGAAGGTTTCGGAACCTTTGACCATAGTTTCGAAACCTACCACAAAAGTTTCGAAACTTTGGCTGGCAGTGACCCCTGGAACCAAAATTCTCTGCAAAGGTTTCGAAACCTTACCCATTGTTTCGAAACCTTAGTGCAGGGGATCACTTTCTGCTCAACCTAAGGACTACCTAACCATGAAAAACACCAAAATCATACATAGACATATGTAGAAGCTTAAAAAGGATCAAAGGCATGAATTAACACTCACAAGACTCACACATACAATCATTTAAGCAACGTACATGAGCCATAAGTAGCAATTAACATAAATCAAGGCATTCGAACATAACATTCTAACAAAAGAGTAAAATTCAGCATTTAAGGCCAACATGGAAGCTCAAGAGTCAAAATGGCACAATTCAACACAAGAGGTTTGCACTCATACATAATGCAACCTAAGCATCTAAGACATGCCATCACACACCATCAATCAACATAGCATTACATGCTTTACAATCCAAGACATCAATCCCAAAACAACATCATTCAAAAGAATCATACAATGCTCATACAAACACACCCTATTGCCACATTGCTTAACTACTATAAAATTAACCATACTTGAGCAACAACTTGGAAAGCCCTTCTTGCCTTGCCTTGAGCTAACGCCATGCTAATGATCTGCATTGTTGAACATAGAGAGCGTAAGCTATAAGCTTAGTGAGGGTGCTCTAAAGCGAAAAACATCAACAATGCAGGGTTCAAGCATGTTAATCTTAGTCTTACATACATCAAACATAGGCATAAGAGTCAAGTAGACTTAACTAGTCTTTCAAGTAGCATATATGGTCTCTCAATCCTAACAAGTTCAAATCTCATATATCATCATCATGTAGCAACATATATAACACAACCATATATTTCCATATAAGAACAAGTTAATTGGCCACTTTAATTACCCCGATTGTGCGGATTTAAACCTCAACAACACTTTACTTCGGTGGGATTTCACTCATCACCGGACCTTGCATGTGCGGGATTCCACTCATCGCCACATGCCCTACGGATGGGATTCCACTCATCATCCCGTAGAAATGTAATAAAAGCTTCCGGTGGAATGTTACATCACCGTACTCCTCCTTGATGACTTAACGCCATCAAGGCCACGTACCTTTTGACTCAATTTGTGTGCACACTATCCTAATGATCGATCATTTACAACCGGTAATTTTTAGTGCCAATTATCATAACCACATTATATATATATCATCAACCACAATACATGCTCATCACATATCTACTCATCATGATATATATACAAGCATCAATTAACCACAAATCAAGAGTATAGCTAGTAAGCACAATAGCACATGGATATCAAAGGCTAAGCTATCAACTTGAATCAACTAGAAGTGGCTTACCAAGAACACTTCACCCACACACACACACTCGAACCAAACTTTAAAAACAAGTTAAAACCACTCACCGCCCTTCCTTAGCAATTCGAACCAATCTTCCTACGAACCCGGATTCGGTCCCAAAGCCCTTTCCGCGCTTCCACTTGCTTCTAGCCAAACAAAACATACACATTACTTCCCAATTCAATGCTAAACTCAACCATCATCATACTTTGCTAACACAACCCAAATTCCACAATTTCTCAAATCACATAACCTCCTAAAACCCCAATTTTCGTGCTCCCTTAAAAGCTTGCTGAAAATTCAATTTCCAAACATCCAAATGACTTCCAAATCATCCCAAAACACCCTCATACCATAGGTAGGCCAACAGCCCTTCAATTTCAACATAAAACCCACTAAAAACTCAAGTTTTACAACCTTAAAGCTAGCCTTAAGACCATACTACGAATTTTCATCCAAAATTAACCAAATTAACATATGTTGTGTATTTCATAGTGCTTAAACAAACCCCCAATGCAATTTATCAAAACAAATTGAAAGACCCCATTAAAACCCCAAATTTCCATATGAACCCTAATTTCTCAAAACCTCATATTTTTGAAATTTAAGACAATATACAAGTAGAGGATGGAGAGGAGGTTAAGAAAATATAATTACCTCTTAAAATGGTGTTGAAATCGGGTGCTAAAATAGATGGAATAGTAACTCAAAGTTGAAGAAGCTTGAAAATGGTGGGGGAGAGTTTCCAACGGTTTGGAGGAAGAAAATGGGAAAAAGGGAAGACAACTTTACAATAAAGTGGTCTTGCTTTTGAAAATTTTGGGTCAAATCGCAATATAGGTCCCTCCCCTTTTTCCAAAACTCAATTAGGCCATTATTAGAAGTCGAAATGTTTTAATTAAGTTTTAATTGACTCGAACTAATACCCGGCTAACTCCTAGGCCCAAAACACGGATGTTACAATAACTCTAGTAGGTTTTGGGGTTTTTAATGAGGCACATGATATATTTTTCATCAAAAAATAAAAAAGGGTAAACTACATAAATGGTCACCGAACTTTTAGGACAGATTCAATTTGGTCACGATACTTTTAAAATATTCGATAAGGTCACCAAAATTTTAGTTCGAATTCGATACAGTCCAGCCCGTTAGAAGTTTATGTTTGCTTTCGTTTTTCCTTAATAAAAATAGGTAAACTACACCAACCATCACTCAACTTTCTTCTCACACCTATTTTGGTCACTAGAGCTTAACAATTTTCAATTTAATAACTTAACTTTCGAATTGTTCATATTTTGGCCACTCTCAAATGGCATGGTCATACAAATAGAAAATTTGATTAATCCTTAAAAAATTGAGGAAATATTTTTTTTACTTTGCTTATTAAATTTACCATATTAACATATTTGATATTTTAATAAGCAAAGTAAAAAATATTACTCGAATCAAATATTCTAATTAATCGGTCAATCGATTATTCGATTTAATTGGTACAATATAAGATCGAGAATTGAATAATATGAATTTAGCAATTAACCAAAATAATTATTTAAGGATTAATCGAACTTGATTTTAGTACAAATTTTTAAAATAAATTATTTCAATTCGGTTACTGTTCATAATTTTAAGCAAAATTGATTAACCAATATGAACTATTATATACAATATTTCTAAATTTTATGCATTATAGTATCTTATAGTCTAGTGATTTTGATACCCTTATGATTTTTTCATAAAAAAAAGTGGCTCTGGGTAGGATTAATAGGTATGAACTTTCAATTTTTGACTTTTTAGTTGTTTTTACACTTTTATCATAACCGAACAATTGTTAAATTTATCATATTATCATATTTGATATTTTAATAAACAAAGTAAAAAAATTATTTCTAGAATCAAATATTCTGGTTAATTGGTTAATCGATTATCTGATTTAATTGGTACAATCTAAGATCGAGAATTGAATAATCTGAATTTACCAATTAACCAAAATATTTTTTAAGGATTAATCAAATTTTCTATTTGTATAAACATGTCATTTGAGAGTGACCAAAATATGAAAAATTTGAAAGTTGCGTTATTAAATTGAAATTTTTTAAACTCTAGTGACCAAAATAGGAGTGAAAAGAAAGTTGAGTGATGATTGGTGTTGTTTATCCATTTTTTTATTAAGGATAAACGAAAACTAACGTAAGCTTCTAACGGAAGGTAACGAGAGGGACCATATTGAAAGAGAACTGAAAGTTTGGTGACCAAAATGAATATGCCCTAAAAGTTCGGTGATCATTTATGTAGCTTACCTAAAAAATATATAACCCTATTAATAATAATAATATATTAAAAAAGGGAAATATCTCAATCACTAGCGGTGAAAACATTTTTGTTTCCATAATTGTCTTGATTTTAGGGGTTAAAGATTTAGTTTAGGGTTTAAAATTCATGGGTCTAGGTTTAGGGTTTAAAATTTATGGTTTATGGTTAGAATTTAGGGTTAACTGTTAGAATTTAAGGTTTAGGGTGATATGTTAGGGATTTAGGTTTTACCTATAAACCCTAAATTCTAATTATGGTACATAAAATCTAAGCACATAAACCTAAACCCCTAAAGTATGAACCTTAAACTAGATCTCTAACCATTAAAAATAGGGCACTTGTGTAAACAAAAAGTTTTCCGCTGTCAGTGCATGATATAATTACCCTATTAAAAATATATTAATCAATATCAGGTATGAATGAATTTCTATTTAAAATAACTATAATTATATTGTTTAAAGAATTATTCTTTGAAATTTATTTTTAATGACAAGTTAATAACATAATAAAAAATAAAAATTATCTTAGGCTTTTTTCTTGGTAGAGAGGAAAAGTGGAGGAAAAGAAGGAGGGAAGAGAAAATGGGAGCTTCTGTCGTAAGGCAGACTAAAATTAGGTTAAAAGACGGCGGACTTGTTATACCGATAGCCAGATACAACATAAATTGTTACAATACAATTACATTATTTGTTACAGTAAGTGTAAGAAAAACGGTAATTACACAAAAGCTTATCATGGTAAGAAATTGTGTGATTACCTACACTGTTACCCGATAACATTAATTCTTATAAAACACATAACAAAAAAGTACGTACAAATTGTATTACATTACCTACCGAAAAGTTAACGAAAATTATAAGAAAATGAGTAACTACACAAGATATTATTTCATATCTCCTAATCAAAAACTAAAAAAACTTACGGTAGAAAATTGTGTAACTACACAAAATCTTCAACGATTACTATATATGTTACGAAATGCATAAAAAATACGATACATACACAATGTTTTACAATAACTACATAAAGCTTTACACAAGTTATAAGAAAGAAACGCAATTACAGAAATTATTACCCCATATCTCCTAATCTAAAACCAACCTAATGTTTGGTAAAAAATTGTGTAACTACACAAAATCTTAAAGGATCACTTTATATGTTACGAAACGCATAACAAATACGATACCTACACAATGTTTTAGAACACCTACATAGAGCTTTACACAAGTTATAAGAAAAAATGTAACTACAAAAATTATTACCTCATATCTCCTAATCTAAAACCATTCTAACGTATGATAGAAAATTATGTAACTACAATCAATCTTAAAGGATCAATCTATATGTTTCGAAACGCATAACAAATACGATACCTACACAATATTTTACAACACCTACATAAAGCTTTACACAAGTTATAAGAAAAAAAAACGTAACTACAGGAATTATTACCCATTACTCCAAATCTAAAACCAACCTAACGTATGGTAGAAATTGTGTAACTAAAGAAAATCTTAAAGGATTACTATATATATTACGAAACACATAGCAAATACGATACCTACATAATATTTTACAACACCTACATAAAGCATTATACAAGTTATAAGAAAAAATGTAACTACAGAAATTATTACCCCATATCTCCTAATCTAAAACCAACGTATCGTATGGTAGAAAATTGCGTAACTAAACAAAATCTTAAGGATTAATCTATATGTTACGAAACGCATAACAAATACGATACATACACAATATTTTACAACACCTACAAAAAGCTTTACATAAGTTATAAGAAAAAACGTAACTATAGAAATGATTACTCCATATCTTCTAACCAACCAAACTTATGGTAGGATATTTTTTAACTACCTAAAATCTTAAAGGAATACTTTATATGTTACGAAACGTATAACAATTACAATACCTACACAATATTTCACAAGACCTGCTTAAAGATTTACATAAGTTGTAAGAAAAACTATAACTATAGAAATGATTACCCATATCTCCTAATCTAAAACCAACCAAACTTATGGTAAGAAATTGTGTAACTACCTAAAATCTTAAAGGATTACTCTATATGTTACGAAACGCATAACAAATACGATACCTACACAATATTTCACAAGACCTACATAAAGCTTTACATAAGTTATAAGAAAAAACGTAACTACAGAAATGATTACCCCATATCTCCTAATCTAAAACCAACCTAACTTATGGTAGGAAATTGTGTAACTACCTAAAATCTTAAAAGATTACTCTATATGTTACGAAACACATAACAAATACAATACCTACACAATATTTCACAAGACCTACATAAAGCTTTACATAAGTTATAAGAGAAAAAGTAATTGCACAAATTATTACTCAATATATTCTAATCTAAAACCAACCAATCTTATGGTAGAAAATTGTGTTACTACACAAAGTCTTAAAGGATAACTCTATATGTTTCCAAACTCATAACCTATAGGGAACCTACAAAATGTTTTACATTACCTATTGATAATGTTTACGGAATTTATAAGAAAACACGTAACTTCACAAATTATTACCTCTTATCTCCTAATTTAAAACCAACCAAACTTATGGTAGAAAATTGTGTTACTACACAAAGTCTTAAAGAATAACTCTATATGTTACCAAACACATAACATATAGGGTACCTACACAATGTATTACTAGACCTACAAAAATATTTATGGAATTTATAAGAAAACATGTCTACACAAATTATTACCTTATATCTCCTAATCTAAAATCAACCAAACTTATGGTAGGAAATTGTGTTACTACAAAAGTCTTAAAGGATAACTCTATATGTTACGAAACTCATAACAAAAAGAGTACCTACACAATGTTTTACATTACCTACAGAAATGTTTACGAAATCTATAAGAAAACACTTAACTACACAAATTATTACCTCATATCTCCTAATTTAAAATCAACCAAACTTGTGGTAGGAAATTGTGTTACTACACAAAGTCTTTAAGGATAACTCTATATCTTACGAAACTCATAAAAAATTTGGGTATCTACACACTTTCTTATGGAATCTACATAAATTCATACTAAAATGGTAGTAAAAATGTGATAACACAAATTCTTACCCAAGATCATCAAATTCATAAACATTGTTCAAAATTGATATTATTCGTCTAGAATCGATACTAATTTGTTGCATATTTGATTCCGAAATTGGTATTGTTTGTGGTAGTTATGTTAATTGTACTGATACTATTCTGTAGCATTTGTACCATTTTAGTTCACTGCCTATATAAATTCATAACATGTGTATTGGCTCTCTTGTATGTGTACCAGTACTAATTCTCAATTTAGATATACATCTTCATAGTATATAGTCGGCAACACAAGAACAATTTTCATATCATACGTACAATTTGTAGGTTCTAATTAAAAATCACTTGAAAATTTGTTTTAAACTTATTTTCATTGACTAAAGTTTTGTGGAAGTGGGAAATTGTTCTAAACCCTTGGAAATAATTATTTTAAGCACTAAGAAAATTGTACGATTAGTAGTATCGAAAGACAATAGACAATTAAGATGATAAGCACAATATAAATTAAAGTCAAGGGTAATCTAAAATATTTATAGTTACATAAGATCAATGTCATAATCTAAAATATATGCATAATGTAGATTATCCAAATAGATCCAAATCATTCAAAATGAAACTACACAATTAAAAACATCAATGAAACAACAACAAAAACATCCAAAGTATCATCCATAAATTCATAATGACAACCAAAGACATAGATGCAAATCATGAAAAATAAGAGAAACAAATCCATCAAGCATCTGATGCCGATAGTGGATCAAAGTCGGAGGAAGAAGCTCGAAAGTTAAAAAGTTTCAAGAGAGAGCGGCAACCTCATAAAAAAAGGGTTGAGCCGAGAAATAAATTAACCACGAACTTCCTCACGTCTAACAGAGACATTGTTAAAGAAATCGGATAAGTCAACCTACAAAAAAACAAATAAATATGTTTGCAACAATTCAATCTCAATTCTCAATAAATTTTATTAAGTAAAACAATAAGTTTAAAGATTATATACATATATATATATTATTAAAAAAGAAAAGGGCTTGAAAAATAAAATGTGTGTTAGTATAGTGTCAATCTCAAATTCATATGTAATATTTAAGAGCAGTACAGATACCATCAAGAACGGTACATATATCGTCAAGAATAGTACATATGTTGCATGATACTTTTACCCAATTTTTTACGTTCATTCAAATGGTATTGATACTGCAGTAACAATACCGATACCAAAATGCAGGAAATGTCATTTTAAGCTTGAAAATGCTCCTCAATCTAACTTTAACCTTCTCATAATGTCTCTAAGACTATACCTAAAGCCACCAACGTTGTTCATGCATCATTTAACATCATTAGCAAGCATTCCTAATGTCAATCTCATCTAAAAATATTGATTCACGAAATCTAACATGACATGATTTAGTACACATTTAACTTGCAAGACTCATGTTTTATGACTCGTATACATCATACTAGTAATAAAAGTGTTTTACCTTGCACAAAACACCTCAAAGGTGGCTCATTTATCCATTCTTTAATCTTGCTCTTTGACTATGCTTTTAGAAGACTCTTCTCTTTCGTTCACTATTTAACAATCATCATATAAATACATAAGGAATAATGGAAGGATGAAAGACGAAACCATTTCTCAATTTCCTTTAAAACCTCTCTTAAAACATAACCCCAACGAAACCCTAGCCACCCCATAACACTCAGGAGACATTGATCTTATTTTGAACCTTGATATGTGAAGAGGAAGAATCTTACATTAGATATTACTCTAGTCCAACTCAAACGCAAAGAAATCGGGGTTGAAGAAGATGGATGAAAGGAAAATGTGGGTATGTAAAAAAATCACGTTTTGTTTTCCCCCTTTTTCTCCCATTTCTTTCTATAAAGTTAATCGGTTAACCTTCTATCCCCTTTTTGTAATTTTTTTAATCCAATGACTCAAATTTTATTATACCTAATCTAACAGTCATATCGATTGCCTTCTTTTAGCCTTATTTTAAGTTTATTCTTTTAGACCCACCGAGAGAAAATTGGAAATAAAATGAATTTAAAGGTTGCTTGGTAGAGTAAAAAATTAGAAGGAAAAAATAGGAGGAAAGGTAGTTTTCCTTGCTGTAACACATAAAAAAGGGGGAAGGTGAGGGTTGTGGGAATCAAACCCACAACCTTTGAATATTTAGCCAAATGCCCAGCCAATTAAGCTAAGAGCTCTTGGCTTTATGTTTCCCGTGGTTTATTTTAAACCAATGTCGTTTTCCTTTCGAAATAAAATAATAATAATACTCAAAATATCCCAACTACCCCCAACCAACCCTCCCAAAAGGAAGACATTATCGACCATTCATCTCCCCTCACTCAACTCTCTCCACTCAACCTCGGCCACCATTGCAACCCCTCCATCATCGCGTCGTGCCGCTCACCGCCAGCACTAGCCGATTCTTCGTCGAGTCTTAACCAAAACCCCTAAGGTCACTCACATCGTTGATGCTTAAATTGTTGGTAATCAAACGTTGAAGGTTCAGGGAACATAAGGAAAAACCCCTCTGCTTTTCGTGTTTTTCGGCCATCATCGGCATCCGTTTGCCGTGTTGTCATCGTGAGTGAGCCCCCTCACATTGAGGCGAACAAAACCCATGGCTCTGGTCGTCCGTCTATCGGAGTTTTGAAGGTCACCGGAGTTGCGAGGAAACCGAAAAGTTTCTTTATTTTTGCCACCCTTTTTTCGCCATTGGTAAGTCGGTAAGCTTGTCAAAATCGAAATGGTTGAATTATTTAACATATTAGGCGTTTTTTTAGTGTGTTTCTGGCAGAAATAGGCCGCGCGTTGGCTTAACACGCCGTTCGGGGCAATTTTCGGCCGCCCTAGACTATGGTCGTTGAACCAGCCGGCTCAAACCCGGCCTAACCTTGACCGAGCTGAACCGAGCCTCTTGGATCAGCGCAAAACCCAACCAAATCAGCGTGTTTTGGTCTAAGATCAAGCCTAAACCCGACCCGAGTTGACCCGAACCCGACCCGAGTTTGACCCATTGACCAAGTCAACATAATGAGTTAACTCGTCCGAGTCAACCTGCCCGAGTCAACTCGGTTAACCAGTGATGTCAGCATGACGACAGCGTTGACTTTGGTTGCTGACGTCGGCGTTGACTTTGACCTGAAAAGTCAACTTTTTATGAAAAATCCTTATTTTTTGTTTTTCGATGTCCTGAGTCCATTTTTGAAGTTCGTTTCATGAAATTTCTTCCTGAAAGCCTTCGAATCTAACCGTGAACTCGAGAGTGCATGAGTTTAAGTATTAAGTTTAAGAGCAATGTGGATGAGGACTAATTAAGGGTATTGTTTAATTGAAGGTATCCATGTATCTTTGTATTCGAGAAGTTGAGGGACGTCGAATTCAGGTTCGAGAGTGTTCGGAGGGTGTTTCAAGGGTCGACCGATATAGCAAGGATTCAAGGTAATACTTTACTACCTCTTGTATGCTTTATGAAACATGTAGATATTCGGTTAAGGTATGCATGATTATGATTAAGAGTACTTTCAACTATGCATGATACAATTTGAATACGAAATAAAAGGATAATAATCTGGATAAGATAGAGCTGTTTTAAAGAGAAGTTTAATAGACTGAAAGGATACCAAGTATCTCCAGGAAATAAATTATTCCACCTAGTGTGTTCCATGTGTTCTACACGACTATTTTTTCATATTGATTTACATGTTATAATATTGATCACGTGCACATGACTAACATGTTTGATTTCATACGAACATGACATGTTTTATAAATTAAGCATGACTGTACTGTATTTCTGATATATGCCCATGTACTCGATATGACAAACATGTTATATGGATAATGTATTACTGAAAATACTGTTATTGATTAATGAACTATTGATGATCTAATTCACTATGGTATTTGGGATATGGTATGAAGTGTTTTAAGGTTCAGCCCTGATCAGGCTGGTAATTCTGCCCGTATTAGGTTCCTAGCTTAGGCTAGGGTAATTCTGCCTATACTAGGTTCCTAGCTTCGGCTAGGGTAATTCCTCCCGTGACCTAAGGTAACCCCTTAGGTCGGTACCTACGCCCACTAGGCCTAGGTTAGCGCTCGTATAAGGTTCCTACGTTTCGGCTAGAGTAATTTCGCCCATGACCTAAGGCAACCCCTTAGGATGGTACCCATGGTACCCACGCCCAATGGGCCTAGGTTAATGCCCCTATAAAGTTGCAATTCGGGGAATTGTATATTGGAGTATGGTTGAAGGGTGAATAAAGAATTAAAATGAACTTTACTACTACTACTACTTGAAACAAATGTGTTTGAAATAAAAAGGTTATTGCATTGTTATATTTCTTGCATTAACGTTGCACTGTTGGAACACACTGAACACTAAACTCTTTGATTCCACCTCCGTAATTTATCAACTTATATTATTCATGTTTGTTACTCGATGATTGAATAAAGAACAAGTACCGTTATTCTCAAGTTTAAACCTACCCTGAAATAGCGGAACGAAAAATGAAGACTGTTACTACATGAAACATCATGCAAATGTTATGCTTGTCATATATTTGCATGAGCTTATAGCATCTTTTGGTAGTTCTGTTTTACTAAGCTTTTCCAAGCTCACGTTGCTTTTATCATCGTAGGTTAAAAGAATATATCATGGTATAATGTTTGACATCAGTGTTCGGAGTTCTCTCGGCGTCGCTTTTGGAGTACGATATTGTACATTTAGTGGGTATGTATGTCATGTATTGTTTTACGATAGTGTCTGTAAAACACTTTCTGAAAATTTTGTTATATGTTTAAATGACTTCCTGAAATGGTATTTTAAACAGAAGTTGATTTTACAGTTTAATAAGTGTTTTGAGGAAAAAATGTTTTTATGTGTATTTTTACTACGGGTCGCTCTTGTGACCCTAATGTGACTTCCTAGGATCTGTTGTAACGCATAGGCAGGTCTATGGGGTTACACTTGCTCCTATACACGTAGTTTTCTCTCCAAATTAGGTGGAAAATATGAAAGAAAATGAAAGCTATTCCACTTTAATAATAAAATTATGAAATTATGTTTTAAAAATTCCAATTTTATTTTAACCATATTTATAATTAATTTTTATGGTTCCATCCAATATTTTTATTATAATTTTATTTTGTTCATTTTAGCCCCTAAAAATTATTTAATCTAAAATTTACCCTTATTTGTTTTTTATTTTATTATTAAATTCAATAATATTAATATAATAATATTTTGTTCACTTTAGTCCCTAAAAATTTATTTAGTCTGAAATTGAACCCTATTTGTTTCTAATTTTATCTAATTTTTTACTATGATTTTAGTTTTGTTCAATTTAATCCCTAAAATTTTGTTTAATTTGGAATTGACCTCTATTTAATAATTCAGTCCATTGCCTTATAATAGCAAACTTTACATTTCAGTCACTAATTTTATAATTGCAGTTAAGGATTTGTTTTAGCTCGGATTAACCTGAAACTTGGTCTATATGTCAATGGTAATATTTATTTCATAAAGGAAGGCTTAATTTCAATTTGTGAAAAACTAGCCCTATATCTTATGGATGTTTTTAAAATGGCCCATAAACTACTTATTTTTTTTTGGCAATTAACACTTAAGCTTAATTGGAATTAATGAGTAGTTTATGGGCCATTTTGAAAACATTCATAAACTACAGGAGCCAATTTTTTAAAAAGTGAAATTAAACCTTCCTTTATGAAACAAATATCATCATTGACATATAGACCAAGTTTCAGGTTAATCCGAGCTAAATCAAGTTCTTAATTGCAATTATAAAATTAGTGACTAAAATATAAAGTTTGCTATTATAAAGTAACGGACTGAATTATAAAATAGAGGTCAATTCCAAATTAAATAAAACATCAGGGATTAAATTGAACAAAAATAAAAACAAAGCAAAAATATTAGATAAAATTATAAAAGTTAGAAACAAATAGGGTTCAATTTCATATTAAATAAATATTTTAGGGACTAAAGTGAACAAAAATATTATTATATTAATAATATTGAATTTAATTATAAAATAAAAAATAAATAAGGGTAGATTTTAGATTAAATAATTTTTTAGGGACTAAAATGAACAAAATAAAATCATAATAAAAATATTGAAAAAATCATAAAAATTAATTATAAATATGGTTAAAATAAAATTAGAAGTTTTTAAACATAATTTTATTATTAAAGTGTGATAGCTTTTCATTTTCTTTCCTATTTTCTATCCAATTTGAAGAGAAAACTATTTGTATAGGATCAAGAAAAACTACCTCCTCTCCTATTTTTTTTCCTTCTAATTTTTTACTCTACAAATCAATCCTTAATTTTTTTTTTTTAATTTTACATTCCCCCCATCATCTCTTCCATTTTTCATCTTTAACAAGCAAAGCCTAAATCTAAATACTCCTTGTGAAGGGAGACATCAAACTACACCCACTCGAGCGGACTCTAAACTTTTATTATTGTGATTCCAGAATCACACTCGTTACTTTAAACGCCTTCACCTAGTACAAATGTTTTAATTGTTCACGAATATATTCCATTATATGCCCATGAATATAAATGTTCTCATACAAACTCATTTAATTTAGATAAATTAACGTTCATCCCTTGTTGTCTCAGGATAAATGATGATGTTATTTATTCAGATAATTCGAGTTTGAGCATTAGTTTTGCACGGTGTGTGTTTCTTATTAAAAAAATTAAGAAAGTTGAACAGATGCTACCCTTATATCACACTAGCATATTTAAAAAAATTAAATAAATTAACATTAACCATTCATTATTTTAAATAACAGTGACGATACACATCATATAAGATGTCTTTCGAATAGAGTATAATGACTATAACGTTTGGATATTTATGTCAATTGTTATAAATCTTACTAATATTAATTTTTTTAAGTAACTAATTTGAAGAACCCAACAAGTAGTCACCATGGAAAAACGGATGTTCATCTTAGGAGATCAAGGTTCAAATCGCTTTGACTGCAACGTGTGTGTATTTTCAAAATGTTAAGAATATATATGAACAAATATTATCTTATTATCACCTCAAGATTATTAAAAAATTAATTAATTTATAAATACGTAATAAAAAGTGCATGTCTTAATAACGTCAAGAGTTAATTATAACCAAAATTGACACTACTGTTGTTCATGTTTCTTCGTCTTTTTCATCCACGTTTTAGATTATGGTGAAAAGTGACCCCATTACTTTTGTCCTAAAGCATTGATATTTTTCATAGAAGTCTCAAGTATAAGGTTGGATTAAGTGAATCAGTTAGATAGAAAATTTAATAATATTAAATCATCAATTAAGTATAAATTCAATTGATATGGTTGTTATTATAATATTTAAAAATCATAGACTCGAGCGCGTGTTTAAATGTAATTTATCTTCGATTAAAAATTGAAAAAAAAATCAATAGTATAGACATTATAATGTATACCTCAAAAATATTTTACCAAATTTTATATACATTTAAGGATGGACATTTCACCCAATCTAATCGAGTTCTTACTCGACTCGATCATGTCAGTTTTATTAAAAAATTGTTCGGGTCAAGGTTTTATTAAGGGCGAGATCGATTAGTTCAGTTTTAGGGTGAAAATAACTGACCTGAGACTAATAATGTAATTTTTCCTATATTTTTAGAGATATTTGCAATAATGCCACCTCTTTACATCTTTAATTAGGTCGTTAAAATTGAATTTTTTTACAGCTGAGTCCCTAAAATTAATTTTTTTACAATTAAGTCTCTAAAACCGAAATATTTTTATAAATCAGGCTGGGTCGGGTTTGAGTAGAGATAAATCGGGTCGGGTCGAGTTTTAAGGATGTGATTGGATCGAGTTTAAGTTTAAAATAAATATTTTCGGGTCAGGTCAACCAAAAACTCGAACTTTACCCATCCTTGTATACATTACAAGTTTAAATTGAACAAATGAAATAAAATATAAATTTTCCACTACCAAACCCCTAATATAAAAAAAAACATTATATTTACTCAAATCAACCAACATATGTTAAAAGAATTCTCTTTTTTTTTTAAATAAAATTGATCCAAATTGAATTGTTTTATAAACTAACAAATAAGTATTAAATTTACATAAAAAATTTAATCAGTTTCACTAACTTAATTAAATTATTAATCAGTTGATCAAATATTAGTTAGTCTAATTAAATAAAATGAAGTTTTTTAAACAAAATCAAAATTTTAATTTCTAATATTATGAACGTAGAAAATCATATTGAGAAAACCACATGATAATAAATTTTTACAATATCTACTTCGAATTAATTGACTATGAGGTCATATAGCTCATGAAAGAATCACCTGATAATAAAATTTTACAATATTTAACTCGATAATAGATTTTTATAATATTTAATCTGAATTAATTGATCCGTGGTTACGTGTGATTATAAAAAAATATTAGAGCTATAAATGAAAATTCCATCAACCTCTCATCAGTATTTCCCCAAAACCAAATCTCTAACAAAGCTAACCCTCCAATTTCTTTCCCCAAATTCTCAGCAAATTTCAACCTCTGAAAAATAGGAAAATTCAGACAAATACCATTGATTCTGCCCTCCATGATTTCCCACTTTTTGGGACCCACTTTAAGAACAACACTCTGTACCCATCATTCTGTTCATTTCTATAGCTTTTCCCCCTTCATTAGCTTGATGTAAAAGACCCATTTCCTCAAACTATGTTGTAATTGCTACAGAATTCAATAAAAAAGAAAAGAAAAGAAAAAAAGATTTTCTTGGTGTTTTTGACTCAATAGTTTCTGTCCCTCGGAAATGGCTTCCATTGGTAGGAGTTCTTCACCTTTTATGATTGAAAGAAATGGAGGAAGTAAACCTTTTGTTTTCTCAACTTCAATGCCAAGAAAGATTGAAACTTTCGCTGTTTTGAATGGTTCAAAATGTGGGGTTTCTTTGTTTTGTAACAAAGGGCAACTCAGCAGCTTTCAGCCTGTTAGAGTGGCTGATTCTACGGATGGGTTTAGTACTGATGGCTCAGAGAATACAGTTCAGGAAACAATTGAGAAGAACAAGATGGTTCTTTCCATGCAAAAAGACCTACTTCAGGTACCTTTCTTTTTTGCTTTTTTGCTTTTGCTTTTCATGGAAATCTTAGTTTTTTATGGTGAAATTCTGTTTCTTTTGGATTAAAAATGTGCCTTGTATGTACATGATGGCTGTTTCTTTTCTGGGTTGTGATTCATTCTTTGGTACTTTATTGAATGTGGGACCTTTTGCAGCAAACAAAGATAATTAGAAACTTTTAAATTCTATAATCTATGCCTAACTTGCAATGGAACTCTATTGAACCAATAAACAAGAAACAGATACTCAGTAGCTTTAATGGAGATAGGATTCCAATTGTAACATGCCATTTCATATCTAATGTTATACTCTACATGCTTTTAACTTTAAAAGTTGCATTCATTAAGGGTATTTCATATTTGTACTCATATATGTCCTCTGAAATATCTATTTACTCATATCCGCCGGTCATTGCGAAATAAGTATCTGTTTTTCTGGTATTGAACTCCTTTGATTACTATTGAAGTGTAGGATTACTTGGATATTCGTGTTCAACAAGCATTCAGTATTTTACGATACTTGGTACATATCGAGTATATTTCTGTTCAATGATGGGAATGAAAATTCTGCGGTATTCTTATATCGGTCTATTTCTTGGTTTGGTCAGCATTTTGAACTCTTAGTTTCGTATCGCTACCTTGGTTGAAATTTTGGTGATGGAAATCTTTTAGCACATCGAATCACGATAAACTTCAATTAGCTTTATCAATAAGGAAATTTGTGATGTATATTCAAACCTTGTCATTCAAGAGCTATATCGCTTGCTGATTTTGTTGGCGAGAATCAAAATTTTAGTGGTGTTATTCATTTCCTGTATCCATGTCAGATTGCAGAACGAAGGAAAATGGTTTCATCGGTAAAAGGTAGCGCTGCTGGCCAAGATGAAGATGAAGATTTTCTTAAAGAGAGGGATAACTCTCTTCGCAATCCAGACCTTGCTTCTAGCATCTCCGACGGAGTCGATGAAGACAAAAATGGTAGCACTCCTTCAACTAGTCGTGTTAATTCAGCTACAAAGAATGTATCGGGAATCCTACCTTCGGATGAAGTTGGAGAGGAACCCGATCTGTATTTTCCCCTCGAAAAGGCTTCCTCTACTATAGGTTCTATCAAACAGTCGAAAACCTCTGATTCTAAAGCATTTAAGTCTGATGTGCTTCCTTCTTATCTCTCAAGTTCATCTTACAAATCCCAAGTTATAGAAGAAGAGAACAAAAACTTGACTGAAGCAGTCTTGAAAGAGGCTGCTGATGTAGAAGATTCTGCAGTTGAAGGTGAAAATCCCCCGCCACTAGCTGGTGCAAACGTCATGAATGTTATATTAGTAGCTGCCGAATGTGCCCCATGGTCTAAAACAGGTAATGTACCATTGATAGATAATCCGAGCCGACAGGCTCTCTCTTTTCTTTTCTCAATACGCAGATGGCATGTTAACTTGCCTTTTTATATGTAATTGGAGACTAACGTATTCTTATTATAGGTGGGCTTGGAGATGTTGCTGGTTCTTTGCCAAAGTCTTTGGCTCGACGTGGACATAGAGTTATGGTAATATATCTTTTAAATTGAATATCTTAGCATTCAAGATATAAAGTATAATCTATTTACTTCCGAGCAGCCTCATTAAATAAAGCAAATCATTTTTAAGCTTAGGCTTAACTCTTTACATTTTCTTTCTCAGTTATGAACAATTTTGAGTTTAGCACCCGACATTTTATCTTCATTCCACAATGATGATGCCTGGGCACATTATATGGTCTCATAGAAACCTTTCTTTTTTGTTAGGTTGTGGTACCTCGATATTCTGATTATGCTGATTCTCAAGATATGGGAGTTCGAAAGAGATATAAGGTCGATGGTCAGGTATGACAGAACTATTTTGTATTGTTGTAAGTGACTTAGCTTTTGATTGTTAAAACATAATCGTCTAATTCGACAGCACAATCTCGATGTTATGTTATTTGCAGGATATGGAAGTATCCTACTTCCATGCCTATATTGATGGTGTGGATTTTGTTTTCTTGGACAGTCCCTGGTTTCGCCATATGCAGAATAACATATACGGAGGAAACCGTGTGGTAGAATTATCTTTTCTTATGGATTTCTTATGATTTGATAATAGTTTTATCTCAGACCTGATTTTCGTAACATCCCAAAGCTATTACTACAAGGTTAAAAGAAATTGGCCATCAAAGGCTTAATTTTAATGTTTTAATCCTAGGTTGATTGCAACATACTATAGGTTTTTCCAAACCTTTCGATTACATCTTATGTGATTGGGCGGTTGCAGTGTATGTTACTTAGATTTTGATGTAAGTGTTGGATGTCGGTATGTTTCTGACATTGTTATGTTTAAAGTTTTCGATTTATTTCCATGTACATGGAGGGTTGGGTCCCCATATAATTGTCCGCATGTGCATCGGACAAGGGTTCTCTTGGAAAAAACTGATGAGTCGGAGTAACATAGGTTGCAATTCTGTAGGCATGTATTACTTACTACACATTAGTTTTGATCAATATGTTTCGCAAACTATACTTTGAATTTTAAACAACTTCGGTCTTTTGGTGCAGGATATTTTGAAGCGCATGGTATTACTTTGCAAAGCAGCGGTTGAGGTATAGTTTCTAAATTGCCTAGAAATATGTAGAATTTGACTTACTCTGTCTCTCGGTTTTATCGTTTCTGTTATTTCAATTTCACTTGGTTGGAAAAACCAACATGCAAACTTGATCATACACTAGAAAAGAAATTTAGCATTACAGCATCAAATATTCAATGTCGGGTTGACCTCCATAATCGGCATGCTTCCTAATAGCCTCTAAATTCTTGTCACTAATATAAACCATGGTGAAGGTATTGTGGAGTTCGTCGATTGACCTCAATATCGGCATGCTTCCAAAACAGCTGCTAGATACAATTGCCAAAATATATAGGTCTTCTTGACACCTGTATTATTTGTTTAGGATCAGCTCTACGGCTCACTTTCTTCTTTTCCGGTGTAGCCCTGTTTTGGTTTTTTCAAATATTGATTAAGTGAAGGTTTTTTTTTTTCTTTTCAGGTTCCGTGGCATGTTCCGTGTGGGGGTGTCTGCTACGGAGATGGAAATCTAGTTTTCATCGCTAATGATTGGCATACTGCCTTGTTGCCGGTGTACTTGAAGGCATATTATCGAGACAATGGTTTGATGTCCTTCACAAGATCCATTCTTGTTATCCATAACATTGCTCACCAGGTATGTCGTCATAATCCACGCATGCAATCTCTTTTAGTGAAAAAGGGATGGGATCATTGATTTTTTTGTTTTGTTTTAATGCTTTGTATTTCATTGAATTTACAACTGATTAAATGATTAATATCCCAAAGTGGAAGATTGGAACTGCTTATTCAGACTCGGGTTTGGATGTCCGACACGGGTATGAGTATTTGAATTTCTTCATAGCTGTATTCTAAGTGTTGAATTGAATCCAGGGTCGGGGACCTGTGGAGGATTTCAAGTATGTTGGTCTACCGGAACACTACAAGGACCTTTTCAAGTTATATGACCCTGTAGGAGGCGATCACTTCAATATCTTTGCGGCTGGACTAAAGACAGCTGATCGAGTGGTCACTGTTAGCCATGGATATGCGTGGGAGGTTAAAACTTCTGAAGGTGGTTGGGGTTTGCATGGGATCATAAACGAAAACGACTGGAAATTGAGGGGAATAGTCAATGGAATCGATACAGCGGACTGGGATCCGCAGTACGATATTCACCTCAAATCAGATGGTTATACTAACTACTCCTTGGAAACATTGAAAACCGGCAAACCTCAATGCAAGGCCGCCTTACAGAAGGAGCTTGGGCTGCCGGTTCGTGAAGATGTCCCACTGCTTGGCTTTATCGGGAGACTGGATCAACAGAAAGGTGTTGATCTAATCGCTGAGGCAATTCCTTGGATGGTGGACCAGGATGTACAGTTAGTCCTGTTAGGCACCGGCAGACCCGACCTAGAACAGATGCTTAGACAGTTTGAAAACCAACATGGTGACAGGATACGAGGATGGGTAGGGTTTTCGGTGAAGACAGCGCACCGAATAACAGCCGGGGCTGATGTTTTACTCATGCCATCAAGATTCGAACCCTGTGGACTAAACCAATTGTATGCTATGAACTATGGAACGATCCCGGTTGTCCATGCGGTTGGCGGATTGAGGGACACTGTGCAGCAATTCAATCCGTTTGAAGAGTCGGGGCTCGGCTGGACGTTTGACAGTGCCGAATCAAACAAGTTGATAAATGCGCTAGGCAATTGTTTGTTGACTTATAGGGAGTATAAAACGAGCTGGGAAGGGTTGCAGATACGGGGAATGAAGCAAGATCTCAGCTGGGACAATGCAGCTGAGAAGTACGAGGAAGTCCTTGTTGCTGCCAAATACCAATGGTGAGGCCTTTATGATTTTGACAAATATTTTCGAGACTTGGTTACGATGTTGAAGCCGAAAATTGTTGTATTAGTATCGTGTTTGTATTATTTTTTTCGTGTGTTGTGTAATATGTTTTAGTTCTTTTTGTTGTGCTTGTTGTTGTATTGTGTCTAACATTGCCGGTGGCATTGAAAATGTGCTTATTTTGTTGTTAATATTTGAGGTAAGATTGTTGGCCTTTTCATCTTTGATGTAAAGTTTTTTTGTGTGTAAATGTCTCAATGTCCGAGTTGACTAGGTGGAATTTGATATGTTTGTATTACTTATGAATTTGGATATCAAAATCCGATTTCGTATTACAAAATGGAGAATAATGTTTCTTTCAAAGAGATTTGAACTTTTATTTTTATGGATTAATAATATTTAATTCAAATTTGTTAGTAATACCAAGATAATTTACAGATAAAAATGGATTCAGATTTTTATGACCAGAACTCACTGCCATAACTATTTAAGATTATTATATATTAATTAAATACTATTTGATGAGTTATGTTTTGATACACGAGTTGTGTAAAAAAAATTATACAGCCTTTCAAATTAAAACTATAAAATTAAAACTCAAATTCTTAGACTTAAAACCTTAAACCTTAAACTTCTAACTCTAAATTCTGACCATAAACTTTAAATTCCACACCTTACACACTAAACTCTTAAATCATAAACCCTAGACCCTACTTAAATCTCCAAACTTTAATTTAAACAAATTTGTGTATCAATGTATTTTTCTTATTTTATTTTATTCTAATTATAAAAGTTTATAAGTATTGATCGAACTAGTAAAAATAATTTTTAGTTAGTAGATTAGTTTGTAAACCCACCCTAAATAAAATAATGAATTCACACTACATTCATTAAATGCGTTGGAGAATTAAAATTCCTTGTAACCCTTTAATTAGTAGATTAGTTTGTAAACCCACCCTAAATAAAATAATGAATTTAAACAAGACAAATATAGAATATCTGTTTACCAACTAGGTTTAAAATAGAATCTAATTTCTTCTCGAATTTTCCAGAATTATCTCTTCAATTTTCCTATAAACATCTTCTTTTCCCTTCCACTTCTATTCAAGTCCAAAGATTTCTTCTCCTTTGCCCATAAAGTTTCACTTTTCCGACGTTGACATGGCGGATGCTCCCACCGGAAGCCGACAGACTCCTCGGGTTGTTTTCGTCATGATCAACCTTGGAGGCGGTGGAGCCTCCGGCGAAAACAGTAAGCCCGGGCCGGCACCGGCTTCCAAAGCCTCGATCGAAGCAATGCCGAGGATCAAAGTGAAAGAGAGTGGCGGCGATTGCAGTATTTGTTTGGAAGAGTTTGAAGTTGACGAAGAAGCTAGGGAGATGCCATGTAAGCACGTGTTTCATTCGGGTTGTATCGAGAAGTGGTTGCAGATCCATGGGTCTTGCCCGGTTTGTCGGTTTTTTATGCCCGCCGATGAGACGGATGAAACCGGAGGCGGTGACGGTGGTCGGGGGAGATTGGAAGGTGGGGAGAATATGAATGGCTTGGAATTTTTTCAATCGGTTTTGGCTTTAGCCAGCTTGGCAAGTTTCATGGGGGTGATGGGTTCGGGTCGGGATTTCCATCAGCCTAGTTCGGGTCCAGTTGATTATGATACGTTTTCCAATCAAAACACGGACAGCAATTGAAAATTCAAACAAATATTATTTTATTTTTTAACCCTTAAAAAGGATTAAATTGTAAAAAAATAAAAAATATTGAAAGAATTTTCAAAATTTGTTTATTTATGTGTTATTATTACTTATTGAGTAAATCTTATCATGTGACTAATTTTTTTAATATACAATTTAATAAAATATTTATAAGATTTAAATTCGAGTAAGATTTTTTAAAGGCGTAAAATTATATCTTTAATGTAAAATAAATTTTTTAAAATATATAAAAATTTAAAGTTTTTAAAGGGCTTGACTCCTACATAACACCCTTCAATCCATCACATCAATATTATTATATATAATTACATGAATATAAATTTTATATATTAATAGTAGTATCCTCTTATATATAAAAAAACATAAAAGTATACTAATACAATATATTTTTTTGTATGGAAAATAAATACGGTATATAATCTGAATTTGAGTACTCGTATAAATACAATATAATTTTGAATGGGAAATAAATAATTACGATAACTATTAATTAGTTTAGTGGCTAATGATGCTCATATTGTCCTATTTTGTATAACTTTAAATTCTGATATAAGAATATAATAATTCTCTACTTATATGTATATCACATGTAAAAATATGAAGAAATATATATGTATATGTATGTGCATATAGAAAATCGTTGAATTTAGAATCAATATGTGTTATAACATTATAAATAATTACAATTAAATTTATACTTAAACTTAAAAACTAGACTCGATTCAACTCGACTCGAATTTCATAAACACTTGATTCGATAAAATTTCAAATAAAATTTGAATCGTGAAATAAAAATTACAAACTCGAATAACTTGATATTTTCTGATGAAAGAAACTGGAAGAATAAATTAATAAACTTTACTAGTATTGATTTCAAATATTGATAATTTGAAGGTTATCAGTTAATTCAGGCCAATTAATTTGTGTACGGTGTTAATGGAAAAGTTATCCCAATCCATCGGGGAGAAAGTTGAAACTAGTGCTTAAAAATAAATTCGACTTGCTCATAATAGTTTCACATTGTCACATATTCTGTTTGCGGATGATTTGGTGTTGTTCGCCGAGGCAAACATGTGCCAGTTGCTGGTTATTAAAGCGGTTCTTGATCAATTTTGTACTGAATTTGATAAATGGGTGAGCATCACAAAAAGAAAATTTTATTTTCCAAGAATTGTTCTGCTAGTGATTGAAATTATATTGCTCAGAATTTTGGTTTTAAAGAGGTTAATCATCTTCAGAAATATCTTGCCATACTTTGCTGCTCGGTAGAGTTCTTATATTTTGCTTGTAAACTGGGAGACACTACAGAAACTTAGCCCTAAAAAACATGTCTTTACACTTCTTAACATGTTATTAATGATTTACAATTAATATTTATTTTTTCAATTTGTATTATTAGGGTCTTTTTGGATAAAAATCATGTGTCCCTTTTCGGTGTCCCTTTTCATTGTTAATATTTTTATTTTGCAGCAATATATTTTTAATAATATTTATTCTTTAATCTTAGCGCTATAAAAACACACACAAACTATGTAAACAAATTACTTAAACTCAAGCCTCCTAAGTACTAATAATATTAAACCCTTTCTTTTTACTACAACTAGTCAACGAGAATTAATATTTCTTATAATCCTTAAATTAATAGATTAGTTTGTAAACCCACCCTAAATAAAAATAATGAATTAAACAAATAGATAGGGCCAAGACAAATATAGAATGTTTCACACAACTAATACATGCTAAAGTATAATATTTCTTTACCGATTAGGATTAAAAATATATTAATAAAATAGAATATTCTAGAAGGGTTTTATTTTAATGCACAAGCTGTGTAAATTTTTTTTACACATTCCTTTTATAAAATTTAAAATCTAAATCACAAACCCTAGCAACCTAAAACCTAAGCCCTAAATCCTAAATTCTAAATTCTAAATTCTAAATTCTACCCATAAACCTTAAATTATATACCCTACATACTAAACCCCTAAACCCTAACCTAAAACCCTAAACCTTAAACCCTAAAATTAAAGGGCTTGTGTAAACTAAAGTTTACACAAGCTTGTGCATCAAAGTATTTTCCATTCTAGAATCCGTTAAACGCAATTGCATGCTGAAATCTACTTTCTTCTCAAATTTCCCAGAATTATCTCTTCAATTCCACTATAAAGATCTTCTTTTCCCTTCGACTTCTATTCAAGTCAAAAGATATCTTCTTCGTTGCCCAATGCCCATAAAGTTTTACTTTTCCGACGTTGACATGGCGGATGCTCCAACCGGAAGCCAACAGACTCCTCGGGTTGTTTTCGTAATGATCAACCTTGGCGGCGGTGGAGCCTCCGGCGAAAACAGTAAACCCGGGCCGGCACCAGCTTCGAAGGCTTCGATTGAAGCAATGCCGAGGATTAAAGTGAAAGAGAGCGGCGGCGATTGTTGTATTTGTATGGAAGAGTTTGGAGTTGACGAAGAAGCTAGGGAGATGCCATGTAAGCACGTGTTTCATTCGGGTTGTATCGAGAAGTGGTTGCAGATCCATGGGTCTTGCCCGGTTTGTCGGTTTTTGATGCCCGCCGATGAGACGGATGAAATCGGTGGCGGTGACGGTGGTCGGGGGAGTTTGGAAGGCGGGGAGAATATTAATGGTTTGGATGTTTTTCAATCGGTTTTGGCTCTTGCCAGCTTGGCAAGCTTAATGGGTGTGATGGATTCGGGTCGGGTTTTCCACCAACCTAGTTCGGGTCCGGTTGATGATGATACATCTTCCGATCAAAACACGGACGGCAACTGAAAATTCAAACAAATATTATTTTTATTTTTTTATCCCTTGAAGGACTCATCTGTAAAAAAACATATTGAAAGAATTTTCAAAATATATTTATTTATTCCACTTTAAATATATATATTAATGTGTTATTATTTAATTATTGAGTAAATCTTATTCATGTGATTAATTTTTTAATATACAATTTAATAAAATATTTATTACAATCAAATTAAATTCAATGAGCATTCATGTGAATAATTATCTTTAAAGAGACTCAAAATTTACTGTCATAGTATAAAATTAAATTATCAATATAAAATATAAAAAATTTAAAATATAGGGAGACTTGTTTTAAATGGTGCAACTGTCTGCTATCACTTATCACTCTGTTACTAAATACACTCGTACTATCATATATAGTTATAAGTAAGATTGTTAATGATAAGAGATAAATTGCGAGCTACTCGAATTTAACTCGATTAAAGTTCGGTCAACACTGGATTTGAGTTCTTAACGATCCGAGTCGAGCTACTTGATACCCGACATTTTTTAATTTAAAATCTAAATTCTTAAACCTAAAACACTAAAACATAACTCCTAAACCATAAAGTTTAAATCCTAAATTCTAAATCCAACAACCTACACTTGTAAACCCAAAACCCTAAAAATAACAAGTTTATGTAAAATTTTAGTTTACACAACTTGTGTGTCAAAGTTTTTTTTCTTAATAGGGCTTTAATTGAGACGAGACAGTTCACGAGCTACTCGAGTCTAACTCGGTCAACCTTTGACTCAAGCTCGAACTCAGCTCGAGTTCTCAAAGAGCCTAGTCGAGCTCAAATTATTCAAGCTCATTAAAAACTACTCAAACTCAAACTCGACTCGAATTCTTAACGAGCTTAGTCGAGCTCAACACTACTTGAACTCAACTCGGCTCGTTTACACCCCTAGTTACAAGAATATGAATTTTATATTATAATATATATTTAAATACATAAAACGATATTTTTTTAATTAGTCTAAAGATAATTACAAGAAATACATAAAACGATACTAATACAACATATTTTTGTATGGAAAATAATTATGGTATAAAATCAAATTAAAAATAGAGATGTGTTCTTTTAAACATCCATAAATATTAGTTTTCTAAAAAACCCATAAATATTAGGTACAGTCGTAAATCTTTATATAAGCTGTAAAACATCTATGAAAATATTAAAAAATTAGAAAATAATTGTAACACTCCTAGTTAAAAAAAAGAAGGAGAAAAGAAAAGAAGAATGAAATTTAATTTGGAAATAAGAAAATGAAGTGAGAAAAAAAAGAAGAGAAAAAAAGAGGAATTATGATCCGAAGGAATTGAACCCATGACTCATGGATGGATTGCTTAAGTCTTAGCCATTTGAGCTAAGGCCATTTCTAGTATGAACTTGCACCTACTTTTATTAAGCGGTTCTTGTAAAGTTAAAATAATAATAATACACAAAATATTCCAACTGCCCCACCTAACGTTGAGAGTACCCTTTTTGAATCTAATGTTTCCAGAAAAATCGACCCCCTTATCCAACTCTTCATGTTCCCATCACTGACCCTCCACCTTACCCACACAATCGGCCACCGTCATTTCTCCCTCCCCCACCGCCACGCCGTGTCGTTCACTGTCGGTGCCAGAGAGTTCACCGTCGAACCCCGAGCAAAACCCCTCAAGCCACGCGCCCAACCGCTGCCTCGTTCGTCGGAAATCGGGGGAAGAAATTTCGGTGGACCTAGGTTATATCGAACGGTTCTTCACCGATTACGACCGTTGTTGACATCGGTTCACCGTGCCACCACTGTCGTTGGGTTCACCGTCCCGAGCTGAGCAAACCCCTAAAATTTCACGTCCTATCGGCGCCGAGAAGAGCTTGGTCGGAGTTACGTATTTTCCGGCGATATCGAAGCTTTAAGGTAAGATTTCACCAATTTCTGGCTTCGTTTTCGTGTTTAATCGTGTGAGTTAAACTGCTTGTTTAAAAATCCATGATTTTTCGGCAGAAACGACGCGAAAGGAGCTTTTCGACGATGTTCCGGTGACCGTCCGGCGACCTTCGGGTTCTTTACAGGTAAGAACCGGTCCGTGTAGACCGAACCGGTTTGAACCGGTTGAACCGGTCAACTCGGTCAAACCTGTTGACCCGACCCGTTGACCCGACCCAACCCGTTGATCGAGTCAACCTAGTGAGTTAACTCGGTCAACCCAGTCAACCAGTGACGTCAGCATGACTGCTGACGTCATCGTTGACTTTGACCAAAAAGTCAACTTTTTCCAAAAAGTCCTATTTTATGTTTTTTGACATCTCGAGTCCGATTTTGAAGTCCGTTTCGTGAAATTCTAACCCAAAAGCCTCCGAATTGAACCTTGAACTCGAGTATGCTTATGTATTTTAATATTCAATTATGAGCAATGTGAATAAGGACTGAAATTGGAATTTGTGCGATTGAAGGTATTCGAAGTTCCTTGTATTCAGGATGTGGAGGACGTCGCATTCGGGTTTGAGAGTGATCGAATGAAGTACCATGGTTGACTGATATAGCAAGGATTTAAGGTAATACACTACTACCCATTGTATGCTTTATGAACATGTTGATATTCGGTTAACGCATGCATGCTTATGATGACGTATACTGTAAATTCCGCTTAAATTGAATCAGATTCAAGCAATAAGTATGGATATTAATAAGACCAAATTATCCGAATAAGAATACTAATGGACTAACAATATCAGAAGTTCTAATAGTTAAGTTCTGTTAATCCGCAACTCAATCAACATTGTGTAAGAATCTAGGCCTAGGATACGGAGTGGGAGATATTAATTATGAAATTACGAAAATGCCCCTAGAGCATAAGTATAACTAAACTACACCTCTAGTAAAAGAAATGACCTAAAATCTGCACTCGACCTGATTATGCAATTTACACTACCCAAGATGTATGTTTTATTTGATAATAAAACACTTCGGCATCATTATGCAATAAGTGTGATACAAACTTGGATAATCACTCAAACTCTGTATAACACATGAATGAGAATTTTCTGGAAATATTGTTGAAATCTTAAGTCGATCCTTATGATAGAAATGCGTGAATTAAATAAGAATGATCGTAATGACTAAAAAGACGGTAATGCCCTCGAGCACCGAAATGTCTGATTAATTTGAATGACGTTATACCCTCAAGTTCTGTAACGAATGAATCGTCTGTAAAGGGGCGGAGAGTTAAGACGACTTAATTGCGTTTGAATACGTGAATGATGGAGGTACCAAATGGTAATTCAAAAAGAAATGGTGGATTTATCCCAATTTCCAAAATGACTGAAAAGCCCTCTTGAGCCAAATATGCAGTTATTCATTTGATGAAATTCTGAGATTTCTAATAAGACTTTAAGGGCTAAAGCGCCCCTAAGTGTTAGGAAGCACACTCATGTACGATAATTACTCCTGATATTAAAATAAGGTTGGGAGTTTTTCCGCACAGAAAATAAGTTCGACTACTCTGCGGCAAGTCTGGTGGTGAAATACGAAAGCAACCGTTCAGATATACTAAACAGCCAGATACATTAGAAGGGTTGGTTAGTAATGCAAGGTTGAGATATGTTAGTTCGAATGGTTTTGGAGGCTCGAAAAACTTCTGGAAATCTTAAATATTGTAAATCATAATTTTCTCATGATGGGGCTAAATTACAAAATCACCCATGATTGTTAAAAGACCAAAATGCCCTCGTTGGCCAAAGTATTCAAATTAGCCCCGAATGTATCTGATATCGTGAAATATCTTGACGTAGAAATCTCTGAATGTCTGGTTGGATACCTAATGAACAAATAGAATTTCTGAGCCACCGTTTACGCCTTGTTGGTATAAATTACCAAAATATCCGTGTATGATAAAATGACCATAATGCCCTTGTAAGCTTAAATGGCTGAATTACTCAGGATATGCCAAAGCTCTCAAGGATCTTGATGTATCATCTCCTGAATATCTGGGTTAAATTGTTAGTATGAACCCATTTTTTTATAGGGGGCATGTTTCAGAAATCCGTTGAAATCGTCAAAAGTTTAATGTCTCATTCCGTAAATGCCAAGTATCTCCATGAAAAGATCTGTTCTACCTAGTGTGTTCCATGTGTGCTATATTCTGTTGAATGGATTGTATAATGATTCGATCATGAATAATATTATGTTTGACGACATTCTCTGCCTACTTGATGTATGTTTGCTCAATCTGTATACTTGTTATGTGATTGCTTGACCTATGAAGATAAAATCTGTTTGCATGATGAATGATGAAAATGTCTTCTATGCTCAATAGTATGCCCATTTATCTGTCAAAAGCATGAACTTCTGTTGAGTGGATCGAAAGATCGATATTTACCAAGAGGGGGGGTGAATTGGAAATTTAAAGGATTGTAGTGGAAATTGGCAAATAAAAATTGAAGAACAAGGGATTTAGAGTGGTTCAAGTTCCAAATGAACTCTACATCCACTACCTTAGTCTCACTAAGGATTTGCAACAATTTCACTAAATTGATCTTCCCCTTTTCTAGGACAAGGAGGCAACCCTTTACAATATCGGTTGATTTTTCTACCCAAAAATCAACCCAACCCTCACACAAGAGAACAAAGAAATTTGTAGGCTAATTAAGTATCTCTCAATACAAATGATCGCCCCAATACAAGCACTCAACCCAATTTTACAAAATATGAATGAAGAACACAAATTGGGATTTTACACAAAATGGGATTTTTGCTCAATTGCTTGAATTTGATGTTTGGATGTTTGCTTTAGGATCAATAGTTGTTGCTGATGCTTTTGGATGTCTCTTTTATACCTTCTCATTGAATTCTAGCCGTTTGGGTGGTTGGGAACATAAATGGAGCCGTTGGAACCCTCTCTTGCCACCATTAATGTTGTCTGCACCAACCCGTTTCGGAACACGGGAAACCTGTTTCGGAACGGACTAAAATAGAAAGAGCCGTTGGGGTGCATTTAAGAGCCCGTTTCGAAACGCCTTAGGGCCGTTTCGGAACTATTTTGCCACTGTCAAGGGTCGTTTCGGAACGGTCCTAGCCCGTTTCGAAACGTCTTAACGACTTTCAAAAAATCAGTTAAAAACCCTAACGGTCATATTTTTCAAATATACATTAAGCCCTGTTTCGAAACGTCTTGGATCCGTTTCGAAACGAAAATGCTACTGTCAAGGGTTGTTTCGGAACGGGCTTGATCCGTTTCGAAACACCCTCTTAATATTTAAAAATTCAGCATTTAATTGACCGTTGTAGTCCTTTTAAAATCAAGTATGAAGAACAGTTTCGAAACGAGTGCTACCGTTTCGAAACGAGTTAAAGTGTTTCGATACGCGTTTCGGAACGATGGTCGACAGTGATGAAAACATTTCGAAATGTCTGATGGCCGTTTCGGAACGGGTGCTTAAAACTCACTGTTTTGGCTTGAAACACTTAGAAAAATATTTGAAGGACTTGTTTTTAACTTGGACATAATATAAAAATTATATGGGGATATTTTGAGGACTTTAAAATTCGTTTTGACTTTATCGATTTAGTCCTTAGGTTTTTAGTTATATCAAAATTAAAATATTTGTTTCACAATCTCCTCCTTTTTGATATAACAAAACCAAAGTTAGAATTTTTTGGGAAATTGAAAGTTTTGAAAATATTCTAACTCCCCCTTAATTTAAGATAGGTTTTTAAAGTTTAGAAAAAGAATTTGATTTGAAATCCAAGTAAACTTTTAAAACCTTTTAAGATTTAAAAACGAATTTTAGTTTAAAGTGTGGCTCTTAAATTTCTTCTCCCCCTTTTTGTTAGATCAAAAAGAACAATTGAAGCTCATAGAGAAGATAAATGATTAGTACCAAAGCAATAATAAGCAACCATATTAGAAATTCATAATCAAAATATCCAAAACATAATTCAAACATTAAGTTCAAACATAGAATCCCAAAATAAAATAGTCATAAGCATAGGTCCTAAAACATGAGAAAGCATAAAAATGCAACCTTAATCCTAAAATGCATAGATAATATGATATGATATGAGATAAATATCCTAAGCCTCGTCCTCATCATCCGAAGTATCATCATCACTCTTGGCTTGAGAATGGTGAAACTTCGTCCATTGCCCATAAAGCGTGGAGAAGGATAGGTCCAAGTTGGAGTGGGAAGTCTCAAGAGAATGAAGACGATCCTCGACATTCTTCAACCGATTGCCCATAGTCTCAAAGCCCGAAGCAATGCTAGTGTCCAAAGCATTCATCCGAGTGTCCAAGGCATTGAACCGCTCGGTAAGAAAGGCCGTGAGGGCATCATTGTTTGCGGCTTGAACTTGCGGTGGAGGAGCAACGAGAGGAGGATCCGCTTCTCTATCAACTCTTTCCCAAATACCATTCACATATTGGAACCCGGACTTGCGAAGGGATGACTCACCAATCTTGGTCTTGCGAGGTTCCGGAGAGTCATAGGTACAATCAATTTCAAGATGATGAAATAGGGCGCTCAAGACAATGCCATAAGTAAAAGACTTTAACCCATTCGTGTCAATAAGCTTGATATTATTGACAATCTCGGCAAAAATAATCTTAGGCACATTTGGGCGCTCACCCTTACGGAAACACTCTAGCCAAAAGTGATCGGTTTGACGGATGTGGGAATATTTACCACCGGAAGGGCGAATAAACCAAGAGACCATCAAATGAAGAACACGATCATGCACATCCAAATTAAGTGCTTTACCGGTGAAAGTACCAAAATGGCGTTCATCCTCAAGACCCTCATCCTTAAGTTTAAGAGCAGTTTCTAAAAGATCAACATTTATGACAACCTTTTTGCCTAGCAAGGATGACTCAATTCCTATGATCTCGGTTTTGGACTCATCATAAAGAAAACGAGCATTGGAGTAAAAGAGAAGTACCATGTTTTTGTAGCAAACATCCGGAATGCTCAAGAAATACATGAGATTCCACTCATCCAAACGACCGAGATAACGGAAAAGGAAGCGCTCTGAATTGAGGAATTCAAGATCAATGACACGTTCCTTACGAACCGCGAATTCCTTGACATAAGCAAAGCGAGCACGCGCGTCCAGAGTCTTAAGAGATTTCTGAAAAAGCATCGTGATATTCGGACGAATGCTCGAATCACCGGATTGAACGGCCTTGCGCTTTTTGTTCGATTGATCCGCCATCTAAAATATTGAGCAAGTGTTTTAAAATTGAGTGTATGCATTGATAATTAAAATCAATCCAAAAATAAATCCCACTTAGGTTTTTGAAAACAAAATTAAAATAAAAAAAACAGTTTTTTAAAAAAATACGATTGAAAAATTTTATATTCGAATCAAAAATTTTGAGATTTGAAAAAAAATTTACAAGAATTTGAAAACCCACAACAAAAACATATAATTTATACAAAAATAAGATTTTCTAACCTAAGATTCGAACATAAATTGAAGGAAAAAGAAAAGTAGAAAAAATTACCTTAGTTTGGGATTTTGGATGATTTGAGAAAAATCCTTGCACAAGATTGATGAAACTTGCTTAGATTAGAGTTGTAGAGTAAAACCCCTCACAATTTTGTGAAAATCAAAGAGTTTGAGAGGGTATTTATAGAGAGGGAGGCGGTTTAGGGTTTTTGGTGTTTGATAAAAAGTGAAATTGTATCATTAAAAGCCCTAAATAAAGCAGTCCGCGATGCCGTTTCGAAACGGTCAGACCGTTTCGGAACGGGCGGCTAGGGTTTTGACCATTTTAAAAACATGAACAGATCGTTTCGATACGGTGTTGACTATATCGAAACGCCCTTTGACTCGTATCGGAACGCGTTCCGATACACCCCTTAGCAGACTCAAAATCGTTTCGGAACGCCTTGGAGGCGTTTCGAAACGCCCTTCTCTCAGAGCTGGATTTAAGGTATCCGTATCGAAACAGGTTCACCCGTTTCGATACACCTAGGCCTGGAAGTGCAGATGAGGCTCTAAAAATGCAGAAAAATGATATTTTAAGAGGCCTAACATGCATAAATGTCATGAATGAGCAGGCAAAACATATTTAGGCATAAACATACTCCCCCTAACTATAAGCATGGATGAAATTAGGAGTTTAAACACACAAACATGGCATTTCACAAGATCAAGCATATTTAAGCACAAAATAGGTCCAAAAAGGTCAAGATAGGCTAGCTAGACCTAACTCTCTCCTAAGGGACCAAAAACGCTCTTTGTCTAAGGGTTTTGTAAAAATGTCCGCTAATTGATTCAAAGTGTCTACATACTCTATAACCACATCTTCCTTAAGGACATGATCTCTAATGAAATGATGTCTTATTTCTATATGTTTGGTTCTAGAGTGTTGGATGGGATTTTTAGTTAAGCATATTGCACTAGTGTTGTCACATTTTAGGGGTATAGTTCCAACTTTAATACCATAATCTAAGAGTTGTTGCTTCATCCAAAGGACTTGAGCACAACAACTCCCTAAGGATATGTACTCGGCTTCGGTGGTAGATAAGGCTACACTATTTTGTTTCTTAGAGAACCAAGATATGAGCATACTACCTAAGAATTGACAAGTTCCCGAAGTACTTTTCCTATCAATTTTACAACCCCCATAATCCGCATCCGAGTAAGCATGTAGGTTAAAGGTAGAGTCTCTAGGATACCAAAGGCCTAAACAAGGAGTGTCTCTAAGGTATCTAAAGATTCTCTTAACGGCTATAAGGTGAGATTCTCTAGGACTAGCTTGAAACCTAGCACACAAGCAAACACTAAACAAGATATTCGGTCTACTTGCGGTAAGGTAAAGCAAAGATCCAATCATAGAACGATAAAGCTTAGAGTCAACACACTTACCTCCTTCATCTTTGTCAAGCTTTGTAGATGAGCTCATAGGAGTGGATTGAGGCTTTACATTCTCCAAGCCAAACTTCTTGAGCATATCCTTTATGTATTTTGCTAGGTTGATGAAGGTGCCATCCTTCTTTTGCTTGATTTGGAGTCCCAAAAAGAATGAGAGCTCCCCCATCATGCTCATCTCAAATTCACCTTGCATTAGCTTAGAAAACTCTTGACAATGACATTCATTAGTAGAACCAAAAATAATATCATCAACATAAATTTGAACTACTAAGATGTCATTTTTATACATTTTTATGAAAAGTGTAGTGTCCACCTTACTTTTTTCAAATCCTTTTTCAATCAAAAAATTTGAAAGTCTTTCATACCAAGCTCTAGGAGCTTGTTTTAAACCATAAAGAGCTTTGGTAAGTTTGAAAACATGATTTGGAAATTTTGAATCTTCAAAACCCGGTGGTTGTTCCACATACACTTCTTCATTTATAAAACCATTTAAAAATGCGCTTTTAACATCCATTTGAAAAAGCTTGAAATTATGATAACATGCATATGCAAGCAACATCCTAATGGCTTCCATCCTAGCTACGGGTGCATAGGTTTCATCAAAATCTATTCCCTCTTCTTGAGTGTAACCTTGTGCTACAAGTCTAGCTTTATTTCTCACAATGTTACCACTCTCATCTAGTTTGTTCCTAAAGACCCATTTAGTTCCTATTGTAGATTGATTACTAGGCCTATCAACTAATGTCCATACATTACTTCTCTCAAATTGATTTAACTCTTCTTGCATAGCCATAATCCAAAAATCATCTTTCAAAGCTTCTTTTATATTTTTAGGCTCTATGCATGAGATAAATGCAACATGGTTCATTAATTTAAGAGAAGAACGAGTGGTTACCCCCTTGGATGGATCACCCAAGATTTCACCATCTTTGACATAGTTCAACTCCCTTGGGTAGCTCACTTCCTTTTCCTCAATAGCCAAGTCCTTCAAGGCTTCAAGAGGTGGTTCCTGTGTGTCTTCTACTTTTGTTTGAATCTCATCCTCCTTTGAAGTTTGACCTCCATCAAAGGCATTTATGATTCCTACATCATCATCATCACAAGAATTCTTCCTAGGAAGGAGGTTATCATCGAATACAACATGAATAGATTCTTCTACTACTAAAGTTCTTTTGTTAAATACTCGATAGGCTTTAGAGGTTAAAGAGTAACCTATAAAAATAGCTTCATCACTTTTTGCATCAAATTTACCTAAGTTATCTTTTCCATTATTTAAAACAAAACACTTGCACCCAAAAGGGTGAAAATAGCTAATGTTAGGCTTCTTAGATTTTAAAATCTCATAAGGTGTTTTCTTTAAAATTGGCCTAATCATTACTCGATTTACAATATAACAAGCGGTGTTTGTGGCTTCTGCCCAAAAATATTTAGGTAAATTATTTTCACAAAGCATAGTTCTAGCCATTTCTTGTAAAGTTCTATTTTTCCTCTCAACTACCCCATTTTGTTGAGGAGTTCGAGGAGCCGAAAAATTATGGCTAATACCATTTTCATTCAAAAATTCTTCAAACCCTAAATTTTGAAACTCGGTTCCATGATCACTTCTAATGTGTGAAATTCTAAGTTCAAGATCATTTTGGGTTAATTTTGAAAATGTGATGAATTTTTCCAAAGCCTCATCTTTAGTACTTAAAAAGAGAACCCAAGTAAATCTAGAAAAATCATCAACTAGCACAAATGCATAAGATTTACCACCCAAGCTCATAGTCCTAATTGGCCCAAATAAATCCATGTGAATTAATTGTAAGCATCTACTAGTAGAAACATCATTAATGGATTTAAAGGAAAACTTATGTTGTTTACCCTTTGAGCATGCATCACAAATTTTATCATTTGAAAATTTAATTTTGGGCAAACCTCTAACTAGATTTAGAGAGACTAGTTTTTCCAAAACACTAATGCTAGCATGTCCTAGCTTCCTATGCCACAACCATGCATCATTTTCATTTTGAGCAACTAAACATGCATGAGATGTATGTATGTCATCTAAATGCACCATGTTTATGTTTCCTATGCGATGACCTATGAGCATAATATTATTAGATTTAATGTCAACAATTTTGCAACCATTTTTATCAAATAAAACATTAAATCCTTTATCACACAATTGACTTATGCTCAATAAATTATGTTTAAGACCATCGACATATAAGACATTTTCAATGAGAATGGTAGAGTGATTACCTATGGAGCCAATACCTTTAATGTGGCCTTTGGAGTTGTCACCAAATGTTACTACTCCACTTTTTGGCTTTAAATCCATGAATCGACTCTTGTCTCCGGTCATGTGCCTCGAGCATCCACTATCAAGGTACCATGAGTTTTGACTTTGTGCTTTGGCCTTGTAGCAATGCTCCCCCTACAAACAAAGATATTAAACCTTGGTTTTTGGTACCCAAATCATTTTGGGTCCATGAGTGTTAGCTCCCAAAACCTTGGTTCCCTTAGGAATCCAAGATGACATAGCAATAATATTATTAGATTTTACAAGTTCCTTAGGAACCCATACACTTCTAATTCTTTTAGCTCTACTATGTCTAGGGTAGCTACCTTGTTTGTAGTAATTAGTCCTTTTCTTAGGTCGGTGTGTTCTAGAGGATTCTCCTACTTCATGTTTGACACTACCAACATTTTAAGGACTTTTTGAGCTCATTTAGCTCACCTAACACCTTTTGGTGTTCACTATTGCATTGAGACAAAAGATTATTAAGATCAACATTTTCATCTTGAAAGAATTTAAGTTCATCTTTTAATCCTAAAATCTTTTTCTCAAATTTAGAATTAGCTTGAGTGAGTGAGTCATTTTTCTCATTTAGCTCTAAAATGATTTTCTTGTTTTTAATGACCAACTCTTTAAACTTCTCAACTAATTCATCATATACCTCTTGTAACTCATCATATGCATCATTTAATTCTTCATATGAAAAATCTAAAGTAGATGAGTTAGAGGTTACCAAGGAGGAATCTTCCTCAAGTGCCATGAGACAAAGGTTAGCCACTTCTTGTTCGTCATCCTCCGATGACTCCTCATCACTCCAAGTAGCAAGCTTGGCTTTGAGTTTCTTCTTCTTCTCAAAGCCCTTCTTCTTGAGTTGAGGGCACTCCGAACGGATGTGACCGGATTGTTTGCACTCATAGCAAATGATGGGATCCTTCCCTTCTTCTTTGTTCCTTCCTTTGAAGTCCATCTTTCTTTGGATTTTTCTTCCCCGGTTGGACCTCATGAAGCGTGAGAATCGTTTGGCTATCATAGCCAATTCTTCAAGTTCATCCTCCTCACAAGATGAGCTCTCATCATGTTGTGAAGCTTTAGCCTTGAGAGCTATTCCCATCTTCTTCTTCTTTTCAACTTCAAGCTTCTCTACTCTTTTCTCTTCTTTCTTTTTCTCATCTTCCCTTCCTTGCTTCATGATCTCATGAGTAAGGAGAGAACCCACAAGCTCATCAAGCTTCAATGTCTTCAAGTTCTTTGCTTCGATGATAGCGGTTCTCTTCCCATCCCAAGATTCGGGAAGTGAATAGAGTAGCTTCCGGACAAGCTTGTATTCCGGTATGATCTCTCCATAGCCCTTTAGACCGTTTACAATTGTGGAGAATCGATCAAACATCTTTGACACCGTCTCATCGGGCTCCATCTTGAAATTTTCATAACTAAGATTGAGAAGTCCAATCTTAGTTTCTTTGACATCATTGGTGCCTTCATAAGTGGTCTCTAGTGTGTCCCACACTTCTTTGGCACTTTCAATGGAAGAGACCTTTGAATAGATGTCCGGACCGAAAGCACAAAAAAGCATGTGGAGAGCTTTATCGTTGACTTGAATCTTCTTCCTCTCCTCTTCACTCATTTCGGCTTTCTTCTTCAACACCATCTTGCCTTCACCATCTTGCTTCAATGGAATGTATGGCCCATCCTCAATGACATCCCATACAAGATAGTCACTTGACTTGATGAATAGCCTCATTTTATTCTTCCAAAAAGAATAGTTGTCACCATTGAAGAAAGGAGGCTTGGTGGTTGATTGTGACTCGTACATGTCGGAACCGAAGGTTGAAGCCATCTCTTGATATTTTGATGATCACACTCTTCCAAGGATCTCCTCTTGTGGTTGTTAATCCTCAAAGAGTTAAGCTCTGATACCAATTGTTGAGTGGATCGAAAGATCGATATTTACCAAGAGGGGGGGTGAATTGGAAATTTAAAGGATTGTAGTGGAAATTGGCAAATAAAAATTGAAGAACAAGGGATTTAGAGTGGTTCAAATTCCAAATGAACTCTACATCCACTACCTTAGTCTCACTAAGGATTTGCAACAATTTCACTAAATTGATCTTCCCCTTTTCTAGGACAAGGAGGCAACCCTTTACAATATCGGTTGATTTTTCTACCCAAAAATCAACCCAACCCTCACACAAGAGAACAAAGAAATTTGTAGGCTAATTAAGTATCTCTCAATACAAATGATAGCCCCAATACAAGCACTCAACCCAATTTTACAAAATATGAATGAAGAACACAAATTGGGATTTTACACAAAATGGGATTTTTGCTCAATTGCTTGAATTTGATGTTTGGATGTTTGCTTTAGGATCAATAGTTGTTGCTGATGCTTTTGGATGTCTCTTTTATACCTTCTCATTGAATTCTAGCCGTTTGGGTGGTTGGGAACATAAATGGAGCCGTTGGAACCCTCTCTTGCCACCATTAATGCTGTCTGCACCAACCCGTTTCGGAACACGGGAAACCTGTTTCGGAACGGACTAAAATAGAAAGAGCCGTTGGGGTGCATTTAAGAGCCCGTTTCGAAACGCCTTAGGGCCGTTTCGGAACGATTTTGCCACTGTCAAGGGTCGTTTCGGAACGGTCCTAGCCCGTTTCGAAACGTCTTAACGACTTTCAAAAAATCAGTTAAAAACCCTAACGGTCATATTTTTCAAATATACATTAAGCCCTGTTTCGAAACGTCTTGGATCCGTTTCGAAACGAAAATGCTACTGTCAAGGGTTGTTTCGGAACGGGTTTGATCCGTTTCGAAACACCCTCTTAATATTTAAAAATTCAGCATTTAATTGACCGTTGTAGTCCTTTTTAAATCAAGTATGAAGAACAGTTTCGAAACGAGTGCTACCATTTCGAAACGAGTTAAAGTGTTTCGATACGCGTTTCGGAACGATGGTCGACAGTGATGAAAACGTTTCGAAACGCCTGATGGCCGTTTCGGAACGGGTGCTTAAAATTCACTGTTTTGGCTTGAAACACTTAGAAAAATATTTGAAGGACTTGTTTTTAACTTGGACATAATATAAAAATTATATGGGGATATTTTGAGGACTTTAAAATTCGTTTTGACTTTATCGATTTAGTCCTTAGGTTTTTAGTTATATCAAAATTAAAATATTTGTTTCACAACTTCTGTTTCTGATACTCTGGATAGAATATGTCTGTTACATGTATTATGTTACTCATGTCTGGAATTTGATTACCGATTGTCATCTGGGGTATATTGTTGGGTTATGTTATGAAGTCTCTGTTGGTATAGCACTGATCAAGCTGGTAAATCCTTATGGACCTAAGGCATCCCCTTAGGTGGCACCTATGCCCATCGGGCCTAGGGTAAGTCCTTATGGACTCATGGTCTCCCCTTGAGTGACACCTATGCCCATCGAGCCTAGGGTAAATCCTTATGGACTCAAGGTCTCCTTTTGAGTGGCACCTATGCCCATCGGGTCTAGGGTAAGTCCTTATGGACCTAAGGTATCCCCTTAGGTGGCACCTATGCCCATCGGGCCTAGGGTAAGTCCTTATGGATGCAGTTCTGGGGGACTACATATTGGTGTAAGGTTGGAGGGTAGTTACTAGTGAACCCTTGCATGCACTTAGACATTTGCATAGATAAATATTGTGTTCTCATGATATGATTGGTATGCATTTATGCCTGTTTGATATGCACCTATTGGAACACACTAGACATTAAACTTGTTGTTTCCATCTTCGTAATCTATCAGCTTGTAAAATTCTCGTATGTTACTCAATGATTGAATTAAAAACAAGTACCGTTGATCTCAAGTATAACGTTACCCTGAAATAACAGAAAGGCATAGAGGACTGTCACCTCTTGAAACATCATGAAAATGTTATGCCTACCATATGTCTGCATGAGCTTATAGCATCTTTTGGTACTTCTGTATTACTGAGCTTTTCCAAGCTCACGTTATTTTTACCATCGCAGGTTAAAAGATTATAGCATGGTATAATGTTTGACATCAGAGTTTGGAGTTCACTCGGCGTTGCCTTGGAGTGCGGTAATGTATAGTTAGTGGGCATGTATGTCGTGTATTATTTTATGACAGTATCTGTAAAATATTTTCTGAAGTTTTTATTATGTGTTTAAATGACATCCCGAAATGATATTTTAAACAGAAGATGGTTTTACAGTTTAATAAGTGTTTTGAAGAAATAAAAATGTTTTTATGTGTGTTTTTACTGTGGGTCGCTCTTGTGACCCTAATGTGACTTCCTAGGATCCGTTGTAACGCATAGGCGGGTCTAGAAGGTTACATTTAGTGGTATCAGAGCTTAGAGTTGCGGCATTCTGGTTAGATCGGCCGATCATCTGTCATATGGTGTCTGGTCTGTGCATGCCCCTAGATCATAACCGTACTCCTCCGAGCCGAAACTCTGATGTCGAATCCTTTCTCATGAAATAACCAAATCTGAGTATTCCGTCTTCTATAGCTCAGCATCTGCATATAGAAAATATCTATAACGTTCGTCTCTGTTTTGAATTAAATGGTTGAATTTGAATCTGGATAAGGAACTTGAGATGATTTATACTTGTGAATCAGATTAAGAATGAATATTTGATCATGCGAGATAACTGATGTAAGATTTCACGTAATGCTATTCGGTGATGATGATTGTATTTGATCTAGACTCCTTATTCTTCCTTAAATGTATTTGTTAAACATATATGCACGATAGTTTAACTTAATCTTCCAAATATATTCAAAAACTTAAAACTATAATAAATTCGAAAAAAATAAATTAAAATACGACATTACTATACGCGAAACATTTTTATTACATGCTTTTTTACGCAGCACCCATACACCTGGCTAGGCTTTTACAACTCTTTCATCACTGTAAATTGCTTATGTGGAGAAAAAAGGATCTAAATCCATGTGTATTGGTTTAAAACCACGGCATGTACTATTAACCTGCAAGACTTGTAAAAAAGAACTCGAAAATCACAGATGAAATTAAAAATGGAAAACAGAAAGGAGAGTAGACAGAAAAATCTCAACAGAGATCCCCAAAATGACAACGACCAAAAGGATAGGGAGAGCTGCTTCCCAGCAAGCCCTTAAAACCTTACCTCACAAAACGACATCGTTCGGACTATTCTTTATTAGACTCTAAACGCACCGTTTCATTAAACACATTACAGACACTTAATAAAACGACATAACTTAACAGAATTTCAAATGTTCCAACGGCTAATTCTGGGATCTTCAGATCAAGCTCTTGCAAGTGTCCTTCCTTCGAAAACATCCTTGTCCTTAGGGATGGAAGTTTGGGAACTGAATCTGGAGCTGATGAAGGGGCTCCCACGTGGCATCTTCTAGAAACGCGTTGGTCCACTCCACCAGAACTTCTGTGATAGCCATGCTTCCTTTCTTCCCAATTCTTCGATCTAGGTTCTTCAAGGGCTCCTTGCTGATCTCTCCATCAGGGTTGGTGACTGGTAATTTAGACTGGCATTCCTCACTTCCAATGTGTCTTTTTAACTGTGAAATATGAAAAACAGAATGAACTCTCGAATCTTTTGGCAGTTGTAACTTATAAGCAACCTTCCCCACTCTGCCAACAATACGAAAAGGCCCAAACCACTTAGGAGCTAGCTTCTGACAAATTCTTCTCTTTATAGTTTGTTGCTTATATGGTTGCAGCTTCAAGTATACCAAGTCTCCAATCTGATATTCACATTCACTCCTCTTCCTATCAGCTTGCTGTTTCATTCTGACTTGGGCCCTCTGTGAGTAGAATTTTAGCATATTCAAAGCAGCTTCCCTGTGTTGTAGACTTCTATCTACTGAAGCTACTGGAGATTCACCAGCTGTGTATGGCAAGTGATCTACTGGTGCTTGTCCATACAGGCCTTGATAAGGGGTTGTTTGAATAGCAGAGTGGAAAGAGGTGTTGTACCACCACTCTGCTAGATGCAACCAATTCTCCCATTCTTTTGGCTTCTCTCATGTCATGCATCTCAGGTAAGCTTCTAAACATTGATTTACCTTCTCCGTTTGACCATCAGTCTGTGGATAGTATGTTGTTGATGGATTTATTTTCACTCAAAGTTTCCCAAACAACTTTTTCCAGAACACACTCATAAAGACTTTATCCCTGTCACAAACTATAATCCCAGGCAACCCATGAAGCTTAAAAACGGTCAACTACCAACAGTATTACATCTCTCTTCCTTGACACTGGCAAGCCTTAAATGAAATCCATGCTGATCGAGGACCAAGTTGCTTCAGGTATGGGCAAGGGTTGTGTAATCACTAATTTTATCCGGACCTTAAACCCCCTTTAGTTTGTGTTTACCTTGGGCTTATTAAGGCTATTAGGTAATTAAAAGGAAAAAACAAAATGGAAAAATATATATATATATGTATGTAGGTATAAATAATACTACTATTACCTTATATTATTACTATTCTATTTGTATTATTACTATTATAAATATTATCATCATCATGACTATTATTATATTGATTATTAAAATTTACCACTATTACATTATTATTATTATTATTATTGTTATTATGTTTATTAATATTATTTGTATCATAATAGCAAGAAGGAAAAAAGAGAATGAAATAAATAAAGCTCAACAATTAATAAACAAACAGTCTATTACATTCAGATTAAATAAAATACAAGTCCACATATCCAAAACCCAAAAAAATATATATAATATTACATATTCAGCCCAAACAGCCCGTAAGCCCAAATAATCAAGAAACCCTAATCCGTTCTTTTCCTTTTGCGCAGCCCATCGTGGACCGTTAGATCTGGGATGTTAATCTAACGGTCCAGATCTAATCTGATGAAGAAACCCTAGCCAGCCATCGTTTGCCTTAGCGTCGCGCCTGCTTTTGACCGTCAGATCGCGCGAAGATCAAGGGTCCAGATCGCTCCCAAGCGAAACCCTAGAGAAGCCACCAATCTCCACGCGTCTGCCATCTTCACGCCGTCTGCCGCATCTGACTCAATGTTCTCACCATTTCGGGAGTGACTTCAGATCTGGGTTTGTTTAGAATCGGGGTTCGATAAGAGAAGAAATAGTGAGTTGCTGGAGTTTTTCCGACCTCAAAAGCAGCACTCCGATGAGGGAGCGTCGCCGATGAACGGACGCATAGTTCTGGTTGGGTTTGGTCTCTGAACCGAAGGAGGGGAAATGTCGAGAGCTTTTATTTCCCATTTGTAATCTGCTTTGAAAATGAAATGAAACCTCATTTTTAGCCGTTGAACAATGTGCTTTGCCTTTTTTTAACTCACGTTTTTTCATAATTTACATCGGTTTTGGTTCACCTTTTACAGGTTTTGTCTGCCTCTTTAATTCATTTTTTAAATAAATATATTATTTATTTAATGCTTTTATCAGTAGCTTTATAATATATATGTCATCCGTGTGTTTGCTTCGTGCTCTCTTTGTGTCTTGGTTTAGCATGAGTCGTACACGTGTTTAAATGTTCCCCTCTTTTTATTCTTGTGATTTAACTGTGATATGTATATTTGATATGCATGTATGCATGGTTTTGGTTTGATGTATGTTTTGATTGTCATGATCTGTTAGTGCATGTTGTGGTTTTGAGGTATACATATCTGTCGTATTAGGATATGATATGTGTTGTTTTGTTTCTTTACATAATATATGTTTATAATGTATACGATATGCGGTTTATATATGTTTTGTGTCTTATACATTTATATAGTATATAGTTTAGATGTAAATATATATATAAGCATGATTACTGCCACAACTTGAATTTTCTTTCTCATATATATTTGTACGTATATATGTATATTACATTCGTAGTACCTTATTGCATTAATGTGATATAGTTATCATGTGGTATCATATTATGTTTTTTAACTATACCGTTTAGTGATTGCTTATGTTCCCTTATTCATGTATTTTGTTTTTGAAAGGTAATTTGATTGATTAAAAATACCAACCATACAACGAGCACAGATGAGTCTCGTTAAAAAACCTCCCTAAACCTAGGTGGAGGAAAAAGAGTGCATCATATCTGGCTATATACATACAACGGAAACAGATAAATAGCATGACCATAATCATAATCCCAAAGTTTCGACAATACAACTTTTTAACGCAACCACCTAACGCAAAACTCCAGCTGAAAGCCTAGAGTAAATCGACGGAAGGACGTGCCTCCAGTCTAATCGCCAATCCCTTTGATCCCGAGGGCCGTTGCACTACGCATCAGGAAGCTGCAAAAACCTGCAAACATCTACTGTACAAAACGGATGAACATAAAACATAAAATAGGATAAACCATAATAGGAACCTCGAGCCCACCCAATAGCTTGAACCTAGATCAACTATTAGCCTAAGCCTTTTTTGGCTAACCTATCTGCCTCAGTATTGCTCGATCTAGGAACCCATCGAAAGCACATCCCTCTTGTCTGAGCTACATCCACAAGGTTCAGGACCCTATCTCGAATAAGACAGGGGGAGTCACTTTTCTGAGACACCAATCGACCGCTAGCTGGCAATCGGATTGGACTACAAGTCTCCTATTACTTGACCACCGGGAACTGAGGAAGAGATTGATGCCCCGATTCATCGCTTCAAATTCCAAGATAGCTGGGGGCGCACCGTTAATGGAATCAGAGAACTCAAGAAGAGTCACACCATCCAAATCCCTAACCAGGCCACCGATCCCACCGACCTCCCTAGATAAAATGGCGGCATCCGAATTTAGTTTTAGGAACCCAGTAGGGGGAGGGGTCCAACCGTCCGGGGGGGACAACGAAGGGGTTCGTACGAAGGACGATGCCACCAAGGAGAAATCCATCAGAAGATCAGACAGCGATAGAGGAACATCCTGGAATTTGGCCTTAAACCACGAGGCGAGCCGAAATTTGATCAAGAAATCCAATTGAAGCCAATCCACCTCCTTTTTCCTAAAGACTATCTCATTCCGGAATAACCAGATGGACCACACCACAGCAAAGGGAACCATCTTCATCCAGGCCCGGTTTCCTTCCCTCCCTAGCCCATCCCAAGCTTCGAAGAAACTAGGAATATCGCAAGGAAAAGCGGCTAAAATCACGGCCATGTTACAGAACCCCATCCAAATACGCCAAATCCCAGCACACGACACAAAGAGGTGTGCACACGACTCTGGGAAGGCCTTGCAGAGAGGGCAGAGGATGCTGTCCAAGTTTCTCACACCCCGCTTAGCCAGTTCCACTTTAACCGGAAGACGACCCAAAATGAGTCTCCAGATTAGGATTTCTACCTTAGGAGGAGCGAAACCAAGCCAGACTTGGTTTATCCAAATAGGGTTAGAGCTCTCACAGGGAGCCATGATCTCTCTAAAGGACTTGGAGGAGAAGGAGCCATCACTCGAGCCCTTCCAGCAGACCCAGTCCCTTCCCGGGGAGGAAGGTTTCAAAGCATCAAGACAATTCATGAATGAATCCCAAATAGGTACTTCCCAATCTAGGCAAGGGTGTCTCAGGGGGATGGACCAACACCACCCAGTGTCCATCTTGACCCTAAAATCCGAGATGGTGCCAGATTTCTGAACAGAAAGAGCAAAAATATGGGGAAATTTCTCCTTTAGGGAAAAATCCCCAAGCCACCAGTCTGACCAGAATAGGATGACGTTACCATCACCAACCTGTAGTGAAATATTCTGCTTAAACCTGGAACCTATACCGTCGTTACCCAAGGATGCATTCACTATACCTCTCCATAACCATGAAGCTTGATGAGGCTTCGGAATAGAAGGGAGGAGAGGATTGGACGGATTTGGAATTTTGGCATCTATCACCCGCTTCCAGAGACTATCTGGTTCGTTACCGAATCTGATAATCCACTTACACAGCAACCCTCTATTTAACATATCCAGGTTCGACACTCCCAAACCACCGGCCAACTTAGGCTTGCAAATCTGGGCGCAACTGACCCAGTGGATACATGATTTGTCCTCGTTTCCCCCCTAGAGAAACCGGGCCATAAGACTACAGAGTCGATTGCAAACTTGGGTCGGTAAACGAAAAAGGGAGAGGAAATAAGTAGGGAGGCTGCATAAGATCGATTTCACCAACGTGAGACGACCACCTATAGATAAGGATTTAGATTTCCAGCTGTTTAGCTTAGACGTGACTCTACTGAGGATAAGATCCCACAGCGCTACCGAGTTTCGACTAACCCCAAAAGGTAAGCCTAGATATTCCGTGGGAAATTTATCAAAAGAGCACCCAACACCCGAAGCCCAATTCCTAACCGTTTCCTCACAAATGTTAATCCCAAAGACTCGGCTCTTCTTAAGGTTGAGTTTAAGACCTGAGGCTAATTCGAAAATACGCAATACTCGTTTTACACTCCGGATTTGATTTTCTTCACCCTCGCAGAAGATCAGGAGGTCATCTGCAAACTGTAGGTGAGAAATTTCAACGAGTGAGCTGCCTCTGCCCACTTTACAACCTGCAAATAAATTTAGGCGAACAACCTTCCTAAATAGCAGGTTGAGGGCTTCACCAATGAGATTGAACAGTAGGGGGAAAGTGAACAGCCTTGTCTTAAGCCACGCGAGATCTTAAAAGCCTCAGTGGGTGAACCATTGACCAGAACAGAGATTGAGGTTGTGGATATGCACATGTGGATCCAGTCACACCATCTATCCCCAAAATTAAATTCTTTCATAACTCGGGCTAAGAAAGCCCAGCTCACCGTGTCGTAAGCTTTCTGGAAATCAATCTTGAAAGCGATACCCTTGCTGCCTAATTTAGCCATTGAGTCGATAACTTCATTTGCAATCAGTGAACAGTCAAGGATTTGTGGAGCCGGAATGAAAGCGAATTGTTGCTCCCCAATGATGTCCCCCAACACAGCACTTAGACGTTTGGCCAAAACTTTTGAAAGAAGTTTGTACATTCCTCCAACAAGGCTTATTGGTCTGAATTCGTCAAGGGAACTTGGGTTCTTAACCTTGGGAATAAGGGTGATGAAAGAATGGTTGATTCCTAAAACCCAAGGGCGACCCCAATAGAAGTCCTCAAAGAACTGCATAATTTCGCCCTTAAGGTTACTCCAGAACTTTTTGAAAAAGCCCAGGTTAAACCCATCCGGTCCGGGGGCACGATTGTTGTCTGAAGAGGACAAGGCCGCCCAGATTTCATCTTCACTAAACCTAGCCTGGAGGGCGGTGGATTGAGCTTCGTTTAACTTACAGAAGCCTAAATTAAGGTCCTCCACCTCGAGGGCAGTGGTGGTGTTATAAGCTTCGTAGAAGTACTCTCTAACCATGCTCTTCATCGAAGATGGATTGGCGATTTCAACCCCGTCTCTTATCAACTGATTTAACTGATTAGTCCTTCTTCTTTCCATAGTTGTTAAATGAAAGAAACGGGTGTTTCGATCCCCCTCCGAGAACCAGCGCAGACGTGACTTTTGAAGCCACTCACTCTCTTCCTTCTGATAGGCCGCCCACAATTGAGATCTTAGAGACCTGAGATTGTCGTGCGAGCCCGGAATCACAAGGTCTTGTTGTAATTGGGTTTCCAGCACTTCTATCTCCTTTGCAATGACCACATAATTCCTACTTTTGTTCTTTAGGAGATCCCCAGACCAAGCCTTAACTGTCAATTTAGTGACTTTCATAATGCCCCCTATATCAGAAGTTGTGCTTTTGTTCCTCTGCTCCTCTATTGTTTTCGTAACTATTTCTTCGAAACCCTCCATCTCCAACCAATAGTTGAAGCATTTAAAGGGTTTCGGGCCCCAGTTAGACTTTTACGGCGATAGATGAACTGCATTATGGTCCGACAACGATCTCGGGAGGACCTTCTGGAGGAGACCCGGCAACATCAAACTAAGATCGGCTGAGATCAAGAACCTATCAAGGCGCACAAAGGTGGGAGGATCACGGTTATTGCACCAAGTGAATTTCCCACCAACCAGGGGTAGGTCCATAAGCTCTGCTTCCGAGACAAAATTCCGGAAAGCATCGATGAGCTGTATGTTCATTGTCAATCCCAGTTTCTCCTCTTGATCCAGGAAAAGATTAAAGTCGCCTCCCAAGCACCAGGGAATATCTATCGATTTTAGGAAGCACAGCAACTCCGCAAGAAAGGAGGATTTTTCCGAATCAACCGAAGGGCCATATACGTTAACTAAACCGCATCGGAAACCTAAGCTTTTAATTACCCCAGTTATTGTCGTAAACCTTTGGAAGCTAAACTTCTCATCAATTTGAAAGAAGTCAGTGTCCCATATACATAGGAAACCACCGGCAGATCCCGACGCAGGAGAGAAAACAAAGTCTAGATCCCCAATGTTCCAAAAAGCTTTAATATCCCTAATGGATATCTCTTCTAGTTTAGTTTCCTGAGTGAAGGCTAAATTAGGCCTAATCCTACTTACAACTTCTCTAAGGGCTCTTTTTTTCTCCCTCCGCCTAAAACCCCTAATGTTCTAGGTTATAGCATTAAAATTCATAATAATAAAAATTAAAAAAATCGGAGAAAACATACCTTAGCCAACCGAGTCAGGCCCTGCGCCTCGAGTCCATCTCCAAGCTATAGACCCTCTTGATAACAGCCTCTTTACCACCTTTGAATGAAATTTCTAAAAGGTTGCACATCTCCCAAACAGATTTGGCTTCGAGACCAGCAGCCGAGTCTTCATATTCTATGTTGACATTTTCATCCATAGTGGTGGTATCATATTATGTTTTTTTAACTATACCGTTTAGTGATTGCTTATGTTCCCTTATTCATGTATTTAAATACCATGTATTCCTACTTTATGCTTCATTTATTTCGTTTTCGTTGCTTATCATATTAGTTCGTGCTTTATATAGTATTTCTCGTATGTTATGTTAGGTTGCATTCGAATTAAAATGCAATGCGAGCGTCTTTTTATTCGGGAACGAACGAGGCCAGTACCAGTCGTAGTGGTGGTGGTTCAGACGTTCCTTCTCGAATATTAAGGCTTTTAAAATTCACTCGCCCGTATAACCAAATTTCGATGCGATTTGTCACTTTAATTCGCAAAATTTAATGTTAATGAAGCGGTAATGTTTTTGGTACCAGTTTTGGGCATGTCGGGAGTGCTCATCCTTCCCCGCGTGTAACCGACTCCCGAGCCCATTTTTTTAAAGAAAGAATCTCTGGTTTTATTTCAGTGTCCGGTCTACCATTTTAAATGGTCGGTGGCGACTCCTCTACTTTTTATAAATCCGATTATAAATCCGATTAAAATTTTCAAAAACAATTTAAACCCGGTTCGTCTAAGTGACACATTCTGGTATTTTTTAGTCGCAACAGGTTGCAGAAGACCCCTAGAGTGTATTAAATCAATCTTGTTTCTCTGACAAGTTGAGCATTCTCGAACTAGTCTTTTCATTTCTTTCCTCATTCCCTTCCAATACAATAAGGCACCCAGTCTCTTAATGGTTGCATGGGCTCCAGAATGACCCCCTATATGGCTTGCATGAAAGAAATTCAACAATTCCTTCCTTAGCTCCAAGTTTTTGCCCACTAACAATTTCCCTTTTCTCTTCAACTATATCCCATCCCAGGAGTACTTTGAGTGTTTCCCAGATCCATCTTTGCACTCCTTAATGATTTTCTGGATTTTCTCATATTCTTCCCATGAATTGGCAATTCTTGTCATGAAGTCAGTAGAAATAGTGCTAACAAACAGATTCTGAAGCTCAACAACTAAAGGTCTTCTAAAAAGTGCATCAGCCATTGTATTGTTGATCCCTTTCTTGTAACATACCTCAAAATCATACCCCCATCATCTTGATGACCCATTTTTGTTGAGCTGGAGTCACAACTTGATTTTCAGTGAGGAACCTCAAGCTCTGATGGTCACTTTTTATTTTAAAATATCTTCCAATCAGGTAGTTGGACCACTTCTTCACTGCAACCAAGACAGCTAACATTTCCTTCTCATATACTGACAATGCCTGGTGTCTCACCCCTAGTTTTTTACTAAAAAATGCTAGAGCTCTTCCATTCTGGGTTAATACAGCACCAATTCCCAAGTCACATGCATCAGTCTCCACTACAAACTTTTTTTCCCAATCAGGTAAAGCCAAAGTGAGAGCATAACTTATAGCCTCTTTCAACCTTTGGAAGGCCTCTTCTTCCTCATGTGTCCACTCCAACCCCTTTCTTCAATAAGTTGGTGATGGGCCTTGCAATCCATCCATATTGTTGGATGAATCTCCTATAATACCCTGAGAGACCCAAAAATCCTCTTAGTTCTTTAATGGTCTTAGGTGCTGGCCACTCTAGGATACACTTGACATTCTCCTTATCCATAGAAATCACCCCATCAGAAATAATGTACCCCAGATAATCCATTTCAATTGCCCCAAAACAACATTTGTTCTATTTTGCAAACAGCTTACGCTCTCTTAATATTTTCAGAACTTCCTCCAAATCCTTCAGATAAGATTGCCAGTCTTCAGAGTAAACCAATATATCATCAAAAAAACCAACACTGACTTTCTAAGCAACCCCTTAAAGACTTTGTTCATGAGCCCTTGAAAAGTTGCAGGGGCATTAGTGAGCCCAAAAGGCATCACTAGGAACTCGTAGTTTCCTTCATGAGTTCTAAATGTTGTCTTGTGAATGCCAGGGCCCCACATCCTTATCTGATGGTAACCAGACCTCAGATCCAACTTTGAAAACACCCTAGCTCTCCCGAACTCATCCAAGAGCTCTTCAATAAATGGCATTGGAAATTTATCTTTAATTGTGATCTGGTTCAACCTTCTATAGTCAATGCACATCCTCCATGAGTCATCTCTTTTCCTAACCATCACAATGGGAGATGAAAAAGCACTTGTACTATCTCTTATAACCCCTGTTTGTAACATTTCAGCCACCATCCTTTCAATGGCATCCTTCTGAATACTGGGGTACCTATAAGGCTTCACCTTAATCACAATATCTTCATTTACCAAAGGAATCCTATGGTCTTGAGCTCTTTCAGGTGGTAGAGCCTTGGGTTCTGCAAAAACATCCCCACACCTCCTCAACAATTCTTAAATCCTTTGATCACCACTCTTAAATGCCCCTTTCATCCCCAACTAAACATTGAGAGCCATTAGGGATACATTACAGGGACTATTTGTGCCCCTCATCAACTTAGCACACACCTTAGCCTCAGTCCATTGAAATGATTATGATTTGCACTCGTTCAGTTTTACAGTTTCCCCATTCAGCATGAACTGCATTTTCAAGTCGGCAAAATCCCAATTAATTGCTCCCAGTTATGAGAACCATTGTACTCCTAACACCACATCACAGTTCCTTAATGTGAGTACCAAAAAATCTGACTGAAAAATATGGCCTTGTGTCTCCCATTTCACATTCAAACATTCCCCCAATGTGCCATTAGAGTTACCATCTGCCATTGTAACCTTTAACTGCTTCCTCTTGTCTATCAACAATCCCAGTTTCTTCACTACAGCTAGGCTGACGAAATTGTGTGTACTGCCTGAGTCTAACAAGGCAATGCAGTCCAGGTGACCCACCCTAATCCTCAACTTCATTGTTTCCCACTGATCAGCACCCCACATAGCTTGTAGAGACAACACAAGTGGTTCTGACACTGGTCCCTCAATGTTGTTCAGGTCACCATGATCTTCACAATCCAAAAATTCCTCCTGATCACCTTCTTCCTCTATACCTTCCATCAAAATCTGGTATATTTGTGATTTTTGGCATTTATGCCATGGTGAGTATTTTGCAGCACACCAGAAGCACAAGCCCTTTCTGCGTCTTTCCTCAATTTCAGTAGCTGACAAAGCTTTCCCCGTTCCTCTCGTGTTGTTGTTACTAGGTCCTTTTAGGTGAACTGGGCTCAACACCTTTGAGCGGTGTTTCTAGAAGCTATTGAAGGGGCAGACGAGTTAATTCCACTCATTGAGCCCTTAAATCCCACTAATGCATGCCTGGGAGGAATCAAAATTGCTGAAGGCACTACAGTTCTACTGAAATTCGAATAAGACCTTTTTGACCCAGGAAAAAAACATACTCTCTAGATGTTTAGCCAATTGGAACGCTTCAGATAATGATGCAGGGTGCAACAGTTGAACATACTGACTAATTTCCAATCTCAGATGTGCTTTGAACAAACTCAGTACATAGTCATCGAGGAGATTTACCTGGTTTAGTAAGTCGATGAAGTCTTCGTAATACTTCTCCACTGAATACGTCTGCCATAGCCCAACCAGATCTGAAAACGGGTCCTCAAAACCTCTTAGGGCGAACCTTTCCTTCATTCTTGCTAGATATTGAGTCCACGAGAGGAGATTCAACTCAGAAGTGTTTTTAGTTGCGAAGTGGTGCCACTGTAAAGCTTTTCCCTCCAAATGGAGCATCACCAATCTCACTTTAGCATTCTCAAGGATACGCTCCGCCTCGAAATATTGCTCCACTTTGCAAAGCCAACCTTTGAAATCTGATCCATCGAACCTGGGACACATCAACTTCAGATTACCCGTGTAGCTCTGGTCATCATGTTGCTCCTTAGGTGCCTCTGTATCCAATATAGTCACTTCCGGGCCAGTGTTATTTACTACAGCTCCAGTAGGGTCTATATTGACTGGGTCTGAAGAAGTTGGGCCCGTCCCTAACGTTCCCGGAGTGGTCAATGTTGTGTTCGCCGTACTCATCACCCGCCCAATAGAATCATCCAATAATTTCTTGAAGTCGACCATCAGCTAAACTTTAAACTCTACCAGTCTCGTCTCCATCTTCTCGTCAAGCTTTGAAATTTCAGCTTGCAAGCATTCCGATTCCGACTGCCAAGTGGCCGCCTGACTCGATTGTTGCCTCGTCTCCACCATCTTTAGGACCGATGATAGCTCTGATACCCTTGCAAGACTTGTAAAAAAGAACTCGAAAATCACATATGAAATTAAAAATGGAAAACAGAAAGGAGAGTAGACAGAAAAATCTCAACAGAGATCCCCAAAATGAAAACGACCAAAAGGATAGGGAGAGCTGCTTCCCAGCAAGCCTTTAAAACCTTACCTCACAAAACGACATCGTTCGGACTATTCTTTATTAGACTCTAAACGCACCGTTTCATTAAACACGTTACAGACACTTAATAAAACGACATAGCTTAACAAAATTTCAAATGTTCCAACGGCTAATTTTGGGATCTTCAGATCAAGCTCTTGCATAACCTTACTGTACCTTTTATGGCTCAAATCTGCAGAAATGATTGAGAAGACGAAGGTGATGAAGGAAGAAAAGGGGTTAAATTTATTGTTTTTTTATTTGGATTAAATTGATTGAATCTATAAATATAGAGGACTAAATATATTATTATCCAAATTTTTATAATTGCAACGTTACTCATTAACGGCTGAGTTACCATTTTGTTACAAAACGGTTACAAAACATAAAGTTTAATTACCATTTTGTAACATTTAAAAATCTTGTTACCGTTTTGGTTTTTTAATAAAGTTCAATGACCGTTTATGTACTTTACCCTATTCAATTTATGATTCAGATAACTCATTCATCGTAACTATCAATTTAGACCAATAAATCGAAATCATGTACTTGTTTGAACCAATATGTTATGTTCATATATCTAATTGGGTTAAAAAATAGGTACCAAATTGAACCTTAAATCTAATTTCAAATACTTAATTGGATAAAAATTTAGATACTAAATTGCGCTTGAATCCAAATCTAGGTACCAAAATATCCTAGTTTCTTTTTCATAATGTCAAATAAGATTATCATGGAGATTTGAATTTTAATTGATTGTTCAGATGGGCAACAAATGAAGAGTTTCACTTAAGATTTAGAGTTCGTCAAAACTTTATTTGGATTGTGTAAAACCTAATTTAATTTTGATATAATAAAATGTTTAAGACCTATTTGTAAAAGTAAATAAATTTTTAAATATTTTAAAGTCTCACAAATTGACAAGTAAACTTGAACTAAAATGTTTCTAAGTCAAACAAATTGTTCAAGCAAAATTTTTCTAAGTATTATAGTCCAAAACCTACTTGTTTATACCTGTATCGATACGATATTTTATCTAGGCTTAATTTTAAGGCATAGCGTACTAATACAGTTATACCCGTACGATACGGTTTGATATGATTCGATAAATCTTTGCATTTAAAGTTTTTACCGTTGCTTGTCAGTTATGATTTCAGCAAAATTTCAAACAGACGTTGGACCGTATTGATATACCCATATAGTGTATCAATATACTTTTTGCTAAAGTTTTACTCAGGATTTCAGTGAGGAAAATTTGTATCGATGTGGTCTTAAAGTATCGATAAGCCCTTATTTTTACACTATGCCTGTACTGATACGCCCATACGCGTATCGATACGCCCTCTTAAATATGCACAACGACTCTTTCTGTTTCTAGACAGGTATCGATATGCTTGTTCGAGTACTAATACGATAGGTTGCAGAAGTGCATTTATTGCAAAAAAAATGAAGCCAACAACACTATTGATGATCTCAACCACCAGAACGGCTAGAAATCAATGCGAGGGTATATAAACAAGCCTCAAAAGCTACACCAATAACTATTGAACCTATTTGCAATAATCCAAGCATATATCCAAACCCTTGAGCTGTTAGAGTCAAATTTTTGTAATCTCACTTGTGTAATCTTTCACTGTATTATCTTATTTCAAGTTTGTGGAGTGTTTAAGTGTAATTGGACAATCTATCAACCTTGTGAGAGGTATTTTTTAGATTTTCAATCTTCTTCGTATTTAAGAGAGTCTTGGTTAATCTTTGGGTAGAAAGACTAACCGGTTGTAAGGTTTCCACTTAATTTGAGAAAAGAGGACGAATTTCTAGTGAAATTGGTTGAAAATTCTTAATGAGAGCTAAGGTAGTGGTTGTAGAGCTTGTTCTAAGCTTGAACCACTGTAAATTGTCTTGTCTTCAATTTCCAATCTTTCAATTTGCTCATTTCAATTTTTAAAAGCCAATTCAACCCTCTTCATCATTTCTGATTCGAGTAATCAACTTAACATGTTGAAAATCTAATAACACCGATCAAACATTAGATAACTTAAGCTCCAGAATAATAATAAAAAGTTAATTGAAATTCACAAGCATTTTATCCCTCTTCTTAAAACACTAACTATTTAATGGTCAAATTACAACTTAAGAACTCTTGACCCATATATTTTCCTCTCTAATATTTTTCATCAAATCCCACTAAATTTTAAGGTGTTAAAATTCTAAACAAGACTCAATTATTTTCTAAACTTTTAATTTAGTCCCTGAACTAATCTCAATCGTTTCGTTTGTTGATTAAAATTTCCGAAATAATTCTAATTCGTTTTTAATAAACTGAAATATTGAAATAATTTCTTGATGTCCAAATATCAATAAATTATTTATTTTAATACTTTCCCGTCATCAGACTAATAAATCATTGATTCAAAAATTCAAGGGTGTTACATGCTCCCATTTTTTCAAACCCACTTTCATCCATGATAAGCCGATTGGCCTAAATTTACTATTTGTTGGCTTGAATAAACTAACTCGAGTCGAGGTCATATTCCTTATCCAAACATATAGGGTCAGATAGAATCTATTATCAAATTTAAAAAGTTTAGGTGAACATATTGTCTGAAAAGAAAAAATGAATGATTTTGTTTGCTCTTGTAACACATCTTTCGGTTAACGTCTATTTAATTATCTTTTTAATCAAATATTCAAAAAAAATTATCTTTTTAATCAATAGTATTTTGTGTTGTTTATTAGGGAAATTATTGGTTAATCTTTTCTAAATTTTGTAAATCTTCCTATAATCTTGTTGTATTTATTTTTATTCACTAAAATTAGCTGCTAATATTAGTTAAATTTTTAATAAGTTCAAATAAAAGAGTTTTTTTTATAACCATTGGTATCAAACCAATTGATATACTTCTTAACCCAAGTTATCGAGCAACAAATGTGTTTATATTAAATAAAATAGTATATTAAGAATGAAATAATTACTTGTTTAATTTTTTACAATTTAGTCACTTTTTAAGGGGTAAAAATAAAAAATATATATAATTTGTTTCAGTTGTAATCTGTGTTTTGACTAGAAGACGTATCAGAAGGTTGATGGGAATCCTGACCCATAACAGGTAGATTAAAAGTCCGACCCGAACCCAGCACACCCATCATGCTAGCCAAGCTTGCAAGAGCTAAAACCGATTGGAAAAACTCCAAAGCATTAATCTCCCCACCTTCCAAACTTCCCCGACCACCGTCTCCGTCCCTAGCTTCGACCGTCTCGGCGGGCATCAAAAACCGACAAACCGGGCATGACCCATGGATTTGCAACCACTTCTCGATACAACCCGAATGAAACACATGCTTGCATGGCATTTCCCTAGCTTCTTCGCCAACTTCAAACTCTTCCAAACAAATGCTACAATCTCCGCCACTCTCCTTCACTTTAATCCTTGGCATTGCTTCGATAGAAGCTTTGGAAGCCGGCGGCTGCCCGAGTTTACTGCCACCGTCTGCTCCGTCGTCATCAATGTGGAAAACGACGTAAAAATGTCGACGTGGTTGTTGGGTTTGGGTGGGAGTATCAGCCATGTCAACGTAGGGAAAATCAAAGGGGTTTTTTTTGCTAAGAAAATCAAATAAGAACTTCAAAAAGAATAAATCCTTTTTATAATAAAAAGAATAAATCTTTTTGAGTTGAATTAAAGTCGATATGAAGGAGAAGAATATATAGAGGATTTTGAAGATCGAAATTTTCGGAAAGTTCGAAAATATAGAAAATTCCAAGATTTGATGACATAAGAAATTAGTTAAACAGCCTATAGGACTTTCTATTTTATTCATATATTTATCCTATTTGGTAAACAACAATTGTAATTTAGCATGTATTTGTTGTATAAAATATAAAATATTCTATATTTTACCATTTATTGTATTCAATTTTATCCTAATTTCTCCAATTAGGAGGACATATTCAATTTCGAATAAGGGTTTTATTTTGATGCACAAGCTGTGTAAATTTTTTTTACACAATCCTTTTATAAAATTTAAAATCTAAATCACAAACCCTAGCAACCTAAACCCTAAACCCTAAGCCCTAAACTCTAAACTCTAAATTCTAACCATAAACCTTAAATTATATACCCTACATACTAAACCCCTAAACCCTAACATAAAACTCTAAACCCTAAACCCTAAAATTAAAGGGCTTGTGTAAACTAAAGTTTACACAGCTTGTGCATCAAAGTATTTTCCTTCGAATAATTATCCAAGTATTCTCCTATTTGAATTTCTTTTAACGAAATAACCCTCAAAATTTTATCAAAAAAGTATCCTCATTTTAAACACGTAGAAAAAAAAAAGTGTTCCCCATATTACAAAATTATATTTTTGTTTTATACATATGAAAGTCTTGCCCGTTCATCAACGCTATCTAAAAGTATGTCAAAGGAAAGAGCTTTTTTCCTATGTATCTGGAATGGGGATATTTCGTTAATAATTATTGAAGGAGGTTATCTCATATTTAAAAAAAAAAATACTAGGGTAAATTTGCCTTCAAATTCGTGTTTGTAAATTGCAAACAATATATTATTAGAGTTTAAATATGAATAACGAATTTAAATATATTTAATATAAATTTAAGGATTATATAATCACTAATAATCTCAACTTTTTCGATGCTTTAACTTGAATGACGATGATGCTAAAATTGATTAAATTTCAAGATTCAGATCTCAAAATTAATTTTTAATAAGTCAGGATTATGCAAAGTTCAAGTGATTCTATTAGAAGTCTTAATTGTCAAAATTAGCGGCCACGTGTGTATTTGATGATGAAATATTAAAACATGAAGTATTAATTTTTCAAGTCAACGAGCAACAGTTAACTCGACGCGAGTCTTGGTCTATATAGTTTTGTAAGATAATTAGAATAATTGGACCAAGTTCGGGCCTCTTTGGTTGACAATAGGTATTGTTGGGCTTGAAGGGAGATATTTTTAATATTTATTCCAAAATTTTGGGACATTTTATACAATTAACCCTAGTATAAATATAAAGGGTAAACTACATAAATGACCATCATACTATTGCAAAAGTCGTGATTTGACCACCTTACTTTTTTTTGAAGCAATTAAACCATCATACTATTAAATTGAGTGCAATTTGACCACCAGCCGTTAAAGGTTAACGGCAGGGTGACGTGTCAGTTAAAAAAATAAAGGTATAATTACACATTTGGTCTTTACTACTTATACATTCTTTCAATTTAGTCCTAATTTTAATTTAATAAAATAAATTAATCATTTAATTAGGTGATGACACGTGTCACTACCTTATTGGAGGGATTTAATTATTTATATTTAATTAAAGAAATTTATTTTGACCCTCCAATCAGGTGGTGACACGTGTCACCACCGATTAAAGGAAGAAAATGGAAAAATACCCAGATGCAAGCAACAGGGGTCGAACCTGCGTCCCCTAGCAAGGAAAGCTGATGGCTTCCCACCACGCCAAATGCTATATGATGTTATAATTCCTGAAATATATATTATATGCTGATGCCTTCGTCTATAGCAAGGCAATGGAAAACGATGATGGAGTTTTTTGGTTTTGATCTCAAGGCTGGCTTTATCAAGTTGCATTTGGGTATTGCTCCAGATGATGCAGCTCTCTTATGACAGACAGTTCTGTCTGCTTGCCTGAACTCTGGCGATTATGGTTCCATCGGGAAGACCTTGCAACCGCATCTTTACAGCATCTAAAAACGGCCCGATTTCGAACTCAGCATCCCCCATTTTATCATCGAAACTGAACCGATCTCGATCGTATACCGCCTGCCGAAAATATAAACTAATATTTACATCATCACCAAACAAGTTGGGTCTAATACTCAAATACTTACGAGCTTAACTGGAAGACTCGGGTCTGCAACGGAAAGAGTCAAGTCGTCGTTCCACTCTGGGTTCACATTCTTCTTTATCACCCGGGTTTTTAATTTCTGCAAACATTCAATTCCCAGACAGGTTAGGAAACCTGGAAATCTTGCAGAATCTATAAAAAACAAACCAAACCCAGAAAGCAAAACATTATGTCCTGAGAATAAAATACCTGTTTTCCCATCCTGACAACAACGTAGGGATCACTGCTTACAACATCCACTACAAGAAAATGCATTTGTAGTGACATTGAAAATAGTCACAAAAAATGTTAAATTTAGTCACTGAAATTTACAGTGACTATTTTTCTGAGTCGTCACCTGTCGTCACTAATTACTCCGTCACTATTATATTAGTGACAACTTTCATGTATTTCGTCACAATAGTTATGTTTTTTTATGACCACACTATTTGACACAAATGATTATTAATAGTGACTAAAATTTAGACACTAATGTTATTCTTACTAGTGACAAACATTCTATCACAAATACATATTTAAATAGTGTCTAAAATATGTCGTCACTGTCAATAATTAAAAATTAATTATATTTTTAGTTGTAACCATTTTATTTAGGGTTTAAACTAATCACTAATTGTCCCTAAAATTTAATGGAGCTTTTGCATTTTAGTTCGCAAACTTTTAAGTTTTCAATAGATCACTGAAATTTAATTATAGATGATGTAGGCATATTCAATTATCAATTTTTAGTAAATAAATGCAATGCATGGCTTCAAGAATGATCGAACCTGGAACCTTTAGGGCGAGAGTGCAATACTTTTCCACTAGGCTAGGCAAGAAATTTTATACTATTTTGAAAGAAAAATAATATTTAGGTTTAATTGTAATTGAAATTAATTTTATTTATTTTAAAAATATTTATTAATTATAACACATTATTATAATAATAATTTACCTAATTTTTCTATGGTTTCTTACACGAAGTACGTATGTTGAAGAAACCATTAAGATTTTTTTTCTGTAGAAAAAACTAATCAAAATGGAATATATCTGTTAAAATTTTCAAAAAAATTCTATCATATATTATGCTAAAATCACATAGTAGTCTTTGTACTCTAATTTGGTGACTTTAAATTTCTATAATTTTTAAATTTTGAATTTTTTATCCTGACATGAATGGTCGTATTTAAATATGTTAAGTAAAATTTTCTTTTTAGCTAATTTGTTATACATAAGTTGCTTATTTAATTTTTTTCTTTAATTTCATCATTTTCAGTCCTTGTAATTTAGTCATATTGTCGGTGTCTCGTTAGGATTATGATTTAAATTTTAAATTTTGAAAAATATAGGGACTAAAGTTGATCAAAAATAGATTGACTAAAACAATAATTTACACATAGTATAGACTATATAAATATTTTACCTTTTGACAAACTAGTTTATGATAACTTTACTTTTTATAATTATAAAAATAAATTTATCATTGTGACAATGTCTAATTTGTCATTACTTTTATTTTTTTATTTGTGACAAAATTTATCACAACAAAAAGTGAAACTTTAAGTGACAAGTAATTTCATTGTAACAACAAATATCAAATAATAGTGACCACTTCACATATCGTCACTATCATGTGTCAAAGTTTTAGTGACAATGAACTTTGTGTCACAATTGTATACTTATAGTGAGAATTCATTTGTGAAAAATGCAATCGTCACAATTACTACTGTTACAGTGACCAAATAAAATTATATCACAATTACTTATACTAATTGTGCCGCACAAAAAAATTGTCACAAAAAGTTAATATTTGTGACAAAATTATTCTCAGTCACTATCAATTTGTCACTAAAAACCTATATTCTTGTAGTGATCTCTGACAGCAAGATTCACCCCTCTTTTCACATGAATTCTCAACAATCCCATCACCTTCTCCATATCTATTCTCAGGGGAAAACAAAACTCTACTTGCTCATGGAACAAGCTTGGACTTGGTAATTGGTATTTATATCTGAGTCACACCACAAAATGCTTAAATAAAAGCTGTGTCAGCTTAAATTCATTTGCATATGTAGATGTAATAACATTGAAAACGATGATGGAGTTTTTTGGTTTTGATGTTTATTCAGATATAATATATATTTCAAGAATTATAATTTCATATAGCATTTGGCTTGGTGGTAAGCCATTAGCCTTCTTTGCTAAGGGACGCAGGTTCAACCCCCATTACTAGCATTTGGGTATTTTTTTCATTTTCTTCCTTTAATCGGTGGTGACACGTGTCACCACCTGATTGAAGGATGAAAATAAATTTATTTAATTAAATATAAATAATTAAATTCCTCCAATAAGGTAGTGACACGTGTCATCACCTAATTAAATGATTAATTTATTTTATTAAATTAAAATTAGGACTAAATTGAAATAATGTATAAGTAGTAAAGACCAAAAGTGTAATTATACCCTTATTTTTTTAACTGACACGTCACTCTGCCGTTAACCTTTAACGGCTGGTGGTCAAATTGCACCCAATTTAATAGTATGATGGTTTAATTGCTTCAAAAAAAAGTAAGGTGGTCAAATCGCGACTTTTGCAATAGTATGGTGGTCATTTATGTAGTTTACCCAAATATAAAATATTTTACACAATTATTAGATGATAAAATACAGTTTTTATCCTCTAATATTATATATATATATATATATATATTATTTAGATTTTAAGACATTTAGCTAGTATATTTATATTGAACTAGTAAGTGGTCTCAGCGAAAAAGATGATGATATTCATCTTAAAAAATTCAAATTTAATTAACTCCATTTGTAAAGTGTGTGTCTTATCAAAGAGTTAAAAAAATATAAACATATATTATCTTATAATCATTTTAAGACTAATAAAAAAAACTAATATGTCAATATTAGAATTTGTGGTATATTTTTCTTGACATATACATATTTGACACGATTGTAGGTTGTAGAGTTGAAGGAGAAACTTTACGAGGTGGAAAAGACAATCCAGCAGTTGGCAGAACTAATAAACGGGATTTTCAATACTTATAATTCAGCCTCATCCTTGTTATTAATTAGGGACGTAAAAAATTGACTCGAACTGTAAAATTTTTAAAATTTACTTGAGTCAAAACTGTTTGTGACCCGAAAGATTGGTGATCCAAAATTAACCCGAGTCTAAATTGATGTTGACCTAAACTCGGGTTAGACCTGGAAATTTTAGATATGAACCCGACCTAAGAGCGACTTGAATCCGAATTCAACCAGATAATGTGATAACCGAACTCGACCTGCATCCGACTTAATATGAACTCGAACACAATATTAACCTGGGAAATAACTGATATTACCTGACCTGTTATCAACCTGACATGTTATGGACCTGATCTGTAATTGACTCAACCTGTTAATAACCCGACTTGTTACTGAACTGATTTGATATTTACCTCACTTGGTATTTACCAGACTTATAAGTTGTACGTTACAAATGTACAATTGATGAAGTTGTAAGAATATAAATTTACTATATTAAAATGTGAGAAAATATATTTTCACATAATCATTAAATTAATAAATTTGTTTAGGATGATTAATTTATTTGTTATTGAAATTATTAATTACGGCCACTAAATTAATAAACTTGTTTCTAAGATAAATTATGATCGTCATATTAAAGTTTTAATTATAAATTTATAACCATTAAATTAATAAGTTTAATTCATAATTATTAACTTTATTTTATTAGAAAATATTATATAAAATAACTTTAAATATCAATAAGTTTAATTTATGATTTTACTTGTTGTGAACTTGTAAATTGTGACAATAATAATATGAAATATCAACCTTATTAATATCGAAACATGAAAAACATTATAAATGAGATAGCAACTTCACAAATTCTGAAACTATAAAACTTTATAATTGTATAAATTAAAATTATTATAATTTAGTACACTAAAATTACAATTAAATAAATTTATATTAAAATTTAAGCTCTCAGATCTTATAGCAAAAATTTTACAAGGCTAAAAGCCCGACTTTGTTACCAGAAATATCTTCATCGAACTTTTATTTAGGCTGGCAACATGATTAAATTAAGGGTAACTTTTCAGCTTTAAAAAGTTGGAATGCCACCAGCCTGATTCAATCATGAGCCGCTAGCAACTACTTAGACTATAATTTACATTGTAAATTTAGCATCCAGACCAGTTCAGAGTCAGAGGCAGCAAGCAGCATCAATCCAGCATTCAAATTTCAGTTCAGACCACTATAGGCAGCAAAGAACAATTCAACATTTAGACCAATAAACACTCTAATGATAAACATATCAGACTAGGCCAAGCAGCAAGCATAAATTCAACATTCAAATCAATCCAAGCAACAACTAGCAAGCAGCAAACATAAATTCAGTGGTAAAGCCATAAAAAAGTTATCTTTAAAAGAAAGAATCAAGACATACTTACTCACAAACCAATTCAAATTTATTTGTTGTAGAGGCAACCTACAAAAAAAACATACTATTATTATCATTAATAAACACAATGTACCTTTCAAAATAATAAAAATACTATCATTATGAATTATTTTTAAATTTTTATCATTCAAAATCATACAACCAATTTCACTCATTTGGGCCAATGTGACTCATAGTAATTTTCAGGGTCACTTATACCCATAAGATTCATAAATGCTCCTAGATCATCAAACGAGGTGCTGTTGGACGAACTTTCTCGGTTTTGATCATAGAGTTTATTTCTTTGTCTTTATGCAGGGGAGCCTCTTGTACATAGAAATAACTTTTAGTTTATGCCAAAGCTTTCTAGCACAAATCTGACAGTGTACTTGTTAATTGGATCACATCTGGTCCAAGTTGAATCTCTGCAAAAATTTAAATTTGCTTTCCTATGAACTGCATACGCAAGCTCTAGAGTGTCAAATAGAAAAGGTTTATATTTTCTTTTATGAGAGTTAATTTTTTAAGTATCTTTAAGCTCATTAAGACAAATCATAAAAAAGTCTAAGTAGAGTAAATACTAGTCACCTTCAGCGTTAATTTTAATGTATGTCCGTATTTTTCTACCGTGCTCACATAATTAAGGAATCCCATAATGCCTCATAACTGCAATATCTACTAAACAACTACATGTATTTTGAACAATATATGAAAGACAAACATTTAAGTCTAGGCTTTGCCTTAAACCATTTTACTACATTTTTAGTTTATGGACTTGAGATTGACTATCGAACACTGAAAAAACAGATACGATATTAGAAACTTTATGTTGAGTTGTGTGGGGCTCGATTCGATCAACCAATTTAGCTCACCAAGTGGTGGAGAGGTGGATATTTGGGTGGAAGGGTTGAGGAAGCTAAAATGAAAGATTGACACAATGATTTATAGTGGTTCAACCTTCTAACCAAGGTCTACTTCCACTACCTTAGCTCCCCACTAAGGATTTCACAATCAATCCACTATTGATTCGTCCCCTTTTCTAAGATTAGGAGGAAACCCTTACAACCGATCAAGCTTCTACCCAAAGCCTTGATCAAAACCCTCTTTACAAAGAGATAAACAAAGCAAACTTAAAACCCTCTAATAGGTGTTTGTTTGCACAATTAAGCACTCACCCGAAACCTAAAACACTTGAGCAAATTTGACAATTTTGGCTCACTAGTCTTGTCTATACAAGAAATGACAATTTAAGTGCTAAGACAATTTCTTGATCATTTGATGTTTGACAATATGAGCATTAGCCTTTTCTTGATGCTTGGAGGTCCCTTTTATACTCCCAAATGAGTTTGTAGCCGTTACTAGCCGTTGGGATCAAATTGGAGCTGTTGAGGACTTTATTCCCACCATAAATGCAGTTCTGCAGCTCCCCGTTTCGAAACGCTCGAAGCCGTTTCGAAACACTCTCAATGTAGAAAGAGCCGTTGCAGTCTGTCAGGGTACCCGTTTCGGAACACCCCCTTGTCGTTTCGAAACGCGTATCGAAACGCTATAAGCCTGTATTGAAACGCCTACATTTGAAAGTTGGTTGGGAAAGAGTCGTTGGGTTTTATGACCGTTATGGTCAATGCCATGTAGGCGTATCGAAACGGCCTAGCCCGTTTCAAAACACTGGGCAAAAATCCTGTCTAATGAAAGCCCGTTTCGATACGAGTATCGAAACGCTTTTGCCACTGGAATCTCCTGTTTCGAAACGCCCTAAGGTGTTTCGAAACACTTGGACAGTTTTGTTTAGATTGGCTTTGAAAAAACATGAAAAAACCCTTTTAAGAAATTCCCTAAACATAATTTCAAGTTGTTTGGACTTTGGAAATGTTTTAAATACTTTTTAAATCAGTACAAAACATTTTTCAATTATTATATCAAAACATTAGTTCTACACTTTAATTAATAATAACAGGTAACAAATCACATCATTTTGAAACTATCATATCACAAAAAACAGAAAGCAAAATACTATCAGGTGCATAAAAAATGAGTTCACGGCAAACATGCAACAAATTATATTATTTTGAAAGAACATAAATACAAATATGAATTTCAGAAGAAAAAAAAAATCACATGTATTTTATCATAAGCAAGGCGCTTAAGATTGACAGGCAATAGAAAGAAAAACACTTAACTAGTATGATTTTCACAAAGCAAGAAAATCAACAAAGGCATATGATTGAAACAACACATAACATATAATTGAAACAAAACAGTCAACAAAAGCAATGCATATATAAAATGGAATCACTGAAAAAAAATGAAAAATTGAAACACAATTTACCTTTTTAAGAGAGTTGATCATTCTGACCTCTTTTCACATGTCTTACACAATACAAGAAACAAAAAAAAAGTCTAAACCAACATATCACAAAAAAACAAAAACATAAATACAAATATGAAAAGCTGATCATTTTTACCTGAAAAGTTCATCTCAAAAGACTGATTATCCATTGAACCCTGAAAATAAATTAGAAAAGACAGATTTAAGGTTCTGTTTCAATAGTTTAATCTTTGTACATGACATTGTTAAACTAGCCCACAAAGTCCTTTAATTTAAAGGACTTCCTTTGACATCAGTAGCATTGCATGACGAGATGTTCAGTCGATATACTCGGTTTAAACCATTAAATCATAACATACAATTGAAACAAAATAGTAAATAAAACTAATCAACAAAACCAGTCAAATCTTGTTAGAGATCAAACAACTTACAAAGTAAACCCTTGTTAGAGATCAAACAAATCTAAGATCGAACAAATATGAACAAAGAATAAGTTATAAAATTTGTTTAAAAATGAAATAAAATAGTAAACAATTGAAACAAAACAGTAAACAAAACCAATCAACAAAACCAGTCAACCCTTGTTAGAGATCGAACAACTAACAAGGTAAACCCTTGTTAGAGATCGAATAAATGTGAGATCGAACAAATATGAACATAGAATAAGTTATAAAATTTGTTTAAAAATAAATAGAGAATAAGTTAGCAAAAATGAACAAATTTGAGATCGAACAAATATGAGATTATAGATCAAAAAATAAACAAAATGATAACACTAAAAAATTGTTATTTTCACAAACCGCAATCAGAACCCTAAATCGCAACCAAATGTCCAAAACTCATAATCTGTCTGAAAGAAACCAATGAGAGATGTACCTGAAAATTTAGAGAGATTAAGATTAGCAGACAGCAAAATAAAAGATTCAAGGAAAAATCCATAAATCGAAAAAAATAGGGATCTACTTAACTTACCCAATTTAACTCTCAGATTCAGAGAAATGAAACATATAGAATGAGAGACTGATAGATCAAAACCGCGCAAAATAACAGACGATGAAAAATTTATCATTTAGGAACCCTAAATCGCAACCAAACGTCTAAAACTCAGACGATGAAAATTTGAAACGACGTAAAATAGAGAGACTGATAGATCAGAGATCGAAGTGGATAAGAGTCGAATCTAAAAGATCATAGATCGGATAAGACGATAGCTAAGATATTTGCTCGAGAGAGAAAATGAAGGCAAAACAGCGCAACCCTAAAATGAAAACTAGGTTTTTTTTATGGTATAAAGGGGTATTTATAGTTAGGATTTTATTGGTTTAATAATTAAATTAAATTATTTAATATTTAATATTTAAAAAATATATTTTAATTAATATTTAAATTAATCTTTAATATTTACTTCATAATTAAATTATATTTTTAATTATATTTATAATATATTTATTAATATCTAATTTAATATTTCATTAAAAATAAATAAAATTCATAATTTAATTAATATTTAATTAAAATAATACTTTTAATATATTTAAATCAATATTTAACCTAATATTATAATAATAATTTTAGTATATTAAAATTATTATTTAGTTTAATTTTCAAATTTTTGTAATTTTAATTATAATATATTTAATTAAAAATAAAAATAAAATTTATGGTTTGGGTTATGATTTATGAGACTAGTTTAAGGGTTAAGGGTTAGGAACTTAGAAATATATGTTTCAAGTTGAGTGATTGGTGTATAGGTTTAATTTAGGAATTTATAGTTTAGGGGTATATGTTTCAAGTTGCATTGTATGTTTGGGGTTATGGTCTACATATTTAGTTTAGTGATTTTGGGTTTAGGGGATTAGGCTTATATTTATTAGGGTTCGAGGCTTGGGTTAGGAGTATATGGTTCAAGTTAAATATTTAAGGTTATGTGTTTAGTTTCGAGGATTCAACTTACACTTATTATTTTTACAACATTTAATGTGTAAGGTTTGAGGTTAGGGATATATGTTTTCAAGTTAAATGTTTAGGGTTATGGGTCTAGTTTAAGGGATTAAGTTTACACTTATTAGTTTTTACAAAGTTTAGGGTTTAATGTTTGGGGTTAGTGCTATATGTTTCAAGTTAAATGTTTAGGCTTATAGGTCTAGTTTAAGGGATTATGCTTACACTTATTAGTATTTGTAAGATTTAGGGTTTGAAGTTTGGGGTTAGTGCTATATGTTTCAAGTTAAATGTTTAGGGTTATGGATTTGGTTTAAAGGATTATGCTTACACTTATTAGTACTTGTAAGATTTAGGGTTTGATGTTTGGGGTTAGTGGTATATGTTTCAAGTTAAATGTTTAGAGTTATGGGTCTAGTTTAAGGGATTATGCTTACACTTATTAGTATTTGCAAGATTTAGGGTTTGATGTTTGAGGTTAGTGGTATATGTTTCAAGTTAAATGTTTAGGGTTATGGGTCTAGTTTATGGGATTATGCTTACACTTATTAGTATTTGCAAGATTTAGTGTTTGAAGTTTAGAGGTTAGTGGTATATGTTTCAAGTTAAATCTTTATAGTTATGGGTCTAGTTTAGGTTTTTAGGTTTTAGTGGATTATGCTTGCACTTTAATTATCAATGATTGTAAGGTTAAGTGGTTGAGGTTTAGGGTTTATGGCTATATGCAACATGTTTCAAGTCTAATGTTTAGGGTTATGAATTTAGTTTAGGGATTCAGGGTTTAGAGGATTAGGCTTGCACTTTAATTATTAGTGATAGTAAGATTTAGGGGTTGACCTAAATAAAACTTTATTTAGCTCAAATTTACTCGTATATATTTTTATTTTTGGTAATATAGTCAAATTATATTTTTTTTTATTTTAGTCCCTGCAATTTAATTTTTAGTGAAAGTTTTATGTTACATCAATTTGAACTTGCGCGATCTGTTCAATTGCGACCTTATAATGCAATCGCATTCTTTGGTCCAATTGCTGTTTTTGTTTCTGTATCCCTGATTTATCCACTAGGTCAGTCTGGTTGGTTCTTTGCGCCCAGTTTTGGTGTAGCAGCTATATTTCGATTCATCCTCTTTTTCCAAGGATTTCATAATTGGGCATTAAACCCATTTCATATGATGGGAGTTGCCGGTGTATTGGGTGCGGCTCTGCTATGCGCTATTCATGCGTTCGTACACATCTTCTCTTTGTTTCCCGAGCCTATAATGAGTTACAGACAGAGTTCGAAAAGGTCAAATCTTTGATGATTCCATCATACATGATTGAGTTGCGAAAACTTCTGGATAGGTATCCTACATCTGAACTGAATTTTTTCTGGTTAAAGAATCTTTTTTTGGTTGCTCTGGAACAATTAGGAGATTCTCTAGAAGAAATACGGGGTTCTGCTTTTGGCGACAACATGCTATGGGATGGTGGTCCCACTTATGGGGTCAAATCAATACGTTCTAAGAAGAAAATCCTATATTTATTTATATTTTTAGCAATTTAATTATTTATTCTAGTCCCTAAAATTAAATTTGTAGCCCAAATTGATCCTTATTTATTTTTTTAAACTTAAAAAACGCCCAATTTTTTGTGTGGCCCGCCCAAATCCAATTTCAAAAATCAAAATAAAATTCCCATACCAAACGACATTTTAAAATTTTAAAGGTTTTTTGCATTTTAGATCCTTATTAGTTTAGAAGTTTTACACTTAGGTCTTTTATTATTATTTAATTTCAGTTTGGTTCATTTTAGTCTCAATTTTAAGATTTATGGTTTAGTCCCAGAATTATTTATTCATTTTACAGTTTAAGGTTTATAAATTAGGTTTACAATTTAGCGTTTAAGGTTTTTGGTTTACGATTTGATTCGTTTTAGTCTCAATTTTAATTTGATTCATTTTAATTTCAATTTTAATTTTATATAATTAATTATAATTTTAATTCGATTCATTTTAATCCTTAAGATTATTTTAATTCAATTTTGCCACAATTACTTTTAAATTTGATCCAATAATTATTTGCCCTTTTGGCATTTGCAGCCCAACTTTTTCTTAGTGATTAATTCTTTTAAGTCCACTCGTTTAAATTTTTTCATTTTAGTCTTCTCATTTAGTTTAATTCAATTTAGTCACAATTATATATATATATATTTAAATTGTAACATATTACGACATCCTTTGGTATATTTTGGTTTATATTAATCTTTAAAAATTTATTTTTATTTAAAATTTACCCATAATTATTAGACCGAACTCTATTTGTACACGTAAAACCTAACTTGAACTTCAACCGAAATCGATATTACCCGACCTGAATTTTATCCGTCAACGGCATGACCCGACCTGAACGTGACCCGACCTGAAGTCCATCCGAACATGAATTAACTCGTTAATTAACTGATTCAGACCAGAACCGTTTTGACCTAAACTGAAACTTATTCGACTTGAAATTAACCGAACCCGAACTCGAACTCAATTTGATTTGAAATCAGCCTGAAAATGACCCGAACCCGACATGATCAGAGTCAAAACCACTAAATTGACCTAAGATAACCCGTATCCAACTTTACCTGACCTGTCATACCTAAAAGTTCAACGATTACCCAATTTCACATCCAACTGTCAATGGAGGCCAATAATGACCTAGTTTTTCAAGGGGAATTTGGATTCAATGATTTTTTGTACACTAATTCCTTTCAAGCAGAATAGATAAACCAGTGCCGGCCCATGTTTAAAGTGCCGCCTGCTCCACCGCCGCCAAGGTGGAAAACAACATAGACGACCCGAGGAGGCGGGAGCATCTGCCATGTCAACGTAGGAAAAATCTAAACTTTAAGTATTTCTTGAAGATTAAATCTTTTTCAGTTAAATAAAAGTCGAAAAGAAAGAAGAAGATTTTATAGAGGATATTGAAGAGGGAAATTTCTGGAAAGCTCGAAAATACCATACTGAGGTAATCAATTTAATTAACAGTTATCTAAAATTTAGCAAATGATTTATATCACTTCGATATAGAACAAAAGAAAAACGGAATGTGTATATTCTCAAGAGATCGAAACATGGTTAAACCGATACATAAAAGCAAAACTCAGTCATCTTCTAATGCAGATAGAAATTAGATAAAACGTAAGATGAGCTTCGAAACCACATACCGCTTTTGAATTCTGGTTCCAGAATCATTGCGTACTGCTTAAACTGATGAAGAGATTGCTGGACAACAAGGCGTAATAATAAATTGCGATGAATCAGAAAATGAAATGAAAGGAAACGAGTAATTTACCTATGCCATATATGTCGCTTTCTCGATTTAATATATTCCAAGACAACAAGGCACTGCAATACAACAATAGACATTTTCACATGATGATCCACTATAGGATACGGAATCAACGAAAGCAATTAGTTAATATCAAACCTGGATACGAAGAGTAATACTGCTGCACCTGTACAATAAGTTGTTCTCACATTTGATCAATTAGAAAAGAAGACATTACAATAACTGTACATGAAGATTTGGCAGAAAATATGGAAGGACTATCACAAGCTATATTTAACTTCAGCAAATATCGGGTTCAAGATGCTTATTAGCAAGCACAATAACTAGACCAAGCAATTGTTATTTGTGAAATACGACTATGAAGCTAAAAATGTATGCAAATCTATGGTTTCTATGCCATGGAGGTATCAGTCAAATGAGTCCAGCATGTCCATCAAAAACTCCTCAATTCTTGCTGCAATTTCTGGAAAGATTTCAGATCTATCGAAAAGCAGCTGAAAATGTTGCAATCAATTAAGTCAGAGTATTCCTTACTCTTCATATCTCAATTAGTTCAAAGGAAAGACAATTAACCCTATACGGTATCAGCTACGCTGTATACCAAAAGTATCAACGAGAAATGTATCAAAAGAAAGCAATTAACAATATCGAATAGTTCAGCATAACACATATAAATTTAATATATCGAGAAAGCTTCAAGCTTCAATGATCACAAAAGCTTTAAGATGCAAATTATCATAAAAAGTAATTAAACAAATGAAAATAAAATATTCTTATATTCTCCACTATAATCAACTGTATATAATCCTTACAACTTATTGTCATTAGAGCTTATTTAGAGACAACATAGTTTTCGAATAAACTAACCAGAGAAGGCACTCCTCTCTGCATTATGACTACTTTCTCTATTGCTTTAACTCATCTCTCTATCATATCCCGAAATCCTACTTCTTGTTCTTTCTTTGCTTCTTTGGCCCCGGAACCTCCAATCTGCCAACAGGACATCCACACCGAGCTTGAAAAACGAGCACTGCTCTTCCGTTAATTGGTGCCATCTTCTTCAACTCCGCTTCCAATTCCTTGTGATGATCCGGTGGCAACTCGAAAAGTCCTCTTTTAGCACCATCTTTAACCAAAGTGTTGGAGTTCTTAATACACTCCTCGGTTTCTAATTGGATGTCGAATTCGGCTGCCTTCCTAAGACCTTTACAATTAGGGTTCCTGCATTTCCTAGTTGTACACAGAAGCAAAATCCAAGTAGCTATTGCAGCACAAGAAAAGCCTAATCCTATCGATGCATATATCATTGGAGTTCTCATAATTTCCTCTTTAAACATATAAAAGACGGGTTCAATGAATTCGATAATTGTCAAAGATACACACTTTAGAGTTGGGAACAACAAGAATCCACAAGCAGCAATCACAGCAATTAAGATGAATACATCAATGGCAGCAGATCTCGATCCTTCACAAGATGGAATTTTTAAACAACTTGGTGAATTGGGTACCTTTTGTTTCTTGGGAAAATTGTTCTTTGGCGATGATGTTGATTTGGGGTTCATCAGAGAACCATTTGAATCCAAAGAATTCGCCATGATTGTAGCTGAAGAAGCCTGGTCAACGGAGACTGAGATTGAGTTATGGAAATTGATCATTTCAAATCAAACCCAGAACTTTAGATCCAAAAATCGAAAAGAAAAAAGAAACCCTACAAACGAAAATTGAATCTCTATCAATTTTCCTTCAATCCAATCTGTAAATCCAGATCAAACCCACCTCATAAAACCTCAAAAGGCAACCGATTTTCCTCAAGATCAGGTGTTTCTTAGTATCCAAATGAGTAAATTCCTTCGGACAAAGCCCGAGTATGGAAATTTTCAATCCCAAATTGAGATTTGAGATTGAATGAGGAGCAAAAGAAGATATGGGGTTGCAATCTTTTATATCAGTAGAAAGATAGAGAAAGGGGGCAGAGGAATAGTCCCTTTTAACCTTATGCGTTGTTATTTCATTCGTGACAAAAAAAATACTACTAATATTTAAGGACGAGCACGGATCGAGTTGGGTTTTAGGTTTGATGTGAAAATAGTCGACTCATAATTTCATAAACTCGACTCAAAAATTCAAAATAAAGTTTGAATTATAAAATAGAAATTCCAATAACTCGACTTGACTCGAAAAAATTAAATTTTTTGGTTTGATGTGAAAATACTCGACTCATAATTTCATAAACTCGACTCAAAAATTCAAAATAAAGTTTGAATTATAAAATAGAAATTCCAATAACTCGACTTGACTCGAAAAAATTAAATTTTTTGGTTTGATGTGAAAATACTCGACTCATAATTTCATAAACTCGACTCAAAAATTCAAAATAAAGTTTGAATTATAAAATAGAAATTCCAATAACTCGACTTGACTCGAAAAAATTAAATTTTTTGGTTTGATGTGAAAATACTCGACTCATAATTTCATAAACTCGACTCAAAAGTTCAAAATAAAGTTTGAATTATAAAATAGAAATTCCAATAACTCGAATTTTTTAGTAGTTAGTGGACTAAATTTTTAAGTTTGAGTTATTAAATAGGAGCAATTTGGGCACCTAAGTTTCAAAGGGTATACTTTGGGCACCTATTTTTCATCTAAGCATTTATAATATTATTGTGTTAATTGATTATAAAGTTTTAGGATTGAAAAATGAATTTTTAAAAATTTAAGGGTGAAATTATAAAGAAACATTTTTATTAGTGACTATATTGTTTACTTTTTTAAATTGAGGAGAAAAAATGTACATGAGATAAATTTTAATGGCTATTGCAGTAATTTATCCTTATTTTACTTTTGCCACGTCAGCAATCCGTTAGGGGACTAACGGAGTTAACGTCGGAGTGACCAAGTATTTACACATCGAAAACGTAGAGGACTACTAATATGCACTTTTCAAAAGTGGTGACTAACTCTGTACAGACGCTAAACGTAAGTGACCCCTGCAGTAGTTTACCCAAAAAAATACTACTAATATTTAGGGACGAGCACGGATCGAGTTGGGTTTTTGGCTTACCTGACCCGACTCAAAATTAATTATCTTGAACTGAAACTCGACCTGATCATGTCTTTTTAAAAATTTGACCCGACATGACCTAAAATTTATATGCTTAACCCGCCCCCAAATTGACATAGTAAAAAATTAAATTTTAGTAATCTAATTGTTAAAAGTTTTAGAGGTTTAATTGTAAAAAAATTAATTTTAGAGACCAAATGATAAATAAAAACTTCAATTTTAATGATCCAATTATAAAAAAATACATAAATACGGGTATTATTACAAATATCTTAACAATATAAGGAAAATTTTACACTATTTCTCCCGGGTTAGTTAGGGTCGAATTTTTTCACCCTAAATTCGACCCAACCTAACCCTTAAAAAATTCAACTCAACTCGATTCGAATCTATTTTTTTAATTAAAAATTCTGATCAGGTCGGGCCAAAACCCGACCGAATCGGTTAAAGTGCCCATCCCTGCATAATATTTTACCCTAACCATATTTTGGCTTATTTAGAAAAAAATGGCGAATAAAAAATAACGAAATAAGCCAACTAAGAAAATATTTAGAAAACTACGATGTTATTTTCTCTCTTTTCGACCGCCTCAACAGTCTGTCCGCCGCGTCGTACATTTCATCGCCGACAAAAAAATATTCCTTTCGATTGTCTGATCATAACCCATAACCTCACTCGTCGATCTGCCTCTCCGACCACCGTCCAAAACCAATTAAAGCCTCGTCGAACCCTAAATTGCCTCCCCTGTATTTTCTGTCAATTCTGGCCTCCTCTGTCATCGTTCTGCATCGTCATTGGTCCAGTCGTGCTCATTAGGTTAAGGCGAGCAAAACCCAACCAGTCAAATGTTCGTCCAACGCCGGTAAGACTCTCGTCTGAGCTTCGTGCATTCTGACGCGGTTTTGGCATTTCAGGTAATTTCCAGCTCGATTTTGGCTTGTTTCGTGTTTCTGATGAGTGGGTCGAATTTTTGTGTTGGTAAGCTCTCGTTTTCTTGTAGAATCGGTACAATAGGGCCTCTGGCGATCGTTCTAACGACCGTTCGACGGTTTGATATCACTAGGAAAGTGAACCAGCCTGAACCGACTAACCCGGTCTGAGCCTAATTATGCATAAGCCCAAGCCCAAGTTTGATCCAACTCGAACCTAAGTTCGACCCAACCCGCTTCTATTTGACCCGACCGACCTGAGTCTGACCCGACTTGACCCGTTGATCGAGTCAACTTAGTGAGCAAACACATCTGAGTTAACTCCGTGAGTCAACTCATCCGAGTCAACCCAATTAACTAATGACGTTAGCGTTGACTTTGACTGCTTATGTCAGTGTTGACCGTTGACTTTGACCAAAAAGTCAACTTTTCTGAAACCCTCATTTTATGTTTTTCGACGTCTTGAGTTCAATTTTGAAGCCTGTTTCACAAAATTCTAACCGAAAAGATTCCGAATTTAACCTTGAACCCAATTGTGCTTATATATTCAATTATTTAGTTAGGAGTAATGTGAATAAGGACTGAAATTGAAATATGTGCAATTGAAGGTATTCACAGTTCCTTGTATCCGAGATGTTGAGGGACGTCGAATTTGGGTTCGAGTGTAATCGAATGGAGTATCATGAATCGATTATTGTAGCTTGGAGCTGAGGTAATACATTACTACCTCGTGTATGCTTTATGAAACATAGTGGTATCCGGTAAATGCATGCATGATCAAGTTTAAGCGTATGATTAATTTTGTTAATGCCTAATCGATCACAGAAAAAGGGTAGTAAACCAGTTAAGACTAAAATGCTCAGTTATAAATATAGATGACCTAAAAGAACTTCCGAGATCCAAGAATAATTGATAAGACTGTGATACTTTAAATTTAGTTTGGCTCGTTAATAAATTAATTTCTGAAACGCTAAGTTAAAAAACGATGGAAATGCTCTTGAGGTGCGAGACTGACTAAAACACCCATGACAATAAAGCGATATGAGGATTTACACTTTATCTGGTAAAACAATTGATTCATCTGAAAATCTCGTTTTACTTGGAAAGATCCTGTAATAAGATTTATACCTCCGAGAATGTAAAACACTTGAATTTTTCTAAAATTTGGAATAAGTCTCGGAAGATAAATTTTCTGGGAGTTCTCCGTAATTCTGAATGAATTAAAAATGAAAAAAGACTAAATTGATTAAAATGACAAAAAAGTTTGAAAATAACGATAAGGTTGAATTGATTAGAATGACCGTAATGACCGAAAAGGTTGAAATATCCTCAACCACCAAAATTTCCAAATTAACTAGAACGATGAATAAACCCCCGAGTTCTGGAATGAATGAATTGTTTGAAAGTATCTAAATGACTGAAACACCACCGGGTACTTAAATGATTAAATACCTATGTGACTTGAGATGTGTGAAAGTTGGGAAATTCTAAAATTCCTAATAGACCGCAAGTGATCGTAATGCTTCTATGGGTTGGAGGCATGACTTATGCATATCAATCATTCTTAACAATTTTAAAGAATGAAAGAATATTGTATAAACCCATGTTCAACCTTCGAGGCTTGTTTTAAGATAATATGCGACACTGATCTGTTCAGATGTACAACGCAACAAGAGCTAAATATTGAACACATATAAGGTGTACCAAACTAAATGTTTGATATGTAATACATTGAAGATATACGGTTAAGGGAATAGACCTGAAAGGATGGCGAGCTGTCAGCAATCTTCAGTACATCAAATCTCTAACTTACCCTATCAGGGTTAAACTACGAAATTGCCTTTGAGTGTTAAAATGACCAAAATGCTCTTATAAGAAAAATTGACTGAAACTCTCTTAATAAATCCGAAATCTTGAATGATCATGATGTATGATTCTTGAATACATAGATGAAGTTCGTATCTATCAAATTTCTTCGAATAAGGTTCTTGATTCTGAAATCAGTCTAAAATGGACTATAGTTCTGTGTCTCCCTTCTATGATTATCAAGGGCCCCTAAGTGCCAAATGGGACCATATATTGTGTTTCTGTGTCCATCAATATTCTCTCTATTTTAAACCAATATTACCTGCTTTGAATTAAAAGTATGGCATTGTTATTCGAAATGAAAGTAATCTCTAGCTTCTATCTTCTTATACAAATATATATCTGATATTTGTCTTTTGATACAAAAATAAATCTAACATATGTCTTCTGATATAAAATATATCTGATATTTGTTTTATGATATTATCGTTTACTGGACAACAACTAATTTTATTTGGGTATATTATCTGGGATATGATTGAAATTCATAGGCTCAACACTGATAAGCCCTTCTGGACCTAAGACATCCTCTATGCCTAATAGGCCTAGGGGAGTCTTTCTGTAAGCTCCTACGCCCAATGGGCCTAGGGTAAGTCTTTCTGGATATAATTATGGGATATTGCATATTGGTGTACGGTTGGAGGGTAGTTAAGTGATAAATAAAACTTTTTGACCCCTTATGAAACCCACCCTACTAAGTTAATGTACCAAAGTTTGAAACTCTCAGTATGTTTCTAATCAGCGCTTAATGAAACAACTAAACTCCTTGATTCAACTTCTGTAATCTAGATCTCTTCTGAATCTCCGGCTATATGCTTATCTCATATACTCGTGTGACCATATAAACAACAATTCTGTTATATTCAAATATAACGCTTCATTCAATATCAAATCATAATCGGAGTTTGTAGTTGCTTGAAACTTCATGACAGCTTTATGCTTTGCCTTGTACCTGCATGTTGTCTATAGCATCTTTTGGTAGTTCTGTATTACTAAGCTTTCTGAAGCTCACGTTATTTTTACCATTGCATATTAGAAGAAATCTATCATGGTATAGTGATTGTTATCAGTGTTTGGAGTTCTCTCGGTGTTGCTTTTGGAGTACGGTACTGGTTTAGTTAGTGGGCATTAGGGATGGTAAAAATACCTGGCCTAGACCCGACCGATCGTGTATTTTTGCTAAAATTTCGGGGATCGAGGCGGGTCGGGCGTGAAAAGTATGAAGTCGTGACGGGGCGGGTTCAGGTATTTGCTAGAAATTCCCCGCCCCGCCCCGCCCCGCCCCGGTACATTTTTATATTTTTATATATATTTTTATTATATTTGTAAAAAATATCACTGTATATAAACACTTTTATGACTTTTAAGCTATTTTTTGTTTTTGTTTTGGTTCGTGCTTATCGTAAAATTTTGTTAAATGTTGTTCAAGTTTTAATATATTCGATTCTAACGGTCAATGATTCAAGTTTATTCTTTTAAATATGTAATTTAACATGTGGATAATTTAAAATTGGTTTTATTTTATTTTTTATATAATTTTGAAGTCCCTTGAAACCATAATTTGTGATTGTGGTGGAAGATTGGTCGAATCTAACATTTATCGTCGACGAAGATTAAAAAATTTTAAATTTTTCAGGGCGGGGTCGAGTTTAAGGGTTATTGTATTGGGTCGGGGCGGGGCAAGGTCAGGTTTAGTACATTATAGATCGGTGCGGGTTCGGGGCGGCCAAAAACCCGCCCTGCCCCGCCCGTTACCATCTCTAGTGGGCATGTATGTCGTGTATTATTTTACGTTAGTGTCTGTAATGTATTTTCTGAATTACTGTTATATGTTTAAATGATTTTTTCTGAATTGGTATTTCAAACATAAGATTGATTCGTGGTTATAAATGTATTTAAGGGAAAGTGTTTTTATGTGGATTTTTACTGTGGATCGCTCTTGTGACCCTATTATGATTTCTTAAGATCCGTGATAACGCACAGGCGAATCTAGGGGGTTACAATAGAGATTACAATAATAAATTTGAAAATAATCCAACAAGTGCAATAGATTGAAAAAGAAATCAACTACAATATTGATCCCAGGCTTCCAGTTGGAATATCATCTTACATATGAATTTACTTTATTGTTGTCTAATTCACGAGAAACCAAATTATTATATAAACCCGAAAAACAAGAAAAAAAATCTTTTAAGTATATATTATTCATTAAAAAAATTTAAGAATTAAATTTTTTATGTCTTGTGCTATTTTGCATCAAATTTTAATTATTTACATATAATCCGAACTAATTACATGTATATTTTCATAGACGGAAGACTCATCCTTTCCACTAGTGGAAAACGCAAATAAGAAATCTATTCACCAACTAAAAAATTACTAAATATTTAAATCAAATATTTTTTTAATAATAAAAATCAAATTTTATTGGCTTAAAGGACAAATTGGCACTCAACGAAAAATCAAAAAATCAATTAAGCCCTTATGAAAAAATTCCACCCAATTGAGCTCTCAAAAGTCAAATTGCACCAAATTAAACCCCTCCGTAACTTTGACCGCGTTGACCGTCAGAGTCAACAGACGGTCAAGGACGAAAGAAGGTTAGTGTCTTATGTTGCGTAACATGTGGACGATGACGTAGAAAATTTGCTGACATGTAAAAAAAATCCTATAATATTTTGTAATCACTTGCCTTCTTATTGTCATTATTTTTTCCATATGAAAACATAAAAAACAAGCTTCATGTTTTTTTGAAATATTCTCATTGCCGAGCGTCACTGTCGTCATCGCCACCGACGATCGTTTGACGCCGAATCACACTAGCTCCCTCGCCTTGGTCTCCTAAGCATGATTCTTAGGTCAATTTCACTAAAATCCGTTTCAAATGCCATGAATATCATGTAGAACCTTTCAGTTTTCGTCTGATTAAAACAAGATTGAATGGAGCATCATTTGACGCTGAATCACACCAGCAACCTCACTTTGAGATTCGTCATCCGATGGCTAGAGTTGCCGCGGATGAAACCCAAATGTAAAGTCATCGTTTTTTATTTTCTTCTTTCTCCCCAATTTCCTTCTCATTTTGACTCATTTTGTTGTTGACTGTTGTGGACACCTTTTAAACTGGTACTGATTGTCGAGTGAAATGATGATGGGGTTATGGTTGTAGTCTACTGGAATGGAGTATGGTCATTGATGACCGATTTGTGTCGATGATGTTCACATTATGGAAGAATGTTGGTTTAAGGCTCAAGGGAAATTGGTAGCATGTTGGTTTAAAGCTCGGGAAGTTAGTATTTAAGTGGTAGAACAGGGGATGGTTTGACATATTGATATCATGTAAGATTGGGGGCTTTGTGTGGAGCTATGGTGGTGGTGGGGTTATGGTGATTGTCAATCGTGGAAGGTGGCTCGGTATTGAGTCATGGCTGAAATGCCTGACTATATAGTGTCGGCAAGAACCATGGACGATTCAAAGTAACCCCAACTCTAAAATAATAAAATATACTTAAATAAAGCTTTTACATGTCAACATTGCCACATAAAGCACTAACCTTCTTTCGTTTTTGATCGTCTATTGACCTTAACGGTTAACGCGGTCAACGTTACGGAGGAGCTTAATTGGGTGTAATTTGAATTTCGAGAGCTTAATTAAATTTTTTTTTTATAAAGACCTAATTGATTTTTTAATTTTTCGTTGAGCGCCAATTTGACCTTTAAGCCAATTTATTTAATATGGATAACTTCATAAATTAATATCACATTTTCGTGAAAGTGTTGAACAAACCATAAGTGTTAATGTACTTTCTCGAAATTTCAATTATTACTTTTCAATGTATACCTTGTAAAGTAATTTAACCACTAATTACAATTACATTATAAAGTCAAACCGTAATTTTAGTTCAAATGGTTTCTAACCTTTTTGTTAGAAAAAACCAAAAGAAAGTAATTCAAATTAAGAATTTTAATTGAGGTTGAAACTTGAAATTTCTAATTTTAGTCAAACTTGATCATCCTTTTAGTCAAGTTTGATGATGATGATGGCATTCTTTTTCTTCCCTATTCTTTTAATTCTTATATGATTTTTTCTAACTCAATTAATAGTTTGTATTAAATAAAATATTTCACTTAAAAAAATAATAATCATTTAATGTATTACAAAACTCTAAAAGATTTTATTGAAAAAAATTCATTTAATGTATTAGGGTATATAATTTAGAGTTTTATGGTTTAAGGTTTAAGGTTAGGGTTTAAGGTTTAAGGTTATGGTTTAAGGTTTAAGTTTTTAGGATCATGGTTTAAAGTTTAGGTTTTCAGGGTTAGGGTTTTATGGTTAAGGTTTTAGGTTTTAGGTTTAATGTTTAGGGTTTTAGTGGCATGGTTAGGGTTTAATGTTTAGGGTTTTAGTGTTTAGTGTTAAGGTTTATGGTTAGAGTTAGGGATTAGATTTTAGGGTTTAATGTTTAGATTTTATGATTTAGAGTTTAAAGTTTAGGGATTATGATTTTAGGTTTATAGTTTAGAGTTTTTAATAGAATCTTTTAGGGTGTTATAATACATTAAATGGTTGTTATTTTTCAAATAGAATTTTGTATTTAATATAAGTTATTAAATAACCCTTAACCTATGCATGTATGCATAGGTTAGACAAACTCTTCTTATATAAAATACAAATAATTATTTTACTAGTTGAATTTAATTCATTTAACACTTTTTAAATTTTGAATTTGATTTACCGACAAGTGTTGGGTGCATTAGTAAATGGTAACACACATTGCACTCTCAAGGAGAGGACACATGTTCAAATTTTGGAGACGACATTGTTGGGAGGGGCATCCTCGCACCCGAAACATGGACCGTAAGATGGACATGCATATTATAAAAAAATTGAATTTAATTCTTACGAATATTTTTTTAGTTTAACCATTAATATCTAATTCATCGGTTTATTGATACAAATCAGATTTTATAGAGGCTCAGTATGCGATGACCCTCTCAATCTAATTTTCTCTCTTCTCAATACTAGAATTTAAACCTCTAACTTTATTTAAAAGATCTAACACCTCAAACTCATTAGACCAAATGATGATTATGAATAATCCTACAAATAATTTTTAACATAAACTTTTATTTTTTTTTGCCAAAATCATTTCACTAAGATGCATTTAATGAAGACAACAATAGCTATGTTGGGACGAATTTGGCTTAAGTGCTCAAGCAGCTCAAAAGTCAAAACCCCTTGTTAATGTTTAATTTTTTTTATTACAATACTTAGATATTTTATAATTAAAATTTAAATAACGAGATTTTATTGATAAATAATAATATCGAGCAAAACAAATAAATTCGATATTTTTATGTAATTTATTTTAAAAGAAACTATTTAAATTATAGGGTAAAATACATAAATTATCAATAAACTTTGCTCTCTGACTTATTTTGATCACCGGAGTTTAAAAATGTTCAATTTACTTACTGAACTTTATACGTTGATTTTTTCATTACTCTTCCGTTAACTTTCTAACGTCGTTATGATGTGGAATAAAATAACGGTAAACTACACTGTTTATCACTCAATTTTATTCTCACTCTTATTTTGTTCACTGAAGTTTAAAAAATTTCAATTTAATTACTCAATTTTTGAATTACTCCTATTTTGTTCACTCTTAAATAACATGATTTATTTTATTAATATTTTTAATATTTTTTTATGATATGATATATTTTATTGATCTTTGGAAACCTCATAACTTGATCTTTTGCGGTATTTTTTTGTTCACAAACGTCACTAATTGTTGTCGTGTTTGATCTAGCGGCACTTCTTGCGACGTTTTTTTTAACTCCGATTTTTTTTAATTGTGCTTAAAAACGTCACTAAAAGCATGTTTTGTTGTAGTGTCATTAGCTTACATTTTCACTTTACCCCATGTTCTAGGATTCACCAAAATTTCCATGTTTGAAATCCCATACTTGTTACTGGATTTGTGATTCTAAATTTGCTTCTTTTTCTGATTTTTGGATTGATTGGTTCTTAGACCAGTCAAGATCCAATGGTTTTTCCTTTGCTCGTAATCCATGTAATTTTATCAGTCTGTAAGCGCAGTGTATGTGGATGGAGGCAGAGGGTAGCCGGAAAAGAAGTGTCGTTTAAGTTTTTGGGGTTTTCTTTTGATTTGAGGTTTGGATGGTTGATTTAGGTTTGGGATTGAGACTAAGATTTTATTTTTTAAAATCTAATATGGTATTAAAATATTAATAAAATAAGTTATGTCATCTAAGATATGAGTGAGAAGAAAATTGAGTGATGAACGATATAATTTACCCATAAAATAATAATAAAAATTGATGAATAAAATATGTAAATCATCACTGAACTTTGCTCTCTAACCTATTTTGGGCACTGAGATTCATGTTATGGTCCACATCATAAAGGTGTTAGAGGGTTAACGGAGAAATAATGAAAAAAATTAATGTACAAAGTTCAGTGAGTAAACTGAACGTTTTGAAATTTTAGTGACCAAAATAAATTAAAGAGTAAAATTCAATGATAATTTATGTAATTTACCTTAAACTTTAATATAACAACATCAATATGAACATAATTAAATAAACATATTTTAACGTTAAATGATTTGTTTTGGGGAGTCAGTTTCATGATTGCGTAGTGATATAAGTGGATAGAAAATATGGCAACACGTTTTTCTCTTTCCAAAGTAACCCTTGATAGGCTTGAAAGAATTCTTTCTTCTTTTAACTACGGGTATTTAATATATTAATTGGCTAATCTGAATTAGGTATTAAAAATATTTATTATGAGGTGATCCTTCCAGTTCAATTTACGTCATTCACAACATTAAGATTTAAATCATCGACCTTGCTTAAAAGATCTAGTGTTTCATCTCACTAAATAATCAGGTTGTTTGTGACTTTAAAATCATTTTAGAATCAAATTAAAAGTCTCTTCAAAACCCTAATGCAAGTCTCAACCATCACTAGTCAACCAAAACATGTGGAAATAATTGCAAACCCCTTGATTATCAACAATGATAGAAGATACAAGGAATGAAAGCAAACCCAAGTTTTTCAAGCATATTATATGTCCGTTCTATAATTCATATTCGAAATTTGTGATTATTATTATAAAGAAAATTTGAAATCCGTGACGGTTATTATAAAGAAAGCAAACCTAATATTAACTCTATTAGGTTTAATGGATCTTAGAGTTAAAGAACCCTTAGGATCATCCCAAGAGTTCATGTCAGCCTCATATAAGGTTTAGCAATTTGGGACCAAAGCTAAAAAATTATATTAAAAATAAATAAAATTATTAATTTTTAAAATCATCGAAAAATTAATTTCGTTATTTTAACTCTTCGATCCTTGCATTTAAAAAAATTCAAATTGTTAATTGAATGAGTTTAACTTGATTGAAAATGTTGTTAGTGCAATACACAAGAAGATGTATAGTTGAGCATGTTTAAAGCTCAATATTTTTTTAATTTATGGATTGAGAGGTGTGAATATTATGTATACGTTGAAAAATCTCGGATATGCTTGGAAAAAAAATACTAGCAATAGCCTATGAACACTTTATTTTTCTTTTGCAATCAATTGAAAAAAATACTATAAAATTTATTTGAAAGTCAATCGGATTAGTGCCTAAAACAAGGATGAAAAGAATGGAAAAATGGTGAATCCTTTTTGTCAAAATAATAGGAAATCGAGAATATATCTATTCAATTTTGATAGTTTTTAAAATTTTGGGTAAACTATTTCAGATACCACTTAATTTTGGACGTTGTATCATTTATAACATTGAATTTTTAATTTATTAAATTACAATATTAAACTTCAATTTTTTATTCAATTATACCATTAAACTGTTAATTCGATAACGACCGCCAATATGAATGCCACAACAAAACGATGTCATTTTGATTGCGCTATTTTGTTGCCTAAAATAACAGTCATTTTGAAAATCCCTTAAAAACGGTCACAAGCCCCTGCCCCTTGTTTGATAATCCCCAAGTCCTTTTCAAAAAAAAAAGTTTTCTTTCAGTCATATTAATTGGGAAAATAAATTGTTTGGAGGTTGCTAATCCGTTCTTAGTTTAAGTTTTTTTTTCTTGTTTGGTGATTATCATAGGATATGAGTCGGAATTTAGGGTTCAATCATCGTCGAATTTTAGGGTTCAATCATCTTCTGTTACAACGATAAAAAGAAAAAATAAAATATTATTAAATAATCAAAATATAATAGTAATGAAAATAAACTCTTGATTTGATCAGAAAACAGTAGGAAATGTGTTGAGGGTTGTATTTACGCAGTTTTTTTAAGACAAGTTTTGGTCACTCTGTAGTGCTTGAGTTCGTTGGTCGTATGTCTCTCAGAATACAACAACGAGATGATCAGCTACAGTAGCACAGATGTAGAGATCACGAACTATGCTCTTGACTTTGCCCACCACCAAAAATATTAGAGGAGAAAAAAAGATTTTGAGTTGTGTCTCAACCTTAAAGATTTGCAGAATATTTATAGGAGTTCAAGCAGAAAAATTATGAAAAATGAAATATTCAGAAACAATGGTCATTAATGTTGTGTATGATTTAATTCAGAAATAATCAATTAATATCATATTGAATCAGATATAATATACATCAACGGGATGATCAACTACAGTAGCACAGGTGTAGAGATCACGAACTACGCTCTTGACTTTGCCCACCACTAAAAATACTAGAGGAGAATAAAATATTTTGAGTTGTGTCTCAACCTTAAAGATTTGCACAATATTTATAGGAGTTTCAAGCCGAAGAATTATGAAAAACGAAATATTCATAAATAATGGTTATTAATGTTGTGTCTGATTCAATTTGGAAATAATCAATTAATATCATATTAATTTCGATATATTTTCGTGAATTGCAAGCCGTTACTTTTTTAATATTTGAATTTAAGGACACCATAAATTATCTTTTTAATTCGAAATATTCAAAAGATATGCCATTTTAAGAAAAAAATTAATTCAAAGTGGATAAAACACAAACTTAACCAAACATTTAATCATCCATATCATGCAAGTATACCCAAGTTCCCAACCTAAATTGGTGTAACAATATTCAATTCACACCCCTACATTTATGCACAAGCTACAATTTCAACTTAACTCATTCAATAATTAGAAAGTGTGTTAGTGTATATAAACACTTCTCATGCTTGGAGAAATTATATCATAGGTCCGATTCGTCAAGTCATTCATGATTTCAACCAATAAAAAACATCAATTTTATTATTTTTTTATGTCATTTTTTACTGAGTGAATCTTCACTTAGATTTACTGTAAATTAAATTAAAAACACTTTATCCAATTGTAGATTCACTTGGTAAAAAGAGATATGAAAAATTTTAATGAAATGGATGATTTTTATTGGTAGGGATCATGGATGACGTGGCGAGTCAGGCCTATGATATAATTTCTCCTCATGCTTGGTATCCTACAATATGGGATGAGGGGTTTCTATTTTCCTTACACAATTCACAAGTACTTTACTTTGAGCATTAATTTTTTATTTATCACTCAACCATTTTGAGCATATGAGATACCATTTTAAAGGACTCATGGAGTAGAATATGAACCAATAAATTCATCATTCGAATCTTCATCTTTACCCATAGAAAATGTAGTTCAAAGTTACCAATTTATCACATTTTTTTCGACATCTTCAGTAACGATGGCAGTTTCTCCACCGTGAATGTCGTTAGATTATTTGAAGCAAAGACATTACAATGTAATGATATCATCATCAAGTAAATCAACTTAATCTTCACTACAATTTAACATAGTATATTATTGTTGTCAAATGCATTACTGTTTTTAGATAGGCTTAGTGTTTTAGTTAGGTTTTTCTTTCTAAAGGTCTTTAGTTCAAACTTCTTCAAGAGCCATCTATTGTTGTTTTTTTCCTTTCAATTTTTCTCATCAAAACGATATCGTTTTAGACAACAAAATTGTCGATCGAAATGGTGTCATTTCATCGTGACATTTATATCAGCAATTGTCATCCACGTCATTGCGTTGTTATTGAGTTAAAGGCTAGTAGTATAACTAAAGCCAAAAAATCAAACTTAAAACTATTCAAAAAAAAGTATAAGCGGTATGAATACCTCCGATTCATATGCAAGCGTAGGATATAAGTATATAATTGATATATGTGTATTTAATTTTTTTGTTTTTTGAATTTAGAAATTCTTAGGAGATTATGTCTTAATGCTTTTATTTATGTGTATCAAATATAAATTTAAAACATAATTAATTTTTTTTGTTTTTAATATGCTAGTATGATTAAGAGTTTGAATCTGTATCTCTAAAAATAAACATCATCTTTTTTACTAGAGTCGCTCGTTGTGTTCGACATAATTACTTTTTAAAGAAATAACAATAGGAATAACATAATCCTCTTAATTATAACTAAATATGATTCCCATGCAATATCTATTATGCCATTCTTGTTTGTGAATGTAAAGATCAAGGAGACGAAAGCCCAAGTAAACGGTCCATGGTCTAAGACATGCCCCGGCAATGAAACATCTGATTTACATTTGTAGAGATCTGAATTTTCTAGCACATTTCACAAAAGCATAACTAGTCTATTGAAAAACTAATCAAAGTCTTAAACTCTATGAAATTCCTTTTTCATGTATTTTTTATTTTAAATTTATTTTTAGTATAACTATCGGTATCAGATTTGTTGGTTGACTAATTCAGATCGAAAACTACAGAGGTCTATTATGAAAGTGATCTTCCGAATCTATTTTGCTCTATTCACAATGCAATGATTCAAAAAATTGGCCTTACTTAAAGGACACAACGTCTCATTCTGTTTTTAATACGATTTCATTTAAATTTTTAACAAAATTTAAATTTATTTTTAAAAAAATCTTTTGTAATATATTTAGGATATTTTCATTTTTTTGACTAATTTGGATCTAATACTACAAAGACCTATTATAGCGGCTTCATCACAACACAAAAATTTTAACCTTTGACATTGCTTAAGAAATCTAATGTCTCGTCTTGTGACAATTGGTTGATAAAACATTTTTATGATTCCTAATGTTTGTTATACATGATAATGTTTTATTAAGTCACATCATCTTATAATTAGTTTTAGGGTTATGTCAATACAATCAAGGGGAATTTTTTTTATTTAAGTTAGCGAAATTTTTTAACGAGCCTCTTGATTCTATTCCCTTTAAATTAGAAAAGAGTCTATATAACATTATGTAAGATCAAATGATATTAGAGTTGTTGAGAGGACTCACCAATTTCCCTTTCTTTATACGTCCAGAAGGAAACAAACATAAGCATAACGTGACCGAAAAGATTGTGGAAATTTAAAACTATTGTCGAACGTGAATTTAGGTTCAGTTTGATATTGTTTTGAAAAGTGATGAAAAATATTTTTGATAAGAAAAAATTTAAACCAATTGGTTTCAAATTTTAAGTATTCAGAGTTGCTGCCAAAAATATTTTTAAGTAGTTAAAATATTTATTGTAAACCTTTTTAAATATAAAAAATATTATATAAATGAGAAAATTAAGTAATTTTGTTCAAAATATTCTTAACAAAAAGTCAAATGCTCAAAGTTTTAAGTTTTGAGAAATAATTTTTGACCAAAATTGAAAAACTCTTTTGGTCTGAAAAATCTATATGTTGTAACACTTTTTTTGGGTTGATATTTTGGACTTCAAAAACACTGTAAAAAGTAATGCAATAAACTTCCAACCCTAAATTTACTTATACAATTCACCAAGAAATTGACTCTACAAACCTAACACAAAAATACAATTGAATTTAAATAAATAAAAAGTTAAAAAAATAAATATTTGATGCATTGATAATTTATAATTTTATGTATCATCAATAAATTAAATAATGATACATTATTACAATAAATTAAAATAAATTTATTTAAAAATATTTTAATTATATATATATATATTAATATTTAATTTATTAATAATATATAATATGGTAGATCAAATATTAAATTAAAATTAATTAAAGAAAAGAGCAGCCGCCTAGCGTTCATTTCCTAGAAACATCAATGTAGAAAAGCCTGGCCAATGAGGAAAACGGCAGGTTTCCAAGCAAACAAACAAAGGGCAGGTATGTAGGACAAGTTGGACCAAGTTCTCTTCTCTAGCCGTTCCCATTACTTAATTGACAAAGGTAAATACTCGAACGAGATAAGATAATAGATCTTTTAAATAAAATTAAAAAATTAAAAATTTGATATTATAAATGAAATAAATTAAATTAAAATCTATTTATAATAAAATTTTATACTATTTGATTCAGATTAGTTGATCAAAAGGTTGGATATCAATTTATACATCAAAATTCGATAGATAGGAACCAAAAAAAATCATCAAAAACCACATATTTTTTAATCTCATCGAACCATGATTCTATTGACATCGTGAGTTCAAGTGCGCTTAAATACGAAACAACTTAATTCAACTGATTGAACCGAAGATCGGTCCATCCTATTCGAGTTTGGGTTGGTTTTTCATAGGGGTATAAATGAACAAAGTGTCTGATGAAATGCTCACGAACTTTTTGCATAGCGTTCACTTATGTTCGTTTATTAAGTTAAATAAATGAGTATGAATAAAATTTTTATGTTCACTTAATAAACGAATGAACATGAACATGAACATATGTGTGTTCAATTCGTTTATGTTGTTTACTCAATTCTCCATTTTCTTTTCATTTTTACATTCTAAATATTGGTGAAAGTAGGGACTGAATTTAAGGTATGGTGAACTTTAGAGTTCAAACTATGAAGTCTGAGGGCTTAAGGACTAATGACATAATTTTACCATTTTGTAGAACACATAAATGAACAAGTTCACAAATTCAAAACAAACAAACACAAACACTTTCAAAAATAAACAAACGAACACCACATTAAAAATTTAAAGAAACACGAATCAAACTGAACATAATCACTTTTAAAAATAAACAAATTAAAACCAACAAAACCTTTTCCCTTCACGCTAAATACATTTACCACTTTTTCAACTTTGGAAATTTCTAGGGAAGGGCCCAATCTTTTCTTAATGTCTTTCATGCTCCATTTTTTTATTACAATAATCATCTTGGTAGTCTTGTCTGCAGCATACAGGCAACTTCCTCGTTAACTGACGAGGTTGCATTGGTCACCATTAAATACCCCCAAAAAACCTCAGTTTTCCATCAATCCATGCCAAATTCCTCTCTCATTTCCACATCCAATCTCTCTCAAAACTGGCTGTCGATTTCTTTCAATGGAATCATTCCGAGAAAACCCAGACTCAAACCACTTCCCATTTCTTGATCTGACTCTATTATTCCATGGTTTCACTTGTTACACCACCTTCAAAAGTTTTTTCTCAAGAAACCATTGGATTTCCTCAAAATCCCACCATGAAAACGGCAGGAAAAATCTGGGTTTTGACTGTTCAATAGAGAAGAAAGAAAATAACGTGAGGGTTTGTAAAAAGGAAGTGGAGAAACTGATGCAAAACCTGGGGATTTTTTGCAGCCAAGAAAGTGAAGAACTGAATGAATCGTTTGGGTTTGATGACGTTTCGAGGCTGTTTGAAGAAGATGAGCCGAGTTTGGGTGAATTGAAGGAAGCTTTCGATGTTTTTGATGTGAATAAAGATGGGTTTATCGAAGCAGAAGAATTGCAGAGAGTTCTTTGTGTTCTGGGATTGAAAAATGGACTGGAGATTGAGAATTGCAGGAAAATGATCGACAGATTTGATGAAGATGGCGATGGAAAAATTGGGTTTAAGGAGTTTGTAAAATTCATGGAGATCGGTTTTTGCTGAATCAATTCAGTTCCTTTTTTTCCTGTAAAATTAATAATATATTGTTTTGATATTAATTTCTAATCTCGTCTTGTATTTATTAATTTTTATATTTGTTTGTTTTTGTAATTCTGGGTATGAATTTGTGTTTGGGAACCGAGAAAAAGAATAATCTAAAAAGTAAAAACAATCTTCCCCAAGGAATCAACAATGATTTCAAAGGAGAAAATAACAGATTCCATGGTGATAAGTTTATAACAATTTTTTTATTAAACTCAAATATCCATAATTTATTAACCTAATTTATTTTTAACCTTTTTATCCCTAATCTTATATCCCATTCCTCCCATCAATAATGATTTGAATTAAGTCAAAGTTAAAAGTTTTTTGAGTTACTCGAGTTAATGAATTATATTATCATTCAAAATTTATTTGTTTTTAGTGTAGTTGAACTATTCAAGTTTCTATTTAAATTTAATTGTAAATATTTATAATGTTATTTTTTTTTAAAAAGAGAGATTTTGAGGAAAAATATTGGTGAGAGTATAATGGAGTTAAAGAATTGATAGAAAGAAAGAATTTTCAAAGAGTTGCGGTCGGAAGATTAAATTGAATAAAATACAAAATTGAGAGGCTAAATTAAAAAAAAGAAATTTGTTTTTAAAAAATAGAATTGAAGTTACATAGGTATACGAGTTATTCAATTCCTATTCTATCATTCAAACTTTATTTGAATTTTTTCAAGTTAATTCGAGTTTATGAAATTTAAGTCGAGTCAAGTCGATTTGAGTTTATAAAATTCGAATCAAATAAAATATTCAGTTTTTTATTTTTAAATTGAATCGAATTTTACTCTCCCCTATACCAAACTTCAATCCTCGTAGGACAAATATAAAAGAAAAATTCTACAACGGGCGACGAACATTGATGAACACCACTAACGATGAACACCGATGAACACCATTAAATTAATTAATAAAGATTTAAAATTTTAAGGACCCGTCATATAATTAATAATTATTTAAAAAATTTAATTAAATTATTTTTATATATATTAAAATTTTATTTTTTAATAAGGGTAAACTATATATTTAGTACCTCACCTATTTCTGTATTTCTATTGAACCATCATTATTTAAATATTATTTTAATTTGACCCTATTCTTTATAAAAAATAACTTAACCCTCAACCCTCAACCTAAAACCCTAAACTATTAAACCTTAAACCCTTAAACTCTTAAACGTATCCCATGTTACTATAGATCTCAAGCCAACCCTTCCCCACTCACTGCTCGGTTGTCTCACCATCTTCCTCAAGACTCACCCCTCCCAAATCAAGCAATTAATTAATCTGTTCTATTTGATTTGCCCAATTTAAAAAAAAACAAATGATTCTACATCCAACAGGCGATGCTTTCTAGACATTTTATGGGATTCCGACACAGATTTTTGTTGTTTCATTTTGATTTCTTAGGATGGAATGTTATTACACTTGGTTTCCTTTTACAGAATCGAAAAATGAAAAGAAAAAAAAAAACACATCTCTCTGTGACAACATGATTCATGGTTATGGCATTAAATTTCTCAAGAGAATTTGTTAACACACATGAATTACAACTCGGGGATCACATCATGGTGTCAAAAATAAAACTATGTGGCACCTACCGATTATCTAGTTTTTAGAATTGCTCAAAACCTTTCATTAATTCTGCTTGAAGTAAACATTTTTCAAGTGATACAGGCAAAGAAAGCATAACCTGAAGATGCAAAGAGTGACATAGCTAGAATGGAGTGAATGACCAATTCCTCCATGATTACGAGGTCGGAAAAATCCAGCTGTTATTATTATCCTATGATAGAGATAGTGGGATGTAGTTCGAATCTGGGTGAGTCTTGAGGAAGATGGTGAGACAACCGAGCAGTGAGTGGGGAAGGGTTGGCTTGAGATCCATAGTAACATGGGGATAGGTTTAAGAGTTTAAGGGTTTAAGGTTTAATAGTTTAGGGTTTTAGGTTGAGGGTTTAGGGTTAAGTTATTTTTATAAAGAATATGGTCAAATTAAAACAATATTTAAATAATGAGAGTTCAATAAAAATACGAAAATATGTGAAGTACTAAATATATAGTTTACCCTTATTAAAAAAATAAAATTTTAATATATAAAAATAATTTAATTAAAATTTTTAAATAATTATTAATTGTATAATGGGTCCTTGAAATTTTAAATCTTTATTAATTAATTTAACGGTGTTCATCGATGTTCATCGTTAGTGGTGTTCATCAATGTTCGTCGCACGTGGTAGACTCATCCAATATAAAATAAGTAAAATAATCCATGTACCATTCGTATGTGTTTATTTTTAGGAAAAAACTTTGATAGACTGGTATTTTTTTAGTCTTAATGGTTAGAGGTTTAGTTTAGGGTTTAAATTTCGAGGTTTAAGTTTTAAGGTTTAGAATTCAAGGTTATTGTTTAAAATTTAGGGTATATGATTTATAGTTGATTTAATTTTTTAGAGTTTAAAGTTAAAAATTTATAATATAAGTTTTATAGCATAAATATGTAAACTTGTGTAAAATTACACAACTTGTGTATAAAAAATCATTTATTTTTATGTTGTAGGTTCATTTTCACTCATTGACTCCTTGTATATGATACAAAATGGAGAAAATGATAAAGAGGTGGCCAAGGAAAAAGTGACCCAGTTTATAAAAGGAGCCTAGATATTTAAATATTTTTGCCTTAGTTTAAGGGTGAGTATTTGATTGAGTCGAGTTGTAACCCCCTAGACCCGCTTATGCATTACCACGGATCCTAAGAGGTCACATTAGGGTCACATGAATGACCCACGGTAAAACCTGAACAAACTTCGATTACGAAAGTTGAACCAGATAGTTTAACATGTATTCCAACCGTGCTAAATTAACACATACAAAGTAACGATGCAATGTACATTTTATTTTACGGACACATAATAGTAGCGATAAAGTACATGGTAACGTTCATTTTAATTCACTATCTACCCTTCAACCAAACTCGAGTATACATTTCATCAAAACTGCCTCTATACAGGCATTAACGCAAGACCATTAAAACTTAGGTGTCCTCCTAAAAGAATACCTTAGGTCCGATAGAAATTACTCTAGCCGAAGTATAGTAGCTTGAAAGATAACGATAAGAAATTACCCTAGCCGAAACATAGGAACCTGAACAATAACGGTAAGAAATTACCTTAGTCGAAGCATAGGGAACATGTATGATAAAAGTAAGGAATTACCCTAGCCGGAGCATAGGAACCTGAACGATAACGGTAAAGAATTACCATAGCCGAAGCATAGGAACCTGTACAATAATGGTAAGGATTTATCCTAGCCGAAGCATAGGAACCTGAACAATAACAGTAAGGAATTACCCTAGCCGAAGCATAGGAACCTGTACAATAACGGTAAGGAATTACCCTAGCTGAAGCATAGGAACCTTAAACGGATTGAATTACCCTCACTAAAGATGAGGTATCGAATGCGGGCGGGATTACCCTCACCGAAATAGAGGAACCGAATACGAGCGAGATTACCCTCACAGAAGTAGAGGAACCGAATACGAGCGGAATTACCCTCACCGAAGTAGAGGAACCGAATACGGGCGAGATTACCAGCTTGATTAGACTGAACTTGAAGAGACCTTTAATAATATCTAGGATGTAATTCAGTTTTAAATCAGTAAAGTAAGAATCAACTTATGTATATATTTTCTACTCATCTCATTGGGGTCATGTCCATAACCATGAATACGGGCACCAATCGAATATGGGTTGTTCATCATGCTTTAATTTCTTACCACATCCTCGATAACATCATACAATTTGTCAGCCATCAAATTCACTTTGAATTGAATCTCATATATATGGTTTCGTTAACTGAGATTTTAACATGTATTTAGAGATAACCAACTCATCATTTAATTTACATATCTCAAAAATTTATATGTGCCATATAATCCTTAATTTTGTCACAATGGTCATTATTATTATTCTTATACTATATTCTATTTCGTTTGATATTTCATGCAATAATTATTAATTGACATGATCACTATAGTACACAAGGAGTAGTGGGTATTACCTCGACTCCGAGCTACACCGTTAGACCATCGATGTAACGCCTTGGTTTTGGGCCTAGATGTTTTAGACATCGGATCGGACCGGTTGAGAACGGTTCGAATCGCGTAAGGTGATTTAAGGAAATCAAGGACCGGGATAGGATAAAATTGTGATAAAAATTGCTAAAATCTTGTAAAAATATGTATAAGAGGTTGGTCGAGTCAATTTTACAAAATGGATTTCAGAAATGGGACATTTTGAGTAGTGACCAAATTGTAAAGTTTCAAAACTGGAAAAATGTGATTTTTAAGGTGGAAGCTAAAATCTTAGAATCTTTAGGGGGCTCTAAGTCAATTTGACCTTTTCTCAATATGACATGTGTTCTAAAAGGCTTTTAATTAAATGAATTTAATTAGAATTATTTTAATTAGTTAATATAGTTAGTTAAAGTGAGATTTCTAATTACGTAACTACCAATTCTTTCTCATTTTCAGCCAAACACTAATTCTCTCATCTTTTCTCAGAATTCTTTCTTCCAAAAACTCTCTCAACATTTTCTAAATCATTTTCAAGAGACCTTTTCTAATTCTTCAAGATTTTGCTAAGGAAAACTTATCATTCATTGAGAGAAGCAAGGATTGGAGGTAAATCCCATTCTCAACCTCTAATCTATGTTCTTTATTGAAATTCCCAAGATATTTGGCTTCTAAATACTATTTTTGGTTGAGTTTTCATTATAGATTTGATTGGAGATCAAAATCTTGTAAAATCATGGTTGAAATCTTAATTTTCGGACTTGTTGAGTTAGGCTATGTTTTGTGTTGATTTTAATTGAGTTTTAAGTTGATTTATATGTTAAAATGAGGTGTTGATAACATAGATCCCGAAATCCTTGAAGTTCTTGATAGTTTTAAGTGAGATTTTGGGGTGAAATGGTGGAATCTTGCTTGCTGGAGGTATAGGGTTGGGTTAGGATGTTTGTTAGATGTGTTTTGATGTTTTTAATGTTTTGGCAGTGATGTATGTTGGCTGGGCTTGGTTTAGAAAGCAATCGATTAAGTTTTCGGTTGTTTTGGATGGGTATTTTGGTGTAGTTTGGGTAAGCAACGAGTTTATGAATTGTTGCTGGTGTTAGAATGCATTTTAATGCATTTAGATCTCTGTTTTGATGATGTGAAAATAGGGGATCTTGATCCGGGAGCAAACGAGGTGTTGTTGGAGGCTTCGGAAGGGTAATTTTGCGTCGGCGAGCAAGGCTTCACATATCGGTGAGTGGAAATGCAATTTCCTGCTTTGTAACGCTTTGGGCGTAGTTTTGGGAGCTTAGTGTATGTTAGAAACACTTAGCTAAGCTCAAGAGTAAGTGGTTCGAACGTTCTCTCTTGGAAATGTGCTATGTTTTGATGAAAATGCACTTGAGATGAATGTGATTTTGTTTACTGTTTTTAAGCATGTTTAAGCATGATTTAATGCTGGATTTTAATGCCATTATGTTAAGGATGCACTAGGTAAGTGATCCTTGGGTTGCATGTGTTGAATGCATATGATATTAAGCATGTTATGCTTGTGGAAATGGCATTGTGGTTATGCTTGTAAAACAGTGGATTAATGAGGTTAAATGGTTATATTGGCAAGTGATGTAAATGGTTTTTGGTTACTTTAATCGGATATAGTTAGCCGGCTATAGGATTGGGTGCACCGTGAATAAAGTCCCCTTGGATGTCGAGGGGTTGTGATTGTACCGTATACTCCATCCAAGTACCCTAATGATTGAGGTTAAGATCACAACGGTGGATGTTAAACCCGTGTGTGGATCTTGTGTTATGTGTCTCGTACTCTCGTTAGTGGAAATTATACAACTACCGATGAGTGGTGTTGAGGGGTTGATATTGTACCATTATACTCCACCACGGGTGTCACAACGATGGAGGGTTGCTTTCGTGTGTGAGCCTTGTGTAGTCTGGTAGTGTGTATGAAGCGTGTGGGACAACGCTTATAATCCGCGTATTCGATTGTGTCTTGTGTTGAAATGATTTATGGATTATCACTTGCGAGCCAATATAATGTAAATGATTAATGTGAAGCATGAGATGCATGTAAATGATGCAAGGATGCATAAGATGCTTGGTAAAGCATGAGCAAAGGTTTATTTGATGTTTTATAGTGATGCATATGAATATGTGTTTATAAAGTGCATTGATGTCTTTTGAAGGCATGTTTTATGAAAAGGCATGAGTTGTAAAATGGTGGTTTTGCCAATAATGTGAAGTGTATTGATGAATGTTGCATAGCGGTCCTCACTAAGATTTGTGCTTACGCTCTTTGTTTAATCAATGCAGAAAACTAGGTTTTCAAGGCAGTGAGTAAGCAAGAAGAATCCAAGCTTTTGATCTTGCAAAGTATGTGGCTTTACCCCAGTGTAATAAAAGGCAATGGGTGGGATTTACACTATAGAATGGTTGAGGATGTTTCCCTTTACTTTGAGCGTGTTAGATTGCTTATACTTGTGTTGTAAATGGCCTTTGATGTTTGGATTTTAGTTTGATTGTTGTTATAGCTTGTTGTGGTTTTGGTGGTCTAGGAAGCATGCCTTTAGTACCTATGATTGCATGAGTGATGCTATGTTCTAGTTTATGATTCATAGATATGGCCATTGATGCATATGTAAGCTGTGTGTATGTTGTGGCATGTCTCGGATACGAAAAGACATGAAAAACCAGCAAAATTTGTTGTTGCAGGGCAAGGCATATCGGAACGCCCTTGCCCGTTTCGGAACAGAGGCCTGAAATGGCTAAGAGGTTTCAGAACGAGTGGGGTCGTATCAAAACAATTTTTCTACTAGAGGAGGGTGATTCGATACGGGTCTCGGAACGTACTCGAGCATCGAAATGGTCAACCCATTTTTGAAACGACCATTTCGGTACAGGGCCATCCGTATCGAAACGCCTGATCGTTGGATTTGAATTTTGAATTGTTGCAAGTTTTTGTTTCTTACATTTTGGTCCCAGATTTTGGTATGCTTAATTGAATGAGTTTGGATGGTCCGTTTGAGTTGAAATTTGGCATGTAGGCATGTTACATGACTAATTGAAGGTTGGTAACTTTAAAATCCTGAAACTCTTTGTATTTTATGAAAATTACTTATTAGTCCCTAAAAGTTAAATGTATGCAATTGAACCCTTAATTGAACTCAGATCGTTGTGCCGTTTCCTTATGAGTGTCTTGTTGAACACATAGGATAATAATGAGCATTTAGATAAGATAAAAAGGAAAAAAGGATCGTAAATCAAGGTTGACTTTGGTTTTCCCCGTGTAATCTTCGTAGTTCGGGTTAAACGTTTAGACCGGGCTAAGGGGGTTAAACTCGAAGCTCCATTCGATCACCCTCGTGCGTAAAATGGACCACCAATGATATTTTATACACATGACAATACAAATCGTATCAGAAATAAGGCTTATTAGTGATAATAAAAAAATATCGGAAGATTAAATGCTGAAAACAACTTATGGGCTTCAAAATCAGACTCAATCAATGGGTCGGGCAGACGTGTCGGGTTGGATGGATCGGTTCGAACATGTTTGGATTCGAAAGACTAGGTCAAGCTAAAGTGACTCGGTTCAAGGCTAGACCGGTTCGACCGGTCTAGATCAGAGGGTATCCAACATGGTGACCGAGAATCCACCCTTATGCGACACACGCTCACCACGTACATGCCTAATTTAAAGCACCAATATTCCTAGAATTATGACCATATTGCTAATATTGTTACTGTAATCTAAAGAAATTTGTCACAAGCTTCTAATGGATCATAGCTTACCAAATTCGAAAAGACGGGGCCCTATTGATATCACCAATACGATCATCTCTTGACAGCACAAAATTTCCATTATTCCAGAGTTTTGCTGCAGTGTTGATTGATGAACCAGAAACATTCGATGACCATACTAAACTGTTACTTTCGTTTCGGATGACTAATTTTTGACAGCTTCGATACTTAAAACTCCATTTTTGTCTGATGCTAGCTGATCTCTATTGGCAACCCAAACAATTGCTTTGGACTCAAACGTGTACCATATCCCCAAATATGTAAAGTTGGAGTTTTTAGGACTGAAAAATCTCGGTTCAAAAACATTATTCTTCGGATGCTGAATCGGTTTCTTTAACTTGCATGAATCGGTTTCTTCTGACAATGATTGGCAGCAACTGATGGCGCTATTGTGCGAGTGACAAACGGGGTTGTATTCGATAAATGACGGCAAAAACACCAGTGGCGATGGTGGTGACTATGATCGAGCGGTGAGAGAGATCGGAGGCTGAATAGTTTTTGGGTTGGAGAAGAAGGCTCTCCACGGTGGACGGTTGTGCCATTACGCGAGTGATTGCCATGGCCGAGGTCGGGGTATGACGGCGAACGTGAGGGTGCTGGCGGTTCACGATACCGATGAGCAGTGGGAGGAGATCAAGGAGGCAATCGGGGTTTGAGTATATGAAAGATGAAGAGTCTGGAACTTTTTGGGTTCTCTCCTTTTTCCCCCGAGTTGGATAAACCCGCATTAAAAGAACCAACCGGGTAGTTGAGATAGTTTTCTTATTATATTTTTTTCTGTTTCAAACATTTCAAGTACCACTTATAAATGTATAGGTGTAGGATAATATCATAAATGGTCTTAGCTCAAATGGCTAAGACTCATGCATTCAACACCTAGGTCGTGGGTTCAACTTTCCTTATTTGCAAGATTCCATTTTTTTAACATTTATATAAGTGTACTTTTAAAGGTGTTACAACTCTCTCCCCCTTAAAAGAAATTTCGTCGTCAAAATTTACCAGAATTAGAGAAATGCCAAAACTAATCATTCACCTATCTTTTTTTCTCGGGACTCTCAGACCGTCATTGATCAATTTGCTAATGTCCCTAATCACTTGAACTGTCTTTGGGCCTAAGGTCATCACATCGTACATCTCGAACCAACTGATCAGAATATATATCGAACTTCATATCAATGAAAACACTTGTCGCATAACTTTTATTATAAACGGTCTCAGTCAGGGATAAGAAACATTCCCAACAACCACAGAAGTCAATCATACAACCTTGGAGTATTTCTTCTATGATCTGAATTACTCTACTCGATTGTATGTCAATTTACAAATGAAGAACTGTGATTGTAGCTTAAACAAATACTCTAGGCCTCCAATAGGGCCTTCCAGAATCAAGATGTAAACATCATATTTCAATCAGTAGGATGCATATGACGGTACACCGTGCCACTTTTTTTTAAATGTCTTTCCTCAAGCTGATCAACCATAACAAAGTTTTTAAACGATTATCACTTACTTCCAACATAATATTCATGCAATTAGTTCCTTAGTGTACAATGGAGTCACCACAGAATTTACACTTTCGCCACATCCACGGACACATTTCTTTCAAATTCATAATACTTTATCAAATTTCCCATTAGAATATTCTCAAACATAAACATTATCACCGGATAGCCTTATAGGTAATCTTATATCGATTAAATAACATAATTAAGCATTTATTCTCAATCAGAATCCGATCTTCAATTTCACACGTATCATTTATCTCAGATTCTTTATGCAGATTCATATCCACCAAATTAATTCAAATCATAGACGAATGTTATAGACATTCATTGCTAGTGTAGATTGAGCTATCAAGAACAAAATGGTCGGGTGCACTTATTACAGGAAAAAAAGATTTGACATCAGAATTTTGGCTCAATGGAGTACGGTTATTATCTAGGGGCATACATAGACCATACACCCAATGACAAACTATCGGTCGATCTACCCAGAAGGACGCAACACTACGCTTTGATACCACTAAATGTAACCCTCTAGACCCGCCTATGCATTATCACGGATCCTAAGAGGTCACATTAGGATCACATGAATGACCCACGGATAAACCTGAACAAAATTCGATTACGAAAGTTGAACCAGATAGTTTAACATGCATTCCAACCGTGTAAAATTAACACATACAAAGTAACGGTGCAATGTACATTTTATTTTGCGGACACATAATAGTAGCGATAAAGTGCATGGTAACATTCATTTTACTTCACTATCTACCCTTCAACCAAACTCGAGTATGCATTTCATCAAAACTGCCTCTATACATGCATTAACGCAAGCCCATTAAAACTTAGGTGTCCTCCTAAAAGAATACCTTAGGTCCGATAGAAATTACTCTAGCCGAAGTATAGTAGCTTGAAAGATAACGATAAGGAATTACCCTAGCCGAAACATAGGAACCTAAACAATAACGGTAAGGAATTACCCTAGTCGAAGTATAGGAACCTGTATGATAACAATAAGGAATTACCCTAGCCAAAGCATAGGAACCTGAACGATATCGGTAAGGAGTTACCCTAGCTGAAGCATATGAACCCGTACAATAACGGTAAGGATTTATCCTAGCCGAAGCATAGGAACCTGAACATTAACAGTAAGGAATTACCCTAGCATAAGCATAGGAACCTGTGCAATAACGGTAAGGAATTACCCTAGCCGAAGCACAGGAACCTTATACGGATAGAATTACTCTCTCTAAAGCTGAGGTACCGAATACGGGCGAGATTATCCTCACCAAAGTAGAGGAACCGAATACGGGCGGAATTACCAACTTGATTAGACTAAACTTGAAGAGACCTTTAATAATATCTAGGATGTAATTCAATTTTAAATCAGTAAAGTAAGAATCAACTTATGTATATATTTTCTACTCATCCTATTGGGGTCATATCCATAACCATGAATACGGGCACCAATCGAATAGGGGTTGTTCATCATACTTTAATTTCTTACCACATCCTCGATAACACCATACGATTTGTCAACCATCAAATTAACTTTGAATCGAATCTCATATATATGGTTTCGTTAACTAAGGTTTTAACATGTATTTAAAGATAACCGGCTCATCATTTAATTTACAGATCTCAAAAATTTATACGTGCCATATAATCCTTAATTTTGTCACAATGGTTCTTATTATTATTCTTATACTATATTCTATTTCGTTTGATATTTCATGCATTAATCATTAATTGACATGTTCACTATAGTACACAAGGAGTAGTGGGTATTACCTCGACTCCGAGCTACACCGCTCGACCCTCGAAGCTCCATTCGATCACCCTCGTGCGTAAAATGGACCACCAATGATATTTCATACACATGACAATATGAATCGTATCAGAAATAAGGCTTATTAGTGATAATCAAAATATATCAGAAGATTAAATGATGAAAACAGCTTAACGAGTTTGAATATCCTAAAACGGGCTTCAAAATCGGACTTAATCAACGGGTCGGGTAGTCGTGTCAGGTTGGATGGATCAGTTCAGGCTCGGTTCGAACAGGTTTGGGTTCGAAAGACTGAGTCAAGCTAAACTGACTCGGTTCTAGGCTAGACCGGTCTAGATTAGAGGGTATCCAACATGGTGGCCGAAAATCCATCCTTATGCGGCGCACGCTCACCAGTGCGACCTAGATGGCCTATTAACTCTACTAAACGATTTGAAATCTGAAAAACCTATCAAAAACTTAAGTTCGGTTCATAACATGATACATAGGAAAAAATGTTCAACAATCTGGTCAAACCACATGTGATGTGAAAATTAAGCAATATATATATATATATATATATATATATATTAACTCACGGAACATTTTAAAACATGCACAAGAGTCTAGAAATAAAATGTAATTTTAAAGGGTATTTGGCAAATTCCAAGCAGATGTTTGAACTCCATGCATTAGATCTAGCCTATTGTGAACATGAAAAAAAATAGAATTGGTGGAAACATATATCTTGAAGAAGTAAAACATATTGTATTAACCACTATCTGGCTTTAAGATGGCATCGATCGAAAAGATAGAAAGACCAATATATTTTTCCACACATTGAACCAATCAACTAAATTGTTTTAATTCTGTTCTCATGAAAACTGAGATTCGAAGAGACTTTGACATCAAAATAAAAAAATCATATGCATATTCTTTAGTTTAAAAGCACCAAACAAGTACCCAATATCTAATTAAGCATTAAAACCCAATTTTTTCCCTAGTAATTAGGCAACCACTACTTCTAATTGATTGTAAAAATACTATAAGATTGGAAATCTTCCTTCGGTGATCTACATTCGAAGTGACAAGCGAAATGTGTTAGTATATGTTGTACAAGATGTCTTATATGTCCATTGTTTAAACTTTGATTTTACATGCCTAATTTAAAGCACTAATATTCCTAGAATTATGACCATATTGCTAATATTGTTACTGCAATATAAAGAAATTTGTTACAAGCTTCTAATGAATCATAACTTACCAAATTCGGAAAGATGAGGCCCTGTTGATATCACCAATACGATCATCTCTTGACAGCACAAAATTTCTATTATTCCACAGTTTTGCTGCAGTGTTGATTGATGAACCAGAAACATTCGATGACCATACTAAACTGCTACTTTCGTTTCGGATGACTAATTTTTTGACAGCTTCAATACTTAAAACTCCCTTTCTGTCTGATGCTAGCTGATCTCTATTGGCAACCCAAACAATTTCTTTGGAATCAAACGTGTACCATATGCCCAAATATGTAAAGTTCGAGAGTCTGGAAATTTTTGGGTTCTCTCCTTTGTTTTCCCCGAGTTGGATAAACCTGCATTAAAAGAACCAACGGGGTAGTTGAGATATTTTTCTTATTATATTATTATTATTTTTTCTGTTTCAAACATTTCAAGTACCACTTATAAATGCATAGGTGTAGGATAATATCATAAATGGTCTTAGCTCAAATGGCTAAGACTTATGCATTCAACACTCCTTATTTGCAAGATTCAATTTTTTTAACATTTATATAAGTGTATTTTTAAGGGTGTTACACGAGTAATTTTTTTTTGAATTAGTTGAGTTTACAAGTCTTATTTTATAACTTAAGTTTTATTTGAACTTTTTGTTGACTGAAATTATAAAATTTGAGTTGAATCCAGTCGAGTTATTCGAATTTCTGTTCAAATTTAGATGTAAATATTTATAGGGTTTTATTTTGATGCACAAGCTGTGTAAATTTTTTTTACACAATCCTTTTATAAAATTTAAAATCTAAATTACAAACCCTAGCAACCTAAACCCTAAACCATAAGCCCTAAACCCTAAACTCTAAATTCTAACCATAAACCTTAAATTACATACCCTACATACTAAACCCCTAAACCCTAACATAAAACCCTAAACCCTAAACCCTAAAATTAAAGGGCTTGTGTAAACTAAAGTTTACACAGCTTGTGCATCAAAGTATTTTTCATATTTATAATATTACGATACTAATTGGATACAGTTTACAGAGCGTCTTGAACATTTTCAAGGTCCTGAGCGGAAATTTAAAAATAGACTCGTATAGGATGAAACTAGGGGTGTTCATTGTCGGATATCGGATCGGATCCGATCCGGTTTTTTCGGATATCCGGGTTTTCGGATCGGCAATATAGTGATCCGTATCCGATCCGGAAAAAACCGGATATCCGGTTTTTCGGATACCGGATAATCGGATCGGATATTCGGATATCCGATTATCCGAAAACATAATTTGATTCAACTATTTTTTCGAATTTGAAGGTCGTATTTATGAAAATTTCAGAATTTCGAATATAACAAACAACAAATTGCTAAATATAACAAGATTCACATATATAAAAAATTCGATTTTTTAAATTTTCGGATATAACAAGCATCAAATTGTTAAATATAACAAGATTAATATTTAAAATAAATTAGATTTTCGGGTTTTCGGGTTTTCGGATAATCCGAAACTTGAAATATTGCGATCCGTATCCGATCCGGAAAATCTATAATCGGATCGGATACTCGATCCGAAAATAAAAATCGGATCGGATATCCGAATTTTCGGATCGGGTCAATGGATAATCGGATCGGATCAGTCGGATCGGATAATTTTGAACACCCCTAGATGAAACCATATCTCATTAATTTAAACAATTAATTTATTGTTTCATTAATAAATCATAGAAACTTGATTAGACTTTGTTAACCACATTATTTTTATTGTTTTTTAAAGATAATTTGCAGGAATTGAATTGTGGGTATGATATGTAGTTTGATTTTGAGTAACAAATAGTTATAATGTTATTATACTAATTGGATATAGTTTACAGAGCCGTCTTAAATATTTTCGGGGTCCTGAGCAAAAACTAAAAAATAGACTCGTATAGAATAAAATCATATCTCATTACTTTAAACAATTAATTTATTATTTCATAACTATAGAAACATGATTAAACTTTGTTAACCACATTACATTTATTGTTTTGTTAAGAAAATTTGTAGGAATTGAATTGTGGATATGATATGGAACTTGATTTTGAATAACAAATATAAAAATTTGAAGAATATTACACCATTTTTTACGTTAGATTGGAGAAGAATAACAAAGAGAATAATTAAACTTTGGGAATTAAAATTTAAGATTTCGGAAAAAGAATTAAATTATATTGTTAGATTAATTTATTCATTTAATAAATTAAAAAATATGTTTAAATCAATTCAAAAATAGAATTTAAAAAAAGATAATTAAGGGACTCGACTCGAACTTGGAAATTGATCTACTAATTACTAAAAACTTTTGTGTTATTCGAATATCATTTTACAACTCAAATTTTATTTGAAATTTGTTTAAATCGAATAAAAAAATTGATATTTTTTTCAAATTGAGTCAAATAATTACATTTGAATCTTAAAACTTAAAATACTAAAGTCTAAAGTCGAAGGGACTATGAAGTTTGTAAAGGGTGACTTTGTGTTATCTCCGTTTATTTATTTATTTTTCTTTCTTTTCTTGTTTGTTTACCTATAAAGTTGAAAGAGAAACAAAGAGGGAGAAATTAAATATGGAAGAAAATATGAAAAACAACATGGCAGACGTTCACTGATAAGAAAAAATTGAATATTTTAAATGAGATTATAAGGTAGTATATGTTGAAATTATTTTAAAATTTTTAACAAGACGGACACACCTTGTAGACATTACAATTGTATCTGAATCTCCTAAAATAAACATTAACCATTTTTTGTATGAGCTCACTTGTTGAGTTCATTCTATAATTGTTTTAAACAAATGTAACCGAAAAACTTGAAAATGAAATCATAATGATTATTTGAAACTTTGACAAAAAAAAGGCATATGAAAACAAAAATTGCCTAAATGCAGTATACTTTAGGCATTTTTTGTATATAGACCTAAATTATTTTTAATCTGAATCATATTGAATAATCTAATTTAATATTATTTTAAAGAATTGGAATCTAAAATAACGTGAATGAAATATCATAGAGCTTTTGTAATTAAGTGTGATAATTCTAATTTTCCTCAATTTCCCTTTTAAAAAAACCCTCAATTTTTTTTAAGGATAAATGTATTGTTATCAACCAAAGAAACAGTAAAAATTGTTACAAATCAACATCAAACCTATAAGAAAACAAACAAAAAATGAACTTCCATTCTATGCAAATTTGCATATTTACAGAATCATTTCTATCTATATATCTATGTTTTCTCAAATTTCATTGATGCTCTGGGCTTGATCGATCTGCCCACTCAAGGCGGTTCCTTCACATGGTCTAACCTCCGTGAAAGGCCATCTTTCAGCAAACTATAAGAAACTATACCCTTTCTACTTGCGAGCTTCATTACATTGAGAGTATATATATGTTCTAATGGGGTGTTACTTCGAGACTCAGCCATGGTGAAAAAGACAGTGCAATCTCATTTCAAGGATATCTATAACGAGTCACACACCATTCCTATCAGCAGCTTTGATTGCAATCTAAAATCTCTGAAAACAGAGTCTGCAAACAAGGTTGAAGTGCCTTTCACGATCAGCGAGATCCAACACGCACTGTTTACTATGGATGGTTCGAGAGCGTCGGGTCCGAATGGGTTTAATATGAAATTTCTCAAACGTATCTGGCCGAAACTCAAAGATGAAATACTATCCTTCTCCAGTCAGTTTTATAGTGGAGAGGTTAAGAATCTCTCGTTTAATCATTCATTTATTGTCTTAATTCCCAAGAATATGGCTCCGTCCTCCATGAAAGACTACCGCCTAATTAGTATAGTGGGATGTGTTTACAAACTATTGGCTAAGGTCTTGGCTTTGCAGCTTAACTGGGTTATAGAGGAAGGTATTGGAGAGTATCAGTTTGCGTTCAGCCCTGGCAAACAAATCCCCGACTGCTTTTTAATCTCTAACGAAATTATAGACCACCAAAAAATGAGGTCTGGAAGGGGTTATTTTTAAACTATGAAGCACGGGTACGCCTATGTGAGGCCGTCCCGCGTCCCCGATACGTTGCCGGGACGGGGACGGTGCGGGGACGCCGTAGAGACGTCTCGGGGACGTCTCAAAAATACCGGGTATGGTTAAAATTACATCGGGTACGGTCAAAGGAGGTTGGGGACATTTCGAGGACGTACCCTTCATTTTTTGCTTAAAAAATTATAAAATTAACCCCCAATTTAAATCCCCAATTTTAAGTCTACCCTAATTTGTTTATTTGGAAGTTGGAACTCGTCTCTGTCGCTCTCAACTTTTCTATCTGAGTCATTACATGCAACTTTTCAACGTCGGGGACACAAGGCCGGCGCCAGATTCTTCTTGGACGGCGACAAAGTTCCGATCAGCCCCATCAATCTCTTCAAGTATTTTTTTCTTTACTATTTTTGTTGCTGCTATTCGTGTTTTTTGTTTCCAATCTCCATTTCCATTTTTTAGTGTTTTTTCCAATCTCCATTTCCATCAATCTCTCCATTTTTTAGTGTTGTTGCTGCTATTTTTTTTACATAGATGGTCACCCACCGAACCTGAAAAAAAAACATATTGGACAGCAACCTTGGATATTGCTTCTCCCTTGCCTTGCTTATTGCTTGGTAATTTGGTTGGTAATTTAGTTTTGTTTTGGTTAGACCTAAAATTCTAATGCTGTGAAGTGGGCACTATCGAATAATGGGCAGTAGGTCTGCTGCAGTACTGTATTTTGTTTAAATTCTTGGTCATTGCATCGATAGTTGTTAGAGAAATTTCTTGTCCTTACTATGTTTCATGTGTTTTGCAACGATTATGTTTCTAGGACATTTGATCAAGTTTTTTTAATCTAGTTTCAGAACCAGAATCTTGATGTATTTTACCTTAACAAATCAAGTTCAGATTTTTTTAAAGTATCATACAGAGCAAAACCTTTCATGAGATTGAAGTTTGGTTCTTTATGTTTTTTGCTTAGACAAGTAACGCCGACTTACTGAATGAGAAACTTTCTTATTGTTATAAACATTATCCGTGTAACGCTTTTTGAATGAGAAACTTATGCTCCAACTAAACTAAAAAATCTATTATCAAAAAAATCATGATTCTTTATGAACTTGAGTACATCGTAGTAAGCATAGCTGGTATGTTGCCTTAATGACTTGAAAATGCCTATAACACTTTAATTGTACCTTTAATTTTCGCATATAGTTACTGAATCTTTAGCAAATGTCCTGTTTGCAACTAGCTTTTTTGTTAGATTTCAACATTTATGATATTGTCAGTTTATTAAAATGCCTATAACACTTTAAGCGTACTTTTAATTTCTCGATTGCACTTATGGTATTAATCTTGACATTGTTTATCATGATTTTCTTTTTTTAACTGTTATTTTTTTAATGTTAACAGTTGAATTAGTTAAAATATGGCATCCCAAAGTGGTGATGAGCCTAATTTTGCTAGTCGTGGAACTGGAAGTGCTAGCGGGAGTGGATCGATTTTATCGGTACAAAATGACAATTCTTCTCCACTATAGAATTACGTGACAAAATTGGAAAAATGGGGGGGCTACTGGAGGAACTTGGAATTACCGATGTAATATTTATGGTGAAACTCGTAATGGAAGTTATACTAGAGTGAAGGCCCATTTGCTTCAAATTTCAGGAGAATGGGTTGTAATTTGCAAGAAAGTGACTAAAAGCCAAAAGCTTGAGATATTGACGTTGTTAGAGGAATGGGAGAAGAGAAAGAAACAAGGAGCATCTAGAGAAGTTCCCTTGCCTAGTCAATCTCAAAGTGGAATTGCAATTGAATCTTCTTCTAAAAAGAGAAAATCCAACTTATCACCTATTGCTAAATAATTCAACATGAATGTGAGGGCTCAATTAGATGAAGAAATTGCAAGAATGTTTTATACCGGTGGGTTGCCCTTCAATCTTGCTAGGAATCTTCATTATCAAAGGGTTTTTACTTTCGTTGCAACTCACGACATAGGCGGTTATGTGCCCCCTAGTTACAATAAGTTGCGAACCTCATTGCTCTTCCAAGAGAAGAATAATGTTGAGAAGCTCTTACAACCAATTAAAGCAACTTGGCAAGAAAAAGGAGTGACTATTGTGTGCGATGGTTGGAGTGATCCAACAAGAAAGCCTGTCATTAACTTCATGGCTACTTCCGAAAATGGACATATGTTTCTCAAGACTATAAATTGTTTTGGTGAAGTTAAGGATAAATTCTTCATTGCTAATTTGATGAAAGAAGTGATTGATGAGGTAGGTCACCAAAATGTGGTGCAAATTATTACTGATAATGCAGCTAATTGCAAGGGAGCAGGAGAGATTATTGAGAGCATGCATCCTCACATCTATTGGACACCATGTGTTATCTATACTCTTAATCTTGCATTGAAGAATATTTGTTCGGCAAAAAACATCGAGGGAAAAGAGGAAACATATGACTTGTGCAATTGGATTACAGAAATTCATGGGGATGCTGTACAAATCAAGAATTTTATCATGAACCACAATATGAGGTTGGTAATCTTTCAGAAATTTAGTCCTCTTAAGTTGCTTTCAGTTGCTGATACTCGTTTTGCCTCGATCATTGTGATGCTTAAAAGGTTTAAGCTCATCAAACGAGGACTTCAAGCAATGGTGATAAGTGATGAATGTGCTTCTTATAGAGAGGATGACGCGGGAAAGGCAAACTTGGTGAAGGAAAAGCTTGTGAGTGATGATTGGTGGGATAAGGTGAGTTACATCATTGATTTCACAATGCCTCACTATGACATGCTTAGAGTATGCGATACCGATAAACTATGCCTTCATTTGGTATATGAGATGTGAGATTCTATGATTGAAAAGGTGAAGCTTGAAATTTACAAGAAGGAAAATCGTGGCCCTTCAGACTTTAGTTCTTTTTATCATGTTGTTTACGAGATTTTTATAGCTCGTTGGACGAAGAGTTATACTCATCTCCATTGCCTAGCTAACTCATTAAATCCAAGGTATATAATCTTATTAGTTTTTTAATTTTAAATTTTAGTTCCTTTATATAAATATTTTTTAAAATGTTGTAGGTTTAATAGTGATGGTTGGTTAACCGAGGATCTTAGTAGGGTTGCTCCTCATAGAGATGGTGAAATATCTCGAGAGAGAATGAAGTGCTTCCGTAGGTTATTTCCAAATGATGATGATTATGACAAAGTCTTGGATGAGTAGGCCAATTTCTCACTTAAGAGTGGACCTTTTGAAGATTTAATTTCTCTTACAAAGAGGTATTCTTCGGATCCGAAAAGTTGGTGGACTAACTTTGGTGCCGAAACTCTTTTGCTCCAATCTTTGGCTTTCAAAGTGCTTGGACAACCTACTTCATCATCTTGCTGTGAAAGAAAACTGGAGTACTTATTCTTTCATCCACACACTTAGGAGGAATAAGTTAAATCCAAGTCGTGTCGAAGATTTGGTTTATATCCACTACAACCTCCGACTTTTATCAAGGAATTCTAGTCAATATGGGGATGGGAAAACCAAGATGTGGGATCTTGGTGGAGATGCATTCGATTCACTAGGAGATGTGGGCTATTTGGAGTTTGCGGAACTTTCACTCGATGAACCAGATTTGGAGAGTGAATTAATCTTGGAGGATGTTAACAATGATTGATTAATCATTGTTATTTTGTTTCTTGCACTCTTTTACGGATTTGCATGATGTGAACTATGTTGTTTTGAAGTTTTGATGTGATTTTGTTTGTTGTTGAATTATGTAACCGGATTATGCATTTTGTTTGTTTGTTGTTGAACAATGTAACTGGATTATGCATTTTATTTGTTTGTTGTTGAACAACATAACCAGATTATGAATTTTGTTTGTTTGTTGTTGAACAATGCAACTTGATTATGAATTTTGTTTGTTTTGTTGTAATTTTCTTAAATCCTTTGATGTGATTGTGTTTGTTATTCAACAATATAACATGTTATTAAGGTCATTTGGCATTACCATTTTCTTTATTTTTTACCTTATTATATTATGAATTTTAATTATTATATATATATATATATATTAAATTTTATTTTATTTTTGCCGTCCCCGTACCCAGTAATTTTGGAAATTGCCGTTTCTCGTCCCCATCCCCGTATCCGTATCTGTGCAACTTAGTTTTTAAAGCAGATTTTCGTAAAACCTATGACTCGGTAGATTGGAATTTCTTAATTTTCATCATGGATAAAACGAAGTTTGGCAAATTATGGTGTTTGTGGATTAAATTTTGCATCTCTAAAGTCTCAGTTTTGGTATTGGTTAATGGATCACCCACTAATTCTTTATCAATCAATTGTGGCCTCCGATAGGGATATCCCCTCTCTCCACTTCTCTTCAACATTGTCACGGAAGCACTCAGCTCGATGCTATCTAAAGCGGTTGAAATAGGCTTCTTTTTTTTTTGGTTCAGTATTGTCAGCAATTCGAAGGTCATTTCTCACCTTCACTTTGTCAATGACTTGAACCTATTTAGCGAAGCAAATAAAAATGGTATTCGCAACATTGTTCGATTATTGAGGGGTTTTGAACTCGCTTCCGAGTTGCGATTGAATCTTAAGAAATCCAAACTTCTTGGCGTCAATTTAGATAACAGAATAGTGGAACAATGAGATTCCTTAATATCTTGCAAAAGTGAGTCTTTGCCCTGCACCTACTTGGGATTGCCATTGGGCCATTGTAAGAACGATATCCATATTTGGTTATTAATTGTGGAGAGGGTCAAATCAAAGCTAGCTGGTTGGAAATCAAAGTCATTGTCTTTCGAGGGCCGGATCACACTAGTAAAATTGGTGCTTTCTAATCTCTCCTTTTTCTTCATATCCATTTTCCTATGCCAGAAACCATAAATTGTTGGGAAACGTCGGTACACCCCTTGGCGCAGCGGAAAAATTATTCGACGATTACCTCTAGAGATCCATGTACGAGGAATGAATTCGGGGTGAAAGGGATGAAACATTATTGTTGAGTGTGTAAAAGTTCTATTATTTACACCCTTTTTAACCCATATTTCTGCTGCATTCAAGCATTATTCATTGCATTTAGGTTAGTTTACAGCAAAACATCACAAATATATTAAAGGCACAGATTCTACTAAGAATGGCTATGTAACCCCCCTAGACCCGCCTATGCGCTACTACGGATCTTAGGAAGTCACATTAGGGTCACAAGAGCGACCCACAGTGAAAAATACACATGAAAATATTTTTCTTTCCCAAAACACTTATTAAACTGTAAAGTCAACTTCTGTTTAAAATACAATTCCGGAAAATCATTTAAACACATAACAAAAATTTCAGAAAGTATTTTACAGACACTGACATGAAACAATACATGACATACATGCCCACTAACTATACAGTACCGTACTCCAGAGGCAACGCCGAGGGAACTCCGAACATTGATGTCAAACATTATACCATGCTATAAACTTTTAACCTGCGATGGTAAAAACAACGTGAGCTTGGAAAAGCTCAGTAATACAGAACTACCAGAAGATGCTATAAGTTCATGCAAACATATGGTAGGCATAACATTTTCATGATGATCCGAGAAGTGACATTCCTCATTTCCTTTCCGTTATTTCAGGGTAATGTTATACTTGAGATTAATGGTACTTGTTATTTATTTATTTAATAATCGAGTAACAAACGGGAATTATACAAGTTGATAGATTACGAAGATGAAAACGAATTTAAAGTCTAGTGTGTCCCCAAAAGTGCATATCATATAGGCATAAATGCATACCAATCATATCATGAGAACACATAACAATTCAATGCAAATGTTCAAGTGCATGCAATGGTTTACAAGTAACTACCCTCCAACCTTACACCAATATGCAGCCCCCCAAAACTGCATCCATAAGGACTTACCCTAGGCCCGATGGGCATAGGTGCCACCTAAGGGGATGCCTTAGGTCCATAAGGACTTACCCTAGGCCCGATGGGCATAGGTGCCACTCAAGGGGAGACCTTGAGTCCATAAGGACTTACCCTAGGCCCGATGGGCATAGGTGCCACCTAAGGGGATGCCTTAGGTCCATAAGGACTTACCCTAGGCCCGATGGGCATAGGTGCCACTCAAGGGGAGACCTTGAGTCCATAAGGATTTACCAGCTTGATCAGGGCTGTACCAACAGAGACTTCATATCATAACCCAACAGTATACCCCAGATGACAATCAGTATTCAGATTTCAGACATGAGTAACATAATACATGTGACAGACGTATTCTATTCAGAGTATCAGAAACAGAAGATTCATGATTTTGACAGATAAATGGGCATACTATCGAGCATAACAGACATTTTCATCATTCATCATGCAAACAGATTGTACCATCATAGGTCAAGCTAACAGATCATACTATTAAGTTCATCAGACAGTCAGACAATATCATCATAGATCAAGCCATCACATAACAAGTATGCATATTGAGCAGACATACATCAAGTAGGCAGAAAATGTATCATATATCAAGTTCATCAAACATAATATTATTCATGATTAAATTATTATACAATCCAATCAACAGAATATAACACACATGGAACACACTAGGTGAGACAGATCATATCTTGGAGATACTTGACATTTACGGAATGGGCATATTAAACTTTTGACAGTTTGAACAGATTTCTGAAACGTGACCCCTATTAAAAGGGGTTCATACTAACGGTTTAGCCCAATTATTTAGGAGGGGATACATCAGGATCTTGAGAGTTTAGGCATATCATGAGTGATTTAGCCATTTAAGCCTACCAGGGGCATTATGGTCATTTCAACGTTCATGGACATTCTGGTAATTATACCAACATTGAAAGCAATGGTTCACAGAACTCAGGTATCCCATTTGATCATTAGTTTTCTAACCGGACATTAAAAAATTTCTAAATTTAAGTCTTTTAAATTATCAGATATTTTCAGTGATGTTCCAATTATTTAGGCTATCATGGCCTCTTAGTTATTTGACTGCCATGACGACAATTTATATTATGGCACAATCATATCAGAACGAAAGTTATAATTCTCAGGGGCTCTAACAATTTATTATATCTCCAGAATTTGTTTAATGCGGCGTAACCCAACTTGACAACGCTTACCAACGTTCAGATATGGGTAATTAGCGTGCATCAGAACTTAACACTGACTGAATTGTATGTCTGAACAGTCGCCCTCATACTTTACTATACGGTTTAGCTTTGAGCAATCGAACATACAATTTATGCGAATCTTCCTATCTTACATCGATATAGTGAGCGATGGGCATACACATGTCGTATTTCTCAACACTTAGGGGAACCTTAGCTATTTAAGTCTTATTAATAAATCCAGAATTTCGTCAAATACACAGTTAGCGATTAACTCATGAGGGTATTTCGGTTATTTTAAACTAAGATAAATCTACCATTTCTTTCTGAATTACCATTTGGTACTTCCATCATTCACGTACTTAGCGAGATTAAGTCGTCCTAATTCTCCGGCCCTTTACAGACGATTCATTCATTACAGAACTTGAGGGTATAGCGTCATTCAAATTAATCAGACATTTCGGTGCTTGAGGGCATTATCGTCTTTTTTGGTCATTACGATCATTCTCATTTAATTTACGTATTACTGTCATATGGATCGGCTTAGGATTTCAACAATGTTTCTAGAAAATTTCTCATTCATGTGTTATACAGAGTTTGAGGGATTATCCAAGTTTGTATCACACGTATTGCATAATGATGCCGAAGTCTTTTCATTAAAACATACTTCTTGGGTAGTATAAATTGCATAATCAGGACGGATGCAGATTTTAGGTCATTTCCTTTATCAGAGGGGTAGTTTAGGCATACTTATGCTCTAAGGGTATTTTCGTAATTTCATAACCAATATCTCATACTCCGCATTCTGAACATTGGTTCTTAGACACCATTGATAGAGTTTCAGATTTAACTGTATTATTATTATTCTTATTATTAGCACTTTCGACACTCATGATCTATTAATATTCTTATCCGAGTATTTTACTCTTACTGACTCTCATACTTATTTTCCGTATTGAATTCGGCTTAAGCAAAGTTCACAAAACACTCATCATAAGCATGCATGCTTTAACCAGATATCAACATGTACATAAAGCATACAAGGGGTAGTAATGTATTACCTTAACTCCGAGCTACATCAGTCGATTCAAGATACGACATTCGAATACCCTCGAACTCAGATTTAACATCCCACAACCACGCGAATATGAAGATATGTGAATACCTTCAATTAAACAAAATCCACAGTAAATCCTTAATCACACAGCCTTTAAACTGAACAAGAAACGTATAAGCATTTTTGGGTTCAAGATCAAATTCAGAGGCTTTCGGGTCGGAATTTTGCGAAATGGGGTTCAAAAACGGACTCAGGACGTCGAAAAACATAAGGTATGGCTTTTCAGAAAATTTTGACTTTCTGGTCAAAGTCAACGCTGACGTCAGCAGGTCAACAGGGTCAGAGTCAACGCTGACGTCAGCAGGTCAACGCTGACGTCAGCAGTCAACTGGTAAGGGTCAATTGAGTGAACTCGGGCTGACTCGGACGAGTTGACTCGACTGACTCGAACGAGTTGACTCAGGCTGACTCGGGTTGACTCGGTTCGGGTTTTCGGGTCGGGCAAACGGGTCGGGTTTGGGCAGATGGTTCACTGGCTCGGGTTTTGGGTCGGTTCAGACCGGTTTGAACCCGATTTACTTACCCCAACAGACCTCAGATCTATACTGACCGACCGGTCACCGGAAAACCTCGCCGGTGACCCCCAAAGGTCCATTTTCCCAAATCCGAAAAAAAATGCTCAACACTGTCGTGGCTCCGATGACGGTCTGAACGGTGGCCGTTCGTTGTCCGGCGACATGGGTTTTGCTCGGCTCATCACAGGGGGCTCAGATCTGACAGCCGTGTGACGAAAAGGCGATGGAGACGGCCGGAAAACTTAAATATTCGAAGCGAAAAACCCTAGGTTCGTCGAACCATTGAAGCACGATTGCCGGCGATCGGGACGTCAGCTGTGCGAGTGGTTGGTACGGTGGTGGTCGGAACGATAAGGCGGTCTCGGAGATGACGGTCGTGCACGCCACGTCACGGCGGTGGCTAAGATCGGCGGCAACAGCAGGTGAACGATACAGGTTTGGGAGAGAAGCTTCCAGATTCAAAGATGGGTTTTTTTTCATTAATGGGGGTTGAAGGTGGATAGGTTGTCTGACTTTTAATTATTATAGGTTCAGACATATCAAACAATGGTTAACATTAAATCGGGGGTAGACTAACACTAAGAGTAACCTTAGCTCAGATGGTTAAGGCTTTTACATATTAACCCAAAGGTCGTGGGTTCAAACCCCAAAGACACCAATTCCTTTTTTTTCTTTTTTTTTTCAACATTCATTTTTCTTGGGGTGTTACAGGCTATTTTTGCAGGTTACCGCCGTAGCAGACGGTGAGGGCAGGCGCTGGGCAGAGAAGCAGAAGAGCTGAACTGGACAAGCAAACAAAGAGGACGATGCTGCCATGGTTGCTGTCGTGACAGCAGAGGACGACAGCAGTTTTGAGGAGAAGAAGCAAAGTGGACCTCGACAGATAGAGAAAATTCAGCCCGTTTGTCGTGTGAAAACCTCATATTTTTCCAAGCCCCAGATCAAAAGATATGTCAAGCCCAAAGTTCAAGGCGGGAAAATCCCAAGCAAGAAGATGACGGCTGGAAAGTAGATTCCTTGAAGATTTAGTCTTTATTAGAATCATACTTTCAATTAAAGTTGTATTCTTGCTAATTTAGATAACTTGAGCCCAAAGCTTATATAAGGGCATGTATTTTAACCTAGGGCATATCCTCATAACCGATTACCCTAGCTTCTTCCCAAATTCTAGCTGATTTCCTGCCCTCGACATGTTCTAAATTCCCCCTAGGGCCACGAGTTGATTTGTAAAGTAGTTGCAAGGGTTGTTTTGTTTTAGGAATTTTCAGTTCAATAAAATAAACGTCAAGTTCTCTTATTTTGGTTATTAACATCTTGCAAGAGCATCGGGAGAGTTAAGTATACGAAAGAAATAAGAGCAAGTTCTCTAGTTTATAGTTGAACTATCTCGGGCCTAGGGATAGGACGAGGTTAAGTGGCTAAAGAAGAATTCATACATATCGATGTTCATCCTTCGATTCACGCCGGGAGGTATCATCAAGACGTGATCATCGACAGACTTGGACCTAGGGATAGGCCAAGGCAGATCTGGGATTCTTGCCAAACTTGAAAGTACTGAGTTGAGTGTTTACTGCTGCGACAATCAACAGACTGCTGCCGCGACAGGTGCTGCCGCGACGGACGCGATGACAGAACTAGATTTCCTAAACTCTACAATACCTGTACTACTGAGCAATTCAATACCAGCCCATTCTCTCTATCTTGATATTTCTACTCTTTTATTTACGTTTACTCTATTATTCTCGTGACAACTTTCTCAAATATTTTCTTTACTTTCGTGCAGTGAATTAAGGTGAAGCTATTAGCCCAATCCCTGTGGAGACGATATCCGATACTTCGTATCACTTTACTACTTGCGTCGTGTATACTTGCACTACCATTGTGATAGACTATTTTACACGCAACAAGTTTTTGGCGCCGTTGTCGGGGATTGGCAACATAACTCTACCATTTCTTTTACTGCACTTTTTGTTTTTATTTTGTTTTTATTTTTCTGTTTTTCTTTGGTGCATTCAACTCTTGCTTTTCACAAGTTTTCTTGTTTATGCGCAGATCGAATCGAGGTAAAGATCCTGAGTATCCATTAGATCCGGAAATCGAACGATCATTCAATCTCAAGAAACAACTTCGTCACTTACTAGCCAGGAACGAGTACCTTGAAGAACAGCTAGAGAAGATGGCCCACAATGGAAACGACCCGCCTGTCGACGATATTATACCACCTGCCGGCAACCCTGCTGCCGCTGCCGGACGACAGTCCTGTCGTGACTACATGTTGAACGATCATGTAGAACTGGAAACCACGCTGCCGGATATAGATGTTGACAACTTCGAGCTGAAACCTGTTATGTTTAGTATGATCAACAATGCTGGGCAGTTTAGTGGTGCTGTTACAGAGGATTCTAGGGAGCATCTAAAAACGTTCCAGGAGATCTGTGGTTCGTTTAGACTGCCAGGAGTTAATCCGAAGATATTTAGGCTTCGGTTATTTCCCCATTCATTGACGAGCCGATGCACGAAGCCTGGGACAGATTTACTACTCTTCTACGGAACTGCCCAATGTATGGATTCCCCGTCTGGAATCAGGTAACTAAGTTTTATAATGCTGCCAACTTACAAACTCATATTCGAATTGATTCAGCATCAAACGGACTATTATTGGATAAAGATCCGGACGAGGCGATGCAAGTATTGAAAAATTTGGCCAAGAATGAGGAGCAGTTTCCGACAGCAAGAAGAGGGGGTAAACGGGTACTAGCTGTCAAGGATTATGAAGCCGACAACACGATGAAATCACAAGTAGCATTCCTTACTAAATTAATGAAAAAGTTATTGAATGATGATGCACAACATGGATTTGCTGTTGAGGAAGTATGTGAAATCTGTGAGGGAAATCATAGTTTGGATGAGTGTCCTATACAGTTAGAAGAGGGAAAATATGTTGGAAACTACAAGCCAAATTACAATTCCAACAACTATAATCCCAACTGGAGAAAGGATCCCAATTTTTCATGGAGCAATCCTAATAATGCCCTGAATCCTCAAGCACACAATCAAAATCAGGGAGGACCTAGATTGCTGACGCGACAGCAACTACCGCCGCAACTACCACCGCAGCAGCAACATCAGCCACCAGCTGCCGCGAGCAGTATACTGGAACAGACTCTGGCCACTTTTATGTCTCAGACAGGTACTTATATTGAGAATATGAATCAGTTTGTCAAGAAAATAGAGACATTCATGGATAAAACAGAGATGCGGATGACGAATCATGAAGCTACTCTGAAATCTTTGGAGACACAAATGGGTCAGGTTTCCGAACATATTAAGCCAAGGCAGGCTGGAGGATTCCCTAGTAATACTGAAAATGCTAGGCAGCCCACACATGAGCAATGTAAGGCCATTACTACTAGGAGTGGGAAGAAACTACCAGGGCCGGAAAAAGAAGCTGATGCAGTAAGAAAACCAGCCTTTGACAGACCTGCCGAGGAAGCTGCCCCGACAAGTAATAAACAAACTGTTGCCGATGAGCCTGTCACGACAGCAGAAGCGACAGAGGAGAAAACTGATGAACGCAAACCTCCTCAGATTCGTATGCAGTGGGAAGGACGTATTGCTGATTATCGTCTCCCACCTCCTTTTCCTCAACGGTTACAGCAAGCAAAGCAAGAATCTCAACTCAAAAAGATTTATGATATTTTTAAGCAGGTTCATATTAATATCCCGTTGTTGGATGCCGTTAGGGAGATGCCCGGTTACGCCAAGTTTCTCAAGGATGTCATGTCAAAGAAATATAAACTTGGGGAATTTGAAATAGTAAAGATGACAGAAGGTTGCATTAGTATTCTTCATCGGCAGCCACCCCAGAAAAAGAAGGATCCGGGGAGCTTCATCATACCTTGTGTAATCGGAGATAAATATGTGGGTAAGGCACTTTGTGATCTTGGTGCTAGTGTTAATTTAATGCCAAAATCTGTTTTTCAGAAATTAGGTATTGGAAAGGCGCGGCCCACGACAGTAACTCTGCAACTGGCAGACCGCTCTTATGTTCATTCAGAAGGAAAAATCGAAGATATTCTGGTAAGAGTGGATAAATTTATATTTCCTGCTGACTTTCTTGTTTTAGATTGTGAGGCAGACGAAAACGCACCAATCATCCTTGGGCGACCCTTCTTAGCCACGGGAAGATCACTGATTGATGTGGAGAAAGGAGAACTCACCATGCGAGTGAATGATCAAGAGATTAAGTTGAATGTTCTCCAAGCTATGAAGTATGCTGATGCAGACGAGGAATGCAAGGCTATCACTGAAGTTACCCTTGATCAACCCTGCATCAGGTCGGGCTGTCACGACATAAAAATTGGTCACTACCGCGGCAGCCACCTATAGGACTGTCACGACGGCACTGACGACAACAACTCCTCTGAATCCGATACATCTGATACTGAAGATCAGGAGAAGGTAAACTGGATAGGCGATCGTCCAGGTAAGTTATTCGAACCTTTAAATTATACTTCGGATAACCATGCAATCCAAAAGCCATCTACTGTTGAGCCACCTGCCTTAGAACTGAAGCCCCTGCCAGGGCAGCTAAAATATGCTTTTCTTGGTTCAAATGATACGTTGCCCGTAATCATCTCTTCTAAGCTGCCACAGGAACAGGAACGGCAGCTAATAGGGATGCTGCGGCAGCACAAGAAGGCAATTGGATGGACGATAGCTGATATTCAAGGCATTAGTCCGGCGTTATGCATGCACAAAATCCTTTTAGAGGAAGATCATAAGCCGACTATAGATGCCCAAAGGCGGCTAAACCATGCGATGAAAGAGGTGGTTCGTAAAGAGATAATCAAATGGTTAGATGCTGATATTATTTACGCCATCTCTGACAGCAAATGGGTGAGCCCGGTGCAATGCGTTCCCAAGAAAGGAGGAATGACTGTGGTGACCAATGAAAACAACGAGTTAATCCCAACCAGGACTGTGACCGGTTGGAGGATTTGTATGGACTATCGGAAACTTAACAAAGCTACCCGAAATGACCATTTTCCTTTACTCTTTATTGATCAAATGCTTGATAGATTAGCGGGTAAACCTTACTATTGTTTTTTTATGGTTATTCAAGTTATAATCAAATTGCTATCGCACCGGAGGATCAAGAAAAGACGACTTTCACATGCCCCTACGGAACGTATGCTTTTAGGAGAATGTCGTTTGGATTATGCAATGCACCCGCCACCTTCCAAAGGTGCATGATGACCATATTCTCCGATATGGTAGAGGACTTCCTTGAAATTTTTATGGATGATTTTTCAGTCTTTGGTGACGATTTTGAGAGCTCCCTCGGCAATCTACAAAAGGTACTTGAAAGATGTGAAAAAGCAAACCTAGTTTTAAATTGGGAAAAATGCCACTTTATGGTGGATGAAGGGATAGTCCTTGGCCATAAGATCAGCTACCGTGGGATAGAAGTCGACATGGCCAAAATAGAAGTGATCGAAAAGTTGCCGCCGCCAACCACAGTCAAGGGTATTAGAAGTTTCTTGGGACATGCTGGTTTTTATCGGAGATTCATTGCAAATTTCTCAAAAATCACCAAGCCCCTATGCCATCTTTTGGAGCAGAACCGACCCTTTAACTTTAACGAAGAATGTACTGAAGCATTCAAGGTTCTGAAGGAAAAACTGGTAACAGCCCCAATAGTACAGCCACCAGACTGGACACAGCCATTTGAGATCATGTGTGATGCTAGTGACTATGCTGTCGGGGTAGCACTTGGGCAGCGGAGAGACAAGTTATTTCATGTCATATATTATGCTAGTAAGACACTGAATGATGCCCAAGTGAACTACACTACCACAGAAAATGAGTTATTAGCTGTGGTGTTCTCCATTGACAAGTTTCGTTCTTACATACTTGGAACGAAGGCAATAGTGCACACAGATCACTCTGCCCTGAAGTATTTGTTCGCGAAAAAGGATGCAAAGCCTCGATTGATACGGTGGATCCTGCTATTGCAAGAATTCGACCTTGAAATCAAGGACAAAAAAGGGAAAGAGAATCAGGTGGCAGATCACTTGTCAAGGTTGGAGAAGGGACAGAGTCTACCAACAGATGAGACAAACATACTGGAGACCTTCCCAGACGAGCAGCTCTTTGCTGCCACAATCACTGCCGCGACAGCCATGGCGGCATGTAAGTCTTCTGAACTCCCCTAGTATGCTGATTTCGTTAATTTTATAGTTAGCGGAATAATTCCTTCTGATCTTAATTATCAAGCCAGGAAGAGGTTTCAAAATGATGTTAAGCATTATTATTGGGACGAACCTCTTCTTTTCAAAATATGTGCATATCAGGTTATAAGGAGGTGTGTACCACAAGAAGAGCAAGAAGACATTCTTCATCACTGCCATGCTTCACAGTATGGAGGTCACTTAGGAGGTAACAAAACTGCTGCCAAGGTGCTGCAGTCAGGGTTTTATTGGCCGTCACTGTATAAAGATGCACAAATCTTCTACAAGAGCTGTGACAGGTACCAAAGGACAGGAAACATCTCAAGGAGAAACGAGATGCCGCTGCACAACATTCTAGAAGTCAAAATCTTCAACGTTTGGGGGATTGATTTTATGGGACCTTTTCTATCTTCATGTGGAAATCTATACATCCTCCTGGCAGTAGATTATGTCTCTAAGTGGGTTGAAGCTATCGCAACTCAAAAGAATGATGCCAAAACAATCCAAAGATTTTTACACAAAAAAATGGTGTCAAGCATCGGATCGCGACAGCATATCACCCATATACCAATGGACAAGCTGAAATATCTAATAGGGAAGTTAAGAACATTCTTGAGAAGATGGTTAAGCCAACTAGGAAAGATTGGTTTTTACTCATCAATGATGCGTTATGGGCATATAGGACAACTTTTAAGACTCCATTGGGCATGTCTCCATACCGATTGATTTATGGGAAGACATGTCACCTACCTGTCGAGATAGAGCACAGAGCATACTGGGCAATCAAGGTAGTGAATATGGACTTGGACATGGCAGGACAGAAAAGGCTGTTAGATCTGAACGAGATTGAAGAAATACGGACAATGGCCTACGACAATGCAAGAATCTACAAGGAGAAAACTAAGAAGTGGCATGACAGGAAGTCGCTGCCACGACAGTTCTGCCCAGGGCAGCTTGTATTGTTGTTCAATTCTAGACTGAAACTTTTCCCAGGAAAACTGAAATCTAGATGGTCTGGCCCATTCCAAGTCGTACAAGTTTTTCCTCATGGTGCCATCACAATCCGATCATTAAAAGACGGGCACCAATTCAAAGTCAACGGACAGCGCCTCAAGCATTATCAGGGGACTGAAGCCCCAGGAATGCAGGAAGTGGTTACCTTAGGAGATGCCCCACCTGGCATCCCTAATTTAACCTAAATTTTATTTTTATTTATTTTTATTATTTACTATTTATTAGGAAATAAGGTTTATTTTATTCAATTAATGTTTTTATGTTTATTGTTTTTAGGAAATAAAGGAGTCAAGAAGAACAGGAGAAGTGAACTCAGCCCACCACCCATCCATCAGCCCAACAAAGCCCAATATTGAAGCCTGTCGTTCCAGCTACCGCGACAGACACGAAAAAGACAGGTTGTCACCATGCTGTCACGACAGACGCGGAAACATGTGACAGACGCGTAACAGACACAGAAACGCGTGTCAGACACGCTAAAGCTCGACAACCGCCCCGTTATTCGCGCCTGCCATTACAGCTTCAACGGGCAGCAATTCCTCTTCTATAAAACCCCGTTTCATTTTCATTTTCACTCACTTCTGCCTTTCTTACTTGCTCTCCATCTTCAGTTTTCATTTGCTTTCTTTTACTTTTCACAACCCTTGCACTAACATGTCTTCTAGAAAAACCCGCCGCAATGCTGCCTCTACTTTCTCACCGGCAGCAACTCCCCCACAATCCTTTGCAACCAGAGATCTGTGGGAAGAACGAGGCTTCATTTATACTCCAAAGGCAAAAAATCTAGGCCTCAAGCCTTTCATCGCCAGGAAGATTAGAGCTCTACTATGGCAATCATTTGCGGAGCAACCAGAGGAGATGAACGAGACGCTGGTGAGAGAATTTTATGCTGCCATCAGCAGTAAAACGACGATAGCAGTGACTGTCAGAGGGAAAGAGGTGCCGTTCACAGCCGAGCACATCAACTCTTTATATGGCCTCTACATAGGCCCCAATGATGACGCACACCAGGAGTTCCTCGACACCTTGGATGATGCTGCCTATGACACTGTCACGGCAGAACTGACGGCAGAGGAAACCAAATGGAATACAAGCCGGAAAAATCCACACACGGTGAAGAGGGGGCAGCTGCTGCCGGAGGCAAAACTATGGAATGCCTTTATCAAAAAGAGGATTATGCCGTCGTCACACCATACAATCGTTGACCAGCAAAGGTTAGCCTTAATACACTCTATTTTAAACGAACGACCCATTAATGTGGGTAGTTATATGCGAGAGAGTATTTTGGAAATTGCACATCGACCGTCAGGCCTTCTTTTCCTCCCCTACCTCATCACGTCCCTCTGCGGCGGTCATAATGTGCCGGAAGCCGACACCGATTTCATAGTGAAAGGATGGGGTTGGACAGAAAATAATATCATCAGCCTCATGGAGCTGACAGTGGCAACCCCTCTCTCATCTTTCAACCCCGCTGCCGCCCCAGCTGAATCATCAGAGCAGCCAAATCCTGAACCTACCGCCGCAGCTGCTCCGACAAACCCCTCCAATCAGATCCTAGCTGCCATTCAAAGGATGGAGGACAGACAGTTGGGCCTCACGACATTCATGAAGGACTTTGCCGCATCCACGGTAAATTTTATTCAAACTACTTTAAATTTCCCTGATGTTGTTTTCCCCACCTTCCCTGCCCACTACTTCACTGTCCCCGCCCCTATCCACACACTTACACATGCTGCTACCCCACAAACACCATCTGTCGCCTCCATGCCATCGCCTGCCCCGACGGCAGCCGGCAACACCCATGCCGAAACATCTGCTTGAGGAACAAAGCGACCAGTGCCCTCGGATGACCTTGTTGCCTTTGTTGCTGGGTTCTCTTCCTCCTTCGTCTGGGCAGACATCGACGATGAACCCTCTATTCAGAGGAACCTGTCGGAGGAATTTACACCAGTAAAGAGGCAGAAAAGAATGGCAGATAAGAAAACTCTGCCAAAAGCCAGCAGCAGCAGTGACAGCAACGGCAGCAGCTCTGACATTCAGGTTGTACAACAACCACCCCAGCCCACCCCAAGAGCCAAAATCCGCCGCCAAATCCGCCTCAGCAGCAGCAGTGAAGACAGTGCTTAAAATTTAATTTCTTATTTTCTTATTGCTGCCTACCATTTATATATTTTGTGATGTACTGCCTTCATATGTTTTCATTTTTATTTTGTCATTTGCATTGAGAGCAATGCAACCCTCGAGTTTGGGGGTGGCAACCCTCCATATTAATGGAGTACATCTTAGTTAAATTTTGTGTCTCTTACTTAGTTATTTTTTCTCAAAAAAAAACTGAAAATTGTGAACTGAACTTGCCTGTCGTGACAGCTCTGTCATGGCAGTAACTTTAGGATAGTTTAAGGAGAAGTTTAGAGCCTTTCTATAGTTCTGAAAACTTAAACACCATTGTGACTGTTATACTGCTTAGACTTCTTTTAGCCAAACTAGAATAGGAAGCTTAGCACTTGAATAGCCCCTAGAGGTGCCTAACACTGGCTCTAGGAAAGAAGTTTAGCAAAAGAGACTCAATAGCCCTAGAGGTGCCCGAAACCGGCTCTAGGAGGTTAACTAGAGGTGCCTAAAACCGGCTCTAGTAAAACTTTAGCTTGTAAAATAGAGAAATCGAGTCAAAACAAAAAAAATCAAAGAAGCATGAAAATGTGCCTTCAAAAAGATAAACTTTGGCATAAAAATTCAAGTTAAGAGTTGAATATTCTAGTGAAACTAAGAGAGTCTTAGCATATAACTGTTCACAAGCATGCACACACTGCACGAGGACTACAGTGAGATTCCAGACAGATCCTAAATTATCCGACAGGTTGCTGCCGTCACAGGGAACGAACGACGGGTAAGGGAAAGTTCACTATTTGAAAGCCAAAACAAAAATATTTCATTTTTCTTTTAGGTTTTAGTTGCTTGAGGGCAAGCAAAAACTTGAGTTTGGGGGTGTGTTGAGTGTGTAAAAGTTCTATTATTTACACCCTTTTTAACCCATATTTCTGCTGCATTCAAGCATTATTCATTGCATTTAGGTTAGTTTACAGCAAAACATCACAAATATATTAAAGGCACAGATTCTACTAAGAATGGATGTTTTTGCAGGTTACCGCCGTAGCAGACGATGAGGGCAGGCGCTGGGCAGAGAAGCAGAAAAGCTGAACTGGACAAGCAGACAAAGAGGACGATGCTGTCATGGTTGCTGCCGTGATAGCAGAGGACGACAGCAGTTTTGAGGAGAAGAAGCAAAGTGGACCTCGGCAGATAGAGAAAATTCAGCCCGTCTGTCGTGTGAAAACCTCATATTCTTCCAAGCCCCAGATCAAAAGATATGTCAAGCCCAAAGTTCAAGGCGGGAAAATCCCAAGCAAGAAGATGACGGCTGGAAAGTAGATTCCTTGAAGATTTAGTCTTTATTAGAATCATACTTTCAATTAAAGTTGTATTCTTGCTAATTTAGATAACTTGAGCCCAAAGCTTATATAAGGGCATGTATTTTAACCTAGGGCGTATCCCCATAACCCATAACCGATTACCCTAGCTTCTTCCCAAAATTCTAGCCGATTTCCTTCCCCCATCACGTACTAAATTTCTCTTAGGGCCACGGGTTGATTTGTAAAGTAGTTGCAAGGGTTGTTTTGTTTTAGGAATTTTCAGTTCAATAAAATAAACTTCAAGTTCTCTTATTTTGGTTATTAACATCTTGCAAGAGCATCGAGTTAGCATCGGGAGAGTTAAGTATACGAAAGAAATAAGAGCAAGTTCTCTAGTTTATAGTTGAACTATCTCGGGCCTAGGGATAGGACGAGGTTAAGTGGCTAAAGAAGAATTCATACATATCGGTGTTCATCCTTCGATTCACGTCGGGAGGTATCATCAAGATGTGATCATCGACAGACTTGGACCTAGGGATAGGCCAAGGCAGATCTGGGATTCTTGCGAAACTTGAAAGTACTGAGTTGAGTGTTTGCTGCCGCGACAATCAACGGACTGCTGCCGCGACGGGCACGACGACAAAACTGAATTTCCTAAACTCTGCAATACATGCACTACTGAGCAATTCAATACCAGCCCATTCTCTCTATCTTGATATTTCTACTCTTTTATTTACGTTTACTCTATTATTCTCGTGACAACTTTCTTAAATATTTTCTTTACTTTCGTGCAGTGAATTAAGGTGAAGCTATTAGCCCAATCCCTGTGGAGACGATATCCGATACTTCGTATCACTTTACTACTTGCGTCGTGTATACTTGCACTACCATTGCGATAGACTATTTTACACGCAACAATTACCTTAATAAATTTGGAAATCTGCATAGAGTATAGGAGAATCCAAATCGAATCCGAGTTGTCATAATCGCGTTCCGACCTCTACGCAGTCCACCCGAACGAAACGAACAATATTTTTCTTCTCTATTGTTAAAGAGGTTTTTCGAAAAGGCATTTATTGGCCGCTAAGTTATGTCTTTATATAGCATTCAAAAACCTAATTCTAATTAAATTTGGATTCATTAAATAAACAATATATTTAACCGAATATAATTAAATATGTAGAATCTGATTTTACTTTAATTCGGATTCATTAAATATACAATTTATTTAACCGAATATAATTAAATATGTAGAATCTAATTCTACTTTAATTAGGTTTATTTAAAGAGATATGTATATATATATATATTAATAGTATTTGATAATTACAATAATTATCTAGTGTTAATATATATATATATATATAAACGAGATTATCTATAATTACAATAATTTTGTTTTAATAATTATTACATGTACAACAAGTTTGTACACATGCTATTTAGTCGATATTTGTTCATTTCAATCATAGGGTGTGACCCTTGTAGGTTCATGTAACGCTAGTAGTAATATCTAGAACAATTCTAATATTACAAGCAATGAGTAGCATCTAGCAATACATCATTGCTAAGTTATATAAAGTCGTGGTTCGACTTTACCATTTTTCCATGATTAACTTCTTATATGTATTACATCCTTTTGTCCTCATATCTAGACCAGACACAAGTCATGGATTAGTCACACTTGTATAGTCCATCTAATATTTCTTGATATCTTGAGTAGACTATTATAAACGAATAAATATGATATCTCATATCAATTTATTTGAGCATGGCCATGCATTTTTTAGTCTCACTCAATTAAGTGGCCTATGATATTACTCCTATTATGTATGAGAGACAAATCCTATCTTGATCAACCATATTTTGCTACATAGATTGTGACATATCCAATGTTAGTCTTTATAGTGTAGTCAGTTACGACACACGTTTAACTGTATCAAAATATGTCATTCATGATGTTGAAATCATGATTATCTCAAGTTTGAAGATTATACATGTAGTTATCACCATGAGCAATGTCGTGACTGTTACATAATAATCCAAGGAACATGCTCATAGCAGGTTAGTCCAGTATGTCGTTCTCTAACACATACTTATGTATTGATTTTGACATCTCCATGTCAATGTCAATGCTTTGTCATCAATCAACTACATATTATTCTTGATATATTATTATTGTCTATGCCCACAATAATACTCGACTAAGGACATTCAAGAATAACTATATTATTCTAAAGACTTTATTAAAACTCAGTTTATTTATAAATGCACAGAATAAGACTGAAATAATAATAATGGTTTTATATTAATAAACAAGATAAAATAAGTATGTCTTACAACTATCTCATGATTGGTCTTTGGGCATTCTCTAACATAAATTTGATGTTGTCGTGACTAATAGCTAATTTCCTTTGGGGTTCCTTAGATCGAAGAGCTATACATTGGGTGGAGTGGGAATCCATCTGCATCTCTAAAGCCTATGGTGGTCTAGGTCTCTTGAATTTCAAACTCAAGAACCGAGCTCTTCTCTTTAAATGGGTTTGAAGGTACGATTCAGAACCAAATAGTCTATGAAGAAGAATCATAGAATCAAGGTATGAAGCTAACTCCCGTTCGATCCTTCCTATAAATTTAAAACCTTTCAAAAAAAATTTGGATTTGGAGGAATGTTACTTCAACACTTTTCTCTTGTTAGGACACCTTCATGTCAAACATTCATTATCCTATTAGTGATGGTAAGACAGTACAGTTCTGGAGCAATGTTTGGATAGGCCATACACCGTTGAAGTATGCCTTCCCAAGAGTCTATGGCCTTTCCTCCCGCAAATCTGGAGAGATAGCCGATTTTAGTAGAGCTTTCGAAGGAAGATGGCAGTGGAAGATTCCTCTGCGCATAAATCTATTTGACTGGGAAAAGGAGCAGTAGAATAATTTTATATAAGCAATTAACAGTGCTAGATCCAATCCTAACACAGGGGATATCATTAGATGGGTGGCAAGATGAAATCTTTAATGTGAAGTCTTTTGGCGAGTTGAGCAGAATATCCCCGACAGTTAAAGATGATGTGTGAAATTTAGTTTGGTCGGGTCTATCTCCTCATAAGGTGGAAGCATTTGTCTGGAAAGACGTTTACAGTCGATTGCCCACTAAGTTGAAACTCTTCAAACGAGGCTGCTTAGCTCAAGCATCAGTTCTATGTCCGCTATGTAACACTATCCTCGAATCGGTAAATCATCTATTATGTCATTGTTAAATAGTGTGGACCATATGATAGAAATGGTGTCAACTTTGGGGGCTTAAGTTGGTATTTTCGAAATATGTTCATGCTATAATTCAATCTTGGTTTTCCAGCGTGCCAGTTTGACTACACATCAAGGTATGGAACCTTAGTTTTTCTGCATTATATGGTCTTGCTAGTTATACAGAAATGATATTGTATTTAAAGGTATAAAACTGAATGTGGAGTACTTTTTTGAGTTATGCATACATCATCTAAGCTTTTGGTGTACTACTAAATGGCCTACTGATGTTGTTTCGATTAATGATCTCATTCTCGCTCCAGAAAAAAATAGTTCTTTCCGTTGCAGCAAACCTAAACCAAACTCTTTAGATTACTTACCTCCCCAGTCGGGTGTTCTTAAATTTAACGTCGATGGAGCGGTAAGTGGCAGTTTTGGTAGGGCGAGTATTGAGGGTTGTCTTCAAAATGACAAGTCGAAATGCCTCATCACTTTCTCTAAGTCGATTGGGATATCAGATGTTACTTTCGCTGAAATTCTTGCCGTGGGCAAAGCGTGTAAACTATTCGAGACTTCCTTTTGAGTTCATAACAACAGACTAATTCTAGAGAGTGATTGTTCTCTTGCGGTGGGTTGGCTCCAGAATCTTCATCGATGCCCAGTTATATTTAAATATTTAATTTTATACTTCTATCTTACCTAAAGGAATGTGAAAGTTTCGCCTGGTCCATTCAGCAAGTGCCAAGAGAACATAACACTTTGGCGAATAATTTGGCAAAGAAGGGTATCTCCCGCACTACTAAAATGTGTATTATAGTTCCTTGCTAATGGTCCTATCGAATCACACTAGGTTGCTTTGTCTTGTTTATATGGCTTTTTATCAGCTTTGGATGGGTGAATTTTTGTCATAGTGTAATGGTTTAGGATGAATTTTAGACTGGATGCTTGTATTTTTTTAAGTTGTTAATTCGTTGCACTCTTTTTCCTCCAATTAGGTCTAGGACTTTTTCATGAGGTACGGTTACGATTAATTATATATTAAATCTATCCCCTTTCAAAAAAAAACTCAATGCCTAATGTAATTCCTCCTCCCAATTCGTAACATTTTTGTTCACATTGCACAATCTTAGGATCTCAACACAAATACTTAATCTTTTTTTTATCCAAAAGCGAGATTCCATTAAAATATAAGGAAAAACAAACAACAGGACACATGCATTAGCCCCTTTGCATGCAAAGCCATGCACGAGGGAATGCAAAACAAAAACAAAGACAAGAACTACAGGGGAACAAACCCTGACTCGAAACTTATGATCAAATGGCCATCGACCTAAAACGAAGTCATCGGAAAAAGCAAAAGACTTGGGGGAAAGGCTAACGACACTATTGACACCCAACAAACAAAGGGCTCCGAAGGGGAAACGCCGACACCAGAGGTGGAACTAGACACGCAACAACAAAAGGAACCGCATAAGCACACTTCAAGCCATCCGAAATTCAGGGAGAGGAAGACGATAACAATCGTAGCTAGATGAGAACTCCTCTCGGAGGTAGGTTCCTGTGTCGAGAGACATGGGTCTTATCAACATGTGCATAGCTAACGTCGGCCCTAAAACCAGGATGGCGGATGCTAGGGAAGCACCAGTAACAGACTTAGCCTTCTGTCTAAAGCTGGGGATGCCAAAAACCTAAGAGTGAAATATGAAGAGCCTTCGATCAAAAGGAACACCATTAGACTTGTTGATCCTAGGAGAAAGAAATATAAAGAGCACCAGCTTTTGTCCCTTCCTTTCGAAAGAAGTGCAGGCGAGGTGAATCATATTTTTCGCGGATAATCCCCTAAGGGATCACCCGCTTTGAAGGTGCTGCCTAAGACCTGAACAACTGAACGCAACAACGGAGTTGAATCGATCTGACACTCCCAGAACCGTTTCTGAGATTTTGGTGGCCCATAGGCGAACTTAAAAAATAGGCCCTTAATTAAGGGTGAGCGTTCGATCGAGTTAAGTTGAGTAAAAAATTTCAAGCTATGCGAGTTTACGAGTCCTTACGACTCGAACTTAAAAATGTATCTACTAAATACTAAAATTTTGAGTTATTAGAATTTTATTTTACAACTCAAATTTATTTGGAATTTTTTTCGAGTCATGACTAGTCAAGTCGAAAAAATTAGTTTTTTCGAGTCGAGTGGAGTTTTTCTCACCCTTTCCCCTGTGTATTGAAAAAGAATTGAAATTAGACCCTTAGTAACAAGTGATATATAAAAAATAGGTCCATATTAACAAATTTTGAAAAAAAATGAATTTTAAGAGTATTCTTGTAATAACAAATATAGGGAAAAATGAAATCGTAATAACAAGTATTGAAAACTTAAAATTTAAGAGTTTGCATGTAATAACAAATATTAAGGAAAATAGACCATAAATAACAAGTATTGAAAAAAATTGGACTCGTAATAACAAGTATCAGAAAAAATTAAATTTAAGAGTAGGACCCTAATAACAAATATTAGAAAAGATAGGCCCATAGTAACAAGTATTGAAAAATTGGCCTCATAATAACAAGTATTAAAAAATTTGTACCCTAATAACAAGTATTAAAATAACAATAAATAATAAAAAAATGGACCCCAATTATAAGTATTCGAAAAATGAGCCTATAATAATAAGTATTGAAAAAATTATACCCTTAATAACAAATATCGGAAAAATAAAATTTAATATTCGAACTCTAATAATAATTATTAAAAAATTAAATTTTAAATAATAAATATTAAAAAATATTAAACCATAACTATAAATATTCAAGAAAATAGGCCCTGGGAAGGGTAGGGGCCCTGGGCGGGCGCCCCTATTGCCAATGCGTAGAGGGACGGCCCTGGACACTCCTCATCGCTCAAAGTAATATCTTCATTGAATGGGCAACTTTCGTCAACATACATTGAGGGTAATTTTGAGACTTGCTTACAAAGGACATCTTTTTTTCTTATCCAAGCATTCATATAGAAAAAGAATACTCTGACCGACAACTCAGAGAACATACAACCTAAGACAATAATCAGAGATAGGTCCACCAGCTAGGACCCGCTTGTAATCCTTTGGGGAAATCGACGATGAGCTGGAAAAACTGAAAAAAAGGATACACAATCCCATGAAATTCGGTTGCAAACAAGGGGAAACTAAATAGTAAGAGAAAAGATCAAAAGGACGAAAATCGAGAGCATAGCCGAGTAACAAAGCCAGTTGGAGACGAAAATCGCGGCTACGAGATGAAGACGAAAAAAATTGAAGATTGGGAGGAGAGAGAGATTGCGCGTGAGGTGTGTTCTTTGTTAAGGAATACGGTGACTTTGGCGAGGAATAATTTTGGGGAGCTAGCCCTTATTATTTTTAGATCCCTCGTTTGCTCTAACCCAAATACCTAATCGCTCAAAGAAATTATGATCTCGAGATTCCCGAGCCCTTCCACATACCTAATCTTATGGATGTGCATGGAAACCAAATCCATCTATTCAATGGCACTTTGGTCTTCCTCTCTCTAATGTCCTCCCAAATCTGTCTAGTTTTCACAACATTCCAATCAACCACATTTAAAAATACATCAGCACAACAATTTAAATCTTTAAGATCCTTTTTTTTTACAATGGTACCACCTGGCATTTTATTAAAAAACGATAATTACAGCGCAGAAGTTAAAAGGACAAAGAAAATAAAGCTGAAAAAAATAAAGCAAATAAGCCAGATGATCCTATATTCTAGATGGTTCTTGGGTGTCTGAAAACCTCTAGGGAACGGGAACCAAACAGAAAGAAACTTGGGCTGCATGTTGATTTTGCCCAGAAATCCGTTGATCGATCGATGTTTACGAGAGATCGATGAAACGACGATCAAGGTCCGCCATTGATTGAGCTTTCGCCGGCGCATCTTCCACCCAAAAGCGGTCTTCCGAGCTGCGTTTTCCCAGATCTGCCAATGCATGGGCCGCCTGATTACCTTTCCGGCCAATAAAGGTAAATCGACACCGTCTAAATCTCCTTGATAAGTTCTTTGCATCGATTATGTATGGCCCAAGTCTAGATCTGTCTAACTAGGTCGTTTTCATCTTGTTGATCACTGATTTCGAGTCACCTTCAACAACGATCTCACAAAACCCTAAGTCGTCGGCGAACTCTAAACCATGGACCAGGGCCTGTGCTTCCGCTTCAAATGGGGTCGGTATGTTTGAGGTAAGCCGGTGAGCAGCTCCTAAGATTATCCCTTCTGTATCTCTTATTATTATACCTGACCAAGCCTTTTGTTGTTGCAGGGAGAACGCTGCATCAATATTCACTTTAACTTCGGGATTTTGAGGGGCCTGCCAACATTCGAGAACATGTGTGTGGGGGTGGTGGAGGCGGATCGACAGCTGCTGCAGTTCTGTAATATAATTTCTAATGAAGGTAAGGACTGTGGATTGTGACTGTTGAGTACCTTCGTGTAGAAATTTGTTTCTGGAAAACCAGATAGCCCAAATTGTTACCGCAATCAGCATGTGCTTTTCCTTTGTAGTATTTGTGAATTGCCATTCCATCCATTCCCAGCATGTAGCATTTTCCAATTCCAGTGGCCATGTTATATGTAAGCTATCCCAGATTTGTCTGATGTAGGAGCATTGCCACACTATATGCATAGTTGTCTCTGGTTGATTCTGACATCTAGGGCACATTTTATGTGATGAAATATTCCTCATGGACAGATTATGCATGCATGGTATATAGTTTAACAAAAACTTTCATAGATTGATCCGTATTTTTGTTGGGCACTGAATTTTCCAAATGTTGCTAAAGACTTGACTTGTGTAGGTAGTTACTGATTGACTTTGATTCAATAGTTTGTTGCCACTTCGCACAGAATATGTCCCTGTATGCTCCCCTATCCATGCTAAAGCATTACTCGATGTAGTAGTAGACAAGCGGATAGATAGGATACTGTCTGAGTCATCACTATTAAAATTAGCCATGATTAGATCCGTATCCCATGTTTGTGATGTTGGAAGCATCAAATCTGAGACGTGAGTAAGGCCAGTAACTCTAGGAGTGTTAATTTTCCTCAATGGTTGTGTAGGTAATCAATAATCATCCCATATTGAGATGTCTATTCCATTTCCAATTTTCCAATATAACCCCATCTCTAAAGCTTTCCTTGAGCACCAAATACTTCTCCAAATGTAGGAAAGTCTAGATCCTAAATTAGCATTTAGAAAACCAGAATTTGGAAAGTACCTTTCTTTCAGAACTCTTGTAACAAGGGACTCGGGATTAGTTAGTATTCTCCAACCCTGTTTAGCAAGCATTGCTATATTGAATTTGCCCAAGTCTCGAAAGCCCATACCACATTGATCTTTAGGTTGACATAGAGCTTGCCGAGAACACCAATGAATGCCCTTATTTGTCTTCACATTCTGCCACCAAAACTTCGCAAACAATGTTTCTAATTCGCTGCAAAGTGACTTAGGTAGTAGAAAACATGACATAGCGTATAGAGGAATAGCTTGCAATACTGACTTTATATAGACCTCCTTTCCTCCCATAGATAAAGATCTAGTTGACCAACTATTCATACTAGATGAGCATTTATCTTTAATAAATGCTAAAGATGCTTTTTTGTTTCTGCCTACCACTGATGGAAGGCCCAGATATCTGTCTGGGCAGTCTTGGGCCGAGACCTGTAACAACCGACATACTTCAAGCATGTTCTCTTCTATAACATTTGAGCTAAAAAAGACACTAGATTTGTCGTAGTTGATCAATTGACCCTAACAATCAGCATAAGTATTTAGTGCTAATTGAAGATTATGAGACCCTCTCGTAGTAGCTTCACCAAAGATGATGCTATCATCCGCGAAAAGAAGGTGCGTGAGCATTGGTGCACCCCTGCATATCCGCATGCCCTCCAAATTTCCCCTTGCCACTCCCATTCGAAGTAAGGCTGATAACCCTTCTCCACAAATAAGAAACAGTAAAGGACTAAGTGGATCACCTTGTCGAAGGCCTCGTGTTGGAATGAATTTCTCCCCGACATATCCATTGATCACTGTTGCATATGATACCGTCGTCACACAATTCATCAACCACTGTATCCAGTCCTCTACAAAACCCAATTTCCTCAAAACTTCTTCAATAAAAGCCCATTCCACCCTATCGTACGCTTTACTCATATCCAACTTCACTGCAAAAGTACCTTTTTTTTCCGAATCTTCTGTTTTTCATTGAGTGAAGTGATTCATAGGCTAGGATGATGTTGTCCGTTATGAGTCTACCCGGAATGAATGCACACTGAGATTCATCAATGCAATTAGAGAGGATTGTCTGCAATCTATTAGATAACATCTTGGAAATAATTTTGAAGAGAACGTTACATAAACTGATAGGCCTGAATTGCGACATTCTTGTCGGATTTTGGGTCTTAGGAATCAGAACAATATGAGTAGTATTAATGTCGGACATAGGGAGCTTACCTCTTGCAGCACTTATGCAGTAGCTTGATATATCTGGCCCAATAATATGCCAGAATCTTTGGTAGAACACCGCGCCAAGACCGTCCGCACCGGATGCTTTTAAAGGGCCCATGGATCGAACTGCGGATAGTACCTCGTCATGAGTGAAATCTTTGGTTAATTCACTGTTCATATCCCCTGTAATTCGAGGAAGTATTCCTTCCAGGATCTCACTAGGGTCTGCCATCCCCTTAGTAGTAAATAATGTGGAAAAATAGTCCATAGCCATCTTCTCAATTCCTTCATCAGATTGTACTTCCTCATTATTTTCATTAACCAAACATCGAATTCTGTTCTGTCTTCTTCTACTGGTTGCAAAACTATGGAAAAAATGTGTGTTTCTATCACCGTTTTCAGCCAGTTTGCACGAGCACGTTGCTCCCAGTAAATCTCCTCTCGATCCGCTTCTAAATTCAAGGCCAATTTGGTTTCTAAGGTCTCCTTCAGGATTTCATCATTGGGCTGATAGTCATTCAACTCTTTTAGCCTCTTCTTCAATGTCGTCACATTTATTCTTTTTTTCTTTTTTAACTCTATTAAACCAAAGATCCAATCTTGAACTCACATATTTCAGACGTTCTAGAATTGTCCCAGTAGCAGATCTTCACAAGTTGATAACTTCATTTTCACATGAATCCTGCAAGAGCCACGCTGCTTCAAATCTAAAGTGATGGTTCCTCTTTCGCATGTTATTCGCCTGGCTTGTGGTCAATAATAATGGACAATGATCCGAAAAGCTATGAACAAGGTGTTCTAATTGATAATCTGGAAATAAAGCCAACCAAGTTGGATTAGCAACACCTCTATCAAGTCGTTCTCTAATGTTGTTCGACGATAGCCTTCCCCATTCCCATGTAAACCACTGACCCTTGTATCCAATATCCTCCAGATTGCAATCTTCTAAAGCAGCCCTGAAACTGCTCATTTGACGTTCACTACGAACCCTCCCACCTTTTTTTCCGAAGCCAGCAGCAACTCATTGAAATCACCTATTGTAATCCATGGAATATCGGGCATTGTATCTAGGCTTCGAAGTAAATTCCAAGATGCTTCCCTGTTATGTTCCTCTGGTGCTCTATAAAATCATGTACATCGCCATGCCACTCCATCAACATCTTCCTCAAAAAGTATATCAATATGGCGTTCAGAGTATGAGAGTACCCGAACTTGGGAATTTGTTCTCCAAGCCATTGAGAGTCCTCCACTTCAACCAATAGATGCCACATCAATTCCGTTATTATAACCACACAACTTCCTAATACCCTCCATTCTTGCAGACTGTAATTTTGTCTCGATCAAGAAAATTAGAGCCAGGTTAACGTCTCGAAGCATATTCTTGAGACGATTGACCGTCCGGGATTGACCCAAACCTCGAACGTTCCAACTTAGGAGTTTCATATTGTCCGGCCGACCCCTTCATTAGGGTCTGCCGATAAATTTGATTTGTTACCTATCGAATCATGATTAGAAACTCCAGGTAATTGTGTTGAAACTCTCGGTCGTTTTGCATCTTCGGGAATTGAAGCTGCATGTTCCTCATCTGCAGTAGTCATAATGATATCCAGATTGGATTGAATTCCCTCTTGAATTTGTAAGTTTAAATTCTGTCCAATGGGCTTACCAGAGGAATCTGGGTGTGAACCCGTAGTATGGGATGAATTACCCAAATCATTACCATCCTGCTTCTGAATTGATGGATTGGAGATATGTGAATTAGTGGCTTGGGTCCTTACTACTGTGCGGGAAGACCCTGCAGTGTAAGGAAGGGTTTCATCAACTAGCCACCGACTGTTGCGAAACATCGATGCTCTCCTAGTGGGGGCCCGAAGGCTGATATCCCACTCAAATATAATCTCCTCCTTGGGTTTGTTTAGCCGAACAGGGCAAAGTGATTCACCATGACCAATCCTTCCACAAATAAAACAAAACAATTGCAACTTTTCATATTCAAACCGCACGTAAACCGAACCCCCATTGTGTAAAGATATTTTCTTCCTTCTTTTTAAAGGCTTTCTAATATCGAATCGGACTCGGATCCGCATTGTACCTTTGTAACCAAGGGAGACAGCAGTAGCATCATATTCCATAAATTCCCCAATGAAATTACCCAACACTTTTGCAAATCCTTCAGATATGTACCCATGTGGAACCTCACGTATTAAAACCCAGAAAGGACATGTGTGAAGTGGAACAGATGTAGGATCTTCTCCTTTCTCGAGTTTATGGTATATGAGCAGATGAGAATTGAAATGCCAATGTAACCCCCTTAACCCGGCCCAGACGGTTGAACCGAATTAAGAAGTTTACACGGGGAAAACCAAAGTCAACCCGAAAGTCAACCTTGATTAACGACCCTTTTTTTCGTTTAAAACTTGTCTAGATGCACAATAACCCTAGATAAGTTCACAATAACAGCATACTCAAAGATCAGCGCAATCGGAAGACATTCAAGGACTTAATTGCATAAAACATGAACTTAGGGACCAAATTGTAAATTCTGAAAATTATAGGGACTTAACCCATTTAAAAGTTACCAATATGAAATTAATCATCTTTCATGCTTCTCTGCCAAATTTCAGCTCAAACGGACATCTCAAACTCATTCAATTGCATATACAAAGATTTGGGACTAAAATGTAACATTTACGAACTCTGCAAAGATGCCATTAACTGAATTAACGGTCGCGTATCGGTACGCCAGGAGTAGTATCGATACGCGGGGAAGGCAGTGACCAAACTCACAGGAAAGGTATCGATACGCTCTCCCGCGTATCGGTACGGCATTCATATTTGGCCTACCGTATCGAAACACCTCGCAACCATACCGATACCCCTGTGCAGAAAAGCACATAATTGGCTTATGTGTATCGATACGCGAGCCCGAGTATCAATACACATACCAGAACTGTCCCAAATTCAGCCCCAAAAATGCATCAAACATCAACATAATGACATCAAATCATACCAACGAGTCATTGCATGCTTAAGGAACATAAAAGCATCAACCATTCCCAAGCATGACATCAACTTAGTAAATCCCCAATTCTAAAGGCATGCATCTTAAGTAGAAAACCATTCAAGCACCATAATACCAAACCAACTTCACAAAGGCCAAATACATGTTCCATCATCAACAACAACATAAAACCAACTTAGGGAGTCCAAAACATCTCCCAAAACAACAACATAGGTCCCCCATTGCCAAATGCTCAAAAGCTAATAGTTTTAGGAAAATGTTCACCATACATGAGCTTAAATCTTCACTTGGATGCTTGGCCTCCTTGCTGCCCCAAATGCACTTCAATGCTCTGCATTATTGGTTTAAGAAAAGAGAGAGCGTAAGCAAATAGCTTAGTGAGGAAGGCTCATTTAAAACAACACAATAATGCATTTAAAAACACCTTTATAAACTTTAGTTCAAAACATCATTTGTACATGCACATAAGCATTTAAAACAAGCAATTCATGCTTCAAGATTATAACATGTCATATTGGCCACAAGTGATACAATCAACGTAAGATCCACACATGGACTTTTAAACACCATTGTGATCTTACAATTCACAAGGACCACACATGGACTTTTAAACACCATTGTGTCCTTAGCACAAGAATCATCCATGGACTTTTAAACACCATGATGTTCTTACAATTCACAAGGACCACACAAGGACTTTTAAACACCTTTGTGTCCTTAACAAGAATCACCCATGGACTTTTAACCACCATGGTATTCTCAAATATACAAGGCTCACACAAGGACTTTTAACCACCTTTGTGACCTTAACCAAGAACCAACCATGGAATTTTAACCACCATGTTGTTCTTAAAATACACATGATTCACGCAAGGATTTTTAACCACCTTTGTGATCTTAACCAAGAACCAACCATGGAATTTTAACCACCATGTTGTTCTTAAACAAGAACCACCTATGGACTTTTAACCACCATAGTGTTCTTAACCTTTCTCAAAACATCACTTGCCAATATGCATCATTAACAACAATATTCCACTGTTTTAAAAGCATTTAACAAAGCCATAAACATCATGCATCATTTAGCATCAAAACCACATTAAACAATGTTCAAAAACAAGGATCTCTTACCTTGAGCATCCTTCAACACATGGCTTACAAAATTAGCAATTAACATGCTAAATATGCTTTTAAAAACAGAATTTAAATCATGCAAATAAATCACCTTACATTCAACCAACTCATGGTTCATCATCAAGAGAGTTTTGCCGAAAACTTACTCTTGAGCTTAGCTAAGTTGCTTAGACTTAAACTATGCTCCCAAACCTTCAAAACATTGGTTTCAAAGCCGAAAACCAAAATCCACTCACCGATTCCGTTTCGCCACTTGCCGAAACACCAAACAAGCTTCCAGATCACCACCTCAAGGATCCAAAGATGACTCCCCTGTTTTAAACACATCAAAGCAGAGGATTAATGCATCATCATGCATTAATATCTTCAATGAAAGCACCTAAACTCGCTGCTCTCATCCATACTCCATTTTCGGCTACCAAACACAACCGAAAACACATCCAAACAACTCCACAACACTACCCAGCCAAGATCCATCAATTCTAAACATCCTTAAACCTCAAATAACATCAAAAAAGGATCTAACCACGTCCTTATACCTCCAGTTATAACAGATCATCAAGATCACTCCAAAAACAACAAAAAACTCAAGCTAAACTTAGGAAAATTAACCTATCCAGGATTTCATTGATTAAACCTCAATTTCTCATCAATTAAACATTCTTTTAACATCAAAAAGACACCTCAAAACAGTGCCCAATCAGATCATACGAATTTTATCAAAAATCAACCAAATCTTGCATTTTAAAGCCAAGATCAAGAACACATCTACAAAACCTTTTATAAAACACAAATCAAGGATTGAGAACTTGGGAATTTCAGTAAAGAACTGAGAATTTAGAGGAGAAGGACGTTCATACCTCTAAACTTGAGTTTCTCCCTTTTGGAACCAAGATTCTTGAAAATCCAATTAGCAAATGATAAGGTTTTGATGAAGAAATGATTAGAGATCAAATGAGGATTGAAATCTAATCTTTGGATGTCAAAATCAGAGGGAAATTTGCTGGAGAAATGTGTTTAGGTTGAGAGAAAAGTTGAGAGAAAGAAAATAGAAAATTTTGATAAAGTTAGTTAAAATGCCAAAATATATTTTCCCTCCTTTTTCATCTAATTAAAAACCATTAATTAAATTGATTAATATTCAGAAAAATCTGGAGAAACTCCTTTTGGGTAAATAGCTCCTTAAATATTCAAAGTTTCAATCCTTTTTAAAACAGTCACCAAGTTTCCGAAAATTACATTTTGGTCACTAACCCAAAATGTCACACTTCCAAACCTCATTTTGCAAAATTGATTTCACCACTCTCTTATATATAATAAAAGAAAATTTTAAGACATTTTTCCATATTTTTAATGCAACCCGAACTAGGCTTTCCTAAATTCACCATTTTATATTCGAACCGCACTCCGACCGAACCGGTCCAAACACAAAACTTCTAAGCCCAAAATTGGGGCGTTACAACTCTCCCCCCTTAAGAAATTTCGTCCTCGAAATTTACCTGAGGGAAAGAGGTACGGAAACTGCTTGAGCATATCATCCTTCCGTTCCCACGTGGCTTCTTCAACACCACGATGCTTCCACAACACCTTTACCAACTCAATGGTCTTGCCTCGAAGAACTTTACTATCCGAATCCAGAATCTTCACCGGTTCCTCATCATAGGTCAAATCCGGATTCAATTCCACTTCTTCCACAGGCATCACATGTGAAGGATCCGATCTATACTTCCGAAGCATAGAAACATGAAACACATCATGAATCTTTTCCAACTCTTGAGGTAACCTCAACTTGTACGCAACAGGACCCACACGCTCAATCACCTCGTATGGTCCAAAGTACCTAGGGCTCAACTTACCCTTACAGCCAAACCTCATCACCTTTTTCCAAGGCGAAACCTTCAAAAACACACGGTCACCCACCGCACACTCAATCTCCTTACGCTTCAAATCCGCATAAGACTTTTGCCGATCAGAAGCTGCCTTCAAACGCTCACAAATGAGCTTCACCTTCTCCGTGGTTCCTTTCAACAAAGCCGGCATCGAAACCAACTTCTGACTCGTTTCAGCCCAACAAAGAGGAGTCCTACACTTCCTTCCATACAAAGCTTCATAAGGTGCCATTTGAATACTTGCCTGATAACTATTGTTATAGGCAAACTCCACCAAAGGCAAATGTTTCTCCCAAGAGCCCTGGAACTCAATCACGCAGCACCTCAACATATCCTCCAAAACCTGAATAACACGCTCAGACTGACCATCCGACTGAGGATGATAAGATGTACTGAAATTCAACCGCGTACCCAAAGCTTGGTGCAAACACTGCCAGAAACGCGATGTAAACCTCGGATCCCTATCTGACACAATCGACTTAGGCACACCATGCAGCCGCACAATCTCAGCAATGTACAGCTCCGCAAGCTTATCCAAAGAATACGTAGTATGCACAGGCAAGAAATGCGCACACTTCGTTAGGCGATCCACAATCACCCACACCGAATTCTTCTTCGATGGCGAAAAAGGTAAACCAGATACAAAATCCATGGTAATCCTTTCCCACTTCCACTCAGGGATTCTCAACGGTTGCAACAATCTTGAAGGAACCTGATACTCAGCCTTAACTCGCTGACACACCATGCACTTACTCACAAACTCCGTAACATCCTTCTTCAAACCCACCCAATAGTACTCATCACGAAGATCACGATACATCTTAGTACTACCAGGGTGCATAGCAAAAGGACTACTATGACCTTCAGTCAGAATAGCACGCCTCAACTCAGCATCATTGGGCACTACTATCCGACTCCCAAAACACAACACTCCATCATCATTAAAACAGAAATCCGAAGGCCTACCCTCCGCGATATCCTGAACATGCGGTACCAAGGAATCATCCAACATCTGCTTCTCCTTAATTAACTGAACCAAAAATGGTTTCACTTGCAACTCAACCACAAGACCACCATCACGCGAAATACTTAAACTAGCAAACATAGCCCTCAGCTCAACAACTACCTTTCTACTCAAGGCATCCGCTACAACATTAGCTTTTCCAGGGTGATACTCAATCGTCAAATCATAATCCTTGAGCAACTCCACCCAACGTCGATGTTTAAGATTCAACTCCTTCTGAGACATCATATACTTCAAACTCTTGTGATCAGTGTACACAGTACACTTCTCACCATACAGATAATGTCTCCAGATCTTCAAAGCAAAAACCACCGCAGCCAACTCGATATCATGCGTAGGATAATTGCGCTCATGCACCTTCAACTGCCGCGATGCATAAGCCACCACCTTACCCTCTTGCATCAACACACATCCCAAACCAACATAGGACGCATCACTGTAGACCACAAACTCTTTCCCTGATTCAGGTTGAACCAAGATAGGAGCTTGCGTCAAAGCTGCCTTAAGCTTCTCAAAAGCCTGCTGTCTCGCTTCCGTCCACACATGCTTAACATCCTTCTGCAACAACTTCGTCAAAGGTGCAGCAATCTTTGAAAACCCATCCACGAACCTCCGATAGTATCCCGCCAAACCAAGGAAACTACGAACCTCATGAACAGACTTAGGAACCTTCCAATTCATCACTGCCTCAACCTTCTGAGGATCAACACGAATCCCCTCAACAGAAACCACATGCCCAAGAAACACCACTTCCCTAAGCCAGAACTCGCACTTGCTCAGCTTGGCATAAAGTTGATTCTCCAACAAAGCTTGCAACACAATCCTCAAATGCTCTTCATGCTCCTCCTCAGTACGCGAGTACACAAGGATATCATCAATGAACACCACAACAAATTTGTCCAGGTATTCATGAAATACACGATTCATCATGTCCATGAAAGCTGCAGGAGCATTTGTCAAACCAAACGGCATCACAAGGAACTCATAATGCCCATACCTTGTTCTGAAAGTTGTCTTTGGCACATCCACATCTTTAACCTTCAACTGGTAATACCCCGACCTTAAGTCAATCTTAGAGAACACAGCTGCTCCCCGAAATTGATCAAAGAGATCATCAATTCTCGGCAACGGATACCGATTCTTGATAGTCAACTTGTTCAGCTGACGGTAATCAATGCACATTCTCATAGTGCCATCCTTCTTCTTCACAAACAAGACCGGTGCACCCCAAGGCGACACACTCGGCCGAATGAACCCACGATCAAGCAACTCTTGCAACTGCGTCTTCAGCTCCTTCAACTCTTTAGGTGCCATTCGATAAGGGGTAATGGACACAGGAGGTAATCCAGGCAACTCCTCAGGAAACACACCAGGAAACTCTCGCACAATCCTGATATCTTGCACACGCAACTCCTTAGAACTAGGATTCATCACAAAAGCGAGATAGGCTTCACAACCTTGCCCCAGCATCCGGCTCGCCTCCAATGTAGACACCACATTGGCAAGAAACTTCACATTCTCCCCAACCACAACTACCTCATAATCATCCGCAAGCTTCAACGAAACTCGCTTATTCTCACAATCCACTACAGCACGATGCTCAACAAGCCAATCCATACCAAGGATTACATCAAAACCATAAAAAGGCAGCTCCATAAGATCAACAGGAAAAACATGATCTTGCACAACCAAAGGACATCTTCTATAAAGCTTTCGAGTCACAACAGTCTCACCAAAAGAACTAGTGACACGCATACCAACATCCAAAGACTCAACAAGCAAACCAAGCAATTCAGCATGCTCACGCAATATGTATGAGTGCGTAGATCCAGAGTCAATCAAGGAAAGTAATGACAAGGATTGCAAAGTAAAAGTACCTGCGATCACATCCGTGTCATTCTTCCCCTCTCGCTGAGCATACACCCTAGCCTGGCCGCCACCCTCAGGCTGAACAGCTACAACATGGGCCACATTTCGACCACCTTCCTCTCTACGCTGGAAGTTACCACGGCCGCGCCCACGACCTCTCTGTGGTGCAACAACAACAGGAGCACGCACTTGGCCACCAGCCAACATAGGACACTCTCTCCTCATGTGATCCGTAGATCCACAGTTCCAGCATGCATTACCAGCCTCCACAACAGGTGCTTGCACCTCCCTTACAGCTCGAGGACAATCACGTTTCATATGGCCACGCGAACCACATGTCCAACATGCGCTCGGATCAACTCCAGCCTTGCCTCCCTGAGCAGGCACACCACCACCTCGCTTAACTGAAGACTGATACTTCTGATCTCGTCCTCTCTTGTTCCGTTCACCACCGGAACTATAATCAGCAGCTCGCTTACCAGCACTTGACCCAGCATTTCTAGAAGATAAACCCAAGTTCATCTCAATGTCCTTTGCTCGGCCCACCAGCACATCGAAATCATTATACTCGGTAGCCAGCACATACATCTTTACTTCCGTCACCAAACCATAACGGAACCTTTCACACCTCTCCCGCTCATCCGGAACAAGCTCAGGTGCGTATTGACTGAGTCGGACAAACTGTACTTCGTACTCAGCTACTGACATACTCCCATGGGTAAGAGACATGAATTCCCTCTTCTTTTCATCTAGGTACCTCACACCTAGATACCTTCTCTTGAACGCATTCTGGAAAAACGTCCAAGTTACATCAGCTTCCGCCATCCTAGAGATAGTGGTTGTTCACCAAGTATACGCATCATCCTGTAGCAAGGATACTACACAGCCCAGCTTCTGCACATCAGTGCAACTCATCTGCCCCAAGATTCTCTTGGTACTCTCTAACCAAGACTCCGAACCTTCAGCTGACAAACCCTTGAACTCAGTCCCTCCCAGACTGCGCAGACGTTCCAAGGGTAGTCTAACTCCAGCATCTCCCTGATGCCCAACTTCTTGAGCTCCAGCTACCGCCGCTCGAAAAGCACCAGCAATAGCTTGAACCAACATTGTCTTGTCAGGAACAGCTTGCCCCTGACCAGCTTCAGGTCCAGCGACCCCAGCACCAGCTGCAACACCAGCTCCTTCACACTCAGCACCACCACCACCAGGCGGAGGAGGTAAATCCACAGCATTCTCAGCGTTCTCTTCATTTTCATTTTGAGCCATAGCTCGCGTATTAACTCTCAACTCTCTACGAGGTGCCATACACTAACAATGCAATAAAACAAAGTCAGGCCCAGCAAGGTAAGCAATCCAAGTACTCAACCTCATTTCCACTTAAAAACAATATCATTACATTAGCTTTGATTTGGCAATGGGTACCTACAACATGCTTCACCCCAGCATACATTACAATTATAACATATTTACAATTCATTCAACATGCTTTCACTCAACAAGCATACAAAGCATACTTACTTTAATCATCGCATAATCATTCCCAATTACACGAGAACTCAGCTCTGATACCACCAAATGTAACCCCCTTAACCCGGCCCAGACGGTTGAACCGAATTAAGAAGTTTACACGGGGAAAACCAAAGTCAACCCGAAAGTCAACCTTGATTAACGACCCTTTTTTTCGTTTAAAACTTGTCTAGATGCACAGTAACCCTAGATAAGTTCACAATAACAGCATACTCAAAGATCAGCGCAATCGGAAGACATTCAAGGACTTAATTGCATAAAACATGAACTTAGGGACCAAATTGCAAATTCTGAAAACTAAAGGGACTTAACCCATTTAACAGTTATCAATATGAAATTAATCATCTTTCATGCTTCTCTGCCAAATTTCAGCTCAAACGGACATCTCAAACTCATTCAATTGCATATACAAAGATTTGGGACTAAAATGTAACATTTACGAACTCTGCAAAGATGCCATTAACTGAATTAACGGTCGCGTATCGGTACGCCAGGAGTAGTATCGATACGCGGGGAAGGCAGTGACCAAACTCACAGGAAAGGTATCGATACGCTCTCCCGCGTATCGGTACGGAATTCATATTTGGCCTACCGTATCGAAACACCTCGCAATCATACCGATACCCTGTGCAGAAAAGCACATAATTGGCTTATGCGTATCGATACGCGAGCCCGAGTATCGATACACATAATAGAACTGTCCCAAATTCAGCCCCAAAAATGCATCAAACATCAACATAATGACATCAAATCATACCAACGAGTCATTGCATGCTTAAGGAACATAAAAGCATCAACCATTCTCAAGCATGACATCAACTTAGTAAATCCCCAATTCTAAAGGCATGCATCTTAAGTAGAAAACCATTCAAGCACCATAATACCAAACCAACTTCACAAAGGCCAAATACATGTTCCATCAGCAACAACAACATAAAACCAACTTAGGGAGTCCAAAACATCTCCCAAAACAACAACATAGGTCCCCCATTGCCAAATGCCCAAAAGCTAATAGTTTTAGGAAAATGTTCACCATAAATGAGCTTAAATCTTCACTTGGATGCTTGGCCTCCTTGCTGCCCCAAATGCACTTCAATGCTCTGCATTATTGGTTTAAGAAAAGAGAGAGCGTAAGCAAATAGCTTAGTGAGGAAGGCTCATTTAAAACAACACAATAATGCATTTAAAAACACCTTTATAAACTTTAGTTCAAAACATCATTTGTACATGCACATAAGCATTTAAAACAAGCAATTCATGCTTCAAGATTATAACATGTCATATTGGCCACAAGTGATACAATCAACGTAAGATCCCCACATGGACTTTTAAACACCATTGTGATCTTACAATTCACAAGGACCACACATGGACTTTTAAACACCATTGTGTCCTTAGCACAAGAATCATCCATGGACTTTTAAACACCATGATGTTCTTACAATTCACAAGGACCACACAAGGACTTTTAAACACCTTTGTGTCCTTAACAAGAATCACCCATGGACTTTTAACCACCATGGTATTCTCAAATATACAAGGCTCACACAAGGACTTTTAACCACCTTTGTGACCTTAACCAAGAACCAACCATGGAATTTTAACCACCATGTTGTTCTTAAAATACACATGATTCACACAAGGACTTTTAACCACCTTTGTGATCTTAACCAAGAACCAACCATGGAATTTTAACCACCATGTTGTTCTTAAACAAGAACCACCTATGGACTTTTAACCACCATAGTGTTCTTAACCTTTCTCAAAACATCACTTGCCAATATGCATCATAAACAACAATATTCCACTGTTTTAAAAGTATTTAACAAAGCCATAAACATCATGCATCATTTAGCATCAAAACCACATTAAACAATGTTCAAAAACAAGGATCTCTTACCTTGAGCATCCTTCAACACATGGCTTACAAAATCAGCAATTAACATGCTAAATATGCTTTTAAAAACAGAATTTAAATCATGCAAACAAATCACCTTGCATTCAACCAACTCATGGTTCATCATCAAGAGAGTTTTGCCGAAAACTTACTCTTGAGCTTAGCTAAGTTGCTTAGACTTAAACTAAGCTCCCAAACCTTCAAAACATTGGTTTCAAAGCCGAAAACCAAAATCCACTCACCGATTCCGTTTCGCCACTTGCCGAAACACCAAACAAGCTTCCGGATCACCACCTCAAGGATCTAAAGATGACTCCCCTGTTTTAAACACATCAAAGCAGAGGATTAATGCATCATCATGCATTAATATCTTCAATGAAAGCACCTAAACTCGCTGCTCTCATCTATACTCCATTTTCGGCTACCAAACACAACCGAAAACACATCCAAACAACTCCACAACACTACCCAGCCAAGATCCATCAATTCTAAACATCCTTAAACCTCAAATAACATCAAAAAAGGATCTAACCACGTCCTTATACCTCCAGTTATAACAGATCATCAAGATCACTCCAAAAACAACCAAAAACTCAAGCTAAACTTAGGAAAATTAACTTATCCGGGATTGCATTGATTAAACCTCAATTTCTCATCAATTAAACATTCTTTTAACATCAAAAAGACACCTCAAAACAGTGCCCAATCAGATCATACGAATTTTATCAAAAATCAACCAAATCTTGCATTTTAAAGCCAAGATCAAGAACACATCTACAAAACCTTTTATAAAACACAAATCAAGGATTGAGAACTTGGGAATTTCAGTAAAGAACTGAGAATTTAGAGGAGAAGGACGTTCATACCTCTAAACTTGAGTTTCTCCCTTTTGGAACCAAGATTCTTGAAAATCCAATTAGCAAATGATAAGGTTTTGATGAAGAAATGATTAGAGATCAAATGAGGATTGAAATCTAATCTTTGGATGTCAAAATCAGAGGGAAATTTGCTGGAGAAATGTGTTTGGGTTGAGAGAAAAGTTGAGAGAAAGAAAATAGAAAATTTTGAGAAAGTTAGTTAAAATGCCAAAATATATTTTCCCTCCTTTTTCATCTAATTAAAAACCATTAATTAAATTGATTAATATTTAGAAAAATCTGGAGAAACTCCTTTTGGGTAAATAGCTCCTTAAAGATTCAAAGTTTCAATCCTTTTTAAAACAGTCACCAAGTTTCCAAAAATTACATTTTGGTCACTAACCCAAAATGTCACACTTCCAAACCTCATTTTGCAAAATTGATTTCACCACTCTCTTATATATAATAAAAGAAAATTTTAAGACATTTTCCATATTTTTAATGCAACCCGAACTAGGCTTTCCTAAATTCACCCTTTTATATTCGAACCGCACTCCGACCGAACCGGTCCAAACCCAAAACTTCTAAGCCCAAAATTGGGGCGTTACAGCCAAGGACCCCCAACGCAGACCCTTTCCAAGTCAACTTGGTGGTAAAATCGAAAAGGATATCGGTTATTCCCCAAGTCAGAAATTGCAATTCCTCCCAAAGGTCGCCATAAATTCGCCAAAGTATTACGCATCGATTGAAAATGAATAACACTTGATGTAAAAAATCGTCCGACGAAACAGAGATCAAAGGAGATTCCATTGTTTTCCGTATTATCTTCATCATCATCAAGAGTTAAAATTGCTAATCCATCATCAACATCAACATTATCCATCAGGGATGAAGGAGCAAAATCAAGAAGAACCAAACAGAAACTGTCAAAAACTGTCAAAATACGTGCTAAGAAGCAGAGTGGATACGTGCTAAGAAGCAGACTTAACTTTTTCCTAAAAATGAGAAACCTAATAATTTTGAAATCTAAGATCCTTTTAATGATCCTCAAAAATTGCTATTCCATTACATATAGAATATATAATGTATTTATTAATTTATTCAAAAATATATATTTATTAAAAAAATATTTGAGTAAAATTAATAATTGAAGTTTTATAAAATAATATAACTGAATTTAATTATTTTAAGTTTAGTACTGAATTTGGTTTGGAAAATTCTACAACGGGCGACGAACATTGATGAACACCACTAACGATGAACACCGATTAATTTTTTTTAAATTTTAAAAATCTAAAGGACTAAACTTATAATTAAAATTATCTCTTAAAAAAATAAAAATCAAATTTAATAATTACTTTATAATATTTTTTAATAGGTTATAATCAAATATACCCAATTCTCCTAAACCCTAATAAAATCAATCTCTTAAAAAATAGAAATCGGTTTATAATTTTTTTAATAGATTTGAATCAAATCAATCTCCTAAACTTAATTCTCATATTATTGATTCTAATCTATTAAAAAAATTATAAACTGATTTCTATTTTTTTAAGAGATTGATTTTGTTAGGGTTTATGAGAATTGAGTATATTTGATTCTAACCTATTAAAAAAATACTATAAAGTAATTATTAAATTTGATTTTTATTTTTTAAAAGATAATTTTAATTATAATTTTAGTCCTTTAGATTTTTAATTTTTTAAAAAAAATTAATGGTGTTCATCGGTGTTCATTGTTAATGGTGTTCATCAATATTTAACGCACCTAGTAAACTCGTCAATTTGATTTAGTCTCAAGTCTGGATTTGTTAGACATGGAATTTTACGAGTTCAAACTTTTTCAAGTTTCGACCCATTCGAGTTAGAAAATTTTCGGGTTTGGATCCTTTTGGATTTAGATTTTTCCAGACTCAAATTATTTGAGTCGAATTTTTTAAGTTCAAACTTATTTTGCCACCTTTAATTAAAGCTACAGTGTAGAACTAAATGGTGGGCTTTCAAGCCCTCTGACTAATTATAACATATTATATATGATATATCATAGTAGTTAATAATTTGGACTTTCGGGAAAATGTCAATCGATTATTGGCATTTATGGGCTACCTATTCTCCAATAAACCATGAATAACTTGGGCCTAAACATATACATTTTAAAGAAGACTTAAATGAAAAATCAACCCTAAATTATAATTTTAAAGAAGGCTTAAATGAAAAACCTTGAAAAACTTGGGCATTAAATTATTTTCTAGTCAAAATAAGCCTTTAAACTATTATTTCTGGTCGCTTTAAGTCTGATAGTTATTTAAGTCAAAAGAAAATTATTTCGACTAATAAGATGTTGATACATCGCAAGGAGTTTTTGACCAATAAATAGTTTAAGGACTAAAAGAAGAAAAATGGCATAGGTTAGAATTTTAAAGTGATTAAAATTAATAATTTAAGAGTTTATTTTGACCAAAAAATAATTTAAAGGCTAAAAACAAACAAAAGACATAAATTAATGAGCGATGTTTCATTTAAGCCTTTAAAGAAAAATAAAACTTTGCTAACAAATGTCATTACAATATTTGATACTTCGATTGATTTGTTTAGACGTCATAAAGTAATTATAAAAAATTTTAAAGTGATTTTATCTTTGAATTTGTATCAAATAATCAATTTAGTTTTTCAATAAAATAAAACATATTTTATTAAGCCTTCAAACTCATGAATTGCATCAATTTAATCATTTAACTAATGTTGATTGTTAATGTGTTGACGTGGTTGTTAACGATTCTGACATGACAATGTAAATGTGAATGATGATGCGGTAAAGAAACAACATTTGATTTTTTTAAGGGAGTTGGATGACTGAATTATTTTTATGTAATATTTAAATAAAAATAAAAATATAAAAATACAAAAATATTATTATAATATTAAAAAAAACAATACCAAAAGGGATTATTATCTATGTAGTGGTGGTGGAAACAAAATTTCCACAAGTGGGGTTATTTAGGGGGTTTATTGTTTTAGTTTAAGGTTTAGAGGTTAGGAGTCTAGATTACAGGGTTTAGAATTTAGGGTTCACTGTTAGAATTTAGGGTTTATGGTCTATGTTTTGGGTTAGAGTTTTAAGTTTCTAGAGTTAAAATTTTAGATTTTAGATCTTAACTTGAAAATAGACATACTTGTGTAAATGTTTTTACACTAGCAGTGTATTAAATATTCATCCTACTAAAAGCTATTGAAAATAAAAAATAATACTTTCTCTGTCCCACTCAATATGTCTAGTATTGATTTCTTTTGTCAATTTTTTTAATTTTATAAAATATATATTTTTAAACTATATGATTGAAGGTTTTTAAAACATATATATTTTTTTTATATTTTTATCAATAATAAATTTAAAATGATAATGAGTCAAAGTTAAAAAAAAATGACCAAAAAAATCAATACTAGACATATTGAATGGGATCGAGAGAGTATTTTTTTAAAATATATAAATAAAATTAAAAATTATAGAAGCTATAAAGTGATAAATTATTAAACATTTAAAATTTAAAAAAAACTATAAAGAATTAAAAATATTAAAAATAAAAAAAATAAAAGTACTTGACATTATAAAATAATAATTAAAAATATTTATATTGATGTGTTTTAGATTTTGTATAGTAGTAGTGAAGCTGATAAACTAATTAAGGAATGTATTTGTTGAAAGTGTAATTTACTTTGAATGTTTTGATATCCTATTCTTCTTTTATTAAAGTGGTAACTCGAATGTTTATTGTATAGTTGTTGAATGTTTTGAGGTCTTATTTTTCTAAATTCATGTAAGATGTTTCTCATGATCTTTAACTTTTGTTAATATACAATAGCTTTGTACATCGCCAACACTCATGATAACTCTGGTCCATGGATGCAGGCCCGACCCTGGGCAGGGGCAATAAGGGTACCCACTGCTCAAAGGAGTTATATATTTTTAATTTTACTTGAGTTGTATTTATTTTTAATAATTTTATTTCTTTTAATACTTGTTAGTAGGGGTCCAATTTTTTAATATTTGTTAATAGAAGTTTAATTTTTTTAATATTTATTATTATGGGCCTACTCTTAAAATTCAGCTTTTTCTAATACTTGTTATTAGGGACCCGATATTTTTAATATTTGTTATTTTAGACATACTCTTAAAATTCAATTTATTCAATTTTTGTTATTAAGGGCCCAATTTTTCAATACTTGTTATTATGGATATACTCTTAAAATTAATTTTTTCGTTACTTGCTATTAGGGACAGAGATTTAAATAACAGTTTGCAACCGCAACAACGATCGTTACGTGACGATAGCGGTAGTGGTGGAGCCATGATTTTCTTATAGTGGGGTTCATGAGTGGAGCATGAGGTATTGATGATTTCTATACCACTAGAATAAGCATTGTTATCCCCATACTCCAAAAATTAAGTGGGGTCAAATATAATATTTCTTATGAAAAAATCTATATTACCTCCTTGAAAACCTCATAATCTAACAAATCAATTGGGATCAATTGCACCCCAATTTATATACTACATCCACCCATGAATAGCGGCACCATCTGAAACCTTGATACCCGCAACTTTTATGTCCACAATAACGTACGTTATTAAGAGATTTCACAACCGCGATACTTGCAGAGACCGAAATAGCATCTATAATGCACGTACCCACAATAAAACTTAACGTAATTGTAAATACGATCGCAACCGCAATTTAAAATTTTAATTTGTGGCCCATTTTTTATATTCTCCATGGGCCACAAAAGCCCATGACCGGCCTTGCATGGATGTGTTGTTTTGTTTAAGTTTACTTGTTATGTGGTTTTATATCATGACTTTGGTCTGATCATTTTGTATGTATGGACAACTATCTGAGTGAACAAGCATGTCATTGATTATATCTTAAATGGTTACTTGTCGAACTTTTAATTTTAATTTTTGTATGTATTGGTAGTTAAGTGTGTGTCATGTTTTATCTTTTGCGTGTTTAGGCTTATCTAGAGTCTTATTTGTGTTGTGATATGTCATAATGTTCAAACACAATAAATATCTTTCTTAGTTAATTTGTCAGCATCACCATTACTTGATATGATTTTTTTTTTAAATATTTTAAAAAAATAAAAAATCTATTATTAAATATTTATAATCTTTCTTAGTTATTTTGTCAGCATCATCATAATTTTAACACTTTATAAAAAAAATTTTAATTTTAATTGTTTATTTATTTAAATTTTACCATTTTATAAATTTGATATTTTTAAAAAATTATTTTCAGTTAGTGTTTTGAAAATTTTAATAGTATTTTTATTTTTAATAATTTTAAATTTAGTTCCTTAATTTTTGTTTAAATATCACATAAAAATCAATCAAGTCCCCGAACTTCTTAAAAACAATTTTGTCCTCGAACTCTCTAAAAAATCAAATGTTGTCCTATGTCAGATTATCATTCACATGTAGGCAGTCACAATAGCATCGTTAACTACCATATCAACACATTAACGATCAACATTAGTTAAATGGCTAAATTGATGTAATTAGTAAGTTTGTAACCTCTCGTCCCGGTCTGGCCGGATGACCGGTCCGAGTAGGCCACACGGGGAAAACCGAAGTAAAACCCGTTAAGGTTCCCCCTCGGTTAGCAACCCTAATTTTTTTCTTTTAATTCAATATTTTCTAAAAGCTCATTTAAATCCTATGTGATCAAACAACGGAATAAAATGCAGAAGATAAACATTCGAACCCAAGACATCATTTAAACAGCCCAATTTACTTCATCAGACAGGCCGTATCGAAACACCATTGAGGCGTATCGAAATGCCCTTGACCAGGTCAACTGCCCCAAGCCATACGAGAAGGCCGTATCGGAACGGAGGTCAACCGTTCCGAAACACCCTCAACGGTCAACTTCTCGTGGTCAACGAGATTTTGACCGTTTCGAAACCCTTAGACCCGTTTCGAAACGCTTTCATCTCGACATTTTCTCAGAATTCCAGTAGCCAAAACGTTCCGAAACCCGTATCGGAACAGGGGCTCTCAGTGGCCAAACCGTATCGAAACACGTTCCGATACGGGGTCCCTGAAGCCTTACCCGTTCCGAAACGGCCCAGCTCGTTTCGAAATGCGGGTTGTCTACAACCTTTGAAAACCAGACTTGGGCGTCTTTCAACGATTCTAAAGGTTCCAAATGACCTCTAAAGGCACACAACACAAGCAAACAAGGTCTAGAGGCATACATCCTATGTCAAGCATGCTCAAACACACACAAGGCATAGACTTAAACAATCATTCATGGCATTTACACATTAGCAACATGTCATTATAAAGCATGCTTGAAGTCATTAAATGCCAAAAGGCACAATACATTTCAAATAGGTATTCATGTCATTCCAAAAGCAAAATAAACATCCATAAGGCATACATCACACAAGCATTTGGCAAGACATATCATGTTTACAATCCAAGTCAAATTATAAACATCAAACACATATATGAGTCATACATAGCTCATTCAAAACACACACACTTGCCACATTGCTAAGCTACTACATAATTGTTAACCGTACTTGAGCAAAAAAAACTTGGAAAGCCCTTCTTGCCTTGCTCCGTGCTAACACCACGCTAATGACCTGCATTGTTGAAAATGAGAGCGTAAGCTAGAAGCTTAGTGAGGATGCTCTAAAATCGAAAACATCAACAATGCAGGGTTCAAGCATGTATTCCCTAATTCCCATATACAACATGCATAGGTAAATCCACAAGTAGACCTAGCTAGTCTTTCGAGAGTCATAATATGGCATCTCACAACATACTAAGCTCAAACATCATATATCAACATCATACATCACAATCATATGAACAACTTCAATTGGCTACTATTAGTTTACCCGGATGTGCGGATTTAACCTCAACAATCACTTTACCTCGGTGGGATTACACTTATCACCGGACCTTGCATGGGCGGGATTCCACTCATCACCACATGCCCTACGGATGGGATTCCACTCATCATCCCGTAGAATAAAAATAAATTTTTGGTGGAATATTACATCACCGTACTCCTTCTTGATGACTCAACGCAATCAAGGCCACATACTTTTTGACTCAATTTGTGTGCACACTAATCCTAATGATCGATCATTTACACCCGGTAAGTTAATTAGTGCCAATTTCATTTACCACATCACACATCCACCATTTACATCACATGCTCATCATATACATATGTCAAGATATACATATACATATCAATCCACACATCACAATAACAAATAGACAATGGCATGAATAGCATACTAAAATTCAAGGAGTTAAGTTACCAACTTAACTCTCACTTTGGAAAGGCCTACCAAGCTCATTCCAAACATACACCACACACACTTGAACCAATCTTTAAAACATATTTAAAGTCACTTATCACCCTTCCTTAGCAACCAAAGCAAGCCTCCTACAAGCCTGGATTTGATCCCGATGTCTCTCCAACGTCTCCTCTTGCTTCTAGCCAATCAAAAACACATCCATTACTCTCAATTCAATGCTAAAACTCAGTCATCAAGTCAACTCTTAAGCCCAAGTCAAACTTCAACAATTTCTAATCAAATTAATCCCCCAAAATGCCCATTTTCGTGCTCCTTCAAAACCTAGCTGAAAATCCTATTTTCAAATACCCAAATGACACCCAATTTTCCCCAAAATACCTTCCTATCATACTTAAACCATCAGCCCTTCAAATTTACCCTAAAACTCACCAAAAACCAAGTTTTGGATACCTTAAAATTGGTCACAAGAACCCATTTCAGGTTTTCACCCAAACCTAACCATTTTAACATATTATATGTATTTTAGGGTGGCTAAATCAAAACCCAACCTAAAATTTCAAAACAAGTTGAAAAACTCCATAAAAACCCATACTTTCATTAAACCCTAAAACCCCAAAAGATGATAGTTTTAGATTTTTCAACTATGTAAAGGTAGAGGATGAAGAGGAGAGTGAGAAAACACAATTACCTTTGAAAAATGACCTTGGGTTGAAGAGGAAATCAATGGAATAGTGATTTTGTGTTGGGAGAGTTTTGAAGAGGTGTTTCACGTTTGGGTGGGGAGGTGGAGGAGAGAAGACCATTTTTTTCTCTTTCTTTTTAACTTTTCAAAAGTTGTCTTCCTTTTTAAATTCTTTTGGGTTAAATCACCAAAGTGGTCCCTTCTCTTTATTTTAAATTTCAATTAGGTCAAACCTAGGCCATATTGATTAAAATTAATTTTACCGACTCAGACCTACGAACTCGACTAACTCGTAACCCCAAAACACGGGTGTTACAACTCTCTCCCACTTAAGGAATTTTGTCCCTGAAATTACCTGACTGAAAGAGATACGGAAACTGCCTTTCTATATCATCCTTCCTCTCCCATGTGGCCTCATCCACACCTCGGCGTTGCCACCGCACTTTTACTAACTCAATCGATCTACCACGCAACACCTTACTGTCAGAAGCTAGGATCTCAACTGGTTCTTCCTCATAAGTCAAATCCGGATTCAATTCAATCTCCTCCACATGCATAATATGTGACGGATCGGACCTAAACCTACGGAGCATCGAAACATGGAATACATCGTGTATCTTCTCTAGCTCGAATGGCAAACGCAACTGATAAGCAACCCGACTAACCCTCTTCACAATCTCATACGGTCCTATGTACCTCGGACTCAACTTCCCCTTTCGGCCAAATCTCATTACTTTCTTTCACGGAGATACCTTCAAGAACACCTTCTCACCCACTAAGAACTCAACTTCATTCCTCTTCAAATCGGCATAGGACTTCTGCCTATCCAAAGAAGCCTTCAATCGATCACAAATCAATTTTACCTTGTCAGTTGTCCTCTTGAGCAAATCCGGCATAGGTAACAACTTCTGTCCCACTTCGGCCCAACAAACTGGAGTTCTACACTTTTGGCCATACAAGGCCTCATACGGAGCCATCTGAATACTCGACTGAAAGCTATTATTGTAGGCAAACTCAACTAGAGGCAAGTGCTTCTCCCACGTACCCTGAAAGTCAATGATGCAACAACACAACATATCCTATAAGATCTGTATAACTCTCTCTGACTGACCATCTGACTGAGGATGATAAGACGTGCTGAAGTTCAAACGAGTACCCAAAGCTGTATGTAGACACTCCCAAAATCGAGATGTAAACCTCGGATCTCTATCGGACACAATAGACTTCGGCACACCATGCAGTCTAACAATCTCACCAATGTACAAGTCGGCCAATCTATCTAGAGTGTAAGTAGTATTGACTGCCAAGAAGTGAGCACACTTCGTAAAACGATCCACTATTACCCAAACTGAGTTCTTCTTCGTAGGAGTCAAAGGCAAACCCGAAACAAAATCCATGGTGATATTCTCCCATTTCCATTCCGGGATTCTCAACGGTTGCAACAAACCTGAGGGAACCTGATGTTCCTCCTTCACTCTCTGACATACTAAACACTTAATCACAAAGTCGGCTACATCTCTCTTCAAGCCAACCCAAAAGTACTCATTCTTCAAATCGCGGTACATCTTCGTACTTCCAGGATGCATAGCAAATGGACTACTGTGGGCTTCAGTCAAGATCGTACGTCTCAAATCACTGTCCTCTGGCACAACTATCCTATTTTTGAAACACAAAACCCCATCGGTACTGAAACTGTAGTCTGAAGATCTACCTTCGGCTATATCTTGCACGTGAGGTGCCAAAGATCTATCTAAGAGCTGCTTCTCTCTAATCAACTGACCTAAAGTAGGTCTAACCTGCAGCTCGGCTACCAAGCCATCATCTCCGGACAAGCTCAATCTAGCAAACATGGCTATCAAATCCACGGCTATCTTTCTACTCAATGCATCGGCCACTACATTGGCCTTACCTGGATGGTACTCAATGGTAAGATCATAGTCTTTTAGCAACTCTAACCACCTACGCTGTCTGAGATTCAAATCTTGCTGAGTCATAATGTATTTCAAACTCTTGTGATCGGTGTATACTATGCATCTCTCACCGTACAAATAGTGCCTCCAAATCTTCAGAGCAAACACAACTGCAGCTAACTCTGTCATGGGTCGGATAGTTGTGCTCATGAGTCTTCAACTGTCTTGAGGCATAAGCCACTACTCTCTTGTCTTGCATAAGAACACACCCTAGCCCTACATAAGAAGCATCATTGTAAACTACATAGTCTTTCCCGGACTCTGGCTGAATCAAGATCGGTGCTTAGGTCAAAGCTTCTTTCAATTTCTCAAAGGCTCTCTGTCTTGCATCTGTCCACTCAAACTGAACACTCTTCTGAAGTAACTGTGTCAAAGGAGCGGCTAACTTCGAGACACCTTCTACGAATCTTCTATAGTATCCAGCTAAGCCTAGGAAGCTACGTACCTCTGTTACAGACTTCGGTTGCTTCCATTCAACAATGGCCTCAATCTTCTTCGGATCAACTCTAATCCCATCGGCTGACACTACGTGTCCTAAGAAGACTACCTATCGGATCTAGAATTCACACTTGCTTAGCTTCACATACAACTGATGATCTAACAGAGTCGTCAAAACTAGTCTTAAGTGTCGGTCATGGTCTTCTTCAGTTCGCGAATACACCAAGATGTCATCTATAAACACAACCACAAACTGATCTAGGTACTGATGAAAAATCCTATTCATCATATCCATGAAAGCAGTAGGTGCATTAGTCAGCCCAAAAGGCATGACTAAAAACTCATAGTGACCATACCTAGTCCTAAAGGCCGTCTTCGGTACATCAACCTCTCTCACCTTTAGCTGGTAGTAACCCGATCTCAAGTCAATCTTTGAAAAGACTGATGCTTCTCTCAACTGGTCAAACAAATCATCAATTCTAGGCAAAGAATATTTATTCTTCAATGTCAACTGATTCAACTATCTGTAATCTATACACATTCTCATGCTCCCATCTTTCTTCTTCACAAACAAAACCGATGCACCCCAAGGTGAAGAACTAGGTCGAATGAAGCCTCTATCTGTCAACTCTTGCAACTGAGTCTTCAACTCTTTCAGTTCTTTCGGTGCCACGTGATACGGAACAATCGAAACGGGAGCTGAATCAGAATAAGTCTCAATGGTGAACTCTACCTCTCTGTCCGGTGGTAACCCTGGCAACTCTTCCGGAAACACACTAGGAAAGTCACATATTGTCCGGATGTCCTGAGGTATAACCTCACTCATGTTAGGGTTCATCACATATGCCAAGTATACTTCACACCCCAACTCAACTAACCTCTTAGCCTCTAGAACTGAAACTACATTGGACAAGAACTTAACGTTCTCACCCACCACTATAATCTCATAATCATCTGTGAGCCTCAAAGAAATCCTCTTAGTTTCAAAGTCTATCCTAGCTCTATGCTCTGTGAGCCAATCCATACCCAGAATTACATCAAAACCATAGAAAGGAAGCTCCATCATATCCACTGGAAACACATGTCCCTAAACCATCAACGGACACCTTCTATACATTTTTCTAACCACTACCGTGTCCCCAAAGGAACTAGTAACACTAACTCCTACCTCTAACATTTCACAAGGCAAGTTCAACGACTGTGCATGGTCACTCAATATGTAGGAATGTGTAGACCCAGAGTCAATCAAAGAAAGCAAACCCAAAGACTGTATCGAGAAGTTACCTGCGATCACATCGGTGCCATGCTGATCCCCACGCTGAGCGTAAACTCTGGCATGTCCTCCGCCCTTCGGCTGAATTGCAACTATATGGGCTATGTTCCTCTGACCATCATTCCTCGGCTGGAAGTTACCTCTACCGCGCCCGCGGCCTCTCTAAAAGTCATTAGCTCTAGCAGGAGCCTGAGCTGGTGCATGTCCCACCTGATGTGGACAGTCACGTCTAATGTGGTCTCTAGCTTCACAACTCCAACACGAGTGGAAATTTCCCCAACACTCGCCGGTGTGGTTCCTCCCGCAAGTAGCACATGTGGGCAACTTCCCACCAGCTCTCTGGCCCTGTTGGCCCCTACTGTGGTTACCGCCACCACGCCTATGATCATAATGATGCATGTTGTCCCGGTGCCTCTTGGCATCACCTCTATCATAATCACTGGACCTCTTACCTGAACTAGAACCACCAGATCGTTTGGTCAACCCCAAACTGTGCTCTAAGTCCTTGGCCCTCATGACCAAGACATCAAAATCAGTGTAGTCTGAAGCTAGAGTGTACCTCTTGATCTCTTCATTCATCCCATAACGGAATCGGTTATATCGTTCCACCTCAGTAGGAACAAGCTCAGAAGCATACTGACTCAGTCTGACAAATCGAATCTCATAATCGGTCACGGTCATACTCCCCTAAAGCAATGCCATAAACTCCATCTTCCTCTCATCGAGGTATCGCGGACCCAGAAACTTCTTACGGAATGCTGACTCAAAAAACTCCCAAGTAATCTCGGTCTCATCCATACCCAAAGTGATGGTGACCCACCAAGTGTAGGCATCACTCTGAAGCAAAGACTCAACACACCCTAACTTGCGCTCACCAGTACATCCCATCTGTGCGAGGATACGGACAGTCTTCTCAAACCACAACTCAGATCTCTCTAGAATAGACCCTCTGAACTCTTCGGCCCCCAAACCACGAAGTCTCTCTAATGGCAAACCAATTCCCTCTCCCTGATGATGTGCTGCTGCCTGACCCTCAGCTACTGCAGCCTGAAATGCCCCGACTATCGCCTGAACCAAAGGAGCTAAGTCTATTCCGGCCGGTCCTTGGCCACCCTGGCCACTTTGGCCTCCCTGAGGTCCCTCTCATTCGACCCCGGCCTCGCCTCCTACTCCTGGTGGAGGAGGTGGAGGTGGTGGAGGAGCTCCAACTCCAACCACAGGCTCTCCCACTTAAGCCTCAACTCTAACTACTGGCTCAACTCCTGGAGCCGCTGCCCGTGGTTCCGGTCGAACCATCCTAGGCCTCCCACATGGTCTCATGGTATAGCTAGCAAGGTAATAACTACAACAACAAACAGATACAGATTACATTAGCCAAAGCAAGGGTCCAATAGTGCTCAAGTACTCCCTTTACCATAAAATCTTTTTAAATTAAGTAATAGTAGCAATGGGCACATACTCTACACCAAACGCAACAACTAATGCTTCAAAACATCATACGAACAGTCAAATAATAAGAATTCATGGCAAGGCATGCATCGAACAATACAATCGCTTAACATATCAAGCTTACCTTACTTACCTGCCCGAGGTCTCGGTAACCTCAGGCTCCGATACCAACAAATGTAACCCCCTCGTCCCGGTCTGGCCGGATGACCGGTCCGAGTAGGCCACACGGGGAAAACCAAAGTGAAACCCGTTAAGGTTCCCCCTCGGTTAGCAACCCTAATATTTTTCTTTTAATTCAATCTTTTCTAAAAGCTCATTTAAATCCTATGTGATCAAACAGCAGAATAAAATGCAGAAGATAAACATTCGAACCCAAGACAACATTTAAACAACCCAATTTTACTTCATCAGATAGGTCGTTTCGAAACACCATTGAGGCGTATCGAAATGCCCTTGAGCAGGTCAATTGCCCCAAGCCATACGAGGAGGCCGTATCAGAACGGAGGTCAACCGTTCCGAAACACCCTCAACGGCCAACTTCTCGTGGTCAACGAGACTTTGACCGTTTCGAAACCCTTAGACCCATTTCGAAACGCTTTCATCTCGTCATTTTCTCAGAATTCCAGTAGCCAAAACGTTCCGAAACCCGTATCGGAACAGGGGCTCTCAGTGGCCAAACCGTATCGAAACACGTTCTGATACGGGGTCTATGAAGCCTTACCCCTTCCGAAACGGCCCAGCTCGTTTCGAAACGCGGGCTGTCTGCAAACTTTGAAAACCAGACTTAGGCGTCTTTCAACGATTCTAAAGGTCCCAAATGACCTCTAAAGGCACACAACACAAGCAAACAAGGTCTAGGCATACATCCTTTGTCAAGCATGCTCAAACACACACAAGGCATAAACTTAAACAATCATTCATGGCATTTTCACATTAGCAACATCTCATTATAAAGCATGCTTGAAGTCATTAAATGCCAAAAGGCACAATACATTTCAAATAGGTATTCATGTCATTCCAAAAGCAAAATAAACATCCATAAGGCATACATCATACAAGCATTTGGCAAAACATATCATGTTTACAATCCAAGTCAAATTATAAACATCAAACACATATATGAGTCATACATAGCTCATTCAAAACACACACTCTTGCCATATTGCTAAGCTACTACATAATTGTTAACCGTACTTGAGCAACAAAAACTTGGAAAGCCCTTCTTACCTTGCTCCGTGCTAACACCACGCTAATGATCTGCATTGTTGAAAATGAGAGCGTAAGCTAGAAGCTTAGTGAGGATGCTCTAAAATCGAAAACATCAACAATGCAGCGTTCAAGCATGTATTCCCTAATTCCCATATACAACATGCATAGGTAAATCCACAAGTAGACCTAGCTAGTCTTTCGAGAGTCATAATATGGCATCTTACAACATACTAAGCTCAAACATCATATATCAACATCATACATCACAATCATATGAACAAGTTCAATTGACCACTATTAGTTTACCCAGATGTGCGGATTTAACCTCAACTATCACTTTACCTCGGTGGGATTACACTCATCACCGGACCTTGCATGGGCGGGATTCCACTCATCACCACATGCCCTACGGATGGGATTCCACTCATCATCCCGTAGAATAAAAATAAATTTCTGGTGGAATATTACATCACCATACTCCTCCTTGATGACTCAATGCCATCAAGGCCACATACGTTTTGACTCAATTTGTATGCACACTAATCCTAATGATCGATCATTTACACCCGGTAAGTTAATTAGTGCCAATTTCATTTACCACATCACACATCCACCATTTACATCACATGCTCATCATATACATATGTCAAGATATACATATCAATCCACACATCACAATAACAAATAGACAATGGCATGAATAACATACTAAAATTTAAGGAGTTAAGTTACCAACTTAACTCTCACTTTGGAAAGGCCTACCAAGCTCATTCCAAACATACACCACACACACTTGAACCAATCTTTAAAACATATTTAAAGTCACTCACCACCCTTCCTTAGCAACCAAAGCAAGCCTCCTACAAGCCCAGATTTGATCTCGATGCCTCTCCAACGTCTCCTCTTGCTTCTAGCCAATCAAAAACACATCCATTACTCTCAATTCAATGCTAAAACTCAGTCATCAAGTCAACTCTTAAGCCCAAGTCAAACTTCAACAATTTCCAATCAAATTAATCCCCCAAAATGCCCATTTTCGTGCTCCTTCAAAACCTAGCTGAAAATCCTATTTCAAACACCTAAATGACACCCAATTTGCCCCAAAACACCTTCCTATCATACTTAAACCATCAGCCCTTCAAATTTACCCTAAAACTCATCAAAAACCAAGTTTTGGATACCTTAAAATTGGTCACAAGAACCCATTTCGGGTTTTCACCCAAACCTAACCATTTTAACATATTATATATATTTTGGGGTGGCTAAATCAAAACCCAACCTAACATTTCAAAACAAGTTGAAAAACTCCATAAAAACCCATACTTTCATTAAACCCTAAAACCCCAAAAGATGATAGTTTTATATTTTTCAACTATGTAAAGGTAGAGGATGAAGAGGAGAGTGAGAAAACACAATTACCTTTGAAAAATGACCTTGGGTTGAAGAGGAAATCAATGGAATAGTGATTTTGTGTTGGGAGAGTTTTGAAGAGGGGTTTCACGTTTGGGTGGGGAGGTGGATGAGAGAAGACCATTTTTTTCTTTTTCTTTTTAACTTTTCAAAAGTTGTCTTCCTTTTTAAATTCTTTTGGGTTAAATCACCAAAGTGGTCCCTCCTCTTTATTTTAAATTTCAATTAGGTCAAACATAGGCCATATTGATTAAAATTAATTTTACCGACTCGGACCTACGAACTCGACTAACTCCTAACCCCAAAACACGGGTGTTACAAAGTTTGAGGGCCAAATTAGGTGTGTTTTTTCCGAATGAGCTAAACTGATTATTTGTTACGAACTCATGGGTAAAAATATCTCTTACGCCTTATAAAAGTATATATATTTTTGGGATAATAATCATATCAGTTGTAATCATAATGGATTCTAATTAATAAATTGTAATTATAAATAACTAATGTGTTCTAGATCCGGTAGAAACATTCATTTCTTTCTCCTTTCCCTCCCTTCTTGGTAGGAATATGTATAGAATTTGTCAAAAAATTATACAATTTCAAATTTATTAAAATTAAATATACTATACATATGTAATTACAAACAATTCACTCAAATCAAGTTTTTAAGACTTTTCAAACACTTTGCATAAAATTTTCTAAGTCCTTGCATAATAATATTAGGGTTAAATACATAAATAACCACTAAAGAAAAATAATTTTTTGGCCACTAAAATTTTAGAAATTATAAAATATTCATTAAACTTATCGAACTCTTATAAAATTGTTATTCATTAAATAATGATAAATTTCGTTAAAGTTTAATAATGATTTTGTACTGAATTAATAAAATTCAATGACAATTTATAACAATTTAATAAATTTAATAACCATTTATAAAATCTAAAACTTAAAGTAATTAAAAATAAGGTTAACTATAAAATAAGTGTCTATACTATGCCTTCTTTTTGTAATAGGTATTTAAAATATTTTTTGAGTGAAATATGTGCCTTAAGTTTCATTTTAGTAAAGTCAAAAAATACTCCCAACGTTTATCTAAATAGTCATTTTAGCCCCTATTTTTTGGAGCAATTCAACCCTCAACGTTTCTTGTTATGTCAAAATAGCCCCTCCGCGGATGAAAATTGTTACGAATCTGACGGTAAATAGTTTGAAATGACTTGACAGAATGTTAAGTCAGCAGAAAAATTATTTTATATTTTATATAGTTTTATAAAATTATTTTTTGGCTAATGTAACGTTTTTCAAGTCAACACATTTGTCTATAAGATTTAAACGTTTGGGGGAATTTTTTTTGCTTTATGCCTTTATTTTTTTGATGAAATATGTGTCTAAAGTTTCATTTTTTGCTTGTTTTCAAGTTAACTGAGGCACTTACTTTGGCACCAGAGCCGTCTTGAACATTTTCACGGTCCTAAGCAAAAACTAAAAAATAGACCCGTATAAAATGAAATCATATCTCATTACTTTAAACAATTAATATATTGTTTCATTAATAAACCATAGAAATGTGATTAAACATTGTTAGCTACATTATTTTTATTGTTTTGTTAAGAAAATTTGCAGAAATTGAATTGTGTGGTATGATATGAAGTTTAATTTGGAATACCAAATATAAAAATTTGAAGAATATTGCATTATTTTATGTTGTTAGATTGGAGAAGAATAACAAAGAGAATTGAACTTTGAGAAACAAAAATTAAATTTTGAGATTTGGGAAAAAGAATTAAATCATATTGTTAGATTAATTTATTCATTTAATAAATTTAAAAATATGTTTAAATCAATTCAAAAAAAGTAGAATTTAAAAAAGATAATTAATTTTCAAGGACCTTAGACTAATTGGACCGCTTATAGTGCTCTCTTTCTGAGACTCCAATGTTTAGTATTATTACAAAAAACTATTTTGACAAAAAAAAATTGAGGCACCTATTTCAATTAAAAAGATTTTAAACATTTTTTTCAAAAAAATAAAATAAAATACATACACTTATTTTATAATTAAACCTAAAAATATATAATTTTTATTTAATTAAGTGAATATTTGTATATTTTACCTATAATACTATAGTCTCAAGCGATTGAGTATGAGATGACAGCCTTAAATAAATGGGCCCATTCCCCAAATTTGCCTTATCTTTGATTAGATATCATCCACTTAGCCAACCTGGCTCACATTATCCCATTAACTCACTCATCTTTTCTTAGTTTTCTTGGTCAATTTAAAAAAAATAAAAAAAAATTATAGTCTGAATTCGAGATAACAAAAGTATGAATAATTCAAAAATTAAACCCGTGTGATTTAAATTTAAAATGATTTAAAATCAATAAAATTGAAGTTTGAATTAATTCGAAAATCAAAATAATTTAAACTTAAAATCATGTGAGTCAGCTAGGGAAAATATTTTATGCACTGACGGTAAAATAATTTTTTTATAAACGAGTCTAATTTAGAGTTTACGTGGTTAGTTTAAATGTTAGGGTTTAACAATTTCGGTTATAGGCTATAAAATTTAATGTTTATGTTTAAAATTTAAGGTTTATACTTTAAGAATTATAGTTTTAAGTTAATAATTTAAATTTTAATTTTTAAAGTAAAAATTAAACATGTTTGTGAAATATTTTTTCGTGACCTATAGAATAATAACTCTTATCTAAATAACAAAATTTAAACCAATCTTATGAAATACGACTAAACTTAGCTAATTCAACAAACCCAATTGACAAATTTAGCTGTAAATATTAATTTATGTAAATGTCATTTTCTTTTCCTTTAAAATTTTATTATTTTTTATAGTCACCGGCATTCTACTCATTTACAGGCAAATCTAAATTAAACATTATAGATATTCATTATGATAAACAGTCATTTTAATCTAATTTATAATGTTGATATTCGAAATTTTAACTTTACTTAAATAATTTATGATGTGAGTATATAATTTATAAACAGTTTGTTGGTACATTTGGAGAAGTACTATGGTGAAAAAGGCAATTCAGGAATATCAAAAGCAGAGATTGAAGGCGGAAACTGCGCTTGTGTAGCAGTCATGGTGAGTGGAGTGTGATTAGATCAATTCAAAGATGGATTTTAATTCGGAAATTTTTATTTTTATCAAATTTTAAATTAAGTCGAAATTTTGATTAATTTATAATTTTACAACATTGATGGAAAATATTCATGTTTATATTAGGCTTAACTGCAAAAAAATAAGTGTCTCAAATTTTATTTTTAATAAGTAATTAAAGTATTTTTTATTAAAACAAGTGTATATAATTTCATTCTTTGGTTTGTTTTTAAGTCAACCGAGTTATTTATTTTAGCTAGAAAAAAATTAAACATCTATTTTAGCCAAAAATAGTTTAGACACTTATTTTATATTTAAGCATTTATATTATTGTAATTAAATTAAGGCTTAACTATAAAACAAGTGTCTAAACTATGTCTCTTTTTAAAATAGGTGTTTAAAGTATTTTTTTCTTAAATTATGTGCTTAAAGTTTCATTTTTGGCCGAAATAGATGCCTAAAATATTTTTTGGCGGAAATAGGTTCTTAAAATTTCATTTTTAGTTGAAATAATTGTCAAAATATGTGTCTCGGTTGACTTTAAAACAAGCCAAAAATGAAAAGTTTAGACACATATTTGAACCGAAAAATACTCTAGGCACCTATTGAAAAAAAAATTTAAGCACTTATTTTAAAATTAAACTTTAAATTAAAATAAATATTATATTAATAAAATAATATTTCGAATCGAATCGGATAGTTGTAATTTAAGAAACGTTTAAACATGACTGGGACAGATAGTGACGAGTTGATGGACCGACGACTTAATTTTTGAAAGAAAGAATTAATGAAATTTAGTGCACTTTTTTGTCATTCTAAGAAAATACCATTGTACATTCACATGGGTGTCAAAAGTGTTGTACAATTCTACTTTTTTGTGTGTTGAAGAAAAAAAAATCTGCCGACAATTTCTCAAATCACAATTCCCACTTTCTACGAAGAAAAATCAGACCAAAACCTGTTGAATTATTTTATATAATTACCGATTTTGGCTTGATTTCGATTACGGAGGAAGTTTTTAACGAAACTTAAAAAAAATTGAGTATTGTAATAATTTATTTTTAATGAAAAAGTAGTTAGGACTTAGGATTGAACATCGAAATAGATTAGAATATTAAACTTTTAAACAATAAAGACTTATTATCTATTTAAACTCAAAACTTGGGACAAGACATAATTTATCTATATAAATATATAATGACTTAAATTGTCATTAGACAAAAATATTTGAAGGAGAAATTAAAATTTTAAAGTATTTAATTAAAAATACTCAAGATTTTTAATGATTTTTTTAAAATTTTGAGGGGATAAATTATTTTTTTTCCAAAAAAAAAGAAAACTAAAGGACTTATTATGAATTTTTAAAATTTTTGGGGACCAAGACCACTTGAGCCCTTCTTATGACCCGTCTCTGATTATGAGACAACCTTTCCAATTCAGTTTATTACATTCACAATGGCGAGATTCAAATATTTAATCTTGCTTAAGAGACTTAACGTCTTATTTCTTTAGATCAACTGATAATTGGTAAATAATAACTTGTTGAATTGTAATATAATATTATGGATCGTTAATTTGATACGCAGAAATTCTTTTAATTTTATAATTAGAATTACAAAAATTATCACGTGTCAAATTTTTTGAACAATTTCTACCTATAGGGAGAGAGAGCGAGAATTTGCTCTTAATGAATTTCGAACTCACGACCTAAAGGAATAAGAATGTGTCAACTGAGAAATTTAACAACTTTTTCTTGAGATGGTTGACCACGTCAATTTTTTAAAATATCATTTAAGGATATGCAACAATTAAATTACAATATCATTTTCCTATACTTTCTTTTATTTTCTTTTATATTCCTTTACTGATTTAAATGCCATAATAATGGTTACGCATTCAAAAAATATATATAAACATGTAGAACTATATAATCATACTGGTATATAAAAAAATAGTTACATATATTTTTATTATTAAATTAGGATATTTATGTTATGAAATCAGGCAAATTAGTTTAAAAAATTAAATTTATAATGAACATTTATAGTATTCGGTTTAAACTAATCGATAAATGAATCTAATGTAGATTATATAGTAATAAGTTTAAATTACACGAACCAACTTGTCTCAGTGGTTAAAAGAATGGTTGTTGTTCCTAGAGTTCACGGCTTCAGAATAGATACTAATTGTAATCGCCTTAGCTTTAAAAGAAAAAGTAATAAGTTTAAATTAGGGTAAATTTTTTTAGTCTAAATTGGCAAATATGAGGCATATATCAAGGGATCAAATTGGTACGTTATGCAAGTGAAAGATCAATGGGAAACAAGCAACGATGTTGAAAGGCAACTTCCCTGCCTAATTTCAGTATACTTTACATGCAAAAATATCTTCTACCGAATCAAATTTATAACATCTAAGTTCCTTAAGCAAAATTAAAAATTCAAATCTAGATTAGACTATCAATGAACTAAATACTGGTGATTATATAAAAAAATTCACAACAACAACATCAACAACATTAACAATGACATTTAAAAAATTGTTTTTCTTTCTATATTTTTATAATTTTAAAACAATCCATAAAATTATAAGTACAATTTTTTTATAATTTCAAAAAATATACACAAATTTTAGTAGTATATTTTATTTTATTTTTGAATTTTTCGTTTTTAAAGTATTGCTTAAAAATATTGGAAAAGTATCAAAATTAAATTTTAATTATAGTTAAGGGGCCAAAAGACATATTGATCATTAAATTAACGTGTCACGTCATCTTGTTAATTACGGAAACTTCACGGTGACCATTTGTAACCGTTCGAAAGGTTTAATAACCATTTGTAATTTTTAAAAATTTAGTGACCAATACAATCATTTGAACATAATTTAATGGCCTAAAATGTACTTTACCCATACAAAAGATGATACATACTGCTTCACTAATTTACAAAAAAGATATTTCCATCATCACAAACTGCTGAATCTTTTTTTTTTTTAAAAAAAGTTCACCAATAATTGTTCAAAAGTACATAAAAACAAACCCATTAATCATAAGCTAAAAAAGAAAGCCTTTACAATGGCTTTCCACGAGCAAAGTAAAAAAGTGCCTTTGGCATTAAAATTAAAGTTCTACTTATAATTTGATCTTAGCAGTTAACTTAGCAGGTTTCAATTCAACTGCAAAAACAAAGCTTTTGCTTCAATTTCTTCTTTTTATCTCGTATTTAATTTTTCGTGTTACCATCGTTATTTAAATCTCGAGCTTAAAATCGGAATTGACGGCCGGTGTAAGTCTGACCGAAGGACCAACCCGACGGAGCGACGTTGTAAGAGAGAACGTTGCGGCCGTCGCTTGTTGTAACGAGAAATGAGAGGCTTTGGCCATTAAGGTAAGCGTTGCTTTGCCAGTTTTGGCCCCAGTTTCGGGACATCGGTTGCCATCTGGTCCTCGAACCTTTAATGGCGACCGAGTGAACATCCCCGGCACCACCAACATTGGTTACAAGCACTAAATTGAAGTAAGAATGTCCATTAATGGTGAACCTTATTCCACCTCTTCTCCTACATCTCACCCTGAAAGAAAAAAAAAAACAACACTTCATATAAAATGATAAATCTAAAAGACGGACCGGTTGAACCGTAAACCGGTTGAACCGGGGATCATGGTTACCTTCTATAAATGACTGGGACAATTCCGGCTTTGTATTGAGCAATGTGTTGGAAAATAGGCTGAGAGAGATCAAAGTGGTGGTTAGGAGAGTCGCACCAGCCACCCGGCGGACAGAAGTTAGTGGCGGTGACGACAATCGAACCCGGCAGACACCATTTCGGGTCATTGGCACACCTTAGCTCAAAACATGCACCACAACTCAACCCATTGTCGAACAAAGCAGTACTTAATGCTGCCGTATTAACACCATATCCTTGGCTATACAGGTTCCCATAGCCACATGCTCCACCTACATCAAAAGTCCCAAAATGTCAACCGAATTTTCGTGCGACACATATTCAGACATAAATACGACGAGTTGTGGGATGAAAATCGAAATGTACCCATTGTTCCGGAAGCATCACCGCCGCCGTAAAATGTGGCATGAGCATTGATCCATGGTCCATGATAGCCACGACTCGGACGAATAGCATGGTGCCGATGATTCCACGGAAAAGCATCGACGAAGTCGATGACATGAAGAACTAATACAGCAGCAACAACAACAGGAAACCCCCAAAGCCTCATTTCCCTGCACATGAAAAACACAAACTCCATGAATCAACACAAGCGTAATCAAGCACTGCAACAGCAAACAACAAAAGTGAAAAGAGGAATGAACCTTGAAAAAAGTTGTTTATGGAAATGAAGGGAGTGGGGGTGATTGAAGGGGAATAAATAGAGGGCAGTCAAAATCAAACCATTTGAGCTGTTGGGACCAAGGATTTAAATTACAGTTGTTGTCGCGGTTAGGTGTGAGCGTTCGATTTAGTCGAGTCAAAAAATTTAAGTTAGTTGAGTTTACAAGTTATATTTTACGACTCAAACTTTATTTGAATTTTTTCGATTTGAGTCAAGTTTATGAAATTCGAGTCGAGTTTTCGAGTTTCTGTACAAATTTAATTGTAACTATTTACAATGTTATAACACAAACTGATTTCAATTTAAACGAATTTTTATATCCATATACAATATATTCATATTTTTCGTAAATGCCATATGGTATATATATTAGACAGAATTGAGGGACTCAACTCGAACTTAAAAATCGATCCACTAATTACTAAAAATTTCGAGTTATTCAAATTTCCATTTTACAACTCAAACTTTACTCGAAATTTTTTCGAGTCGAGTTTATGAAATTTTGAGTCGAGTCAAAACGAGTAGATGTGTCGCGTCCAGTCGAAAAATTCCTTTTTTTTCAACTCGAGTCGAATTTTGCTCTCCCCTAATCGCAGTTACGACTACAAGTTTATGGAATTGGGTAACGCTATCGTGAATTTTTTTAATAACATATATATATTTTTTGGAAGCTAAGGTGATTACAAGTAGTATATGTTCTACATATACTCTCAACCATTTGACAATGCATGTTCAGTCACCCTACTGCAACTGCTGATGCTCGAACCCGTGACCTCTAAGAACAACAATCGTTCCCTTAACTACTAAGTCAAGTTGATTTGTACTTAATAACATATATTATTATAGACCTAACCACTACGAGTATCATAATTTCGGATTATGTTAAAATCAATAAATAACGATTAGTATTGTAATTGCGTACCGCTATTTAAATCTTTGATCGAGATAAAAAAATGTAATAGTGGGATTTGATGATGATTTTGTGGAAAGTAAAAGGAGTTAGCTGGGCATAAAAACGCGTTGATTTTAAGGGTGGGACAGCTGCACGAACGAAGGCATCAACTTATGAGTACTTTTAACTGTTTGGTGGTTTAAGTGAATACTTTCAACGTCATAGTCAAGCACATGATATGCTAACAATATTACATGAATGAGGAAGACAAAAACCAAAATTGGCTTCATCTAAATACAGAATATTTTGCTGCTCTAAATATTTTTGTGGACCATTTACTATCATGTGTAAACTATTGGTGTTATCGGTCTATTCCAATCGAGTTCGAGTCAGGTTTATATATAATATTAATTTTATATATACAGATGTAGATCCTCTATAGTCTATACTCCATAGTGAAAGGGTCGAGCTTTGATTTCTCAAAATTTAAAAATATATTTTTGGCCCTTCAAAATTTTAAAAATTTCTCTTTATATATAATGGCTCATAAAAAATTAAATTTCATCTTAATAGCGTCTTAAAATCTTTGAAATTATTTTAATTTTATAATTGATTCTCTTAAACTTCAACGTCAGGATCTGTACTAGTATATATGCAGAGATGAAGTTATTCAATAGGTGAGAGAGGTGGCCACCAACCAAAAAATACCTTTAATTTATATAATAAATTCAAAAAAATATTGGATAATTAGAAAGGAAAAAAAATACTTAGTGCACTTTCAGTATAAACTTTAATTTACACAAACAAATTTATTTTAGGGGTTACGAGTTTAGTTTAGAGTTTAGAGTTTAGGAAATTGAGGATTTAGTGTTTTAAATTTTGGATTCATGGTTAGAATTTAGAGATTAAAATTTATGATTTAATGGTTTAAGGTTAGAGATTTAAATTCTAAAAGTTAAATATACATATATTTGTGAAAAAAAGTTTTCTACTAAATCATAAATTAATCCAATTATAAATTACTCTCTATTTTTTTGTAAGAAATATGTTTTACCTCTCTAAATTAAATGTCGGAGCTATGGTTTGATTACCTTCATAAGGGTTTACTTTTGTTAATATGTTCTTTTCTTTTAAAAAAATATGTTGGGTTCATCGTAGAAATCACTCGGTCACTTAATTGTGCAGTAATATATTGATATTTTTTGGCATAGGGATAATTTTAGTTTATAATCTTTGTCATTTTAGCTTTATTTTTTTTTTAAATTTGGATTATATTCAACAGTAAAAGAAATACAGAACACTCACACCTTTTACAATAGAAATACAGTAATGAACAAAACAATAAAAATATAAAGGTGTGAAAGACGTTGAACATACCAAACCTAACACTGTCAGAAAAAATCTTCTAAAATAAAAATCCAAAAAAATTATACTTTGCCTTGAGTGCTCTTTGAATATAGCAAAATTTTTTTCGCTATTTGATCTTGGCATGTCGGCACAACCACCAAAGGGATTTATAACATGCATAGAACGACCTCTTTCGTTGAAAAGCGCTCGTTGATACTCGTCACTCGAACGCGTAACTGTCAAAAGACAGACTATTGTCATGAAGACAGACAAGAACTGCTAAAAAGAACTGCCACCAAGCAGGCAAAAGAACTGCCATAAAAGCAGATTTTAATTAGAATCCGACAAAGTAAACGAAAAACAAGAAACAAACTTGAAAAAAAACGAAACATTCATCGAAAAAGATAAATTTTAGTTATGTACAGATCCAGGAGAACGACCAAAGGCTGCCGCCGGTAAAAAAATGATGAAGAAGAAAAAAAATTTGAAAATGTTTTGTAACCACCTCACAGAGAAAATGGAGATATGGAGAAGTGGAGAAGTTGAAATTTAGCTCTTATTTTTTAAAAGATAAATTTAACTCTAAACTTATATTATTTTGTTAAGTTACTCGCATTTTAATTAACTTGTTAATTAAACCGGTAAAAATTTAATGTCAATGATATGAAAATACATTTTAAATATCATGGCATCTAATCTATCGCATGTTTACATGTGAAATATAGTTTTATTTTAATATATAATATAAAAAATTAAAAGTTAAATAAAATATTTGAAAACAATTAAAAATAAAAGCAATAAACAAAATTTGAGAAAGTTATATAAATTTACGGTGTTTAGGGAAAATATAACTAAATTTTTTGAAATTTATGTTCAAAATTTCGAATACTTTAAATAAAAATCCTAAACTAATTAAGGGTTTTGAAAATTATATCTCCCGTTTACGGCAAAATTTATTTAACTTCCCCACATTTATTTTTTCTTTTAATTTCAATTGTTTTTAAATATTTTATTTGACTTTTAACTATTTTTATATTCAATATTAAAGTAAAATTTTATTTCACATGTAAACATATAATAGGTTAAATATCATTTTATTTAAAAATATATTATTACATATATATGTCATATCATTACCGTTAAATACTTAAAGGTCGAATAATATGCTAGTTAAAAAATGAGTAACTTGACAAAAAGATATACATTGAGGGCTAAATTTATCTTAAAAAAAATAAAGACCAAAATGCATACAATTTAATTAAAATATAGTTTTAAACAGGTCATTTCATCAATATAATTAGAACATACATTTAATGTGGCTTGATATAATAACATTTTTATCTCAAAAGTTATATATTTTATCATTTTTCTTAAATTGAAACAATTCAACAAATTTAACCTGCAAATTTGAAAATTTCATCAATTCAATTTTTTTGATACTGTCGAGTGAGCTTAACATATCAAAGCAATTGTTGAATAACCGCATTATGTCATAAAAGAAGCAACAAGTAATTGTTAAATTGTTATTATATTAGAAAAATAACAGTAAAGTAATATAATATTTATGGTAGAAGAATAACAATTTAGGAGAAGAACAAAGATTAAAATGACGAATTTTAAATATGAAGAGTTATATTATTGAACCATTTTGGATTAAGACCAAATTAATAAATTATATAAATTTTAAACACTAAAATTATTATTATAACAGACTATGTCACTATTAGTCTAATATTAAACGATCAATGATCTATTTCTAACAATATTTTAATTAAACGGTTTGTTTGTAACTTTTAAAAGAAAAAAAATAATATAATTGTTACCAAACTCACAATTAGGTGACTTGGAGTGTAGTTTGCCCTAAAACAAAATGAGAATTGGATTTACTTTCATTCAAAAATAAGAAAAAATACGTTTTTATTAGATTAGTATGTGATGAGTAGATTTATCTAATTAGTTAATTGGTTTATGTAATGTAAGACTATCTTTAGTTAATTATAAAATAAATGTTCAAAATATAACCTGTAGAAGAATTTTTTTAATTAAAATAGTTTTATTTTAAATATAGATTATTATTTATTTTAAAATTAAGTCACATATCATACATTTATTGACTAAGTTTTTTTAACCGATGTTAGTGATTTGACCTTTAAATATTAAAGAAATGAAATATTAGATGATTAGACACATACTATAACAAAAAAATCGTTATACACGCGAGAGGGATGAATAAAAACATTGTCTGTCTTTTGACACGTCTCTTTTCTGTCTTTTGACACGATAGTCTGCATTTCTTTGCAGTTTTTTTCCTTTTGTTTCTGCTTGTTTCACCGGCTGGGAGATTTGTTTTCCATGGAAGAAAGTCTGGCAGCGCTGAATATTGAGGATGGGGAGGAGGAACCTTTTGAGATCCAAGGGGAAGCAGTCCCCCTTTCTGAAGACTACAACTTGTGTTTGGTGGGCACTCTGTTGACTGCTAGTGTGGTTCATTTTCCGGCAATGCGCAATACAATGGCAGATCTGTGGCATCCGCTAGGAGGGATCACGATTACTGATTTAGGAGAGAAACGTTTTTTATTTCGCTTTTATTATGAAGTGGATATCGATAGGGTTTTGCAGGGGACCCCATGGTTTTTCAACAAGCATCTACTGCTTCTACACCGTGTTCAATCGGATGAGGACCCTATGATGGTGCCGTTGGTTTATTCGGAGTTCTGGGTACAAGTACATGATCTTCCACCAGGGCTTATGTCCGAATCAATGGCTAGACAGTTTGGCTCTTTTCTGGGCACATTTCGAGATTATGATGCGTCTCTCCCCTCACTGGGAGGGAAGAAATTTATGCGACTGAAGGTGTTGTTGGATATCCGTTACCCTATCAAAAGAAAGAAAAAAAATTGCTATTGGACCTGATCGATATGTGTATGCCCGTTTCCAGTATGAGAAGTTGTCTTTGTTTTGTTTCATTTGCGGCAAATTGGGGCATAGTGAGAGTTTCTGCCCACTCAGAATTAGCATGAAGCCGACTGAGATTTCGTTTGGCTGGGACGTTTCTCTGCGTGCTCCGGCGAGGAGAGCTCCGGTGGCCACAAGCAGATGGTTGATTGAGCCAGGTGTATACAAGTCAACTACTTCGGATAAGGGGAAAATTGATTCGGGAAATCAATCACGTGATGATAGCCATTTTCCTTATTTTTTCCCAAATTTAAATTTGATTGGATCCACCCAGCCCCAAAATTATGCGCAAGGGAGGGATGCACTGAATGCAAACTTTAATAATGGCATTAAAGGCTTGGGCCATATGGAGTTGGGCTCTGATGATGAACAAGACCCAATGACAGTGGCGGATGGGAAAAAATGACAGCGAATGCACGGGGAGAACTCTAACATTTCTCATAAGATCTGATGATGACAGTTTTGAGTGGAGATTCACGGGCTTTTATGGTTTCCCGGAGGAGAATTTAAGAGAGGAGTATTGGTCCTTACTTCGACACCTTAATCATGGCCAGTCATACCCTTGGTTGGTTGCTGGCAATTTTAACGAAATAATGTATTCCCATGAGAAAAAGGGAAGGTGTTCGAGACCGGAGCGTTGCATGGAAAGTTTTAGACAAGCTTTCTTCGATTGTGGCCTGTCAGATTTGGGGTTTATTGGGCGGTGGTTTACTTGGGAACGCGGTAGACTCCCTTCTAACAACACACAGGAAAGGTTAGATCGAGGGGTGGCAAATTCACAGTGGTGGGATGCTTTCCCAAACTATTTGGTGCGCCATTTACCTCACGCTTTCTCGGATCATTGCCCACTGCTCATTGACACAGTTGGTAATACACAAACTAGAGGAAGAAGTGCAATTGGAAGATTCCGGTTTGAGGCAAGTTGGATCCTTGAAGACTCTTGTGCTGATTTTGTCAAACAATTTTGGGAGACTCATACTGGTGATTTGCCCGAAAAACTAACCAAGTTGGGTAGTGCTTTGCGGCAATGGGGTTCAACTATTAAACGACATCGTACTATTTTGAAAGATACCTTGGAGACAAGGTTAAAGTTGTTGGAAGACAAAGGCTCGGATGAGGATACTTTGAATGAGATTCTTGAAGTCAAACTCGGGCTTAACTTGGAAACGGATAAGGATGAACGGTTTTGGGAGCAACGGTCGAGGGTAAATTGGTTAGTGAATGGTGACAAGAATACGGCATTCTTTCATAGATTTGCTTCAACACGGGCAAAGAATAACGTAATCTCTGGGATTGCTAATGATAATGGTGTTGTGGCTTCGAATACAGAGGAAATATTGCGGGTTGCTGCTAATTATTTTTTGGAGCTGTTTACGTCGACCCCAACAGTAGGTGCTGATTCTATTTTTGGAAGTGTACGATGTGGGATATCTGATGAGATGAATAAAAGCTTGCTGGAACTTTTCCGTGGCGAAGAAATATGGATTGCACTCCAGTCGATGTCTCCCACCAAAGCTCCAGGTATGGACGGTTTCCCTGTTCTGTTTTACCAAAAATTCTGGAGTATCATAGGGGTTGAGGTCACTAATTATTGTCTGTCTATTTTGAATGGAGAGAAAGATATTGCTAGTATAAATCAAACTAATATTGTCCTTATCCCTAAAACTAAAAAGCCACAACATATGTCTCAATTTTGCCCTATTAGCTTGTGCAATGTTTTGTACAAGGTAATTGCCAAAGTCCTTGTTATTCGGATGAAAGGTTCTTTAGATTTTTGTATTGATGAGGCTCAAGGAGCTTTTATTCCGGGGAGCCAGATTTCTGATAATGTTCTAATAGCGTATGAAGTGTTACACTCCCTTAAGATGAAGCGTACAGGCAAAACTGGGTCTTTCACGCTCAAACTCGATATGAGTAAAGCGTATGACAGAGTTGAATGGTGTTTCATTGAAGGAATGATGCAGCGGATTGGGTTTCATCCGAACTGGATTTTGTTAATTATGAGGTGTATTACTTCTGTCTCATACACTGTTGGTATCAATGCTATGAACAGTGGGGTTTTTTTTTCCATCACGAGGCTTGCATCAAGGAGACCCTTTAAGCCCCTACCTTTTCCTTTTCTATACCGAGGGTTTTTCTACGATTCTTAATGAAGCAGAAGTTTCTGGTAGTGTTGTAGGGGCCCGGTTGGGTAGGGAACGGTTGGCTATCAATCACCTTTTCTTTGCTGATGACAACATTCTATTTGGTGATGCTTCTTTGGAGGGGGCTAGTAGAGTAAAACAGGTCATCCAAGAGTACACGAACGCTTCGGGCCAAAGAGTTAATTTTGACAAGTCTCTTATCTACTTTAGTGCTAATGTTCCTGCTGCTTTAAAGGATCAGATTGGTACTCTTTTGGGTGTGAGAATAGCTTCTAATCCTGAGAAATATCTAGGCCTACCAACAATGATTGGTAGGCATAAGAAGGAAGCTTTTGCACACTATCTGGAACGTTTTAATAAACTTATTGACAACAAGAATAATCTGCAGCTTTCGAAAGGGGGAAATGAGGTTTTTATAAAAGCTGTCCTTCAAGCAATCCCTATCTATGCCATGCAGTGTTTTCTACTGCCAAAGAGTATTTGTCAAAAAATGGAGGTCCTAATGAACAGATTCTGGTGAAAGAATAATAATTCCTCAAATGGCATTCCTTGATGTACTTGGTCTAGGATGTGTTTGCCAAAAAGCAGTGGTGGTTTGGGGTTCAGAGACCTAGCCTAGTTTAACATTGCCTTGCTTGTGAAGCAAGGTTGGCGTATCATTACTAATCCAACAAGTCTTCTAGCTCGGGTTATGAAGACTAGATACTTCCCCAAACTTATTTTATGAATGCCAGTTTGGGTACTTGTCCTTCATATACGTGGAGAAGCATTATAGGTGCCCGAGGGTTGCTCGAAAAAGGGTTGGGGTGGAGAGTTGGAAATGGCCTAAATATTAGCACCTGGAATGATGCTTGGCTTCCAGGGCAAGGAACTGGTAGATTAAACCAGTGTATCGATGTACGTTATCCTAAGGTGGCTGATTTAATTAATCCCGAGACCAATCAATGGGAGTATAGCCTTCTTCAGTCCATTTTCGAACCCAATCTAGTGCAGCAGATCTGTGGTATTCCCTTGGCTAAATCAAAGCCAATTGATGAACAAATATGGAGGTATGATAACTAAGGTCTCTACTCTCCTAAGAGTGGCTATAACCTTTTGGTAAGTGATGACCCACAGATGTATAGTGTAACTACTGTGACAGATATCAGCAATGTCAAGAGTTTCTACTCTAGCCTATGGAGTTTAGCAGTCCCAACAAAAAGTAAGATATTTGTATGAAGGTTGTTTAACAATTATCTACCAAATTGCTCTAATCTACAACAGAGGAGAATCCAGGTTAGAAATGCTTGCCCTTGCTGTGAAAATGCTGCTGATACGGTTCATCACTTCGCCTTGGAATGCTCCTTTACAAATCAGGTGTTAGACTTGGTTGGAGTGAGATTACCACCTGTCGATATGAATGGAGACTATAAGCAGATTATTATGGGTTATTTTCTTCAAGCAAATGAGAGTCAAAGGATTCTTCTGGTTATCACTTACTGGGCAGTATGGTTTGCCAGAAACCAGCAAGTTCATGAAGGCACTGCGTGTTCTGCCATTCGAACTTATACTTTTATTCAAGCTCACTATGTTGAACTAAAAGCTCTAGAAAATATCTCACGACCTATCCAAATGACACAACAAATTAAATGGACTCCCCCAGATGATAATATAATCAAATGTAACTTTGATGCATCGTTTAATCCATCTGCTAAAACCTCTATTTCAGGAGTCATTGCGAGGAACTCACTGGGTTTGATAATGGCAGCCTGTGTATACCCGCATCGTGATGTGGCAAACCCTTTCATTGCGGAGGCTCGTGCTTGTCAGGTTGTGGTCTCCTTCGCGACTGAGTTTGGTTTCAGAAACGTACAGATCGAGGGTGATTCCCTTACAGTGGTGAAGAAATTATCATCAAAATCAGCAGGTAAATCCGCTCTAAGCCCAATTTTACAAGACATCAAGGAGATGAAGGGTTTGTTTGATTACCTTCACTTTTCGTTTGTGAAACGACAGGGAAACGAAGTTGCGCATGCTCTGGCAAAAGAAGGAAGTAACTTTTCGTCTCCCCGGTACTAGATTGAGGAAGCTCCGACGGTGGTGGAGCTAGCGGACCGCCGTGACCTAGGTCGCTGATTGATCGTCTTCTACATGGTTTGTTTGGAGAATTCAACATATACTCGACTCCAAAGGCACACCACATCCTCCTTCAGCAACGATTTCTGATGATTAATTTGAGTTGCAGGAGCTTTATACACCTAAAGCAAAAAGAAGTGTAATTTGAGCCCTTATACTGTAATAAGACTCCTTTGAAAAATAAAACTACGAGAATGAAAGATTAGTTGACATGTTATCATATATGTTACATATTGTTTATTTTATTTATTTGGTCAGAATGTAAAATTTTAGTGTTTGTTCAATTTAATGTAAGATTAAGCAAAAGTAAATTTTATTAAAATTTTCGTATGAAAATTCATTAAGCTCTATCCATCATCAACGGGTTGGTCTAAGTGGTAAGTAACTTGGTATTGCTTAAGCATGTCTCAAGTTTGATGCATTGTGTATGCAAAAAATCGTCGCAGAGAGACTCACCTACCATAACCAAGTATGCGATGTAAATCGATTCAAATTAATCAGGGTAAAGCCCTAAACAAACAAGAAGGGCAAAAGAAACATATTCTTTTTTATAATTAAAGCGATTACTATTATGTTTCTCATTAAAAACCTCCCTAAACCTAAATGGAGGAAAAGAGTACACATAATAGTAATAAAATAGACACCAAAGTTAGCTTACATCAAAGCAAAGAACAACATCCATACAAACAAAAAACAAACCCTTAACTCAGGTCCCCATGACTTAAGTCTTCCGATAACAATCTAAGCACATCCTCCGGTGGCGGTAGAAATCGGTGACAAACTATATCCTCATAGGTTTCGTGCGAAGCATTCATATCCGCTACTCGGTTCCTTTCGCAAAACACATGTTCCACTTGAACAACCCAACCCCTATTCATCATAGCCACAATATGAGGCACGAGCGTAAAAGGTGACGCCCCGCCCTTGTCCTTCATAACACAATCTATAGCCTCTTTGGAATCCGACTCTACAATAACATGGGAAATACCGAGCGACCATGCTGCAAATAACCCCTCGAATATCGCCCATAGCTCCAGTTCGAGAACTGAACACATACCTATATGGCGTGAAGAACCAATCAACCATTTACCCGTGTCATTGCGTACCACACCACCACACGACGCTAGACTTGTAATGCGACTCCATGTCCCGTCTCTATTCATCTTGCACCATCCGGACAGGGGCCTACACCAATGAACATCACCACGTGCTAGCTGCCGCCTAACACCAGAAATATTTCATGCTGAAGCACCACAATCCTGCTGCAGAGTCATGCCCCACCTCCAGCACATTAAATACATGATCGTTCCGTCGACACTATAAATTCCATAATAGTGTACCAAATAAAACATCCCAATTATAACTATTCGCGACAAAAGCTTTCGAACGAGTTAAATTAATATAAACCCACTCATTCTTTTGCAACTCAAGAACCTCATCCATTTTCTGAACTTTAATCAAGCTTGCCCACAACATATAAGTATTGGGACAAAATCTCAGAACGTGATCAATGTCTTCCATATCTGCTCCACACACAATACAACTACTATCTATGGCTATGTGACGACGGATTCGTTCCCCATCGGTCAACACTTGCCCATGACAAACCAACCAGAGAAACGTGCAAACTCTAGGAATCCCTCGAAACCTAGCGATACCTCACCAAGTTAGATCAGGAGGGCCAAATTGTTTCCCCACCCGAACCTCGTATGCAGACATGACCTGGAAAAGCCGATTCGAACTCAGCAACCAACACACACCATCGGGGATTTTCGGCATCGACAGTGACTTGACAGCAACCACTCGTTGCACTACTACGCTAGAGAGAAGATGGCCAAACTCCTGCCAAACTCTAGCATCATCCACCATCTCGGCCACCCTTCCTCCCATATTCAACACCAACACCCTTAGAATTAAATGATTCGCCAGTTGTCCAATGTCATATAGCCAAGGATCCTGCCAAAATTGAATCTCCCGTCCGTTACTAAGATTCCATCCCACATGGGCATGAAGATCGTCCCACATCATACACATTCCACACCATAATTGAGAGCTATTTGGCTTCAACATAAGACCATCTACGTTTGAGACCCACTTATAATTTCACGCATTAACTGAACCCATAAACAACCACGATTCATAAGCAATTGAAACCCAATTTTCATAATAAATGCCACATTCTAATCATAGAGATGTTTAAAACCAACACCCTCTTCATCCAATGGTTTACAAAAATCATCCCACTGCAAAAGAGGAATTCCACTCTTGTCCGACGTATGCCCCCAGATGAAACGCCTAATAATTTGCTCAATAGCAGTACACACCCCATTTGGAAGGAATGATGTTTGCATTGTGTATGATGGTATGGCTGATAGTACCGCTTTAGCCAAAACAATACGTCCTGCTAAAGATAATCCTCGCGTAGACTAACCTAAAAGTTTATCCTGAACCTTCATCACCAGATACTGATAGGTGGCATTCTTCACGTGCTGATGCAGAGTCGGCACCCCCAAATACCTTCCCAAATCATCCACTTCAAAAAACCCAAATCACCACTAATTTAAGCTTGCAAACTCAACGTAAAATTTCGGGAAAAATGAATAGTAGTTTTCGAAATGCTAACCTTAAGGCCAGATGCATTGCAAAAAATCCTCCAAGATGTCATTAATTACCCCAACCTGATCTAAAGAATCATTGGCAAACAGAATCAGGTCATCTGTAAAGAATAAATGTGAAACACTGACCCCATCACGAGACAACTTAAATGGTCGCCACAATCCATTACGCACCGCCAACTAATTCGCTTGACTATGTCGTTCCATGCAGAAAACAAACAAGTAAGGGGAGATTAGACCCTCTTACCGTATACCCCGCGACGGAAGGAAAGAATTAGTGCACGGACCATTCCAGATACCCTAAGAGTAGACCGAAGAGATACAAACCATAATAAGCTGGTGAAGAGAAGCCGAAATACCCACATCCTACAAAGTATCATCGATAAAACTCCATTCAAGACAATCATACGCCTTATCCAAATCAATTTTTATCACCATCCACCTTGAATTCCCTTTTTCCAACGCATAGAGTGTATAACCTATTGTACAATGATAATGTTGTCAGCTATATATCGTCCTGGAATAAAACTCGTTTGCGACTCAAAAATCCAATCCGGTAAATATGGCTTAATCTGATTAACCACCAGCTTAGTCACTGCCTTATACAACACCAATCATAAACTGATTGGCCTAAACTAACTCATCAAAGTTGGTCGTGGAATTTTAGGAATAAGCACTACAAGGGTGCGATTCAATGATACCGACAAAACACCACTAACAAATATATCCTTAATAATCTTGCAAATGTTCTCACCAACAAGATCCCAATTTCGTTGATAGAAAAACGCATGCACCCCGTCAAAACCCGGTGCTTTTAAGTCCCCTATACCAATAATCACACTCTTGATCTCCTCATACAATACCGCTCAGCATAGATCATCAAGCACATGTTACCGCATGCTAGGGAACATAACCCGAATTGCATACAGCTCCAAGTTCATACTATTAGAAGCAAAAAGAGTCGAGAAATAGGCTACTGTCATCTCCCGAAGAGTTTTTTGATCAGTACAACAATCGTCGTTCTCGTCGTAAAGACCCAGAATCGTGTTAGCTCTCCTACGTGTCATTGTTGATGCATGAAAGAAACGAGTATTTTGATCACCCACTTCAATCCATTTGGTACGGGCCTTTTGAAACCACAAGCTTTCCTCATCCGCAAGAACAACCTCAAGTTCACGCTTTAACTTATCCCCCAATGCCAACAAGGAAGCAGAAAATCGAGATCGAAGAGCAAGATCAATACCTCGAATCCTGGCCAATAATTGCCTCTTTTCTGTCCAATATGACCAAACACTTCTTTATTCCACTTACCAACCACATCCTGTAATGACTCGAGATTAGACTCAATGAGAGCATTTAGGTTCCACATATCGCAAGAAATTCACGGAACTAAAGTTGTTCCTTCCATGACACTATGAAACGAAATGGGTGATTCCTTCCAAGACGTATTTCCAAATTAGCCTTGAAAAGGATATGACAATGATCCGATCCCACCCTATCCAAGTGAAACATCTGAGAATATGGAAACCAAGAACTCAAAGCCTCATTCATCAAACACTTATCAAAACGATGAAACAGAGATCCCCAATGCTACGTAAACTCATCACCTACAAAACCAATATCCAGCAAACCCCTATAAAAAATGAAGTTCGAAAACAATCTGCTAACCCCGATGTTGAACGATTACCACCCAAACGTTCCTCATGTCGCACAATTGCATTGAAATCGCCCCCAAGAAGCCATGAAACATTATTACCCGGATCAAGGCAAGTCAAAGGACCCCAAATCAACTTTCTTTTCGTTGTAGTAGGACTTGCATACACTGTCGTAACTTGACACCACTCTTGCACCTCCACCGACCTATATCTGTAATTAATAAACTGATTTGAAACATGCATCACTTCCAACTCGACCATATCTTTCCAAAGTAGCCAAATACCTCCACTAAACCCCAAAGCCTCAACTCTAAAAGAATTATAGAACTTGAGCTGTCGGATTACCCTATCAGCCCTAAAACAACTCGTCCAAGGTTCTATTAACACCACAACCTGCTGCTTATGTCTCCAAATAAAATCTCTAAAATGATGTTGAAATGTGGCACTTACCGCACCCCTACAATTACAGAACATGATATTTATAATAAAATAATTAAAGAAATAAACCACCAAACTTATTGATCAGCTCAGCGATCAACCGTCCGCATCGCTGCACCATCCTCGTCCAATGACAAAAGGGGATCGACCGGAACATCCACATCATCTGGATCTTCCTCCTGCATGCACAAGTCAACCACATTCCCATGTTTCTGACTTATGTCCACCTCATTATCAAGATGATTATAAGATGATTGGATCTTTTTCGAGAGCACTGCACATGAAAGAATCTGATATTCAAAGTTCTTCTTGACTCTCAATCCTCTATTCTCCTTCTCATATCGAGAACCCAAGCCACTCCTCTTTCTACCTTGCATACGAGCCCCACTTTTCTACACATCACCACCTTCATTAATTGAAATTGCTCTATGATTGCCCCCTTTATTAGCAACAACGTGCTCAAAAACTTGCAGTTGCAAACCCTCATCCAGAGAAACCACCTCAACACCAGCGCCCTTAGAACTATCAACACCCTTAACAGTCGCATGTTTATCAGGATTCGAAGCAAGATAAGAAACATTTTTTTAAATCCTTTCGTGGCACCGAGCCCTTCAAACCTGCCTTTGCCCCCTCGCTCTACCCTTTATTTGACCTGGTTGGCACCTTAGTAGTAACCAAACCGCTCCCCCAGCATCGGTTGTATTCATAAGAATTTCCTCCTCCTCCAACACCGCAAAACGTGAGCCAACTCGGCTACCATCCAACTGTCCAATCCCATCACCCTTCAAAAGAACAGACTCCATTGTTGAACTGTCAAATAGCCCCCACAGATCGTCCGAGGACCATCCGTTAAAACTATTCCATAATCCTTAACATCCTCAAATTTCACTAAAAATAATTATTCTCCAAATCAATCAATTGTATCTTTCTCTTTGTTTTTCACATAGCATGAATTCTGTTCTGCAAGGCAACAAAACCAATATATCTCCCCAATAAACGGATAATAAGCACATTCTTCATACTCCGATCAATTTGATCGTGTACCCGATCCAAAAAATTAATCTCAGGGAACACCTAGATTCATCCACAATGCAATCTTCATCCAAAAACGATTACACGATCACCATCAAAATGAAATTCGCACCATCACCTCTATCATTATGAATATCCTTTGCCGACATACTAGCATAGGAAACTTTTTTCGTATTCAGCAGAGCCGGCATCCCGTCCAATCCTTTGCCATCACAAGGAACGCTCGATTCTCCAATATCCATATCGTGATCCTGATCGCCCAAACCTATGTTTTCAGTAGTCATACTTGTCGCCTAAATCCCTTGCCCCTTTGGCTTTTTAGCAAGAATTTGATCCTCCACCGCAAGCGGAGAGTCAGGCCTTTCACGAACATGTAATTCACCAATTTGGTCAAACGCCTCCAGCGACCTACCTGACGAAATTTTGCCAGGTTCAAGCATAGGGTTTATTATTTTTAGAAGAATGTTCTTTTTTTTAAGGAAACTAAAAGAAACATATTCTTAATATAACTAACATATTAAATAATGTTTAATAATAATTACACATATACATATTACCAACAAATGTTGGATGCATTGGTAAGACACATTGCACTCTTAAGGAAAGGACTCGAATTCAAATCTTGGAGATGGCATTGTTAAGAAGGACAACCTCACACCCCAAACATAGACCGTAAGACAGACATACATATTACCAAAAACATAATTACATATATTATTTATTATATGTCAATCTAATTCACGATCCAAATTCGTGATCTGATTTTTTATATTATATTTAGTTGGATTATCTTTCTCCCCCTTAACATGTCTTTCTTTTTTATTTTCTTCTTCGATTTTTTCTAAAGAAACCCAGAGAGAATTATCGAGGTAATTAAAATTTATGCCAACAGAAATTAACGATTTGACCTTAAAATATAACAAAATGAAATATTATACATTTATTTTGATAAAAAAATTAAAAACCTAAAATAAATATAAATATACTTTAAACACTTCTTTTACAATTAAACCTTGTATAAACATGATAATTAAAATTCCAATTATATTATTTTTAAAATTTCATGTATTTAGTTATTTTCCCTAGCATATCATAGTTGTATAATAATTTTATAATATCAGCTCTATTTTCTATTCAAAATGATACAAAATGTTAATTTTATGTCAAGATCATGGTAAAGTAGTGGTCCTCAAAATTTCATTTAAACATCAAAATGAACCTAAAGTATTGAAGTTATATTTTATTGAAGAAAACAATAAGTTTATATATATATATATATATATATATATATATATAGGAAGTAAAAGTTTATACAGAAATGACAAAGATGGTTCACTTAGTGCCCCATACGACTAGGACCAATATGCCACGAGAACTTATTCCAAACGAGAAACGACCACCTCACTACTTTTATCAATTTCTCTTAACCCATTTAATTCTTGGCTTATTTAACAAATAAATTTGTGTATGTGTATATTAATATATATATTTAACATTTTAGTGTGACATGATAGTATATGTTCATTAATTTTAACCCTTTAATAACGTATACACACCATGCAGATAAATTATTTGAACCTGAGTCTTATAGAGATATAGACGAAACCAGGATTGAATATTAGAAGGGACCAAAATATTAAATTTAAAAATATAAAGGCTTATTAGGTATTTAAACTTAAAATTTAAGGGAAATGTCAAATTTGTCTAAAATTTAAACTTATAGAGACCTAAGTTATTATTAAACAAAAAATTTAAGGGGATGGACCCACATTTCTCTAGTTTATCACCTAGTTAATTAAATATTTAACAAGTCATTATATTTTTTAATTTACATGTTTATTTTTTATAGGAGCCAAATTGTTATTAGATCAAAATTTTAAAATATTTGAAATTTGTAACACTAATAGGGGCCTGGGCCCAAGGCCCATAAGGGAGCTCTATCCCTGTCTAGAGATAATTAGAGGTGGCAAACGGTTAATTCGGTTCATTTATGGTTCAGGTCATTTTGGTTCGGGTCATTTCGGATTTGATTATATTCGGTTTAAGTTCGATTCAGGTCTAGTTCGTTTTAATTCGGGTCTATGATGATTTGGGCTTGAGTATCGGGTCAAGTTGTTGGGTCGGTTGATTTTCGTTCGGTTGACTTTCACTTCGGTTATTTTCGGGTCGGTTGATTTCAGGTCGAGTCAGTATCAAGTTAATAGGAGATTGATCAATTTTAGTCGGTTTTTCAGGCCGAGTTAGGTTTTTCCACGCTATATATGACTTTATATAACATGTATATTTGACTTTTTGGTGAGTTGTGCGACAGTTCACATCTCATATTTATTTATTTATTTTAATATATTTTCTTTATTTTGGGTTGCCTTCGGTTCGAGTTGCTTTCAATTCGGGCGAAATCGGTTCGGTTGAAAATCTATTCGGGTTCATTCGGTTTGGTAGAAAATCGGTTCAGATCTATTTTCTGTTCAACTGAAATTCGGTTCGATTTATTTCGAGTTTAAGATCAAATCCGAGTCATCGTGTTCTTGTCAATCTCGATTCGATTCTCAGGTCTCGAGTCTCGAGTCAAGTTTTCCAAACCTAGAATAACAAATTTTTTTTCGGTGCGATTATTCGATGTGTATGTAGGAGACAATATCAGTTCGGAAGACTAGCATATCTCATTGTGGGTTCTGTGTCCAGGGTTTACATTGACAGGTATGTAAAAAGACGGAATTTTGTGGTTGGGACAATTGAAACACTAGTATAGAATTAAGACAGGATTTGCGTGGTCATGACCCATGGTATGACAGTCATATGATAGGATGGTCACCACTGATCGAATGTTGGATTCAATTAAATACAAACGGGGCAATTAACGTATAACCAAACATCAACAACCAATTGATCTAGCATTTGTTTTCTATTTTTTCACAGTGATAGAAGAATGCAAGCTTTCAATTCGTGATCTCTACATCTGTGCTACTGTACTTGATTATGTTGTTGTTGTATCCTGAGAAATAAATATCTAACGTTTCTCAAGCACTATAGGAACAGACGAATTTATCTTAAGGAAACTGTGATATCACAGGCCTCAATAAATCTGTTCAACCGAATTGATGCCCAAATACAAGTAAACGGTCCCAATTTACTACTTTAATATTCAATTTATGTTTTGGATTTTGTTGTATTTAATTTTATGATATGCTAGTTTTATTCAACTTTAAAATCATTATTTATTTTATTTTCCTTGGATTAACCACCCATTCTCTAACAAAATCAAATGTTTGAATTCTAACGTTATGAATGAAATAAATTAGATTAAGATGATCGTTGCAATAATAAACATTTACATTATGTCTAAATCGTATTAATACTTAGGGTAAAGTATGCCAGGTACCACCGAACAATAGGGTGACCTGTTTTTACCATCAACCTTTCAATTGGTCTAAACTTACCACCAAGCTTTATTTTTCGACTCGTTTATACCACCCTGCCGTTAAATCGTTAACTCCGTGATGACATGGACGCTGCACCAAAACGACGTCGTTTTGGTGTCGTTATTTTGATAATAAATGACCCAAAACGACGTCGTTTTGCTAGCAAAAATATATGAAATTGTGCACTCAATGAGATTTAAACTTAAGACCTTAAGCATCAAAGATAACCTCTTAACCACCAAGCCAACCTAATATCTTTGAATTAGTTTTAGCACAAATATTATATATTCCCAACTGTAGTTTTTCATATAAATATATTATTTCTAATATAAAAATATTCAAATTTTGTTATTAATAATATAAAATATATAAATAGATAAATATATTGTTATAAAAACTAAAAGACTAATTTTCAAAACAATTTTTTTTAAAAAAATCTAAAATTCGACAAAACTTAATCCCTAAACTCATAAACCCTAACCCTAAACTATAAACTTTAAACACTAAAATTTTATTCATAAATAAATAATATTAAAATATATAAACAAATAATATATTATTATAAAAACTAAAAAACTGATTTAAAAAATATAAAATTTTTAAAATTTACGAAAAGACCCAAAAATTCACCCAAAACCTTAAACCCTAAACCCCAAATCTTTAAGATTTTGGTGAATTTTTAGGTCTTTTCGTAAATTTTGAAAATTTTATATTTTTTAAATCAGTTTTTTAGTTTTTATAATAATATATTATTTGTTTATATATTTTAATATTATTTATTTATGAATAAAATTTTAGGGTTTATAGTTTATAGTTTAGGGTTAGGGTTTATGGGTTTAGGGATTAAAATTTTGTCAAATTTTAGATTTTTTTAAACAAATTTTGTTTTAAAAATTAGTCTTTTAGTTTTTATAATAATATATTTACCTATTTATATATTTAATATTATTAATAACAATATTTGAATATTTTTATATTAGAAATAATATATTTATATGACAAACTACAGTTGGGAATATATATTATTTTTGCTTAAACTAATTCAAAGATATTAGGTTGACTTTGTGGTTAAGAGGTTGTCTTTGATGTTTAAGGTCTTAGGTTTGAATCCCATTGAGTGCACAATTTCATATATTTTCGCTAGCAAAACGACGTCGTTTTGGGTCATTTACTATCAAAATAGCGGCACCAAAACGACGTCGTTTTGGGTCATTTATTATCAAAATAGCGGCACCAAAACGACGTCGTTTTGGTGCAGCGTCCATGTCATCACGGAGTTAACGATTTAACGGCAGGGTGGTATAAACAAGTCGAAAAATAAAGTTTGGTGGTAAGTTTAGACCAATTGAAAGGTTGATGATAAAAACAGATCAAACCTTATTGTTGAGTGGTACCTGACATACTTTACCCTAATACTTAATAAGTTGGATAGCTATAGTTATATAAAAAGCAGTAAGTATAATGATGTAATCCATGATAATATGGGAAGGTGGATTGCAGGTTATGATTAAATCGAGGCAGGATGTCGTGTAAAACAAGTTTAGTTGTAGGTTGTGTGTTATGAACGTACTGGAAAAATGAAGAAAAAAACAAAGAGAAGATAAATTCAAGTTTTTGAGAGAATTCTCAGGTTTTTTTCATGACATTTACAACAACTTTCCACAATTATTTATATGCTGAGTAATTCAAGATAAGACAAAATCCGTTAACGTCGTTGGTAGCCTTCTCTCTCTAGTCCCTCTGTGAATTGTAGATGCATCTTGGTTCTTCAACTCACCCGAGATGGCATCCTCTATGCTCGATGTCATGCATGGTTCTTGATCCTCCACTGTATCCATAACAACACCCCCTCCAAGGTAAGGAAACTTGTCCTCAAGGTTTGAAGGGTCCAACAACAAGGGAATAGGTGTCACATGCTCTAGTGGTTGACCGCGGCAGAGTTTCAACTGAGAAACATAGAAATGTAACACCCTTGTTTTGGGTCTAGGAGTTAACCGGGTTTTGGTTCGAGTCAAATAAAATTTAATTAAAATAATTCAACTTCTATTAATGACCTAGTTGGAGCTTTGGAAAAAGGGGAGGGACCTATGTTGCTATTTGACCCAAATTTAAAAAGCAAGACAACTTTATAGAAAAGTTGTCTTCCCTTTTCCCCCCAATCCCCTTCCCAAACGTGAAACCCTTCTTCCCCCACCTTCAAACTCTCCCAAAAATATTAGTTACTATTCCATCCTTTATCTCCTTCAATTAAAGGTGTTTTTCAAAGGTAATTATGTTTTCTAAACCTCCTCTTTATTCTCTATCTATCCCTTGTTGTAGATTTCAAAAAATGGTGTTTTGAAAATTAGGGTTCATATGAAATTTGGGGTTTTGATGGGGCTTTTCAATTTGTTTTGCTAAATCATGTTGGGGGTTTGTTTAAGCATGATGAAATACATCATATACTTTAATTTGGTTGAGTTTTGATAAAAATTCGTAGTATGGTCTTAGAGCTAGATTTAAGGTTATAAAACTTGAGTTTTTGGTGGAAATTATGTTGAAAGTAAGGGGTTGTTGGTCTACCTATGGTATGGGGGTGTTTTGGGATGATTTGGAAGCCATTTGGATGCTTGGAAATCGAATTTTCAGCCTTGAGTTGTGGGAGTCCGAAAATGGGATTTTTAGAGATGTTATGTGGTTTGGAAATTGTGGAATTTGGGTTGTGAATGTAAAGTGGGTTGAAGGTTGAATTAGCATCGAATTGGGAAGTAATATATGTGTTTTTGTTTGACTAGAAGCAAGAGGAAACGCGGAAGAGGCTTTGGGACCGAATCCAGGTTCGTAGGAAGATTGGTTCGAATTGCTAAGGAAGGGCGGTGAGTGGTTTCAACTTGTTTTAAGTTTGGTTCGAGTATGTGTAGTGGGAGTGTGTGTGAAGTGTGCTTGGTAGGCCACTCATAGTTCATTCAAGTTGTTGATTTAACCTTTGATATCCATGAATGCTATTATGCTTGTTTGACAATGCTATTATGATTGTGGTTGGTAGATGTGAGTTTATCTTGATATACATCTATGAGATTGAGCATAAATGTGGTTGATGATATATATATGTTGTGGTTATGATAATTGGCACTAAAATAATTACCGGTTGTAAATGATCGATCATTAGGATAGTGTGCACACAAATTGAGTCAAAACGTACGTGGCCTTGATGGCGTTAAGTCATCAAGGAGGAGTACGGTGATGTAACATTCCACCGGAAGCTATTCATATATTTCTACGGGATGATGAGTGGAATCCCATCCGTAGGGCATGTGGCGATGAGTGGAATCCCGCACATGCAAGGTCCGGTGATGAGTGGAATCCCACCGAGGTAAAGTGTTGTCAAGGTTAAATCCGCACAATCGGGGTAATTAAAGTGGCCAATTAAACTTAAATCGTGAATTGTGATATATGATGGTGATATATGGTTGTATTATATTTGTTGCCACATGATGATGATATATGAGATTTGAACTTGTTAGGATCGAGAGACCATATATGCCACTTGAAAGACTAGCTAGGTCTACTTGATATTATGTCAATGTTTGATGTATGTAGACTAGGATTAACATGCTTGGACCCTGCATTGTTGTTGTTTTCCGTTTTAGAGCACCCTCACTAAGCTTATAGCTTACGCTCTCTATGTTCAACAATGCAGATCATTAGCGTGGCGTTAGCTCGAGGCAAGGCAAGAAGGGGCTTTCCAAGTTGTTGCTCAAGTATGGTAGATTTTGTAGTAGTTAAGCAATGTGGCATTAGGACGTGTTAGTATGAGCCTTGTATGACTCTTATGAATGATGTTGTTTGGATTGATGTTTGGATGGTAAAACGTGTAATATTTTCTTGGTTGATGTTGATTGCTAGGAGCTCGTTTAGACCCCTTAATATCTTGCTTACTTGAATGTTAGTCTATGCCTCAAGAGTTTTTTTTACATGTGTTGGAATGTTGCTTGAATGGATGCATGTTGTGGATTGATGTTTTAGTATTAGGCATGTCCAAACCTTGTTAAAGTATGCTAGCAGTGTTGTTGTATCTTGGGTTTAAATGCTTGGCTGATGTATGGTGTTTTGGTGATGTTTTGGGGCATCCTTGTGCCTTAAAACAGCCCAGAAAAGTCTGCAGACAGGGGGTGTTTCGGAACGGGTCCCCGTGTTCCGAAACGACCCCTGTGTAAATGGCCTGCCGTTTCGAAACGGATGAGGGTCATTCCGGAACGTTTTTGCCACTGGAATTTTGAGAAATTGGCGAGATGAGGCCGTTCCGAAACGGGCCTTTGAAGTTCCGAAACGGTCAAATCTCGTTGACCACGAGATATTGACCGTCAAGGTCGTTCCGATACAGGTCTCCCCTGTTTCAGAACGGTCACCTTATGGTTGACCCTGGCCCGTTGACTAAGTCAGGGCGTTTCGGAACACCCTATGGGCGTTTCGAAACGACCTGCTGAAATGAAGAAAAATGGACTGTTTATGTTTGTTTGGTCGGTGAATTGTTTCGTGATTGTATCTTCCGCTATTGTGACACACTTAGGTCTAATTTATGTATGTAGACAAGATAAGATAAAAAGAAATTTTCTGGGTCGTTAACCGAGGGGAAACCTTAACGGGTTTCGCTTCGGTTTTCCCCGTGTGGCCCACTCGGACCGGTCATCCGACCAGACCGGGACGAGGGGGTTACATTTGTTGGTATCAGAGCCTGAGGTTACCGAGACCTCGGGTAGGTAAGTGAGGTAAGATTAATGTGTTAAATGCTTGTGTTGCTTGATGCATGATTTGCCATGAATCCTTGATGCTTGATTGATCGTATGATGTTTGGAATGCTTGAACTGTTGTGTCTGGTATAGAGTGAGTGCCCATTGCTACTATTACTTAATTTAAAAAGATTTTTGAAAGAGGAATACTTGAGCACTATTGGACCCTTGCTTTGACTAACGTAATCTTTATCTGTTTCTTGTTGTAGTTTTACCTTGCTAGTTGAACCATGAGACCACGTGGGAGGCCTAGGATGGTTCGACCGGAACCACGGGCTGAGGCTCCGAGAGTTGAGCCAGTTGTGAGAGTTGAGGCTCAAGTGGGAGAGCCAGTGGTTGGAGTTGGAGCTCCTCCACCACCTCCACCACCACCACCTCCTCCACCAGGAGTGGGAGGCGAGGCCGGACCCGGAGGAATGGGACCGCAAGGAGGCCAAGGTGGCCAAGGTGGCCAAGGATCGGCCGGGATTGACTTAGCTCCGTTGGTTCAGGCGATAGCCGGGGCGTTCCAGGCTGCAGTAGCTGGAGGTCAGGCAGCTCATCATCAGGGTGAGGGCACCGGATTACCATTAGAGAGACTTCGGGGCCTTGGGGCCGAAGAGTTTAGAGGTGCTACTCCGGAGAGGTCAGAGATGTGGTTTGAGAAGACCGTCCGTATTCTTTCTCAGATGGGATGTACTGGTGAGCGCAAGTTGGGATGTGTTGAGTCTCTGCTTCAGGGTGATGCCTACACCTGGTGGGTCACCGTTACTTCGGGGATGGATGAGACTGAAATCACTTGGGAGTTCTTTGAGACAGCTTTCCGGAAGAAGTATTTGGGTCCGCGATACCTCGATGAGAGGAAGAGAGAGTTTATGGCATTGTTTCAGGGGAGTATGTCCGTGACTGATTATGAGATCCGGTTCGTCAGACTGAGTCATTATGCACCTGAGCTTGTACCTACTGAGGTGGAGCGTTGTAACCACTTCCGATATGGGCTGAGTGAGGAGATCAAGACTTATACTCTAGCTTCTGATTACACTGATTTTGATGTCTTGGTCGCGAGGGCCAAGGACTTGGAGCACAGTTTGAGTTTGACCAGGCGGTTAGGTGGATCTAGTTCGGGTAAGAGGTCCAGCAACTTTGATAGAGGTGATGCCAAGAGGCATCGGGACAACCGGCATCAGTTTGATCATAGGCGTGGTGGCGGTAACCACGGTAGGGGCCATCAGGGTCAGAGGGCTGGTGGGAAGTTGCCCACATGTGCTACTTGCGGGAGGAACCACACCGGTGAGTGTTGGGGAAACTATCATTCTTGTTGGAGTTGTGGTGCTAGAGACCACATTAGGCGCGACTGTCCACATCAGATGGGACAGGCACCAGCTCAGGCTCCTGCTAGAGCCAATGATTTTCAGAGAGGCCGTGGGCGCGGTAGAGGTAATTTCCAGCCGAGGAACGATGGTCAGAGGAATTTAGCTCATGTTGTTGCAGTCTAGCCGGAGGGCGGAGGACAGGCTAGGGTTTACGCTCAGCGCGGGGAGCAGCATGACACTGATGTGATCGCAGGTAACTTCTCGATACAGTCTTTGGGTTTGCTTTCTTTGATTGACTCTGGGTCTACACATTCCTACATATTGAGTGAGCATGCACAGTCTTTGAATTTGCCTTGTGAGTTGCTAGAGGTAGGAGTTAGTGTTACTAGTTCCTTTGGGGACACGGTAGTGGTTAGGAAGATGTACCGAAGGTGTCCGTTGATGGTTCAGGGACATGTATTTCCAGTGGATATGATGAAACTTCCTTTCTATGGCTTTGATGTGATTCTGGGTATGGATTGGCTCACGGAGCATAGAGCTAGGATAGACTTTGAAACTAAACGGATTTCTTTGAAGCTCACAGATGATTATGAGATTGTAGTGGTGGGTGAGAATGTGAAGTTCTTGTCCAATGTGGTTTCAGTGTTAGAGGCTAAGAGGTTAGTGGAGTTGGGGTGTGAAGCATACTTAGCGTATGTGATGAACCCTAACATGAGTGAGGTTAGACCTCAGGACATCCGGACAGTATGTGATTTTCCTAGTGTGTTTCCGGAAGAATTGCCAGGGTTACCACCGGACAGAGAGGTAGAGTTCAGCATTGAGACTTATTCTGATTCAGCTCCTGTTTCGATTGCTCCGTATCGTATGGCACCGAAAGAATTGAAAGAGTTGAAGACTCAGTTGCAAGAATTGACAGATAGAGGTTTTATTAGGCCTAGTTCTTCACCTTGGGGTGCACCAGTTTTGTTTGTGAAAAAGAAAGATGGGAGTATGAGAATGTGCATAGATTATAGACAGTTAAATCAGTTGACAGTGAAGAACAAATATCCGTTGCCTAGAATTGATGACTTGTTTGATCAGTTGAGAGGGGCGTCTGTCTTTTCGAAGATTGATTTGAGATCAGGTTACTACCAGCTAAAGGTTAGAGAGGTTGATGTACCGAAGACGGCCTTTAGGACTAGGTACGGTCATTATGAGTTCTTAGTCATGCCCTTTGGGTTGACTAATGCACCGGCAGCTTTCATGGACATGATGAATAGGATTTTTCATCAGTATCTAGATCAGTTTGTGGTTGTATTTATTGATGACATCTTGGTGTACTCGCGAACTGAAGAAGACCATGACCGACATTTGAGACTTGTTTTGAAGACTTTGCTAGATCATCAGTTGTATGCGAAGCTTAGCAAGTGTGAATTCTGGATCCGGGAAGTAGTCTTCTTAGGACATGTAGTGTCAGGTGAAGGCATTAGAGTTGATCCGAAGAAGATTGAAGCCATTGTTGAGTGGAAGCAATCGAAGTTAGTGACAGAAGTACGTAGCTTCCTAGGCTTAGCCGGATACTATAGGAGGTTTGTAGAGGGTTTCTCTAAGCTAGCCACTCCATTGACACAGTTACTTCAGAAGAGTGTTCAGTTTGAGTGGACAGATGCAAGACAAAGAGCCTTTGAGAAATTGAAAGAAGCTTTGACCCAAGCTCCGATTTTGATTCAGCCTGAGTCCGGGAAGGACTATGTGATTTATAGTGATGCCTCGTATGTAGGGTTAGGATGTGTTCTGATGCAAGACCGAAGAGTAGTGGCTTATGCCTCAAGACAGTTGAAGACTCATGAGCGCAACTATCCGACCCATGACATAGAGTTAGCGGCAGTTGTGTTTGCTTTGAAGATTTGGAGACATTATTTGTATGGTGAGAAATGCACAGTATACACCGATCACAAGAGTTTGAAGTACATTATGACTCAGCGAGATTTGAATCTCAGACAGCGTAGGTGGTTAGAGTTGCTAAAAGACTATGATCTTACTATTGAGTACCATCCGGGTAAGGCCAATGTAGTGGCCGATGCATTGAGTAGAAAGATGGTTGTAGACTTGAGAGCTATGTTTGCTAGATTGAGTTTGTCCGGAGATGGTGGCTTGGTAGCCGAGCTTCAGGTTAGACCTACTCTAGGTCAGTTGATTCGAGAGAAACAGCTCTTAGATAGATCTTTGGCACCTCACGTGCAAGATATAGCCGAAGGTAGATCTTCAGATTACAGCTTCAACACTGATGGGGTTCTGTGTTTCAAAGATAGAATAGTTGTGCCAGAAGACAGTGACTTGAGACGTACAATCTTGACTGAAGCCCACAGTAGTCCATTTGCTATGCATCCTGGAAGTACGAAGATGTACCGTGATTTGAAGAATGAGTACTTTTGGGTGGGCTTGAAGAGAGATGTAGCCGACTTTGTGAGTAAGTGCTTAGTGTGTCAGAGAGTGAAGGCGGAACATCAGGTTCCCTCAGGTCTGTTACAGCCGTTGAGAATTCCGGAATGGAAGTGGGAGAACATCACTATGGATTTTGTTTCGGGTTTTCCTTTGACTCCTACGAAGAAGAACTCAGTTTGGGTGATAGTAGATCGTTTTACGAAGTGTGCTCACTTCTTGGCAGTCAACACTACTTACACCTTAGATAGATTGGCCGATTTGTACATTGGTGAAATTGTGAGGCTACATGGTGTGCCGAAGTCCATTGTGTCAGATAGAGATCCGCGGTTTACTTCTAGATTTTGGGAGTGTCTGCATACGGCTTTGGGTACCCGTTTGAACTTCAGCACTTCTTATCATCCTCAGTCAGATGGCCAGTCAGAGAGGGTTATTCAGATCTTAGAGGACATGTTGCGCTGTTGTATCATAGACTTTCAGGGTACTTGGGAGAAGCATTTGCCTCTGGTAGAGTTTGCGTACAATAACAGTTTTCAGTCGAGCATTCAGATGGCTCCGTATGAGGCCTTGTATGGCCGGAAGTGTAGAACTCCAGTGTGTTGGGCCGAGGCAGGACAGAAACTGTTACCTATGCCGGATTTGCTCAAGGGGACAACCGAAAAGGTAAAATTGATTTGTGATCATTTGAAGGCTGCTTCGGATAGGCAGAAGTCCTATGCCGATTTGAAGAGGAAGGAAGTTGAGTTCTCAGTGGGTGAGAAGGTATTCTTGAAAGTGTCTCCGTGGAAGAAAGTGATGAGATTTGGCCGAAAAGGGAAATTGAGTCCGAGGTACATAGGACCGTATGAGGTTGTGAAGAGGGTTGGTCCGGTTGCTTATCAGTTGCGTTTGCCATCCGAGCTTGAGAAGATACATGATGTGTTCCATGTGTCGATGCTTCGCAAGTATAGGTCCGACCCATCACATGTTATGCCCGTAGAAGAAATTGAATTGAATCCGGATTTGACTTACGAGGAAGAACCAGTGGAGATCTTAGCTTCAGACAGCAAAGTGTTGAGGGGTAGATCAATTGAGTTAGTGAAGGTGAGGTGGCAACGTAGAGGTGTGGACGAGGCCACTTGGGAGAGGAAGGAGGATATGAAAAAGCAGTTTCCGTATCTCTTTCGGTCAGGTAATTTCGGGGACGAAATTTCTTAAGTGGGAGAGAGTTGTAACACCCGTGTTTTGGGTCTAGGAGTTAACCGGGTTTTGGTTCGAGTCAAATAAAATTTAATTAAAATAATTCAACTTCTATTAATGACCTAGTTGGAGCTTTGGAAAAAGGGGAGGGACCTATGTTGCTATTTGACCCAAATTTAAAAAGCAAGACAACTTTATAGAAAAGTTGTCTTCCCTTTTCCCCCAAATCCCCTTCCCAAACGTGAAACCCTTCTTCCCCCACCTTCAAACTCTCCCAAAAATATTAGTTACTATTCCATCCTTTATCTCCTTCAATTAAAGGTGTTTTTCAAAGGTAATTATGTTTTCTAAACCTCCTCTTTATTCTCTATCTATCCCTTGTTGTAGATTTCAAAAAAATGGTGTTTTGAAAATTAGGGTTCATATGAAATTTGGGGTTTTGATGGGGCTTTTCAATTTGTTTTGCTAAATCATGTTGGGGGTTTGTTTAAGCATGATGAAATACATCATATACTTTCATTTGGTTGAGTTTTGATAAAAATTCGTAGTATGGTCTTAGGGCTAGATTTAAGGTTGTAAAACTTGAGTTTTTGGTGGAAATTATGTTGAAAGTAAGGGGCTGTTGGTCTACCTATGGTATGGGGGTGTTTTGGGATGATTTGGAAGCCATTTGGATGCTTGGAAATCGAATTTTCAGCCTTGAGTTGTGGGAGTCCGAAAATGGGATTTTTAGAGATGTTATGTGGTTTGGAAATTGTGGAATTTGGGTTGTGAATGTAAAGTGGGTTGAAGGTTGAATTAGCATCGAATTGGGAAGTAATGTATGTGTTTTTGTTTGACTAGAAGCAAGAGGAAACGCGGAAGAGGCTTTGGGACCGAATCCGGGTTCGTAGGAAGATTGGTTCGAATTGCTAAGGAAGGGCGGTGAGTGGTTTCAACTTGTTTTAAGTTTGGTTCGAGTATGTGTAGTGGGAGTGTGTGTGAAGTGTGCTTGGTAGGCCACTCATAGTTCATTCAAGTTGTTGATTTAACCTTTGATATCCATGAATGCTATTATGCTTGTTTGACAATGCTATTATGATTGTGGTTGGTAGATGTGAGTTTATCTTGATATACATCTATGAGATTGAGCATAAATGTGGTTGATGATATATATATGTTGTGGTTATGATAATTGGCACTAAAATAATTACCGGTTGTAAATGATCGATCATTAGGATAGTGTGCACACAAATTGAGTCAAAACGTACGTGGCCTTGATGGCGTTAAGTCATCAAGGAGGAGTACGGTGATGTAACATTCCACCGGAAGCTATTCATATATTTCTACGGGATGATGAGTGGAATCCCATCCGTAGGGCATGTGGCGATGAGTGGAATCCCGCACATGCAAGGTCCGGTGATGAGTGGAATCCCACCGAGGTAAAGTGTTGTCAAGGTTAAATCCGCACAATCGGGGTAATTAAAGTGGCCAATTAAACTTAAATCGTGAATTGTGATATATGATGGTGATATATGGTTGTATTATATTTGTTGCCACATGATGATGATATATGAGATTTGAACTTGTTAGGATCGAGAGACCATATATGCCACTTGAAAGACTAGCTAGGTCTACTTGATATTATGTCAATGTTTGATGTATGTAGACTAGGATTAACATGCTTGGACCCTGCATTGTTGTTGTTTTCCGTTTTAGAGCACCCTCACTAAGCTTATAGCTTACGCTCTCTATGTTCAACAATGCAGATCATTAGCGTGGCGTTAGCTCGAGGCAAGGCAAGAAGGGGCTTTCCAAGTTGTTGCTCAAGTATGGTAGATTTTGTAGTAGTTAAGCAATGTGGCATTAGGACGTGTTAGTATGAGCCTTGTATGACTCTTATGAATGATGTTGTTTGGATTGATGTTTGGGTGGTAAAACGTGTAATATTTTCTTGGTTGATGTTGATTGCTAGGAGCTCGTTTAGACCCCTTAATATCTTGCTTACTTGAATGTTAGTCTATGCCTCAAGAGTTTTTTTTACATGTGTTGGAATGTTGCTTGAATGGATGCATGTTGTGGATTGATGTTTTAGTATTAGGCATGTCCAAACCTTGTTAAAGTATGCTAGCAGTGTTGTTGTATCTTGGGTTTAAATGCTTGGCTGATGTATGGTGTTTTGGTGATGTTTTGGGGCATCCTTGTGCCTTAAAACAGCCCAGAAAAGTCTGCAGACAGGGGGTGTTTCGGAACGGGTCCCCGTGTTCCAAAACGACCCCTGTGTAAATGGCCTGCCGTTTCGAAACGGATGAGGGTCGTTCCGGAACGTTTTTGCCACTGGAATTTTGAGAAATTGGCGAGATGAGGCCGTTCCGAAACGGGCCTTTGAAGTTCCGAAACGGTCAAATCTCGTTGACCACGAGATATTGACCGTCAAGGTCGTTCCGATACAGGTCTCCCCTGTTTCGGAACGGTCACCTTATGGTTGACCCTGGCCCGTTGACTAAGTCAGGGCGTTTCAGAACACCCTATGGGCGTTTCGAAACGACCTGCTGAAATGAAGAAAAATGGACTGTTTATGTTTGTTTGGTCGGTGAATTGTTTCGTGATTGTATCTTCCGCTATTGTGACACACTTAGGTCTAATTTATGTATGTAGACAAGATAAGATAAAAAGAAATTTTCTGGGTCGTTAACCGAGGGGAAACCTTAACGGGTTTCGCTTCGGTTTTCCCCGTGTGGCCCACTCGGACCGGTCATCCGACCAGACCGGGACGAGGGGTTACAGGAAAACTGGGTGAATACATGAGTTCACTGGCAGATCGAGCATGTATGCCAGAACCAATGTGTTGAATCACTGGGTAAGGTCCAAAATAACGAGGGTTGAGCTTGTGTTGTTTTTGCGGGCAAAGAGAAAGCTGACGATATGGTTGGAGCTGGACAAACACCCAATCACCCACATTCAATTCAATCTCACGGTGATGCTTATCAGCCTGGACTTTCATTCTGTTACGGGCACATGCTAAATTCAATTTCAGTTCCCTGAGCAATAAGTCCATTTCTTGCAATTCATGGGCCACTAAATCAAAAGAAGTCCCTCATTCTACATAATTAAGAACTATTGGAGGGTCACGACCATATAAAGCGCGAAAGAGGGTAATGCCAGCTGAAACGTGGTAAGATGTATTGTATCAGAATTCTGCCCAAGCCAAATAAACTTCCTACTTGGTTGGGTCATCCTCTGCGAGGCAATGAAGATACATTTCTAAACAACGACTAAGGGTCTCTATTTTGCTGTCGAATTGTGGGTGATAAGCAGAACTCATACACAATTCAGTTGAGACAAGAGATTCATGGGTAAGCCCACGATAAAATCCATTGATATATCCTTGAATACATGGGTGGGAATTGGGATGGGCTAAAGCAACCCAGTTGAGACAAGAGATTCAATCTTCATCCTTTGACAAACTTGACATGCCCGGGTAAACATCCTAACATCTAGATGCATGCCCTTCCAAAATAAGCTAGCTGCTAGGTGATTAAATGTACGTGAAATACCTGCATGCCCACCCACAATGGAACTGTGGAACTCACGCAAAAGCACAACACGCAAGGCATCTTCGTTAGAGACCATAACCCTACCTTTATATAGAAACAACCCTCTTGAAATGAGTACTCCAGAGCCTTCGTACCAGCAGTTAGTTGATTGCGAATATTCTGAAGGTCTGGATTATACCACAAGGTCAATTTGATATCATCCAAGATCCCAAACATTGGTCAAGAAAAGGCCATGAGATTAGCACCCACCTCTCGGGACAAAGCATCATCAACTATATTCATTTTCCTAGGTCGATAACGGATGTCGAAGTCGTAACCAATAAGCTTACAAAGCCATTTTTTGTTCGGGAGTTTGTATGGTTTTCTGGGTTAGTTCGCGAAGAGATTGTTGATAAGTGAGAATGGTGAACCGACGACCCAACATATATTGTCGCCACTTCCCGACGGCTTGAGTAATCACAAACATTTCGCAATGATAAGTGGTGGCACCTTGCATTCTCGTGCTTAATTTCTGATTGTAATAGGCAATGGGCTTCTTGTATTGCATTAACACCTTGCCAATACCCACTCCGGAAGCATCTTTATCTAGCACAAACTCCTTAAAAAAATTGAGCAAAACCAAAATAGGGGTTGAACACAACCTTAATTTCAACTGTTCAAAAGCTTCTTGGGCTTTACCAGTCCACTAAAAATTCTCTCCTTTTCGCAACAAATCGAACAAGGGGGAGGCCAGCGTTGCAAAGCCCTTGATGAATTTCCGATAGTACCCTGCGATGTCGAGGAACCCTCGGACCTCACGGACAGTAGTAGGCAAAGGCCAGGCCTTGACCGCTTGCACCTTGCTCGGGTCAATAGCCAAACCATCATTGGACACAACATGTCCAAATATTCAACGAAACGCTGGCCAAATATGCACTTAGTCTTATTTGCAACAAAACTATGTACCTGCAAAACCTCAAAAAATTGTCGCACTTGCCTTAAATGGTCAGCCCAGTCTCGATTGTATACCAGAATGTCATCTAGAAAGATAAGAACAAATTTGCGAAAGAAAGACCGAAAAATCTAATTCATCAAGGATTGAAATGTTGACGGAGCGTTCGTTAACCCAAAAGGCACCACACGAAACTCATAGTGGCCCTCATGTGTGCGAAACACTGTCTTGAAGATGTCCTCTAGCCGAACTCAGATCTGGTGATAGCCTGCCAAAAGATCCAACTTAGAAAAAATGTGAGCCACCCAATTCATCAAACTGCTCATCGATAGTTGGGATGGGGAACTTATCTTTGATAGTGATCACATTTAACGCACGATAGTTGATACAGAACCACTAGATGTCGTCCTTTTTCTTCACTAACAGAATATGGGAAGAGAATGGGGTGGTGCTCTTTTGGATCAACTGGGCATCCAACATATGGCCGACTTGACGCTCAATCGCACTCTTCTAAAAATGGGGGTATCTATAGGGGATGACATTAACAGGCTTTGCACCGGGAAGAAAATGAATTGCGTGGTCTGTAGGTCAGGGTGGTGGAAGGCCGCCTGAAGGTTCAAAAACAGACTGAAACTCTTGGAGAAGAAGTTGGAGGGGGTCGACCAGACAAGCCTCAAGGGCCAATAAGTGAAGTTGGAGGAGTGGGCAAAATGAATGTAGCTTTGGGCCCAAAAACACGATCCACTGAGCGTTTAATCTCATTCAAACGGGTTTCTTGAAAACATGTCAATGCCATCACCTCCCCCATGGAAGTAACTCACACCGCCATAACCTCATTCTTTGTATCTGACCGAAGGCCCGAGATGAAGCATTGGGTTAGAAAAAGCTTTGGCAGGTTAGTCGTGCACAACACCATGTCTTTGAATAGAGTTTGATACTCTGCCACTATCGTGATCTGAGTCAATTTAGTCAACTTCCCCTCCGAAGATTCGATTTCTGTCATCGCAAACTATTTGTGTATGGCATCGAGGAGATGATCCCAACCAGCCAATTGATGTTGCCTTTGCATCCATTGGAACCACTTCTTGGCCACGCTGTCCATGCAAAATGATGCCATCGTGATGCATTGATGGTCCTCAGTACCATAGAAGTCAAAAAAATCCTGGGTCGATGTAATCCACTCCTCCGAGTCATTCCCAGTGAAGAACAGAAGCTCAACTAAAATAGGCTTTGGTGAGAAGGGAAACCCATCGTCATTGTCATCCTTCAACTTCCATTTACCACGCAACGCCTTGGTCTCAGAACTTGAACCTTCCAAAACCACTGGTGATTGCGCTGACTGGCTCAACAGTGACGAGATGGAAGTCAACTAGCGGAGAACGTCTTCGAGAGCATGTTAGTTTTTGATGGTTGTCGACTATAGCGTGAGCAAAGTTTGCTCATGTCTAGTGGAAGCCTCCTCTAAACTTTTGATCGCCTCTGTATTGTTCACCATAGCTCAAAGGGCTCAATGAAAAACACCAATTTATTATGAACGTACTGGAAAAATGAAGAAAGAAACAGAGAGGAAGATAGATTTAGGTTTTTGAGAGAATTCTCAGGGTTTTTTTCATGCCCTTTACAACAACTTTCCACAATTATTTATATGATGAGTAATTCAAGATAAGACAAATTTCGTTAACGTCGTTGGTAGCCTTCTCTCTCTGGTCTCTTTACGAATTGTAGGTGCACCCTGGTCCTTCAGCTCACCCGAAATGGTATCCTCAGTGCTCGATGTCATGCATGGTTCTTTCTCTTCCACTGTATTCATAACATTGTGTTTTATAGAATGATTATATTATGAACAAGTATTGTTGAAGAGTGATATCGTAACTGTTGTTCAAAAGCTCAAGCATAGGTTTGATGAGGCTAACAAAATGGTTGATTTCATACAATTTGGAAGAAACTACTCTACGTTCGAAAATCTAGGCTTGAGAGGAGAGTTTCAATGATTTTTTAAAATAAATTTACTAGAAACATTTAAATGGCATCAAAGACTTAACCCTCAAGTGACCAAATTGAACAAAATTCAAAAGTTTAATGATGAATTGAAAATTTTAAAGTTGGTTGACTAAAATAGAAATATGAGTAAAGTTGAGTGACCGAGAAATAGTTTACCCTTTCTATGATGCCAACGAGAGAGCTTTTGTAGAATATGGTTTCCTCGAAATACATTATTACAATAATTAATCTTCTTTATTTATTATTTATCTAATATTAATTTAAATTAATTAGAGATAAAATAATCTACATTTACGTTGTGACGAAGGTATGTGATGGTGGGAGGGGCAAATGTCCCTCACTCCTAATTTTTTTCTATCTTTGTCTTCTCATAATTTTTTTTTATTTTATAAATAGGTTTATTTTTGAATTTGGCCCTTCTTTTAAATATTTATGTTTTGCCCCTCCAACCCCAAATTTTAACTCTATCCTTATATTTACCCCTAAATTTTTCGGTGTAACTTTTTTAAGGCTTAAACAATTTTAAAGTTGGGTAATTTAAATCTTAACCCCCTTTTCTAATTAAATCATTTCTAAAGTTTCTATCGGTTTTAAAGCTAATTAATTTAAACCTAAAGTTCTAATTTCAAATAGGTCCAAATAAATTTAAAAATTCAACAAATAAAACTTCAATTTCTTTTGTTTAAATATTTCTCAAGTCTCTGTAAAATCCAAAATATGAGATTGTGCCCCCAAGGTTCTACTCTAGTTATGTTCTGCATTTAAATCTATTTTTAAATTATATCAACGGTTGTGTCCGTCAGTATAGGGTCTCAATGTCTATACTGACGGTTTGTGTTATCGTTATAAATTTATACCGACTAGTATTTTACTGACAGTATTTTATCTGTCGAAATATCTAATTTATCTGTCGGTAAAGGGTTTTAGACCATATACTGACGAATTATAGATGTTTTACCGACAGCTTCATGTCCGTTGCTATATGTCATTTTTTGTAGTGACATATGCATATTCAAATATTGATTATTATAATGATTGGTTCTAGTGAAAAAGAAGATGATATCTATCTTAAGAGATTCGGGTTCAAGTATCTGTGTGTGCAAGGTGTGTGTAAATTATTTAAAAGTTAAGAAAGAATATTAGCGGATATTATCATATAATCACATCAATATATTAAAAAAATGTTGTGTAATATTTATGGGTAAGACATTGAAAATGAGAGTGGTTGTAAGATTGGTGCATGGGAACACAACGGGGCATGATGTGGACATGGATGGAGGCTTTTTATAGTGCATGATACCCATAGATGCATGTGCTCATTAATTTCTGTCGTGGAAATGCATGTGCAAGCAAATCACATCATATCGAATAACGACCCAACCTAACAATTAATGTATCAAGGACATCCCCCAACTATTTTACTATGACCAAAATTTGGGCATATTAATAACAACAATTCTATATATTTTTCTCAATTTATTTCAACAACAACAAAATTGAAGAGATTTTATGAATCATGAAGAAAAATCATAAATAATATTTACGGGGCCTATTTAAATTCTCATCAACATTCATTTTATAGTTGTCATCCTATGACTGTAAGAGTTAATTTGTCTCGGACGTTTTCGGAACTATGAACGGAAACTTAAAAATTGACCAATATATAATAAAAGTATATGTTATTATTTTGTTGAACACATTACCTTTATTGTTTTGTTAAGAATACATCTTGAATACAACTAAAACAATAGACTACAACCAGTAACTTACAAGTTGTCACTTGAAAAATTACTAAAGTTATGAAGGTAGAAAATAAGATCTTTGAGCGGGCACTCATGTTGCTCTCCCTTCTGAGACGACACTGGTAGAATAGCGAGCGTAATTTTTTTTCCTTTTTCTCGACAGAATCATTTCTTTTCCTTTTCTTAGCAGGTTTTTTAGAATTCTTTCCCTCTTCTCATAATCAGAGCGCTATTTTTTTCTAAAAAAGACTTACCGTGCACGAACCTTTTATAATCATCAGCAACAACTCTCCACCCAAATCAAAAGAAATAAACCGCAATCTGACTACCAATCAATCACCTTCAACAACCAATGCTCTCGTTGTACACCAACAATATCAAATAATTTAAAAGTTTAATCGGTTTAACTTTTTATTCGATTTTTTACCTAACCATGGTAAAAGTTATATCTAGTAGTAGTAGGATGGCATCAAGAAGCATGGGTATGTTGGTAAGTGTTCCAAATGGCCCATGTCATATGCATACATGCTAAAAGTAAACACTAAGCATTAGCTTAAGCTAAGAAAGCTTTAGACTTTATTTGATTTTAGGGCGGACAAAAGGGTACATCATGCCATTTATGTCTCACGCCACTCCATATTCCTAATTCATTGTGATAATACTTTATAATAAAGAGGTCCCCCTCTTCCCCTATTTATATACACCTTTTCTGAAAAAGAATCTAAGATTAGATATGTATACCATGAATCATGATTGTTCAATTTCAATGTCTGTGTAGGACACGAATGCCCTACATATATGAAGCTTAACGTATGAATACTTAGACATGGCAAACCTGTACTCGAGACTCGAGATCTAAATCAATTTATTCGAACAAGATGACCTGAATACGATCCGAAACAAACCGAACTGAAATCAACTTGAATTTTAGTTGACCCAAAAATAGACATGAACCGGTTTCACCCGAACCGAAAGCAACCTGAACATAAGGCAGCCCGAAATAAAGAGAATATATTAAAATAAAAAAATGGGATGTAAACTAGGGCACAACTCACAAAAAAAGCCAAATATGCATGCTATATAAAGTGATATATAGGGTGTAAAAATCTAATTTGGTATGAAAATTCGACCGAAACATGTCGATCTCCTATTAACCAAATATTGGTTCGACCCGAAAATAACGACCCGATACTAACCGAACTGAAAATCAACCGACCCGATCTGATGCTCGAACCGAAATCACCACAAACCCGAACTAAAGCCGAACATCTAAATCAAACTCGAACCAAAATTAAACTAAATGTAGTCACAACTGAAATGACCCCAACCGAATGACCCATTCGCACCTATATGAGTACTTGGTTCTTGGGGTATGTTTTTATTGAAGTTTATCGCAACATGTGTCTATAAATTATGACCCTCATTCTAAATTGGTCGTTAAATTTTTGAACATTTCAATTTCTTCCTCAAATTATGATCATCAGTGGCGAAAGGTAATGAGGGCCCAAGGGGGCCTTGGCCCCTCAACAATTTAAAATTTTCATGATAGGTCTTTTAAATTTTTTATAAATTTTAATTCCCCCTTTAAATTTTTAGAATTTTATATTAAATATTAATTTTTTAAATATTTTTAATTAAATTCTCTATAATTTTTAATTTGGTCCCTTTAATATTTTTGGTCTAATGACAATTTAAGTCCTTATAAATTTAAATGTTAGATAAATTAGACATTTTCACTCAACTTTAAGTTCAATAATTTGTCCCCTCCCGACATTCGATCTTGTTTCTGCCCTGATGATCATCATTTTAAATTGGCCCACAAACTTTTGAACATTCTAATTTCTTCTTCAAACTATGTCTCTCATTCTAAATTAATCCTCAAACTTTTGAACATTCTTATTTCATTTTAAATTATTTGTATATGCTAATTAATTATTACTCATGTTAATAAAATTATTATAAAAAGATTAAACAATCAATTTAACATTAATGTGTATTATATGACATAAATGATAATTTGAGGATTAATTCTTCGTCAATAAATTGAAATTCCAATGTTGTTTTAATAGAGAGAACTTATTTCTCGTTCACAATCTTAACTCCAATCACTTGAAATTACTCTTTTCTTTTGTGGTGGAATTTCATTCTAGTTTTTATTTTACAAGAAAATGGCGTCTAATGTCATTATTCTATTTATTTTCTAATTTAATCGCTTAAAATTGTTAGTATTTATATAAATATAAAGTAATTGTGTTTAACAATATTAAGCGATTAAATTTAATATCGTGTTTTAACTTATACTATTCGAATTTAATAATAATCGTGCCTATATGTTTTATAAATAGTCATTTTAGAAGAAGAAGAAAAAGTCTGGTTCGACGAGTATAGATTGCATTAGAAAATATCACGCTCTCCATTTAGTGAATCTATATATATTTATAAAATACCTTATCGTTAGGGGATGTAGCTCAAATGGTAGAGCGCTCGCTTTGCATGCGAGAGGCACGGGGTTCGATCCCCCGCATCTCCAGTTTTTAAACCTTTTTTTTTGTTTCAGAGAAAGCATTTGTGGATTCTAAAAATTTGATAACCTGTGCAGGCTGCACAAGCATTGTTTGGAAGACATGATTCATCAACTGGAAACTGGTAAGAAAACCATGATGGTGCATCCAGAGATTTAAATTGTGGATACGGCCTCAGCGTTTTATCACGGTTATTACGGACCGTTATTTTTCGCAATAACGATTTCGGACTATGCCGCTACCATTATTTGGATCTCTGGTTCTATCCAAACCTAAATGGCACCACCATGGATGGAATACAGACTTCCTATCCTATGGGCTATCAAATGGATCCCTCTTAATATTGTGAGTAAAATAGTGATGATCAATTTATATAATGCTTTGATTACAGCTGAATTTTGGACAGTACCATGTATTGGTGGTCTTGGCCTGTCCTGCATCTCGGCATTCGACGGCATGAAAATCGTCGTCGAACTCCAGGTAAGATAGATATGTATAATGTATACAGATAATGGTGCAACAACACTGGTAGATAAATAAAACGCTGCCACTTATTTAATGATTGCTACAGGTATGAAGCTGAAATGCCCCCATTGTAATGATTCAATCGGTTATCTTCCTCGGAATCATCGAGATGGCACGACTAGCTCACCCCAGCATCTCCGAGCTGTGTTACCGGAACACGGGTACAAGCACATCTTTGATGCAAAGTGGCCTGAAAGGTTATAACGGTATGGTCCATTCCTGCAGCCTATATAGTTCCCTTCGCCATTATTCCTCCTACAGTTCATCCATTAGTAGGCTGGACATTGTATTTCCTTGGTTTGGTCAGTCTAAGTTGGGTATTATTCTCGTGTGTGGTTGACAAAAGTTATTTTTCGAAAGCAAAATTTAAAAAATCAAAAGAAATATTATATATTGACTCAAATTTTAATTGATAACTAAGTTAAATTTTATTATGATTTTAGTAGTTAAAATTTCTTTAATTAAGTTTACTAGACAAGTAAATATTTATATTTAGGTAAAAACTAAAAAGTATTATGGAATAACGTTTATTGGTAACCAAATATTATGTTACTATAAAACTATAAGCATCCCATGGACAATATGTCAAAATGCATGTACCACATCTCACATTTTAAATTTACAGGTATTACATCAACCATTTTTTTAGTATACATATATCATATGCGACATTATCCTTTTCTTTATATATAAAAGTACTATAAATGAATCTGAGTTCTGAAATCATCACGTATAGTTGTTAAAATGGATTTTCGAAAATTTTGAGACATGTTTTTATTGATAAAGATAGATATATGAATCATAAAATTATGATTTTATATTTGATTTATGAAATTTTTACAACAATATATCATATGCTCAAAATAGTTGAATGTAAAAAAATTGATGCTCAAAATAAACTAATATCTTGATTTTTTTATTGCTCCCTTTCAATCATTCAATCAAAAGAAATAAGAGCTGGTGAATCAGAAACGATTAATTAAGAAAGATTAAGAAAAAAGTTTTTATGGAGCATGCATACCAATATTCATGGATCATACCTTTTGTGCCACTTCCGATTCCTATTTTAATAGGAATCGGACTCCTACTTTTTCCGACGGCAACTAAAAATCTTCGTCGTATGTGGGCTTTTCTCAATATTTTATTGTTAAGTATAGTTATGATTTTTTCGGTCGATCTGTGTATTCAACAAATAAATGGAAGTTCTATCTATCAATATGTATGGTCTTGGACCATCAATAATGATTTTTCTTTCGAGTTTGGCTACTTTATTGATTCACTTACCTCTATTATGTCAATATTAATCACTACTGTTGGAATTTTTGTTCTTATTTATAGTGACAATTATATGTCTCATGATCAAAGATATTTAAGATTTTTTGCGAGGAAAACATATGGCTTAAATCTCACGTTATGTAGATATCAAGTGTGAGATATGTCTAAGTTTAAAAAAATCACGCAAGGGTGCAATTTCAAACTTGTTGAGGTTGGGGTCCACCCGCACGATCTTTGTAATGCGAGTTTTACTACTACGAACTAATCTCCTTGTGGCAGCTTTTTTCTCTAGACCCCCCAAGCCCCTTACATTCCAGGTAATGCAGAATGTTTGCTTCATAAATCAGTTGGTAAAAAAAACACAATATTAACAGAGCACCCCTTACCTCATGATTTGCCTCCAAGCTTTTGTCCTCCAGCACCGAAAAACGCTCCAGCATATCCTCATCAGAAGCGTTAAAATTGAGACCCACCAATTTACAAACTTGGAGGCTTCTTTGAGCTTCTGCCTCCACCTCATTAGAAATTTTCCCATCTAAATTCTTCTTTGCGGCGGGGGGATTGACGACGACGACTACCCTTTTATCTGACTTGCTCAATTTTGCGGAGGAGGATGAGAAATCAGATCCCTTGTCATCATCTTTGGCTTGGTGGTGCAAAGCATTATGGCCGGACGGAAAGTGGACGATGACCGATATCGCAATGGATCCTTCCAGACTGAGGAATGTTCAAAGCTGTACTCCAAAACCGAAACCAATAGCCTGGGTAGCACCAGGTCGGGGTGCGTTAAAGATCAACACAGACGCAGCTGTTCACGGAAGCTTCGGACAGGCAGGAGTAGGGGGATATTGAGAGATGCAAACGCTAAGATCCTACTGTATTTTTCCAAAGGGGTGGGATTGTGCGATGTAATTTCAGCAGAGCTGCGTGCGATATATGAGGCTTTAAGTTTGTTTATGGCTTCAAAATGGAATCAAGGGTACGATCTGATTGTGGAGAGCGATAATAAAATGGCCATAGAATGGTTGAACGATCCGCAACGGTCCCTGTTGCGTGTAAAATAGTCTATCGCAATGGTAGTGCAAGTGTACACGACGCAAGTAGTAAAGTGATACGAAGTATCGGATATCGTCTCCACAGGGATTGGGCTAATGACTTCACCTTGATTTACTGCACAAAGTAAAGGAAATATTTTAGAAAGTTGTCACGAATAATAAAGTAAAAACGTAAATAAAAGGATTGAATTATCAAGATAGAGAGAATGGGCCGGTATTGAATTGCTCGGTAGTGCATGTATTGAATTGCTTAGGATCTCCAGTTCTGTCGTCGCTCCCGTCGCCGACAGCACCTGTCGCGGCGTCTGTCCGTTAGTTGTCTCGGCAGCAAACACTAACTCAGTACTTCAAGCTTGGCAAGAATCCCAGATCTGCCTTGCCCTATCCCTAGGCACAAGTCTGTCGATGAACACGTCTTTGATGATACCTCCCGGCGTGAATCGAAGGATGAACACCGATGTGTATGAATTCTTCCTTAGCCACTTAACCTCGCCTTATCCCTAAGCACGAGATGGTTCAACTATAAACTAGAGAACGCGCTTTTATCTCTTTCGTATACTTAACTCTCCCGATGCTAAGTAAATAGATAACCTCACAATGCTCTCCCGATGCTCTTGCAAGATATTAAAACCAAGATAAAAGAACTTGAAGTTTATTTTATTGAACTTGAAAAATCCTAAAACAAAGCAACCCTTGCAACTACTTTACAAAACAACCCGTAGCCCTAAGGGGAATTTAGAACATGTCGGTGACGGGTGGATGGCAGGGTTTCGGTTTTTGGTTATGGGGTAATCGGTTATGCCCTAGGTTTAATCTATGCCCTTTATATAAGCTTTGGGATCAAGTTATCTAAGGTAACAAGGATTACAACTTTAATTAAAAGTAAGATTCTAATGAAGACTAAATCTCTAAAGTATCCTACTTTCCAGCCGCATCCCTATTTTGTGGGAATTCCTTTCCTTGAGCTTTGGCTTGACATATCTTTTGATCCGGGGCTTGGAAAATTATTTGGCTTCCACACGACAGACGAGCAGATTTTTCTCTATCTATCGAGGTCCAGTTGACTTTTCCTCTTTATAAAGTTGCTGTCACCATGCTGTCACGACAGGTCCATGACAGGTTCGTCTTCCTCGGCTGCTTGTCCAGTTCCGCTCTCCTGCTTCTCTGCCCTGCGCCTGCCTTCATCTTCTACTATGACAGATACCTGCAAAAATAGCCATCTTTTAGTAGAATTCGTGCCTTTTATATAATTGTGATGTTTTATTGAAAACTAACCTAAATGCAATGCAATGATGCTTGAATGCAGCAGAAATATGGGTAAAAAGGGTGTAAATAATAGAACTTTTACACACTCAACACACCCCCAAACTCAAGTTTTTGCTTGTCCTCAAGCAATCAAGACTTAAAGGAAAAATGAAAATTTTTGTGTTGGCCTTCAAACAGTGAACTGTCCCTTACCCGTCGCTCATTCTCTATGGCGGCAGCAACCTGTCAGAAAGGTTAGGATCTGTCCGGAATCTCCCTATAGCTCTCGTGCAGTGTGTGCATGCTTGTGAACAGTTATATGCTAAGACTCTCTTAGTTTCACTAGAATATTCAACTTCTTAACTTGAATTTTTATGCCAAAGTTTATTTTTTTTAGAAGGCACATTTTCATGCTTCTTTTTCTTTTATTTTCAAGCTAAATTTTTCTAGAGCCAGTGTTGGGCACCTCTAGTTAGCTTTCTAGAGCCTGTTTCGGGCACCTCTAGGTTTTAAATTTTCTTTTGCTAAACTTCTTTCCTAGAGCCAGTGTTAGGCACCTCTAGGGGCTATCCAAGTTCTAAGCTTCCTATTCTAGTTTGGCTAAAAGAAATCTAAGCAATATAACAGTCACAAAAGTGTTTAAGTTTTCAGAACTATAGAAAGGCTCTAAACTTTTCCTTAACCTGTCCTAAAGATGCTGCCACGACAGAGCCGTCATGACAGGTAAGTTAACTTCACAGTTTTAAGCCAACAGTTTAATTTTCTGATTTTTTTTTAAGAAAAATAAGTAAATAAAAAGACACAACAAATAATCAAAAGATGTGCTAAAGACTCCATTAAATATGGAGGGTTGCCACCCCCAAACTCGAGGGTTGTATTGCCCTCAATGCAAAATGACATAAAAACAAATAAAGAAAAACAAGATAAAAGTACATCACAAATATATAAGGACAGGCAGCAATAAGAGGAGAAAAAGAAATAAAAACTTAAATTTTATTCGCTGTCCTCGCTGCTGATGCTGACGCGGATCTGATGTCGGCGTCTGCGTTGTGGAGGTGGCTGGGCATGTTCCGGAGCAGGTTGATCAACAGGTTCATCAGCCTGTTGAGGGGCAGGGTCTTCCTCCGGTTGGGGGACAGGGTCGTCAGCAGGTTGAAGGGCAGGTGGCTCCACTAGCCTGACATCGGAACTGCTGCTACTGTCCCAGCTGCTGGTCATGATGGCTTTGGACAGCCTTCTCTTGTTGGCCACATGCTTAATACGTTTTACCCGCGTGAAGGCGCTGTCCAAATTCCTCCGGACAAGAGGGCTGTCATCAGTGGCAGCTCGCTTGGTTCCTCGAGGGGAGGTGTCCGCCGGTGGGCTGCCGGCTGCCGTCGGGGAAGGTGTGGAGGAGGCAGATTCTCCGTGGGGAGAGACAGGTGGTGTGGGAGTGGGGGAGGCGATATTGAAATAATGGGCTGGGAAGGTGGGAAAAATGACATCCGAAAAATTCAAAGTATTGGTAATGAAATTTACCGTTGCATTGGAGAAGTCACGGATGAAAGTCATCAAACCCATCTGGCGCTCCTCTATCCTCAAGACGGCAGCAAGGATGTGGGCGTTCTGATCTGCCGGAGCGGTGTTGGTGGCAGCTTCTGGGGCAGGTTCGGTGGCAGGCTCATCATCAGACTCAGCAGGAGGGGTGTTTGGATCGAAGGCGTTGAGGGGCGATACGACGATGATCTCCATGAGGCTGGAGATGTTGCTGTCTGTCCAGCCGCTGCCCTTCTTGATTTTGTCTGAAGGGTCCTCCGGTACGGCAGCGCAGCGGCAGAGGGCAGTGATGGTGAAGGGCAGACAGAGTCGTGAGTCTGATCGGAAGGCACAATCGAGAATGCTGTCCCGCATGTACCTGCCCACATTGATGGGCCTGTCATGCATGATAGAGTGGATGAGGGCCAACCGTTGTCTGTTGACTGTCGTATGGTGGGACGAGGGCAGGATACGCTTTTTTATAAAAGCGTTCCATAGTTTTGCCTCTGGGAGTAGCTGCCCCCTATTGACAGAGTGGGGGTTCTTCTTACTTGTGCTCCATGTCGTTCCCGCTTCTGTCAACTCCCTCATGACAGCATCATGGCCGGCAGTGTCGAGGGTGTCCCAAAATTGTTGATGAGCATCATCATTGGGGCCAAAGAAGAGGCCGAATACATGGTTGATGCTGCTGGCGGTGAAAGGAACTGTCACTCCTCGGACGGTGACAGATGTCGCCGTCTTGCTTTCGATCGCCGCATAAAATTCCCTGACCAGAGTGTCATTAAGTTCTGCCGGCTGCTCGGCAAAGTCTTCCCAAAGTTGTGCTGTTATGGCCTTCATAATGAACGGCCGGAGTCCCATATGGGGGGCATCTCTGTTATAGATGAAGCTCCGTTCCTCCCATAGTTCCTTTTTAGCGAACGGGGATGCTGCTGCTGAAGAAGAAGCGGCAGCAGCGTTCTGACGGGTTTGTCGTGAAGACATTTTGGTTGCAAGGGCTGAAAAAGAAAGAAAATAGATAAAACTAGAAGAGAATAGCAAGAGAGAAAATCAGAAGTGATGAAAAATGAAAAGGAGAAGGGGTTTATATAGCGGTCGAGGAGCTGCCCATTTAATGCCACAACGGCAGGCGGGAATAACGGGGCGGCAGATTGAATGTAGCGTGTCTGACGCGTCTGACGTGCATTAATGCATCTGCTGTGCGTCTGCCGCACGCTTCTTCGTCTGCTGTGCGTCTGTTGACAGCCTGTCAAATCCGTCTGCGCCGGCAGCCGAAACGACAGGTTACCATAAATGGGCTTTATAGGGCTGGTGGATGAGCGGTGGGCTTGGGCCACTTCGTCTTTCTCACTTGCCTCCTTTATTTCCTAAAAACTGAAATTAAAAACAAAACACTATTCGAATAAAATAAATCTAATTCCTAATAAATAATATTAATAAAAAAATAAAAATAAAAAATTAGGTTAAATTAGGGATGCCTTGTGGGGCATCACCTAAAGTAACCACTTCCTGTATTCCTGGGGCTTCAGTCCCTTGATAGTTCTTGAGGCGTTGTCCATTGACTTTGAATTGGTGCCCGTCCTTTAGTGATTGAATTGTAATGGCACCATGGGGAAAAACTTGAACTACTTGGAACGGGCCAGACCATCTAGATTTGAGTTTCCCTGGAAAGAGTTTCAACCTAGAATTAAACAACAACACAAGCTGCCCTGGGCAGAACTGTCGTGGCAGCAACTTCTTGTCATGCCACTTCTTAGTCTTTTCCTTGTAAATCCTTGCATTGTCATAGGCCATTGTCCGTATTTCATCGATCTCATTCAAATCTAACAGCCTTTTCTGGCCTGCCTTGTCCAAGTCCATGTTTACTGCCTTGATTGCCCAATATGCCTTGTGTTCTATCTCGACAGGCAGATGACAGGTTTTCCCATAAATCAAACGGTATGGAGACATGCCCAATGGAGTCTTGAAAGCTGTTCTGTATGCCCATAGTGCATCATTCAGAAGCAAAGACCAATCTTTCCTAGTTGGTTTAACCATTTTTTCAAGAATGTTCTTCACTTCCCTGTTGGATATCTCAGCTTGTCCATTGGTCTGTGGGTGGTATGCTGTCGCGATCCTGTGCTTGACACCATATTTTCTCAAGGCGGCAGCAATTACCCTGTTGTCAAAATGTCTCCCTTCATCACTGATAATCGCCCTAGGGATGCCAAATCTAGAAAAGATGTTTTTGTGCAAAAACTTTTGGACCGTTTTGGCATCATTCTTTTGAGTTGCGATTGCTTCTACCCACTTGGAGACATAATCCACTGCTAGGAGGATGTAAAGATTTCCACATGAAGATGGAAAAGGTCCCATAAAATCAATCCCCCAAACGTCGAAGATTTCGACTTCTAAAATATTTTGCAGTGGCATCTCGTTTCTCCTCGAGATGTTACCTGTCCGCTGGCACCTGTCGCAGTTTTTGTAAAATTCCTGTGCGTCCTTATACAGTGTCGGCCAGTAGAACCCTGACTGCAGCACCTTGGCAGCAGTTTTATTGCCTCCTAAGTGTCCTCCATATTGTGAAGCATGACAGTGATGGAGAATGTCTTCTTGTTCTTCTTGTGGTATACATCTCCTTATAACCTGATCTGCGCACATTTTGAAAAGAAGAGGTTCGTCCTAATAATAATGTTTAACATCATTTTGAAACCTCTTCCTGGCTTGATAAGTAAGATCAGAAGGTAATATTCCACTAACTATAAAATTAACGAAATCAGCATACCAGGGAAGGTTAGAAGACTTACCTGCCGCCATGGCTGTCGCGACAGCTATTGCGGCAGCAAAGAGCTGCTCATCTGGGAAGGTCTCAAGTATGTGTGTCTCATCAATGGGTAGACTCTGTCCCATCTCCAACCTCGACAAGTGATCTGCCACCTGATTTTCTGTCCCCTTTTTATCTTTTATCTCAAGGCCGAATTCTTGTAATAGTAAGATCCACCGTATCAACCTTGGCTTTGCATCCTTTTTTACAAATAAATACTTGAGGGTAGAGTGGTCGGTGTGTATTATAACCTTCGTTCCAAGTATGTAAGAACGAAACTTGTCGATGGAGAACACCACAGCTAACAGCTCCTTTTCTGTGGTGGTATAATTCACTTGGGCATCATTCAATGTTTTGCTGGCATAATATATGACATGAAACAGCCTGTCCTTGCGCTGCCCAAGTGCTGCCCCGACAGCATAGTCACTAGCATCACACATAATTTCAAACGGTTGCGTCCAGTCTGGTGGCTGTACTATGGGGGCTGTCACTAGCTTTTCCTTCAGAACCTTGAATGCTTCAGTACATTCTTCATTAAAGTCAAAGGGTCGGTTCTGCTCTAAGAGATGACATAGGGGTTTCGTGATTTTTGAGAAATTGGCAATAAATCTCCTATAAAAACCAGCATGCCCTAAAAAACTCCTAATGCCCTTGACTGTGGTTGGTGGCGGCAGCTTCTCTATGACCTCTATTTTTGCCCTGTCGACTTCTATCCCACGGCAGCTAATCTTATGGCCTAAGACTATCCCTTCATCCACCATAAAGTGGCATTTTTCCCAATTTAAAACCAAGTTAGCTTTTTCGCATCTTTCGAGCACCTTTTGTAAATTGCCTAGACAACTCTCAAAATCGTCTCCAAAGACAGAAAAATCATCCATAAAAATTTCTAGGAAGTCCTCAACCATGTCCGAGAATATAGCCATCATGCACCTTTGGAAGGTGGCAGGTGCGTTACAGAGTCCAAATGGCATCCTCCTAAATGCGTACGTACCGTAGGGGCATGTGAAAGTCGTTTTCTCTTGGTCCTCCGGTGCAATAGCAATTTGATTATATCCTGAATAACCATCAAGAAAACAATAGTAAGGTTTACCCGCTAATCTATCAAGCATTTGATCAATAAAGGGTAAAGGAAAGTGGTCCTTTCGGGTAGCTTTGTTAAGCTTCCGATAGTCCATACAAACCCTCCAACCGGTCACAGTCCTGGTTGGGATTAACTCGTTGTTTTCGTTGGTTACCACGGTCATGCCTCCTTTCTTGGGAACACATTGCACCGGGCTTACCCATTTGCTGTCGGAGATGGCGTAAATAATACCAACATCTAACCATTTAATTATTTCTTTACGCACTACCTCCTTCATTGCAAGGTTTAACCGCCTTTGGGCATCAATAGTCGGCTTATGATCTTCCTCTAGGAGGATTTTGTGCATACAGATTGCCGGACTAATGCCCTGAATGTCTGCTATCGTCCATCCTATCGCCCTTTTATGCTGCCTCAACATGTCGATCAGCTGTCGTTCCTGTTCCTGCGGCAGCTTAGCAGAGATGATTACGGGCAGTGTGTCATCACAACCAAGATAAGCATATTTAAGCTGCCCTGGCAGGGGCTTAAGTTCTAAGACAGGTGGTTCAACAGTAGAGGGCTTTTGGATTAAATGGTTATCCGAAGTGTAATTCAAGGGTTCGAATAACTTACCTAGACGATGGTCTAACCAGTTTACCTCCTTATGACCTTCAGTATCAGATGTATCGGATTCAGAGGGGTCACTGTCGTCGGTGCTGTCGTCATCGCTGTCGTCGTCACTGTCATGACAGGCTTGTAGGTGGCTGTCGCAGCAGTGACCAAATTTTATATCTCGGCAGCCTGACCTGATGCAGGGTTGATCAAAGGTCACCTCAATGATGGCCTTGCATTCCTCGTCCACATCGGCATGTTTCATTGCTTGGAGAACATTCAACTTAATTTCTTGATCATTCACGCGCATGGTGAGTTCTCCTTTCTCCACATCAATCAATGATCTTCCCGTGGCTAAGAAGGGCCGCCCTAGGATGACTGGTGCGTTCTCATCTGCCTCACAATCTAAAATAAGAAAGTCAGCAGGAAAAATAAGTTTATCCACTCTTACCAAAATATCTTCAATTTTTCCCTCGGGGTGAACGTAAGAGCGGTCGGCTAGCTGTAGGGTAACTGTCGTGGGTCGCGCCTTGCCAATACCTAGTTTCTGAAAAACAGATTTGGGCATTAGATTAACACTAGCACCAAGATCACAAAGTGCCTTACCCACAAATTTATCGCCGATTACGCAAGGTATGAGGAAGCTCCCCGGATCCTTCTTTTTCTGGGGTGGTTGCCGATGAAGAATACTCATGCAACCTTCTTGCATCCTTACCGTTTCAAATTCCCCAAGTTTAGATTTTTTAGACATGACATCCTTGAGAAATTTAGCATAACCGGGCATCTCCCTAACAACATCTAACAACGGAATATTAATATGAACCTGTTTAAAAATATCATAAATCTTTTTAAGTTGAGATTCATGCTTAGCTTGTTGTATCCGTTGTGGAAAGGGTGGTGGGGGACGATAATCAGCAATGCGTCATTCCCACTGCATACGAATCTGAGGACGATAATCTTCCTTTTTCTCCTCTGTCGCTTCTGCTGTCGTGACAGGCTCATCGGCAGGAGTCTGTTTGTCACCTGTCGGGGCAGCTTCCTCGGCAGGTTTGTTCAAAGCAGGGTCCTATTCTGTATCAACTTCTTTTTCCGGCCCTGGTAGCTTTTTCCCACTCCTAGTAGTAATTGCCTTACATTGCTCATGTGGGGGTGGTCTAGCATTTTCAGTATTGCTAGGAAAACCTCCATTCTGCCTCGGTTTAATATGCTGCGATACCTGACCCATTTGTGTCTCTAGAGATTTCAAGGTGGCCTCATGGTTTGTCATTCTCATCTTAGTTTCATCCATAAAATTTTCCGTCTTCTTGACAAACTGATTAATATTATCCATATACGTGCCAGTCTGAGACATAAAGGTGGCCAGAGTCTGCTCCAATACACTACTCGTGGCAGGTGGTGGCTGTTGTTGTTGCTGAGGCGGCAGGTTCTGCGGCTGCAGCTGCTGTCGCGTCAACAATCTAGGACCCCCCTGATTCTGATTATATGCTTGCGGATTCAGGGCATTGTTAGGATTACTCCAGGAAAATTTGGGATCTTTCCTCCAATTAGGGTTGTAATTGTTGGAATTGTAGTTTGGCTTGTAATTTCCAACATATTTTCCTTCTTCTATATTTATAGGGCACTCATCCCTACTATGATTTCCCTCACATGTAGCACAAACTTCCTCGACAGCAAACCCTCGTACTTCCTCTTCACTCAATAAGTGTTTCATGGCTTTAGTGAGGAATGCTACCTGTGATTTCATAGTGTTGTCGGCCTCATAATCCTTGACAGCAAGTACCCGTTTACCCCCTCTTCTAGCTGTCGGAAACTGCTCCTCATTCTTGGCTAGATTTTTTAGAACTTGCAATGCCTCGTCCGGATCTTTATCCAATAATAGTCCATTTGCTGCAGAATCAATGCGAATGCGAGTTTGTAAGTTAGCAGCATTATAAAACTTAGTTACCTGATTCCAGACGGGGAATCCATGCATTGGGCAGTTCCGAAGAAGAGTAGTAAATCTGTCCCAGGCCTCGTGCATCGGCTCGTCATCTTCCTGTTGAAAAGTAGCAATTTCGTTACGTAATCGCTCAGATAAATGTGAAGGATTAAAACGAGATAAAAATTCACGAGTTAGATCTGCCCAAGTCATAATAGAACCCGGTGTAAGTTTATTCCACCAAGTTTTAGCTCTGTCCCTCAATGAATGGGGGAATAACCGAAGCCTCAGTATCTCCGGACTAACTCCTGGTAGCCTAAACGAACCACAGATCTCCTGGAACGTTTTGAGATGCTCTCTAGCATCTTCTGTTGCAGAGCCACTAAACTGCCCGGCGTTGTTGATCATACTAAACATGACAGGCTTAAGCTCGAAGTTGTCAACATCAATATCCGGCAGCGTGGTCTCCAGCTCTACATGATCGTTCAGCATGTAGTCACGACATGACCGTCGTCCACCTACCCCAGGCGGGTCGCCGACAGGCGGTATGTCTCCTCCAGCAGGCTGGTTACGGGCCATCTGCTCTAGCTGTTCTTCAAGGTATTCGTTCCTGTCTAAAAGGTGGCGAATCTGTTTCTTGAGATTGAATGATCGTTCGATTTCCGGATCTAACTTATACTCAGGATCTTCGCCTCTTTTCGATCTGCGCATAAACAAGAGAACCTTATGAAAAGCAAGAGTTGAAAACACAAAATAAAAATTAAAGAAAAACTAAAAACGAAAACAAAAATAAAAATAAAAACAAAAAGTGCAATAAAAGAAAGATGTAGTTATGTTGCCAATCCCCGGCAACGGCGCCAAAAACTTGTTGCGTGTAAAATAGTCTATCGCAATGGTAGTGCAAGTGTACACGACGCAAGTAGTAAAGTGATACGAAGTATCGGATATCGTCTCCACAGGGATTGGGCTAATGACTTCACCTTGATTTACTGCACAAAGTAAAGGAAATATTTTAGAAAGTTGTCACGAATAATAAAGTAAAAACGTAAATAAAAGGATTGAATTATCAAGATAGAGAGAATGGGCCGGTATTGAATTGCTCGGTAGTGCAGGTATTGAATTGCTTAGGATCTCCAGTTCTGTCGTCGCTCCCGTCGCCGACAGCACCTGTCGCGGCGTCTGTCCGTTAGTTGTCGCGGCAGCAGACACTAACTCAGTACTTCAAGCTTGGCAAGAATCCCAGATCTGCCTTGCCCTATCCCTAGGCACAAGTCTGTCGATGAACACGTCTTTGATGATACCTCCCGGCGTGAATCGAAGGATGAACACCGATGTGTATGAATTCTTCCTTAGCCACTTAACCTCGCCTTATCCCTAAGCACGAGATGGTTCAACTATAAACTAGAGAACGCGCTTTTATCTCTTTCGTATACTTAACTCTCCCGATGCTAAGTAAATAGATAACCTCACAATGCTCTCCCGATGCTCTTGCAAGATATTAAAACCAAGATAAAAGAACTTGAAATTTATTTTATTGAACTTGAAAAATCCTAAAACAAAGCAACCCTTGCAACTACTTTACAAAACAACCCGTAGCCCTAAGGGGAATTTAGAACATGTCGATGACGGGTGGATGGCAGGGTTTCGGTTTTTGGTTATGGGGTAATCGGTTATGCCCTAGGTTTAATCTATGCCCTTTATATAAGCTTTGGGCTCAAGTTATCTAAGGTAACAAGGATTACAACTTTAATTAAAAGTAAGATTCTAATGAAGACTAAATCTCTAAAGTATCCTACTTTCCAGCCGCATCCCTATTTTGTGGGAATTCCTTTCCTTGAGCTTTGGCTTGACATATCTTTTGATCCGGGGCTTGGAAAATTATTTGGCTTCCACACGACAGACGAGCAGATTTTTCTCTATCTATCGAGGTCCACTTGACTTTTCCTCTTTATAAAGTTGCTGTCACCATGCTGTCACGACAGGTCCATGACAGGTTCGTCTTCCTCGGCTGCTTGTCCAGTTCCGCTCTCCTGCTTCTCTGCCCTGCGCCTGCCTTCATCTTCTACTATGACAGATACCTGCAAAAATAGCCATCTTTTAGTAGAATCCGTGCCTTTTATATAATTGTGATGTTTTATTGAAAACTAACCTAAATGCAATGCAATGATGCTTGAATGCAGCAGAAATATGGGTAAAAAGGGTGTAAATAATAGAACTTTTACACACTCAACAGTCCCCACATCAATTCATCAAGCTGATAAATTCAAGCTTGGAATTAAGTAGAAGGATCCGATGTAAATTCAAATATGTATCGAGAGATTGTAATGAACTTGCGGACAACCTAGCCAAAAGAGGCATAGGGAGAATACAGGATCTGGTGGTCGTCGAACCGCCCTAGATGTTTCTGCTGCTGCCCTGCATTCCCGTGGTACCACTGCATGTGTTTAACGCAGAATAAGCTCTACTCCTTTTGTATGTGCAGAACATGGTGTTCTCTGTAGAAGTAAACTATGTATGAACAAAGTAACTACATTGCGCACTCTTTTTCCTCCAATAAGTTTAGGGAGGTTTTTTAACGAGGCCAATGTAGTTAGACCTTAATCGATTAATAAATTCCTCTTTCAAAAAAAAATGGAGGAAATGAGTACACATAGTTGATGTTACATAAAAATCACATAATCGTGACAAAAGCTTAAAATCAACAACATACGTTAACACATCCCCGTATCAACTTGTTTGTCCCTATTAATAAGATATTCAATACTACCAGGAGGGGAATCAAAAAGCAACACTCATACCGGAGGCATCACGTAATAACGTTGCCAAAGCAACAACCTTATAGGAATTCTCCGAATAACAACCTCTCAATTTCTATCCAACAAATCTCGAATATCATCAACAAGTGCATTACCAGGCATAGAATTCGAAACTCCTTTGAGATTATTTTCCACCTCAACACTATCAATTTCTAACTCTATAGCTCGAAACCCAAGCCTCTAAGCATGCCAAAGAATGTTATGCATAGCTCATATCTACGCCACAAGACTCGAACAACTACTAACATTCATAGTAAAACCAAAAACCTAATGGCAACTGTTATCCCTAATAACACTCCCACAGCAGCCCTATGATCATTTAAATTACTAGCACCATCCCATTAGCTTTAACACGTCTCCTCTGAGATTGTCCTACAATTATATTAGTAACAAAATCAGTCGTCATGGCTTTACAACACTCAAGAGGATCCCTCCTTTCTACATAGTTTACATCAAGAACTCTGGAATAACGACTCTTCCATAGAACCCAGCAAATTGTACGGAATAATGAATCCCATTCATTCACATCAACCACAAATTGCCCTTGAATTTGTAGATTGACCATAAACCAATCAATAAACGATAATTGCGTGAATTCAACAAACTTTGAAGGCCGAACCACATAACTCCATAACTTAAAATTGATTCTTAATTTCAAAATTTATTATTATTATATTATTAATAGTAGTATAATTACTTATATACCCTATCTTATCGTACTGAATTCAGTAAAGTACTGTTTCGCGTTCCTGTAAATATTAACGATGAGAAATATCTGGACCGGTTGGACCTTTTTGTAATTAAACTCTTTGATCATTGCATCCATGTCATTCCTATGATATGTCCTATGTTCATATCGTTGTTGTATCTTGATATGATCGAATTTGTTTTGTTTTCATTTTCTGTTTTCTAAATGTATATATTATTTTATTTTTATCCTATAAATTTAAGGGTAAACTATCTGTTTGACCACCAAACTATTGTGAAAGTTTTAAAATGACCACCATAGAAAAAAACGCGCCATTTCACTACCCAAACTATTAAAATGGGATCATTTTGGCCACCTGCCGTTAATGGGCTAACGGAAGGTGACGTGGCAGTTAAAAAATTAAAGGTATAATCACACATTTGGTCCTTATTATTTACACATTCTTTCAATTTAGTCCCTCTGAAGAAAAATCACCCAAATCCTACATAAAAAGACTTGGTATTATGTGTATAAATAATGAGTTTACTTACTATATAATGGTATTAGATATAAAAACTATATGTAGGCTCCAAGCTGCTTTAGTTGTTCGATCTAAAATTCCGAGTGTGCAAGGTCTATATTAAGGATATATCTTATAGTGATTGGTTGGTAAGCTCAAACAAGGATTCTTAAGGGGGCTTTGGAATTACTACTTCAACCATTGTTTGCTCTTGAATAATACTTTAAAATAATTAATCGTCTCTGTTATTTTTTTGTTTATTACCATTAAACTTTTGAATAGACTTTACTGATTTTCCACCACTTCTTTGGGTAACTGGTGAAATAACAGGATGCCCAACCACGTACAGTTATTCCATTATGGAAAGCTAATTTGGAGGAACCGAAGCCGAACCAGCATGATCCTTCAGCGACAATTGTTGAAAACTCAAGCAGTAATTTCTCTTTCCAATATTTCTAGTTCTCAATCTTTTCTGGCCATCGTTATGGAATTTGAAATCAGATTGATTTCTTAGTTGCCATAATTTGTTTGATATTATCTTCATGAATTGCCTCATGACATGGAAGGCAGAGGTGAAGTACTTACACCTCCAGAGAAGCAAGGTGTAAGCATGGTATTTACCAGTTATTTAGAAACCCCCTGAATTTGACTGAAGTTTCTTGTAGACATGAAAAAACTAGAATTGTTTTATATTGGAAATCGCAGGTGCTCTAAATTGTAGTCACCCCATTATTCAGATAACTAGGTTTAGTTAGTTTCCCCTTGTGACTGCTTCATCAATAATTAGGTGAAAAGCGGTTATTAGCTTTGATGCTTGGATACTTTACTACCTTCATTTGTTTCAGTTTGTGGATGATAAATGCATGTTTTCTACATTGCAATTCAAATTCACATTAACAAGGTCTGGTTCTTTTCCAGAAACACGAATTAAACTTGCACCTGGAAAAGAAAATGACATGCAGCAGCTTCAGTGGTTTTGTGATGCATGCAAAGGAATTCCACAGGTATTATTCGCACTTTAAAATACAGTTTTTCCTATGTTAATCAGACTCTTCATTTTTCTTGAAGTATGATTCTCATGTCCGACATTTGGATATATGGGGATATGGCCTCCAAGGATCCCTTCAAAATATATGGAAAAACTTAGAAAAATCTAACCATACCCCTGTATCTTGACACTTCTACAAATACGGGACATTTTGTTCATGATGCTTTCTGGTAAATTTTTATGTCGAGTCTCCATTTTATTTATGGCATTGGAATATGTAGGCAAGGATTCCTGGATTTCTGCATAATTCTCAGCCTCCGGCTGCTTCAGCAACTGCACCACCAGATGCGGAGGAGTTAGAATTAGCAATGGCAACCACTGCCTCTATCCAGTCAGCTATTGCAGAGACATCTGATGTTGATTTGCACTCTGGCAATGAAACTAATGCATCTGCTGGTTGGAATAGCACTGCAAGTACTAGCGATCACAGCGGTTCAGTGGCACCAACTGCATTTCCACCTTCAAAAGCAGGTATCAGCGAATGGACTTTGATCGAAGCTGGTTCCAGTAGCAATTCAACTGAGGGCACCTAGCTATGGTGGTCAGCTAAGAAAGAAAAAATTACTGTAAATTGGGAATTTTCTTTTAACAAATCTCTCTTAATCTTCTTGTTCATGCTATTGTTTCTTTTTTTTCTTTGTAAATTGGAAATTACTGTAATTCGAACAAAAAAGTTTATTCGATTTGAATTCGTTGTAGAGGGAAAAGGTCAGCTAAGAACCGGAGAAGATGATAAGAACGAGGGATTTCTGTTCAAATCGAATGGGAGAGTCTTTTTATGTAGGATTTGGGTGATTTTTCTTCGGAGGGATTAAATTGAAAGAATGTGTAAATAATAAGGACCAAATATGTGATTATACCTTTAATTTTTTAACTGCCACGTCACCTTCCGTTAGCCCATTAACGGCAGGTGGCCAAAATGATCCCATTTTAATAGTGTGGGTAGTGAAATGACGCGTTTTTTTCTATGGTGGTCATTTTAAAACTTTCACAATAGTTTGGTGGTCAAACAGATAGTTTACCCTAAATTTAAGCGCTATTTAACCTATCATATTCGGATTTATTATACTTTAGTTTTTGAATATCTTTAGAAGATTATACTATCGTGCATATGTGTTTTATAAATAAACACAGGCGTCTTAGGATGAGTATGGACATGGAGTCCACGAGTATAACATTAGTGAATTTAAATGTTTTGATAAAACCTCTCAAAAACAGGGGATGTAGCTCAAATGGTAGAGCGCTCGCTTTGCATGCGAGAGGCACGGGGTTCGATCCCCCGCATCTCCATTTTAAACTTTCTTTTTATTTTGGTCCGACAGTTGTGGAGGGCAGGGTAACCCGTTTCGAATGACGGCCGGAGCCGAAACAGCTACGCTTTCAGTCAAGGAAGATACATGTGGGTGTGGTCGTAACAGCAAGCACTTTCAACTTTTCCCCTTCTTATTCCGGCAACCCTTATGTCCCCCCCACCATTCCCACATGTTGTATGTATGTAATTCATAGGTGATGATGAGGGGAAGTGAATATGGTAAAAAATTGAATAACATTCCAAGGACAAATCATAGCTGACTCTGGGGCGGATCCAAAAAATTAAATTTAGTGGTTCACTAAGAAGAATAAAAATTATTTGCCTTTTACGGTGCTCATTTCTATGCCCGACATTAAAAGAATTATTTTTAAGGTATAGAGTTAAAATTTAATGTTAGCGTATATTTTTAGGATTTAAAATTTAAAATTAAAATTTATTTTTTAATGCTAATATAAAAAGGTAGAAGACTTTTGTCACACCCTAATTAAAATATATGTATAAAAAAAGAATAGGGTGATTGAATGAAAATACAAGCCAAAGGATTTAAACCCCTAACCCTTGGCTTGACAAACCTATACATTAACCGCTTAGGTTAAAGATAACCAAACTTTAATTTATACCTATACCTATACTTATACCTAATGATCTAATAATAATTAGGGTTTACACAAACGGTCATTGAATTTTGATGAGAAAAAATGGTAACCAAATTTTCATATTTAAGTCACATCCAATATTTAATAACTACTTTAAATATTCAATTTAATTTAAAAATATTCGATTTAAAAAGAAAAAAATTGATTTAAAATATTTGAATATTTAATAACTACTTTAAGTATTTTTCTTTTAAATATTTAATAACTACTTTAAATATTTTTCTTTTAAATATTTAATAACTACTTTAAATATTCAAATATTTTAAATCAATTTTTTTCTTGTAAATCAAATATTTTTAAATTAAATCGAATATTTAAAGTAGTTATTAAATATTCGATGTAATCTAAAAGAAAAAATGATTTAAAATATTTGAATATTTCGAGTATTCGAGTTGACGTGTCATATCTTAAGATAGAGGTGAGCGTTCGATCGAGTCAGTGTCAAAAAATTCGAGTTATTCGAGTTGACACATTATATTTTACAACTCAAACTTTATTTGAAACTTTTTCGATTCGAGTCGAGTTTTCGAGTTCCTATAAAAATTTAATTAAATATTCAAATATTTTAAATCAATTTTTTCTTTTAAATCGAATACTTTTAAATTAAATTAAATATTTAAAGTAGTTATTAAATATTCGATGTGATTTAAATATGAAAATATCAAATATTCTATTTTAAAAAATATTTGATTTAAAATAAAAATAATAATTTAAAATATTTGAATATTTCGAGTTATTCGAGTTGACGCGTCATATTTTACAACTCAAACTCTATTTGAAATTTTTTCGATTCGAGTCGAATTTTCGAGTTCTTATAAAAATTTAATTGTAATTATTTATCATGTTACCATACTTTGGAATTTTGCTTTAAGGACTAAATTGAAAGGATGCATAAATAACAAGGGCTAAATTTAGTGAATTGTTTCGAATTAGGACTAAATTGATTGAATGTATAAATATGAAATAGTAAATGTGTTATTATACCAAATTTTATAACAGACACTGGATTTAACGTCTAGTTACCATTTTGTTATAAAATATAAAGTTTAATTGTCATTTTGTGATTTTTAAAAGTTTGGTTACCATTTTGTTTTTTTACCAAAATTTAGTAATTGTCTGTGTACTTTTTACCCTAATAATTAAGGCCGACTAAATCCCCTATTTATCTCATGGAATGCTTGAACCTAAAATATATGGCTTCTAGAAGAATTCTAGAAAGCTTTCACTAAATCTCCATCTTCTAAATCCGGCCACCGCACTAATTTCTTCCATCGCCCCGTTGTGGCCATCACTGCCCATACCAACAGAACCGTCGTCCCGTCCCGAACCTACCTCTGACCATCACTCGCTAAGCCTCGTTGTCGTTCGTCGTGAAAATCGAATTGAAGGTTCGACAAAAGACCTCAAGCGTCGCTCTTTCGTCCTCGTGTTTTTAGCGTCGTTCGAGGTTCGTTCGTCGCGTCGTCGCCACGAGAGTATTCCTCAGGCAAAGGCGAGCAAAACCATGATCGTTGATCGCTAGTTCGCCTTCGTTTACCGCCTCGCTGAAGCAGTGTCGTTTTCACCGTTTACCTTTCGTTTTGGTAAGTGTGGTTAGATTCTCGACCTAAAACCTAGGTTTATTTTAGTTTTGGTTGAAGACGAGGGTGTCTATGCATTCTGGGAGAGTTTTCTGGCCGTCTAGGGCAGCGCGTGGATCACATGCGTTATCGTGGGTGAAATCTCGTTACCTTGAACGGTTGCCTATGGACCGAACTAGTTGGACCGACCTTGGACCCGGTCTGGTCTCTGAACCGAGCTAGTAAACTGGCCTGAACCCATTTAAACTGATTCGAGCCTATTAAACAATTCAGCCCAAGCCCAAACCCGAATCATCTGACATAACCTGACTCGAACTTGACTCGTTGACCGAGTCAAGTTGTCCGAGTCAGCTCAGTGAGTCAACTCAACCGAGTCAACCTCGTTGACCGATGACGTCGGCGTTGACCGTTGACTTTGACCAAAAAGTCAAATCTTCTAAAAACTCATATTTTACGTTTTTCGACGTCTTAAGTCTGATATTAAAGCCCATTTCCCGAAATTCTAACCAAAAGCCTCTAAATTTGACCTTGAACCCGTTTGTTGTTATGTATTTAGTTATTCAGTTAAGAGTAATGTGAATAAGGACTAAAATTGGAAATTGTGCAATTGAAGGTATTTACAACTCCTATACAAGATGTCAAGGGACATCGAATTTGGGTTCGAGAGTGTTCGAATGGCATTTCAAGGGCTGACCAGTATAGAAGGGATTCAAGGTAATACCTTACTACCTCTTGTATGCTTATGGACATGTTAGTATTTAGTTAATGCATGCATAGTTATGATGAAGTGTACTGTTCAGATCAGTTACGAAATATAAGTATGATAATCTATATAAGACTGAAATACTCGAGTGTGAAGGTTAATAAATCAAAAGGATCTAGAGTTCAATGAATAATTAATAAGGCAATTAATTCTCTGAACCTGATTAATAGTGTTAAAGGATTCAACGTCAAAAGTATTTGGTTATGAAAATTACGAAAACGCCCTTGAGGTATAAGAATGACTAAAATACCCTTGATAATGAAAACGATCTAGAAATCTGCACTAGAATTTGTAAACAATTGATTCATCTGAGAACCTTAAATTACTTGGAAAGTTGTAACAAGACTTAAACCTTGTGGATTGTAAAGTACTTAGATTTTCTTGAATTCGGAATAAATCCCCGAAGATAAATTTACGAAAAACTTTTTGTATGCCTAAATTAATCGAAGTGGCGGGAAGTAATGAATTGATTGAAATGAAAAAAAAATGATTGGAAGTGATGATAAGGCAGAATTAATTGGAGTGATAGATAAACTTTGCGTTTTGAAATGAATAAATTGACTGAAGTACCGAGAGTACCTGAAATGACAGATATGCCCTCGAGTCTTGAAATAAATGGATGGTTTGGAAGACTGAAAGAACCGAGTTAACATCAAGCGCGTTAATGATTGAAATACCCTCCTGACTTAAGATAGTGGAAGATTAGAAAACCATGAAATTTATAATAGACCGTAAATGACTAGAATTTCCTTGTGGGTTTGAGGTGTGACTTTTGTAAATTCGTCATTCTTAACACTATTACAATAATCAAAGAATAATGCATAAATACATGTTCAACCTTTCGAGGTTTGTTCCGGGATAATATGTGAAAATGATATGTTCAGATGTATAATGCAACCAGAACTGAATATTGAACACATATAAGGTATACTCATTTGAATTCTTGGAAAGCAATTCACTGATGAGATGAGTATAGCTGACTGGTATTGGAAGCCAAGTAAACCGTTAACAATCTTCAGCGCATCAAGTTACTATTTTACCCCACTAGAGTAAAATTATGAAATTGCCTCTGAGTGTTAAAATAACCAAAATGCTTTTTGAGAAAAATTGACTAGAACCCTCCTGACATATTCAAAATTTGGATTGATCCTGATCTACCCGAATTATCAAAAATATATTCTAATATCTGAATTCCTACATTGTCAGGATTTACAATAAAATTTGAATGAGTTTGAGGTATAATTCCTGAATACCTTGATGAAGTTGACAATTATCGAATTCTTCTAAATATGGTTTTGGATTCTAGAATCAGCCTAGAATGAACTATAATCCAGTGTCATCTTCCTGCAATTTGCAAGGACCTCTGAGTGATAAATTGTTCCATCTAGTGTGTTCCAAACGCACACGAATATTCTTACCTTTCTGAACCTAAGATTGTCTTCTGATATGAATCATGACTCTTATATGTCTAAAATATACCGTCATATTTGACCTGAAAAACATGCTCTCTTGTTATTGTTTCACTAAAAGCAATGGTTTGCATTATATCTACCGCTACCACTGTTACTACCGATTATTGTTACTACTAATTACTGTTATTACCAATTACTACTGATTACTACCGATTAACATTACTATTGATTACCGTTATTACTGTTACCACTGCCTAGACTGTTACTAGGGTACTTAGGATAGAGTATGAAGTTACCGCAAGTTCATCCTAGTCCGGCTGGTAATCCCTTACCGATTTAGGTTCTTATGTTTCAGCTAGGGTAATTCCTTATCGTTTCGGGTTCTTATACTTCAGATAGGGTAATTCCTTACTGTACCTAAGGTATCCCCTTAGGCTGGAACCTACGCCCAATGGGTCTGGGTTAATGCCCTCTATAGATGTAGTTTTGGAGAAATGTATACCATAGTTTGGTTGGAGGGTAGATAGGGAATTTTATAATGAACTTTACTACTACTATTATGTTTCCAAAAAATAAAATGTTCACTTCACTGTTACATTGTATGTGTTAACTTTGCACTATTAGAACACACACTAAGCTCTCTAATTCAACTATCGTAATCCATCTCTCTTCTGATTCTTTGGTCTATACGCTCCTCGTCTGATACTAAGTGATTGAATAAAGAACAATTCTATTATCTGCATGTTACTACCGATTACTGTTACTACTGATTACTATTATTACCAATTACTACTGATTACTACCGATTAACATTACTATTGATTACCGTTATTACTGTTACCACTACCTAGACTGTTACTAGGGTACTTTGGATAGAGTATGAAGTTACCGCAAGTTCATCCTGGTCTGGCTGGTAATCCCTTACCGATTTAGGTTCTTATGTTTCAGCTAGGGTAATTCCTTATCGTTTCGGGTTCTTATACTTCGGATAGGGTAATTCCTTACCGTACCTAAGGTATCCTCTTAGGCCGGCACCTACGCCCAATGGGCCTGGATTAACGCCCTCTATAGATGTAGTTTTGGAGAAATGTATACCATAGTTTGGTTGGAGGGTAGATATAGAATTTTATAATGAACTTTACTACTACTATTATGTGTCCACAAAATAAAATGTTCACTGCATTGTTACATTGTATGTGTTAACTTTGCACTATTAGAACACACACTAAGCTCTCTGATTCAACTATCGTAATCCATCTCTCTTCTGATTCTTTGGTCTATACGCTCATCGTCTGATACCCAATGATTGAATAAAGAACAATTCTATTATCTGCATGTATATCGCTTCATTGAATTATCGAATCGTATTTGGAGTCTGTTGTTGCCCCAAACATCATGACAGTGTTATGCTTACCATATACCTGAATATGCTTACAACATCATTTGGTAGTTCTGTATTACTGAGCTTTCTCAAGCTCGTGTTGTTCTTACCATCGCGGGTAGATGAAATCCTTCATGATATGGTGATCGACATCAGTGTGGGAGTTCTCTCGGCGTTGTTTCGGAATATGGTATTGGTACAGTTATGGAGCATGTATGTCATGTATAGTTTTATGACATTGTCTGTAAAACGTTTTCTGAAATTACTCTTATATGTTTAAATGATTTTCTGAAAGGGTATTTTAAACATAAGTTAACATTACAATTTAATAAGTGTTTTAAAGAAGAAAAAATGTTTTTTATGTGAATTTTACTACGGGTCGCTCTTGTGACCCGAATGTGACTTCTTAAGATTTGTTGTAACGCAAGGACGGGTCTAGGAGGTTACAATTTTTGTCTTATTAAGCAACAATAAATACAATCGTATGTAAGGGTGAGTGTTCGATCGAGTCGAGTTAAAAAAAATTAAGCTATTCGAGTTGACGCGTCATATTTTACAACTCAAACTTTATTTGAATTTTTTTATTCGAGTCGAGTTTTCGAGTTCCTATACAAATTTAATTATAATTATTTATCAATGTTATATTATAGTTTTATTCCAATTTAAACAACTTTCTCTTATCATATAAGATATTCATGTATATTTTATTATATTTTTTCATATGTGACATATTTATTCATATTTTTATATCGGTATATATATCAGGAAAAATTGAGGGACTAGACTCGAACATAAAAACCAACCCTCTAATTACTAAAAATTTCGAGTTATTCGAATTTCCATTTTACAACTCAAACTTTATTTGAAATTTTTTCAAGTCGAGTCGAGTTAGAACGAGTCGAGTTTTTTCGCCTCGAGTCAAAAAATTTGATTTTTTAGTCGAGTTGAATTTTGCTCACCCCTAATCGTATGTAAACCAAGTAAGAATTGAATAAGTTATTAAAAGATACATTTAAACATCATAAAAAATATGTAACCCTCTCGGCCCAGTCTAGTCGCAAGACCGAATCGGGAGAGTTACACGGGGATAACCGGAGAAAAATCCGAGAATTTCCCTCCGATTAACAGCCCTAGATTAAGATTTATCTTGTCTAAATGAAATTCACGGTCTTATGGTGTTAAGGGGTCACAGCGGAAGAACAATGTCTCAATCAGACATCAATCGGGTGTCCAATTAAAGATAAACAGTCATGAAGGACCATTTTGCAAAGGCAACACTAAACATGGGTGAAAAGGTAATCTAACCTTACCAATTAGTTAATTAGTAAAGTTTCAAGCACAAGAGGCGAAACCAACACCAACGGGACATATAAACTCATTTAAGCAATATACAAGCATTAGGGATTAAAACGTAACGTTTGGAAACCTTCAAAGATGTCATTTAACCACTTTAACTACCTGTGGCAAAACGCATGGTTTTCAACGTGGGCTCTCAGAAACGGGACATATAAACTCATTTAACCAATATACAAGTATGGTTTTCAACGCGGGCTCTCAGCAAAAACCAAAATTAGGCTTTTCCGAAACGTCCCTCTTGGTTCCGAAACGGGAGCCTCCAGTGGCAAAATGTACAGAAACGACACAACCCCCATTTCGATACAGGTGCCCCAAAAGCCTAACCGTTCCAAAATCATACATGATGTTTCGAAATGCCTGGGCACATATGGGTTACAGAAAGTCATTTTAGCATCCCCAAATGGTCCCAAGCTCACCCCAACATACGTCAAACAACATGGCAACACGAGAAACAAGGAAACTAGAGGCAAAGCACCCTAAAACCAGCATCAAACATGCATTCATACACAAAATGGATACATGGCCAAGAAGCTAAAGGAAACACTCATGTTTGGCATTCATAAAGAGGTCAAAAGACAAACCATGGCATACTTCAACATTTTTAAACATGTTAACAACAATAACAACCACGTAGGAGTTTGGACACCAACTCCCTAACACAAAAGTCTAGCATTCACATTGCCTAAGTATTATTACAACCATGAAAACCATACTTGCGCTAGCAAATGAATTCCAAGGTTCCTCCTTTGCCCCACTTTCCTTTCGAAGCCACTAACGATCTGCATTGTTGGAAAAAGAGAGTGTAAGCTTAAAAGCTTAGTGAGTGGAGCTTAAAATCACAACAACAACAATGCAGTTCAAAATATGTATTTAGCTTAAAGAAAAAACCATTTGGAAAGGTAATATATTAAACCGAAAGCATAAGAACAAAGTCATGGTATGCACATGCACAACTATTTTTGCTGGGACTACACATAACTGTTCACAACAACTAGCATATTTCCAGTGGGACTACACATCATCGTACTCATCTACTAGTCAACTTCCGGTGGAACTACACATCACCGTTTTTCAACAAAACACTTCCCAATAACCATCACGTGAGGCTTTGACAAAAATAACAACAACATGACAACATTAAAAACGAGGTAAAAGCAAATCATGTTTCACCCAACAACACGCATAATCACATATACCAACACTTATCAAAACAAGGCAAAATTAGTTAAACTTACACTAGAGTTTAGGTTGACCCTTAGGGCTCCTCCCAAACCCCAAGAAAACCTCTTTGAAACATTTTAAAGCTTCAAAATATTACCATTCACCAGCACACTTCCAAAATTAGCTAACGGTCCACCTTCAAGCTTCTCCAACTCCCGGTGTAGTGTCTGAAGAACCCGAATCTTTATTCGCTGCTTTTACCCAAATCAAAAGAAGGAATTATACACTTTTCAACAATCAAACCCACTGAAATCAATCCTATCAAAATCCGACAACAACAAGTTTTCGATTCCTATCACAAATTAACCAAAACCATCCTCATTTCTACTCTAGCCTCAAGTCAGTCATATCTTCATCAATCTAACATTCAAAACATGCTCAAAATACCCCGGAAACATCAACCCAACACCATCAAGACGTTGGAAGTCCTTCCCAACCATTTCCAAGCTAAAAACCTAAATATCTCATATCCAAAATTACTCATTTTCCAAATTCCGGGATTTCTTGATAAACCCATTATCTTAGCATCATTTTACACTCAAAATATGATTTACAACTCACACAAAACACTGTTTTGACCCACTTTGCTTAAACCATTAAAAAAACCCATTATCTCCTAAAAGAAAGAACTTGAGAAATATTTCAAAGTTTTGGAAGGAAATTAATAGAAAGTAAGAAAATGTGAAGGAATGTTAGGAATAAAGCACTTATCTTGATGAATCTTCAAAAATGGTAGAGGTTTGATAGAGGGAAGCAAAATAATGTGAAAAAGCTTTGGAGAAGAAGAAGAGGTGGAAAATTTTTGAAATATCATATTTTATTTTAATTTAAAGGCTTAACTCAAAAATAAATGCCCAAACTATACATTTTTTCTAAAATAGGTGCCTGGACTATTTTTTGGCCGAAATATGTACCTAATGTTTGGATTAGTAATCGGTTTAACGTTTTTGTGGTAAACGACGTTAAATATATTTTATTGCCTAATTAAATTTTGACACGTTGCATTTTTGTAGAACTAATGTTTTGATATAATAATTGAAAAATATTTTGGACTGATTTAAAAATTATTTAAAACATTTCCAAAGTCCAAACAACATGAAATTATGTTTAGGGAAGTTTTTAAAAGGGGTTTTCATGTTTTTCAAAGCTAAACTTCACAAAACTGTTCAGGTGTTTCGAAACACCTTAGAGCGTTTCGAAATAGGGGATTACAGTAGCAAAATCGTTTCGATACTTGTATCGAAACGGGCTTTCCATGGACAGGATTTTTGCCCAGCGTTTCGAAATGGGCTATGTCGTTTCGATATGCCTACGTGGAATTGACCATAACGGTCATAAACCCCAACGACTATTTTCCCAACTAACTTTTAAATGCAGGCGTTTCGATACGGATTTAGAGCGTTTCGATACGCGTTCCGAAAGGGCCAGGAGGCGTTCCAATACGGGTGCCCTGACAGACTGCAACGACTCTTTCTACTTAGAGAGTGTTTCAAAACGGGAAGCTGCAGAACTGCATTTATGGTGGGAATTAAAGTCCACAACGGCTCCAATATGATCCCAACGGCTAGTAACGGCTACAAACTCATTTGGGAGTATAAAATGGACCTCCAAGCATCAAGTAAAGGCTAATGCTCATATTGTCAAACATCAAATGATCAAAGATTGTCTTAGAGCTTAAATTGTCATTAAATGTATAGACAAACACTAGTGAACCAAAATTGTCAAATTGCTCAAGTGTTTTAGGTTTTGGGTGAGTGCTTAATTGTGCAAACAAACACCTATTAGAGGGTTTTAAGTTTGCTTATTGTGTCTCTTTGTAAAGAGGGTTTCAATCAATGCTTTGGGTAGAAAGCTTGATTGGTTGTAAGGGTTTCCTCCTAAACCTAGAAAAGGGAACGAATCAATAGTGGATTGATTGGAAATCCTTAGTGGGGAGCTAAGGTAGTGGATGTAGACCTTGGTTAGAAGGTTGAACCACTATAATTCATTGTGTCAATTATCTTTTTAGCTTCCACAACCCTTCCACCCAAAAATTCACTTCTCCACCACTTGGTGAGCCATATCGGTTGAAAGAATCGAGCCCCTAAAATCTCAACAATTGGTATCAGAGATTGGCTCAAACGAAGACGATTCACATCCTATTGAGAAGATCTGGCAATCTCGATCAACATTTCACCAACCGTTAATGGCACAATCAATCGACAAACCCCCTTTCTTCGACGGAAATCACTATGCCCATTGGAAGATAAAGATGAAATTCCTCTTGAAGTAAAGAGATTACAAGCTATGGGACATAGTTGAAGATGGTTCGTTCGTGCCTCAAGGAAGCAAAGCAGAATGGAGTGCGGACGATCGCAAGAAGATGAAGCTTAATTGCAAAGCCTTGCGCATGTTGTTGCGTGTAAAAGAGTCTATCGCAATTGTAGTGCAAGTGTACACGGCGCAAGTAGTAAAGTGATACGAAGTATCGGATATCGTCTCCACAGGGATTGGGCTAATAGCTTCACCTTGTTTACTGCACGAAAGTAAAAGAAATAGTTTAGAAGATTGTCACGAGAATAATAAGAAAAACGCAAATAAAAGAATTGAGTTATCAAGATAGAGAGAATGGGCTGGTATTGAATTGCTCGGTAGTGCAGGTATTGAATTGCTTAGGATCTCCAGTTCTGTCGTCGCTCCCGTCGTCGACAGCACCTGTCGCGGCGTCTGTCCGTTGGCTGTCGCGGCAGCAGACACACCAACTCCGTACTTTAAGCTTGGCAAGAATCCCAGATCTGCCTTGCCCTATCCCTAGGCACAAGTCTGTCGATGATCACGTCTTTGATGATACCTCCCGGCGTGAATCGAAGGATGAACACCGATGTGTATGAATTCTTCTTTAGCCACTTAACCTCGCCCTATCCCTAGGCACGAGATGGTTCAACTATAAACTAGAGAACGCGCTCTTATTTCTTTCGTATACTTAACTCTCCCGATGCTAAGTAAATGGGTAACCTCACAATGCTCTCCCGATGCTCTTGCAAGATGTTAAAACCAAAATAAGAGAACTTGAAGTTTATTTTATTGAACTGAAAAATCCTAAAACAAAGCAACCCTTGCAACTACTTTACAAAACAACCCGTAGCCCTAGGGGGAATTTAGAACATGTCGGTGACGGGTGGACGACAGGGGGTTTAGGTTTCGGTTATGGGGTAATCGGTTCTGCCTCCTAGGTTAAATCTATGCCCTTATATAAGCTTTGGGCTCAAGTCATCTAAGGTAACAAGGATTACAACTTTAATTAAAAGTAAGATTCTAATAAAGATTAAATCTCTAAAGTCTCCTACTTTCCAGCCGCATCCCTATTTTGTGGGAATTCCTTTCCTTGAGCTTTGGCTTGACATATCTTTTGATCCGGGGCTTGGAAAAATATGTGGCTTTCACACGACAGACGAGCAGATTTTTCTCTATCTATCGAGGTCCACTTTTCTTTTCCTCTTCATAAGTCTGCTGTCACGACAGGTTCATGGCAGCTTCGTCTTCTTCGTCTGCTTGCCCAGTTCAGCCCTCCTGCTTCTCTGCCCTGCGCCTGCCTTCAACGTCTACTATGGCAGATACCTGCAAAAATAGCCATCTTTTAGTAGAATCCGTGCTTTTGATCCATTTGTGATGTTTTACTGAAAACTAGCCTAAATGCAATGCAATGATGCTTGAATGCAGTAGAAATATGGGTTAAAAAGGGTGTAAATAATAGAACTTTTACACACTCAACACACCCCCAAACTCAAGTTTTTGCTTGCCCTCAAGCAATGAAGAAAGAAAAATGAAAATTTTTTGTGTTGGCCTTCAAACAGAGAACTGTCCCTTACCCGTCGCTCATTCTCTATGGCGGCAGCAACCTGTCGAAAAGGTTAGGATCTGTCCGGAATCTCCCTATAGCTCTCGTGCAGTGTGTGCATGTTTGTGAACAGTTATATGCTAAGACTCTCTTAGTTTTACTAGAATATTCAACTTCTTAACTCGAATTTTTATGCCAAAGTTTATTTTTTTAGAAGGCATATTTTCATGCTTCTTTTTCTTCTATTTTCAAGCTAAGTTTTTCTAGAGCCAGTTTCGAGCACCTCTAGTTAGCTTCCTAGAGCCGGTTTCGGGCACCTCTAGGTTTTTATTTTTCTTTTGCTAAACTTCTTTCCTAGAGCCAGTGTTAGGCACCTCTAGGGGCTATTCAAGTTCTAAGCTTCCTATTCTAGTTTGGCTAAAAGAAATCTAAGCAATATAACAGTCACAAAAGTGTTTAAGTTTTCAGAACTATAGAAAGGCTCTAAACTTCTCCTTAACCTGTCCTAAAGATGCTGCCACGACAAAGCCGTCATGACAGGTAAGTTAACTTTACAGTTTTAAGCCAACAGTTTTATATTTTCTGTTTTTTTAGAGAAATTAAATAAATAATAAGACACAACAAATGATAAAAAGATGTGCATAAGACTCTATTAATGATGGAGGGTTGCCACCCCAAACTCAAGGGTTGCATTGCCCTCAATGCAAAATGACATGAAAAATAAAGAAAAAGTACATCACAAAATATAAAGGCAGACAGCAATAAGAGGAAAATAAAAACTCAAATTTTAGTCGCTGTCCTCACTGCTGCTGCTAACACGGATCTGCCGGCGGCGTCTGGGCTGTGGAGGCGGCTGGGCAGGTGCAGGGGCAGGTGCTGTGGCAGGCTGCTCTACAAGTTGGACATCAGAACTGCTGCCACTGTCCCAAGAGCTGCTGGTGGTGGTGCTAGCCTTGGGCAGCCTTTTCTTGTCGGCCATATGTTTGATCCGTTTGACCCGCGTGAATTCACTCTCTAAATTCCTCCGGATAAGAGGGTTGTCATCAGTGGCAGTTCTCTTGGTTCCTCGAGGGGAGGTGTCTGCCGGAGGGCTGCCTGCTGCCGTCGGGGCAGGGGATGGTGTGGAAGCGGCAGAATGTGTATGGGGAGAGACAGGTGGTGTAGGTGTGGGGGAGGGGATATGGAAATACTGGGCGGGGAAGGTGGGGAAGATGACATCCGAATAATGTAAAGTATTAGTAATAAAATTTACCGTTGCATTTGAGAAATCGCGGATGAAAGTCATCAAACCCATTTGCTGCTCCTCGACCCGTAGGATTGCAGCAAGGATAAGTGTCGACTGGTCTGTCGGAGCGGTGGCGGTGGCAGCTTTCATTTAACTCTGTCGGCTGTTCGGCAAAGTCCTCCCATAATTGTGTCGTGATGGCCTTCACAATGAACGGCCGGAGTCCCATATGGGGAGCGTTTCTGTTGTAAATGAAGCCACGCTCCTCCCATAATTCCTTGTTGGCGAAGGGTGACGCTGCTACTGAAGAAGAAGCGGCAGCAGCGTTACGACGGGTTTGTCTCGACGACATTTTGGTTGCAAGGGCTGCGAAATAGAGAAAACAAATAAAGCTAGAGGAGAAAGCAAGAGAGAAAAATCAGAAGTGATGAAAAATGAAAGGGGAAAACGGGGTTATATAGCTGTTGGGTATCTGCCCATTTAATGCCGCAACGGCAGGCGGGAATAACGGGGCGGCAGATTGGATGTAGCGTGTCTGACGCGTCTGACACGCAATTATGCTTCTGCTGTGCGTCTGCCGCACGCATCTGCGTCTGCAATGTCAGTCTGTTGACAGCCTGTCAAGTCTGTCTGCGGCGGCTGCCGAAACGACAGGTTACCATAAATGGGCTTTATTGGGCTGATGGATGGGCGGTGGGCTTGGACCACTTCTTCTTTTCCTTCTTGACTCCTTTAATTCCTAAAAAATGAAATTATAAAAACAAAACATTACTCGAATAAAATAAATCTAAATCCTAATAAATAATAATAATAAAATAAAAATAAAACTTAGGTTAAATTAGGGGTGCCTTGTGGGGCATCTCCTAAAGTAATCACTTCCTGAATTCCTGGGGCTTCAGTCCCCTGATAGTGCTTGAGGCGCTGTCCATTGACTTTGAATTGGTGCCCGTCTTTTAATGATTGAATTGTGATGGCACCATGGGGAAAAACTTGAACCACTTGGAACGGACCTGACCATCTAGACTTTAGCTTTCCTGGGAAGAGTTTAAGTCTAGAATTAAATAGCAACACAAGCTGCCCTAGGCAGAACTGTCGTGGCAGCAGTTTCTTATCGTGCCACTTCTTAGTCTTTTCCTTGTAGATCCTTGCGTTGTCGTAGGCCATTGTCCGTAATTCTTCAATCTCGTTCAGATCTAATAACCTTTTCTGGCCGGCTTTGTCCAAGTCCATGTTCACTGCCTTGATTGCCCAATATGCCTTGTGCTCGATCTCGATAGGCAAGTGACAGGTTTTCCCATAAATCAGTCGGTATGGAGACATGCCCAATGGAGTCTTGAAAGCTGTCCTGTATGCCCATAATGCATCATTCAGAAGTAAAGACCAATCTTTCCTAGTTGGTTTAACCATCTTTTCAAGGATGTTCTTCACTTCCCTATTGGAAATCTCAGCCTGTCCATTGGTCTGTGGGTGGTATGCTGTCGCAATCCTGTGCTTGACACCATATTTCTTCAAAGCGGCAGCAATTACCCTATTATCGAAATGTCTCCCTTCATCACTGATAATCGCTCTAGGGATGCCAAATCTAGAAAAGATGTTTTTGTGCAAAAACTTTTGGACCGTTTTGGCATCATTCTTTTGAGTTGCGATTGCTTCTACCCACTTGGAGACATAGTCCACTGCTAGGAGGATGTAAAGATTTCCACACGAATATGGAAAAGGTACCATAAAATCAATCCCCCATACGTCGAAGATCTCGACTTCTAAAATATTCTGCAGTGGCATCTCGTTTCTCCTTGAGATGTTACCTGTCCGCTGGCACCTGTCACAGTTTTTGTAAAATTCCTGTGCATCTTTATATAGTGTCGGCCAGTAGAACCCTGACTGCAGCACCTTGGCAGCAGTTTTATTACCTCCTAAGTGACCTCCATATTGTGAAGCATGACAGTGATGGAGAATGTCTTCTTGTTCTTCTTGTGGTACACACCTTCTTATAACCTGATCTGCGCACATTTTGAAAAGAAGAGGTTCGTCCCAATAATAATGTTTAACATCATTTTGGAACCTCTTCCTGGCTTGATAATTAAGATCAGAAGGTAATATTCCGCTAACTATAAAATTAACGAAATCAGCATACCATGGAAGGTTAGAAGACTTACCTGCCGCCATGGCTGTCGCGACAGCGATTGCGGCAGCAAAGAGCTGCTCATCTGGGAAGGTCTCCAGTATGTGTGTCTCATCTAACGGTAGACTATGTCCCGTCTCCAACCTCGACAAGTGGTCTGCCACCTGATTTTCTGTCCCCTTTTTGTCTTTGATCTCAAGGTCGAACTCTTGTAATAGCAAGATCCATCGTATCAACCTAGGCTTTGCATCCTTCTTTGCAAATAAATACTTGAGGGCAGAGTGATCGGTGTGTATTATAACCTTCGTTCCAAGTATGTAAGAACGAAACTTGTTGATGGAGAACACCACAGCTAACAGCTCCTTTTCTGTGGTGGTGTAGTTCACTTGGGCGTCATTTAACGTCTTGCTGGCATAGTATATGACGTGAAACAGCTTATCTTTGCGCTGCCCAAGTGCTGCCCCGACAACATAGTCACTAGCATCACACATGATCTCGAATGGCTGTGTCCAGTCTGGTGGCTGTACTATGGGGGCTGTCACCAACTTTTCCTTCAGAACCTTGAATGCTTCAGTACATTTTTCATTAAAGTCAAAGGGTCAGTTCTGTTCTAAGAGATGGCATAGGGGCTTTGTGATTTTCGAGAAATTTGCAATGAATCTTCTGTAAAAACCAGCATGCCCTAAAAAACTCCTAATGCCCTTGACAGTGGTTGGCGGCGGCAGCTTCTCAATGACTTCAATCTTTTCCCTGTCGACTTCTATCCCACGGCAGCTAATCTTATGGCCTAGAACTATCCCTTTATCTACCATAAAATGACATTTTTCCCAATTGGGAACAAGATTAGCTTTTTCACATCTTTCAAGTACCTTTTGAAGATTGCCGAGGCAGCTCTCAAAATCGTCTCCAAAGACGGAAAAATCATCCATGAAAATCTCAAGGAAGTCCTCTACCATGTTAGAGAATATTGCCATCATGCACCTTTGGAAGGTGGCAGGTGCGTTACAGAGGCCGAACGGCATCCTCCTAAATGCGTATGTTCCGTAGGGGCATGTGAAAGTCGTTTTCTCTTGATCCTCCGGTGCAATAGCGATTTGGTTATAACCTGAATAACCATCAAGAAAACAATAATAAGATTTACCCGCTAATCTATCAAGCATTTGATCAATAAAGGGTAAAGGAAAGTGGTCCTTTCGGGTAGCTTTGTTAAGCTTCCGATAGTCCATACAAACCCTCCAACCGGTCATAGTCCTGGTTGGGATTAGTTCATTGTTCTCGTTGGTTATCACTGTCATTCCTCCTTTCTTTGGAACACATTGCACCGGGCTTACCCATTTGCTGTCGGAGATGGCGTAAATAATACCAGCATCTAACCATTTAATTATCTCTTTACGCACTACCTCCTTCATTGCAAGGTTTAACTGCCTTTGGGCATCAATAGTCGGCTTATGATCTTCCTCTAGTAGGATTTTGTGCATGCAAATCGCCGGACTAATGCCCTGAATGTCTGCTATCGTCCATCCAATCGCCTTTTTGTGCTGCCTTAGCATGTCGACTAGCTGTCGTTCCTGTTCCTGCGGCAGCTTAGCAGAGATGATTACGGGCAGTGTATCATTGCAACCAAGATAAGCATATTTAAGCTGCCCTGGCAGGGGCTTAAGTTCTAAGACAGGTGGTTCAACAGTAGATGGCTTTTGGATTAAGTGGTTATCCGAAGTGTAATTCAAGGGTTCGAATAACTTACCTGGACGATGGTCTAACCAGTTTACCTCCTCATGACCTTCAGTATCTGATGTATCGGATTAGAGGAGTCGCTGTCGTCGGTGCTGTCGTCATCGCTGTCGTCGTTACTGTCGTGACAGGCCTTTAAGTGGCTGTCGCAGCAGTGACCAAATTTTATATCACGGCAGCCCGACCTAATGCAGGGGTAATCAAAGGTCACCTCGATGATGGCTTTGCATTCCTCGTCCACATCGGCATGTTTCATTGCTTGGAGAACATTCAACTTAATTTCTTGATCGTTCACGCGCATGGTGAGTTCTCCTTTCTCCACATCAATCAATGATCTTCCCGTGGCTAAGAAGGGTCGCCCGAGGATGACTGGTGCGTTCTCATCTGCCTCACAATCTAAAATAAGAAAGTCAGCAGGAAAAATAAGCTTATCCACTCTTACCAAAATATCTTCAATTTTTCCCTCAGGGTGAACGTAAGAGCGGTCGGCTAGCTGTAGGGTAACTGTCGTGGGCCGCGCCTTCCCAATACCTAATTTCTGAAAAACAGATTTGGGCATTAGATTAACACTAGCTCCAAGATCACAAAGTGCCTTACCCACAAATTTGTCGCCGATTACGCAAGGTATGATGAAGCTCCCCGGATCCTTCTTTTTCTGGGGTGGCTGCCGATGAAGAATACTCATGCAACCTTCTTGCATCCTTACCGTTTCAAATTCCCCAAGTTTAGATTTTTTCGACATGACATCCTTGAGAAATTTAGCGTAACCGGGCATCTCCCTAACAGCATCTAACAACGGAATATTAATATGAACCTGTTTAAAAATATCATAAATCTTTTTAAGTTGAGATTCATGCTTAGCTTGCTGTATCCGTTGAGGGAAGGGTGGTGGGGGACGATAATCAGCAATACGCCATTCCCACTACATGCGAATCTGAGGACGATAATCTTCTTTTTTCTCCTCTGTCGCTTCTGCTGTCGTAACAGGCTCATCGGCAGCAGTCTGTTTATCACCTGTCGGGGCAGCTTCCTCGGCAGGTTTATCCAAGGCAGGTTCCTTTTCTGTTTCAGCTTCTTTTTCCGGCCCTGGTAGTATCTTCCCACTCCTAGTAGTAATCGCCTTACATTGCTCATGTGGGGGTGGTCTAGCATTTTCAGTATTGCTAGGGAAACCTCCATTCTGCCTCGGCTTAATATGTTGTGACACCTGACCCATTTGTGTCTCTAAAGACTTCAATGTAGCTTCATGGTTTGTCATCCTCATCTCGGTTTTATCTATAAAATTTTCCGTCTTCTTGACAAACTGATTTATATTCTCCATATACGTACCAGTCTGAGACATAAAAGTGGCCAGAGTCTGTTCCAATACACTACTCGTGGCAGGTGGTGGCTGTTGTTGCTGCTGCGGCGGCAGGTGCTGCGGCAGGTTCTGCGGCGGCAGTTGCTGTCGCGTCAACAATCTAGGACCCCCTGATTCTGATTATATGCTTGCGGATTCAGGGCATTGTTAGGGTTACTCCATGAAAATTTGGGATCCTTCCTCCAATTAGGGTTGTAGTTGTTGGAATTGTAGTTTGGCTTGTAATTTCCAACATATTTTCCCTCTTCTATATTTATAGGGCACTCATCCCTACTATGATTTCCCTCACAAGTAGCACAAACTTCCTCGACAGCAAATCCTCATAAGTCCTCTTCATTCAATAAGTGTTTCATGGCTTTAGTGAGGAATGCTACCTGTGATTTCATAGTGCTGTCGGCCTCATAGTCCTTGACAGCAAGTACCCGTTTACCCCCTCTTCTAGCGGTTGGGAACTGCTCCTCGTTCTTGGCTAGATTTTTCAAAACTTGCAATGCCTCATCCGGATCTTTATCCAATAATAGTCCATTTGCTGCAGAATCAATGCGAGTTTGTAAGTTAGCACCATTATAGAACTTAGTTACCTGATTCCAGATAGGGAATCCATGCATTGGGCAGTTCCGTAGAAGAGTAGTAAATCTGTCCCAGGCCTCGTGCATCGGCTCGTCATCTTCCTGTTGAAAAGTAGCAATTTCGTTACGTAATCGCTCAGATAAATGTGAAGGATTAAAACGAGATAAAAATTCACGAGTTAGATCTGCCCAAGTCATAATGGAACCCGGTGTAAGTTTATTCCACCAAGTTTTAGCTCTGTCCCTCAATGAATGGGGGAATAACCGAAGCCTCAGTATCTCCGGACTCACTCCTGGCAGTCTAAACGAACCACAGATCTCCTGGAACGTTTTGATACTAAACATGACATGTTTAAGCTCAAAGTTGTCAACATCAATATCCGGCAGCGTGGTCTCCAGCTCTACATGATCGTTTAGCATGTAGTCACGACATGACCGTCGTCTATCTGCCCCAGGCGGGTCGAAGACAGGTGGGTTATTATCGCCAAGGGGTGGTATGAAACCACCAGCAGGTTGGTTATGGCCCATCTTCTCTAGCTGTTCTTCGAGATATTCGTTTCTGTCTAAAAGTCGGCGAAGTTGTTTCTTGAGACTGAAAGAACGTTCGATTTCTGGATCTAATGGATACTCAGGATCTTCACCTCTTTTAGATCTGCGCATAAACAAGAAAACCTCGTGAAAAGCAAGAGTTGAAAACACAAAAGAAAAATTAAAGAAAAACTAAAAATAAAAATAAAAGCAAAATAAAAGCAAAAAGTGCAATAAAAGAAAGATGTAGTTATGTTGCGAATCCCCAGCAACGGCGCCAAAAACTTGTTGCGTGTAAAAGAGTCTATCGCAATTGTAGTGCAAGTGTACACGACGCAAGTAGTAAAGTGATACGAAGTATCGGATATCGTCTCCACAGGGATTGGGCTAATAGCTTCACCTTGTTTACTGCACGAAAGTAAAAGAAATAGTTTAGAAGATTGTCACGAGAATAATAAGAGAAACGCAAATAAAAGAATTGAGTTATCAAGATAGAGAGAATGGGCTGGTATTGAATTGCTCGGTAGTGCAGGTATTGAATTGCTTAGGATCTCCAGTTCTGTCGTCGCTCCCGTCGTCGACAGCACCTGTCGCGGCGTCTGTCCGTTGGCTGTCGCGGCAGCAGACACACCAACTCCGTACTTCAAGCTTGGCAAGAATCCCAGATCTGCCTTGCCCTATCCCTAGGCACAAGTCTGTCGATGATCACGTCTTTGATGATACCTCCCGGCGTGAATCGAAGGATGAACACCGATGTGTATGAATTCTTCTTTAGCCACTTAACCTCGCCCTATCCCTAGGCACGAGATGGTTCAACTATAAACTAGAGAACGCGCTCTTATTTCTTTCGTATACTTAACTCTCCCGATGCTAAGTAAATGGGTAACCTCACAATGCTCTCCCGGTGCTCTTGCAAGATGTTAAAACCAAAATAAGATAACTTGAAGTTTATTTTATTGAACTGAAAAATCCTAAAACAAAGCAACCCTTGCAACTACTTTACAAAACAACCCGTAGCCCTAGGGGGAATTTAGAACATTTCGGTGACGGGTGGACGACAGGGGTTTAGGTTTCGGTTATGGGGTAATCGGTTCTGCCTCCTAGGTTAAATCTATGTCCTTATATAAGCTTTGGGCTCAAGTCATCTAAGGTAACAAGGATTACAACTTTAAATAAAAGTAAGATTCTAATAAAGACTAAATCTCTAAAGTCTCCTACTTTCCAGCCGCATCCCTATTTTGTGGGAATTCCTTTCCTTGAGCTTTGGTCTAACGGCCAGGAAGCATTCCGATACGGTTGCCCTGACAGACTACAACGGCTCTTTCTACTTAGAGAGTGTTTCGAAACGGGTTCGAACGTTTCGAAACGGGAAGCTGCAGAACTGCATTTATGGTGGGAATTAAAGTCCTCAACGGCTCCAATATGATCCCAACGGCTAGTAACGGCTACAAACTCATTTGGGAGTATAAAAGGGACCTCCAAGCATCAACTAAAGGCTAATGCTCATATTGTCTAACATCAAATGATCAAAGATTGTCTTAGAGCTTAAATTGTCATTTATTTTATAGATAAACACTAGTGAGCCAAAATTGTCAAATTTGCTCAAGTGTTTTAGGTTTTGGTTGAGTGCTTAATTGTGCAAACAAACACCTATTAGAGGGTTTTAAGTTTGCTTATTGTGTCTCCTTGTAAAGAGGGTTTCAATTAAGGCTTTGGGTAGAAAACTTGATTGGTTGTAAGGGTTTCCTCCTAAACCTAGAAAAGGGGATGAATCAATAGTGGATTGATTGGAAATCCTTAGTGGGGAGCTAAGGTAGTGGATGTAGAGCTTGGTTAGAAGGTTGAACCACTATAATTCATTGTGTCAATTATCTTTTTAGCTTCCACAACCCTTCCACCCAAAAATCCACTTCTCCACCACTTGGTGAGCCATATCTATTAAACGAATCGAGCCTAAAAAATCTCAACAATTGGTATCAGAGATTGGCTCAATCGAAGAGGATTCACATCCTATTGAGAAGATCTGGCAAGCTCGATCATCATTTCACCAACCGGCTCAATGGCACAATCAATCGACAAACCGCCTTTCTTCGACGAAAATCACTATGCCATTGGAAGATAAAGATGAAATTCCTCTTGAAGTCAAGAGATTACAAGCTATGGGACATAGTTGAAGATGGTCCGTTCGTGCCTCAAGGAAGCAAAGCGGAATGGAGTGCCGACGATCGCAAGAAGATGGAGCTTAATTGTAAAGCCTTGCACATGCTCTTTTGTGCATTTGGCCCAACCATCTATGAGAAGATGTCTTCTTGTGAGAGTGCCAAGGAGGTATGGGACAAGCTTGAAGTCACCTATGAGGGAATCGATGAAGTCAAGGAGACCAAGATTGGGCTCCTAACCTTAGAGTATGATAACTTCAAAATGGATCCGAAAGAGAACATCGAGAAGATGTTTGATAGGTTCTCCACTATCACCAATGGTCTCAAAGGCTATGGAGAAGCCATCCCAGAGGAAAAGCTTGTTCGAAAGCTCATCTACTCACTTCCCGAGTCTTGGGACTCAAAGAGGACCGCCATCATCGAAGCAAAAAAATTGAAGACTTTGAAGCTTGATGAACTTATGGGGTCACTCCTTACTCATCAAATCATGAAGAAGAACAAAAAGGATGAGAAGAAGAGGGAAGAAATTAGAGCTATAGGAGAGAAGAAAATCAAAGGGCTTGGTATCAATGCAAGTGCCATGGCTCTTAAATCCTCCACTTGTCATCATGTCTACTCAAGTGAAGAGGAGGATGAAGATGAAGAGATAGTTCATCTCTTCAAGAAGTGTGCCCCGTTCATGAAGAAAGCCTTGAGAGAGCTTGAATGAGAACCTAAAAGAAAGGAGAGGGCAAGCACTTCAAGCCATAAGAAGAAGGCACATGTGGCTACTTGGAGTGATGAGGACTCCATCGACGATGAACAAGCCAACCTTTGCCTTATGGCCATCGAAGAAGATTCAAGGGTAACTTCTAATTCATCTACTTCATGTTCTTATTCCTTTGATGAATTACAAGATGCCTATGATGATTTGCTTTTGAAATTCAAGGCATCATTTTCCAAAAACAAAAAGTTGATTTCAAAAATAAAAATTGAAAATGATTTGCTTTCCAAAACAAATCGTGTACTTGAAGCAAAATAGAAAGATTTTGAACAAAATTGTCATATTTACAAAATTTGCTTATTAAAGTTCAAAAAGAAAAAGATTTGATTTCCAATGAACTTGAAAAGAAAAATAATTTTGGAAAATCAAATTTTTATGTAAGACAATCTAATGTCCCTAGATTTGTGAATGGAAAATGTTCTAGAAGTGTTTGGGTCTTAAAAGGACTAATCACTTCAACTAAAAAGGATGAAATTGAAAAATGGATTCCTAAAGGGACTAAATTTTGTGCTATTAATGTCTATGGATCCAAAGCAATTTAGATACCAAAAATTACTTGATTGTCTTTTGCTAGGTGCGATGGAGATGTTCAACAAGTCAAACATTGAGAGGAGGCTCCATGCACACAAGGAAGAGCACTTGAAGAAGGAAGGCTTCACATCCTACCTTGAGTTCAAGTGTTGGTAAAAATCTAGTCGTTTTAGCATTTATTTGTTTTATTTTTAGTTTATTCAACTAGATGATCATAAATTTTGGGCTAACATTTTTAATGATGCTTTGAGTAAGAGGGAGCCATTTTAAAACCAAATTCATATTTTTTTTGTTTTGTCAATTTTTACCTCTATTGTTATTTAGAACTTAATGTTTTAAATTCTTTTTTATATAACAAAAAAGGGGAGAAATGGTTTGAAAAATTAAATTTTCAAATGAATAAGGGGGAGCTTTATTTGAATTAAAAATTTTAATCTCTTATTCACATTTTTAAAGATTAAGAGGGAGAATCCCAAACAATTTTTCAAATGAGTTTTATTATATCAAAAAGGGGGAGATTGTAGAACTCATGTTTTGATATAATATTTGAAAAATGTTTTGGACTAATTTAAAAATTATTTAAAACATTTCCAAAGTCCAAACAACTTGAAATTATGTTTAGGGAAGTTTTTAAAAGGGTTTTTCATGTTTTTCAAAGCCAAACTTTACAAAATTGTCCAGGTGTTTCGAAACACCTTAGGGCGTTTCGAAACAGGTATCAAAACGGGCTTTCCATGGACATGATTTTTGCCTAGCGTTTCGAAACGGGCTATGCCGTTTCGATACGCCTACGTGGCACTGACCACAACGGTCATAAACCCCGCCGGCTATTTTCCCTACTAACTTTTAAATGCAGGCGTTTCGATACGGATTTAGAGCGTTTCGATACGCGTTCTGAAATGGCCCTGAGGCGTTCCGATACGGGTGCTCTGACAGACTGCAACGGATCTTTCTACTTAGAGAGTGTTTCGAAACGGGTTTGAACGTTTCGAAATGGGGAGCTGTAGAACTGCATTTATGGTGGGAATTAAAGTCCTCAACGGCTCCAATATGATCCCAACGGCTACAAACTCATTTGGGAGTATAAAAGGGACCTCCAAGCATCAAGTAAAGGCTAATGCTCATATTGTCAAACATTAAATGATCAAAGATTGTCTTAGAGCTTAAATTGTCATTTATTGTATAGACAAACACTAGTGAGCCAAAATTGTCAAATTTGCTCAAGTGTTTTAGGTTTTGGGTGAGTGCTTAATTGTGCAAACGGACACCTATTTGAGGGTTTTAAGTTTGCCTATTGTGTCTCTTTGTAAAGAGGGTTTCAATCAAGGCTTTGGGTAAAAAGCTTGATTGATTGTAAGGGTTTCCTTCTAAACCTAGAAAAGGGGACGAATCAATAGTGGATTGATTGGAAATCCTTAGTGGGGAGCTAAGGTAGTGGATGTAGATCTTGGTTAGAAGGTTGAACCACTATAATTCATTGTGTCAATTATTTTTTTAGCTTCCACAACCCTTCGACCAAAAATCCACTTCTCCACCACTTGGTGAGCCATATCGGTTGAACGAATTGAGCCCCTAAAATCTCAACAATTTTTTTTATTTTCATAAATTATACGAAAAACAAAATTAAAATTACAAAAATAAAAAAGAATTAACCGTGCAACACTCTCAGTAAAACTTCGATTTACCCTCCCTCCCTCCTCTCTTTCTCTCCTCCCTCTCTGTGCGAAAAAAAAATCTTTTGATGAATCTACAGGAAACTTTTATGTTTGATCTACTTATATTAGCATTAGAGTTATGAGATTTAGGGTTTCACTTACAAAATTGAAATATTTTTATTTCCTATTTCTTATCTTAATCAAACTCTAATTCGAAAAGAATCCAAATCAAAATCAGACACTTTTTTGAAAATTAAGGATTTCGCTCACGAAATCGAAACCTCAAGTAATCAAAAATTTTGAACTCTTGTTTTGTTCAAAAACTCGATTTTTTTAAGGAAAATCGAGCTCCATGTAATCGAAGAAGAAAAAGTGTGGAAGAAAAAAGTCTCGGTTAAAAAGTACCTATTGTTAATGTATATTCCTCTGGAATCTTTGTCAGTGTGTTTATAATATAATGCTTTGGTATATATTGTGTTTACCTAATGTTACTATGTTTGATCTGAATCGTTTACATATAATTCGTTTACTTGATTTGGTATAGATTCATTATAATTTTTTCCGATGGCTTGAGAGGGAAGAAAACAATGGATCTATAGTTGAAGACTTGAGAGCTTGAAATGGCAATGTTGAGAATAGAAAAATCAAAATTAAAAACAATGAACTGAATGAACTTGTCAAAACAGATAAAGTCCAAAGGCTGAGAAAAATGGTTGAGAAACATAAAATAGATTCATTATTCTATAAAATTGCTTTTTTTATTTCATGAAAAATGTACTTATTAGTGAAATATGGTCTTTAGATAACATATGTTTGTTAGTTTTATCTTTTGCATGAAATTTTGTCAATGTACTTCATGGATAATATACTAAACTAAAGAACCGACTTACACCGGTGTAAGATAGTGTTGATTGTTTAGTAAATAAAGAACTGATTTACACCGGTGTAAGACAGTGTTAATTGTTTAGTAAATTAAAGAACTAACTTACACCGGTGTAAGATAATGTTGATTGTTTAGTAAATAAAGAACTGATTTACACTGGTGTAAGACAATGTTGATTGTTTAGTAAATTAAAGAACTAACTTAATTACACCGGTGTAAGACAGTGTTGATTGTTTAGTAAATTAAAGAACTGACTTACACCAGTGAATATTACCCTAATATTTATTATATTTTGGTTAATTAACTCGTTTCGAACCGAATTAACCGTTACCCGAACTTTTTTAAAAAAAATTAACCACTCACCGAAAGAACAAAGTTTAGTGGCTGACCATTTAACCGAATCAGTTCGGTTTGGTCAGTTAATTCGGTTTAACTCCTTTTACCCTTGTAAAATCAATTTTAGAATAATAAAATAGAAGTTTATTTTTGCACGTGTTCTTTTACTCTTCCCTTTCATTTCGTCTTTCACTCCTAAATCGAATCCAGAGAATACGAACCCAAAATTCCCAATTTCATCCTATCGATTTCATCTCACCTTATCAATTTCATCATGGTATCAGTTGATTTTCCTTCCGATTCCGCTGATTCCGGCCGTCCTTTCAAGGCCGATGATCCTGCTAGTGAATTTTATATTCACCCCAATGAAAGCCCCGCGCTGATTTTGTCTTCCTCTCTTCTCAACGGCAGCAATTACCATGCGTGGGCTAGATCGATGCGCATGTCTTTGATATCAAAGAACAAGTTTGGCTTTGTTGACGGTTCAATCAAAGAACCCGTCAAATCTGATTCTCGATTTACTTTCTGGGTTAAGTGTAATAACCTGGTGCTTTCGTGGTTGCAGAGAGCTTTGAGCCCGGATATCGCCCAGAGCGTCCTTTGGATTGACACGGCGTCCGAACTGTGGAAATATTTGTTTGATCGGTTCAATCAGGGTGATCTTGTTAGGGTTTCAGATCTGCTCCATGAGTTTTACTCTTTTAGTCAAGGTAATCTTTCTGTTACCTTATATTACACTCAGTTAAAAATGATTTGGGATGAGATTTCAAATCTTCGTCCTCTTTTGTCTTGTGAGTGTTCTGCTATTAAATACCGAAAGCAAGATTTCTTGCTTCGGTTTCTTTGAGGGTTAGGGGAGAATTTTTCAGTTCCTAAATCTCAGTTGTTAATGATGAAACCTATCCCTACTGTTAATGAGGCTTTTGCCATTGTTTTACAACATGAACGATCTTTAACCTCTTCTGTTGATTCTAGCATTTTGCTTGCCAGTAAATTCGAATCTAATTCCAAGAATTCTGAGTCTTCTGGTCGATCTGAGTCTAAGTATAATAAGAGGTTTCCTGCAAATCTTGCTAATAGCAAACGTCCCCTTTGTGTCTTCTGTGGTTTATATGGGCATACTGTTGATAGATGTTACAAGAAACATGGATTTCCTCCTGGGTATAGAAATAGGAATGTTGTTTCAAAAGCAAATAATGTTCATTGTTCTGGGGATTCTTCTGTTAACCCTGACAATCAGTGTAGTGCCTTGGCATCTACTGGTTTTACTAAGGATCAGTATGAGGCCCTCTTGTCTCTTTTACAAGAAAGAAACCAGTCCTCTGTTCCAGAGTCAAAGGTTAATGCCTTGACTGCTGCTTTTGACATTCCTTCTCAAGAAACAGGTATGGTCTTCAATAATTTCAATTCATCTGTTCATCTTGATTCTTCATCTTGGATTTTAGATTCTGGTGCAACAGACCATATAATAAATAATCTTGATTATTTTACTGATAAATGTGTTGTTTCTGATAAGTTTGTCAAACTACCTAATGGGCAGTTAATTCAAGTTCCTTTTATTGGAACTGTGCAATTTAATTCTATGCTGGTTTTATATAATGTTTTCTACATTCCAAATTTTGCTTTTAACTTAGTATCAGTATCTAAATTGGCAACAAGCAATATTTCATTAGTTTTTAATGCAGATATTTGTATTTTACAGGATGTTCTAGCATGGAGGATGATTGGTATAGCTAAGCAGCAGGGTGGCTTATACCAGTTAGACACTTCTGAATCTTTTTCTTTTAAATCTACTTCTGTTAAGCCTTTTACTTCTATTGAATCTCATTGTAACTCTGTTAGTTTTAAACTTTGGCACAATAGGCTTGGCCATCCTTCACATGTTAGAATGAAATCCTTTGCTGAATTGAATAAAAATGTTCCTGCTAGTTCGTCTGAAATTTCTGATCTTAATTGTCACATTTTTCATCTTGCTAAGCAAAAAAGGCTTCCCTTTCCTGTTAGTACTTCTAAAACTGACTCATGCTTTGATCTTGTCCATTTAGACATATGGGGACCTTTTCCTGTGACTAGCATATATGGTTTTAAGTATTTTTTAACTGTTGTGGATGACTACAGTAGATACACTTGGATATACCCTTTAAAACTCAAATCTGATGTTAGCAGTGTTATTCAGGAATTTTACAATATGGTTGAGACTCAGTTTTCTAAGAAGATTAAAATTTTTAGAAGTGATAATGCTAAGGAATTAAATATGACAGATTTTTTTAAACAAAAAGGAGTGTTACATCAAACTTCATGTAATTATACTCCTCAGCAGAATGCTATAGTTGAGCGAAAACATCAGCATTTACTTTCTGTTGCTCTTTCCTTAAGAATTCAATCTAACCTTCCTTTGTTTTTCTGGTTAGATTGTGTTCTGCATGCAGTTTACTTAATTAATTTGACTCCAACCCCTGTTTTGCATAATTCTACTCCTTATGAAATTTTGTTTAACAAGAAACCTCAACTTTCTCATTTAAAAATATTTGGATGTCTTGCTTTTGCTAAAATTTTGCCTAAGCCTCAAACCAAACTGCATTCTAAATCTGTTAAAGCCATTTTTCTTGGGTATCCGAAAAATGTAAAAGGGTTTCGTTTGTATAACTTAGAAACAAAAGAAGTCTTTGTTTCTAGAGATGTTTCTTTTCTTGAAAATTCCTTTCCTTTTCAAAAAGGAAAAATGACTGAATCTGGTCTAGTTCTTCCTTTACATGAAAATTCTTTATTTGATGACCCTTCGACAGTTTCAGACACTGCCCCTTCTTCCCTGGTTCCTCAGGTTGTGAGTTCTAATTCTTCTTCTAATACTAATCCAGATTCTAATAACAGTTCTGACTTTGTTCCTGATGATAATGACACAGGATCCTCTTCAATGCAAAATTTGCAAAAGGTTCCTTCCAAGAGACCTTCAAGAGCTGTTAATCTTCCACAGAAGTTCAAGGATTATCAGGTTACCTTACCTGCTGCACACACATCTCCACATAATGTCTCTCAGGTGCTATCTTATGATTCTCTATCTTCTGATTATTATTCTTATGTTTTGAACAATACTATATTAAGTGAGCCAAAATCTTATAAAGATGATATTCTTCATGATTGCTGGAAAACAGCAATGAATGAAGAAATACAAGCTTTACAGAATAATAATACATGGGAGTTAGTCTCTTTACCACCTGATAAGGTTGCAATTGGTTGTAAATGGGTCTATAGAACTAAATTAAAGTCAGATGGGTCCCTTGATAGATATAAAGCTAGGCTAGTTGCTAAGGGTTATACTCAGCAACCTGGTTTAGACTATTTGCATACTTTTAGTCCTGTAGCTAAGTTGACTAGTATTAGAACTATCCTTGTTGTTGCTGCTGCAAAGGGTTGGTTTCTGCTGCAACTAGATGTCAACAATGCTTTTCTACATGGTTTTTTAGATGAAGAGGTTTATATGAAACCTCCACCTGGTTTTTTACCTCAGTCTTCTAAACTTGTTTGCAAGCTTAAGAAGAGTCTTTATGGTCTCAAACAGGCTAGTAGGCAATGGAATGCTAGGTTAACTGAGTCTTTATTATCTCAAGGTTATAAGCAGTTAGTTTCTGATAATTCTATTTTTATTAAAGGTACTGCATCTGATTTTATTGTTCTTGCTGTTTATGTGGATGATGTCATAATTGCCAGTCCTAATAAAGATCAAATACATGCTGTGAAGGATTTTTTGCATAACACTTTTAAGATCAAAGATCTAGGAGACTTAAAGTATTTCTTAGGATTAGAAGTAGCCAGATCTAAAGATGGAATCAATTTGTGTCAACGGAAGTACACATTAGAACTTCTCAAAGAAACAGGTTTTCTTGAATCTAAACCTGTGTCTACACCTCTTTTAGCTAAACATAATTTGTCTAAGGAAGAAGGAACTCCTCTAGCTGATATAACTGCATATAGAAGGCTTATAGGTAAGCTTTTATACTTAACCAATACCAGACCTGATATCACTTTTGCTGTGCAACAGCTATCCCAGTTCTTATCTTCTCCTACTGACATACATCTTGCTGCTGCACATAGGGTTTTAAGATATCTAAAAGGGTCTATTGGTCAAGGCTTATTTTTTCCAGTTAATAATGATTTAAAACTTAATGGGTTTTCTGATTCTGATTGGGCTACGTGTCCTGACTCTAGGAGGTTTGTTACAGGGTATTGTATCTTCCTTGGCAAATCTTTAGTTTCATGGAAGTCAAAGAAACAGACCACTGTTTCAAGATCTTCCTGTGAAGCAGAATACAGGGCCATGGCTTCTGCCACCTGTGAAATTCAGTGGTTGATTTATCTTTTAAATGATTTAAACATTCTTTCTTCATCTGCAAACTTGTTTTGTGATAATCTCTCTGCCATTAAAATTGCAGAAAACCCTGTTAGTCATGAGAGGACAAAGCACATTGACATAGACTGCCATTTGATACGAGAAAAGGTTCAAAAAGGAGTAATTATATTGCTGCCTATCTCCACTCAACACCAACTTGCAGATTGCTTTACTAAAGCCTTACATGCTCCTTCTTTCAAGACCATGGTTCTCAAGTTGGGCATTCAGAACCTTTATGCCTCAACTTGAGGGGGGGTATTGAGTTTGTTATGTTAGCTGGTTGACAGCTAAGGTTGTTTAATTAGTTAGTTGTATTTCTTTTATTCTTTCTTTAAGTCTTATACTGGTATAAGTTGTATTTCTTTTATTCTTTCTTTAAGTCTTATACCGGTATAAATAGAAACTCCTTTTACCCTTGTAAAATCAATTTTAGAATAATAAAATAGAAGTTTATTTTTGCACGTGTTCTTTTACTCTTCCCTTTCATTTCGCCTTTCACTCCTAAATCGAATCCAGAGAATACGAACCCAAAATTCCCAATTTCATCCTATCGATTTCATCTCACCTTATCAATTTCATCATGCTTCTAAACAGTTAACAACTCTATTCTAAAGTCTTCATAGGCCTCTTTATTGATAGCTTTGGGTTCCTTGGTTGTTGAGGCTCGCAGTCAGTTCTAGCAGGTTGACCTGAAGCTGATGTTGTTGCTGTGATTGACGGATCAGAACCATATGTTGGTTGAGATAAAGCATATGTTGATTCTTCATTTTGAACTTGTCAATTATAGTTAATGTTAATAAATAACAATAAAAATAGTTAAGAAATATATGACAAAGTAAAAGAACTTACATTGGTTTGATTTTTGGCTGGACATTTTCTTATATTGTGTCCAGTAAACCCACATAATCCACAAGACATCTTTATTCCTCTCTTGCTCAACTTATTTTTTTTATTTTTCACTTCACCTTCTTCCATTTTTCTTTTCAGCTTTGGTCTTCCAGGTAATTTTCTCTTCAACGGTGGATCGACATTGCCCATTCGAGTATCTTTTCAAAAAAAATCACTTGAGATTATTGGTATGATAGCATTGTACAACTCACTGTATACATACTTCTTGTAACATCCCAAATTAGGGTCTAGAAGATCCGGTGAAGTTTCGAGGTCCGAAAGACCGGTGTTGGGAGTTGTGAGTGAGTTTAGGGAAAGTGGTTCTCGGAGGTTGGAAAAAATATGAAATAAATCTGTAAAATCCTTAATAAAAATGTTTAAGGTTTGGTGAAAACAATTTTGGAAAAATGCTTTCCGAACCGTGACATTTTGGTTTAGTGACCAAATTGTAAAGTTTGTAAAATCTGTTTTAGTGACCATTTTGTAAAAGAGTCAAAACATTGAATCTTTAAGGAGCTATTTTGGCTGGGCTAATATGGTTATTATCCCCTTTAATTTGACTATTCAAATATTTTAAAATATATTTTATGATTTAATTAAAATAAGGTTTATCCATTATCTCATTTTACGTCAAAAATCATTTTCAAGCTTTCTCATATTCTCTCTTCATCCAAACAGCTCTTGAGCTTGATTTTCACAAGGTAAAAGTATTTTCTTATTAATCCAATATTGCTAAATGGTTCTCCTACTTTAATTTCCTAAAACCCAAGTCTATTTCATTGTTTTTCTCAAGGAATTTTGCCAAACAAGGGGAAATAGCTAGCATTGGGGGTGAGCAACGAGATTCTCCTCTGATGTAAGGTTCTTTAATGAAATTCTCATGCTTTGATTCTTTTAAATGCTAAGGTTTTGTATTCTTGTGTTAATCTTAATGAAACTTGGCTAAAATGATAAAAATGAGCTTTTGGTAAGATTTTCGGGTAGGATCTGTTATTGTTTGGTTTGTTGATGTTATTACCTTTGTTTTGATGAGGTTTTTGAGTTGAGATGTTGAGTGGTTGATATGAATCCTGAAATAGGGTTGGGTGTTGAAGTTTGAAGTGGAAAAAGTGAGTTTTGGGGTGGATTTTTTAGGTGAATCGATAGTTGGTATTAATCTGATGTTGGGTAGATGTTTTTAGATGTTTATCTATGTATTTTGATGTTATCTAATGCTGGGTTTTGCTGGAGATTGTTCGAATTGAGTTTTTCGATGTTTACGGCTTGTACCAGATATATTTGATAGGTGTTTTGATTGAGTACATGAATCTCTACATTCCAGCAAGTTGGAGTGTTGAAAATATCTCTAAATCCTCTGTTTTAGGTTGGTTAGAGGCAGGGATTGAAGATCCGGAATTGTTGAACTCGATTGTGGGCGAACCGAAAAGCTAGAAAGGGGTTTCAGCTTGATTTTGGTAATCGCTGGTGAGTGGAAATGTTTTTAATGTTCTATCAAGGTAGAAGGAGTGTTTTAAGGGTTTGGGTTGAGTCGTTAGGCCAATCCAAGCTCAAGGGTAAGATTTATGTTGTTTTTAGCTTTTCGCCATTTTACATTTGATCTTGTGTGATCATGAGCATACTTATTTAAATGATGTTTATTATTTTGTTATGCATTAAATGCATGACGTTATTGTCACATGTTAATGACATGTGTTTATTTAAGATGTTGGTTGAGTTCATGCTAATCTTGAACTTGTGGTTATGGCTTTGGGATGTGTTTGGGGAGGTGTTTATCCCCGGTGAAAATCAGTGGTTTGTGATGTTGCGATGAGTATATTGACACATGGGTTATATCGGATAGATTGATCGATCAATAGGATGTGAAGTGCACTATAATTATGAAATTCACGTGTGATAAATTCTTCGGTTTCACAATAGGGGTTGTGTTATTGTGATACGAGTGGTAGAGGTTGTGCTATCACCAACGGGCAATGCGGGTATTGGCATCCAGGCCGAAGTGTGTTTATGGTGAGGGTTGTTTCACCATGTGACTTGGTGGGGGTTGTGCATCAAGGTGTCTGCTTATCCGAGCAACATGTCAATGATGCCGGTATACTCATTCGCTTATGGTTTTATTATGAGCTTGGTAAACTCATTTGGTTATGTATTTGTGCTTGAGACATGTGAATTATTTATGGAGCCAGTAGGCTTGGTTTGCATATATGGTTCATATATGGTTCTGCATGGTTGATGCATGTTCATTGTCTATGGAATGTGTGGTTGCATTGCTTAACCTTATTACAAGTTTGCATTGTAACACCCAAAGTTTTTTAGTTAAAAAATAAAAATGAGTATCATGAGGTTTGAACCTATGACATTTGGGTTGGTGTATAAGAGCCTTAACCATCTGAGCTAAGCCTTTATTTTGGTTTTAGTTTCACTCGGTTTTATGTGATTTATGTTTCTCAGGTTGGACCAAAAATAAAATATTTCGAACCAACCTCAACCACAATTATTGCATCTACATCTGAAGAGACAAAAATCTGGAAGCTTCTCCAAACTTTTCACCTTCCCTAAAATTCGTTCGGCCGCCCGATCTGCCTCCACCGTCGGTCTATGGCTGCCACCGCCACCACCAATCGAACCGCCATCCTCTCCTGACCATACCTATGGCCGCCACTCGTTGTAGTTCACCACCGTCTGCCGTGAAATTTGCGACAAAGGTTCGACGAGAACCCTCATCTCGCATCCATGTTTCCGTGTTTTCCGGCCGCCTCCACCGTCACCTTGTCGCATGGTCATCGGATCTGAGCTCCATGCGTTATGTCGAGCAAAACCTAATCAGTCGATCATCCATTCGACGCCGAGAAAAGCCTCATTGGAGCTTCGTCGCTTCCAATCATTTCCCCATTGTTCTGGTTAAATCCGGTAAGTATTTCAGCATGTTTCGTGTTTCTTTGTATGGGTTGGATTATAGAGTTAAAGAACATTTATTTTTTGGCAGATCTGTGACATTAGGTGTCTCCGGAAATTTTCTGGCGGTCGCCCGATGATCGGCATATTAGGGGTAAGTGAACCGGTTCAAGCTATGGTCTAAACCGGCCCAACCTAGTCTAAACCGGCCTAACTGGTATGAGCCCAAACCCGAATTTGTTTGCCCGGCCCGTTGACCCAACCGGCCAGCCCGACCCGCTTGCTCGACCTGTTGACTCGGTCCGAGTCAACCCGTCTAAGTTAACTATGTGAGTCAACCCGTTCGAGTCAACTCAGTGAGTCGACCCGTCCGGTTCAACTCGGTGAGTCGACCAGTTTGAGTCAACTCGATTGAGTGTTGACTGATGATGTTAGTGCTGACCAATGATGATGTCAGCGTTGACTGATGATTACGTCAGCGTTGACCGTTGACTTTTACCAAAAAGTCAAATTTTCTGAAAACTCCTATTTTATGTTTTTCAACGTCTTGAGCCCGTTTTTAAAGCCCATTTCGCAAAACTCTGACCCGAAAGCCTCCGAATCTGACCTTGAACCCGAACTTGTATATGTATTCAATTATCCAATTAGGAGCTTTATGAATAAGGTTTGATCTTGGAATTTGTGTAATTGAACGTAATCGCAGATTCTTGAATACGAGATGTTGAATGATGTCAAATTCGGGTTCAAGAGAGTTCGAATATAGTTCGAGAGTCGATTGTTATAGCGAGGATTCAAGGTAATACATTACTACCTTCTACATGCTTCCAAAACTTGTTGGTATTCGGTTAATGCTTGCACTACTATGATTGAGCATGTGATTAATTCTGCTACTATCAATCAATTAAGAATAAGAATATTAATGCCCAAGGCAAATATTCGCATAAGAGGTTTGATAAATCGAAAGGACTTTCGAGTTCAGTAAACGATTAATAAAAAGGGTTAATCTCTAAGTCTGATTATTTTGGCTAATGAATTATGAAAATACCCTCGATGTATGAAAATGACTAAAATACCCCTATTAATGAGAGTGGACTGAGAATCTACACTAGATCTGGTAAAACAACCGAACCTTCTGGAAATCTTGAAGTTTTCTTGGGAGGTTATAGTAGCGAGGCTTCACCTTTGAGACTGCAAATTTGCTCAGATTCTTTTTGGGATTTAATAATCTCTGATGACATTCACGAGAAAATAATTGTATGTTTGGATTAGTCAAGTTGCGTAAATTGCTGACTAAATTGAAATGACTGAAATGTTTGGAAATACTGACAAGCCTGAATCGATCGGTATATCTATAATAACCAAAAAGGGATAATCATTACTCGACGCTGATTGCCCAATTAATCAAAATTATGGATTTACCCTCGAGAAATTTAACGAATGAATAGATGGAAGAACCGAGAAATTATGAATAATTGAAACATTTTCGAGCATCCTAATGTTTGAAATACCCTCGAATACCGATAAGACTGAAATGGGTCACAATGACCCTAAGACATGGAATTAGAAATCCCAACAAAGACAAACAATTGTAATGGCTCCAAATGTGGTAAACTACGACTCGTGTTAGTTGGTCGATTCAGATACCATGATGATAGTGGGAGAATACCGTGTGAAGGCACGTGCAATTTATTTGGAGAAAGTACATAGTTAATAGTGAGAGGGACCTATTCTTCTAAGGAACATTTGATGTTTTGGAATGAGTTCAGATACAATGCACATGTTTGAATACTTAGAAAATACCACTTGAATATATGCTTAATTTCTGGTAATAAGTTCAGTGGACGATGGGTGAAGGTGAACTACTATTGTTATGCTCTGTAGTCAGTTATAAGAAATGAATGGTTGAAGTGTACCTATTCGGTGAGATATTAAACAATGTTAATAGGTTCCGATTAGTTCAAAGGGGCTCGGAAACTTGACAAGCAACTAGAAGTCCTAAATTCTGTACATCACCGTTCATACCTTGTTGGTTTAAATTACCAGTTTACCCCTGAAGGTCAAAATGACCTTAATACCCTCGTTGGCTGTAACATTTAATTCTGCTTGTGATATATCTGAATTCCCAATGATTCTAATGCATCAACTTCCGATGTTGATTCGATCTGTCTTATCAAACTCCCATATTCGTAGGGACCTCATTCTGAAATCTGTCCAAAATCGTCAAATGTCATCTTTTTTATATCTATCAAGTACCTCTAAGAAATGAATTGGGCCATAGAGCGTGTACCATATATCTGTAAATACTTTATGTTCTAAACCAAGACCATATGCTTAAAATCTAAAAGTATGATATTGTAATATGGAAGGAAAGCAATTCTCTAATTTTTGACCTCTGATATGAAAAATATATCTGATATATGACATTGAATACGAAATAATAAAATGATAATAAAATAAATTTGATATATGTCTTCTGGTACAAAATAGATTTGATATATATTTTTCTTTAATATTGTGTTCTGAATATAAACTGAAATCATCTAGGGTATATTATCTGGGATATGAATGATGATCTGTAGGCTCGGCGCTGGTAAGTCCTTCTGGACCTAAGCTCCTACGCCAAATGGGCCTAGGGTAAGCCTTTCTGTTAAGCTCCTACACCCACGGGCCAAGGGTAAGTTTTTCTGGACCTAAGGCATCCCCTTAGGTAGGCTCCTACGCCTCAGGCCTAGGGTAAGACCTTTTGTATGCATTTTAGAGTTCGATTGGAGGGTAGTTAAGTAAATTAATAAAAAATTTTGACCTCTTCTGAAACTTACCCTACTAAATTAATGTATCAATGTTAAACTCTCAGTAAGCTTACAATTCGCGCTTAATGGACCACTCTAAACTTTTTGATTCAAATTCTGAAAATCTGAATCTCTTTTGAATCTCTGGCTTTAAACTCACCTCTTACGGTTCGGGTAATCAAATAAAGAACAACTCTATGACCTCCTAATAATACTTCACCGATTTATCGAATCGTAATTTGAGCTTCTCGTTGCCTAATTCTTCATGACAATGTTAAGTTGCCATATACCTACTTGTACCTTTAGCATCTCTTGGTAGTTTGTATTACTAAGTTTTTCGAAGCTCACGTTGTTTTTACCATCACAGGTTAAAGGATCTACCATGTTGCAGCTATCAACGTCGGTATGGGAGTTTCTTCGGCTTTGCTTGCGGAGTACGACACTTGTGTAATTAGGGGGCATGTATGTCACGTGTTATTTTATATTCGAGTATGAAACTTGTATTGAAAACTTTTATCATAGTTTTGTTTCATTGTCTGAATGTTTCTGAAATTGTATTTTGATTCAAAACTTGATATACGATTTTAAATGGTTTAGCAATTTGTTTATTTGAAATTTTAACGTGGGTCGCTCCGGTGACCCTAATGTAACTTCCTAGGATCCGTATTCATGCATAGGCAGGTTTAGGGGGTTACATTTAGTGGTATCAGAGCTTAGAGGTTCGTTGTTCTAGGTAGATCGGTCGATCATCAGTCATAGGGTGTCTGGTTTGTGCATGCCCCTAGATCCTAACCGTACTCCACCAAGCCGAGACTCTGATGTTGAATCCTTTTTTTTCTGAAATAAGTGAATCTAAGCTTTCTGTTCATTGTATCTCGAATCGTACTGACAAGGAATGTTTGTTACATTCGTCTGTGAATTGGATTAACTTAATGGATTTGAATCTGGGTAGATAACTTGAGATGGTTAATGCGTGTGAAATTGAAGATCTGAATTGGATAGAGAATAAAGGCTTGATCATGTAAGATAACCGATATAAGATTTCATGTAAGGTTAGTCAGTGATAATGAATACTTTTGAAAATATCTGGATGAAAATTTGATAAAAGCATTATTAATTTAAAAGAAAGGTGTTTATGAACCCGAAGAAAGAGTAAACTTGGTAGTTATTCCGTTATACACAAAGGAAATAGTTGCATGACCTTTACGCTGAAGGTAAGTTCCAATCATTTAACCTTGGTTATTTTGGATTGGTTTGGAGAAAGACTTCCCTGGAAGTGTGACATATTTTATAGCTATATATATCATCCCTGACTGACATTCGGTGTTACGTCTTAATTCTGGAAGGCTCTGTTGGAAGCCTTGATTATTCGTCTGGATTTCAGGTAGAGTTCTTCATCTGTAAATTGATCGTCAACCTAACAAAAGAATTCAGATTCTAGAGGAAATACTCAAGGGTCGTATTCTGATCAGTTGATCTTAGATGTATAATGGGATGATTTTGGATCCAAAGATAATTCCTATATCTGAGGACACTACCATTTTGATTCGTGACCGTCTGGTAGTCTCGAAGAACTAGGTTACGCTGATGGGTAAGTTTCAATACAATGATAGATGAAAAATAGTTTTTGCATTTTTCGGACTCTAGTAAATTTCGAAGATGAAATTTCTTTAGGGGGAGAGAGATGTAACGCCCAAAGTTTTTGAGTTAAAAAAATAGAAATCGATATCATGGGGTTTGAACCCGTGACCTTTGGATTGGTGTACAAGATCCTTAACCATCGAAGCTAAGCCTTTATTTTGGTTTAAGTTTCACTCGGTTTTTATGTGATTTATGTTTCTCGGGTTGGACTAAAAATAAAATATTTCGAACCAACCTCAACCATAATTATTGCATCTACATCTGAAGAGAAAAAAATCTAGAAGCTTCTCCAAACTTTTCACCTTCCCCAAAATTCGTCCGGCCGCCCGATCTGCCTCCACCGCCGGTCTGTGGATGCCACTGCCACCACCAATCGAACCACCACCCTCTCTCAACCATGCCCATGGCCGCCACTTATTGTAGTTTATCGCCGTCTGCCGTGAGATTTGCACCAAAAGTTCGGAGAGAACCCTCATCTCGCATCCCTATTTTCTGTGTTTTTCGGCCGCCTCCGCCGTCACCTTGTCGCATGGCCGCCGGATCTGAGCTCTCTACGTTGTGGCGAGCAAAACCTAATCGGGCGATCATCCATTCGACGTCGAGAGAAGCCTCATCGGAGCTTTGCCGCTTCCAATCATTTCCCTATTGTTCTGGTTAAATCCGGTAATTATTCCGGCCTATTTCATGTTTTTTTTGTATGGGTTGGATTATAGAGTTAATGAACTATCGTTTTTCGGCAGATATGTGACATTAGGTGTCTTCGGCAATTTTTCTGGCTGTCGCCCGGTGACCGTCATATTTGGGGTAAGTTAACCGGTTCAAGCTATGGTCTAAATTGGCCCAACCCGGTCTGAACCGGCCAAACAGGTCTGAGCCTAAACCCGAAACTTTCTGCATGGCCCGTTGACCCGACCCGTCTGCCTGACCTATTGACCTGACCCGTCTTCTCGACCCATTGACCCGACTCGTCTGCCCGACCTGTTGACCTGGTCCGAGTCAACTTAGTGAGTCGACCCGTCTGAGTCAACTTGGTTGACTGTTGACTGATGATGTCAGCGTTAACCAATGATGATGTTAGTGTTTACCGATGATGACGTCTGTGTTGACTGTTGACTTTCACCAAAAAGTCAAATTTTCTTAAAACTTCTATTCAATGTTTTTCAACGTCCTGAGTCTATTTTTGAAGCCCATTTCACAAAATTCTAACCCGAAAGCCTCTGAATCTGACCTTGAACCCGAACTTGTATATGTATTTAATTATCCAATTAGGAGCTTTATGAATAAGGTCTGATCTTGGAATTTGTGTAATTGAAGGTAATCGTAGTTTCTTAAATACGAGATGTTGAATGATGTCAAATTTGGGTTTAAGAGAGTTCGAATGTCGTTCGAGAGTCGACTCTTATAGCAAGGATTCAAGGTAATACATTACTACCTTCTACATGCTTCCAAAACTTGTTGGTATTCGGTTAATGCTTGCACGACTATGATTGAGCATGTGATTAATTCTGCTACTGTCAATCAATTAAGAAATAAGAATATTAATGGCCAAGGCAAATATTCGCATAAGAGGTTTGATAAATCGAAAGGACTTTTGAGTTTAGTAAACGATTAATAAAATTGGTTAATCTCTAAGGCTGATTATTTTGGCTAATGAATTATGAAAATGCCCTCGATGTATGAAAATAACTAAAATACCCCTATTAATGAGAGTGGTTTGAGAATCTACATTAGAATGGTTGAAGTGTGCCTATTTGGTGAGATATTAAACAATGTTAATAGGTTCCGATTCGTTCAAAGGGGCTCGGAAACTTAACGAGCAATTAGAAGTCCTAAATTCTGTACATCACCGTTCACACCTTGTTTATTTAAATTACCAGTTTACCCCCGAATGTCAAAATGACATTAATACCCTCATTAGCTGTAACATTTAATTCTGCTTGTGATATATCTAAAACCCCAATGATTCTGATGCATCAAATTCCAATGTTCATTCGATTCGTCTTATCAAACTCCCATATTCGTAGGGACCTCATTCTGAAATCTGTCCAAAATCATCAAATGTCATATTTTTTATATCTATCAAGTACCTCTAAGAAATGAATTATACCGTAAAGCGCGTACCATGTATCTGTAAATACTTTTTGTTCTAAACCAATACCATATGCTTAAAATTATGATACTATCATACGAAAGGAAAGCAATTCTCTGATTTTTGACCTCTAATATGGAAAATATATATGATATATGATATTGAATACGAAATAATAATAATGATAATAAAATAAATTTGATATTTGTCTTCTTGTATAAAAATAGATTTGATATCTTTTTTCTGTAATATTGTCTTCTGAATATAAACTGAAACCATCTGGGTATATTATTTGGGATATGAATGATGATTTGTAGGCTCAGCGCTTGTAAGTCCTTCTGGACCAAAGCTCCTACGCCCAATGGGCCTAGGGTAAGCCTTTTCGTTAAGCTCATACGCCCACGGGCCTAGGGTAAGTCTTTCTAGACCTAAGGCATCCCTCTAGGTAGGCTCTTACGCCTCAGGCCTAGGGTAAGACCTTTTGTATGCAGTTTAGGGGGAATTGTATTTTAAAGTTTTGTTGGAGGGTAGTTAAGTAAATTAATAAAATTTTCTCACCTCTTCTGAAACTTACCCTACTAAATTAATGTATCAATGTTAAACTCTCAGTAAGCTTACAATTCGCGCTTAATCGACCACTCTAAACTCCTTGATTCAGATTCTAAAAATTTGAATCTCTGGCTTTAGACTCACCTCTTGCGGTTCGGTGATCAAATAAAGAACAACTCTGTGACCTCCTAATAATGCTTCACTGATTTATCGAATCGTAATTTGAGCTTACAGTTACCTAATTCTTCATGACAACGTTAAGTTGTCATATACCTACTTGTACCTTTAGCATCTCCTGGTAGTTTGTATTACTGAGCTTTTCGAAGCTCATGTTGTTTTTACCATCACAGGTTAAAGGATCTACCATGTTGCAGCTATCAACGTCGGTATGGGAGTTTCTTCGGCTTTGCTTGCGGAGTACGACACCTGTGTAATTATGGGGCATGTATGTCACGTGTTGTTTTATATTCGAGTATGAAACTTGTATTAACAACTTCTATCACAGTTTTGTTTCATTGTCTGAATGTTTCTAAAATTGTATTTTAATTTAAAATTTGATTTACGATTTTAAATGGTTTAGCAATTTGTTTATTTGAAATTTTAACGTGGGTCGCTACGGTGACCATAATGTGACTTTTTAGGATCCGTATTAATGAATAGGCGGGTCTAGGGGGTTACATGCATATTGCAAAGGAAATGGATTTGGAAATGATTTGTCAAAGGAATTTCAATAAATGGTTTGGTTTCCAAAATGCTTGTGGTTTTTAAAACTACATTGTTGTAGTTGGTTTTTGAGCTCTGCTCACTAAGCTTTATAGCTTACGTTCTCTTTTCCAACAATGCAGATCCGTAGACCCTTTGGAAGGCAACAGTGCAAGGGAGGTGACCCAAGTGTCCGCTCTTAGCTCAAGTAAGACCTTGCTTAGCTAATAATGTGTGTGGCAATGAGGGTGAACCTTGTTTATGTTTTAGGAATGTTTGTAAAATCCTTGTGTTGAGATCACGTTGATGTTTACCTTGTTGGCTTGTTCTTACCTTATGTCTTGTGGTTATGGTTTTGGACCTTGTTCTTCTTACGTTGGATCTTGAAGCTTCCTCTTAATCGTATGTAAAGCATGTTTATGTTTCTCTTGATCTTGAACATGTGTGATGGATGATTTTAGTGTATGTATGCCTTCCTTGTTGTTGCTCTGATGTATGTAGTGATTGGAACCAAGTTAAATACCCTTAGAGATGCTTAAATTGCAGTTTTGTTGTTTCTGTAGTAAGGTGTTTCGAAACGGGCTCGAACGTTTCGGAACAGCCCTTGTTTTTGCCTTGGCGTTCCGAAACGCATATCGAAACGGGCTACGCAGGGCCGGAACGGTCTCAAGCCATTTCGGAACGTTTTTTCCACTGTAAAGTACCATTCCGAAACAAGCCTTTAGTGTTCCGAAACGAGGGTCGTTGAAGTTAGTTAAAGGCATCTTTAAAGTTATTTTTCTTGCATTTTGGTCCTAGTTTATGCTGTTTTCAAGTGTGGATGATTTTGTGCATGTGTTATGTTGCATTTCATCAAGGAAGTGTGAAATGGGTTTAATTCCACAAATATCACCTTAATTACATCATAGGTCCCTATATTACGCTAGTTTTGAATTTTGGTCCCTATGTTGCTCTTTTGTTCGAATCGATGCTCGTTATGTTAGTCTTTAGGGTTGCTAATCGGAGGGAAATCTTCAGATCTTTCTTCGATTAGTCTCGTGTAGTACACTCGATACGGTCTGGTGGCTAGGCCGAGTCGAGGGGATTACATCTATTGGTATCAGTGCCTAGGTTTTTCTTCGGAAAGGCTTGCGTTGGTTGTTGAGCAACCGGAAAGGTAAGTGAGGTAAGTGTGTTGTGATGGTGTATACTTGTTTGTTGATGTTGATTGTTGTGTAAGGTACCCATTGCCCCATACTATTATCGGGAAAACATATATATGATACTTGAGCACCTTTGACCCTTGACGTTGTTGACCGAATCATTTCCTTTTTGTCTTATCTATTGTGGTTGTAGCATTGCATTTGTTGTTATGGCTAGACCTAGAAGAGGTCAGGCGGGTGGTGAGCCGCATGAGGATCCGGTTGAGGGTGATAGGCATCCGCAAGAGGGAGAATTACCTTCTCCTCCTCCTCCAGGTGGTGAGGCTAATGTGCGGGGTGAGAACCTCGTGGTGGCCAGGGTCATGTCGGAGCTGATATGAGCCCGTTGATTCAGGCTATTGTTGGGGTTTTTCAGTCTGTTTTGGCTGGGTTGCAGGCGCCTGCACCGCAGCATGGTCAGAGGGAAGGGTTACCCCTTGAGAGGCTTCGTAGTCTGGGTGGAGTAGAGTTTCGAGGGTTATCGTCCGAGGGAACTGAGGCATGGTTAGCTAGTAGTACCAGGATTCTGGGTCAGATGGAGTGCAGCGATGCACGTAAGCTTGGTTGTGTGGAATCTCTGCTTCAGGGTGACGTGTATATTTGGTGGACTACGATCACCGCGAGTATGGCTACTGTTGATATCACTTGGGATTTCTCCCGTTCTGCCTTCCGGAAGAAGTATTTGGGGCTGAGGTATCAAGATGAGAAGAAACGTGAGTTCATGGCTTTGGTTCAGGGGAGTATGACCGTTTCAGAGTATGAGGTTCAGTTTGTTAGACTGAGTCAGTATGCTGCTGAGCTAGTTCCTACTGAGAAGGAACTCTGTGAAAGGTTTCGGTATGGTTTGACTAAGGGAGTGAAGACCTATATGTTGGCTACTGATTATATAGATTTTGATGTGCTAGTAACTCGAGCCAAAGATATAGAGCATAGTCTTGGTTTGTCTTAATAAAATAAAAAAATTGAAAATGTCAAGTGTGAATACTGTAATACGACATGTTGCATCAACTAGTGTAAAATGTATTGTTAAATTTAATAGTCAATGTTGGTTAAAAGGGTGAATTGATAAAATTTTAGAGTATAAAGCTTAATTGGGTGCAAAAAAGTTCATAGGCTTAATTAATTTTTTATTAAAAGTTCAAGGGCTTATGATCCTTAAGCCTTCATATAAATATAGAGTATGTTTTAACATTTTATAAATAAGTATTTTGAATGAATCTAAGTTCGAGAGTCATCACATGATTTTTCTTTAGTTGTAGATTGCGTTGCTCGAACTCGGGTCACTTATGGAAAACATTCCATCTTTTACCACTAAGATCACCAAATGAATTCTTATACTTAGGTCATGTTTGGTAAATAGCGGTTTGGGCAAAAATTAGAGGTTTGAGGTATAATTAGAAGTTTGACTAGTCAAATCTGCTAATATTGATGTTTGGTAAATAGCGGATTGGGGTGAAAAAGCTAATTTTGAAAAAGCTCCTAATATGAGCTTTTTGAGATTAGATGTTTGATATTAGAGTTGTAATGACTCTTTTACCCTTAACAATTACCAAAAATCTCTAAATAACCTAAATTAAAAAATAATATTTTTTAATATAAATAATAACATATTAAATATTGTACTTATTTTTTGTTACTACTAATTTATAATGTGACATTTGTAAGTTAATTTTATTTTTTAATTATCACATATTTATATGTGCATATAAAAAATTTAATAATTATATAAATAATAAATTAATATAAAAAATTTCAAATATGTTTAGGAAATTTATATTAAAAAATATTTTTACAAATCTAACTAATATTTATTAGATACAAAATATTAATAACTGATAAATTATTCAAACAAGTATTAAATATAAGGGTAAACTACATAAATGACCACCTTACTATTGCAAAAGTTACGATCTGACCACATTATTTTTTTTGTCACAATTAACCCACCAAACTATTTAAATGGTATCAATGTGACTACCAGCCGTTAAAGGTTAACAGAAGGGTGACGTGGCAGTTAAAAAAATAAAGGTATAATTACACATTTAGTCCTCGTTACTTATAAAATCTATCAATTTAGTCTTAATTTTAATTTAATAAAATAAATAAATTATTTTATATTTTATATTAATTGTTTATATTTTATTTAATTATTTTATTTTTCTCCTCCAATCAGGAGGTGATTTAGAAGAGAAAATTTCAATTTGCACAAACATGCCAATGGTGGGAATCGAACCCGCATATGGGTGATTTAGAAGCAGCACCAAGCATGTTTTTGTGCTAAAAATAAACCTTTTAAATATATGTTATATTGTGTACAGAATGAATGACCACCCAAAAACACCTTCTCAGCGGTGAATTCACTGATTGGCAAAAATTTGAGTTTCTGAGAACTGCAAGATCGATGGCATTCTCTCCTTTATGATCCAGTTGTTTCCGAGGAGGCGTATTCTCGCATAATTGAATTTGAACGTTCTGATCCTTCCCTGCCATCAAAATTTGGAAGAATTGGAAATTCAAACATGTAGAACTAATGTTTTGATATAATAATTGAAAAATGTTTTGGACTAATTTGAAAAGAATTTAAAACTTGGTTTTAAGTCCAAACAACTTGAATTTATGTTTGAGGTATTTTAAGAGGTTTTTGGCAAAGATTTTTCATGTTTTAAACAGCCAAACTTGTATTTTCAACTTCCCAGTATCGATACGGTTGTACCCGTACCGATACCATTTTGCCTCAGTTTGGCCACTGTCAAGACCCGTATCGATACGAGGGTTTAGTGTATCGATACGGACCGGGATCGTTTCAATACGCCAGGTAAGCGTACCGATCCCTGTTCAACCACCCCAACGGCTATTTCCCAACGGCTATTCAAATATGGACTCGTACCGATACGCCCTCAAGCGTATCGATACGCCTATGCTGGCAAGAGCCCAACGGCTATTTCCTCAAGAAGGCCGTATCGATATCGTTCCACGTGTATCGATACTGGTAGCTGCAGAACAGCATTTATGAAGGGAAATAAAGTCCTCAACGGCTCCAATTCATCCCCAACGGCTAGTAACGGCTACAAACTCATTTGGGAGTATAAAAGAGACCTCCAAGCATCAAGAGAAGACTAATGCTCATATTGTCAAACATCAAATGATCAAGAAAATGTCTTAGCACTTAAATTGTCAATTCTTGTATAGACAAACACTAGTGAGCCAAAATTGTCAAATTTGCTCAAGTGTTTTAGGTTTTGGGTGAGTGCTTCATTGTGCAAACAAACACCTATTAGAGGGTTTAAGTTTGCTTTCTTGTTTCTCTTTGTAAAGAGGGTTTTGATCAAGGCTTTGGGTAGAAGCTTGATCGGTTGTAAGGGTTTCCTCCTAATCCTAGAAAAGGGGACGAATCATTTAGTGGATTGATTGTGAAATCCTTAGTGGGGAGCTAAGGTAGTGGATGTAGGTGCTTGTTAGAAGGCCGAACCACTATAAATCATTGTGTCTTTTTTCATTCTAGCTTCCACAACCCTTCCACCCAAAAATCCATCTCTCCACCACTTGGTGAGCTAAATGGTTGATCGAATCGAGCCCCACACAACCCAACAAAACAATAGTAAAAATTTGTTTGGAAAGAGAAAGTCTGAGAGTGTGCGTAGCTGTTACTATGCATTGCGCAAAAAATTCGAAATGAGTCGTTTAACTCAATGGATTTGAGTTTCCTTGTTGCGTCTAATGATGGAAACTATGTTGGGATTGAAGAGGAGCCTGTACTCGGAAACTGCGTGCTTGACAATCCAATTTCAGATTATTTTGGAGTTCAGGAAACAAATATGAGTATTATGGATTGTTCTTTTCCACAAATATTAGTTGATGATGGAGCTGCAGCGAGAGGTGCATGCACAACATAAGACTTTCATATTACTAATTGGAATCACGATGATGGTGGTTTTCCTATAGATCAAGTTAATATACACCAAGACATTCCCCATATGCTCGGAGAGAATCAGTTTTTTCTAGAGAGTGAATATAGCATTGAGGAATTGCATGAATCAAAGGAATTGCATGTGAATGGCTTGTTTGACGCTAATGATTTAATGGTAAAACCTTCATCTACATTTGATCAAATTAACAATGATCCAGAGAATATCTGCTTTGAGTTTGAAGGCAACCATGTCTTTAACTCACCAATGGATTGTGGGTTGTCAATATGGGGAACTGATGAAGGCTTGTCTGCATCTAATATTCCCGCTAATGGTCATGGGGAAAAAGACCTTCAGGGAGGAGATATATATGCACTTCCTACTGACATCATTGCTAAGAGTGATCATGCATCGGGACATGATGTTACTACAGATTCCAATTTGGAACCTGACATACCTAATGAGGAAGTGCAAAATCAAATGGCTGATACAGAAGGTTATTTGGTGGAAATAACCAACACCCTTATGAATGATGAACCCTTTTTCATGGATGTTGACGCGAAAGATGTGATTGATGAGTCTTACTTTGATGGTCTGAGCTCGTTTTTGGCAAGTTTACCTAATAACTTTGATCAAGATCAAATGTCGGATGTAACTAAACCTATGACGTCAGAAACATAAGATAATCTTGCAAATGTATCTTGTTCACATCTTGGAGAATTGGATGGCGTTGCGGGATCTTGCGTGGTAGATGGGCTTGTGCCCTTTGATTCAGAGGTACCAATGCTTTCTTCTGTGTCACAACCAGGAGGAAAATTCAATTTGCACAAACATGCCAATGGTAGGAATTGAACCCGCATATGGGTGATTTAGAAGCCACTGCACCAAGCATGTATTTGTGCTAAAAATAACCCTTTTAAATATATGTTCTATTGTGTACAGAATGAATGACCACCCAAAAATACCCTCTCAGCAGTGAATTCACCGGTGTACATGCCATCATCTGTGATTCTTTCATTTGAGAAGATCCATGATCTTGTCCTGGATCTCTTTGATCTCTCTGAAGCATGAGGGGACCTCCATCACTAGTTTTCTGACCCCTAGAAAAATCTTTTGCACATGCAGATAATGGATTGCCAGCTTCTTTGAAAATGTGTCGTGTTGAGGATATGACTAATAAGCACAGTTATTTGGAGAAGACGACACCTTCATTGCATGGGATTTATGGGTCTTCAGTATTTAAGGTGCAAAATATGACACCAATCACCATTATTCAGCTCAAGGAACTGACTATTTGATGTTAACACAGAAGAAAGCATTGGTACCTCTGAATCAAAGGGCACATGCCCATCTACCACGCAAGATCCTGTAACGCCATCCAATTCTCCAAGATATGAACAAGATACATTTGTAAGATTATCTTGTGTTTCTGACGTCATAGGTTTAGTTACATTCGATATTTGATCTTGATCGCAGTTATTAGGTAAACTTGCCAAAAATGAGCTCAGACCATCAAAGTAAGACTTATCAATCACATCTTTTGCGTCAACATCCATGAAAAAGGGTTCATCATGCATAAGGGTGTTGGTTATTTCCACCAAATAACCTTCTGTATAAGCCATTTGATTTTGTACTTCCTCATTAGGTATGCCAGGTTCCAAATTGAAATCTATAGTAACATCATGTCCCGATGCATGATCACTCTTAGCAACGATGTCAGTAGGAAGTGCGTATGTATCTCCTCCATGAAGGTCTTTTTCCCATGACCATCAGCGGAAATAGCATATGCAGACAAGCCTTCATAAGTTCCCCAGATTGACAACCCACAATCCATTGGTGAGTTGAAGACTTGGTTGCCTTCAAACTTAGAGCAGATATTCCATGGATCATTGTTAATTTGATCAAATGTAGATGAAGGTTTTACCATTAAATCATTAGCATCAAACAAACCATTCACAGGCAATTCCTTGGATTCATGCAATTCCTCAATGCCAGATTCACTCTCTAGAAAAAATTGATTCTCTCCGAGCATATGGGGAATGTCCTTGTGTATATTAACTTGATCTATAGGAAAACCACCATCATCGTGATTACAATTAGTAATTTGAAAGGCATATGTTGTGCATGCACCCCTCGCTGTAGCTCCATCATCAGCTAATATTTGTGGAAAAGAACAATCCATAATATTCATATTTGTTTCCTGAACTCCAAAATGATCTGAAATTGGATTGTCAAGCATGCAGTTTCCGGGTACAGGCTCCTCTTCAATCCCAACATAGTTGCCATCATTAGACGCAACAAGGAAAATCAGATCCATTGAGTTAAACGGCTCATTTCAAATTTTTTGCGCAATGCATAGTAACAGCTACGCACACTCTCAGACTTTCTCTTTCCAAACAAATTTTTACTATCGTTTGAATTTTCAATTCTGCCAAATTTTGAAGGCAGGGAAGGAGCAGAACGTTCAAACTCAATTATGCGAGAAGACGCCTCCTCGGAAACAACTGGATCATAAAGGAGAGAATGTCATCGATCTTGCAGTTCTCGGAAACTCAAATTTTTGCCAACTGGTGAATTCACCGCTGAGAATGTGTTTTGGGTGGTCATTCATTTTGTACACAATATAACATATATTTAAAAGGGTTATTTTTAGCACAAAAACATGCTTGGTGTTGCTTCTAAATCACCCATATGCGGGTTCAATTCTCGTCATTGGCATGTTTGTGCAAATTGAATTTTTCTCTTCTAAATGGTGGTGATACATGTCACCTCCTGATTGGAGGAGAAAAATAAAATAATTTAATTAAATATAAATAATTTATTTATTTTATTAAATTAAAATTAGGACTAAATTGATAGACTTTATAAGTAACGAGGACTAAATGTATAATTATACCCTTATTTTTTTTAACTGCCACGTCACCCTTCCATTAACCTTTAACGGCTGGTGGTTACATTGATACCAGTTAAATAATTTGGTGGTTTAATTGTGACGAAAAAAAGTAATATGGTCAGATTGCAACTTTTGCAATAGTAAGGTGGTCATTTATGTAGTTTACCCTAAATATAATCATGTCCTTATATGTTATATTGCTTGTTTAAATAATCAAACAGCTATCAGCTATCAGTTAATTTTACCAAACACTTTTATACAATCAGCTAATACAATCTGCTAGTCAAATCAGCTAATGCAATCAACTATCAACTATTCGCTAATTGCCAAACAAGTCCTTAATTTTTTTAAGCTTTTAAATATAATTATAAGATATGCTATCGTGCATAGCATATATGTTTTATAAAAGCTGAGAATAAGGAGTCTGGTTTGACGAGTATAGGTTGCTTTAGAAAATACTATCATACAGTCTGACCCAGTGACGCATCCTTTGTTTCGCCATCGGTCTGACAAATATTAAGTTGAACAAAATATTATTAATTCATGCTGGATATGTTGATAAAATCTTAAACCTTTTTGGAGTCCATATGGCTTCGTTTGAATTTGTAGAAGAAGAGTCATTGCAACTAGAGGTGGCAATCGGGTCATTCGGTTCGGGTTCGGTTCGGGTCGTTTCGGTTCGGGTCATTTCGGGTCTATCTAGAATCGGTTTAGATTCGGTTCGAGTCGGTTCGGTTCGGGTTCGGGTCTAATTCGGGTCTGTGATGAGTCGGATTCGGTTCGGGTATTGGATCGGGTCAATATCGGATCGGTCGCTTTCTGTTCGGGTCAAAATCGGGTCGTTCGGGTCGCTTTCGGTTCGGGTTAAAATCGGGTCAATTTCGGGTCGGGTCAACATTTAAATTTTTGGGTCAATTTGATTTGAGTTGGGTTAAAGGTTTGAGGTTTAGTATTTATGGTTCAGTTTAGAGTTATTGGTGTATGAGATTAATTCTGATTCAACTTGTCAATCTATGCATTTGAATTTGATTAAATATTTAAATCAAAGCTTCATGTATCCATATAATTTTTTTTGTATAATTATATTGAATCAAAGTTTATAATAATAATAATAATAATAATAATAATAATGTCTGAAATGAATTAATTTATTAAACTTAGGGTCTAATTGAACTAACTAAAATCTAAAAGTATAAATCACGGACATAATTAAAATAATTTTAAAACTAAATATAAAATTTCAATTAAATTAATCTAAATTGAAACTCAATTAAATCAAGAAAAATAGAAAGACAATTGGTAAGAATAGAGAGGGAAAAAACAAAATTTTGGAGGGAAATAAGCCACCAATTTTTTAAGCTATATTGAAAAAAGAAAAAGAAAAAGACAATTAGGAAAAATAGAGAGAGAAAAGACAAAATTTTGGAGGGAAATAAGCCACCGATTTTTTAAGCTAGAGATTAATTACTTTTTAGGTCATGTTGCATTTAAAATGTTACATTTTAGTCAATTTTAAGTTTTAGTTTAATTTAATTTAGTCACAAGTATTCCCACGGTTTAGACTTCGGATATAGAAATCCCCTCCCAATAGTGATATTTAGTCTCTAAAAATTTATTTTTAGTTGAAATTGACTAATCTTTGTAATTTAGTCTATTAATTTAATATATTGATATTTTCGTTCATTTTAATTTCAAAGATTTAATTTTTAGCCAAAATTGACCCATATTTATTTATATGGTATAATTACAAAATTGATCATTGGACTCTCAAATTTCTCCACTTCCAAATTGTCAATTTAATCTACGATTTCAATTTTATGCTATATTTTATGATGAAATTATAAAATTGGTCACCAAGATCTCAAATTTCTATACTTCATTTTATTATTTATTATATTGTTAACAATAGATATTCGGGTTAAAATCGGGTCAAAATCAGGTTAAAATCGGGTTAAAATCGGATGGATATTCGGTTCAGCTTTCGGTTTAGTTTTCGGTTCGGGTAGCATTCGGTTCGAGTCCATTCGGTTCGGGTCTATTCGATTCGGGTCTATTTCGATTCGGGTCCATTTCGGTTCAACAAAAAATTTCAGTTCAGTTCGGTTTTTGGGTCAACTTTGAATCATCATGTTCGGGTCAAAATCGGGTTTCGGTTCGCGTAATTCGGTTCGAGTTTAGGGTCTCGGGTCAAGTTTGCCAGGTCTAATTGCAACACACAGAGATAGGAAACAAATGCACCAAACCAAGGCAATCAAGAAATGTCCATCAAAACCATCTAAAATTTCAATTAATAAATTTCATAATTCAATAATTTTATTCCTTTCGATAAAACTTTAACATTTTATACTATCGATAAAATCATACAAAAATGATTAGTTGATATAATACAATTTAGAAGATTGCTTAACTTGTTCTCTTCACCTACTAATTATTCCATTTAAATTTTCTAAACCTCACAAAATCAAATTTTGCTCGTTGTTAGATTTGGGTCTAATGGATGCCGATAGGTCCCCCAAGGCAACAATGGCTGCAGGAGACTCTAAATGCATGAAAACATACCCATTCATTTGAATGTAAGCTCCTTTTACATCAACAATGGAAACGGTTTCGGGTTTATAAAAATAAAAAAGAAAAGCCACACAAAAATTTTAACTTAAAGGTCAGAGATTGCATACCAAGAAATCCATTTTCAACTCACAATGATCACTGACCATAATAAGGAGGTGGCGCACCACCAGGCCTAACATTTGCCCCTTGCGGCGGCATTCCCATGGAAGACCCGCCAGGTTGGGAATGGGGTGATGAGCCAGCAGGTGGCGCTGCGTTCATGTACGCAGGGACTGCAGACGATTGATATGCTTGACCAGGACCAGTTCCCGGTGCAGATCCATATGGTGGTCTACCCTGTAAACTTGGATCCCAAGCTGGAACTTGTCCCGCAGAGGGTTGAGCTGAAGCTGCATAGTCGGTCCCAGGGTACAATGGAGCACTCTGAGGATTCTGCCAAACATTTGAAGCAACCGGCATACCCGGAGCTTGTGTTGCAAGCAAACTTAGGTCTGAGATTGTGTAATCTCTACTTTTATCACTGTAAGCCTGTGTGGCAAAAAGTGAAACTAATCAAGAATCACATGTGGCGAATGAGCGTCAATCCAAACAATAGAACTAATTTAGCAGGTAAGGATCATAATCAAGTGTCAAGAAGCATACATTTAAGGGTTCATATCCTCTCTTTTTTGGATCAATGGATCACCTTAGACGTCGTTAATTTATTTTTCTTCTTTCCTTTTTTCTTATGAACACTAACTCAAAACCACATATTTATACCTTTACATTGAGATCAGTATGACGAGAGTATGATAGATGAAGCTTACAATAGCCACCATCATATATGCAATGTCCCTCTAAGGATTCTTTGGCAACAGCTGCAGTCATGACATCTGAATGTAACAAATTTTACGTCAGTAGAGCCTACCAAAATATCTACTACTAATGATAATAATAATAATAATAATAATTTGCAGATTGTAAGATGTCCGAGAGTCCCCCAGGGACAGACTAAGATTTGACAGTTGAGAATGAAAAAGGAAAAAAAATATCCATCAATCAATTAGAAATGCGACAAAATTTCAAAACAAAGCAATGTAAAGTGAAAGATGCTATAATCATATATAATAAGATAGACACACACACACACACATATATATTAGAAAATGGAACAAAATTTTTGGATATCGTCTTTCAAAAAAAGATGGCCAAGGTGCCATAAGCGTCCACTAAACAGTCCCCTCACATGCAGGTGGCAAGGCACTTGTAACAATAGGTTATGAATAGATACGGCAAGGAATACAAAAAACAAATGTTGTCAAAGGCACAAGGCATATTTGAGGTGCTAGAGCCCTTATATTGTCTACGGCACAAGGCAGACACCCCCAAAAAAGGCCCAAGTGAAGTAAAGCACAATATGCATGCGTGTGTATATGAATATATACAGAATAAGATTAAGATATATAATAAAAAGAGTGGTCCACTTCATCCTACAAAATATGCAGAATTTCTCTTCCTTTTTTGGCCAATATTCATATCTTGTCCATGACCACAAAATTATATTAGAATACATGAACGATGAGCATGGACTAATCTTCAGGTGTCAATATGAGTTTTAAGGGTTATTATACTAATCATTTTCTCAAAAATTTGAACATGCAGAGTCATCTAAGAAGCGTCTGAAAATGGGAAATGAAAATTTCACACAAGTATATGCACCAAAACTATCTTCGTTTCAAAAAGTAGTCTGATAGAAAATTTCTATTAGCTACTTTTGTTCCTAGGCTACAATGCCACAAAAGCTAAGAAACCTAGACCGCGTCAATGGTGATGCGCAACATCAATGATTTTATTTTCTATCCTTAGCTGTGGTTTTTAAATAACTTTTGCGCAAAAAAGTGATTGTGCAAAGTAGGGAGTTTATTATACCCATTTTTTACAATTAAAGGTACAATTTATGGGAAAACACAAATAAAATAAAGGCAAGAGAACATCAGTCAGGCGAGCTTTCTTTGATCTATCGCCTTACATAAAAAGTAGTCTAGGTGCACTAAGCATGTGTGATGTGCCAAATCAAAAGCCCTGTGCCTGACAAGGCCTAAGGTACTTTTGTCATCTGGCACTAAGCTTTAGCACCTAAGTACACACTTTGACAACACTGCCAAAAACATGCATAGAACAATTAAAATATCATATGATAAAAGAATACCAGGATATTGAATTAGTGCCTGTGTTCCACCATTCTTCTCAAATATAGCAATCTTTTGGACTGCGCCAAATGCAGAAAATACCTACAGTAAGCAACCGGCAGTTTAATGTGTGAGAATTTTGAAACAATGAACTGGTATTTCCATGTCAATTAAGTAGCAGAATGTCTTACAGTGTGAAGAACATCTACTGTCACAGCATACTGCATATTTTCAATTGAAGCAAGTAGCACATTACTCTGAGGTTCTTGCTTTTTTCCGTCCGGACCAACTACAGGCTGGAGATCACAACATATTAGTGAAAGTCACTGCTAAAGAATAGCTCAAATGTTTGTAAATGAAAACACTACCTGCATAATCCCCTCCATTGCAGTTGGATTGACAGGAAGGTATGGATTGGTATAGTCCCTACAAAATGCGTATAAACAAAATTGGGAAGTTTTATATGATCATTACAAATAAAGTACAAATGCATAGCCCAATGTCAAATAGAAATTGCCATTTGGTCAAGATAAAAAACATATAGGGGGAACAAAGTGATTCTATTGCAAATGAATATGCAACATGAGGAAAGAATTGTGGGCTTAAATCCAGCAGCATCCCAATTAACAGAAATAGCAGATCAAGCAAATATGAGCATCCAGTTGATTCGAATTATACGACAAAGATAAATAAAAGCTTTCAAACTTTATCGATTGAAGACTCTAACCTAATTACAACAGGCTCTCTGGATGCTGCCGTTCATTTTGGCCAACGGAAGTGATGAAGAATTCCATAAATGGACTAAGAGAAGCTAGGAGTGCTACTCAAATAATAACAATGAGTGGTAAATCAATCAGAAATGAATTTTAAAGATGGCCCTTTCCCCCACAATCAACTAACTTCTCATGCCAATTTACAATATGCTCAGCATCATACTTGATGACTTCAAAATACTATAAAAATACTAGCTAGTAGAATAAATAATTTGCAAACACAAAGCAGTTGGTGGAAGTATCAACTCTAAAGACAAAAGTTCCCAGTGGTGGACACTAAACAAGCTTAAAAGCAATATTTAAACCTGAAATCAGATTAATATTACCATACTAGCATGTTAGAGGATACACGTTCTAGTCAATTACTGAAAACATATTTGTATAAAGGGTGAATACCACTCATGGTACCACCAAAAGGCAATTCCACAGTCAACAAAACAACTTCAACTATGCTGAGATTTGCATATGCATTGAACTGCATTCAAAAGTTAAGAAAATTACTAAGCGGCCATGACAACACATCTGTGTGCTGACTACCAGGCTTCACTAACACCCTAGATGAAAAAAAGCATACACATTAATTAGCAACATATCAGATGCCACAATAAACGTTTAGCAGTCACGTTACTTGAAATCTCAGGAATAAACAAGGCCAAAACATTGAATTTCAAAAAGAAAACAACTTGGTTTTCATGGGTCCACTTTTACCTGCTCCGATGAGACTGAAACTTGATATTTAGATCAGTGTGTGCAGAATACGAGATCCGCAGGTGACAAGAAGTAACATGATCTGGAAGCAAGTACCTAAATAATATCATGAAAAAACATTAGAATGCAACCAAATTTGTATTCAATTCCCAAACCATATATGTGTGATCAAAATGAAGAGAATTAGGCGGTGCTAGAGAAATGAGAAAAATGAGAGTGCCGGTGTGGAAGGAGGAAGAAGATGAAAGGAAGCAGTACATACCTGGGAATACTTCTACCATCCAAGGCATTCCTCGCTGAAGAAGCAGTTTCAGCATCAGTGAATTGGATTAAAGCCTGCCCAAAATTGTCAATAAACATGAACATCATATTGAAAGACATGCAATCTCCACAACCAAAAGTCTAAATACACTTTTGCCATCTCACCTGGAATCCAGCAGCCTTTTCAAAAGTAGCAATTTTGTGAACAAAACCAAATGCAGAAAACACCTGAAACAAAATCAAATCAGAAACAATTAGACATCACAAATACAAATAAGAAAGAACATTAGAAACCGTCACAAACATGGGTATAATGTAAAAAATCTTTGTTAACAAATCCAAAAGGACAAGAAATAAAAGCAAAATGACACATGTGCATATATGCCTCAAGATAGACATTAGAAAAGGAGTATGGCGTACATGATAATATTTCAAAACTGTCTCCCACAAAGGAAACTAAATAAGGGGCACAACCATCTGTGATTCAATTGATTTCGATCAAAAACTGCTATCTCTATATATGTAAGAGAACAAGAAAAAATGACAGTTTAATTCCTTTCATATCTATAAAAAAGGGCCCTTTGCTCTCTAATTAAAAAGCATATTCCTTAGAAGGCAGGATTTAAGAACATCAAGCATCCCTCACCCATCGTATAAAAACGGCACTTCACACACGGTAATTCACAAGATTCTGACCGAACTAAAGTAGGCCACTTCTAGACACAGAAATACAAGATATCTTCATTTAGCCAAACAAATATGCCCCTTAATCTAGAGCACCTGAAGCAAAAAAGAGGCTTTAAAAGTCCAAGAGAGCCAATTCTTTTAACAGCAATGGATATAGAATCTGCAACAATTGAAGGCATTTAGTTGAGAAATGCATGCACCGGTAATAAGCACTTACCAAGTGGATAGTCTCAATGGTCACATCATTAGCTTCCACACCCTCAATGGTAACTAGCAAAACATTTCCTGGGGTATCTCCAGGACTCTTGTTGTTGACAATTTCATGTCTGTTTGAATATTGAATGTATACAGTTTTTCCACGAACCTGTGCCGGTTCCGATGATGAAGCATAGTATGAAACCATCGAAATAGCCTGATTTAAGTCTACCTGAAAACAAAAGTAACATAATTGAGTAACAGAAAAACATAACTGCTCAACCTATAAATATTATCTAAGTTTGAACTAACAAAACCAATCCATCAAAATTTAAACTAATAAAAGAAGAATAGAACCGGAATGATAAGTTACCCTTGGCCGAACAAAATAAACCATCATCCAAGAAAATTCAAAATCCAACCCGATTGGTGGTCAATTAACATATCAAAGTTTACAGTTTCAAATGTGAAAAAAAAAAGCATTTATAAATAATATTTTTCAATTAGTACATCACTTATTAACCTTACTCCAACACGAGGATAAAAAGCATCAGTTCCCCCAAATTAATATATATATATATATATATACTGTGCAATTAACCCCATCAAATTTACATACCAAAATATTTAAAAAATCAGAAAAAATAAAATCAGATTTTTACCATGCCAAGCAAAGAAACCGAATCTCACAAAAAGAACTCATACTTTGACAATTTGAAGGAACACATTGAAATTTACAATAGAAAATAAAATTACCAAAAGGATAAACAATCAATAGTTGATTGCCCTTACCTAACACAAATTGAACTCCTTTATTTTTCGCCAACACAAAGCAATCCCTAAACTATAAACAAAGAACTTTTTAAAAAAAATGATGGATCTAGAAGCTTACAAATTCAACAAAAGCTTGGTTCCGATTGGCGCCGACATTGCACTTAGTGTTAACGATCTTCCCAAAGGGTTTACAAAGCTCGACGAGTTCCTCTTCCGAGCACTCCCATGGGAGATTACGGAGATGCAGGACCTTCGATGGCGTCTGGGTATAACGGAATTGAGGTTGGCTTGACGTTGACATCTAGGGTTTCTGAAAGGGAGAAGAAGGGTGTTCGATTTGATAGAAAAATACGGGAATTTTCTCAAGAAAATTTTTAGTATTCTTAAGCGATGAGGATATCTGATTTCGTCAGTTTTGGGGGTTTTGTTTAATTGACGAGGATATTTTCTCGAGAAAATATGTATGGTCAAAAGTGCTAACCTGTGGTCCTGAATTTACTAAGTTACCCTTGTTTGTCGTTTTATCTTTTTTTCGATTATTGTTAGAAATTAAAAGGGTAAATGTACGCAAATGATGACTAAACTATGCTAAAATGATTTTTGTTGTCATTATATTCTTTAAAGTTGTAGAATTAACATCAAGTTTTTTATTTTGTTACAAAATAGGCACCGATGTTATTTGATCCCTCAATTGTAACCAAATTTTTATTTTTGATACTTTTCTTATATTTCTAAACAATAATTCTAGAAGTAATTTAAAAAATAAGAAAAAGTTAAGAAAACATATGAAAAATCATAATTTATATTTAAAATTATAAAAGAAATTAAAATTATAAAATTGAAAAAATTGAAAACATAAAATTTTAATAAAACAAATCATAATTTTCATTACTTACACTCCCACTCTCACTCCCCTCTAACATATATTTTTTTTTGAAAAAAAAACTCTCATCTAACATATAATAAAGTTTAATGGTCGATATTTTGTATTTCTTGTAACTTATTTTTATTCAATCTTGTAATTATCTAGAAAAAAAATAATATATTGAATTGATTATAACAACTCTCAACAGTTGGAACTTGCTCATAAACTTCTAGTTGTACTAGATTTTTCAAAATATATTTCAAGTTTAAAATCGACAAAATAAATAAATTTATGGTTTTGATAATATTTTGTATGTTATTCAATTTTATCAAATTATACAAATTGTTAGAACTTTTACGGGTTAATTGTACCACGTGTCATTAAACTATGACTCATATTTTAAATTAGTCATTGAACTTTTAAATGTTTCAATTTCATCTTGAAAGTATGATCTTCATTCCAAATTAGTCCCCCAAACTTTTGAGTGTTCCAATTTCATCTCCAAACTATGACTCTCATTTTAAATTGGTCCTTAAACTTTTTGAATGTTCTAATTTCATCCTTGAATTGTCAATATATGCCAATCATACCGTATGTTAATAAAATTGTTATAAAAATTGTTAATTGTCATGTAGACACTTATGTATACTATGTAATAATATTATGCGGTATAAACAATAATTTTAGGACAAAATTGGAAGAATCAAAAAGCTTGGGGATGAAAGTGGAACATTCAAAAATTTGAGAGACGAATTTAGAATGAGAGTCGTAGTTTGAAGATAAAATTAAAACATTTAAAAGTTAAAGAATCAATTTAAAATGAAGGTCATAATTTGGAGACGTGTGATACAATTAACTCGTACTTTACATTATACAATACTTATTTATTTTTTTTCCTTTTTGAAATTACAAGTATAATTATATATATAATTAAAAATAAAATTAATGAATTAAAATAAGTATAGATATGATTTACATATAATAAATTTTAAACTAGAATAAAATATAGATAAAATTCCATGCATAATACTAGTCATGTACGATAAAATTCAAATATATATACTCAAAACTATTGACATCAATATGAATTTTGTTAGTTTAAATTTAGATAATATATAGGTTAAGATACACTTACACTACATAAAATTTAATTAATTGTAATAAATTAATATAAGATTGATGTATGGGATTAAAAGTTGAAAATGTGAAGATTTGTAAGGGGTGTTTAATTTCATCTATCAATTTCACTATTCTAAATGTCATAAATAGTGTAAAATTAACTGAATTTCTTATATAATGCAATTTTTTTATCACAAAATGCCACACGATACTATAAGAATTGTCATGTGACACAAAAATTTATATTAAATTATAAAAACTTCAAAAAATAGCCATAAAAGATAATAATAATAATAATGTACATTTCAAAGGGCTAAAATAGTATTTAACTCGAACAAAAATAGTTTTTTAACAAAGCAATAAAAGAAGTAAAATAGATCACAAGTTAATTATCTATAAATTTAGTAATAAATATATTATTTTTCTTTTAAAATTAATAATTTAGTAGGTCAATTAAATTTTTGTGACTAAGTTATTTGCTATAAAAAACTGAAACCAACAACTTTATATAATAACAAACTTTGTCATAAAATGAATATATTATATTAATTTGATCCTAATTCAAAACAATTCAATCAATTTAACCATTTACATTTAAAAAATTTATTAGTGGAATGATATTGTCTACTAGCATGTGACATTAAAGTCAAAATGAATCACTTCTATTAGTCTGTCAGTTGTTCAATAGTGAAGTGATTGTGTCTGTCGAGTTATCACATCTGTGGATCGAGTTGAGGGACGATACTATTGAGTGTAACAAGTGGTCAGATGGTGTGTCAAGAGGTAGCAAAGTTGAAATTTTTACACGCAAATAGTTAAATTTAATGAATTGTTTTGAACTAAAGCTAAATTAATAGAATGTATAAACTTTGAGACTAAAATTGTTATTATAATAGACTATTTTTTTTTTGAATTTAGAAGAGTCCTAAACAAAGGAACTATATACGTTCACCACGAGCATAAGGAGGACTATTGATATCACGCTCGAGCAAAGACTGAATGGTCGTAGGGGGTTGCGAGAGCAGCTGAAGCCGGTAAGGCGTAGAGGTTGTAGACTTTGACATTGCATCGGCCACTTGATTACACTCACGAGGGGTCCAAATGAAATCGACGTACCAAGCTCTATTGCATAACTTGTGAATGGCATTAACAAGAGAGGAGGTACGAGACATGGAAGCGGAAAGTGCAAGGTTAACAGCTTGCTTGCAATCCGATTGAAGCTGAAGACGCTCAGCACCGATGGACCAAGCAACCTGCAGACCAACGAAAATACTCCATAGTTCAGCTTGGAAAGGAGTCACAAACCCGACTTGCTTGGTATATCCAATAACTCAATCATCTACTGAATTGTGAATCGCACCACCAATAGTGCCTATGCTTGTTGCGCACGAAATTGTCGCGTCCGTGTTCAAACAAAACCAACCATGAGGAGGCGGCTTCCATGTGAGATCAGCAGCTTCAAAATCATGCAAAGGACGAAGGGGATAAGCTTGCCCTTCATAATGCGATACCCATACGAGGCCTATACGATTGATATCAGCTAATGGCAAACAAGAATCCGTAAACAGAAATTCATTGCGCCTTTTCCAAATTTGCCAAGTAAATGAAGCAAAAAATAAGTGCCAGGGGGCAGACACATTACCAATGTTCGTCGTTGTGGAGATATTCGCAATAACCCAATCATAAAGTGGCAAGGAGAAGAAAGTGTTGTGGTTTTCTTGCGGGACAATAGAAATCCAGAAAGCACGAGTGGCAGAACAATCACATAAGATATGAAGAATAGACTCAGACGAGCAACCACAACAAAAGCAAGAAGAATCCAAAGTCAAACCTCGACGCAATCTTTCAGCATTAGAAAGCAAGCGACTGTGGATTACCAACCATAGAAATGTTCGAATGCGCTGCGAAATAGGTAAGGACCAGACCATCGGCCAAGCTTTATCCGTAGCACCCCAATTCGCTTCAACTAAGGCTTTATAAGCCGAATTGAGAGTGAACTCTCCCGAAGATGTCATGAACCATGCAGTCGAGTCACATGCTGCATCAGCTTGCGGCGGTAAAACACCCAAAACATGCGGCAACAATTCGAGCAAAAACAAGGATGAAATACACTCAATATTCTATTGGCTACTGTCAATTACCATATCAGAAAAATTCGAAGCAAGAGGGGCTGCTGAAGGAGTGCGAAACCAGTTCCTCAAATGTCCTAATGTTGGTACCCAAGTATCATTCAAAGCATCAATCGAGCTACCATCACCCAAAAGCCAGTGAATGTTCCCCCGGATTGAGTCCCACACACTAGCAATCCCACGCCAAAGAGGTGAGCAATTAGGACGAGATAAGGAAAGAGGGCACAAGGCGGTAACCTTATACTTTTCGCGTAGAGCACGGATCCATAAATCGCTGGGACGGCTAGCCAAATACCATGCAAGCTTAGACATGTACGCCAAGTTGCATTCATATGATCGAGCGATTCTGAGGCCTCCATAACGTAAAGGTTGGGTGATTGCTTCCCAATTTACAAGAGAGATGGAACGCGTTGTTTGGGAAGAGCCCCAAACGAAGCCGCAAATCAATTTATCAATCCTAGAGCAAACTCCAGCTGGAAGTTTGGATGTTTGCATGAAATAAGATGGAATAGCACAAAGCACGAACTTTGCAAGGGTAATTCTACCCGCCAGTGATAGGTAGCGCGCTGCCCAACCATTAAGTTTCGATCAGATGCGATCAATAATAAATTCATAATCAGAATTCCGCGCACGTTCATGCTGAACCGAAATGCCTAAGTAGGTGCCAAGAGACAAGGTTTTTTTATAGCCCAGAATCTCGGAAATCTCAGCTTGAATGCTTGGATCAGTGTTAGGAGAAAAATATATATGAGATTTGCGGGCATTAACTTTGTGCCCCGAATATCTCCCAAACTCAAGAAGTGTATTCGCAATATTTTGTGCTTGCGTACGATCAGCCTTAGCATAAAGTATTAGATCATCAGCAAAGAACAAGTGTGACAGAGGGATGCCAGTGCGGACCATCTTAAATGGTTTACATGATCCATTTTCAACAGATTGTCGGATGGCTTGTCCTAATTTTTCCATAGTGAGAACAAATAGATAGGGCGAGAGTAGGTCACCTTGGCGAACTCCACGTTCTGAAGAGAAAGACGATGAAGGAACTCCATTCCAATGCACTTGTATTGTCGCAGACGTCACACAATGCATAATAATACGAACAAGGTCGATAGGAAAACCTGCGTCAATTAGAGTAGAGCGTAAAAAATCCCATCGCACTTTATCAAAGGCCTTTTCTAGATCAATTTTAAGGCCATCCAACCTTTCTTTGTTTTCTTAGCACGCATTGAATGAATAACCTCTTGATTCAGAAATACATTATCATTGATTGACTTGCCGGATATAAAACCAGTTTGCGTCGGATGTATTAGCAGCGGCATTACCGACTTCAAATGGCAAACAATGATCTTTGTGAGCAATTTATAAATGACCGAGCAAAGACCCATCGGACGAAAATCCGCAAAAGATTGAGGAACATCCTTCTTGGGAATAAGGATTAGAGTTGTGCGATTCAAGGATGGTTCAAGGACACCACCTTGGAAGATGCGTTGAATAGAGCGGCAAACATCAGCTCCAACTACATGCCATTGCTTTTGAACGAATTCAGCGTGCAAACCGCCAAGACCGGGTGCTTTGAGAGGGGCCATCGCCCGTAAAGCCTCAAGGATTTCTTGGCTTGTCGAATGTTGCAAAGAGTTCCCATAACCAATGGATCGATGGTGGGAAACATGCCTATAATACTATAATCATCGTTGGGTGTAGGATCAGCACCATAGAGTGCGCGAAAAAAATGTGCAGCTTCATTGCAAAGAGTAGTCTCATTATCGCACCAACTGCCATCAGGAAGTTTCAGGGCGCGGATTTTGTTACGAGCTTTACGTTGAGATGCCATACGGTGAAAATAAGTTGTGTTACGATCACCTTAATTAATCCATTTCGACCTTGATTTCTGCTGCCATAGAAGTTCTTCTTGATCAAGGATGGATTCAAGCTCGAGGCGCAAATCATGTTCCAGAGAAATAAGGAAACCAGAATGATTTCGCTCAAGCACCTTCTGAGCACCTCTCAATCGTGCCACATTGGACCGTTTTTTAGCTCCTATGTAACCAAAAACTGTAGTGTTCCAAGCGTCCGCAACTGCCGTAAAATGGTGAATAGTGTCAGACAATGAATCCAAGAACTGCCAATTATCAGCCACCATTCGGTCAAAATCGACATGGCACTGCCAACCAGTGAAGTAACGAAAATGTCATGAGTTAGATGTTTGGCGAACATGTCCAACTTGGAGAAGAAGGGGTTTGTGATCAGATCGCATGCGAAATAAATGAGTCACACAAGTTTCAGGAAAATATTCATCCCATTCTCATTGCAAAGCATACGATCAAGGCGGGCATAAGTCATTCCACGTGACCAAGTGAACTCAGGTCCCTGAAATCCTAGATCACGGAGGCCACAAGCGAAGATAAAATCTTGAAAATCACGACTAGCTTGAGTAGAGCCTTTACCGCCCTTTTTTTCAGAAGCATCTAAGGTGGCGTTAAAATCTCCCATAAAGAGCCATGGCTTTGCGACTGACAATGCAAGATTAGTAAGATGTGGCCAGAGAGTCTTTCGCTTAGTAGAGTTAGGGCTAGCATAAATAATAGTGACAAGAAAAGAATTCCCAAAATGATGACATGTGATCTCACAATGAAGAAATTGAAAATGATGTAAAAGGACGATAACCTGAACGGAGTGATGCCAACATAACCATATTCCACCTAAGAAACCCAGAGATTCAATCTGATGAGAATAAGGAAAGCCCAGAGAACTGATAACAGAGTCAGCATGTGTCCCGCTAATACGCGGCTCAACAATGCCAAGGAAATCTGGTCGATTATCACGAAGATACTGCTTAGCGGCTATCAAGAATTTGGGGTGTCCACAGTGTAACCCCCTTAACCCGGCCTAGACGGTTGACCCGAATTAAGAAAGTCACACGGGGAAAACCAAAGTCAACCCGAAAGTCAACCTTGATTAACGACCCTTTTTTTAAAAACTTGTCTAGATGCACAATAACCCTAGTTATGATCATTCAAACAACATGCTCACGGATCATAAACATCAGAGATCAAACAGGGACCCAATTGAACAATTTACAACTTTAGGGACCAAATTGTAAATTCTGTAAATTATGAGGTCTTAACCCAAATTAAAGTTACCAACTTGTAATTAATCAGGTTTCATGCTTCTCTGTCAAATTTCAGCTCAAACGGACACCCCAAACTCATACAATTGCACAAACAAGATTCAGGACCAAAATGCAAACATTCCAAAACATTTAACTGCCAATGTCAGCCCTCAACGGTCGGATGTTCCGAAACAGGGAGAGCCTGTTTCGAAACGCGGGGCCGTTCCGCAACGCGTACCGAAACGAGGACTGGCAGAGGGCTTTCCGTTTCGAAACGGTGTCTTCTGTTTCGGACGCCTGGGCTGCTACAAGGCACCCGTTCCGAAACGGTAGCCACTGTTCCGAAACAGCCTGCACAGAATGCAGCAAATTGCTTGCTTAAACACACAATTGATCAACCAAACATGCTCCAATTGCTAACAAACTTTACCAACAACTCATACAACATACAAGAGACATATTTGCATCAACCATTCATCAATATATCAACATATATGAAAAGCCCCAAATCTATAGGCATGCTTCCTACTCAAGCAAACCATTCAAGCATCAAACCTCTAATTCAACCTCATAAAGGCCAATTACAAAATCCAGCATTATTATCAACATTAAACAAACTTAGGGAGTTCAAAACATCTCCCAAAACATCCACATTGGTCCCCCATTGCCAAATGCCAAAAGCTAAAAGTGTTAAGAAAACCTTTCCATACTTGAGCTTAATTCCCACTTGATTGCCTTCCTTCCTTGCTGCCCTCAATGCACCTTAATGTTCTGCATTATTGGTTTAAGAAAACGAAAGAGAGCGTAAGCAAAAGCTTAGTGAGGAATGCTCATTTAAAACCATTCAATAACGCATTTATAAAAACACTTTATAAATCATACTTCAAAACATCATTTATACATGCTTACAAGCATTCTTAAACAAGCAATACATGCTTCCATATCAATACATGTCATATTGGCCACAAGTGATAAATTCCATCTTTTTAAAACAAGATCAACATAAGACTCACACATGGACTTTTAAACACCATTGTGATCTTATAATTCACAAGGACCACACAAGGACTTTTAACCACCTTTGTGTCCTTTTCAAGTTTCACCCCAAGGATTACATCAAAACCATAGAAAGGCAACTTCATAAGGTCAACATGAAAAACATGATCTTGAACAACCAAAGGACACCTTCTATACAACCTTCGAGTCACAACAGTCTCACCAAAAGAACTAGTGACACGAACACCAACATCCAAAGACTCAACAGGCAAACCAAGCGATTCAGCATGCTCACGCAAAATGTATGAATGCGTAGATCCAGAATCAATCAAGGAAAGTAATGACAAGGATTGCAAAGTAAAGGTACCTGCAATCACATCCGCGTCATTCCTCCCCTCCCGCTGAGCATACACCCTAGCTTGACCTCCACCTTCGGGCTGAATAGCCACAACATGGGCCACTCCTCGACCACCTTCCTCTCTTCGCTGGAAATTACCATGGCCGCGCCCACGACCTCTCTTCGGTGCAGCAACAACAGGAGCACGCACTTGGCCACCAGCCAACATAGGACACTCCCTCCTCAGGTGATCCGTAGATCCACAATTCCAGCATCCATTACCAGCTGCCGCAACAGGAGCTTGCACCTCCCTCACAGCACGAGGACAGTCACGCTTCATGTGACCACGTGAACCACAAATCCAACAAGCACTCGGATCAGCTCTAGCATTGCCTCCCCGAGCAGGTGCACCACCACCTCTCTTAGCTGAGGACTGATACTTCTGATCACGTCCCCTCTTGTTCCGTCCACCACCGAAACTATACTCAGCTGATCGCTTCCCAGCACTAGAACCAGCACTCTTGGCGGATAAACCCAAGTTCATCTCAATATCCTTAGCTCGGCCCACCAACACATCAAAATCATCATACTCGGTGGCCAGCACATACATCTTCACATCCGTCACTAAACCATAACGGAATCTTTCGCACCTCGCCCGCTCATCAGGTACCAGCTCAGGTGCATATTGACTGAGTCGTACAAACTGCACTTCATACTCAGCCACAGTCATGCTCCCCTGGGTAAGAGACATGAACTCACGCTTCTTTTCATAAGGTACCTCACTCCAAGATACCTTCTCTTGAACACATTCTGAAAGAATGTCCAAGTTATGTCAGCTTCAGCCATCCCAGCTATAGTGGTCGTCCACCACGTATAAGCATCATCCTGTAGCAAGGATACTACACAGCCCAGCTTTTGCACATCAGTGCAACTCATCTGACCCAAGATCCTCTTGGTACTCTCCATCCAGGATTCAGAACCTTCCGCAGACAAACCCCTGAACTCAGTCCCACCTAGACTGCGTAAGCGCTCCAAGGGTAGTCTAACTCCAGCATCTCCCTGATGCCCAGCTCCTTGAGCTCCAGCTACTGCCGCTCGAAAAGCACCAGCAATAGCTTGCACCAACATCGTCATGTCAGGCATAGCTTGTCCCTGACCAGCTTCAGGTCCAGCAGCTCCAGCACCAGCTGCAGCTTCAGCTCTTTCACCCTCAGCACCACCACCACCAGGTGGAGGAGGAGGTAACACCACACTACCCGCATTTTCCTCATTCTCATTCTCATTCGGAGCCGTAGCTCGCACATTACTTCTCAACTCTCTACGTGGTCTAGCAAGGTAAGCAATCCAAGTACTCAAGCTCAATTTCATTTAAAATCATCATCATTTCATTAGCTTTGATTTGGCAATGGGTACCCACAACATGCTTCACCACAGCATACAACTCAATTGCATCAAAATTACAAACCACTTATCATGCTTTCACTCATCAAGCATACATAGCATACATACTTCAATCATGTACACATTCATTCCCAATTACTCGAGAACTCAGCTCTGATACCACCAAATGTAACCCCCTTAACCCGGCCTAGACGGTTGACCCGAATTAAGAAAGTCACACGGGGAAAACCAAAGTCAACCCGAAAGTCAACCTTGATTAACGACCCTTTTTTTAAACTTGTCTAGATGCACAATAACCCTAGTTATGATCATTCAAACAACATGCTCACGGATCATAAACATCAGAGATCAAACATGGACCCAATTGAACAATTTACAACTTTAGGGACCAAATTGTAAATTCTGTAAATTATGAGGTCTTAACCCAAATTAAAGTTACCAACTTGTAATTAATCAGGTTTCATGCTTCTCTGTCAAATTTCAGCTCAAACGGACACCCCAAACTCATACAATTGCACAAACAAGATTCAGGACCAAAATACAAACATTCCAAAACATTTAACTGCCAATGTCAGCCCCCAACGGTCGGATGTTCCGAAACAGGGAGAGCCTGTTTCGAAATGCGGGGCCGTTCCGCAACGCGTACCGAAACGAGGACTGGCAGAGGGCTTTCCGTTTCGAAACGGTGTCTTCCGTTTCGGACGCCTGGGTTGCTACAAGGCACCCGTTCAGAAACGGTAGCCACTATTCCGAAACAGCCTGCACAGAATGCAGCAAATTGCTTGCTTAAACACACAATTGATCAACCAAACATGCTCCAATTGCTACCAAACTTTACCAGCAACTCATACAACATACAAGAGACATATTTGCATCAACCATTCATCAATATATCAACAAATATGAAAAGCCCCAAATCTATAGGCATGCTTCCTACTCAAGCAAACCATTCAAGCATCAAACCTCTAATTCAACCTCATAAAGGCCAATTACAAAATCTAGCATTATTATCAACATTAAACAAACTTAGGGAGTTCAAAACATCTCCCAAAACATCCACATTGGTCCCCCATTGCCAAATGCCAAAAGCTAAAAGTGTTAAGAAAACCTTTCCATACTTGAGCTTAATTCCCACTTGATTGCCTTCCTTCCTTGCTGCCCTCAATGCACCTTAATATTCTGCATTATTGGTTTAAGAAAACGAAAGAGAGCGTAAGCAAAAGCTTAGTGAGGAATGCTCATTTAAAACCATTCAATAATGCATTTATAAAAACACTTTATAAATCATACTTCAAAACATCATTTATACATGCTTACAAGCATTCTTAAACAAGCAATACATGCTTCCACACAATACATGTCATATTGGCCACAAGTGATAAATTCCATCTTTTTAAAACAAGATCAACATAAGACTCACACATGGACTTTTAAACACCATTGTGATCTTATAATTCACAAGGACCACACAAGGACTTTTAACCACCTTTGTGTCCTTTTCAAGTTTCACCCCAAGGACTTTTAAACACCTTGGCCCCAAGGACTTTTAAACACCTTGGCCCATGGACTTTTAAACACCATGGCAAGGACCACACAAGGACTTTTAACCACCTTTGTGTCCTTAACAAGAACCATCCAAGGACTTTTAACCACCTTGATGTTCTTAAGTAACAAGGCTCACTCAAGGACTTTTAACCACCTTAGTGACCTTAACAAGAATCACTCATAGACTTTTAACCACCATGAAGTTCTTAGAATCCACAAGGCTCACTCAAGGACTTTTAACCACCTTAGTGACCTTAACCTTTTTCAAAACATCACTTGCCAATATACATCATTTATCATCAAAATTCTACTATTTTAAAGCATTTAACCAAGCCATAAGACGACGATGTAGGTAATGGCAAGGGGAAGAGGTGGAGCAGTCGGCTCGCAATTCATCTCTCCAAGTGGGTTATGCACCAATGGACATATATCTTGCACATGGCCATATTTGCCGTATTCAAAACATATTGTTGGCATAGACTCATATTCAACTAATTGTAAACGGCCATTGATGAGCAGTTTGGAGACAAGAGGCTTTCCAAGATCAAGAGCGACAACCATTCTCGCAAAACGGCCACGACATTCATGTTCTGTTTGATAATCAAGTTTCACAACCAGACCAATACTTTGCCCAATTTCAGTGATAATACTAGGTTTATATAGAAGAACTGGCAATCCGGGCAAATGAATCCAAGCCACTATCCGATTGGGATGCGGTTGCGACGTCGAAAAATCAATGGACCAAGGTTCAACAGTAAGGTAATGTCCAAAAATAGTCCAAGGACTACCAGCGACTGCTTCGAGATAATCAGAATTGGCCTTCAATGTCCATGAGGCGAATAGCCTATTTAGGTTTCCAGAGATCATACAGACGAGTGCGAAGAGTGTTATAACCAATCTTTCGACCAAGCATTTTCACCACTATAATGTGATCCAAACTTTTAGTAGCCAGGTTTTGGATTCTCTCTGAGAAGTCGATCGCGATCACGCCATCGACAGTGGAGCGAACAACATCCCTTCGACTATCTCAAGATCATCCTCATCAAGCAGTTCCTTTTCAACAGGGGCAGACCACGTCTGATTTCCCATGAGAGAATCCTTATACCATAATGAAGCGAGAGTAGATGCAGCTGGGTTCACAATCGGAACATGTATTGGATTGGTTGGAACAGATTGAATCTTGTCCGAGTTTTGGATTCCCTCCATTGCCATTGGAGGTTGATCCTCGTTAACAGCCAGTTGGCCAATGTCGGGTGGTTCATCCTCATCGCAACGAGGCTTCTTCACCGTGCGATCGACAAGAGTTGCAGTGGGTCGCTTTGCGCCAGGGTCGTTAGGGTTTTCCATTACATCAACAAAAAAAATTGTAGACTATATTAATTTTTATGCCAAACAAATCTACTATAAAGACTATATTAATTTTTATAGTAGATTTGTTTGGCATAAAATTTTAATTAGATGACTAAATTATTATTTTCTGAAGAAAAGAGACATCTTTATTACTAAACCAATTATTTAACTGACTTGCGGTATATTTTATCAAAAAATGACTTAACTACAAAATAATTGTCTAAACTATATCTTTTTTTTGCAATAGGTACCTAACATATTTTTTGGTTGAAATAGATGCTTAAAGTTTCATTTTTTGTTTGAATTAGGTGCCTAAAATTTTATTTTTGGTTGAAATAGGTGTCAAAGTAGATGTCTCAGTTAAATGTGTTCAAATTTGAGTACCTGAAGTACCGGGTACCCGGATCGTCGTTTTGTTCAAAGCGTGGCCCGTATCTCGACCCGAATTTTACGTGTACCAAGATATAAAAATATGTATTTTTTAAATATAACAATATTTTATTAGTTTAATATAAAAATATAAAAATATGTATTAATAGTTTAAAATAAAAATATGCATTTATTAAATATAAAAATATAAAAGAATTAAGATTTTTTTAATAATTTAATATAAAAATATGTATATTGAATATAAAAATATTAATTTCAAATATATCGTGGTACCCGGTTACAATCGGTATTTGAAAATTTTTAATTTTGTAATTCAGGTAAAAAATTATTTATGTTCAGATAGTCGAATAAGATATTTTTAAACACTCCTAATTTTAATCAACTTTAAAACAAACCAAAAAAATCGACATCTATTATATATATATATATATATATATATATATATGGGTTATGATCAATTTACACAATGTAAAATTCTTTAAATTTTACACATTTTTAGGATCGATGGACGGGGGAAATGGATGATTGAGATTAACTCCTTACTTTTTTTCCAAGTAATAATCTTCACATATTTTACTGTTAATCTCATCCACCAGTTTCACTCATCCAACGATCCAAAAAAACTTGTAAAATTTAGAGAATTTTACGCTTTGCAACTTATTTTGTAATTAAGCCAAAAAGGGTAAACTACATAAATGACCACCTCACTATTGCAAAAGTTGCGATCTGACCACATTACTTTTTTTCGTCACAGTTAAACCACCAAACTATTTAAATGGTATCAATGTGACCACTAGGCGTTAAAGGTTAACGGAAGGGTGACGTGGCAGTTAAAAAAATAAGGGTATAATTACACATTTAGTCATCGTTACTTATAAACTCTATCAATTTAATCCTAATTTTAATTTAATAAAATAAATTAATTATTTAATTAGGTGTTGAAACATGTCAACACCTTATTGGAGGAATTTAATAATTTATATTTAATTATTACCCCAAAACCTTTCAAAGTTCCAATTTTGCTTTAAATTATAAACCTTGTGAACCGCTTTTTAACTTTATTTTTTCTTTCTTCGTTATATATCAGAAAATCCAACAAAAGAGCGATTCTAAAGAGAAAACCAAGGGAAAGCAAAGGAAAAGCTTCAAAACTCAGATCTCTATTCGTTTTCTCTTCGAAACCCAGATTTCCATTTTGAAAAAATTCAAAGAAAATGGCACAAAAACCATTGATCTATGCGTTTGTGTCTCGTGGAGATGTTATATTAGTAAGGGAAAGCAAACATGCAGGTTGCTTTGTAATGTGTATTTTAAGTTCTCTTGATTTATGAAGGTTGCTTTTCTCATGATAAAGAGCTTGATAGTTTAAACTTATTGTATTATCGATCGAAATTAGTGCTTCAACTTTAATGACAAGGCTGCAGATGCAAGCAAACATGCAGCACGAAAGCCACCTACCAGGGTGTTATGCTACTTGGGACCTCAATTCGGATGCTAATGACACTGTGTGGCCCTCGGATAATGGTAATAGAATTTCGAGGAATAGGCAGTACACTAATGTTACCTTGCCACCGTCTTTAGATTTGAATATGTTTTACAACATGGATTTACTAAAGCAGACAATGCTCAAGCATGAAGCAGAATTATACCCATACGTGGGTTATTTTTAACACAAATGTGTAATTATATCCTTATTTTTTAAACTGCCACGTCACCCATACGTGAATAGAACATATTTTTAAAAGGGTTATTTTTAACACAAATATGTGATTGGTGTAGTGGCTAAGCCATTGCTTCTAAATTACTCATACGTCAACACCTAATTAAATAATCAATTTATTAAATTAAATTAAAATTAGGACTAAATTGATAGAGTTTATAAGTAACGAGGACTAAATATGTAATTATACCCTTATTTTTTAAACTGCCACGTCACCCTTCCGTTAACTTTTAACGTCGGGTGGTCACATTGATACCATTTAAATAGTTTGATGGTTTAATTGTGACGAAAAAAAGTAATGTGGTTAGATCGCAACTTTTACAATAGTAAGATGATCATTTATGTAGTTTACCCAAAAAAAATCAAGAACAACTCGCAAAACGGAAGCAATATATCTTTCGTCCCCAAAATTCTATCTTTAGCCTTTTTTCTTCTTCATCTTTTAATTGTTTAAAATCTCGTCGTTTACACGTTCAGAATCAACCTCAATTCTCAGGTAAAACCCCGTTATCTTTTAGCAACCATTTCCCCTCTGATTGCTCTTATTTATTTATTTTACTTTTAGACTCTATTTTTGATCAGATCTACGTTTGTAGCTGTTGTTTATTATCTTTTTCAATTCATTCTCTCATTTTTGGTTTGATGCGACGAATTATAGTTTAGCTGTTGAATCTAATGTGTTCTTTTTTCTGTCAATTTTTGGAGATTATTTACATGTAAGCTGTTTGAATTTATGGGCGTGATATGAATTTTTTTTTATTCTTTCACGTTATTGAATCTTTCTAATACTGGGTTTCTCTTGATTATCTGTTTATGTTAGTTTCAGATGGGTGATTTGCATTGGGATTGATAAACTTGTAGGTCAACGTTGACATGAGTTGGTTATTTGTCTTTGAATTTGCCTATTTGAAAAGCTGAGCTATGGGGGGCTAAGGATTTATGCAACTGTTTTCCTTTCAGTGTTGTTAGCGATTGTTTTGCCGTTTGATTTTCACTTTTATTGAAGGAATGTTTAGAATCTAGTATTTATTCAAAGTTGAAATACTATTTTTATGTGTGAAAGTAAGTTTGAAAGTATTGTTGTTCATTAAGGTGAAAACTTTTAACTTTTCAAAAATATGTATGTGTTTCTGTATCTAGAGATTTTTGTTCTTTTTGTTTGTATCAGCAAGAAGGTGTAAAACCAACAATCAAGTGGAAATTTATTGTCATCTGAATTATGATTTGATGATTGTAAAATGAAAATATGCCACTTTACCTATTAATTTGGTCTGTTGTTGAGTTCTTGTGCTAGTGCTTTACATTTTGGGTGGGTTGATCCTCAAGATTGGTTCAGTTAGTAAGTCTTTGAAATGTTTTACAATTGTCTTGGAGCCAGGTATCTATTTTGCTGATAATAATGGCGGGTCAGAGGAATAGCTATGGGAAGCGGGCTCATTCTCAGTCTGATTATTCTGGGAATGGATCAAATAAGAGGAGAAATGCAGGTGATGACAGGGAACAGTTTGTTATTGATTTAGATGATACCGTATATCGGTATTTGTGTCCTGTGAGAAAGATAGGAAGCATTATTGGAAGGGCAGGGGATATTGTTAAGCAATTAAGAGCAGACACCAAATCGAAGATTAGAATTGGTGAGACAGTTCCTGGTTCCGAAGAGCGTGTGGTTACTATTTACAGCTCTAGAGATGAGAAAAATCCCCTTGAAGATGGGGACACTTTTGTTTCTCCTGCACAAGATGCTTTATTCCGGGTGCATGACAAAGTTGTTGCTGAAGATTTGCACATTGATGAAGATTCTGAAGGCCACCAAGTTACTGCTCGGCTTCTAGTATCCTCTGATCAGATTGGGTGTATCATAGGAAAGGGTGGACAGATCATTCAGAACATACGTAGTGAAACTGGTGCCCAGATTCGCATTCTTAAGGATGATTTACCTTCTTGTGCCTTCACCTCAGATGAACTTGTACAGGTAATTTGACTATTCAATTTTTGTGGTAGTGCTTTTAGATTGTGCTTATTTATTTCACAATCTCCTCTCGTTTAAAATATATTTCGCGCCATACATTGATATGGGAAAAAGTTGTTCGGAGAAGAGTCTTGGTTTATTAAAAGCATTGGCAAGATATTTTACTTGTGGTTAGGGTCAATGTTTTGGATGCAGACTTTGTGGTCTTTGATTGCTAAAATCAACAAATTCAGCATTTAACTTTTCAGTCTTGAGTTTTTCAATTTATGAATTTTACTCCGAGTTTTTTGCCTCTCTATTTTTTGCATGTGTCAGATATGTTATATTTTTTCTCTCTCCTGACATTTTTACTCTGTATTGTTTGTTACCTGTGACATTGATTGATTTTCTTCTTCTTCTTCTTCTTCTTCTTCTTATGTTTGCAGCTGGTTGGTTTATTTACATTTTTAATTTATTTTTGGCTTTAGATATCCGGGGAAGCTTCTGTTGTGAAAAGGGCTCTGCATCAAATTGCATCTCGCCTTCATGAGAATCCTTCACGGACTCAGCACTTCCTTGCTTCTGCTGTGTCAAATGCATATCCTGCTGGTGGTGCAATGCGTGGTCCAGCTGCTGGTTCCCAGATTGTAGGGTTAACTTCATTGGTGGGTCCATATGGACGATGCAAAGGTGACACTGGAGAATGGCCACGCTCCATGTACTCAGCTCCAAGGGATGAAATGTCATCAAGAGAATTTTCTCTTCGTTTGGTTTGTCCAACTGCTAATATTGGAGGTGTGATTGGCAAAGGTGGTGCCGTAATCAACCAGATCAGGCAGGAATCCGGTGCAGCTATCAAAGTAGATAGCACAAGTACAGATGGAGATGATTGCTTAATTACTATATCAGCTAAAGAGGTCAGCTTTTAACCTTTGCTATGTTTATGTCTTGTGGAAGTATCTGTGATGTGCCTTGTGCTAGATTTGATGGTTTTCCTAATCTTGTGCTGTATTAGTTCTTTGAGGATACATTTTCACCTGCTATTGAAGCAGCTGCGCGGTTGCAACCTAGATGCAGTGAGAAGGTTGAAAGAGACTCTGGAATTATATCATTCACAACTCGTTTACTTGTGCCAACCTCGCGTATTGGCTGCCTTATTGGTAAAGGTGGAACTATTGTAACTGAGATGCGAAGGATTACTAAAGCTAATATCCGTATCTTGTCAAAGGAAAACCTTCCAAAAATAGCATCTGAAGATGATGAGATGGTTCAGGTGTAGTACCATTAGTGTTTATATAAGATTTTCTTAATCATTTATCTGTACTTGTTGGTGTTTTAATTAACAGGAATAGAAAGTAAACATCGTTGGTTTTTATTTATTATCAGATTGCTGGGGACCTTGATGTTGCTAAGGATGCCCTGGTACAAATAACAACGCGGTTAAGAGCAAATATTTTTGATAGGGAAGGTGCTGTTTCTGCATTAGTGCCAGTTTTGCCATATCTTCACATGCCAACTGAAGGAACAGACAATTTGAGTTATGAAAGTAGAGAGGGCAAGAGGCATGGGCGTCTGCATGCTTATTCTGGTGGTTATGGCTCCAGTGATTTAGCTGCTAGCGACAGCTATGGAAGTTATGGTGGTCTCCAGGTATTTCTTTACTTTTTCCGTTTCACAGTACCTTAGGCAGGTGAAGTGTAAAATATAATTTGTTACATTGTTATCCTAGTTATCAATTGAAAATATTTTTAGTGCCTTAGCTTGTTCCTTTCCATATTTATTTCTTATACAGTTTTTTAGTGTTTTAGCTTTCCCATTTTGCTTACATTGTCGCATCTCTCTCTCTCTCTATATGCGTTGATATTGGATAATTATGATTGCTAATATTATTTGTAGATTGGTGGTAGTTCTAGTGCTTATGGAGCTTATGGAGGTTATTCTTCAGGACGTGGTGGTCCTTCTGGGTGAGAATAATTTCTTTCCTTAAAAGAACATTTTTGTTTTTCATATTACTGTCATGAATGTCATTTAATGCACAGGAAAAATGCTTGGTGCTGAGGGAGTGATTGCTCTATTATAAACATTACATTTAAATATTTGAACTACATGGCATAACGTTTTCTTCAAGGGCATGATACCAGTCTAAAATTTGTTCTGTTCCAAGCATGTCTTTGGGTCTTTTAGTTTTGATTAGGTTAGTACATGCACACTCTATTAGGATTCTTCAATATTCATCATTAACTTCTCTTACCAGGTTATCAAGCCATAACCCTGTTTCCCGGCGCTAAAACTATGGTTACTAGAATTCTGTGAATTGGTACGTGCAGATAGATTATAGTTTTCTAAGTATTCTTATGTCTATTTCTATAACTGGCAATTCTCAGATTTGGACCAATACATACTAGTGTATAGCCTATCCAATCCCCCTATTTACAGATCTGATGGTCTTTTTTTCCCCTTTGTTGCCTTTCCGATCCCATTAAGACAGCTGATTTATGAAGCCTGAAGCCTGCCTACTGCCTACTGCCTACTGCCTACTGCCTACTTTGCTGAAGCCTGCCTAAACCTGAAGACCAGATGAACCAGAGTTTGACATACTCATTACTCATGACCCACCCTGATGCAACTACCTAGAAGGACCAAATGTATGTGGAGATCTTATGATTCTCTCTGAAATTTGCCATGACCATGACACCAAAAACACCAAGCTCTGTTATATGTGCTCCCCAAGAACCTAGCTAGCCGGCATGCTTGTTGCAGACTTTTATTTCCTTATTTTGTTGTCATTTATGCTTTCTAGTTTGCATTTGTTTAGGGCTTCTAAACCTTGTACCTTCTTCCTTCCACTGGCAGTTGTACTGAGAGTGCTGAGTTTATTATCTGACATTTGTCTTCTTCGTTTCCTTAATTTTGCCTGTTGTCTCAATTTGTGATTGAATCTTATCCTCAGCTTACCCAGTTTACCCCAATATGTAGTGGTGAAGACATAATCTGGAATACAGGCATTTTCATTCAATTTCATTAGCATCTAAATCAGCTAAATGGTCCTTGAAATGTCCCTTAATCAAGAAATCCTTTGGTATCGACTTAACTCTATCGAGGGATAGATTCTTGAAAACAGATTACTCAAAAACTTGAAGAGTAGTGCCAATTATTTTCCACTTATTCCCAGCCTAAACCAATCACCTGAGAGAATAGACTGCCCTGAATACCATTTCCTTTGAGCATGTAATATAAATTCTGAGTTATAATGTAGAATTTGGTGGTAGTCATGAAATCTTAAACTATGTTTGGTTGGAGTGAAAAAGGAAAGAAAGAGATGGAAAGAACATAGTTTTTTGGTGCATCCCTTTGTCTAGTAAGATTAAAATGGGTGTATTTGCAGCTTGGAAAAGAAAACTTTCTATTTAAATTAATCATTATGTTTCTTTATTTTCCATCCTTTATACCAAACACAAGAAAGGAAAAACAACTTTCTTCCCCCTTTTTACCTCACCATTTTCCATCTCTCTATTTTCTACCCATGCCGAACATGGTGTTAATGATGCATAGAATGGATCTAATATGGCATCTAGTCATCAATATTTATGGTTCCACTCGTCAAGAAACGATATATGCATGACATTGCTTCAGTGGGAAAAAATGCCAGTTTAGGCCACCGACGGATTTCTTAATTAAAGGACATTATAAGCATGTGAAAGGATGTGTATTGTTCTCTTCTACTTTGTGTAGGTTTTTGGATTATCTCCTGAACAAAGACCTCAAATGAAAGGCAAGAGCTTATTCTTTTTTTAATTGTTGCTTGTAACTTGAGAGAATGAAGGAGCTCATTGAGGTGTCTGCAACACGCCAGTAAGTGATTTTCTTAATCTCCCTTATGGTGTTGTGTATATTCTTTTATCAATATGGTTGGACTGCTTAGCTATGGTACTTGGACTCGGATATGTCTCGGGTACTGGTATGTGCCTGACATGGTGAATTTGATTTTTTTTCAAGTTAAGGGTCATAACCCCTACCCATGTTTGGATATGTGTTGAACTTGGGTATTTCAAGAAAAATGAAGAATCAGAGTGACATAGCTACTTATATGAGCAATTGATTTGGTGGGAGGTTCTGAATGTCATTAATGTAAAAATTGGTGTAGTTTTTTTTTATATATATACTTGTGGGAGTAAGTGCTATGTTGGAAAGTTGAATAATTTCAGTATGTTATATCTAAAACCATTTTATTTTTATTCCAAGTTTCGAGGAAGAGGGATTCAAACAGGCTGAGTCCAAGAATGCATACACTTGGCCAAAATGATGAGGTCCATAATATCTTTCTTTTTTTTTGTTGTTGCAGAAGTTTGCATTGTGTTTTAATCTGCTTTGTATACAACAATTTTGGAGTTTAATCTACATTCTTACTGCTGTAATTACCATATTATTCGATATATCGCTTAATACATTGCTGGTTACTAAGATAAACCTAGTCTTGGTCTTGATTGTTTGCCAGGTCTTTGCTTGAGTAATATCGATTTGATCTGATTGTGGAAGTGGTTGGAAATATTTCGGAGGATAAGTAAAATCATTGAACTAATCTATCTGCAGGCACTTCTATAGTTGGATTCAATGCTTTGTTTTAAACATAATAGATAATTGAGTGCAGGTGTTAGGATTTGAATTCGGAGCTGCCGGCACTTCTATAGTTCGTTCGATTCAAAGCTTTTTTTCCCTTCTTCTAAACGTTTGCTATTAGAATAGAGGTGCTAGGAGATAAGAGAACCGACTTGCAGGTGTTGGGATTTTAATCCCGAGTTGCATAATGCAACTTCTTAAAGGATGTACATGAATCGATCGAACTCGACCCGAGTTCCATGTAATATCTTTGCTCCTTGCATGGTCTATTTGAAGGGAAATCACATGGTGGTTAAATTATTCTAACTCAATCATCCTGTTGAACTTTCAGGCAATAGGCAAAAGAACAAAATCCTGGTGAGAAACAACTAATGCAGCAGGCATACTTTGTCCTCTACTGAAACTGAGGTAAACAGGTGTCAGAATTTGCCACAATCATGCACTGTATCACTGCAAAGTTCTTTTAATGTTTTCTTTGTAGTTTGTACAGTTTGCCTCAGAACTTAAAAGCCGAAACAGTAAAACTAGGTCGTGGGGCGAGTCTAACGTGCGACATGTCTAGGGATAAATTTTGTCCAAACTGAAAATTTATATAAGAAACAAACTGAAATGTTATCAAGAATAACATTTTTAGTTCGTTTTTTAGCCGCACTCTAGACATGCCGCACTCCAAACCTTCCCTAGGTCGTGGTCCAAACTTTGGATTTGTTGGGATATCACTTCATAAAAGTGGTTTTAAGATCCATTAGATGTTGGAGTTTTTGACAGAAACCCATGAGCTGTTGGTAATTGATTGGAACAAGGGGAGGTGTATTTAAGATGAATACATGATATATGTAAGAAGATGGGCATGAAGTGATACTGAGGATTTGTTATTGGTCAGGTAAATGAAGTGGATTTGAATCCACCCACCTAACTCAAAACTTGAACACTTAAAAGTTTAGCAGTGATTGTGGAGACCCACTCCATTATGATTTTAGCACCCATGCCATGTCTAGGGTTGGGCACGTGTTGGGTTTTTGGAAGATTCAATCTCGACTCGATAATATGTATCATAAACTCGACTTGATCTCATTTTTAAAAAAACTTAAACCTATCTCGACCCGAAAATTATATACTTAAACTTGAATCTAATTTGATCTATTTAAAAAAATTAAAATTTAGGGACCTACTTGTAAAAAATCTAATTTTAGTGACATAACTGTAATATGTATAAAGATGACGTGTTATTGTAAATATCTCTAAAAATTTATGAAAAAATTATACTATTAGTCTTGAATTGGGTCGGATAAGATACTTTTTTACCTTAAATTCAAACCTTGCATGAAATCACCCTTAATAATTTTCTACAAAAATATTCACCCTGATTAGGCTGGATTAGGTCGGAACTCTACTAAGTTAGATAAAATGTCCATCCCTAATTATATCACACCTTGATTCGTTTTAAAACACAAAAAAGATAAATTTTATGGGATAAATAATGTATTTATTAAATATTTATTTATTTAGTTTTGAATATCAAATGCGAGTTAACATATGAACAAAACAACTGGAAACAACTCCATACAAATGAAAGTATACTAAAAAAGGGAGAAATTTGAAGAATAATTTAAATGAGGGTTAATATTTAAAATGTAAGAGATGTTGAAAAATATTTAGGGATATAGGTCATTTTTTACAGTACATAGGAACCTCACCGCCTGCAGGTGGCAAGGTTCAATTTTTTAAAGGATGCCACCTACAGGTGGCGAGGTCCCGTATACTGTAGAAAATGACTTATATCTCTAAATATTTTCTAACATCTTTTATATTCTAAATATTAATTTTTATTTGGCCTAAAAGTTTAAAAGACCCCTAAGAAAAGTTGACTCTCGACTTGATCCGACCATAAACATCCATATAACACTATTATTTTATGGATTAATATTTGATACACTGCCAGTGTAAAAAAAATTTATACAAACATGCTTATTTTCAAGCCTAAATTTAAAACTTAAAATTTTAACCTTAAAACCCTAAAAATCTAACCCAAGCCTCAAATCCCAAACCCTAACTTATAACCATAATTCTTAAATTCTAAACCATACAACCTAAACCCCTAACCTTTAAACCTTAAAATAAACTCCTAAACCCCTAAATAAACCCACTTGTAGAAACTTTATTTTTCACTACCAGTGTATATGATATTAATCATTATTTTATTTGTGTTTCTCACAATGACTAAAATTACACAAAAAGGACATCTAGTAGTCGGTTACATGGTGTTGTCTTCCATGCCATTACCCTGTTCACAACAAAAGGGTTTCTTTATAAACAAACCACCCTTACCTTACCCATGCCCACCAATCTTCTTCTTCTATGCTTGTTTTCTTCATAAACCCTAACCTTTTTTATGATATTCCCTTTCTCGTTTGGGAATCTTTCTTTTCTCATCTTAAAGTTTTGCATGTGGAAATCAAACAATGGTTTAGCCAAGGATGACTTGCCGACCTACTCTTCTTAATCTTGACTCTTTCGGACGGTCGTCGTCGTATGAATTGTATTCGACATATTTATCGGTTCATAATCAATGTTTATATAAAAAATTTATCGGCAAGTCGTCTTTGGCTATACTGTTGTCTTATTTTCTCATGCTAGATTTTCGATGAAAACATTAAAGAAAATACATTGAGAACTAATGCCAACCATAACTAAAGCGATGTCATTTACCAGTACAACAGAGCAAGGTAAAATTATACTTCACCCTCAGTTTCTTTTAATTCGATTCTATTGGTTTGACATAATAAATTTAATATTTTATAAACGGACAACCAGGGATGGATTTACGTTCTCTAATTTTGAAGAATTTTTTTCTACCTTTGTCCCTTTGTTTAAGTTTCTTTAAAAATTATTTTATTTATGAATTTGCCCTCCACTTTTAAATATTTATAGTTTGCCTCTCAACCCTATACCCTAACTCTGTCCATGCAGACAATATGTAATTTTATGCACAATTGATGAATCATATGACGTAAAACCATTAGAAATAAAGTTAAGTGAAGTTAGTTTTAAAATACTTAACGCTTTATCATCGTTTGATTTACTAGTTATGCATAAAATTTGATATCGTTAATGCATTAAAATTAATCCTTTACCTTCCAATCAATTAAATGGATATATTTCAAATAAGCATCATGTTTAATATTTTTATTTGATAATTATAAAAGAAAAATGACAAAATTAAATCATTTACGTGCATAATAAGAATTGACCATTTTTTTAATTTATAATTCGAGTCTAACTCAGATCTTGAATTCGAAATTATCTTTTTATGAATATATTAATCTGGTTGAAGCAACATAGGTACTATACTCAGAGGCGGAGCCTTTAAGGGAGTAGGAGATCATGCCCCCTCCATCCAAGTATACATTTGCGACTGTATGTTATGTTATCGCTCCGTTAAAGAGTTAATGACAAAATAACATAAACGAGTCAAAAATTATAATTTTAGTTTACAAAAGTTTACTTCAGCTATGCTTTGTAGTATAGGTTTGGACCCTCTGCAGTTATCACCATCAGAACCAGATGTGTATAAGGTAATACAACTGCCGGGACAGCAGCTTTGCATCCGGTGGAAGATGATGGAAGCCGGATAACAAATCGAACTGCACATTGCATGACTAGGGATGCCAAAATTATCCAACTTCGACTTGATCCGACTCGATCAAATTTTTTTCATAACTTTCGGGGATCGGAGTAGGGAGGGACGGGTTTTAAAAAGCATTAAGTCAGAGCGGGGCAGTTTCGGATATAAGATAAAAACTCTCTGCCTCGATTGATATATATTTTTTAATTATATATATATATATATATATTTTATATTTGTGAAAATACCACTATATATAAACATTTTTGGGGTTTTAAGCTACTTTTTTTAGTTTGTGTTTATCGTAATTTTGTGTTAGATATTGTTTGAGTTTTAACATTGCTAAGTCTGACAGTTAATGGTACGAGTTTATTTTTTTTAAATATGTATTTTTCATGTGGGTAATTTAATTGGTTTTATTTTTTTTTATATAGTTTTAAAGTCAATTGAAACTTATATTTTGTGATTGTGATGGTAGTTCGGTCGAATCAAACATTTATCGTCGATGAAAATTAATATTTTTAAAATTTTCGAATTAAATTTTTTTAAGTTGATATATCAAAACGGGGCAAGACGGATAAATTAATATAGGTCGAGTCGACCAAAAATTCTTCCCGCCCCACTCCGTTGCTATGTCTGTGCGTGATCAGAGAAGTTGGATAGCACTTGTTGAACATTGATAGCCGATAGGGAGTTAATATTTAAGGATTATATTTCCATCATCACTCTTATCACATTCTCTTCGACAACTAAGCAATTCTCATGGCCTTTGTTTGTAAACTGCTCACAATAAATTAAATTAATCCATTCTGCAGTTTAATATATATATATATTATTTGTGTTAATAACTTAAAAAATATAAGTAGGTTTGATGGTTAAACCTAAATTTTTAATTTTAAAGGTTTCAAGTTCAAATTCTTGTAAGAGTATTTTTTTTATAAAATTATCATTCATCACAACGACGTCATTTTAAGTTATTTTGACCATCAAAACGGCATCCATGTTAGCGGCCGTTTGACATATCATCATCCTGTTAATGAGTTATTGATGAAGTGACATAAACAAGTCAAAAATTAAATTTTAGTGTAAAATCTGAACCAATTAAAATTTAATGATAAAAATGAGTCAACACCTATAATTTATGGCGCCTAATGTAGTTTACCCTAAAAATGGATTGTATAATAATAAAAAATTCAAAAGATTATTGCACTCAAATCAGTAAATATATTTTGAAAAAACTACCAAAATAGTATTTCACATATTTTCGCGCTACCGTTTTATTATCTCAACTAATTTTTTGGTATAATGCTACCTAACATCATGTTTCGTTTATATTTTAGTACCTTCATCATTTGAAGTTAATGTGAAACCGATATTTTAATTTTCATATAACTAAAGAACCTAATGATTAAATTGAAAATGTCAAAACAAATTTTTAAGTCCTCAAACATCCCCATATGATTTTAAGAATATGCCAAACTTAAAAACTAAGATTTTCAAATATTTTCTAAGTGTTCTTAAAACCGAGACAGTGTTTTTCAAGTCCCTGTTTCGAAATGGCCTAAGGCGTTTCGAAACGATTTCACCACTGCCAACCCCTGTTCCGAAACGAGTATCGAAACGACTTTAGAACATAAGAACCCGTATCGAAACGAATTCAAGTGTTTCGAAACGATTCTTCATTTTGATTTTAAAAATATGACTGTTGCAAAGTTTTTAACTAAATTTTCAGAAACCGTTAGGGTGTTTCGAAACGGGCTCAAGTTGTTTCGAAACGACCCTTGACAGTGACAAAAGTGTTTCGAAACGAGTTCAATCCGTTTCGAAACGGGCTCTTAAATGCACCCCAACGACTCTTTCTATTTTGGTCCGTTTCGAAACAGGTTCTCGCGTTCCGAAACGGGTGGTTGCAGACTGCATTTATGGAGGTGAGATAACGCCACCAACGGCTCTATTCAAGTTCCCAACCACCCAAACGGATAGAATTAATAGAGGAGATATAAATTGAAGTCCTTTGAAGGTTAGCAACAACTATTCAACCCACAAGCATCATCAAAGCAAAAATCAAACCCTTGTGCTATTCAAAGTCAAATTCTTGTACCCAACTCTAGTGTTTTTCAATTGTCATTTTGTATTGTGAGTTTGGGGTGATTGAAATTGTAATTGGGTAGACATTTATCCTTTGAGAGGAATCATTTGAGTTTACCAAAACTTCTCTTTGTAAATTGAGTGGATTAAGCTTTGGGTAGAAAACTTAATCGAATTTGTAAGGTTACCTCCTCATCCAAGAAAAGGGGAAGAATTCAAGTAGTGAATTGGTTGAAAATCCTTAGTGGGAACTAAGGTAGTGGATGTAGAGTTCATTTGGAGAACTTGAACCACTCTAACTACTTGTGTCAATTTTTATTTTTCACTCATTCTTCCCACCAAAATTTTTATTGCCAATTCACCCCCTCTTGGCCATTTGCAATTGTTTGATCAGCTCAACAATTGGTATCAGAGCTACACTCATTAGAAGGATTACAACCCTCTTGAGTCGATTCTAGGAGAGTTTGATCAACAACTAGTCAAGCAATGACATCCACCTCCAACTATGAGTCCCAATCCACCACCAAGCCACCATTCTTCAATGGGGATAACTACCCATATTGGAAGGATAGGATGAGGCTTTTCATCAAGTCTACCGACTACATGGTGTGAGATGTGGTTGAAGAAGGTCCATACATTCCCATGAAGAGAGATGGAGAAAGACTCGTCCCAAAGGTAAAAGCCGAGATGACGGATGATGAAAGAAGAATGATGCAAGTGAATGACAAAGCTCTCCATGTGATATTTTGTGCACTTGGTCCGGATATCTACTCCAATGTGTCTTCAATCGAAAATGCAAAGGAGGTTTGGGACACCCTCGAGACAACATATGAGGGAACTAGTGATGTCAAGGAGACAAAGATTGGGCTACTCAATCTAAGCTATGAAAACTTCAAGATGGATCCCGATGAAAATGTCTCCAAGATATTTGATCGATTCTCGTTCATTGTCAACAGATTGAAGGGGTTCGGCGAGATCATCCCCGAAGACAAACTAGTGAGAAAATTGTTGTACTCTCTTCCGGAGTCTTGGGATGACAAGAGAACGGCTATTATTGAAGCTAGAGATTTGAAAACTCTCAAGCTTGATGCTCTTGTTGGATCTCTACTCACCCATGAGATTATGAGGAAGGGAAGAGAAGAAGAGAAGAAAATAATTGAGAAGAAGGAGGTTGAGAAGAAGAAAGTGGTAATCGCTCTAAAAGCTTCACATCAAGAAAGCGATTCAAGTGAGGATGAAGATGAGGAGATGCCCATGTTGGCCAAACGGTTTACTCGGTTCATGAAGTCAAATCGTGGAAGAAAATTTATTAGAAAGGGAGACTTCAAGAGTAAGAGTAAGGAAGAGGAGAAGGACCAAATCACTTGCTATGAATGCAAGAAGCCGGGTCACATCCGTTCCGAATGTCCTCAATTGAAGAGGAAGAGCTTTGGGAAGAAGAACAAGCTCAAAGCTCAAATAGCAACTTGGAGTGACGATGAGTCATCCGAGGAAGAGGAGGAAGTGGCCAATCTATGTCTCATGGCCATTGATGACGAACCAAAGGTAAATTCTAACTTATCCAATCTTTGTGGAGATTGATGCATACTATTAATCTTGTATTAAATATCAACACTATAAATTTTTTCTTCACTTTCATGTTTTGTTATATTTTCTTAACTGAAAATTTTTAGTTTTAGATAAAGTATCATAACTTACAAAATAAGTTTCGAAACTTGTAGAAAAACTAAAAAAAAATCAACTGAAAATGTTATCAAGAAGTCTAACATTTTCAGTTCAAGGACAAGTTTCAAAACTTACAAAATAAGTATTAAAACTTGTAGAAAAATTAAAAAAAATCAAAACAAGCATTTTTAACTAAAATATACTTGAGAAATCTACAACTAAAAAATATAATAATAAAATAAAATTTACTAATTCATAATTAGACGTCGCATAAAAATCATTTTACACAAGTTCAATAAAAACAAATTAGGATTATATCTTATTTTATTATATTAGGTTTTATGGCAAGGATGTAATTATGAAAATAACATGGCCAAGTACGTCATTTACATCTTATTTTGCAATCAGCTCTTCCAAACTGTTCGATTTTCCAGCAGATTGAAAATTAGCTTATTTTGCATAATCATCTCTTTCAAAAGGTGTTTACCAAACACTAAAAATAGCGAATTTGACTACCAATTAGCTATTTGAGCTCAAATAAACTAAAAACTCTTCAAAAAGTTGTTTATCAAACACCCCATTATTTCCTTTTGTTATTGAGGTGTTCTAGCTGAGTTAAGAATATCTTGGACAAAAGATAATGGTAAAATGATAAAAGATTCCCCCAACGTTTGTATGTTTTGTCATTTAGCCTTCTATTTTTTGGGTTCAAATATGCCCCCAACGTTTGCTTGTTTTGTCTTTTGGCCCCCTATTCTTTCTTTTGGTCTAAATATGCCCCCAACGTTTCATTCGTAGTCCAAATATGCCCACAACATTTCAATTTGGTCCAAATATGCCCCCGTTAGATGGAAATTGTCAGTCAACTGACGTTCAACAGCTGATGCTGACTAGACTTGCCACGTATTAAGATCTGCTGATGCCACATCAAATTTTTTTATAAGCCGTTGACCGTCAAAATTTGGTCCAAATATTCGTATGTATGAATTGAGCAATGGGGCGAAAAAGATTGAAATGACTAAAAAGGATTGGATATACTGATAAGGCTGAAATGGGTCGCAATGACCCTAAAGACTGATATTTTCTTCGGCCATTAATTGCCAATCGACTGACATATGAGATATATCCTCGAGGTTTGAAACGAATGAATAGATGGAAGAATCGAGAAACTCTGAATAATTGAAACATTTTTTAGCATCGTAATGTCTGAAATACCCCTGAATACTAGAATGTCAGAGAATACTTCTAAGACATGGCATTAGAAATCTCAATGAAGACAAGCAAATGTAATGGCTCTAAAAGTTGTAAAATACGACCTGTGTCAGTTGGTCGATTCAGATACTATAATGATAGTGAGAGAATACCTTGTGAATGCACGTGCAATTTATTTGGAGAAAGTACATAGTTAATAGTGAAAGGGATCTGTTCTCCTAAAGCACATTTGATGTTTTGGAATGAGTTCAAGTACAATGTACATGTTTGAATACTTGGAAAATATCGCTCGAATATATGCTTGATTTCTAGTAACAAGTTCAATGGACGATTGGTGAAGGCGAACTAATGTTGTTATGCTCTGTAGTCAGCTTTGAGAAATGAATGGTTGAGGTGTACCTATCCGGTGATATATTAAACACTGTGTTAATGGGTTTCAATTAGTTCAAAGGGATTCAGAAACTTGATGAGCAACTAGAATTCCTAAATTCTATACACCACTGTTTATACCTTGTTGGTTCAAATTACTAAATTACCCTTGAAAGTCAAAATGACTATAATACACTCGTAGGCTATTATGTTTGATTTTGCTTGCGATATATCTGAAATCCCAATGATTCTGATGCATCAACTTCTGATGTTGATTCGATCTGTCTTATCGAACTCCCCTATACGTAGGGATCTCATTCTAAAATCAGTCTAAAATTGTCAAATGTCATCTTTCTAATATCTATCAAGTACCTTTGAGAAATGAATTGGGTCATAAAGCGCGGACCATGTATCTGTAAATACTTTATGTTCTAAACCAAGACCATATGCTTAAAATTTAAAAGTATGACACTGTTATATGAAATAAAAGCAATTCCCTAGTTTCTGACCTTTGATATGAAAAATATATCTTATATATGACATTGAATACGAAATGATAATAAAATAAACTTGGCATCTGTCTTCTGGTATAAAAATAGATCTGATATCTATTTTCTGTAATATTGTCGTCTAAATATAAGCTAAAATCATCTGGGGTATATTATCTGGGATATGAATGAAGATTTGTAGGCTCAACGCTAGTAAGCCCTTCTGGACCTAAGCTCCTACGCCCAATGGGCCTAGGGTAAGCATTTCTGTAAGCTCCTACGCCCGACGGGCCTAGGGTAAGTCTTTCTGGATACTATTCTGGGTTTCTACATATTGACGTATGGTTGGAGGGTAGTTAAGTAAATTAATAAAACTTTATGACTTCTTCTAAAACATACCCTACTAAATTAATGTATCAAAGTTGAACTCTCAGCAAACTTACAATTAACGCTTAATGAACCGTTTTGAACTCCTTGATCCAACTTCTGAAATCTAAATCTCTTTTGAATCTCTGGCTTTAGACTCGTCTCTCAAGGTTCGGGTGATCAAATAAAGAACAACTCTGTTACCTTTTAATATAATGCTTCACTGAACTATCGAATCGTAATTTGAGCTTACCGTTGCTCAGTTCTTCATGACAATGTAAAGCTTCCCATATACCTACTTGTGCTTTTAGCATCTCCTGGTAGTTTGTATTATTGATCTTTCCGAAGCTCATGTTGTTTTTACCATCACAGGTTAAAAGATTGACCATGTTGCAGCTATCAACATCGGTATGATAGTTTCTTTGGCTTTGCTTCCGGAGTACGATACTTGTGTAATTAGGGGCATGTATGTCACATTTTGATTTATATTCGAGTATGAAACTTGCATTAACAACTTTTATCACAATTTTGTTTCATTGTCTGAATATTTTCTAAAATTGTATTTTAATTCAAAATTTGATTTATGATTTTAAATTGTTTAGCAATTTGTTTATTTGAAATTTTAACGTGAGTCGCTCTAGTGACCCTAATGTGGCTTTCATAGGATCCATATTAACGCATATGCGGGTCTAGGGGGTTACAAGATTTTTTAGGTATTTTAATTTTGATTTTTTAAATGTCATTTTTCCAAATGATTTGATACTAAAATAACTTACCGTTCAAAAGCTATTATTGTTGGTCTATCAAAATTGAAGAGATCAATGAAAAAAGCAAAGGAAGACAAAATGGACCGTTTGGATTATTTCTTTTACCTTTTGTGGCTTCTTTAGCATTCTTCGGGCCTTGGGGTTTTTAAAGGGGGTGATTTATAAAATAATTATTTAAACAATAATTGTATCATAGGGTGATTGAATGCGCCACACGTGCGGAGAAATTTTCTCTAAATACTAAGGTTTTCAGGTTCTTCTTCTACTCGATCCCTCAGATCGGAACCGTGCCTCATCAGGTTTTGGACGGGGAGAAAGCATTGTTTACTCGGTGGAGAAGGGTGTCTCCCAATTTTGGCGCGATTTAAGCTACTCGCTTGGGTTTTCCACTATTTTGCAACTCGACCTAAGTCTGTTCCCTTTGTTATTACCCTCCTTGTGTGTTTCTCTTTTGAGGTGGTTTGAGTCTATTGACTACTCGTTTCTTTCACTCGAGTGGGCGTGTTTTTGTTGGATTGCTCTTGTTTACTTTACATAATCCTTTTAAGCTTCTGGTAGCGATTGATTTAAAGGCTCGTTCGTTGGTTATGGCTACGCTAACTTGGAATGTTAGAGGCTTAAGAAAACATGACACGGGTAGGGCCCTAAGATCCCTTATCTCGAAGCACAAACCTTGTATTGTCTTCTTAAGTGAAACAAATAGAAGAAGAAATTCTTTGAAAAGATAAGACACATACTCCATTTCAATTCTAGTTTCTACATTGAGCCTACTGGAATTACAAGTGGTTTAGCTTTGTGGTTGACAAGTGAGGCTAATATCTCCATTCTTGTTGCCCAAAAGCATTTTATTGACTCCTCAATTGCCATCAATGGGAATGAAGAATGGTACTGCACATTTATCTACATGCCACCTTACAAAGAAGAAAAAATGGAAGTTAAAGAGAACTAGCAGGAAACTAAAGGGATGGAGCAAGATTAAATATATCCGAACAAAAGATACGATTGAGACCCTTTGCAAAAAACTCTCAGCCATTCAAGATAGACCATTAACTAATGCTTCTGCTCAATAAGTTAGATCCCTCAAACAACAACTATGGGAAAACGAAGAGAGGTACTAGCATCAACGAACAATGACCAATTGGCTTAATTTTGGAGATAAAAACACACTTTTTTCATGTTACAACAATCCAAAATCATCGCCGCAATACTATATGTAAGATCAGAAGTACTGATGGAACATGGTTAGAAGATGAAAATGTGATTGTTGCCCATTTTGAAGATTGGTTTAAAAGGCTTTATGGAAAAGACGATCGCGTTGATCTCCAAGGTATTTCTGATTGTATCTTAAATGTCATAACTGATGAGATGAATTGTAACCCCCTAGACCCGCCTATGCGTTACGACGGATCCTAAGAAGTCACATTAGGGTCACAAGAGCGACCCACGGTAAAAGTACACATAAAAACATTTCCTCTGAAAAATACATATTAAATTATAACAGTAACTTTTGTTGAAAATGCTCTTTCAAAACTTATTTAAACATATAACAGATATTTCAGAAAGTGCTTTACAGACTCTATCATAAAACAATAATGATATGCATGCCCACTAACTATGTCGGTACCGTACTCCAAAAGCAACGCCGAGAGAACTCCCAACATTGATGTCAAACGTTATACAATGATATATTCCTTTAACCTGCGAGGGTAAAAACAACGTGAGCTTGAAAAAGCTCAGTAATACAAAACTACTAAAAGATGCTATAAGCTTATGCAGATATATGGTAGGCATAACATTTTCATGATGTTCCACGCAGTAACGATCTTCATTTCTTTTTCAATATTTCAGGGTAACGTTATACTTGAGAATAACGGTATTTGTTCTTTATTTAATCATTGAGAATTAGACATGAATTATAGGCTATTAATGTACGGAGGTGGAATTAGAGAGTTCGGTTCATAGTGTGTTCCAACAGTGTAAGTAAAACATGTGCAACAACAATATAATATGCATTTCTAGTTCAAAAACATAAGTTCAAGTAATAATACGGATCGGTTTAATCTTTTGTTTACCCTCCAACCATACTCCAAGAGGCAGTTCCCCAAAACTGCGTCAAAGGCGTTAACCAGTGCCCATTGGGCATAGGTGCCATCCTAAGGGGTTACCTTAGGAACGGTACGGTACGGTACGATAGGTATTATCCTAGTCGAAGCATAGGAACCTGTAACGGTAAAGAAATTACCAGCTGGATCAGGGCTGAACCTGCAGTCACTTCATATTCTATCCCAAGTACCCCAGTAACAATCTATGTAACGGTTCGATTAATCAATACTTGTATTTTTAGTAATACATTATCCATATAGCATGTTGGTCATATCAGGTACATATGCATATATCAAAAATACAGTACGGTCATGTTTAATAATAAAACATGTCATGTTCATGTGAGTTCAAGTATTCTATCATGTGCTCATAATCGGTATTATAACATGTAAATCAGTATGCAAAAATAGTCGTGTAGCACACATGGAACACACTAGGTGGAATAGTTTATTTCCATTGAGATACTTGACATTTACGGAAGGGAACATATTAACTTTTGACAGTTGAACGGATCTTTGAAACAAGGCCCCTATTAAAAGAGGTGTTTGTACTAACGATTCAAACTAGATAGTCAGGAGATGATACATCAAGATCTTGAGAGTTTAGGCATATCATGAGTGATTTAGCCATTTAAGCATACTAGGGGCATTATGGTCATTTTATCATACACGACATTTTGGTCATTTATACCAACATGACGTAAACAGTGACTCAGAAATTCTATTTTGCTCATCTCGTTTCCAACAAGACATTTAGGGATTTCTACGTCAAGATCTTTCATGATATCAAATACATTCAGGGCTATTTTTGATTACTTGGGCCAATGAGAGCATTTTGGTCATTTAACTATCAGGGGTGATTTGTAATTTAGCCCGATAATGATGAAATGACAATTTGCAATATTTAAGATTCCCAGAAGTTTATCTAGCCTCCAAAACCATTCGAACTAATATATTCCAACCTTGCAGTACTAACCAACGCTTTGATGCATCCAACTGTATCGTATATCTGAACGGTTGCTTTCATATTTCACCACAAGATTTTCCACGGAGTAGTCAAACTTATATTCTGTGTGGAGAAACTTCCAACCTTACATTAATATCATGAGTGATTGACGTACGTAAGTCATGCTTCAACCCATAAGGGCATTTTAGTTATTTTTAGCTTTATTGGCATTTCCAAAACTTTATCAGAGGTAATTTACTTATTCCAATCATAGGGGTATTTCGGTCATTTCGACATTCAGGATATCCCTCATTCATGTCAATTGAGCCATGTATATAGTATTTCAATCAATTCAATATTTTGAGTCGCTTGATAGTTTCCCGTAAATTTACATTCGGAGATTTATTTCAAACTCAAGGAAGCTTAACACCTTACAATCTTGAATGTTTAAATCTTGTTACCATAACTTACAAGTAGATTGAGGTTTCCAGATGAATCGAGTTGTTATACCATATCCACTGTAGATTTCTAAATCGCTTCCAATTCCAAGGGTATTTTAGTCATTCTCATACCTCAAGGGCATTTTCATAATCTCATATCAAAATATTTTTCACATTTTATCATTTGACACTAATAGTCGGATTTGGAGATTTATTTGTCTTATTAATTTCTTATTGAACTCCAGATCCTTCTGATTTATTGATCTTCTTATTCGAGCATTGTAATCTTATCTAGAATATCATACTCGTTTCCATATTTGGTTTGACTTGAGCAGAATTAATAGTACTTATCATCATTTTTTTATGCATGCATTAACAAATACCAACATGCTCATAAAGCATACAAGAGGTAGTAGTGTATTACCTTTAATACTTGCTATATCGGTCGACCATTATACTCCGTTCGATCACTCTCGAACCCGAATGCGACGTCCTCTACATCCCGAATACAAGGAACTTCGAATACCTTCAATCGCACAAAAATCCAATTTCAGCCCTTAATCACATTGCCCACAACTAATTATTAAAATACATAAGTAGACTCGAGTTCAAGGTCCAATTTGGAGGCTTTCGGGTTAGAATTTCACGAAACGGGCTTCAAAATCGGACTCAGGACGTCGAAAAACATAAAATAGGACTTTTCTGGAAAAGTTGTCTTTTTGGTTTAAGTCAACGCTGACGTCAGCGGTCAAAGTCAACGCTGACGTCATGCTGACGTCACTGGTTAACCGGGTTGACTCACTGGGTTGACCGGGTTGACTCAGGCGAGTTGACTCACTAGGTTGACTCGGTCAATAGGTCGGGTCGGGTCAACGGGTCAGGTCGGTCAACGGGTCAGGTCGGTTATTGGGCTTGGTTTACCACTGGGCTTGGGCCAGTTTGTAAGGACCAGTTTGAGCAGCTCGGTTCACGGCTAGACCGGGCCTGAGCCGGCCGGTTTGACAGCCACGGCCCAGAACAGCCGGAACATCGCTGGTGACGGCGCGTGACACCCACGCACGTCCAAAAATGGCCGTAAATGGCCCAAAATGCTCCATTCCTCCCGATTTTCACAACCCACACAACTTTTAACTCGAAAACAGATCGGGAATTCACCAAACTTACCGAACTTGTCGTAAATTGGACGAACGAGAGGGATCTCTAGTGAGGCGCAAAACAGCGATGAGCGGCTACGAATCCGGTAGGATTTTGTTCGCCTTGTGACGGAGATTCCAAGGGTGGACCGGGGTATGGCAAACGGACGCCCACGGTGGCAAGAACCGACGAAAAACCGATAGGGTCATTAACCCTAGGTTTGACGAACCATTGAAGCACGATGGCCGGCGATCGGGACGGTACATGCGCAAGTGGGAGCTGTGGCTGTGATCGGTGCAAGGCGGCAGTTAGGTTGACGCTGGCGGTGTTGGCCACGGCCGGGCGGTGAGGTGCGGCGGCCAAGTTGTTGTTTGGGGAGGTGAAGAGTTTTAGAGGAAGCCTCTAGAATCTGATATTATTTTGGATCTAGGATGGGCATTAATTATGGATGGGGTTTGGTTCTATTTTATTTATTTTCGTTATACCCCTTCAAATATAGCTTAACATTAAATCATGGTAGATTGTCAACATGGATAGCCATAGCCCTGATGGATAAGGCTTAGGTTTATGATTCCAAGGGTCAAGGGTTCAAACCCTACAACCCATAATTTTTTATTTTCTTTTCTCCTTTCTTTCTTTCTCCCCTTTTTTTAAACTTTAATCATATTTTAATATGGGTGTTACATGAATACTCTTATATGTAGAGAGGTGCAGTTAGATGAAATCAAGAATGCTGCTTTTAGCATGGGAGCCTTGAAGGTTCTTGGTCCATATGGGTTTTCGAGAGTCTTTTACCACTTGTTTTGGGATATTATAAAGAAAGATCTTGAGGATATGGTGCTGGAATTCTTCAAATATGGTTCTCTAATTAGGGATATTAACGAAACTAACATTTTTCTTATCTCAAAATGAGTAATCCACATGAGGTTAATCATTTTCGCCCAACTAGCTTATGTAACTTCTCCTACAAAGTCATTTCAAAGATCTTAGCCTCTCATCTGAAAATTCTCCTCCCGAATATCATTTCCCCGACGCAGCCAACGATCTTGAATGGGGGAATCATACATGATAATATCTTCATCACCTATGAGGCTTTGTACTCTATCAAGAGGAAGAGGAAGGGTTCGAGGAAGGTTATGGCACTTAAAATTAACCTTGAGAAAGTCTACGATAAAGTGGACTGGGTGTACTTGAGAAGCCTATGTTCAAGATGGGTTTCGACCATTGGTGGATTCATAGAGTTATGAAGTGTGTTTCGTCTCTCTCATTCTCGCTCGTGATCAATGGTGAACGCCGCAATGAGTTCTTACCACAAAGAGGCCTCAGACAAGGAGATCCTCTTTCTCCCTCTTTATTTTTGTTGATTTCAAATATCCTTTCATGGCTTATCGAGAAGGAACAAAGTAACCATAACTTCCCAGGGTTTCGTATTGGAAGGAACTGCCCCACTATTAGCCACTTGATGTTTGTAGACGATTGTATTATTTTTACAAAGGCCTACAAGGATAATTGTGAATGTGTGAAAAAAATCCTGCATGATTTCCAATTGTCTACAAGACAATCTGTGAATGTCTCTAAATCCTCAATTTTTCTCTCTCCCAACATGAGCCAAAATGTCATTCAAGATCTCTCAAATGTCCTCAGTTTTGGCTTAATGGAGAAAGGCAGCAAGTATCTAGGTCTCCTATCCATTTGGGGTCGAAGAAAAAAGGAAGCTCTTAAGTTTATCCTTGAACGCGTTAGAAGAAAATTGAAGGACTGGAAGTTAAATTTTCTGTCTCAGGCTGGCAAGGAAGTCCTCATCAAGGCTATCGCAACAACCATTCCTTCCTATGTCATGAAATGTTTCCTACTGCCTTCCTCGTTCTGTGATGATATTAATTCTATCATATGAAGATTCTGGTGGAGCAGCACAAATGATTCTAATAATGGTATTTAGTGGATTAGCTAGAAAAAACTTTGTAAATCTCGTGATGAAGGTGGGATTGGTTTTCGAGACCTTAGAACTTTCAATAGAGCTCTTGTGGAAAAACAAGCGTGAACACTCCTATAAGATCCTAATTCTTTGGTTGCTCGTATTCCTAAGGGGAAGTACTTCCCCACAGTAGTTTCCTAACAACATCCAAGACTCCAAACCCATCATGGGCATGATCGAGCATTATTGAAGGAGTTGATGTTATCAACAAAGGTTCTCTTTAGAGAGTGGAAAATGGCAAGAGTATTGCTATTTGGCATGATCTTTGGATTCCTAAAATGAAGGACTTCTTGGCCTCCTCCTCTAGAATTGAGACATGTGTTGACTACTTTGTTTCACACTCGATTAATCTAGTGGAACGAGAATGGAACATCGACAATCTGAGTGTCTTTCTCGAAAGAGGAAATTGATAACATCCTCTATATCCCTATTGGAAGCCCTAATGTGAAAGACAAGTTGATATGACATGCTAATCCTAGTGGTGCTTATACAATTAAGTTTGATTACCACTTTCTTTCACTTGCTGATCAGATCTACGACATGCCGTGTTCAAGTGACAACTTGAGATGCGATGACCGACTTTGGCGTTCGATCTGGAAGATTGACATCCCTCCTAAAATAAAGAATTTTCTATGGAAAGCGTGCCACAATACCTTGGCGTCAAAAAGCAATTTACAAGCTCGTTTTAAATCTAGTTCTGCCTAGTGTTGTCGTTGTATAGATTCTTTTGAGAGCATTGAACACATTCTCTTCTGCCCCTTTGCACAAGCAATCTGACTTTGGGTTCAGTTATTTTCCTAATATTGTTGGTTTCCCAGGGTTTTGTAAATGGTGGTTCAAGCTTTCTGTTTTAGCTTCTAAGGATTCCTTTTGTGATGGCTTGAGATTAATTGCTTTTATCTGTTGGCATATCTGGAATTCTAAAAATGATTTTCTTTTTTCAGGTTGCTCCTTCTCTCATGTTGATGTGTAGTTCCATGTTTAGGCATCCTTTTCTGAATTCCTATTTGTTCGTGTATGCCATGACCGATCAAAAGAGTTGCCTCCCACTCCTTCACCTAGATGGAATCCTCCTCCTCTTGGGTTTATCAAAATTAATTGTGATGCTTCCTATGACTCCACCTCTGGGGAAAATTCTGCTACTGCAATCTTTCATGATGAAGAAGGACGAGTTGTTGGTGTTTTAATAAAAGTCTTTCGTGCTCCTTCCGCAGGTTGTGCCGAAGCCAATGTCAGTCTGTTTGGGAGCTCATTCTACTCATGTTACTGGATTGAGACATATAGCTATCGAATCAGATAACGCGAGTCTAATCTCTAGGTTATTCTCTAAATCTCTTTCTTCATGAGATTCGGCAGCCATCGAGAGTGATATTTTTGAATTGTCTTCTTCTTTCACTGTATGTTCTTTCTCCTTTGTGAAGAGAATATGTAATCGAGCGGGTGATTGGGTAGCAAAAGTTGTACGCTCCCATTCGTGCCCCTATGACTAGGTTTCCGTTATCCCCTCTGTTGAAAGTAAATAATTTTCGGTGCATTAATGCACCGCTTGGTGTAGGTGAAAAAATTTCAACCTTGCTGCAGACTTTGGTTGAAATTTTGGTATGGTATAATCATTCATTTGGTCCTTAAGTTTAAGTTATTTGCAAGTTGGTCCTTGAAGCTCAACTATAAATAGCTTAGCCATTTGCCATTCCTATCATCCCGAATCATTCTAACATCCTCCCAATACTAGAGAAATTAGAGAGTTTTCATAGAGTTGTTTTCTCCTTTCTTATCAAGAGAGATTTGTCATTGTTTTCTCCTTGTTAGATTGAGAGAAGTTGTAATTTCTATTTTCTCATAGTGAAATTCTTCTACCTTGTCCGTGGTTTTTACCCTATATTATTTAAGGGTTTTCCACGTAAAATTTGTGTCTCTTTTATCTTCATTAGTATTTTCTCAAATTATCAGTTGCGTTTTTGCTCTATTCGACGACCGTATTCCACAACAATTGGTATCAGAGCCTAATTTGGATGTGTATATCTACTTATCGTATTCTCTATTGGTTGCCACTAAAAAGTGGATCCTCTATCATAAGAAAGTAAGTTAGATATTACTCATTCATTAAAGGTGGTGGGCACTATTCACGTCAAAAAGGTGAAATAGTGGGAGCTATCTAAAATAGAAGCTATGGCAACGAAATTTGATATTGAAAAGTTCAATGGGAGAAATTTCTCACTGTGGAAATTGAAGATAAAGGCCATCCTAAGAAAAAATGGATGTCTAGCGTCTATCAGCGAAAGGCCGACAAATTTTACGGATAACAAGAAATGGAATGAGATGGACGAGAATGCTATTGCAGACCTTCATTTAGCATTAGCAGATGAAGTACTATCAAGCATCGAGGAGAAGAAGACAACCAAGGAGATTTGGGATCACCTTACAAAATTATACGAGGCCAAATCGTTGCACAATAAAATTTTCCTTAAGAGGAAATTGTACACTCTTTGGAGGTCAGAATCTACTTCAGTGACAGAGCACTTAAACACGTTGAATACTTTATTTTCTCAGCTTACATCCCTAAGCTATAAAATAGAGTCACAAGAACGTGTTGAACTTCTGCTTCAAAGTCTATCTGATTCGTATGATCAACTCATCATCAACTTGACAAACAACAACCTTACCAATGATCTAGTCTTCGATGACGTTGCAGCTGCTGTTCTGGAAGAAGAAAATCGGCGCAAGAACAAGGAAGATAGACAAGGAAATATGCAACAAGCAGAGGCCTTAACGGTGATGAGAGGAAGATCATCAGAACGTGGCCAAAGTAGCAGTCACAATCATGGTAGATCAAAGTCAATGAGTAAGAAGAATTTAAAGTGCTACAACTGTGGAAAGAATGGTCACATGAAGAAGGATTGTTGGGGTTTACTTAAAACTCCAATCCTCAAGGAAATATGGCAAACACTTTAGATGATGGAGATGCTCTCTGTTGTGAAGCATCAACAGCCATGGAAGGTAGAAAAAGATTTGCAGACATATGGCTTATTGACTCGGAAGCCACATATCACATGACCTCAAGAAGAGAATGGTTCTATAATTATGAACCTATCTCAGGAGGATCTGTGTACAGCTGCAATGATCATGCCTTGGAGAATGTTGGCCTTGGAACCATCAAATTGAAGATGTATGACGGGACAATCAAAGTTATTCGAGATGTGCGACACGTTAAAGGCTTGAAGAAAAACTTATTATCCTACGGATTGTTGGATAATAACGTAAGCAAGATTGAAACACAGAAAGGAATCATAAAGGTGTTCTATGGAGCGCTTGTGGTGATGAAAGGTGAAAAGATAGCGGCAAATTTGTACATGTTGAAGGGAGAGACCTTGCTAGAAGCAGAAGCCTTTGATGCCTCATGTAGTTCAGATTCTACCATGTTATGGCATCAGAAACTTGGACACATGTCAGAACAGGGAATGAAAGTCCTTGTGGAGCAAAAGCTACTTTCGGGTTTAACAAAGGTATCACTTCCTTTGTGTGAACATTGTATTACAAGTAAGCAGCATCAATTAAAATTCAACATATCAAATTCTAGAGGCAAGGTTGTTCTAGAATTGGTTCATTCTGATGTATGGAAAGCACCGGTTACATCCCTAGGCGGAGCAAAGTATTTTGTCTCGTTCATTGATGACTACTCTAGGAGATGTTGGGTGTATCCTATCAAGAGGAAGGCAGATGTGTTTTCAACCTTCAAAGTTTTCAAAGCGCGGGTGGAACTTGATTCTGGAAATAAAATCAAGTGTTTCAGATCAGATAATGGAGGTGAATATACAAGTGATGAATTTGACGACTTTTGCAGAAAAGAAGGCATCAATAGACAGTTCACAATAATATACACTCCTCAACAAAATGGAGTGGCAGAGCGGATGAACAGAACTCTGTTAGAAAGAACACGAGCAATGTTGAGAGCTGCATGACTAGAGAAAGCTTTCTGGGCAGAAGCAGTCAATACTGCATGTTATTTGGTGAATCGGGCTCCATGAACTGCAATTGAGTTGAAGACACCGATGGAGATGTGGACTGGTAAACCAGTTGATTATTCAAACCTCCATATATTTGGAAGTATTGTGTACGTGATGTACAATGCCCAAGAAATTTCAAAGTTGGATCCAAAATCCAGAAAATGTAAATTCTTGGGGTATGCTGATGGAGTAAAGGGGTATCGCTTGTGAGATCCCACTGCCCGCAAAGTGATTATCAGCAGGGATGTTATTTTTGTAGAAGATAAGCTGCAAAGAAAATAAGAAGATGATAACACTGATAAAGAAAAGCCAGAGACTACACAGATACATGTTGAAAATGAGTTTGAACATAGAGATTGTTTTGAAGCAGAACCAGAGCTCGAGGAACCAGAACTAGAGAATTATAAAGCTCCAACAACTCGTTAATCAGATTGTGTGAGAAGACGCCCCAATTGGCACTCAGATTATGTTATAGAAGGTAATGTTGCATACTGCCTTTTAACGGAGGACGGTGAGCCATCATCATTCGAGGAGGCAATGAACAACTCAGATGCTTCACAGTGGATGGCGACAATGCAAGAAGAAATCGAAGCCCTTCATAAAAATAATACATGGGAACTTATGCCACTACCACAAGGAAGGAAGCCAATTGGTAACAAATGGGTCTTTAAAATCAAGAGAAATGGTGACGATCAAGTGGAGAGGTATCGTGCAAGACTGGTGGTCAAAGGATATGCTCAGAAAGAAGGTATTGATTTCAATGAAATCTTTTCTCCAATGGTTCGACTAACAACGGTTCGAGTTGTCCTGGCAATGTGTGCTACATTGAATTTACATCTAGAGCAGCTAGATGTTAAAACAACTTTTCTTCATGGAGATCTTGAAGAAGAGATTTACATGCTCCAGCCTGAAGGTTTTGAAGAAAAAGAAAAGAAGAACTTGGTTTGTAGGTTGAACAAATCTCTTTACGGTTTAAAGCAGGCGCCGAGGTGTTGGTACAAGAGATTTGACTCCTTCATCATGAGCCTTGGATACAACAGACTTAGTGCAGACCCTTGTGCTTACTTCAAGAGGTTTGGTGAAAACGATTTTGTTATATTGCTGTTGTATGTAGATGACATGTTGGTTGCAGGCCCCAACAAAGATCATATTGAAGAATTAAAGGCACGATTGGCTAGGGAATTTTAAATGAAGGACTTGGGACCAACAAACAAGATTCTAGGGATGCAAATTCACCGAGATAGAAGTAGTAGGAAGATTTGGCTTTCACAAAGAATTACTTGAAAAAGATCTTGTCACGATTCAACATGCAAGATTGTAAGCCAATTTCTACCCCTCTTCCTATTAACTTTAAATCATCCTCTAGTATGAGTCCTAGCAGTGAAGAAGAGATGAGAGAGATGTCTCGAGTACCGTATGCATCGGCAGTGGGAAGTTTAATGTTCGCTATGATTTGTACAAGACCATACATTGCACAAGCAGTGGGAGTGGTTAGTCGGTACATGGCGAATCCATGCAGAGAGCATTGGAATGCTGTGAAAAGGATCCTGAGATACATCAAAGGGACCTTAAATGTTGCATTATGTTACGGGGGATCAGACTTTCTTATCAGCGGGTATGTCGATTCTGACTATGCAAGAGATTTGGATAAAAGAAAATCTACAACAGGGTATGTGTTTACAGTTGCTGGTGGAGCTGTAAGCTGGGTTTCAAAACTGCAATCGGTTGTGGCTACGTCAACAACGAAGGCAAAATATGTAGCAGCTACACAAGCAGTAAAGAAGCAATATGGTTGAAAATGTTATTGGAGGAGATCGGGCACAAACAAGAGAATGTCTCTTTGTTTTGTGACAGTCAGAGTGCCTTGCATCTTGCAAGGAATCCTTCTTTTCACTCAAGAACAAAACACATACGAGTCCAATACCACTTCATTCGTGAGAAAGTGGAAGAAGGGACGATAGATATGCAGAAGATCCATACTGATGACAACATAACAGATTTCATGACAAAAGCAATCAACACTGATAAGTTTACTTGGTGTCGATCCTCTTGTGGCTTGTTAGAGACGTAAGCAACATGAATGATACAAGGTTGAAAGAATGGAGTGAAGATATGATTGTTCCAATCAAATCTTCAAGTGGGAGATTGTTGAAAGTCAATAATTATCGGTGCATTAATGCACCGCTTGGTGTAGGTGAAAAAATTTCAACCTTGCTGCAGACTTTGGTTGAAATTTTGGTATGGTATAATCATTCATTTGGTCCTTAAGTTTAAGTTATTTGCAAGTTGGTCCTTGAAGCTCAACTATAAATAGCTTAGCCATTTTCCATTCCTATCATCCCAAACCATTCTAACATCCTCCCATTACTAGAGAAATTAGAGAGTTTTCATAGAGTTGTTTTATCCTTTCTTATCAAGAGAGATTTGTCATTGTTTTCTCCTTGTTAAATTGAGAGAAGTTGTAATTTCTATTTTCTCATAGTGAAATTCTTCTACCTTGTCCGTGGTTTTTCCCTATATTATTTAGGGGGTTTCCACGTAAAATTTGTGTCTCTTTTATCTTCATTATTATTTTTTCGAATTATCAGTTGCGTTTTTGCTCTATTCGACGACCGTATTTCGCAACAATCCCCTCTAAGCTCATGCCTTTACTGTAATTTTTCTTCTTTAATGAATCTTTTCATGTAAAAATAAAAATAAAAGGGGTTATTGTAATATCTTGGGTAATGGTTGATTAGGGTTAGTAAAATGGTGAAATTTTTTGGTTTTATGTTTTATTTTGACAATAAGGATTTCATGTTCTATGAAGGTATTTTGACTGTAAAATGGTAGAAATATCTAGTTTATAAAGGTAAAATGAAAGGTGTTTGTTGTCAAGTTTGAACCTTTATGAAATTTTCTATTGTAGCTAATGTTTGACTATTGTTAAGCTTGCATCCGTTACTTATGTAATTTGCTATTGAGATATAACAAATTAACAACATTGTTTAAAATGACAATTTAAGTGAAACAATTTTGAACCTAACAAGTAGTTCCAGTGGAAAAGCGAATATCTTAAGAAATTCAGGTTTAATCGATTTGTCAAGGTGTATGTGCAATGCCAAAGCTTAAGAATATTTATGAACATATATTATCTTGTAATCATCTTTAGAAGGTGTATGTGCAATGTCAAAGCTTAAGAATATTTATGAAAATATATTATCTTGTGAATCATTAGAGTATTAAAAAAAAGATAATTTAAAACATAAAAATAACAATTTTATTGGGACATAAAAAATAATATTTATTTTTTTAAATAAGAGTAACATTTCAAAAATTCAATAAGGCCTAACATTCTTAGAGTATGTTCAGATAAGATTTAACATTTTTCAACATGTCGAAATGAAGATCATTATTATGTTAAAAAAATGAGGATCATTGTTTGAAAATATTTTTAAAAGGTTAATATTTTATTTGGAAAATTTTGAAACTGTTAGACCCTCATATGAGTAGTTGTGTTAGGCTCTTATTCAATATTTTTGAAAGGTTAAGCTTTTATTTGACATTATTTCTTCAAAAAGTTTGGACTTGATATTTATATAGACTTGTTCAAAGATCAAACAACATGCTAAAACTGAATTAGCTTTGAACAAAACAACTAAAAACAAGTCCATGCAAATTAAAGAACACTAAAAAAGTTGACTTTGACCAGGACGGAGTTAGGATTTTCATATAGTGGGTAGAGATGTACATTTTTAGATACCATATCAGTAAAATATCGACCCATATCTGATCTGAAAAAAATTAAATATCCAGATATCCAAATATTTAGATTGGATATCCGATTATCCAAATATAAAATTTAGTTTAAGTGTTTTTCGAACTTGGTGATCGTATCTGAGAAAATTTCCATTTTTTTAAAATAACAAGTTTAGTTTCTCCTATTACATGGGAGGAGATTAAGAAGGTTGTGTTTGGTATGAATGGGAACAAGGCCCTTGGCCCAGATGGGTATTCAACAAAGTTTTTTCAAATTAGTTGGAGGATAGTAGAGAAGGACTTCATAAAGGCATTGCAATATTTCTTTGTGTCGTGCTCTCTGCTCGCTTCATTCAATTCTACAATCCTTACTTTGGTTCCTAAAGTTGAGGTCCCTACATGTGCAGGTGATTTTCGTCCTATTGCTTGTTGTAGCGTGATATATAAATGCATTGCAAAGATTATAGTGAATAGACTTAAAACTGGTTTGACTGATATTATATTGCCGAGCCAAAGTGTATTTCTAGAAGGTCGAAATATTGTTGATAATGTTATTTTGGCTCAAGAAATTGTGAATGGTTATGGCAGGAGACACTTATCCCCTTGTTGTGCTTTAAAGATTGATCTTAGGAAGGCTTTTGACTCTTTAAATTGAGAGTTTATTCTTCAAATCCTTGAGGTGTTGGGTTTTCTTAGCTTGTTTAGGAAGCGGATTGAAGTTTGCATTACTCAACCTCGATTTTCAATTAGCTTAAATGGTGGGTTGGTGGGCTATTTTAAGGGTGCAAAAAGAGTTAGGCAGGGTGACCCCTTGTCCCTCTATTTGTTTATTTTGAGATTGAATGTCCTTTCGGTATTATTGAATAAAGTTGCTTCTCATGGGGTGTTTAAATATCATTCTAGGTGTAAAATAATAGGTCTAACTCATATTTGTTTTGCGGATGATTTGTTTTTTTTCACTAGAGGGAATGCTTACTCTGTAGTAGGAATACATAAACTCATGGATGTCTTTTATAGAATGTTTGGATTGTATATTAATACATGTAAAAGTGAGCTTTATTGTGCTGAAATGGCAGATGCATAGATGCATAATCTTGCCCTTGTTTCTGGATTTAGTCTTTTTACACTGTCGATTAGATATCTGGGGTGTCCCTTGTTACTAAGAACTTAACCAGATTGTGAGTTGTTGATCGGAAAGGTCACTAGAAGAATGGCTAGTTGGTCTTCGAGATGTCTTTCTTTTGCTAGTAGGCTCCAACTGATTCAATCTGTGATTTTCAATATTCAAAATTTTTGGTGCAAAATTTTTCTTCTGCCATCTAAAGTTATCCGTGAGATTACTTCTATGTGCAATTTCTTTCTGTGGAAAGGTCCAGTTGGATCTGCAAAAGGGGCTAGGGTCAGTTGGGAATGTGTTTTTCATCCCAATGATGAGGGTGGTCTTGGGGATTAAAAATATTCTTACATGGAACAAAGCCCGCCTTTTGAAGTGTATATGGCTTCTCATTACTCAAGCGAGGTCCTTTTGGGTAGCTTGGGTGAATAGTTTTCTGTTGAAGGGTGTCTCAGTTTAGGATGTTCCAATCAAGAGTAATCATAGTTGGGCTTGGAAGAAGATTCTCAAGTTGAGACAATTGTAGTTTCATGTTGGGGGGTGTTGCCGGGTGGTTTTAAGGCCATGAGAGTTTGGGAGAAAATACGGTCTAAGTTGCCAATGGCATAAGTCAAAATCATTTGGAGGAGTCCTTGTGTTCCTCGATTTTCTTTTATCTCGTGGCTGGTTGTGCGAGATCGTCTATCCACGAAACAAAAGATGCTTGTGAGGGGGTGTTCTTTAGATCCTGGTTGCGTCCTATGTGATACGGGGAGCGAAACACGGGATCATCTTTTTGCTGAGTGCTCATATTTTTTCCAGGTTTGGTTACTGGTTGTGCAGCATTGTGAGCTTAATGTTTCGTTAGGCAGGTGGTCAGATTTGATAAATTGGATACACCAGCATGGTAAGAAAAAAGCTCTTAATGCTTCGTTTGATCACCCCATGCCATTACACAAAAAGGGTTTCTTTATAAAACAAACCACCCTTACCCATACCCATTCATCAATGCCCACCAATCCTCTTCTTCTTCTTCTATGCTTGTTTTCCTCAGAAACCCTATTTTTTTTCTTTCATAATTATCTTACAGATATTCCCTTTCTCCTTTGAGAAGCTTTTTTTTTCATCTTAAAGTCTTGCATGTGGAAATCAGACAATGATTCAGCCAAGGATGACTTGCCGATTCATTCTTATTAGCATCGTTTTTTCCGTACGATCACCGTCGTATGAACCGTATTCAGTGTATTTATCAGTTTATAATCGATGTCTATGTAAAAAACTTATCAGCAAGTCATCTTTGGCTATACCACCGTCTCATTTATGATGAAAACATCAAAGAAACTACACTAAGAACTAATGCCAACCGGAACTAAAGCGATATCATTTACCGGTACAACAAAGGTTTGATTGACGAGGTAAAATTATATTTTACCCTGAATTTCTTTTAATTCGATTTTATTGGTTTGGTAGAATAAATTTTATATTTGATGTATGGATAATATATTATTACATGCACTATCGATTTAAATCATATGATGTCAGAACTCGTGGAGTGGTCCTACCTTATTAAAGGACTTAGAAAATTGAATAGATACTATCTTGTAATCACATCAGCATATTCAAAAAATAAATCATATGATGTCAGAACTCGTGGAGTGGTCCTACCTTATTAAAGGACTTAGAAAATTGAATAGATACTACATTGTAATCACATAAGCATATTCAAAAAATAAATCATATGATGTCAAACTATTAAAAATAATGTTAATATTCCATTGAGTTGAATTAAATATATTTGTTTAAGTTTATATTTAAATCTAAATGAAATTATTTATAATAGTATAATATTGATTGATTCTAGCCCTATTTGATAAAAAAAAAATTTGACCTAAAATTAGAAGTTTGACCAGTCAAATTTGTTAACTAAATGTTTGGTAAATAATGGATTGTAATAGCGGATTGAGATGAAATTTTTGATTTTAAAAAAATTTCTTTTTAGGAGCTTTTTGAGTTAGAGGTTTGAATAAAAGACTTGTAAAGACTATTTTGTCATTGATAATTATAAAAAAATTCTCTAAAGAACATAAATTTTATTAACTAATAAAAATTAAAAAAAAATTATAAATAAGAAATTAATAAATACATATAAATTTAATAATTAATAAAATTATATTCAAAATATTATTTCATAGATAAAAAAATAATATATACATCTAAATTTAATAATTACTAAAATTACATTAAAAAGATAATTTTACAAATAAAAATTAATACGTACATCCTCATATATGTTCATTAATGATATTAAAATAATTAAAATTTATAATCTAATTAATATTAATATATACAAAAGGTTAATAACTAATAAATTATTCAAACAAGTATCAAATGTAATCATGTCCTTATATGCCATTTTGCTTGTTCAAATAATCAAACAACTATAAGCTATCAATTAATTTTACCAAACACTTTTATACAATCAACTAACGTAATCCGCTAGTCAAATCAGCTAATGCTATCAGCTATCTACTATTAGCTAATGTAATCCGCTATCAGCTATCCGTTAATTGCCAAACAAAGCCTTTAATTTAAATGGTTCTTTCTATTTATATACTATGCATGCATATTTTTATACTTATTTTTAAATGTGTAAGTAAACTTTGTAATGTCATTTAATAAATCAAATAGAGGTTTGGGAACTTTTTTTGTAATTAAGTGATAAGTGCCCAAAAGTACTATATTTTTACCCATTTTACATGGCAATTATGGCTTAACCTACACCCATTCGAGTGGCATTATGTTCTTATATGCATTATTTACATTGCCTTTACTTTTGATCCTAATATTTGATTTATTTGATGAAAAGGTACTGTTTTAATGCATGTTTGGTATTTGCGCAGATTTACCCACTACCGGAACAGGTGATAGCGAGCGGGCAATGAAGAAAAGAAAAGATGGTGCAGAACGAGCTCGAGACAGATCCGGATCAAGCCAAGCCAAAGATGTCAGCTTCTACTGGAAGAAGCTGAATTATAAAGAGGAAGCCTTACGGAGTAGATCCAGTGACAGACCCATGCCGAGGCAATAGATATTCCCTGCCAAGGTTGTGCACAGACCAACCTGCCGGAGGAAAAAGCATGCAAAGTGATAGTCGATTTGAAGAGCATAAAACGCTGGATTTTTTTACACACTTTGCATGGCAATCGGAGCACTAAAAGATGAAGAAAGCATGAGAGGAAGGTTAAAGATGGAATTTGGCCAAAGTGGATAAATACATTAAAATTAAAGAGATTCACCACTTTAATAAAGACAAGTCCAAGTCCAACTTAACTTCCTATCCAAGAAAGACTTTGCCCTACTCCTCTTCCTATTTAAGCAAGGCTTGACGCACACATCAAGGGCACTAAGGAGTCGAGAGCTTGAGATTAGGGTTTAATCGTGTGTTTTTCATGTCTATTATATTCTAAACTTTCTTAGGGTTATGATTATTTTGCTTAGTAGTTGTGAGAAAATAATTGAACTTTGTTTAAGTTTTTAATGCAATTTAGTTCAAGGTTTGCTCATTCTTGGCATTGAATTCATTCTTGCAATCTTATCGAGAGAGAGTATTGTGAGGTTATCTATTTGTCTGGCATTGAGAGAGTTAGACTCACGAAAAGAATAAGCATGGTTTTCATCCTGAACGGTGGAAGCTAACTCGGTTTAGAGATAAGTTAGAGTTTTAATGGCTAAAAGAAGCGTGAGATTGGTTGGTGTTTATCTTTGGTTTACGCCGAGAGGTATTATTAAGGCACATTCATCAGCACGGTCCGAACTTAGAGATAAGGAAGAGCTATCGAAGGACGCTTTGTTTAACCTTGACATCACTGCCAACCAGCAAGAGATTGCCGAGGTAGCACATCTTATTGCCGCGGTAGAAACGAAGGACACTGCAGAGGCAGTTTGGTGATCATTGCATTTAAAGACCGAGACAAGTCAATTGGATTCCATACTACGACGCAATCTAATCCGGCCCATTCTATCATCTTGATTTCTCAATCTTTACTTACTTGCTTTAGTTTAGTTAAAATCCAAAACCCCTTTTACTTGTGTGTTTACTTTTTCTTTTTCTTTTTCAATGCAAGAAGATAATTGAATGAGGGCACCCCAATCCCAGTGAAGACAATGCTCTGATACTTATCACTCTATTACTTGAGACATGTACACTTGCACTAATTGCGGAGTACCTTTTACACGCAACAAGTTTTTGACGTCGTTGTCGGGGATTGGCAATAGCGACTTTCAATTTTATTTTCTTGTATTTTTATTTATCTGTTTTTCGATCACTAATAAACTTTGGTTTTGAATTGGTGTATGACCAGGGCAAACTCAAAGTATCCACTCCACGACCTTGATCAAGAAATCAATCGAATTTTTCGGAAGAGACTCAGGCAAAAGATGGCACATCAAGTTGGCGCCAACAATGCCAACAACAACCGGAATGCCAATGGGCAGCAACTTGCCGACGGGCAGCAGAATGTCCCTGTAGAAGATGGAGAAAATCCGCAAATTCAATTCGTGCCAATACGAAACCTAACTGCCCAAAACTCTGATACTTATCACTTTATTACTTGAAGGAGGGAATCCCAATCCCCGTTGAGACGATACTCTGATACTTATCACTTTATTACTTGAGACATGTACACTTGCACTAATTGCGGAGCACCTTTTACACGCAACATTAAGCATCTGAGGAAAAAGTATTGATGAGAGTATAAAAGTTAAATAATTGATGGGAATAATGAATTTGCAAAATGTTGTAGTTAGATGATCAAATTGAAAAAACACAAAATTGAGGATCTAAATTGAAAAAAGAGAAAATTGTTATAAAAAAGAGTTAAGTTACATCTGTATTCTAAAATGGTTTAGAAGTATTTGGTTCAAATTTGGTTAAAAATAAACTTAAAACGAACGAGAAAGTAAAAAAAACAAGAAAGTCATGCAAATTTGAGGTACTAAATTGAAAAGGTAAAAAATTGTTGTAAAAAAGATAAAGGGTAAAGTACATAGACGATCACTGAACTTTGGTAAAAAAACAAAATGGTAACCGAACTTTCAAAAATCACGAAATAACAATTAAACTTTATATTTTAAAACAAAACGGTAACTAGGACGTTAAACTCCGTTAACCTCTAACGAAAATCTGACTGGGTATGCCACGTCCCCACCCATATCTAAAAAAAATTCCATGACATATTTAAAAATAATAAAATATCATTCTTAATCACTTAACTAAAAAAATTAAAACCCCCAAATAACTAGGGTTAGTCCCATTCTACAATGCCTCTGCCAAACCATCCATTAAAGCTAAATGATCAGCCACATATTCCTCCACATATAAGTCAAGCTTTTTCTGTACTTGAATAACAGGGCTATTGATTGATCTCTCCATGACCACCCCAATTTCAGAAAACCCAGAATCGGAGTCAACTAAAGAGATGCCCTTAAAGAACTTCACTGAAAATTTTTCAAGCTCTTTCTCCATTTTTGAAGTTAAAAAATTCTTGAAGTTGGTTCTTTGAAAGTGGCAAGTTTTTTATTATTTTGGTTAGAATTTGGAGCTTTGAATTGATCTGTTGATGGATATTTTTTTAGATTCTAATTTGAAATAAAAAATTGCAAAATTAATTTTTCTTCTTCTTATTCAGTTGTATTTTGGTGATGAAGTTTGGGTTCTTGGTCAATTTCCTTAAGGGTTCTTTGCATTTTGTTGTAAAAAAATGAGCTAGAAATATCATTTTTTGTCCTTTCCCCATTTACATGCAAATTGAGATGCATTTTTTTAATCCTAAATGGTTTGGCTTAGATTTGGATATCGGTAATTACTTGAAGTGTAAATAGTAGCGGAGGCGATTTCGGTTATTTAGAGGAGTTGGGCCTTGAAAAATAGAGGATCAAGAAGTTTTACTTGATGATATATTTGTATCCTTAGTAAGGGGAGTTACAACAGAGAAGACGATGATGATTTTCAGAGCTGTTGTGAAGATGACGAGGTTTGGGGTTTTTAATTTTTTTAGTTAAGTGATTAAGAATTATATTTTATTATTTTTAAATATGACGTGGATTTTTTTAGATATGGGTGGGGGACGTGGCATACTCAACCAGATTTTCGTCAGGGGTTAACGAAGTTTAACGCCTCGGTTACCGTTTTGTTTCAAAATATAAAATTTAATTGTCATCGTGATTTTTGAAAGTTTAGTTACCATTTTATGTTTTTTTACCAAAGTTTAGTGACTGTCTGTGTACTTTACCCAAAGATAAATTGAAGTTATATAAACATTTTAAAGTGGTTGAGGAACAAGAAGTACTAATTTGTTCAAAATAGACAGTAAAATAAAGGAGGAATGGAAGAAATAAATAAATTAGGAATCAAATCACAAACAATTAAATCATTTAGCTATTGAACAAAACGAAGTCGTTTTAATTTTTGATTTTTCAATTATTCAAACTTTACAAATTCAAACTCGACTCAAACTAAAAATCAGAACTAAAAAATTAAGTTGATATGAATAAGTCAAAAAATTTAAAAGTTAATTTTTTAAATCAAATCAAAATTTTCTCACCCAATATTCTCCCGTATGCCACTCTCCTGGCCCACTCTCAAAACAATGACACGTGTCCTTTCATTTTCTTTTCAATTTTTTTTATGAAAACTAAAGTGATTACAATTAATATCTGTTTTAAATATACTCTCAACCATTTGACAATGAACGCTCAATCGCCCTGCTGCAGCTGTTGGTATTTAATATATTGATTATTTAGATCAAATATTATAAAAGCTCGTTATAGGACGATCCTCCTAACCTAATTCGCTCTATTTACAATATTATGATTTTAAAAAATTAATTATTTTTTAATTCCATATTAACTGCAAAAATAAAAATCAGTGTGAAAAATTATTCATAAATAATATTAAAAATATTAAATTTATTCATCAAGTTTTATTTTAATTATTATAGATTATCTTAAATTTTAGAGTATTTCGACTCGTCTCACTAAAATCAATTTATACTTGTGTATATCGTTTCCTATCAATTGATATAAGATTTTTTTGATAAAAAAGAAGAATCACTAACATATGCCTCATTAAAAAATTTCTCTAAGCCTAAGTGGAGGAAAAAGAGTGCATATGCTAGTAAGTACAAGAGATCAAAATAAACATAAACAAAACAAGAAACAATCCAAGAGACAATCAAACATCTTGAGCCATAAACACCATGGCCATCAACCAATTCCATCCGCGCCAACCCTGAACTCTAGTCTTGATCACCTTAGAAGTGCTAATCGCGCCATGCCCTTGATCATTATGCAATACATTCCGAACCGACTCAGGGGGAGAGTGAAAGACTCCAAACCCATTCACACTTCTACTATCCATCTTAGCCAAGCTATCCGCTACGAAATTGGCCTCCCGCAAAATATGCTTGAACGGGACCGCGCAATCTCGACTCAATAGATGGAAAATATGGGCACTTAACGACCCACCGTCACAATCAAACCCATGCCGCGACAACAGTCTGACTGTCAATATGTTATCCAACTCAACCATAACACGTCTAATCCCTCGATCTCATGCAAGTCTTAATCCTTTCAACACCCCCCATAACTAAGCTTCAAGCACTGAGCAAATACCAATGAATTTTGTAAATCCCAAAATCTACTGACACCTCTCATCACGAATCACCCCGCCATAAGATGCGAGACTAGAATTCACACAACACAACGCGAACCATCCGTGTTTAATTTAAACCATACCGTCACCGGGGGAGACCACCATGCCAAATCCCTCGCTCTTGCACCACCATTACCACCCAGGTCCTGGGCTGAATGCGCAGCCAGTGCGAAGAATTACATTTCGCTTTAACCATAGGCACCAAAGGATAGCACCAAAAACCAACGACCACAAGCATCCCCAATCAAGGCACACCGTCGCAGAGGCAATGTTACTAACCAATCATGAAACGGTTTCCCAAAGTAAAGATGGCGATCGGCAGGTTTCACAACACAAGCCCAAGTAGCACAAGCCATTGGACAAAAGTGAAACAAGTGATCGATTGTTTCCGAGTGCCTACCACACGCACCACACCGATCATCCTCGACCAAATGTCTTTGAACTCTCTCAACATTTGTGAGAACTCGTCCATGCGCCAATAACCACAAAAAATGCTTAACCCGCGTCGGTCCCTGAAACTTCGAGATTACCGACCAAATACGGTCACTTCCACTATCTTGAACATCACGTCGAGAATGATAAGCTGATTTCACGGTAAAAGCATGGTCCTCGGACCACCTCCACCCCAGCATATCGAATCCCGAACCTACCAAAGGAGGCATCGCAGCACTCGGGACATCATCGGTCCACTTGTACTTACTGCGGAGCACCTGAACCTAGAGTTGGTCCTTTCTAGTGAGAATGTCGAACCCAATCTTCGTAAGAAAAGCCGCATTTTGATCGGATAAACACTTAAAACCAAGGCCACCTTGCAACACTGGTTTACACATAGTATTCCAATTCACTAAATGCACCCCACCCTTATCCTTAACATGCCCCCCAAATAAAATTCCTTATTAATTTCTCAATTTCATCACACGTACCTCATGGAATATATGATGTCTGCATAACATAAGAAGGGATTGCTTCTAGAACCGACTTGGCCAAAGTGATGCGCCCAACGAGCGATAACAATTTCGCTTTCCATCCGGCAAGTTTGTCGCGAACACGATGAACCAGATATTGGTAAGTTGCATTTGTCACCCTTTGGTGCAACAAAGGAACACCTAAGTACCTACCCAAATCCGACACTTCCACAAAACCAAAGGTTCCACTAATTATCTGGCGCAAACCAAGATCAACATAGAACACAATTAGATTAAAATATTGAACACAATAATTCTAAATTTATATTTACATATAAATTTATTTATGTTATAATTAAGATATATTTTAACTTATATATAATACGCATTTTATTAAGAAATTAAACTATAAATTTATATGAAAAAATATTTTTTTTATAGAAAAAGCTTAAAAACATCATTGTCTCACAAAGTATGCATGTATAACGAGTTTTCCATAAAAAAATTTAAGACGTTCTACCCTTAAATTTAAACCGTTTAATAGTATGTTATTAGTAATTTGATATATTAATATTATTTTAATATGAAAATAATTTTAATATATCAATATAATGTTAATGAAAATATTACAATAAAATAAATAGAACACTATCCATGTATAAAATTTTAATATTAAAACTTAATATATTAAATTAAGAATTTATATTCATCACACTAGCAGAAACAAAAAGTTTCAAGGTCTATGGATTTAGTTTGAGATCTAGAGTTGAGGGGTAGTAGTTAGAATTTAGGGTTTAGACATTAGAATTTGGGTTTTATGGCAATATGTTAGGGATTTAAGTTTTAATTTATACACCCTAAATTTTAACCCTAAACCTTAAATTTTAACCACAGCTCCTAAATCTAAACATCTAAACTCTACATCCCAAATTAAGTCTCTAAACCCTAAATCTATTACACTTATGGACACTTTTAATTTCCGCCGCAATATATAGAATAATTACTCTTAAATTAATATATGAAATATGAAAATAATATATTACATATTAAATATGAAAATAATATATCAAAAATGAATTAATCTATTAAATTAATATTGTAATGTTTCTTATTTTATTTAATATTTATAGTAAACATTAAATAAAATAAACAAAAAAAGTATAATATTATTAAATAAAATTAAATGGAAATATATTATATTTAGATATATTAAATACTAATATATTATAAAATAATATCAAATTAAATTATAAAAATTAAAATCAATTAGGGATGAATTTTGAATAAAATAAAACTTTTAAAACTAAACTAAAATAAACCTAATTATCTTAACTAACTATATACCTTTTTTTATTAAAATTATCAACATTTCATTGTCAAAAGTGCACGTGACACACTACGATTGCCTGGATTTATTTTTTACTATAATATGATTAAAATGAAGTATCGCCAAGAACTAACGTTTTAGAAAGCAACTCGGTAAAAAAAAAAAATTAGTGAGAAATTGTGCCTATAAGCCTTCAAAAAATGATAAATTATACATCAAATTTAGAAAAATATACATCAATCGGTATAGTATTGAACTTTGTATAATTATATATAAAAGAATCAAAATTCTCATAGAAGTGGATGACTAGTTCATACTCTTGTCTCCATTGCAAGCATAGTAAAAAGGCAAAGGAACTGATTTGAATGCTCTGTATTTTCCCACATTGTTTAAATGCTCATTCTCCAACCTGATCAGTTGATGAATCCAAGTCAGAAATAGTCTGGTTTCTTCAAATGCCGTGCATATTGTGTCGAATACATAACCGTATCCGACACTCGAACTCGAATAACATTGTTTGGAAGTGTAAAAAATACATGTATAAGATAAATTCTCTAGTGCAATCAATCTCCTATGGATCCTAGAAATATGTTTTACTTGGAAAAATGTATGCATATCCATGTCAAACACATGTCATATTCGATATTCACAATCGAATATACTAAGAAAGAACCGATAAAACGAACTGCAAGTTGAAAATTACCTGAAGAAATTCCAAATGCCACGGCGAATGATCTCCAAGCTAGCCACTACTGCAACCAAGGCTGTATTATGCAGGAAAGGCACTGTTTGAATGCCTAATACTTGCTGCATCCAAGCAAGTCTCAGTACACAGTTCAACACCTGCAAATTTACACCCGAATTTATCTTCCTCTTCTTCGGAATATACGAGAATCGAAGTTTGATGATACATGAAGAATTGCATATTCAGGACTCGAATTCCAAACTGGATTGCCAACTCTTAACTCAGACTGCATGATTTAACTGGTTTAGGGGTATGCAAACTCTGGATGGGTAGTTTTAAAATTAAAATCATGGACCATCCTCTAAACCACAAAACTATTTTAGAATTGATCGAAGTCATTGATCCGAGATGATCCGTGGATGACCCTAAACCGTTACCGGAGAAATGTGTGACATGAACTCGTTTCATTCAAAATGTTGATACACCATCATTTCCCATCACCACCGAAAATGAAAATGAATGATATGGAAAACATGAGAAATGAGTAACATGAACTCTTACCATGGCAACATAATACACCCCTTTGTGTGGTAAAACAAGCTTATCTCGAAGCCAAGGGTTCGTCGAATTCCTGTTAAGAAGACCCCAATCTACAACAATGTCCCAGTATACGCTAGCCATTGTTGCAATGCCAGAAGTTACCGCTGCCAAGACCAGCCAAGTTGTCGTTTTCTCCTGTTGGTGTTGATAAATTGTCCTAATGGCAACTGCAGCTATTGTCGAGAAGTATTTTAGACCATTGACGCCATGTGCGACATCTTTTTCTTCGAACAAACGTCTTAGACACTAACAAAGATAAAGATGAGACAATCAGACAAAGCATTAAGTGTTTGTCCAACTTTTTTGAAGTTTTTGTCATGTATTTGGAGGGTTATATTTTCATACGCATGTCCACATACATATTTGGATACCGGTGTTAAGTACGGGTGCTTTGAGAAAATGGAGAAACAAAACAACAGAGAGTTTCAATTAACCTGAATGAAACGGATCCAGTACGGAATAATGGCAACGACTATGTAAAGTACTTTATAAACTTCACTTTCCCCACAGGTATTCGATCTCTCTCTGAAGTTTCCCCAACCATAGTAGCAAATGTAGAACTGCAAACTTCTAATTGCTTGAACCTGGTACGAAGTATCAATGGATTTTATAAGAAAACAAACAATGTTGAAGTCACAACAATATTTTAAGTTTGTTGGACCCTTTATTACCCGAACACGGATGCAAGTGTCGAATACAAGCATGGAAACATGTGTGTTTTAGGGTCCAAGTACCCATGTCCAGATATGTATCGAACAAGGTATATCATGCGGGTATTTCAAGAAAAATGAAGAATCGGAACAATATAGGTAGGCCCGAATATCAAACCTGGCTAGTAAGCTGATCTGCCAAGAAAAAGTCTGGTAGAGTGACCTGCATGACAGAATATGGAGATTAATATCTTTACCATTGCATGACTTTTCTCATATATGACGGTCTCTTAACCCCGCTTGTGGAATTAAAGAACGCCACTTCCGGTGTACGAAATAATAATCCATATATGATAATCATTTTATTTGAAGGCTTGTTACCTTGTAAAGAGGTGCACAAACACAGTGAAATGCACATCTGATAAGAAAGAATCGACTTGAACGGTATATGATATTGAAAGGGCAGAATGTTATCGAAAGGACAGCCTGCAAAATAGGAAAACCAATGAGCATTACAGGCAAAAGCTTTTCAAACCAGAAGTTCATTTTCAAATAGCATTTCATGAGAAAATCATAGTAGAGAAACACTTGGACTCAATACCGGAATGTATCCGGTATAAATACGTTCAAACATTTTCAAGTTTTTCCATGTATTTGGAGGGATTCTTAGAGAAGGCCATAACGCCACACCTATGTCTAACAGTAATGCAGAACAAAGATATTTCAAGAAAAATGGAGTGTCGGAGTAACGTAGATAGAGAACCTATGTTAATACAGCTCTTTTTTTGAAATATCAGTGTCCGACACATATTAAGACGTGTGCATGAAAATATGACTCGAAGAACCCTTCGAACACATGGAAAAAACTTAACTAATAACTTTCCTATTTTGGACACATACTCATGTTCTTTGTTACTTGTGTGTCCACACATACATCGGACACAAGTATTGAACATGGATGCTTTAAGAAAACTGAAAAGTCGGAGCAACGTAACTCGTATCCAACACTCACACCTGAATATGAGTATCATAAAGAGAAACTAAAGGAAAAATAAAATGTGTTTTATATAGGACTTACAATGAGCAAAAACAAGGGGATTAGTTCGGTTAAAGTTCTGAAGCTTTGAGTTCTTGGGTCAATCTCCATATCCAAATGTGAAATGACACCAGCCAATGCAAGCAGTGAAAGACCACTGCTAAGAAGAAGCACTTCTCTGTATCCCAACTCTGTTCCTTGCTTGAAACCGAATATGAATGAAAAGTTGACTCGATAACGCTTCCAAAAGTATACATTTCCACCATACATGAGCATATGCAAGACAATGTAACCAAATAGACTGCCAAAAAAATGAACCAGAAACATCAATATTTTCATCAAGTTCACTACGAGTCCTTTAGTTCAAGAATTAAGGGCAAAACCAGTTACTAATATTTAAGTGACTTTACCCTATGCTACTTGAATTCGGGTGTAAGCATCGTATATGGGAGTGTTTACTTTCTCATAAGTTTTTTCATGTATTTGGAAGGACATACCCCTATACCTATGTTTGGAAGCTGTCGGATACCGATAAATCAATAAAAATGAAGAGTCCATGCAACATAGACTTTTACCTATATAGTGGAAATATGTTGAGCATGTATTGATCTCTGCCCTCACTCTTAAGAAGATTTCTAGCATGTATATTCACAATAATCGCGACTATAAGTGCAATGGAACAACCAGAGAAGAAGCCTGCAAGCGAAGAGAAAATATCGTTAAAAACAAGTAAAAGAGATGCAAACTCAACAGCTCTAAGAAACCCTTTTTTCTTCAGACAAAGATGACATAAACATCAAACAAAGTTTGATAAACTGGTATAAATCTGTTCTTGAAAGATGCTCCGAAATGAGGCAAACTCTTTACCATACAGAAATGTAATTCTATGTCTTTCCTTTTTAGCTTGTGGCCTCAGAGTTTTCAGTCCCTTTCTATGATTTCCATTAGCAAAGTGTTTAACATAAGTATCCTCAACCCTTCCCAAAAGCTTAGTAACCTGTCAAGGAATGGAGCAAATTTATGGACGCCGGGAAATTCATGGAACTGACATAAACAGGTTCTTATAAGCCATTTCTAACCTCATCAGAACCACCAAGATAAGATTTGTCCACCATTTGTAAGTAAGCTTTCGATGCATTTCGCGACGTGACCTGCACTAGGATGAACCATAAAATCAATACAAATAAGCCATGGATATTGTTGATTTCAGTTGATTGTGATCTAGGAAACGAAAAGGATTAGACCTTGTCGTATTTCTTCATGATCTTGGAGAATGCCAGTTGATTCAAGAAGCTGATAAATCAAAGACAGAAATGATTAACATAAAAAATAGAAAGATTTTCATTTGTTTATAGCTTTCTAATGAACAAAGGAGAAAGGTAGGGTACCAGTAGCTTTTCAAAAGCCTAAGCTTTCGATAGAATTCGACAAAAGCCTGAGAGATTTTCACCTCTGCAGTCCTCAGTTCTTGCCTGCTGAATGACAAATCCGATTTTGAACTTTTTATTACACTTCTTAGTGTTGCTATAGGAGTTTCAAGCTCCACATTGATCTTTACATGATCCAAGACATCTAATGAAGCTGGTCTAAAATGTCTATCATCAGCTTCCTTAACTTCTTCCGAAATTCCTTCACTGCTCATCTCAGTTTCCTGGATAACATCCATCTGAGTCCATCCTACATATAAAACAAACAGATTGAAAACAACACAAAAATTGCAACTTTCAGATTCTTTCAAGCAGTGAATCAAACAGCGGCCCGCTACTGAAAACGCGACCGCAACCGCAATTTTAATCCATGCTTTCAAGCTCAACATAAAGCAAAATTGGAACTTTCAGATCATTTCAAAAGAAACCCAGATTTTCTTTTACAAGCAGAACATTGGAATTGTCCAAAAAAACCCAGAAACCCCAGATTTTCTCCTTACCATGATTTCCACCATTGATGGGATGAGCCGCTGAAGAAGAATTTGAAGAAAACCCATTATCAACAAGATCAACCACATCAGTTCCACCACCACCAACAACTGGATTATCAACCTTAATCCTTAGAGCAATCAAAGCATTCATCTGCTTGTTCAACTCATCAGCTTCCACCATAACTTCTTCAACTTTCTTCTTATAAAACCTAACAACCTTATTGAACTCATCATCAAGTCTCCTAAAGAAAAGCAACTCGAACTCACCTCCTACTTCACTTGACCTAAGAAACATTGTCTGGTAATCCCCTTCAACATCTCCTTCTTGAACTGAACTCACTAATATAACTTCATCTTCATTGTTCTTCATCGGAGAAACCGATTTGTACCGATTCGTCAGTCCACTAAATGCCCTATAAAGCGAAGCCCTTCTCTTCAATGATCCATTTGTTGCTGCTGCCGCTGCCATTGCCAATGGGGGTGCCTTGTTTTGTTGCTTGAATCTTAAGATATCTTTCAATATGGATTTCAGTTTTCTGTAATCCATGTATGCTTCCTGCCATTCTTGCACCATTTGTGCTGCAAATTCCTTCCCGAACTTCATCTTCTTCAATCAATCATAAACAAACTAAAAAGAAAGGATTTTTATACAGAGGAATTCCAATTTCCAAGCAATGAATTTGGTTTAGTTGTTTCCTGCTGGCTTTCCTTTAATAATGTCGTGATTGCCATATCTGCTACATAATCTTAATAATAATGTAGTAAATATTATTAAATGACATTAAAAACCCAGTTTTTTTTAATCAAGCTTGTTCATTGCATTGTTTTATTTCATTAACTACCATTTTTAATATAGGCCAAGAAAATTAATCCAGCAGTAGAGCCTCAATCATGGCTGTCATTGAGGGAAAATTCTTTGAATGATAATGACAGGAGTTTTGGAAGTAAATAAATCTATATATATTAAATATATATAAAGATTATGTTTAAAGGTATAATAAATCAAAGCCGTGAATCAAGATGGAAACAGCTAGACACGCGTTTGAGAAAAATACAAGTCTGATATTTTGTTGCCCAAATTATAAGAACATCCCTTTACTTTGTTTTTTTCTACTATTTTATAATTTTAGTTTTTTTATTTCATCTTAACCTTTTGTTGTTAGACAAACTAATAAATTTTGTTTGGCATCAACGATGGCCTAAGTGCTTCTCTATCCCTTTCTTTATTATTATTTTTTCTTTTTCTCTTCTCATCTCTTTAAATTTTATTTTATAGATTTGAATTTTTTTTGTTCAATAAGTGTTTTTATAAGACCGGTAAATATTTTTTCGGCTTTAACGTCAAATAGGTGCCCAAACTATACCCTTTTTTCCAGTTAGGTGCCTAACGTTTGTTTCGGGCCACCTAGGTGCCTAACGTTTCATTCCGTAACCCATTTAAGGTTTTAGCCGTGACGGACGTTAAACTTTTCCGTTAAGTGACACGTGGCATGATTTTAGGGCTTCTGATATTAAAAATAATAAAAAAATTAAATTAAATTAATTAAATCTTTTAAATCTATCTTCTTCTCCGTCAAACCATCCTCCCCTTCCCATGTTCTTCTTTCCTCTCCTCCTCAAGATTACAGCAACCCTAATGAAGAAAACAGTTTGCGGGGAAATCACATAAAAGAGGGTTGTTTAGAAATGCGGTCGGTCCTTGATTAGCAAACGACCAATCTCCGGAGATCAAAACTCCTTATACCTCTGCTCTCCACCTTCGCCGCCCAATCTCCGAACAGCCACCGGAATCCCATTTTCGAGCACCACTTTGTAAACTATCCCAAGCCCACTCTTACCCAACACGTAAGCCGACGCTCTAAGCAACTCGTCCAACTCGAAACTAAACCCTTTATCAATGGCGACTAACTCACCTTCCGGTTTCCCCGGTTTCTCCCCCTTTTCGTTGTCTTCGAGTTCCGAGTCGTCGTTTCGACACCCATTGATGCAAGCGAATGAACAAGCGGAACAGAGTTTCCCTTTGTTGTTATCGTCGAACTTGGTTTTCCCGGTGCAACTGCAGCCATTTGAAGAATCTTTGTTTTTCCAGTAAATGTAAACTATAATCAATCCTATCAACGCTACACCGGCGGCGTCAGCCGCTGAGATTAATAAGATTAGACCAGGGGTGAGCCCTTTTTTCTGGGTTTCACCCGAATTTTGAGTCCCTGGAGAACTTGTGCTGGAATTTTTGCAGGTTTTTTGGAGAGGGAAATCACATAAAAGAGGGTTGTTTAGAAATGCGGTCGGTCCTTGATTAGCAAACGACCCCGTTTCAGGTATTTCCCCGCTAAAATTGTTGTGCCGGATATCAACCTTAAATGGGCATTGACTGAAACAGCAACTAGAGAGAGAATGAGGAAGATGAAGTTTGCGGCGGCCATTGTTGAACGTTAAGAAAGGTTGAAGGATGCAGCAAGAGCTGAGTCAGTGAGCTAAAAAGGGGATGGGACCACGTGGCATGGTTTGATAGGGTAGAAGATAGATTTAAGGGATTTAATTAATTTAATTAATTTATTTTATTATTTTTAATATCAGAAGCCCTAAAATCATGCCACGTGTCACTTAACGGAAAAGTTTAACGTCCGTCACGGCTAAAACCTTAAATGGGTTACGGAATGAAACGTTAGGCACCTAGGTGGCCCGAAACAAACGTTAGGCACCTAACTGGAAAAAAGGGTATAGTTTGGGCACCTATTTGACGTTAAAGCCATATTTTTTCTGCGCTTATTAACACATTTTTGTCATCGATTATAGCATGTTTTACTTTACTTTTGCAAGTTATTTTCTTTTTTTTTGTTGATTTATTCCTGCTCGTAACTTAATAGAAATCATCTACTTCTTTTGGTGTTTCTAATTATGTTCTAATAGTAAAAGATAGAATTTATAGTTTATGATATGAGTTCAGGGTTAAAATTTACAGTCTAAGGAGTAGGGTTTAGTTTTTAAGGTTTAGGGTTAGGGTGTATAATTTGTTTCTTAGTATTGGGACATAAATAGAAACACCAAAAATGGACATGATTTTGTTCGCCCGTAACTACCCTATATATATAGGATTATTATCCTATACATTGGCGGTGGAAATTAAAAGGTTCTACAAGTGCTTTAGATTTAGAGTTTAGGGCTTAGTTTAGGGTGTAGGGATTTAGAATTAGGGGTAATGGTTAGAATTTAGGGTTTAGTGTTAGAATTTAGGGCTTAGAAATTAGGGTTTAGGGATTTAGAATTATGGATAATGGTTAGAATTTAGGGTTTATGGTTAGGATTTAGGGTTTATAAGTTAAGGTTTAGTTTTTAGGGTAATATGGTGAGTATTTAGGTTTTAATCTATAAACCCTAAATTATAAATTTCAACCACTATCCCTAAATTCAAAACACATACACTTAAACCCCTAAACCATAAACTCTAAACTAAGTCTTTAAACCCTAAACTATATATCGTGATTGTATTGTGATAAAGTGTAACACCCATAAAAAAATTTGTGGCAAAAAAAAAAGAAAAAGAAGATAAAGTGTAACACCCATAAAAAATTTGTGGCAAAAAAAAAAAGAAAGAAAGAAAAAAAAAAGAAAATGAAATCCAATGGGGTTTGAATCCATAAATCTGGCTTGTTGAGCTAAGGCTTTGGCCAGCTAAGGATTTTGTTAGTCTTAGTTTGCACCCACTTATTATTAATTGGCTATTGAAAATGTCGAATCAAATAAAATAATAATAAGCTCAAAATATCTCAACCACTCCCCTTCCCAGTTCCCATAAAATTAGATGTCATCTGGAAGTGTCCAGATTCAAGGACGGACGACCCTTCATCTCCCCATCGCCAGCATTTCACTTCCCACATCGGTTACCGCCTAATTACCTTCACTGTCACGCCGTAGCTAGCACCGCCACCATTGTCGGAAGCGTCTTGACATCCCAACACTAACCCTGACGGTCACTCGCGCCAATGAGTCGTCGTTCGTCGTCTAAGCTACTTGAAAGGCTCGGCGAGAACCCAACCCCGATCTCCACCGCCCATCGATGATCGTCACCGCCTACTTTACCGTGCTTGCCGTCGCGCACCGATCCCGGATATCACCGTCACTCGCAGTGTTGCGTTGGCAATCGGCGTGGAGAATGGCTAAAAGCCTCGATGAAGATTAAGGGTTCTGCCTATGTTATTTAACGATTCCGGCTGCCTCAATCATCCGTCTGCCGCACCACCGCCATCGTCGAGCTCCTTGCGTTGTGTAACCCCCTAGACCCGCCTATGCGTTACAACGGATCCTAGGAAGTCACATTAGGGTCACAAGAGCGACCCACAATGAAAAATACACATGAAAACATTTTTTTCTTGAAACACTTATTAGACTGTAAAATCAACTTCTGTTTAAAATAAAAATTTTCGGAAATCATTTAAACACATAACAAAAATTTCAGAAAGCATTTTACAGACACTGACATGAAACGATACATGACATACATTCCCACTAACTATACAGTACCGTACTCTAGTGGCAACGCCGAGGGAACTCCGAACACTGATGTCAACCATTATACCATGCTATAATCTTTTAACCTGCGATGATAAAAATAACATAAGCTTGGAAAAACTCAGTAATACAGAACTTCCAAAAGATGCTATAAGCTCATGCAGACATATGGCAGGCATAACATTTTTATGATGTTCCAAGCAATACTTGTCTCCATTTATGTTCCGCTAATTTAGTGAAGCACTATTCTTGAGGACTACAAGGTTTGTTCTTTCTAGGTTACTGAGTATTAACAGAGAGCTTATTGTTCAGAGAATCAATAGAGTGGTGGGTTGTAGAAGTTAAACCACGAAGCCTAGAGTGTGTTTTAATAAGTTGCAAATCAACATACATAAGTACTTAACATCATATCATATGAGCACATAACAGATTAAATGCAAACGTTAAATGTTTATACAGAAGTTTACAAGAACTACCCTCCAAGCTTACACCAAAATGTAGTTCCCCATAACTGCATGCAGAAGGTCTTACCTTAGGCCTGAGGCGTAGAAGCCTACCTAAGGGAATGCCTTAGGTCCAGAAAGATTTACCCTAGGCCCGTGGGCGTAGGAGCTTAACATAAGGGTTTACCAGCTGGATCAGGGCTGTACATGCAGACACTTCATAACATAACCCAACAATATACCTTAGACAGTAATCGGTGTTCAGATTCCAAACATGAGTAACATAATACATGTAACAGACATATTCTATTCAGAGTATCAGAAACAGAAGTTCATGCTTTTGACAGATAAATGGGCATACTATTGAGCGGAGCAGACATTTTCAACATTCATCATGCAAACAGATTATCCCATCCTTGGTCAAACTAACAGATCATGCTAACAAATTCATCAAACAGTCAGACAATACCATCATAGACCAAACGATCACATACCAAGTATACAGATTGATAAGACATATATCAGGTAGGCAGAGAATGTCATCATATATCAAGTTCATCATTTTATCGCATTTTCTAACATAACGATGCAATCTTAATAACAATGGAAATGTTCATCAAACATAATGTTATTCATGATTAAATAATTATACAATCCATTCAACAGAATATATCACACATGGAACACACTAGGTGGGACAGATCATTTCTTGGAGATGCTTGGCATTTACGGAATAAGACATATTGAACTCTTGACAACTTGAACGGATTTCTGAAACGTGGCCCCTAATAAAAAGGGGTTCATACTAACGGTTTAACCCAGATATTCATGAGGTGATACATCAAGATCTTAGAAAGTTCAGATATATTATGGGTACTTTAGTCCTTTAAGCATATAAGGGCATTATGGTCATTTCGACGTTCATAGACATTTTGGTAATAATACCAACATTGAAAACAATGATTCACAGAACTCGGGTATCCTATTTGCTCATGAGTTTTCTAACCAGACAATCAAGAATTTCTAAATTAAAGTATTTTAAGTTATCAGATGTTTTCAGTGATGTTTTGATTATTTAGGCTATCATGGCCTTTTAGTTATTTGACTGTCATGACAAATTTTATACTATGGCACAATCATATCAGAACGAAAATTATAAATCTCATGGGCTCTAACAATTTATCATACCTCAGAAATTGTTTAATTCGGCATAACCCAACTTGACAATACTTACCATTTCTTTCCGAATTACCATTTGGTACCTTCATCATTCACGTACTCAAACGAGATTAAGTCATCTAACTCTCCGGCCATTTACAGACGATTCATTCATTACAGAACTTGAGGGTATAACGTCATTCAAATTAATCAGACATTTCGGTGCTCGAGGGCATTCCCGTCTTTTTGGTCATTACGAACATTCTCATTTAATTCACGCATTACTGTCATAAGGATCGACTTAAGATTTCAACAATACTTCTAGGGAATTCTCAATCATGTGTTATACAGAGTTAGAGGGATTATCCAAGTTTGTATCACACGAATTGCATAATGATGACGAAGTCTTTCCATTAAAACATACATCTTGGGTAGTGTAAATTGCATGATCAGGTCGAATGAAGATTTTAGGTCATTTCCTTTATCATAGGGGTAGTTTAGTCATACTTATGCTCCAAGGGCATTTTCGTAATTTCATATCCAACATCTCATACTCCGCATTCTGAACATTAGTTCTTAGACACCATTGATAGAGTTTCAGATTTAACTGTATTATTATTAGCACTTTCGACACTCCTGGTATATTAATATTCTTATCTGAGTATTTTGATCTTACTGACTCTCATACTTATTTTTCGTATCGAATTCAGCTTAAGCAGAGTTCACAAAACACTCATCATAAGCATGCATGCTTTAACAAGATATCAACATATACATAAAGCATACAAGGGGTAGTAATGTATTACCTTAGTTCCGAGCGACAACGGTTGATTCATGACACCTCATTCGATCGCACTCGATCCCAAGATTTGACGGCTCTCAACATCTCAATTTCAAGGATACTTTGATATCTTCAACGACATAGATTCACATTTCAGTCCTTATCCAAAGAGCTCTTAACGAAATTAGACACACAAACACTTTCGGGTTCAATGTCAGATTCGGAGGCCTTCGGGTCAGAATTTTGCAAAACGTGCTTCAAAAACGAACTCAGGATGTCGAAAAACATAAAATATGAGTTTTCGGAAAATTGGACTTTTTGGTTAACGGTCAAAGTCAACACTGACGTCAGCAGGTCAACGGTCAACAGGGTCAGAGTCAACTGGTCAAAGTCAATTCTGACGTCAGCAGTCAATAGGGGTCAACTGAGTTGACTCGAGCTGACTCGAACGAGTTGACTCGAGCTGACTCGAACGAGTTGACTCGAGCTGACTCGAACGAGTTGACTCGGGTTGACGGGTCAGACTCAGGTTGACGGGTCGGGTCGGGCGAGTCGGGTCGGACGAGCTTGATCGAGCTGACCGGTTCAACCGGTCCAGCCGGTTCCAACCGGGTTAGACCGATTTGGACCCAGTTCACTTACCCAAATTTTCTGGTCCCTGGAAATGGTCGCCGGAATCTGCCGGAAAAGTCGTCGATGACACGTTTAGCCGTGATTCTGCCGAGAAAAGTTAGATCGTAAGCCCAAAGTCTTAACCCATCATAAATATACCAAAAACAAGTCGGATTATCACCGGATTTTACCTAAAAAGACCCACAACGGCCGGAAAAACGCGTAGCTCCGATGGAGGCCTCGCCGGCGTCGGTTGGACACAAGATTATAAGGGTTTTGTACGGCACGACGAGGGGAGTTCAACGGCCACACCCACGCTCCGAACAGAGCTCTCTACCGACCAGAAAATGTAGAAAACGGAAGGTGGAAAAAAGGGTGTTCTCGCCGAACCTTCAACCCACACTTTACGGCGAACGGTGGCGCGGTTGCGCGCGTGACTGGTGGCTTGGGGTTCGGAGTGACACGATGCACACGCCGGTGGTGGCGGTGAACACCACGGAGCGGCAGTGAGGGAACTAGGGCGGTGGCCGAATATGGTTTTGGGGAGGGAGTTGGGAGAAAAATAATGGCTCTCAAAACGGGGGAAAATAGATGAGCATATAATTTGGGTAGGTGAAAAGTCATAGTTAAAATAAAGCTATTTCCTTGATTAACATACAAATATTATCTTTGGTAATATTTGACAGAAGAGATCACTTGGCTCAAATGGTTAGCATACAGGGTGGTGAGGGCTGAGGTCTCTGGTTCGAGCCTCCACACCCTCACCTTCATTTTCTTTTGTTTCTAAATATTATTATTATTTTAACTGGGTGTTACAATTTTCCCCCTCTTAAAAGAAATTTCGTCCTCGAAATTTATCAGAGTTGAGGGAAAAAATGCAGAAACTACTCTTTCATCCATACTTGTACTGAAACTCATCTTTTAGAGTTTACTTGTTTCTCATGATTTTTTTGTCACAGATCAATTTGGTCGTGTCCTCAGTAACTCAAATTGACTTTGGACCAACAATCATTCCATCGTACATTTCAGACCAGTTAATCAAAATATAACATTTGAATCCATACCGAACTTCATATAATACAAAACAAACATTTGTCTCACAACTTTTATTAAAAACGGTCTCAGACAAGGATAAAAGGCATTCTGATCTACCACAGAAGTTAATCATACCACACAAAGGTATATCTTCCAGAGTCTGAGTTACTCTTCTAGGTTGACCATCAACTTTCAGATGAAAAACTGCAACTACAGTTTGAACAAGCACTCTGAGACTCTAACAACGACTCCCAGAATCAGGATGTAAACATCAAATTTCAGTCAGAGATGATATATAACGTTACACCAAACCACATCTTCTAGGGTTTGTGTTTCTTCGTACTGATCGAACATGACTAAGGTCTTTAATGGGTATCACTTACCTTCATCATAATATTCAAAAAACTATTTCTTTCGTGTATAATAGAATCACAACAGGATTTTCACTTCCTTCACGCTCACTGGCACCTTTCTTACAAATTCATAATACTTTTATCAAGTTTCCATCAGAATATTCTCAAATATAATAATCATCACCAAATAGCATTACGTGAAATCTTATATATGTTACCTCACATGATCAACATTTACTCTTAATCTGTTTTTGATTCTTCAATTTCACCTGTATGAACTATCTCAGATTCAAATCCATTAAGTTAATCTTATTCACAGTCGAATGTTACAGACATTCCTTGTCATTACGATTCAAGATACAGTGGACATAAAGCTTAGATTCAAATATTTCAGAAAAAGGATTCGACATTAGAGTCCCGGCTTGGTGGAGTACGGTCAGAATCTAGGGGCATGCACATACCAAACACCCTATGACAGATGATCGGCCGATCTACCCAGAATGACGCAACTCTAAGCTCTGATACCACTAAATGTAACCTCCTAGACCCGCCTATGCGTTACAACGGATCCTAGGAAGTCACATTAGAGTCACAAGAGCGACCCACGGTGAAAAATACACATGAAAACATTTTTTTCTCGAAACACTTATTAAACTGTAAAATCAACTTCTGTTTAAAATAAAATTTTTCGAAAATCATTTAAACACATAACAAAAATTTCAGAAAGCATTTTACAGACACTGACATGAAACAATACATGTCATACATTCCCACTAACTATACAATACCGTACTCCAGAGGCAACGCCGAGGGAACTCCAAACACTGATGTCAACCATTATACCATGCTATAATCTTTTAACCTGCGATGATAAAAATAACGTGAGCTTGGAAAAACTCAGTAATACAGAACTACCAAAAGATGCTATAAGCTCATGCAGACATATGGTAGGCATAACATTTTTATGATGTTCCAAGCAATACTTGTCTCCATTTATGTTTCGCTAATTTAGTGAATCACTATTCTTGAGGACTACAAGGTTTGTTCTTTCTAAATTACTGAGAATTAACAGAGAGCTTATTGTTCAGAGAATCAACAGAGTGGTGGGTTGTAGAAGTTAAACCACGAAGCCTAGAGTGTGTTTTAATAAGTTGCAAATCAACATACATAAGTACTTAACATCATATCATATGAGCACATAACAGATTGAATGCAAACGTTAAATGTTCATACAGAAGTTTACAAGAACTACCCTCCAAGCTTACACCAAAATGTAGTCCCCCATAACTACATGCAGAAGGTCTTACCCTAGGCCTGAGGCGTAAGAGCCTACCTAAGGGAATACCTTAGGTCCAGAAAGACTTACCCTAGGCCCGTGGGCGTAGGAGCTTAACAGAAGGGTTTACCAGCTGGATCAGGGCTGTACCTGCAGACACTTCATAACATAACCCAACAATATACCCCAGACAGTAATCGGTGTTCAGATTCCAGACATGAGTAACATAATACATGTAACAGACATATTCTATTCAGAGTATCAGAAACAGAAGTTCATGCTTTTGACAGATAAATGAGCATACTATTGAGCGGAGCAGACATTTTCAACATTCATCATGCAAACAGATTATCCCATCCTAGGTCAAACTAATAGATCATGCTAACAAATTCATCAAACAGTCAGACAATACCATCACAGACCAAACGATCACATACCAAGTATACAGATTGATCAGACATATATCAGGTAGGCAGAGAATGTCATCATATATCAAGTTCATCATTTTATCGCATTTTCTAACATAACGATGCAATCTTAATAACAATGGAAATGTTCATCAAACATAATGTTATTCATGATTAAATAATTATACAATCCATTCAACAGAATATATCACACATGGAACACACTAGGTGGGACAGATCATTTCTTGGAGATGCTTGGCATTTACGGAATGAGACATATTGAACTCTTGACAACTTGAACGGATTTCTGAAACGTGGCCCCTAATAAAAAGGGGTTCATACTAACGGTTTAACCCAGATATTCAGGAGGTGATACATCAAGATCTTAGAAAGTTCAGATATATTATGGGTACTTTAGTCCTTTAAGCATATAAGGGCATTATGGTCATTTCGACGTTCATAGACATTTTGGTAATAATACCAATATTGAAAACAATGATTCACATAACTCGGGTATCCTATTTGCTCATTAGTTTTCTAACCAGACAATCAAGAATTTCTAAATTAAAGTATTTTAAGTTATCAGATGTTTTCAGTGATGTTTCGATTATTTAGGCTATCATGGCCTTTTAGTTATTTGACTGTCATGACAAATTTTATACTATGGCACAATCATATCAGAACGAAAATTATAATTCTCAGGGGCTCTAACAATTTATCATACCACCAGAAATTGTTTAATTCGGCATAACCCAACTTGACAATACTTACCATTTATTTCTGAATTACCATTTGGTACCTTCATCATTCACGTACTCAAACGAGATTAAGTCATCTAACTCTCCGGCCATTTACAGACGATTCATTCATTACAGAACTTGAGGGTATAACGTCATTCAAATTAATCAGACATTTCGGTGCTCGAGGGCATTCTCGTCTTTTTGGTCATTACGAACATTCTCATTTAATTCACGCATTACTGTCATAAGGATCGACTTAGGATTTCAACAATACTTCCAGGGAATTCTCATTCATGTGTTATACAGAGTTAGAGGGATTATCCAAGTTTGTATCACACGAATTGCATAATGATGCCGAAGTCATTCCATTAAAACATACATCTTGGGTAGTGTAAATTGCATGATTAGGTCGAATGCAGATTTTAGGTCATTTCCTTTATCAGAGGGGTAGTTTAGTCATACTTATGCTCCAAAGGCATTTTGTAATTTCATATCCAACATGTCATACTCCGCATTCTGAACATTAGTTCTTAGACACCATTGATAGAGTTTCAGATTTAACTGTATTATTATTAGCACTTTCGACACTCCTGGTATATTAATATTCTTGTCCGAGTATTTTGATCTTACTGATTCTCATACTTATTTTTCGTATCGAATTCAGCTTAAGCAGAGTTCACAAAACACTCATCATAAGCATGCATGCTTTAACCAGATATCAACATGTACATAAAGCATACAAGGGGTAGTAGTGTATTTCCTTAGTTCCGAGCGACAACGGTTGATTCATGACACCTCATTCGATCGCACTCGATCCCCAGATTCGACGGCTCTCAACATCTCAATTTCAAGGATACTTTGATACCTTCAACAACATAGATTCACATTTCAGTCCTTATCCAAAGAGCTCTTAACGAAATTAGACACACAAACACTTTCGGGTTCAAGGTCAGATTCGGAGGCCTTCGAGTCAGAATTTTGCAAAACGGGCTTCAAAAACGAACTCAGGATGTCGAAAAACATAAAATATGAGTTTTCGGAAAATTTGACTTTTTGGTTAACGACCAAAGTCAACGCTGACGTCAGCAGGTCAACGGTCAACAGGGTCAGAGTCAACTGGTCAAAGTCAATGTCGACGTCAGCATGACATCAACATTCAATAGGGGTCAACTGAGTTGACTCGAGCTGACTCGGACGAGTTGACTTGGGTTGACGGGTCGGGTCGGACTCAGGTTGACGGGTCGGATCGGACGGGTCGAGTCGGACGAGCTTGACCGAGCTGACCGGTTCAGGCGGTCCAACCGGTTCCGACCGGGTTAGACCAATTTGGACCCGATTCACTTACCCAAATTTTCTGGTCGCCGAAAATGGTCCGCGGAAGCTACTGGAAAAGTTGTCGATGACACGTTTAGCCGTGATTCTGCCGAGAAAAGTTAGATCGTAAGCCTAAAGTCTTAACCCATCATAAATATACCAAAAACAAGTCGGAATATCGCCGGATTTTACCTAAAAAGACCCACGACGGCCGGAAAAACGCGTAGCTCCGATGAAGGCCTCGCCGGCATCGGTTGGACACAAGATTATAGGGGTTTTGCACGGCACGACGAGGGGAGTTCAATGGCCACACCCACGCTCCGAACAGAGCTCTCTACCGGCCAGAAAATGTAGAAAACAGAAGGTGGAAAAAGGGGTTTTCTCGCCGAACCTTCCACCCACACTTCACGGCGAACGGTGGCGCGGTTGCGCGCGTGACTTGCGACTTGGGGTTCGGAGTGACACGATGCACACGCCGATGGTAGCGGTGAACGCCACGGAGCGGCGGTGAGGGAACTAGGGTTGTGGCCAGATCTGGTTTTAGGGAGGGAGTTGGGGGAAAAATAATGGCTCTCAAAACGGGAAAAAAATGGATGAGCATATAATTTGGGTAGGTGAAAAGTCAGAGTTAAAATAAAGCTAACTCCTTGATTAACATACAAATATTATCTTTGGTAATATTTGACAAAAGAGAGCACTTGGCTCAAATGGTTAGCATACAGGGTGGTGAGGGCTGAGGTCTCTGGTTCGAGCCTCCACACCCTCACCTTCATTTTCTTTTGTTTCTAAATATTATTATTATTATTTTAACTGGGTGTTACACGTTGAGCCAAGCAAAAACCCAACCATCAGAGAGCCTATCCACCGTCGTTTAAATCGTTGTCGGAGCTTCGTCGTTCCTATGCATCCCTGCTCCATTTTGGTAAAAAAGGGTAAAGTTCCGACCCATTTTTGGAAAATTTTTAAGTTAGAGGATGTTTGAGTTGTGAAATCTGGGAAAAACATAGCCTTTCAGGCCTTTCCAGCCATTTTGGCCGCGCATGGTGGTCACGCGCCATCTTGGGCAATTTCTGGTCGCCTGAGACGGTGGCCCTCGAACCGACCCTGGACTGGTTTGAACCTTAAACCAAATCGAACTGAGCCCATTGAATCGGCCTAACGCAAACCTGAATTGACCCGATCTGTCAACCTGTTGACCGACCCGACCCGTTGACATAGTAAGTCAACTCACTCGAGTCAACCCATTGAGTCAACTCGGTTAACCAGTGACGTCAGCATGACGTCAGTGTTGATTGACGTCAGTGTTGACTTTGACCAAAAAGTCAACTTTTCTAAAAACTCCCATTTTATGTTTTTAGACGTTCTGAGTCGATTTTGATGTATGTTTCGCGAAATTCTAACCCGAAAGCCTCCGAATCTGACCTTGAATCTGAACTTGTATATGTACGTAATTATTCAGTTAAGAGTAATGTGAATAAGGACTGAAATAGAAATTTGTGTAATTGAAGGTATTCACGGTTCCTTGAATACGAGATATTGAGGTACGTCAACTTCGGGTTCAAGAGTGTTCGAATGTTAATTTCAAGGATCGACTTATATAACAAGGATTCAAGGTAATACATTACTACCTCTTGTACGGTTTATGAACATGTTGGTATTCGTTAATGCATGCATAAATATGATGATGAGTACTGCTAATTCTGCTCAAGTCAAACCGGATATGAAAATGAGTATAATAATATAGATAAGATTGCAATGCTCGAATGAGAAGATTAATAAATCAGAAGGATCTGGAGTTCAATAAGTAATTAATAAGGCAGTTAATCTTCAATTTCGGTTAATAATGTCAACTGATTAAACGTCAAAAATATTTGGATATGAAATTACAAAAATACCCTTGAGATATAAGAATAATTGTAGAGTGTCCATGAGTTCTATATTTTGTACACATTCATACCCTTATTATTGTTATTCTTAAGCTTATTTAGGCATATTTAGGTGCATTGCATGCATTATAACGGTATTTTCTCTTTCACCATGCTTTTATTGAATATTTTATGTTTGGTTGAGAAAAGTTGTTGTTTTAGTTTAGTTTATATTTTCAGGTGCTATAGCAAAGAGAAGACAAGAGAGGACATGAGAGGACAAGAGAGCTGGAACAATAGGAGTTGTACTGAAGCAGCCCCAAATACCGCCAAGGACGCTGCCGAAGCAACATTGCCGCCAAGTGCCGCCCAGGCAGGAGTTACAACGACTTAGCTAAGATGGGTCGCGATTGAAAGAGGGCAATTTCCTAAGCCCAATGAGCCCAGTCTTACAATTTTCTAAAGCATGTAGCGGGCGGTAGAGCTAATCCAAGATCGATAAGTAGGAGTACTTATCCTTACTTGCTGGAGAAGGCAACGTCCAAAGAGTCCACATTTAAGTCAAAAAGGAGTATGTATTTAATGTAAATTACTTTAAGAACTTCTACTTCAAGGAGGACTCAAACTTAGGCCATGAGCCCTATATATACCCAATGTAGGCATGATGAGGTGTGGGGGGATACATGCTTGAATAGCCGCACAACAGAGATGTAGCTAGGTAGATGGGAGTTCTTGGGGGTCGCGACCTAACTCTCCTAGGGTTTAGACACTTGTATGTAAATTAGCTTGTGAGAAACGATTATAATAGTTTTGAGTTGTTTTCAATAAAATTCCAAAGTTTGCTTAATCTATGCACTTCATTCTTTCAATAAGTCTACACCAGTTAGTTGAGATAATATAGTTGCCGGGCACGAAAGTGCAAGGCTCACGAAAGGGTTAAGCACGGTCACAACATGTTGGGGTGTGACTAACTTGGTTCCTAACAAGTTCACAAGTTTCAGCGGCTAAGAGGGATCACCAATCTAATGGACTTGCCTGTGTTAGGTTTACGCTAAGATTGCTAGGTATTACCTACATCACGTGAGTGTTCGAGCATCCTTGCCTAGGAATAGAAAGGATCACTGTCGACTATCCCGCTGAACTTGGAATGTCTGCCAGACTTGCCGCCAGGACCTATTTCTGTTCCACCTGTCGAGACAACGGAAGTTGCAAGGGTAGTGACCCGCTGCGGCCGCGTGACAGGATCGTAGCCTGCCGCCTGCCATACCCACCGAGGCAGCAATTCATGGCAGCATAAAACATACTCAAGCTTTACAATGCAGTCTTCACACTACTGAGCTGCAATTGTCTTACCCTAGTCTATTGACCAAATCTCTCCCTATCATCCCTCTCATCACTATTTTTATTTTATTTGTGTTTTTATATTTCCACATCATGAGATTTAATTGCGCATTTACTAAATATTTGTGTAGGAAACCATTCATAGAAGCTGCTCCAATCCATGTGGGAGACGATATCTTTTATACTATAACTTGACAATAGTGTGAACTTGCGCTCATAAATAGAGAACACCCAGACGCTCTACAATGACTAAATACCCTTAAAATTGGAAGGGGTCTAGAAATCTACACTAGATATGGTAAAACAACGTAATTCATCTGAAAACCTCAAACTACTTGGAAAGTTATGATAACAAGATTTAAACCTTCGAGATTGTAAGGTGTCAGGTTTTCTTGAATTTAGAATGAATCTCCGAGTATCAATTTACGGGAAACTATTCATACCTCTAAATTAATCAAGCGACTCCAAAATACTAAATTGATTGAAATGACTAAAAGTATTGAAAATATTGTTATGGTTAAATTAATCGGAATGATCATATTGATAAAAAAGGCTAAAGTATCCTCAGACACCGAGGTTTGCAAATTAACTGGAATGATAGATAAACCTTTGAGTTCTAAAATGAATGAAGTGGTTGGGGGTACCAAAATTACTTGAACGGCTGAAACACCCACGAGTACTTAAATGATTGAAATACTATATATGGTTCAATTGATAGGAATGATGGATATCCCGAGCTTCAAAATGACTAAAATACCCCCTTGACTGGAATAAGTAAGTTACATTTGATAAAATTATGGAAATACCAATAAAGCTAAAAATGACTGAAATGCCCTTAAGGGTTGAAGCATGACTCATGTATGTCAATCACTCTTGATATTAATATAAGGTTGGCAGTTTTTCCGCATAGAATATAAGTTCGACTACTCTGTGGCAAGTCCTGTGGTAAAATATGAAAGCAATCATTCAGATATACAATACAACCGGATACATTAGAAGGTTTGGTTAGTACTGCCAGGTTAGGATATGTTAGTTCGAATGGTTTTGGAGGCTCGATAAACTTCTAGGAATCTTAAACATTGTAAATCGTCATTTTATCATTATTGGGCTAAATTACAAAATCACCCATGATAGTTAAATGACCAAAATGCCCTCATTGGCCAAAGTAATCAAAATAGCCTTGAATGTATCCGATATCGTGAAAGATCTCGACATAGAAATCTCTGAATGCCTGATTGGAAACTGTAGAACTAGTGTTTTGATATAATAATTGAAAAATGTTTTGGACTAATTTGAAAAGAATTTAAAACTTGGTTTTAATCCAAACAACTTGAAATTATGTTTGAGATATTTTAAAAGGTTTTTGGCAATGTTTTTACTATTTTTAAAGAGCCAAACTTGACTTTTCAAGCTACCCGTATCGATACGGTTCTACTCGTACCGATACATTTTTGCCCCAGTTTGGTCACTGCCAAAACCCGTATCGAAACAGGCTTGGTCGTTTCGATACGGATCGGGATCGTTTCGATAAGCCTGGTAAGCGTACCGATCCCCTTTCAGCCACCCTAACGGCTACTTTCCCAACGGTTATTTAAAAGTGAACCCGTACCGATACGCCCTCAAGCGTGTCGATATGCCCAGGCTAGGAAGAGCCCAACAGCTAGTTTCTGATGAAGGCCGTACCGATACAGGTCCAAGCGTATCGATACGGATGGCTGCCAAAAAGCATTAATGAAGGGAAATAAAGTCCTCAACGGCTCCAAATCATCCCCAATGTCTAGTAACGGCTACAAACTCAATTGGGAGTATAAAATGGATCTCCAAGCATCTTGTAATGGTTAATGCTTCAATTGTTACAACATTATGATGTCAAAATTTGTCTAGAGCTTAAATTGTTTATTTCTTGCTTAGACAACACTTGTGAGCTTACATTGTTAAATTTGCTCAAGTGTTTAGGTTTTGGGTGAGTGCTTAGAATTGCAAACAAACACATATTAGAGGGATTTCTAGTTTGCTAAGTCTTTCTTTGTACACGAGAGTGTTTCCTCAAGCTTTGGGTAGAAAGCTTTGAGGGTTGTAAAGGTTGCCTCCTTAGCCTAGAAAAGGGAACGAAATTCTTAGTGAATTTGTTTGGAAATCCTTAGTGGGGAGCTAAGGTAGTGGATGTAGACCTTGGTTAGAAGGTTGAACCACTATAAATCCTTGTGTCAAATTGCCAAATTTTCACCTCCCACTAAAACACCCAATCATCCAACTTATCCACACTTGGCAAGCAAGAACGGTTGATCGAATCGAGCTCCTAAAATCTCAACAATTGGTATCAAAGCTTGGCTCAATCGAAGGGGATTCACATCCTATTGAGAAGATCTGGCAAGCTCGATCAATATTTCACCAACCGGCTCAAATGGCGCAATCCATCGACAAACCGCCTTTCTTCGACGGAAATCACTATGCCCATTGGAAGACAAAGATGAAATTCTTCTTGAAGTCAAGAGACTACAGGCTATAGGACATAGTTGAAGATGGTTCGTTCGTGCCTTAAGGAAGCAAAGCGGAATGGATTGCCGACGATCGCAAGAAGATGGAGTTTAATTGCAAAGCCTTGCACATGCTCTTTTGTGCATTTGGCCCAACCATCTATGAGAAGATGTCTTCTTGTGAGAGTGCCAATGAGGTATGTGACAAGCTTGAAGTCACATACGAAGGAACCGATGAAGTCAAGGATACCAAGATTGGGCTCCTCACCTTAGAGTATGAGAACTTCAAGATGGATCCGGAAGAGAACATCGAGAAGATGTTTGATAGGTTCTCTAGTATCACAAATGGACTTAAAGGTTATGGAGAAGTCATCCCGGAAGAGAAGCTTGTCCAAAAGCTCATCTACTCCCTTCCCGAGTCATAGGACTCAAAGAGGACCGCCATCATCGAAGCCAAGAATCTTAAAACCTTGAAGCTTGATAAACTAATGGGGTCACTTCTCACTCACCAAATAATGAAGAAAAACAAAGAAGAAGGAAGAGATTAGAGTGATGGGGAAGAAGAAGATCATGGAGCTAGGCATCAATGCTAGTGACGTAGCTCTCAAATCCTCCACATGCCATCATGTAGATTCAAGTGAGGAGGAAAGTGAAGATGAAGAGATGGCCTATCTCTTCAACAAATTTGCCCGTTTCATGAAGAGCAAAATGGAAAAATCCAAGCATGAATCGATGAAGAAGATGAAGGACTCCCACAAATCCAAAAATAAGGGATCATCTTCAAAACAAGCATATGTGGCCACATGGAGTGATGAAGACTCCACCGATGATGAAGTAGCCCACCTATGCTTGATGACCCTCAATGAGGGGGAGGTAACTTCTAACTCATCTATTTCAAATTCTTATACATTTGATGAGTTACAAGATGCCTATGATGATTTGCTTTTGGAATTCAAGGCATCATTTTCCAAGAACAAAAAGTTGATTTCAAAAATAAAAATTGAAAATGATTTGCTTTCCAAAACAAATCTTGAACTTGAAGCAAAATTGAAAGATTTTGAACAAAAATGTCTTGATTTACAAAATTTGCTTCTCAAAGTTCAAAAAGAATAAGATTTTATTTCCAATGAACTTGAAAAGAAAAATAATTTTGGAAAATCAAATTTTTATGTAAGACAATCTAGTGCCCCTAGATTTGTGAATGGTAAATGTTTTAGAAGTGTTTGGGTCCCAAAAGGACTAACTACTTCAACAAATATGGATGAAATTGAAAACTTGATTCCTAAGGGGACTAAATTTTGTGCTACTAATGTCTATGGATCCAAAGCAATTTGGATACCAAAAATTACTTGATTGTATTTTGCTAGGTGTGATGAAGAGTGATCAACAAGTCAAAAATTGAGGGGGAGCTCCATGCACACATAGGAAGAACACTTGAAGAAGGAAGGCTTCACATCCTCCCTTAATTTCAAGTGTTGGTAAAAATTCTAGTTGTTTTTTATTTCACTTGTTTATTTTAGTTTAAATTCAACTAGATGATCATATATGTTAGACTAACAATTTTTATGATGCTTTGAGTAAGGGGGGGCCATTTTAAAACCAAATTTTTATTTTTTTTTGGCAATTTTTACCTCTATTTTTATTTTGAACTTAATGTTTTAAATTCTTTTTGATATGACAAAAAGGGGGAGAAATGGTTTGAAAAATTGAATTTTCAAATGAATAAGGGGGAGCTTTATTTGATTACGTATCTTTAATCTCTTATTGACATTTTTAAAGTTAAAGGGGGAGAATCTCAAACAATTTTTCAAGTTAGTTTTATTATATCAAAAGGGGGGAGATTGTAGAACTAGTGTTTTGATATAATAATTGAAAAATGTTTTGGACTAATTTGAAAAGAATTTAAAACTTGGTTTTAAGTCCAAACAACTTGAAATTATGTTTGAGATATTTTAAAAGGTTTTTGGCAATGTTTTTACTATTTTTAAAGAGCCAAACTTGACTTTTCAAGCTACCCGTATCGATACGGTTGTACTCATACCGATACCTTTTTGCCCCAGTTTGGTCACTGCCAAAACCCGTATCGAAACAGGCTTGGTCGTTTCGATACGGATCGGGATCGTTTCGATACGCCTATTAAGCGTATCGATCCCCTTTCAACCACCCCAACGGCTACTTTCCCAACGATCATTTAAAAGTGAACCCGTATTGATACGCCCTCAAGCGTATCGATACGCCCAGGCTAGCAAGAGCCCAATGGCTAGTTTCTGATGAAGGTCGTATCGATACGAGTCCAAGCGTATCGATACGGTTGGCTGCATAACAGCATTAATGAAGGGAAATAAAGTCCTCAACGGCTCCAAATCACCTCCAACGGCTAGTAACGGCTACAAACTCAATTGGGAGTATAAAAGGGACCTCCAAGCATCTTGTAATGGTTAATGCTTCAATTGTTACAACATTATGATGTCAAAATTTGTCTAGAGCTTAAATTGTTTATTTCTTGCTTAGACAACACTTGTGAGCTTACATTGTTAAATTTTCTCAAGTGTTTAGGTTTTGGGTGAGTGCTTAGAATTGCAAATAAACACCTATTAGAGGGATTTCTAGTTTGCTAAGTCTTTCTTTGTACAAGAGAGTGTTTCCTTAAGTTTAGGGTAGAAAGCTTTGAGGGTTGTAAAGGTTGCCTCCTTAGCCTAGAAAAGGGGACGAAATTCTTAGTGAATTTGTTTGGAAATCCTTAGTGGGGAGCTAAGGTAGTGGATGTAGACCTTGGTTAGAAGGTTGAACCACTATAAATCCTTGTGTCAAATTGCCAAATTTTCACCTCCCACTAAAACACCCAATTATCTAACTTCTCCACACTTGGCGAGCAAGAATGGTTGATCGAATCAAGCCCCTAAAATCTCAACAGAAACCTGATGAGAAAATAGAATTCTCGAGTCACTATTTATGCCTTGTTAGTATAAATTACCAAAATGCCTATGTATGATAAAATGACCATAATACCTTTGTAGGCTTAAATGACTAAATCACTCATGACATATCTAAGCTCTCAAAGATCTTGATGTATCAACTCCTGAATATCTAGTTTGAACCGTTAGTATGAACCCCCTTTTAATAGGGACCTTGTAACCCACTTGACCCGGCCTAGCCGCCAGACCGCATTGAATGGGTTACACGAGGAAAACCGAAGAGAAACCCGTTAAGGCTCCACTCCGATTAGCAACCCTAGAAAATTTCTTTTAAAGTTATCTTGTCTAGATGTTTAATTATATCCTATGTGAGAGGACACGCAGCAGAAACACACACGGATACAAAAAAACACAAGACAGTCGATTAAACAAACCCTTTTTAAGTTTTACAATAGGTTGTATTAGTACGCTAGAGGACCGTATCGATACGCCTGGACTTGGTCAACACCCCAAAGTCAACCTAGGGAGACCGCATCGATACGCTAGAAGACTGTATCGATACGCTCTCAACGGTCAACTTTCCCAAGGTCAAACTACAAAGACCGTACCGATACCCTTATAACCCATACCGATACGCCAAAATCTCGTCAATTTCTTAGATTTCCAGAGAGCATTTGGTGTATCGATACACCCCCGCGTACCGGTACACCTTTCCTAAAACGGGGTCCAAAGCAAAGGGTCGTATCGATACAACCATTGAGCGTATCGATACGCCCTGCACTGTAAACCTTGTTTTGGCTGCTAAAAACACAAGGACTGGACTCTAGAGGCATTTAACGACCATTCAAGCAACATACAATCAAGCATATATCTCAAAGCAACCATGGATAAACTTAAAAGGCATTTTAAACACTCGACGAAGCAACATCCAACAAGATAAGATTCAAAAGGGAAACATTTATACAAAGCATTCACCAACATAGCCAAAAGCCAAACAAAAGCATACTTCAACATGGCATAAGGCAATACAATCCCAAAACGTCAAAGCAAACTTGTCTAAGCAAAAGAACATGCCATCAACATCACAAAACACAAAGGTCATATCCCATTGCTCTATACTAGTTATTGAAGTCTAGACCATACTTGAGCAAACCAAACTCCCTTGGATCCTCCCTTGTTCCCCGAGCTGCTCCAAAGGTCTAAGGGCTTGCATTGTTGGAAAAGAGAGCATAAGCGTTTAAGCTTAGTGAGTAGTGCTCAAAACGACAACTACAACAATGCAGTTTTTAAAACATAGTTTGCTTGAAAACCAAAACCGTTTCCAAATCATTCCCAATTGTTGAACACACAATGCCATGCATTTACCTTCGTGTACATTTACCGAATGCAACCACAAGTCATAAGCTTACCATATGCTCATTCTCATAACACAAGCAAAGTAAACCACAATGCATAAATATAAGGAAACAACAACATGCTTAACATGAGAATTAGAGCAATCATGGGTATATTGACATTCAACGTTTTACTCGGATATACGGATAGCTTTCTCAAACCCACTAGACACTTCCGGTGGAATCTCACATCATCATACTCACTCGTCTAGTAAAAACATAATTTCCATTGGAATCTCACATCACCGTACTCCTCCTTAATGGAATCTAACATCACTAAGGCCACACACGAATTTTACCTCGAGTGCACTCTAATTCTATTGATCGATCAATTATATCCGGTAACAACCAAACACGTGTCAATATACTCGATTACAACCACAAGCATTACCGGTGCTTGAACAACTTACCAAGTCCAAACTTCCATGCAAAACATGTACTCACAATGCAAGTATAAACACAAGTCCCACATCTCAACATGCATAACAATGCAAATCAACACATAATAACATAGCATGTTCAACTCGCATTCAAGAATCGTAAAACACAATTTAATTGCATAAACCTTTAAAACTTACTCTCGAGCTTGGGTTGGCCTTTTAAGCTCAATCCAACTCCCAAAACATTCCCTTAACCACGTTAAGGATTTTAAAATCGATCCACTCACTAGCCAACACACAACCGATGCCCAAGATGCCGAAATTAAGCCTCTGAACTACCCAGATTTCCGTCCACAAAGCCCGAATCCAAATCCTCTATTTTGAGCAACCCAAAATCGAGCATTAGAAAAAAAATACACTCACAAACATATCAAAACCTGGAATTCAACATCATTGCAACAATACACATCGATTCAAGCCCAAACTACACCTGAAACATATCGATTTCAGTCCTAGACTACTAGCAGCCATACCCAATGAGTTTACCATAAAAAATCTACATTTTACATCCCTAAACATCAATCCAAAACTACCAAACCTCCAGTTGTCTTTTAGACTCAAAACCCAACCAAAAACTCAAGCTTTCTAACTCTTAAAATCACCCAAAATACTTATTTCGGGTTTCAATTGAAAATCCACCATTTTATGTTATTTTAGTGTTAAAACAAAAATAAAAATACTCCCAACCCAGCCTTAATCATCCCCAAACGAAAACCCAAAGATTTCTTTTCATTTCCAACCAAACTTTAAAAATCAAAATAAGATAAATTCATGAGTTTTGTAAAAAATCACAACATTTAGGACTTAAGGAAGATGAAACTAAGTTAGGGAACCATTTACCTTGAAGAAATCACTTGGTTGAGAGCTTGAAATCCAATGGAATGGTAAAATGGGTTTAGAGGAGGTTTTTGAACGTGAAATCAAGTTGGAGAAGATGATAGCCTTTTGAAAATCCTTTTTGGAATTACAAAATCCCCTTTTTGCCCTTTACCCTTTAAAAACATTCTAGGTGTGATAAAATAGTTTTTTTTCTCTAATTTAATTTAAATCCGACTCGGTTGACTAATCCGATAACTTCTGGCCCTAAACTCGGGGCGTTACAGACCTTGTTTCTAAAATCCGTTCAAATTGTCAAAAGTTTAATGTGTTCCCTTCCGTAAATGCCAAGTATCTCCAAGAAATAAATTGTTCCACCTAGTGTGTTCCATGTGTGCTACACGACTGTTTTTTCATACTGATTTACATGTTATAATACTGATCATCATGCACATGACTGACATGCTTGATTTCACAAGAACATGACATGTTTTTATAAATTAAGCATGATCGTAATGTACTTCTGATATATGCCCTGTACCCGAAATGACAAACATGCTATATTGATAATGTATTATTATAAATACTGTTATTGATTAATGGGCTATTGATGATCTGATTCATCAGGGTATCTAGGGTATAGTATGAAGTGTTTTATGGTTCAGCCCTGATCAGGCTGGTAATTCTGCCCGTATTAGGTTCCTAGCTTAGGCTAAGGTAATTTCGCCCATACTAGGTTCCTGGCTTCAACTAGGGTAATTTCGCCTGTGACCTAAGGTAACCCCTTAGGTCGGTACCTACGCCCACTAGGCTTAGGTTAGCATCCGTACAAGGTTCCTACGCTTTGGCTAGGGTAATTCCACCCGTGACCTAAGGCAATCCCTTAGGATGGTACCCACGTCCAATGGTCTTGGGTTAATGCCCATATATAGTTGCAATTCGGGGAATTGTATACTGGAGTATGGTTGGAGGGTGAATAAAGAATTAAAATGAACTTTACTACTACTTAGAACAAATGTATTTGAAATAAAATGGTTATTGCATTGTTATATTTCTTGCATTAACGTTGCACTGTTGTAACACACTAGAAACTAAACTATTTGATTCCACCTTCGTAATTTATCAGCTTATATAACTCCGGTTTGTTGCTCAATGATTGAATAAAGAACAAGTATCGTTATTCTCAAGTATAACACTACCCTGAAATAGCGAAAAGAAAATGAAGACTGTAACACCCCAATTTTGGGCTTGGAAGTTTAGGGACTAAACCAGACCGGTTTAAATTACGGTTCGAATATAAAAGGTGGTTTTAGGGAAAGCCTAGTTCGGGATGCATTAAAAATATGGAAAAATATTTAAAAATCCTCTTTTATTATATATAAGAGAGTGGTGAAATCAATTTTACAAAATAGGGTTTGGAAATATGACATTTCAAGTTAGTGACTAAAATGTAATTTTTGAAAGGTTGGTGACTGTTTTAAAAGGATTGAAACTTTGAATCTTTAAGGAGCTAATTTACCCAAGGGAGGGTTTCTCCAGATTTTTCTTAATTTTTAAAGATTCATTTAATGTTAATTAATAAAAATAAAAAGAGGGAAAAGTCACATTTTTGTTTCATAACTAACTTTTGCCAAAATTTTCCCATTTCATTTTCTCTCAATTTTTTCCTCAGCCAAACACATTTCCACAGCCACTTTTCCTTTGATCTTCACACCTAAAGTTGAGATTTTAATCTATAAATGATTTCTAATCATTTCTACACCAAATCCTCATCATTTGCTTATTGAATTTTCAAGAATTTTGGCTCTAAACAAGGAGAAATCCACATTTAGAGGTATGAATGTCCTTCTCCTCTAAATACTCAGTTCTTTACTGAAATTCCCAAGTTCCCAATCCTTAAATTGAGTTTTATTAAAGGTTTTGATATTGTGATCTTGATTTTGGCTTAAAATGCAAGATTTGGATTTAATTTTGAAGAAATTCGTATTAATGATTAGGCTCTGTTTTAAGATGTCTTTTTGATGTATTTTGGATGTCTAAATGATGTGTAATTGAGGTTTAATTAATGCAATCCCGAATAGGTTGATTTTCCTAAGTTTTTACTTGAGTTAATGGTGGTTTTTGGGGTGATTTTGATGTTCTGCTATAGCTGGAGGTATAAGGACGTGATTAGGTCCTTTTTGAATGTTAATTAATGTCTAAGAATGATTGGAAGTGATGGATCTTGGCTGGGTAATGTTGTAGAGGTGTTTGGATGTGATTTCGGTTGTGTTTGGTAGCCGAAATGTGAGTTTTGATGAGAGGAGCGAGTTTAGGTGTTTTGGCTGAAGATTTTAATGCATGATGATGCATTAATCCTCTGCTTTGATGTGTTTAAAACAGGGGAGACATCCTTGGGTCCTTGTGGTGTTGATCCGGAGGCTTGATCGGTGTTTCGGCAAGCTTGCGAAACGGAATCAGTGAGTGAAGTTTGGTTTCCAGCTTTGAAACCAATGTTTGAAGGTTATGGGAGCTTAGTTTAAGTCTAAACAACTTAGCTAAGCTCAAGAGTAAGTTTTTGGAGAAACACTCTTTTTGGAAGAACCATGAGATGGTTGAATGCAATGTGTTTATTTTGCATGTTTAAATTCTATTTTGAAAGCATATTTTAGCATGTTTAATGCTGGTTTTGTAAGCCATGTGTTGAAGGATGCTCAAGGTAAGAGATCCTTGTTTTGAACATTGATAAATGTGGTTTGATGCATGGTGATGCATGAATATTTAATGGCTTTGTTAAATGCTTTAAAACAGTGGATTGATGATGGTAAATGATGTATATTGGCAAGTGATGTGTTGGTTTAAAAGTACTTGAATCGGATATAGTTAGCCGGCTATAGGATTGGGTGCACCGTGAATAAAGTCGCCTTGGATGTTGAGGGGTTGTGATTGTACCGTAAACTCCATCCAAGTGCACTAACGAGATGGTTAAGATCACAATGGTGGTTAAAAGTCCATGTGTGGATATTGTGTTGTGTGTCACGTGTTCTCGTTAGTGATGTTATACAACTACCAACGAGTGATGTGGAGGGGTTGTGATTGTACCGTAGACTCCATCACGGGTGTTGAGGGGTTGTGATTGTACCGGTAAACTCCACCTTGAGTGTTGGTAGTGTGTATGAAACGTATGGGACAACGCTTGTAATCCGCGTATCCGATTGTGTTTTGAGTTGAAAAATGGTTATGGATTATCACTTGAAAGATAATATGACATGTTGATGTATTGAAGCATGAGATGCTTGAATTGTATGCATAAATGCATGATAAATGTTGTTTTGAAATTAAAGGCCTTGAAAATGTGTTTGGGGAATTGAAGCATGAGATGCTTGGTTTGTATGCATAATTGCATGATAAATGTTGTTTTGAAATTAAAGGCCTTGGAAAGGTGTTTTATAAAGTGCATTATTGTGTTGTTTTATTAGAGCAATTCTCACTAAGCATACGTGCTTACACTCTCTCTTTCTTGAACCAATAATGCAGAGCATTGAAGTGCTTAAAGGGCAGCAAGGAGGTCAAGGATCCAAGTGAAAGTCTAAGCTCATGTATGGTGACTATTTTCACAACACTTTTAGCTTTTGGTATTTGGCAATGTGAACCTAGGTTGTGATTTTTGGGAGATGTTTTGGACTCCCTAAGTTTGGCATGATGCCTATGATGTTTTGGATATGTAATTGGCCACTTGGGTGTTTGCTTTGATGACTTGATGTTTGGTTGGTTTTGAGTATTAGGTTGCATGCCTATAGTTTGAGGTTTTTCCTAATCGATGCTATGGATGTATTTTGATGATGCTTTTATGTTCCTTTAGTGCATGATGACTTGTTGGCATAATTAGGGGTCTTACGAATGTGTTGGATGTGCCGAAAGGGTGTTAAACCAGAAAATTTCTGCAATTCTGGGCAGCCTGTATCGGAACGGGTGCTACTGTTTCGGAACAGGGGTTTGAAATGGCCTTAGCGTTTCGAAACGGGTAGAGCCGTTCCGAAACATTTTTGCTACTGCCAAGCCCTATTTCGGAACAGGTTGCGAAACGGTCCCACGTTTCGGAACAGACATCCTCCGTTTCGGAACACTCGACCGTTGGGCACTGAATTATATGGTTATATGTTTTGAAATCCTCATGTTTTAGTCACAATCTTTGTATATGCAATTGCTTGAGCTTGAAATGTCAGTTTAAGATGAAATTTGACAGAGAGGCATGAAACATGATTAATTTCATAATGGTAACTCAAAAATTGGTAAAGTCGTCGTAATTTCCAGAATTTACAAATTGGTCCCTAAAATCGTATGTTGTGCATTTGAGTCCTTTATTGTTTTCCGTTTACTGTGATTTTTGAATATGCTTATCTCAAGAGTACACCTAGGGTTAAAATGCATTTAGACAAGGTTAAAAAGAAAAAAAAGGATCGTTAATCAAGGTTGACTTTCGGGTTGACTTTGGTTTTCCCCGTGTAATCTTCGTAGTTCGGGTCAACCGTCTAGGCCGAGCTAAGGGGGTTACAAAGACTGATACTGCATGGAACATCATGAAAATGATATGCCTGCCATATATCTTCATGAGCTTATAATATCTTTTGGTAGTTCTGTATTACTGAGCTTTTCCAAGCTCACGTTGTTTTTTACCATCGCATGTTAAAAGAATTTATCATGGTATTATGTCTGACATCAGTATTCGGAGTTCTCTCGGCGTCGCTTTTAGGGTACGGTACTGTACAGTTAGTGGGCATGTACGTCATGTATTATTTTATTATAGTGTTTGTAAAACGTTTTCTGAAATCCTGTTATATGTTTAAATGATTTCATGAAAGAATATGTTAAACATAAATTTTTTTGCAGTTCAATAAGTGTTTGGAGAGAAAAAAGTATTTTTTATGTGTATTTTTACGGTGGATCGCTCTTATGACCCTAATGTGACTTCTTAGGATCCGTGGTAACGCATAGGCGAGTCTAGGAGGTTACATAAAGTCAACTATCAATGTATTGTCATGTTCTATTACTAATATTGATGGTGTTTATACTTTACCGTCAACAATGGTGTTTATTTGTATATTTTATTCTTTTCAAGTATTTTGATAGGATTTTTTATAGCATTTTGTTCTATTTTCATTATCGAACATTTAATTTTTTATATATCTTTTTCAAGAAAATGATAAGTTATTATGATTAGTTTATTTTGAATTTTATAACCTCATGTTTTAACAAAATTGTGAACTTTTGTTCCATATCCTCATTAGTTATTCAATAAAAACTAGTTATTAATATTATTTTTAAAAAATATAATTTCATTCCTATATTTAGAGATGGGCACGAGTCGGGTCGGGTCGGGTTTTTGGCCCACTCGAACCCGACCCGAAAATATATACTTTAAATTCAGACCCAACCCGACCTCATATTTGAGAAAAAACCCCGACCCGACCGGAAAACTATATACTCAAATCCGACCCGACCCGCCTATTAAAAAATAATAAATTTTAGGGACTTAATTGTAAAAAATAAATTTTAGGGACCTAATTGTAAAAAATTAAATTTTAGGGACTTAATTGTAAAAAATAATTTTAATGACCTCATTATAAAAAATATATAAAGAGCGGGCAATATTGTGAGTATCCCTAAAAAAGCTAAGGGAAAATTACACTATTAGTCCCGTGCCGGGTTGGGTCGAAATTTTTCACCATAAACACGACCCGAATTTACCCTTTTAAAAATCTCGACCCGACCCCGAATTTTCTATGAAAAAATACAACTCGATCAAGCCGGGTCGGGTAAAATGCCCATCCATTTCACAATCATGAAAATACTAACCCGATGGTCAACTCCATTTGTTTTTCACTAATTTTGGTTACATGGTTTGTCTCTAACATTAAATTGATAGAAAACGCAAACGATGTATAACATTGAATTGAGATTTTTAAAGCAGAAGACCGAAATCGTTAAAATTAAAATTGGAAGAACTAATTCCATAACTTGCATCGAATACAAGGGCTATTCATATAATTTTACCTATTTTGTTTATAATTTTATTTCTCATCCTTTTGTTTCATTTTCTATGGTTTTACTCTAATTTCTTTTATGATAAACTACATTAGGGGGTCACTCAAATATTGAGTTACTTCTATTTCGATCATTCAATTTGAAAATTTTGAACTTCGCCATCAACGTATTTAAAATGTTTTATTTTAGTCACTCCCTATTAATTGTTGACGAAGCAAAAGACGTGACATTTTTAAAAATTTAATATAATAACAAGTTTAGCCATCAAAATTTATCGTTATGTCAATTTGATCTAAAGTACTCCACACACATATTATATATATATATATATATATATATATATATATATATATATATATATATATATCAAAAAGGATAAAAATTATATGTTTTTTAAAAGGCATAATGTCAAAAAATTCTCTAACGTTTGACTGAATAGTTATTTTTGTAACACCCGGGTTTAGGGGTCGGGTGAAAATAATGTTTTAATAATTCGGGTTCGGTTCTATAATTTAAATAAATTAAATAATGGTTCGGGTTTGGTTTACAAAGAAAACAAAGGTGTTGGACCCAATTTCTAAATTAAGCCCAATAGCCATTCATTAATGGCATTTGTGTAAATATCAAATAAAACCCATTTTTATTACCTTATAATTCAAATAAACCCCAAAACCCCATCATCTTCTTCTTCTTCATTTTTCCAACGTCAAAAACATCTCCTCCATGGGAGCTTCTATTTCATCTCCTCCATCCTTCATTCTTGATGATTTTTGAAAGGTAATTACGTTTTTGACTTCCCCTCAACTCCCTCACTTTAAAAGTACCACTTATTTTCATCTTCATGGAAGTTTTGGGAAAATAGAGTTTTGAAAGATTTTGATTAAAAATGGAAACTTTGTGTTGTTAAGCCTAATGTTTTGATTTAATATGGTTGGTTGTGAGGTATAGGAGTTAAATGGTATAACATATGTGAATTTTGAATGATTTTGAGCAATTTTCGGATTTGGGTAAACATGAGGTTTTTGGAGGGTTTTGGGTGAGTTTTGGGGGTTGTTTTAGGTGGGTTTTGATAGGCTATTGTTAGTACTATGGATAGGGGTTGAATTGGGATCGATTGTGGATGTAATGGAGGTTGGAAACATGGTTTTTGGGCATGGTTTTGGGGCTGTCCGAATTGGTTAAAAATGGGATATGTTCATAGCTTGCAACATGGTAAATGGTGATTGAATTGTATTCCGGGTTGGTCTTTTGATGTTGGGCTGATTGGAATTGTTTGAAATGTGTTTGAGGTTGTCTAAAAGCGGTAATTGGTGTTGGAGAAGCTTCGCGAGGAAATCCGGGTTTGTGGGAATGGTTGATTGCTTGGCTTGGAGCTTGGAAGCTTAGGTGAGTGGTTAATGTTTTAAATTGATTTCAATGATTGGTTTTAGCATGTGGAAGTGAAAATGTTTTCAAGTGATGTTTTGGTTCAAAGGAAATTTTGAAGGTGGTTTAGATTCGAGCTTGAGAGTGACTTAAACTTAAAGAGTAAGTTGATGTGAAATGCCTCTTTAATTTCCCTTTTTATCATTGTTTTCGTTGCTTGAAATGACGGTTTGTTAAGCATGTAATTTAAATACTTGAGTAGGAGCATGTTGCCTATTGCTATATCGTTAATGATGTATGATGGTAATAATGGTATTGTTGAATATACCTTGTAAGATGTGTGTAAGTTGGTGCAGGTTGTGCACGAAAATGGTGTGTAAGACCATTTGTGTTTTGGTAAGATTTCAAGTAGTAAGTGATGCCCAATTGTGGATTTTGTTTCATCTTGATTTGGTTGTCATGATATAGTGAGTACATGTCGTATGGTAGTGTTTGTGCATCGTGTTGCATGGTTGGTGTTGAACCTCACGTGATGGTTGTCGTTGCTCCGGTGATGTGTAGTCCCGCCGGTAGCGAATGGTATAAGACTCCGGTGATGTGTAGTCCCACCGGTAGTGACTAGTAGAAGAGTACTTTGATGTGTAGTCCCATTGGAAAACTACTAGTCGAAACGGTGATGTGTAGTCCCACCGTGTGTGTTTTGGTTATGCTTGTGCATGCCATGTAATGTTCATGTTGTATCTCACTATATCATTGTCTTCATATTGTCTTGCTTTAATCTAGGATTATGTCCTCACGCATACCATGAAGTGTAATGCCATGTTAAATGCCTACATTGTTGAATTGTGGTTGAACTTGCATGTTAGTAAGAGGATTAGATAGTTGAATGGATCTTTTGGTGTTGGCCTTTATTTAAAGAAAACTTTGAACCCTGCATTGTCGTAGTTATGTTTTAGAGCTCCGCTCACTAAGCTTTATGCTTACGCTCTCCTTTTTCCGACAATGCAGATCCTTAGCTTGGAGTTAGCAAGGAGCAAGATAAGGGCGTCCAAGCGTGTGGTGGTTTGCTCAAGTATGGTTTAATTAAATAATGTAATAGTCTAGCAATGGGAAATGCTACGTGTTTTAGGAGCTTGTATCTAGACTCCTTTGTGTTGGCTTATTGTTGTTATTGCCTAATTTGCTCTTTAATTAGAATGTTATGTATGAAAGCTTTAATCCATGTTTGAATGACACCCATGGCTTATTTATGTGTGCTTGCATGTTGGTATACGCTTAGGTGAGTCGAGAAATGCATGTAGAGTCGTGTTGGGGCCGTTTCAGTTGAGATTGAGGAGTTGCAGTGCAGGGGGTATCGATACCCCTGGTTAGGGTATCGATACTCTTTGCCCAAATGCCTCAGTTTTTGCCTAGGGTATCGATACCCTTAGGGTATCGATACCCTCCAAAGTCTCTGTAATTTGAAAGTGGGTGTTAGATTGGAGCGTATCGATACGGTGTTCCCGAGTATCGATACGGTTCTATTCTGTTGACCAAGGAAGGTTGACCGAGGAAGAGGGTATCGATACCCCTGGTAAGGGTATCGATACGGTCTTCACATGTTGACTTCTTTGGTTGACCTAGAAAGGGGGTATCGATACCCCTGATTAGGGTATCGATACTGCCTGCCTTATAAGCTTAAAATTGACTGTTTATGCGTGGCTGTGATTCGAATGTGTTTTTCCTTTGAACGTTTTCCGCTGTTGTGAATCACATAGGACTTAATATTCATCTAGGCAAGATTAATATAAAAAGAAAAAAAATAGGGTTGCTAACCGAGGGGGAATCCTTTGGGTTTCGCTTCGGTTTTCCCCGTGTGGCCCACTCGAACCGGTCATCCGGCCAGACTGGGATGAGGGGGTTACAATTTTGGCCTATATTCTTTTTTGAACCAATTTTACCCCCAACGTTTTATTTTGGGTCAAAATGGCCCATCTGCGGATGAAAGTTGTTAGTCAACACGCTAAATAGTTTGAAATGACATGACAAACTTACATGGTAGTGCACGCCGCGATAGCTGTGTCGTACAGACAAATATGCTGATTTTACATAATGACATGTCAATCAAAAAGTATTCTTTTATAAAATTATATAAAATATAAAGTATTTTTTCTTCTGATGCGTCATTATGTCAAGTCATTTCAAGATGTTTATTGTTAGTTGACTAATAATTTTCATCCACAGAATGGTCATTTTGACCCAAAATAAAACGTTGGAAGTTAAATTGGTTTTAAAAATATGAGCCAAATGACTATTCAATCAAATGTTAAGTGATTTTTTTTTTCTGAATGCCTTTTAAAAATTACATAAATTTTTTATAAAAAAAATAAACATGTATATACTAATATATGAGCCAAATGACTATTCAATCAATTGTTTACCCTAAAATTTTTACCTTTTGCAGTCCTTTTATCATTAGTAATCATAATAGCATTCCAAATGCATTGCCACATTGGTTTGCTGCATCCAATTTATTATTTGCTCATATTTAGTATGTATTGGATGTAATAATGAAACACGATGTTTTCTTAATAAGAAAATTTAAGTAAATGTAAGTTTATAACATGCTTTTTTTCCCGACAAATTCTCCACTAAAATCTTTTAAAAATAAATAAAACGAAATTATACTACATATCTTGACTTTTGACATTTACCTTGTACCTAAAATGTTTAACAAATCAGTAGAAATTTATATTTATTTATAGAATAAAGTAGTAGTCTAAACGTTGTGCGTAGTTTTTGAAAATTCTCAATTTATTAATTTAATATTTTAGCGAAAACATCAAATTTTAGAGGGTCACTGCCCATTGGTCCACGTAGTTCCTCCCATAGTTAGCGTAAAACATAAAATATAATTGTAAACTAATTGGGTGAGTCTAGAGTATTACAATTTAATTTAATATTAAAAAACGGCACAATTAAAATGTTAAAAACACATAACCTAAAATGTTATACTTCAGATAACATTTTAAGTTGATAGTTTTTTGATAAGTTTTGAAACTTGGTTTGTACTTTTATGATAAATTTTGAAAATTGTCTTGAAAACACATAACCTAAAATGTTATAAATAATATATATAACTTGTCGCTTGTATAGTAACATTCTAAGTTGACTTTTTCTAACATTTTAGATTACCCTCTTTTTTAGCCTAAAATTAAGGTACCACAACCAAAGACTAATTTATATGGGGTGGGGAACCCCTGAAGAATTTTTTTCACTTTTATCCTCTTATTTAATTTTTTTTTAAATTAATTTATATATGAATTTGCTTCTCACTTTCAAACATTTATAGTTTACTCCCTTAACCTAAACCTTGGCTTTGTCCTTGACTACGCCCTAAACTCGCCCAAACTTAATAAAATTATTCTCACCAACTACAACAAAACGATCGGAACTTAAAACAATTTCAACCCCCCCTCCATGCTAGACTTAGCAGTCTACGTTAGTTGTATAAATCCATTAAAGATACGATGAGATAATTCAGATATTAAATTAAGAATGAAAAAAATATTTTATACAACATTAAAAAATAGATATAATTCATGTATCAAAAGTGTATTTAACCGAGAAAAATTTTATTAGTCTGCTTCTTAGCACGCTCTTTGCTTATTAGCACACTCTCTACTTTTTAGCACGCCTTTTGTTTTTTTTTTTTACCTGTCTTTGTTACCTCTTTTTTTCAAAGTGAATTTTTGTCTTCTTCTCTTCCTATAGAACCGTCTATGAAAGAAAACTTGGCTAATTTGTCCCTGAAAGATGATGAAGATAATGAAATCCAGGCTGAGGGGGATAATCTATCCCAAGGCATTTCCTTTGCCAACAGTTTTGTTGGTTGTTTTTTCACCAATAGTGTAATCCATTTTTAATCCATGCGGACAACTTTTGCGAATGTTTGGTGTCCCTTGGTATCTCTATTTCAAATCTCGAAAATGGCTGATACTTGTTCCGCTTGTACCATTATGTTGATTTGGAACGGATTGAAGGAGGCGGCCCTTGAAACTTTAACTTTCACCTTCTAATACTCCACAGACTTCAAGAAGGCGAAAATCCTCACTCAGTCTCATTATTCAATGTTAATTTCTGGGTTTATATTCATGATGTGCCTCATGAGTATTTGTATGAACGCTTTGCGCGACAGATAGGTAATTTTATTAGGACCTTTTTAATTTATGATTCTACGGCTATAACTCTTGGTTACAGAGGTATTATGAAAATTAGAGTTGTAATGGATTCTCGAAAGCCCCTGAAGAGTCGAAAAAAGTTAATCTCTGTGAGGTGGCTCTTCTCACTACGTAAGGTTTGAATATGAAAAAACTTCTGTTGTTCTGTTTTGTTTGTGGAAAATGGGTCACGGTGAATCTCTTTGTCCTCTACATTTAACTCTACCGCCGAAAAAAAATAGTTTTGGTTGTGATTTATCGCTCAGGGCCCCTTCTTGGCGCTCAACGTCAATCCCTTAGAGCAGGTGGCTCCGAGAAGAATCTGTTAATTTACTCCCGAAATCTAATATGGCAAATCAGTTTCAATCAGCTACAAATCAGGGGAAATGCAAATCTTACCTAATCTGCAGAGTACTAGCCAAGTAGTCATGGGCAATAATGATTGGGTTTCCATAACAGGCCTCTTGCCAACTTTTAAAGAAAATATTTTCCCAAGATCATATCCTTATATTTCTGTTGGTTTGTCTGCAGCAGTGATTGCTAATGATGATGTGATTATGCTGCAGAATGAGGAAGAAAATCAAGAACCTTGTGTTGAAGGTTCGAAACGCCCGAGAACCTAGACTTCTATTCCAAATGTTTCTAGTTCGGATTCTTTGGATATTTCTAAACACTTATCGGCAGACCTTACTAAGCAGGCCAGCTGGGCACAATGAAAACTTTAAGCTGGAACGTTCGGGGCTTGGGGAGGTCTCGAACGCAACGTCTCCGGCATATGCTGATAGATATAAACCCCTATGTTATTTTTCTCATTAAAACAAAATTACAGAGTTCAAGAATGGAAAGATTTCGCAAGTCCTTTGGTTTTACCAATGACATCGATGTCAGTTCTAATGGTAGGAGTGGCGGTCTATCCTTGGCATGGAAGAATGAATGCAAAGTTTCTCTAAGGTCTTTTTCTGATTGTCATATTGATGTGTTAATATAATAAGATATTGATGGTCTCAGTTGGCGTTGCACAGGTGTTTACGAAGCACCACAGGAGCAGAATAGAAGGTATTCATGAAATTTATTACGTCTTTTGAATGATACACCAGACATTCCATGGTTGGTGATAGGGGATTTCAACGAGTTGCTCTTCTCACATGAAAAACGGGGTGGGAGGACCCGAAGTACAAGACAAATGGATGATTTTCGTGAAGCTCTTTTTGATTGTTCTTTAAAGGATATTGGTTATCAGGGACAATGGTTCACATGGGAATGGGGTAGGTTACAATATAATAATGTTAGAGAACGTCTGGATCACGATGTCGCGAATCAGTTATGGTGGGACCTTTTCCCGCATTATACGCTCGACCATCTAAGACATTCATTTTTAGACCACTGCCCCATTCTTTTATCAACATGTGTGCAACAGAATATGAGGGAGCACGCTTTTCATTTCCGGTTCGAAGCCTCCTGGCTCTTGGAGGAATCTTGTGAAACTGAGGTTTCTCGTCTTTGGCAATCTTCATCTTGTTCAATTCCTGATCGTTTGCACATTGTTAGTATGGGGCTTGATTCTTGGTTCATGCAGGTTAAAAAAGCAAAGAATATCAAGCTAAAAGATCTAAAGCAAAGACTTAAATAGCTAAATGAGTTGCAACCATCCGATTCAGTTTTGGGAGACATTTTGGATACAAAAATTGCCATTAACCTTGAGGCTGGTCGCGAGGAGTTATAGTGGGAGCAACGAGCTCGCGCAAATAGGCTAAAGCATGGGGGCCACAATACCAGATTTTTTCATCGTTTTACTTCCTCTTGGCGTCGAAAAAATTGCATTGATAGGCTTTTAAGAGATAATGGTGTTTCTGTTGATACTGAGGAAGAAATCAATAATCTTGTTGCCCTGTATTTTCAAAATCTCTTCACTTCACAAGGTGTTTCCGATCCGACAGTGATCTTGGATGTGATTAATTCGTGTATCACTTTCAGTACAAATGAGATCTTACTGGCTAATTTTTCACATGAAGAAGTTTTGGTTGCAATCCAAGCTATGTGTTCTCTTAAAGCATGTGGAGAAGATGGTTTGGGTGCCATTTTCTACCAGCGTTTCTAGCATATTATTGGGGTAGAGGTTAGTGACTATTGCATAAGTGTCTTAAAGGGTGAACAACCTATTAGTAGGATCAACACTACTTATATCATGTTAGTGCCCAATAAAAATAATCCAACTGATATGTCTCACTTTAGGCCAATCAATTTGTGCAATGTGCTCTTCAAGATAATGTCAAAAATGATTGCCAACCGTCTTCGATCACTTTTACATCTTTGTATCGATGAAGCCCAAAGTGCTTTTCTCACTGGAAGATTAATTTCGGACAATGTCATTGCAGCCTATTAGGTACTTCACCCCTTTAAGTGTAGAAGAATTGGCCGAAAGGGTTCCTTTGCGCTAAAACTTGATATGTCCAAAGCATATGATAGAGTCAAGTGGTCATTTCTGGAATCAATTATGGGAAAGATGGGTTTCGCTCCACAAAGGATTCAATTGTTAATGAATTACATCTCTTCGGTGACATATTCTACTGTTATAAATGGGAGAGTGGGTAATGCTTTTGTGCCTACAAGGGGCTTACGCCAAGGAGACCCACTTAGCCCGTATCTCTTTCTATTATGCAGCGAGGGATTGTCATCACTATTGCGATATGCAAGTCAAGCAGGTTCTTTACAAAGAGCACACATAGCTCATGGGGCTCCTTTGATTACCCATTTATTATTTGCGGACAACAGTATTATTTTTGGGGAAGCTAGTGTTTCGAGGGCGACTAGTTTGAAGAACCTTCTTCAAGTTTACTCTCAATGTTCGAGACAACTTATAAACTTTGAGAAATCAAGCCTCTTATTCAGTACAAATGTATCGGCCTCAAACAAATCTGATGTGTGCCGCATTTTAAGTGATCCTATTTTGGAAAACCCAGATAAGTACTTAGGGTTGCCATCCATGGTAGGGTGTAACAAAAAGGCATCACTTGTCGAGCTGAAGAATAAGTTCTATAACAACACTGACCATTGGAACACCCGACTGCTCTCTTCGAGAGGTAAGGAAGTGTATATAAAATCAGTTCTCCAGGCAATTCCCCTTTACACTATGTCGTGCTTTTTACTACCCCTATCTCTTTGCAAAGGCTTGAAACTTTAATAGCTAAATATTGGTGGCAGAATTCCTCATCTAAGAGAGGTATTCACTAGTGTACATGGCAAATACTTTGTCTTCCAAAATTAAATGGTGGAATGAGTTTATGTGATTTCAGCAAATTTAATCTAGCTTTGCTCGCCAAACAAGGTTGGAGAATCCTCTCTAACCCTGATTCCCTGGTTGCTAGACTTTTGAGAGCGAAATACTACCCTAGAACAGATTTTATGAAAGCATCTCTTGGATCTAATCCTTCCTATGTGTGGCATAGTATTTGGTGTTCAAGGGAGTGCTGGAACTTGGAGTTTATTGGAAAGTTGACAATGGGCAAGCATTATCTATATGGAATGATACGTGGCTGCCAACAAAACCTCCTCAAAAAATTTCTTCCCCTCGGGTTGCAAACCTTCATTGGGTCTCTGATCTAATAGACCTTAATCTTAGACAATGAAAAATTGATCTTATTGCTGTTAATTTTAATCGACCTGATTTTGATAGTATTACCTCGATCAAGCTCTCAACTAGTGGACACGAAGATGTTTGAGTTTGGAATGAAGAAAAGGATGGGCATTACTCAGTTCGCAGTGGCTATAAATTGCTTATTTAAGGCCTCTTTCCTAATGCCTATACAGGGAAGTTTTATGAGATCCTTTGGACTCTTTTGTGCCCAGCAAAGATCAAGATTTTATTATGAAAATTTAGTATGAATTTCATTCCTACAAAGCACAATCTCTATATCAAGAGAGTAACTACAAATGCTCTATGTCCTAGATGTCAACAATTATCGGAGGATGCTAATCATGTCACCCATTCCTATACTTTTGCAAGAGAGGTTTGTACGGGGCTTAATTTTTGTTCGCCATCTGACATTGACCAAACAGATTTTTGCGAATGATTATCATGGCTCTTTCAAACATATAATGCTAACAAGCATATAACAATTTTTATTATCATTTGGTCTTTATGGTTTTCCCGAAACAAACTTATATATGAAGGTAAAAATCAAAGTGCTACAAACATTATTACCTTCGTTCATAGTTATCTGGTTGAGCTGGGTGCACTTTCTACTTCCCTGAGCCACCCACATACACGAGCTGAGGTTCGTTGGTCCCCTCCCTAACAACCGTTTGGTAAAGTGAACTTCGACGCAAGCTTTTCTCTATCTGAGTATAAATCCTGGTCAAGCTTTATTATTAGAAACTATAATGCTCAAATATTAGGATCGACTTACCAGATTAATACTCAGGTGTCCTCGTTTTTTGAAGCAGAAGCTCTCTCGGCCCTTCAAGGACTTCAATTTGCCAGAGATTTGGGTTTGTCGAATCTGATGGTTGAAAGTGATTCCAGAACTGTCATCAAGAAGCTCTCCAGCTCCGCCAACGATCTATCGGTTATTCGTCCCATAATCCACGATGCTAAAAATATCTCCCGCTATTTTTGGAACTGTCGATTCTCCTTCTCTGGACGCAGAGCCGTCCCTAGGCCTGGGCAACAAGGGCGACGGCCTAGGGCCCCAGGGCGGCAGGGCCCACCAGTCATTAAAAAAATTGAATCTATAAAAAAAATGTACTAAAGTCGGCAGGGCCCACGATGAAGTGATGGGGTTGTACACAAACCATTTTATGTATATTTTTTTACCGTTTGTTTGGATAAAAACAATTATAACATGTAAAAAGTGTAATTATTACCCCTAGGAAATTGTACGAGCCCCACCAAATTGCATCTTCAATTCATTTTCTTTTAAGTTTAATTTATTATTATTATATTCTAAATCAAAAAAGGGAACGTTGAAAATTAAAAAAAGAACGTTGAAATGTCCGTTAAAACTTAAAAGTGGTGATATTTAGTCTACATAGGAGTGTTTTATATGGCCATAATTAAGAATTTAATAATATTTTAATTTTTAAAATTTTAATTTGAGAATAAAAAAATATATACACCTATAAATAATATTTTCATTTACATTTTTCTTACTCTTCATATCTCAATTTCTCACCACTTTCTCTCTTTGTTATGTTATTCCCTCACAATTTATTTTAAATTTGGTATTTATAATTTTTGATTCAATACTTCAAGAAGGCAAGAACTCATTTATTCAAGGAGATTGTGGTTTATGAGATTTTACTGTTGATATGCTATAACCAAGTTTGAGACAGAGCTTCAACGACAAAGAATCAGGTGCTATCATTCTATACTTTCTTTTTATAATTTTTATAGTATAATGTTAACGAAAAAGCATGCTTCCAGTAGTGAAAAAAGGAAAAAAGAAAATGAACACAAGAATTGATAGAATCAAAAAGGGAGCTTTAGATAATTTTTTTCCAAAACAAGTAGATGAACCTTTAGACGGTGATGTGTTGGGCATAAATGAAGATAATATTGAACATTCTAATGAAAATTTGAATGATGAAAATTTGAGTGATGATAATTGCCTCAATGTCGATAATGCTAATTTGAATAATAATGATACTATTAATTTGAATAACGAGCATAATAATATACTTGATGAGTCAAATGTTGATCTTGATGAACATATAATTTCTCCTTTCGATATCTATGATCCTAAAAATTGGGGTGTTCTTGATACTGAATCTAGAGACATTTTGATTGAAAAGGGGCCCATTAGAGAATTGAATCTCACATTTCCTAAGGATAGTCTTTCTAGACATTTCTCGTACTCATATTATTCTAGAAAATTAAGCAATGGAGAAACTTTTGATAGAAAATGATTAGTTTACTCTAGACATGTGAATAAAATATATTATTTTTGTTGTAAATTGTTCAGTTCTCAAAATAACAAAAGTATTTTAGCAAGTGATGGAATGAATGATTGGAAGCATTTGAGTGAGAGACTTAAACAACATGAAAATAGTGTTGAGCATATGACTAATATGAATACTTGGAATGAAACAAGAATAAGATTAGAAAAGAATAAAGGCATTGATAAAGATTTGCAAGAAGAAATTTCAAAAGAAAAGGAACGTTGGAGACAAGTTTTAATAAGAATTATATCCGTTGTGAAATGTCTTGCCAAAAATAATTTAGCTTTTCGTGGATGTAGTGGGAAACTTTACGAAGATAGTAATGGTAACTTTTTAGGTTTAATTAAAATGATAGCTGAATTTGATTTAATAATGCAAGATCATGTTAGACGTATCCAAAATCAAGAAATTCATTACCACTATCTTGGGCCTACAATCCAAAATGAGTTGATTTCTCTTTTGGCTCATGGTGTTAGAACTTCCATAATAAAAATTATTAAAGAGGCAAAATATTTTTCTATTATTCTTGATTGTACCCCGGATGTGAGCCATCAAGAACAAATGAGTTTGATAGTACGATGTGTTAATGTGTCAAGTAACGAAATAAAAATAGATGAGTTTTTTTAGAGTTTTTAAAAGTAAATGATACTTTCGGATTTGGCCTTTTTAATGAATTATTAGGTGTATGCAAGTCACTTGATTTAGATGTAAATGATATTAGGGGTCAAGGTTATGACAATGGTTCAAATATGAAAGAAAAACATCAAAGGGTTCAAAAGAGGTTACTTGAAATAAATTCAATGGCTTTATATATGCCATGTGCTTCTCATAGTCTTAATCTCACTATATCGGATATGGCACATTCTTGTGTGAAAGCTATTTCTTTTTTTGAAATTGTGCAACGCATATACACATTATTTGCAAGTTCTACTAAAAAATGAAAGATTTTAGTTGATAATGTTAAAGGTTTACAGTGAAATCTTTGTGTAATACTCGATGGAAAAGTCGAATTAGAAGTGTTAAAGCTATTAGATTTCAAGCACCTCAAATAAAATTAGCTTTGTTGGCATTATATAATTCTAGTGGCGAAGATGTCAAGACATAAAGTGAAGCGGAAAATCTAGCTAATTCTCTTGCAAGTTTTGAGTTCTTACTTAGCTTAGTAATTTGGTATGAGATTTTATTTATTATTAACAAGGTGAGTAAGAAATTGCAATCTAAATCTATGTGCATTAGAACCACAATTAATGAAGTAAAAAAAATGTAACATCATTCTTTGAGAAATATAGAAGTGAAGGGTTTGAATTTTGCATGAACATTGCCAAAAGTTTTGCATTTGATATGAATATAGAGCCAACATTTCTAATAAAACGTCATGTATTTAGAAGAAGACAGTTTGGCGAAAATGCTAATGGAGAAGAAGTATAATCACCTGAAGAATCTTTTAGAGTAAATTATTTTCTTGTGGTTGTTGATTTGGCTATAACTTCGTTGAAAAATAGATTTGAACAATTAGAGTTATTTGACAATATTTTTGGATTTTTATTTGATTCCAAAAGGTTAAAATCTTTAGATAATGATGAACTAAAAAAATCTTGCACAAACTTTAGGACTATTTTTTCTCATAATGATTTGTCTGATATTGATGCAGATGATCTTTTTTCAGAATTGAAAGTGTTGCAGGTGACTTTTCCAAATGAGTTAATGTCAGCATTAGAAATTCTCAAGTTTGTCAAAGTTGCGGATTGTTATCCAAATATTTCAATAGCTTATCGAATCCGCTTAACTATGTCGGTGACAGTAGCATCTTCCGAAAGAAATTTTTCGAAGTTAAAATTGTTGAAAACCTATTTGAGATCGTCAATGTCACAAGAAAGGTTGAATGGTCTAGCCATTTTATGTATTGAGAAAAATATGTTAGATCATATTGTTGTAGACACTATTATTAATGATTTTGCATCTAGAAATGCTCGTAGAAGTTGTTTTGTGTAACTTGTTCGGTATTTAATAAAATTTTTTGATATTTTTCATTTGATAATTATTGAGCGTAGTGAAAAATATAATTTACAAACAAATTTATTTATTTTTTATACTCTTCGAATTATTTTTTATTACTTGTTATTAGTGTCTCAACTTTTAGATTTGCCCCTAGGCCACTAAAATCTCAAAAACGGCTCTGTCTGGACGAAATGGTAACAAAGCGATGCATGCAGTGGCGTCGTTTGGCAGAAGGGAGGATGCCCAAGATAGTTTTGGGGTTGAAGATGCACCGCCAGTAGCCGCCCAAGCTTTCAATGAAGACCGCCGTCAGCTGATTCTTTGATAGCAACCGTGCCCCTTCCAATCTTTTATTCTTGGGGCTTTTTTGAAGAAAATTCTATTTCTGCAAATCTGGATGTTGTGCGCTTAAGTCTCATGCTTGATTCTCCATTTTGTTTCCTCGGATCGTTTGTTGAGCTCTCCCTTGTTTGTTCTTCTTTTGTTTCTGGTTTTTTTTAATTTCTCTGTACTTTCTTTGTTTTTCAGACCGTTTAGTTGCCTTTTGTTTTGGCTCTGCTTGTATTTGCTTTGTTTTATAATAAAAGCTCAAACGATACCGTATTAAAAAATGTATTTAATTGAAAAAAATAAAAAAATTATATTTTGGTACACAAGCTGCTGTGAAAGAAAATTTACATAACACTTTATATTTAAATTACAAAATCTAAAACATAAATTAATAACCATAACACCTAAACCCTAAACTCTAAATTCTAATTATAAATTTTAAATTCCGCCATTTACAACCTAAACTCTAAACTCTAACCTAAATCCCTAAACTTCATAATTGAAATTATTGTGTATCAAAATATTTTCCAAAAATAAAAACTCTTCGCACAATAATGCAAATCAATACATCATAGAAGATTGCAAAGGAAAAGTAGTTACAAAACCAAAACCAAAACCCTCAGTTTCAATCCAAATTGGCAAATTCTAACCAATTATTAATATTATTAGTAACACGATGTCTGTCATTTGTTAACATACCAACATTAAAAGAAACAGATCTCAATCCAATTGTTGCAAGGTTCCAGAGAAAAAGGAAAAGAAACTCTGGGATTTGTTTGAGACAAAGAATGTCTACACAAAACCTGGGTTTCCTTCTGATCATCCTAGGATTAATGCTGGAAACAGAGTTTGGGGAATCAATGAGATTTGAGTTGGATTCAGCCCAAACCAAATGCGTTTCCGAAGATATCATGACAAATGCAATGAGTGTCGGCAAATACTTCATTGTCAACCCCAATGACGCTTACCCTTTGCCTGATTCTCATAAACTCACTGTCAAGGTTTGCCCCAAACAATTTATTTGTTTGTTTTTTTTAATGTTTGGAGATTGAATTTGGTTTGGAAAGTTTAAGGTAGGGTAGTTGTCTGAATCTAGGGTAGAAGTTTGAAATTGAGTGGTAGAAGTTTAAGGTAGGGTTAACATAAAAGTGTGAAATACTAATTATGTATCCGAGTTCTATGTTACTCGGATTCAGGTGAGAATGTTAGTGTTTCTCATGTGTATGATCAAGTTTTCCCAAAGTTTTGAAGAATAATTCTTAGAGGTCACATTCTCGTATCCATGTGTAAGACACGAGTGTGAACGATGAATACCGATATGTTTGTAACATGTATATGGTTAGATTTTTTTCCCGAAGTTATATCTTCGTATCGATTTGTAAGAGAAGAGCATCGGAAAGCTATACTTTTAACAAAAATGAAAAGTCGGAGTAACATAGTTGGAATTAGCCCCAACTTTGATCTTGAAATTTAAAAGATTAGTGTGAATAACTCTGTTTTGTAGGTGAGTTCACCTTATGGACACATTTATCACATCGGAGACGATGCGGATTCCGGGAACTTTTCGTTCACTGCAGCTGAGAATGGTGCTTACACTGCTTGTTTTCTGGCAATTAATCACCAACCTCCTGAAAGGATCACCATTGATTTTGTTTGGAGAACTGGTATTGCTGCTAAAGATTGGTCCACGGTTGCCAAGAAAGGGCAGGTTGATGTAAGTTCATTTACCATAACCTTTCTACTGCCGTTTTTAAACTCGGATTTGTTTCATTTCATATTCACATACCCGCATTCGAATACGCGTCAAACACGAGTTTTGCACATAGGTACTCCAAGAGAAATGAAGAGCAATAGTAGCATTGACATTGTTTAGCTTTGAATTCTGTTGTGATCTTACGAAATTGTTCCGATCGCCGAACGGAATTTCAAACCTTACTAAAGAATATGCATCAACCACGAGTTTTGCATATTAATGTTGGATACATGCATATATCAGTAGAAAGAATTAAGTTTCTGCATTTTTAAAGAATGTAGCAGGACTTGTAATGAACTGTGTTTTTGGTGTGTTTCAAATGTTATTAACATTTATGTATTCGAATATGTATTGGACACGAGTACTTAAAATTCGGATTGCATCACCGTTATTAACTTTAACATTCTATACCTTGCAGACAATGGAGTTCGAATTGAAGAAATTGTATGACACGGTCACGTTCATTCATGAAGAGATGTTTTATCTTCGCCAGAGGTACGAAATAACATGTTTTGTTATTACAGGCCATTTTACAGTCTCGGTTTCCGACTTAATCCGAATAGTTCATGCAATAATTTTAATCTTTAATTGTCTAATTTTATTTTTAAATTCAGGGAAGAAGAAATGCAACATCTTACTAGGGAAACAAATTCGAAAATGGAAACACTTGGTTTCTGCTCCATTGTTGTGTGCTTATTAGTGGCTGGTTTGCAGGTTTGGCATTTAAAGACATTTTTTGAAAGGAAGAAGCTCCTTTAGTTCTTCTTTTCAGGGACTTCAAATGTAAAATGTTAATACACTAATTTATCAATTGAGTTGGAATGTGCTGTTTGCTGCAGTTTTTAATCTTTTTATATGTGTTATAAAAAGGGACTAGACTGGTCGGTTGAACTGATTGAATTAAGAAACATAATCATGAGATTTTTAAGTTGACTACAGTCAGTTTGACATTACTTTTGAAAAAAATTTATTTAAGATTTAATTGTATAATAGTGTTGTAAAATTTAAAATTTGAATTTGAATTAAATTCAAATGTAATAATATTGTGATATATTTTATATTTTTATTGTAAGTTGTAACTCTATAATTAAATTTTTAGGCTTTAAGTTATCAATACTTCTTCTATAAATCATATTTGCACAACATTTGATCTCAATACGTTACCAATGTTTATTTACACATGTGAAAGTGAAGGTGAAAGTTAGTTAAGAGATTTCTTTACGGGACTAACATATAGTTTACTAGTTTAGGTACTTGAAGTAAACAAAACACAGTTTGAGGACTAGAATTAAAATTTCCCTTCCAAAGAAGCACATCGGCGAGGGTTAAAATTAAAATTTCCCTCTCAAACGAGCTTCAACTGCAAAAACACCAAAAATACAGTTTGATACACAATATGTGTAGAAAAATTACGTAACTATTTCTATATAACTATACAATTCAAAATCTAAATCTATAACCCAAAATCTAAACTTGAACCCTAAATTATATAACATGTATTTCTAAATTTAAATCCTAAACTAATCCTCTAAAGCATAAATTTGACAAACTTGCATATCAAATTTCTTCTCTTTTTAATTTGTCAAACGTAATCTTAAATGAACCCAATGAGTTATTACGGTGGAAAATAGAATGTTATTCATCTTAAGAGAGTCGAGTTTAAGTACATGTGTATGCAATGTGTTTTTTTTATCAAAAGATTACAAAAATATAACCATATATTACAAATTAAAAAAAATAGTATATGATAAGGTCTAAAAATTAGGTCAATAATAATAAATTGTATCGAATCGACTTGAATTACAAATTTCTTATCAAAGATTTGATTCCTATAAATTCAACTTACCGGATTGATTTGACAAAATTATTTATAATGTCGTGTAACATTTCATTTTTATCCAAAGCTTTAAAATTTGAGATTGTATTTTGAGATAATTTACTTCATTGAAATATTGATATTAAAACTGAAACATTATATTATATAATACGGTTTTATTTTATTTTCATATCGGTATGTATCGGTACGATACGAAGAACACAAAAGAAATAATATAATATTTATCATCATCAGGTTGATGCCAAGCAAAACATAGGTGCATTAACCCCAAATGTTTGGGGAGAATTTTATTAACAATAAAAAATGTCGACCGACGAAAGAAACGCATAACACTAAGAAATATGATAGGTAATCGATACCATTAATGGAGGCATGCCCAAACCCTTTATTTAGTATCTATATAGATTATGGTATGAAACAAGCTCCATTTATGCAATGAGGCACCAGTCCGATTACTCGTCATCGTAGTCACGGTTCCGGCGATTTTGCGGCCGACGACCCTTCCTTTCATCACCGCTATGGTCGTTGTCACTACCACTACCCTGAAATGTTAGTCATGATATGATTGAATGAGTTTTGAGACAAACTAATCAATATAAAAAGTATGAAATTTTCAAAATGTACATTACACTTGAACCGTGTTACTTAATTTGAAGTAACTTACGTGTTTTTTGCGACCATAATTCTTCCTTTCATCATCGTCGTCATCATCATCATCATCCTTTTTACGTCGATATCTCGACTTCTTATCATCGTCGTCATCATCATCATCATTCTTACGTCGATATCTTGACTTGTTATCATCATCTTCGTCGTCTGATTTCCTATGACTCGATTTCTTGTGACTCGACTTCTTATATCCTTCTTCTTCATCATCTAAGTTCCCATAACTCGACTTCTTATACCCTTCAGTTCCATGGCTTTGCTTCCTCCCATAACTAGACCCGTATTCGGATTCGTGTTCCCCATGCCCATATTCAGATCCACGTCGTTCATCGTCCGAGGTTCGTCCATACATGAAGCTGTGTTTCTCATGTTCATGCTCACTTCCATGACCATGACCATGTCCACCACTATAAACACTAGGTTTGCTTCCGTTACCGAAATTCGGACGCTCGTAATCGAAATCTCCTTGGGATGAAGGAGGGTAGCAAGTGGACTTACTCGGTTCCAAAGGTTGCCCGTAGGTTACAAAGAGATCGAATCCGCCTTTGTATGGATTTGGATTGTACTCGTCGAATTCATCGGGTTCATCGTTGTCCGGGGTTGTGTAATACGGCATCGTTTCGCTTTGTTTTGTTTTTTGTTTTTTTATCTTTTCTTCTTTTTGCATGGAGATAAATATAGGAAGGATGAGTGGAAGAGAAAGGTGGGAAGCGTTTGAATAGGACAGCTTGACGTAAGTTTTTTGCTTCTTTTAGAAACTTAAACCCTAAAATTGTGGCTAAGACTTCGATGGAGTTGCAATCCTCCTGTCCATGGGGAACCACGTTGGAGGACATGCCGTGATATTGACCCCTAAAACACAAAAAAATTATTAGATAGATTTGACCAGGGACGGAGCCAAAATTGATTCGTGAGGGGGTAAGTTTAATTTTGGAATGATTGAGATCTTAAAAAGTAATTAAAAGTTGAGATTTAATTTCAATAATTTTAAAATTAAAATGTCTTAAAAAATAATTAAACCAGAAAAATTGGAGGTCAATGCTTAAATTAATTAATTTCAAAATTGATAAGGTCCTAAAAATAAATTATACTATACAATTTCAGGAGGGGCAAGGACTTAACTGAAATGGTTTAAAAATTATCAATGGCGTAAATTATAGTTAAACCATCAAAGTTAGGGGCAAAGACTTAATTGAAATGATTTCAAAATTATCAATGGCCTAAAATATAGTTAAACCATCAAAGTTAGGGAGGCAATTGCCCCTCCCACCCTCCACATATGTCCCTGGATCTCACTCGCGTTATTCGTGATACTAGTCAATTAAATCCTCCCATCTCAATTTAAGGTGAATCTTCACCTCCTTTTTATATATAAATAACGAGTGAGTAGTTACTTAGAAGTTACTTTTAAGTTGGATGAATCTTATTGGTTGAGACTATAAATGACGTGGTGAGCCGAGTTCATCTAATAGTTTCTTCTAAAATACATAAATATTAATTTGTTAAGTTCAAAATTAAAAAGAACCTACCAAAATATTTAAGCCAACTAATTATAACTTTAAAATTTTAGACCAAAATATCCACTATTCAAATGCACGGGGACTAAGCTGAAATATATATATATATATATATATATATATATAATACAGAGAATTTAATAGACTTTAATCTAAAATTTTATAATAAACATTTTAATTTGTTATTTTTTTCAACATATTATATAATATTTAAACTTTACAATAAATTAGTAAAGTTAAAATTACATTTGTTGTTTTAGAAAATTGTATTTTTATGTAATCTAATACTTTTCGTTAAACATGGTAATCTTACATTTCAGGTTTAGTGAATCAAAAAAATATAATGTAGCACGTCAGTAGTGTGTGATAATATTTTCATGGGTTAGCAGGTGCACAACGACGGTACTCTTTGAGGGCTCAAGGGGGCCTAGTATAGGGATGGGCATTTTACCCGGGCCTGATGGGTTCTAACTCGGTTTGATTGAGCCAGGTATTTTTGTGAAGAAAAAAATCGTGTTCGAGTTGGGTCGGGTCGAATTTTTGTTAGGAGCATGGTCGGGTTCGGACTTTAGGGTGTAAGAATTTAACCTGACTCCGAACTAATAGTGTAATTTTCTCCTAAATTCTTAGGGATATTTGTAATAATACCCCCTCTTCATATAATTTTTTATAATTAGTTCCTTAAATTAATTTTTTATTTACAATTTAGTCCTTAAATTTATTATTTTTATAATTAAGTCTCTTAAAATTATTTTTTTACAATTAGGTCCCTAAAATTAATTTTTTCTATAGGTCAGGGTCGAGTTTAGAGTATTTATTTTCGGGTCGGGTCGAGTTTTTTTGAAGAATGAGGTCGGGTCGGGTTTGGGTGGGCCAAAAACCCGACCCATGCCCATCCCTAGCCTAGTCCCCTGTCACCAATTTTAAATATTTAATAAATTTTGGTCTAATTTTAATTTGATCTATATAAAAAATAAATATGCAAATTAAAAATATAAGAGTTTATTGAATTTTTAATCAAATAGGGACTGAATTAGAAAAAGAGATTGGTCGGTGACTGTAAATTTTTTGGTCTAATAATAATGTAAGTCGCTATAAGTCTAAATATTAAATAAATTATGCATTGTCCATTGAATTTTAAGTTTAAATACTTAATAAACTTCTATAATTATTAAATTTTATATTTTAATCATGACTCCATCCTTGCAATTGCATAACTTATGACATTTTAGTTGGCTTTATGTATAAGTGTTATTAATGGTATCATTACGTGCTTTTATGTTATTTTGACTTTTATTTTTTAAAAGTATTGGTGTTTAATGCATATAGACATAAGTATAAGGATGTGATCCTACGAAGATTTTGTAGATATTTTGAAATCTTTAGAAAAAATTGAATATATTTATTTATATTTAACACACACAACTAAATTTGAAAAATAAAAATATTTTTTTTATTTTCGATATTCGTGTATGCAATTTTTTTCTTGGATGAAGTGTTCATTGTAAATTGAATGATTAATTATTATCGCATGTACTCTTTTACTTCAATTAAATTTAATTTTTTTAATAAATTATGTAATAATATTCCCTTTCTTCATTAAAAAAACACTCTTTGTTTTGGTGTAAATCGTAGACTTTTATTAAAAAAAATCTTAAAACATAACTAAAAAGCCTATATTTTGTTGGCTCAACCAGTTAATTTTGTTATCTTCTTAAAGCTGTACTTTCGAGGTTCAATTGTGTTGGTAAAGTTGTACGTTTTTTGGTTTATGCAATTATCTTTAATTGATGGTTTAACTACCTTTTAGGCCATTAATAATTTTTAAACTATTTCAATTAAGCTATTAGCCCTGTTTGACAATTCACGGATAGCTGATAGCGGATAACAGATTACATTAGCTGATAGCTGATAGCTTATTGCATTAGCTGATTTGACTAGCGGATTGTATTAGCTGATTGTATAAAAGTGTTTGGTAAAATTAACTGATAGATGTTAGATTATTTAAACAAACAAAATTACATATAAGGATCATTATATTCAATACTTGTTTGAATAATTTATTAGTTATCAATATTTTGTATCTAATTATTATTAATTAGATCTATAAAATTATTTTTAATATATTTTTTCTAAACATATTCAAATGATTTATATATTAATTTATTAATTATATAATTATTTTAATATAATTTAATTAATTAATAAATTTAAATATACATATAAATATGTGATAATAAAAAGAGAAAAAGTAAATAAGATTAGCTTATTAGGTTATTTTGTAATTTTTGGTAACTAGTAAGGGTAAACGAGTCTTTACAACTCTAATATCAAACTTCTAATCTCAAAAAGCTCTTATTATGAGATTTTTTCAAAATTAGCGATTTCACCCCAATCCGCTCTTTCAATCCTCTGTTTACCAAACAACAATATTAGCGGATTTGACTAGTCAAACCTCTAAGTTTTGCCCAAACCTCTCTTTACCAAACAAGGTCAATGTCCTTGTTTGGCAATTAGTGGATAGCTGATAGCTGATTACATTAGCTGATAGTTAATTACATTAGTTGATTTAACTAGCGGATTGTATTAGCTGATTGTATAAAAGTGTTTGGTAAAATTAACTGATAGTTGATAGATTATTTAATCAAGCAAAATGACATATAAGGACATGATTATATTCAATAATTGTTTGAATAGTTTATTAGTTATAAATATTTTGCATCTAATTATTATTAATTATATCTATAATTTTTTTAATATAACTTTTCTAAACATATTCGAATGAATTATATATTAATTTATTATTTATATAACTATTTTAATATAATTTAATTAATAAATAAATTTAAATACACATATAAATATCTGATAATAAAAAGAAAAGAAGTAAATAAGATTAGCTATTTATAGGGTGAGAAAATATTTAATTTAAGTTATTTTGAGATTTTTTATAACCGGTAAGGGTAAAAGAGACTTTACAACTCTAATATCAAACCTCTAATCTCAAAAAGCTCATATTATGAGCTTTTTCAAAATTAGCGATTTCACCTCAATCTGCGCTTTCAATCCGATATTTACCAAACAACAATATTAACAGATTTGACTAGTCAAACCTCTAATTATGGCTCAAATCTCTAATTTTTGCTCAAACCTATCTTTGCCAAACATGACCAATATGTCTCTCAAAATTAATTAAATTAAGCATTGTTCCTCTAATTTTTTGGTTCGATTATTTTTTAAGACGTTTCAATTACTTTTGGTTTAATTGTGTCTGCTGCATGCATGGATGCATTCCTTTTGGCTTGTATCCTTGGAATGTTAGTTATTTTATTCATGTTTTTAATTACCATATGTACTTCCCTCGTCACCTCTTAATTACATACATACATATATACATGAATGTAGGGTTGTTGGAATGATTGGGAAAAAAGTTGCAAGTGCTTGCTGTTAATAGGGGTGTTGAAAAATATTTGATTTGATCTAATTATTAAGATATTCGATTTGATCTAATTATTTGGATATCCGATTCGAATATTTGGATATCCGATCTGATTTTTATTTAATTTTTGAATCGGATACGGATCATAGTATTTCAAGTTTTGGATATAACGAGCATTTAAATACTTTTTATATATGCAAGTTAATCTTGTTATATATTGATAATTTGTTGATTTTTTATATTTAAAAATCCAAAATTTTCGTGAATACGATTGTCAAATTTAAAAAAAAAATATTTGAATCAAAATATATATTCGGAACTCTATTTTACAAATCCGAAATTTCGAATAACAGATTTTTCGTATCCGGTATCCGAAAATGATGGCTGTTACCACCACAGCTGGGTTACCCTGCCCTCCACAACTGCCGGGCCAACAACCAGAACAGTTCCTTATAACTTATAAGCACGGGATATGAGGATTCTGCTTGGCATTTAAAACAAAAAAAAAAGGTTAAAATTGGAGATGCGGGGGATCGAACCCCGTGCCTCTCGCATGCAAAGCGAGCGCTCTACCATTTGAGCTACATCCCCTGTTGTTGTGGGGTTTTATAAAAATATGTTTGTAATTTTACCCTTGCGCGATCTTTTTATAAAAACCACTTTGGAATTGCACCATTTGAGCTACATCCATTTGAGTCAGTATATAACATTTCTTTTGATCTTTTTAAATTCTGGTTTGAAATATAATTTTTGTCAACAACACACGAGAATAATAACCAACTTATTGAACTGACCAAACCAAGGAAATACAAAGTCAAGCCTACTAAAGGATGAACTGTAGGAGGAATGATGGCGAAGGGAACTATATAGGCTGCAGGAATGGACCATACCGTTATAACCTTTCAGGCCACTTTGCATCAAAGATGTGCTTGTATCCGTGTTCCGGTAACACAGCTCGGAGATGCTGGGGTGAGCTAGTCGTGCCATCTCGATGATTTCCGAGGAAGATAACCGATTGAATCATTACAGTGAGGCATTGCAGCTTCATACCTGTAGCAATCATTAAATAAGTGGCAACGTTTTATTTATCTACCAGTGTTGTTGCACCATTATCTGTATCCGTTATACATATCTATCTTACCCTGGAGTTCGACAACGATTTTCATGTCGTCGAATGCCGAGAGGCAGGACAGGCCAAGACCACCAATACATGGTACTGTCCAAAACTAAGATTTGTAGCTGTAATCAAAGCATTATAGATTTGATCATCACCATTTTACTCACAATATTAAGAGGGATCCATTTAATAGCCGGAAGTCTATATTGTCCATCCATGGTGGTGCCATTTAGGTTTCGATAGGCACAGTCCAAAATCGTTATTGCGAAAAATAACGGTCCGTAATAACCGTGATAAAACAGCGAGGCCGCATCCACAATTTAAATCTCTGGATGCACCATCATGGTTTTCTTACCAGTTTCCAGTTGATGAATCATGTCTTCCAAACAATGCTTGCAGCCTGCACAGGTTATCAAATTTTTAGAACCCACAAATGCTTCCTGAAACTAGAAAAAAAATGTTTAAAAAGCTGGAGATGCGGGGGATCGAACCCCGTACCTCTCGCATGCAAAGCGAGCGCTCTACCATTTGAGCTACATCCCCAATTGCTGAAACTGTTTATAACAATATTTAAATCCATTAAAAATAGAACATGAGATTTTCTAAAGCAATCTATACTAGTCGAATTAGACTACTTATTTCCTTAAATGCTCGTTCAAAAATATTCCTCCTTAAATGTATCTGTAAAACATATATGCTCCTTAAATGTATCTGTAAAACATATATGCACGATAGTTTAATCTTCAAACTATATTCAAAAACTTAAAACTATAATAAACTATACGTGGTGACTCTAAAACTCATATTCATTTATAGTATTTTTTTAAATGGATAATATTATATATGGTATATATAATGAATCAATGATAAAATGTCATAATGTACTACTTATACATTTAATTTTTTAAATTTAATGTTAAAAAAATAATGTGATGCATGTATTTTTTTGTTTGTTTAACCACTAATTTTTGACTCATTGACCAACTAATTCATATCGAATTTTGTAAATGACTATTATGGGATGATACATTCGAACTCCTGACCTTGCTTAAGGGACCTAGTACCTTTTGGTCCTCTTCCCGCTATATCAATCTATTGTTGGTTAATGTGATACATGTAGTTTAACATGATATAGGCATAATGTCTATACTTTTATAATAAAAAATAGGCATAATGCTACAAAATGCCCCTCACATTTGATTGAATTGTCATTTTGACCTTTATTATTGTTTAAGCAATTTAGCCCTTAACGTTTCATTTTGAGTCAAAACGGCCCCTCTACGGATGAAAATTGTTAGTCAACCAATGGTAAATGGCTTGAAATGATGTGAGAAACCTACATGGCAATGCACGCTACGATAACAGTGTCATATAGGCAAATATGCCGATTTTACAGAATGACACATCAATCAAAAAATAATTTTAAAAAATTATATAAAATATAAAATATTTTTTCTTCTGACGTGTCATTCTACCAAAACATTTCAGGTTGTTTATCATCAGTTGACTAACAGTTTTCATTCGCAAAGGGGTATTTTGACCCAAAATAAAACGTTAATAACTAAATTGCTTTAAAAAAAAATATAGGTCAAAATGACAATTCAATGAGACGTAGAGCCATTTTTTAACATTATGCTAAAAAATATCTAATACGGTACCTATCTTTAGTTAGCATTTTCTTATTACAGTTGATGTGTATCAAATAATTTTCTCGGCTCCACTTGAAAATTAAGGGCAGTCATAAAATGGATAGACTATAGAGAGACCTTTTCTTTATATCCCTCAAATAAGAAATAAGATATCCAATGAACTAATACTAAAATCAGCTTTGTTTCCAAAAAGCCCCAAATGAACACAAAAGAAAAATACATAAAACACTTTTTGGTAAAAATATTAAGAGAATGTTGGATTTGAAAGAAGAAAAAAAGGATCGAAAAATGGGGGAACTGAAATTTTATTTATCGATTTACGATATTTGTTATAGTACAAAAAAAATTTCTCTTGTGTTCCCGACGAGTTAGGGAAAGATTATTTTTTGTGAAACTCATCTTTCTTTCCCGATATGTTTTATTGAATAATTTTTTTCATAGATAAAAGATTTGTCCTATAACCCCGACAAGTTCGTCGGGGTGTACAGAACTAGTTCCTCATAAATTAAAAAAAAAATTATTTAAAGGAATTCGTCCGGAATAGACGACGAATTCCTTAAAAAAAATTAACTCGTTTGGAATATAGGAAGAATTCCCTTAACTTTGTTTAAATTGTTCATCGATACAATCATCATAAAAATTATGAGAACATATCATGTGGTTTTCTTCATCTCTACCTTTTACTCAAACCTTCTTTAACATCTCACTCATCGATAATTTTGTAGTAACGAATTTATAAATTTTTTTAAAAAAAATATTTACACTAATTTAAGTTTGTTTTCGGAAAATGAGGATGCAGCTTCTCTCCTAAAAAAACATTTTTGAATGTCATGATTTAAATAGTATGACATTTGTGTCTAACACTATTCTATTAAATGGACATAATTGTTTGTGGATGGCTTATGAGTCACAATACATAGTGTGTTTGTGGATTTTCTTTGGGTTTCTAAGTACAAAATTCTTTTATTTTTATAAATAATAAGTACAAAATTCTAGTTTTCCCAAGTGTTTTCTTTTTCAAATAATGAATAACAAATGATGGAAAGATTAACTATAAGGAATTATTATGTCCTATTGAAAAAGTTGACCCATTAGCATATGAAAACTGTTTAAGAAAGAGATACATGGTAAATTATAAAATTCGAGTTAAATTAAATTTATAAAATTTAAAATTAAGTTGGAGATGCAGGGGATCGAACCCCGTGCCTCTCGCATGCAAAGCGAGCGCTCTACCATTTGAGCTACATCCCCTATTGGTTAGAGAGTTTATAAAACCAATTACATTCTCTACATGTAGAGCATGAGATTTTCTTCATCTAGCAATTCTCGTCGAACCGACTCCTTATTCTTCCTAAAATGAAATATGTTAAAAAACTATATAGTAAATCCGAATAGTACAACTTAAAATAGGATATTAACTCTAAAATTGGATAGTTATCTTCTACTAGCATCTCCCTTTTGGCTCTCAAACCTTGATATCAATTGTGTCAACATCGAAGTTTCCATGACTACTGCTTGTATCCCTTAACTCGAATAAAATAATTAAAAACTAATTAAAACATTTTGGTACAAAATTTATTAATATCACGAGTATATAAGTATACAAAGAAAATGGTTTCGATCTTCTGTGCCAAAACAGAGATTATGGAGGGATTTTACTCCAATCCCTCTTTGGTTGTAGAACAAATGGCACTCTCTCTACCTGCAAAACACTTCGAATCAAGGAATAAAAAATTGGACAGGGTATTGAACTCGTCGGACAGACCTCCGACTCCAACTTCGTCTACAACGACAAGGCTTCAATTCTGGACTTTCTGAGATTTTGCAACGAAGAACATGTATGGATGTCATTTTACATCATCTTCAAACAGATTTACGGTCTGGGGATTTCTGACTGCATCTTCAAACTGTCGATTCACTCGATGGAACAACCAACGCCCCATCGGTCAAAGGAACTTCAGTTGTCTTTTGCTGTTTTGCTTGTACCTGCTTGAGTTCTTGTTCGGTGAACACTTCGGATTGCAAAGATGGGGCAATGTTCTTCACATGCAGCCATGTCAATTGCCAGAAACTCTCTCCACCAAGATCATCACTCGGCACGAGCACACCAGTAGTCTTCATCACCAGCAGGGTGTTCTTGAGAAGCTCAGGGACTAGTTCATGCAATTTTTCACTATGTTTTCCTCGGAACTTGACTTTCATGCATCTCTCCATACGATCGAGAACCCCGAGCCATAATTTGCAGAAGGATGGTTGTTGTGATAGATCCTGCAGTGACTGTAAGAAAGCTTTCGACAGTAATTTTGTGGCTAAAACAAGTGTACCCTCAATTTTCCGGTATTCTTTTGAGGAGCTCCCCTGTGCAATTTCTAGCAAGCCGTCCATTAATGTAAAAATCACATTATCGAAACACTGGAACCACAAAGCATTTGGAATCTGAATTCCATCGACCCCTCCTAAAGAACTCTGTAACATTAAAATGGCATGGTTCCTCACCGCTTCCCTCTGGTCCAAACATACTGCCCTCAGTCCACGCACCAACCTCAGCCACATCTCACCAATGTCCTGACTTACTTTCATAGCAGCATCCTCTTCTGCAGCATTCCGAGCCTCATAAGACCATCTTACCAGACAAACAACTGAACCCGCCATCATGTCTAGGGCAGAAATGGACCTATCGACCTCTCCGACCCGAGACTCGGCAAACTCCCTTGCGGCATCCACACAAAGAACATAATTAGATGGCAAAAGATGTGACCCCTCAGACATGATGAATGCTAGTGCCTCGAATCCGAACTCAGATGCTTCTGGATGTCGAGCAGTGATAAATAGCAAGGAGATGATAGTGCGCCAACCCAAGTGGGATCTGATGTGAGTTGCATTTGCTTTCACGAGATGCATGACTTCTTGCGTGATAGGTTCACAATATGCATCAGCAACCCGAGCATCAAGTTTCAATATTAGTTGCATGGACTTTAGAAGCTCATCAGTTATATTTTCTTTATAAGGAAGCAGGCGCTGGCATATCTTAAGGAGCCCAAACACAGCTTTTTCAACTAGAGCGCATGGTACCGCTTTCTGCTGCACAATATCCGATATGTGCTCGTAAACCTTTTGCCAGATTATCAAAATTCTATCCCGGTTATTTAGTGTGATAGTGATCAGCAACTCCAGGCAGAAGACTGCAGTGTCTTCATCTTCCATGACCCTGGTTCCCTTGCTGAATCGACCTGCAGCTAAGATAATGGCATCAAGAAGTTGCAATAAAGACTCCACTTGGAGAAACTTACTCTCCATGAATATATTATCGATGTGGCATTCCTGTACTATCTCACGAAGATGCTGTTGAGCAGCGAGCTCTTCCTCAGTTGGGTACAACTTCGGCTCTTCCATATCAAAGGATAGGAATTGACTGAACCGTCCAATCAGGCTCGAAGATTTCTGGGGAACGGTTGCAGGTGCTGTCTGCGATCTTTGTAAAGAACTTGTAGCAGGCTTACCCCGCTCGTGGTCAGACGAGGACTCGGTTTCATCAGCTCCATCACTAGCCAGATGGGCAGGAAGAAGGTCGAGCTTGTGCAAGGTTAAGACACAATCCAATATGTTTTTCCAGCCGCTTTGAATACAATCACCATAGCTATTTGCTATAGTGAAAACTGTTGTGGTTGCCATCCTCGCTCTGGCATCATCTCCGAAGGAAATAATGGCCTCTTCAATGGACATCGGAGTTGAGAGGTTTGTAAATTTACAAAGAGACACAACCAAATCATCCAATACATCAGCAAAGTGGTAGTGTGCTGAAATTTTGGCAACAGCCAAGAATCCCTCGATGCACATTTGTAAAATGTCTTCCTGTTCCACTTGATCAAAAACCACAGATATAGCAGCAATCGTGGGGCCAGACAAGATAGAAAACATATCATGGTCAAGGGGTGCTCTAGAATCGCAGGCAATGAAAGGGGAGCTTTCTTTGGAGTTGTGAACCACATTAACCCAGCGGCTTGAGGTCATTACTGAGAAACCAGCACCTTGATCAGGGATCATCTGAATTTCGTTCTCACAGATAGAGTGGTAAAGCTCAGACAAATACTCTCGAGGAAGATCTTTCCCACCATTGATGAGTCGATTGTTACGGATAAAATCTTCTTCGGTCATCTTTTTCTTAACCTGTACATTGTGTTGATCTGTGTTAAGCATTATAATTGAATACGACAACAAGAGGGCAGCATCTTTATTACACAATATATCTGGTGATTGCTCGTAATATCTTTCAGCAAATGCCTCGAGCACTCTCTGTATCTTCTGTGATTCTCCAGGCAATCTGAAAGTTCCCACGAAAACACGTAATGCTGAATCTAGATTCATGTCACTAAAATCGAAGGTCTTCACAAATTCATGAAGCACCTGAACACAAAATTCATCATGATTTCCTAGAAAATCTCCAATAAGATTCTTATCTAGCCCAGTTGTGTACCTAAAGAATGATGCAACACTTCCTGGGTCAAGCTCATCAGGTAATAGATGGATTCCTTGGAGAAATTCCAGGCCTTTTTTGGGATCTCGATTAAAATGGTCAGCTCCGATTGCCAACTTTCTCTTGATGTGCTTCATCTTACGGACAAAAGGAATCCAAGAATTAGGATCACTGTAGTTCTGACATTTTGATGTCCAGAAAGCTTCATATCCCTCACGATCTGTCGATGCCTCGTTTGATATAGGTAATTCATTGCCGATTCTCTCAGCCATACCCTTTACCGTAGATACCAAACCATGCAGAGCAAGGATATGCATAGCGGACAAAGGTCCATTCACGGGAAATGCACTCTTCGACAACAGGTTGGCAATGTCTTCAAAAACATTACTGCAGGTTATGTCACAATCATAATTAGCATACATCTCAGCCACAAATGTCTGCTGCCTGCAAAGGTCGACCAAAGCTTCCAAAGCAACTTCCTGCTGTTGGAAAGAAGACCCGTGCTTGCTTTGTGCAAGCTTCAAAAGTACACATGAAAAGAAAGCTTCGAGCTGCACTTTTAGTTCCGAGCGCAAATGATAATACAGATTGAGAACGATGCTACATACAGTAGAAAGAATAAGTGGGCTCATGGATAAGCCAAATTGCATCAGGTTACGAAACAATTCATCCTGAATTATAGCCAATAACTTGGGATGCTTGCTGAATGATGGCCCACCCAATTCTATTGCTGAATTAATTAAACCCAGGGCGAATAGTGGAACATCTTCATCATATGCTACGGGATTCGATTTAGGGCCAATACCTATCTTTTCAATGACATTTAACAGAGAACACAAAAACTGAAATATCTCCACCATGCATGGGATCCCAAATGGTGCAGACATCAATCTTTCATCATGCTGGGTGTCCTCCTTCCCATCCCTTTCGCCAGACTCGATTGTGTCGGATTCAGAACTGGACTTCACCATTGGAGGACTAGAAGTATCAGCAGCAAGTGAGGATGGACCATCACAACTGGTACCGACATTTCCATTTTCTACATGTGTACTTCCAAGCACAAGATTCCCGTTTTGTGTACTCACCTGCGAAGTAAAAAAGAATTTCATAAATTAGAAGGCAACAAATGAGTTACCATTTTGAATTAAGAACCCAAACTGTGACTTATATAAATTACCACTCCTGAAGCAGATAGCGATGTTCCATTAGCCGTCTCGTTTTCAGTGCTGCTGATCTCAGGAAGATGTGAGAAAATACACCTAATTAGCTCATGCATTGTATGCCGAGCTATCCGTTGCAACAATTCACCTTTGGAGCTTGCTTGATGAACAATACGAAAGCATGTATTTGCTATCATGCATACATGCTTATTACTCAACCTAGTTGCAGCCTTACTTTTCATGCAAGCTAAAAGAACTTGAAGTATCTTCATTAGTACAACTTCTTCAGAAGCTGGATCGGTTACCTCAAACCGGCAACTCGTCACAGCATCGACAATCAGCTGCATAGCTTCTTCCATGTTTACATTATCCAAGTCAAGTACATCCAGGGTCAGGATTTTATAAATGGAAGACAGGGCAACACCAGTTATCGGCGCACCAGTTTCATCAGATTTAATTACATCCAAAAACGGTTGAACGTACACAACTGGGTCAACATTTTGCCACTGATTTCCCCATGAGAAAATTTGTTTCCGCAATTCTTTCAAGGAATGGATGAGAGAGTGCTCGAGCTGATCATCATCTGCAACATAACGAACTCCCCAACGGACATTTCTCCTCATGACAGCAAGAACAGCCCCAATTTCAGAATTAATCATACACGCGAAAGCACCTTTGGAGGGCTTGACAAGCTCTCCATTAAATCCATTGTAACGAGATTGTGTAATCAGATCCCCCATATTCAACCAAGATTCTTAGTAAAACCGAAAATTATCTCTCAACGGAGAAGCCGGAAACTACTCAAACAATATACTAAACTCTGGCAAAATCATGTTATCTGCTGAAATCAACAAATGAATTTCAAAACAATTGAACTCAAATACAAACTAGGAAATAGATCTTCTCAGACAGCAATTACCAGTAGTGTATTAGTATGAACTTCACTTGGATTAACAACAATCATAGCAAATTCGAAAGTACAATACAAATAAATAAACTACGCGGAGCTAAATTGAGCAATTAACTACACTCCTCCTACATGATCCTTTGGAATTAAGCAGCAAAGCGCAAGAAAATTTGATCCAAAGTAACTACAAAACTGAAGATTTCAAATAACTAAATTACGATTACAACTCGAGAGGAAGAACAAAAACCCAACAAAGAAATCAACGTGTAGACCTAAAAGAAACTGAAAAGAAAACCCAAATTCAAATCCCCGAAACCAGATCTATCCCAATTCATAAAAACGCACACAGAATCATAACACTTGAACAGAAAAATATGATTCAAGATCAGCATTTTAAAGGATAAATCATGAGCCACCAAATCTGGGTCGATTTGGAAGGTAAAATAATCTTTATTTAACCCAAAAATAATTGAGGGAAAAGTGGATCGAGTGAGGAAATACGTACCTTTTCGAGGATTCCAATGGTGGGAATTGGGGAATAACTAGAGAAGGAGTGAACTCTGAAGAAAATTTGGAGCGTTTTGGGTTACATGGGAGAGTGTACGGAATTGGAAATGGAAAAAGAACAGATTTTTCTTCTTTTTTTGGATGACAATTTAGATCTTTGGCGTTTAGAAAATTTCTTATTAGGGTTCTTCTAATAAAAGACAATTAATTTTTTAACAAATTTTCTTCTTCTTTCAAATGCACAAGTTATATTTTAGGTAAAATTGTTCTGTTAGTCCCTGTATTATATGTAAATTATAGATTTAACTACTATAGTCTAAATAATTTGATCATTATTAGCCAATGTATTTTTAAAATTTTGAAATTTTGATTAAGATCCAAACAGTACTCGTTGCACAGTCATCTTCCTCATAGCTGCTTCAGACCATCAATAATGACCCATGGTTCAACACTTTCAATGTTACACCTTCACAAATTCCTAGCAAAGCCAAAGAGCTAGTGTTCAATATTCGATCGAGTCGAATTAAAAAATTTTGAGTCAATTGAGTTGATGAATATTATTTTATAACTCAAATCTTATTTGAAATGTTTTTAAGTCAACTCGAGTTTATGAAATTCAAGTTGAGTTTGTTTGACTTTTATTCAAATTTAAAATTAAATAGGGTAAACTACATTGGAAAGTCACTTTTATTTATGGAGTATTTTATTTTGATCACTAAATTTGAAAAACTGTTAAGTTGGTCACTTGTGTAAGTGTTTTCTATATATAGCATTTTGGTCACCCGACTATTAATTTTTGTTAATAAAAAATTTTAATTTTAATTTTGACCCCTAAATTTTAACAGTTGGTGACCAAAATGTTATATGTTAAGTGATCAACTAACAATTTTTCAAACCTGATAACCAAAATAAAACACTCCCTAAACAAAAGAGACATCACTTATAGTTTACCCTATTAAATATGTATAATGTTATGGTATTAATTGGTTCTGATTTATATAACTTCCTATAACCATATATATTTCATCATATTTTTCGTGTGCGATATAAATATGTCATGCAGAGTTGAGAGACTCGACTCTAACTTGAAAATTGATCCATTAATTACTAAAAATTTTGAGTTATTCGAGTCATTTTATAACTCAAACTTTATTTGAAATTTATAATTCGAGTAAGCCGAGTCGAGTTATTTTGATCGAGTTGAGTCATTTGAGTCTCATTATATAACTCAAAAGTTAATTTTGCCCTTTTATAGTGGTCATGTCTAATTAACTGTAAAATTGAATAAAAAAGTAGGGATCAACCACAAAGACTTGATTTGGTAAAAATAATGTATAAGGATTGAATTTTTGAAATAATATGAGGAATTTTTTATTTTTTTATTTTGTAACCGAACTATTGATTTGATAAAACCATTATTAATGTTATATTTTTTTATTTAAATTGTATGTATATTAAACAAGGGTAAGTATTCCATGCACAAGCATTTGTGGAAACTTTGTTTACACAAGCGTCTTAGTTTTAGGGTTTAGTGTTTAGGGGTTTAAGCTTGGTAGTTTTGAATTTAGGGATTGTTTATAAAATTTTGGGTTTAAGGTTAAAATTTAGCGTTTATATGTTAGAATCTAAGTCCTAAACCCTAACCTTAAACCTTAAATTCTAACCACAAACCCTAAATTCTAACCATGAACCCTAGATTCTAAATGCCTACACTAGCCCCTCTACAATCCTTATTCCCAAGAATCTTTGGACTGGCGGTGGACAAGTCGGGCAAGGTATGTGAGTATGGTTCCCGGCGAGAAGGTCGTCGGTTTTGGGATATCAAACTCCGAAGACAACCCTTTGATTGGGAAGTGAAGCAATGGGAGGATTTTATGGAGGTGCTGGCACAAGCTGACTCACATGGCTCCAACAGGGATGCTATTATATGGAGGAGCTCGGAGGATGGAGTTTATTCGGTGAAAAGCTGTTATAAGGAGTTTGTTTCGTGTAATAATAGAGACTTTGATTGGAAAAAGTTGATCTGGAATGGCTTAGTCCCCCCTCGGGTGGAATGTTTCTTATGGAAAGTGGTCATTAACAAATTAGCAGTGAAAGTAAACTTGATTGGCCGAGGCTGTCAACTTGAGGAGGCGCTGTGTACCCTTTGTCGAGATGCGCCGGAATCAACGAATCACTTGTTTCTTCATTGCAAGGTATCTTGGTTTTTATGGACATATTTTCTTGCTTGCTGGAATGTTGTGTGTGCAGTGCCTTTCAACGTTGCGGAGATGCTGACTATGTGGCGTGCCCCTGGGTGGTCGAGGGACTCCCGTTCGATTTGGTTCTTTATTCCGACAGCAGTAATATGGTCCATTTGGATCACGCGCAATGAAATCTACTTCAGGAATGACAGGTTAGACCTTAATCAACTTTTGTTTTCGACGAAAGTTCGAGTGGGGTCGTGGTTCAAAGCGAAATTCCAAGAAAATCAAGCTTCCCTGAAGGATATTATGCAGAATTTTCCTACTGCTGACATGGGTTTCCCTATTGCGGTTACCCGATCTATACTTGTCTGGCTCCCTCCACCGACTGGTTTCATCAAAATTAATACAGATGGTGCGATGAATTATGTTCGCAAGGCTGGTGGTATTGGGGGTTTGGCTAGGAACGAGAAAGGTGTAACTAGATTTTCTTTCGCAGAAGGTATCGCCTTCGGTACCCCTATTTTGGCAGAAATTTTGGCAATGAGGAGGGGATTGGAGTTAGCCCTTTCGAATCCTTCTTGCACTAATTTTAGATGGATCATAGAATGTGATTGCAAGAATTTGATAGACTGGATTCAAAACCCGGATGGATGTCCGCAGATTTATAGCAACATAATTCAGGAAATCGTGGACTGGGGTGGGCGTAGAAGCTGCATTTTCCGGAAAATCGATAGGAGCATCAACACAGCTGCTGATAATTTAGCTAAAAGTGGTATTGGATGAAGGAACGTGTGTGCGGTGGGGGATTGGCCACAATAATATTTGGTTATGTTAAATTTCGTTTTGGTTTTTGTAACTTATTGAACTTTGTAATAGGTCGATTGGTAATAAAATTTCAGCTGTGACACTCTTTTCCTCCTTCCGCTGTTGATCGGTGGGTCTACGGACCTAATGATCGATAAGAGGGGGGTTTTTAATGAGGCTACCAATTTCTATCAAAAAAAATGCCTACACTAAAACCCCTAAACTCTAAACACTAAACTAAACCTTAAACACTAAAATTAAGACGCTTCTTTTGTTTCTACCGCCTGTTCATGAGATAATAATCTATTAAACGATATTGAAAATTAAATAAAAACAAGGGACTCAAACTTGAAATTAGAGATAAACAAGCATTACACACAACCACTAAACTAACTTCTATATTTGATTTTTTTTACCAAAATTATATTTAGCCTAAACTAAATTTCATATTTCCATAATTTTAGGGTAAACTATTTGAGTGACAACCTAATTATTGAGTTTGGCCTATTTTAACCATCGAACTACAAACATTTAAAATTTGACCACCCAACTATATAATTAGACCTATTTTAACCACCAACTGTTAAAATCTAACAGAGGGCTGACATAATTCTTAATAGAAATTTGTATAACTACACATTTATTCCCTGTTAGTTACCTATTCTATCAATTTGATCTTAATTTTATATCTTAATTTTATATTTCTTTACCAGAAGGCTTGCCTGAAAACTTTAATCAAATCTTCTTTACCAGAAGGCTTGCCTGAAAATTTTGGTGCTAACTATAAATTGCAGGAGACTCTGATCTAGGTAGTCTAGCTTCTTCCAAAATTATGAAAAATTGGTGATTCCCCGCATGAAGCAATCTTGTCCTACTTGCGGACTCTCCTCCATCAGTGGAATCTTGATTCTGAAACTACTACAAGGATTCAAAAGCAATTTGCCATTTTTCTTCTGTATTGTGGAGGTGAAGCAAGCCCTCTAAACCTTCGTAGTCAAATGGACAGTTCGTTTGTTGTTAAGTGTGTAAAAGTACTATATTTTCTATCTTTCTACTCATATTATCGTTAGACTTAGATTGTTTTTAGTTGCATTGTTAGGCATTTCTGCATAGTTTCATAATTTTTTTGTCTATCGAGCTGGTGTTACATTTTGTTGGTTTTTGTGTGTTGCGACCTATTTTTTGCTAAAAATCATAAATTTAAATTCAAGGTTTTTTGTGTATAATTTTTGAAAGCATTTTAAGATTGAGGGATTTCTTGAAAAAAGTTAAATTTAAAATTGAGGGAGTCGCCACCGGCCACTTTGGTAGGTCAGACACCGTAAAATAAAAATTAGAGATTCAAGGGTTCGGAGGTCGATTATGAGTGGGGAAGGATTAGCATCCCACTACGCCTGAAACTCAGTACCTAAGAATTCGTATCATAATTACCAAGAAAAATGAAAATTTGGTTTAATTTAATCGTTAATCTCTAAAATACTTGTATGCATGATTACATCAATATAATACCTTGGTATTCACAGTATCTAAAAGAGATGACAGCCGAAATGACTGGGATGACACTCCCAACAGGATACCGGAGCAATAAGGCCTAAAAGCTATATGCAACATATTAAATGCATGAACGCGATATATATTCGAATAAAATATTTTAAAAATTACGGTATCTAGAGAAGATGACGCCCGAAAAATCGGGACGACACTCCTAATAGGATATTAAATACTGAAATTAAATTGCACATCACAAAATTAAATGTAAGAGCAAAATATTATCGAATTGAATAAAGATAAATAAAAATAGGAAATAAATATACGAATCCGAAAAGGGTCAAATTAAACGAAATGCAATTAAAAACGAAAAATAAAGTGCACGGAAATTAAGATGACACCGGATGTATGACCGGATTTGAACATAAAAGCGAAAATAAAATAAATATCCGAAAAGGACCGGATCGAACAGAAAATAAAATTGCATAAATTAAATGTTGAAATTAAATATGAAAATAAAAAGTTAGTGGTTAGTTATTAAATGTTTAAAAGTGAAAATAAAATAAATATCTGAAAAGGACCGGATCGAACAGAAAATAAAATTGAATAAACTAAATGCTGAAATTAAATACGAAAATTAAAAGTTAGTGGTTAGTTATTAAATGTTAGTGAACCGGGCCATAAATAATACGGGTCGTTTCCCGATTCGGGTCACTATAAGGCCATATAGCGATAAATTAAATCAACAACCGAAATTATATATATATATATATATATATATATATATATATATATCACGACATCAATAAATTACATTAAGTTATTATATATATATATATATCATATAAATAATACGTAAAGTATAATAATATAATGTATATAATATTTAGTAGCATATATAGCATATATAATATATTATGTACACCTTACACATATATTTAAAACATAATATACCATATATACATGTAATATATATATATATATATATATAATAACTAGGGGTGGGAGAAAATACCCGACCCGAAAACCCAAAACTAAAATACCAGGTAATTCCCGGAAAAAAATTACCCGACTCGACAAATTTTCCGGGACACGGATTGAAAGTTTTTCCTTAGCGGGTACCCGACCCGATAAAATTTAATATATATTTTTATATTTAAAATTATATTTTTATTTTATGTTTCTTAATATTTTCACTCTAAAATTAAGTTTAAATTCCTACATTTTTCTATGTTTGTATTATATTCTTTTAATTTTTAAGTTTAATTTTTTTAAAAATATTTTGTGTTTAACATGTGATTTTTTTTAATTTTAAAATTAAAAAAAATAGGAACCGGGTACCCGAATTTTACGGGTACCCGAATCTCAGGTACCCGAATTTTATGGCTACCCGAATCCCAGGTACCCGGATATAATAACCCGGGACACGGGCCATTTAATGAGGTACCCGGATGAACCGGGTACCCGATTTTCCGGGTACCCGACAATTCCCACCCCTAATAATAACTTAATATATATATATATATATATATATATATATATATATATATATATATATATATATATATATATATATATATATATATATATATATATAAGGTTAACCGTGATATGAAAAACGAAAAAAAAGAACATGGACCAAAATGGAGATTAAACTATTGAAATCATCTTTTAATCAATGAAAGAAGGACAAAATTGAAAAAAATAAAAAGAAAGGGGGACTGCGGAAATAATTAAGAAAGTGCGGGAGGACTTAAATAAGGCAATTAGACCACTTTTTTTTAGCTAGCATAATACACACTTTAAAACAAAAAAATTATTTGAACCAAAAATCACAAAAAAAAAATTCTCTTAAAAAAATGAAGAACATCCGCGGGTGTTCTTCATCTCTGCCTACTTCCCTAGATTTCGATGACGACATCGTCATCGATCACCACTTCGGCCACCATCAACCTCCGCTCGCTGGAGCTAAAACACCAAAAAATACACCATTCGATAGATTGCCCACTCTTCTACTTAGATTTAGCCTCGACCATCCAAAAAAAAAACTCACTAAACTCGACGAAAATACAAAAAAACATACGATTCCTTGAACTTCGACGACCCAAAAAAATGAAAGATAAAGATCCGACCACACTCTACTTTATTCTAAGGTAAGGACCATTTAAATCTCTCTTTTTTACTCTATGATTCAAAAAAACGAAACATAAAAAGATGAGCTACTTTTTGATCTGAATTTTTTTGCTCTTTTTTATTTCATTTCGAATCCCCTCATTACATTGGATTTTTTTTCTTAGATTTATAGCAAGATTACAAAATAAATAAAACCCCTAATCTATTGTTGATGATGTTGGTAGAGACTAGGGCATGGGAAGCCGGATTTTCTGGGCTTCTTTTGGTGTGCTTGACGACAACATTTTTTCACGCGTTTTAATTACTTCTGCGGTATAGGATTTCCCCAAAAGTTGAAATCCCTAAATTAGAATAAATGTTGAACTCTTCTCTCTCGCGCGCTCGTCGACGGTGGTGGCTTCGGTCGCCCATCTTGGATTGGCCTCCGACGGTAGCAGTTCTTTCTGTTCGTTTCCAGGTATAATTCATCTGCGAGAGTTCTTTATTAATTTTGCTTCCTTTTCTATTTTCTCCTAAACTGAAACACATTCTTTAGAATGCGTTGGTTGGCAGTAAACAACCTTAAAAGTTGTTTGATTATTAAGTCAAACTATATTACTTTCTAAATGTGTTCTCTTTTGATTTAAATTCTCATTCCTTTTATTCTTGATTATTCGTACATTTTTCTCTAAAAAGATCTGAATTTTATTGATATCGGCAGCCATGATTTCTTCGAACAAGATCAAATTCATCGATTTCTATAGGTTCAGATCTCTCATTTATCTTTTCCGTTCATCGCACTTTTTTTATTATATAATTTTCTGGTGATTGACACAAAAGAATGGGTCTGATCTGATCATTTTACAGAAAAGCACTAAACTATTCTCAATTTGTTATATTTGGATTGAATTGTGTTTGTTTATTTACAGGAAAACCAGAAACACATTGTTACTGTTTAGCGTTGGATAATGGAATGTATTCGTTTGAATAGTTTTTGAGAAACTATTGTTTGTTTGGTAAAATGAATGAGCTGAAATTTTTGTTCTATTCAGGTTTAAGCACATGTGTACAATATCTGTTTTATCACCATCTGCTGATATGCTTTGTTTAAAAAAAATTATAATGATAATATGTTTTTCTAAAGCTGTTTTGTTTTCTTATTTTGCGTCTGTACATGGAAATTCTTAGAGATTTGACGGAGGCGTCGTTATCTGGTGCAAGCTTATCCATTATAGCAACACTCGCTATGGCATTTTTATTTGGAATGGTAAGCGGACTTTTCTGTTTACTCCAACTTCAACTCGATCTGTTTTGAAACCTTGGCCTCTAGTTTTAATTTTTCATCCCAAAACGACATTCATGATTCAACATTCTTTTATCGTATTAGATGTTGTCATTTCATTTTCTTTGCATTGATGATAATTATCAGATATACTTGTAGTTTATTAGTTCAACTTTTGCCTTGAAATGAAGCAAATTCTTATGTTTTCTTCAGCTACGCCCATGGTAATCAATGGATTTTTTTTGCAGGAACTGAATGATTATTTAACAGTCAGTACCACTACATCTATTGTTGTTGACAATAATTCTAATGAGGACTTTTTACGCATTGATTTTAACATCAGGTGCATTACTTTTCTGTAGCGATCTAATATATCAATGTTCTAATTTGATTGCAATTTTTTTGTTAGTTAAAGTCTTAAGATTTATTTGTCATTCCTTACCATATGATAATTTTTATGCTCCTTGGTGCTAGTGGAGTACTCGTCTGGTAATCTACTTTAGCATGCATGATCTTTCTCTTTAAGATGTCGAAGCATTATTTGTTTAGCTCTTTAGCTGTGTAAAGTGGTCCTCAAGCATAACTTATTATACTGATATAGTTGCCAAATCTTCTAATTTTTGTAATCCGTTTTATGACTTTATATTCTTCATTTACATATAGTTACCTCCTCTTTTTTCTTTTCTTAAGGATAAGTGAGCATTTTAATAACTTCTAATACACTTTATAATGTGGTATTTTCTTTGCTAGGACTTATTTTGTGAGGTCATTGTCTACCTTTAAACAAACACATTTGTTTCATTATTCTAAAAAAAGAAAATAGCATTTTGAATGAATTAAACCCTTGCTTCCAATGAGTTTGAAATCTTAGGTTAAACAGATAGTAATGACATGCTATGCTCTGATATAAGTTATGACTAGCTATATTTGATCTTTTCTATCATTGAGTGCTTCGAGTGGCTTCGTCACTTATAGTAGTCTCACCATACTTTTTTGGGGTTTCAAATATCGTTTTGGGATAAAATTGCCAAGATAATGGAAGAGAGGTCTGAGAATACATTATTTCTCTTCCATGGAACAAATTTAGAAGTAATTTCTTTACTTGGCAATGAATTTTGAACCCTTGCTTTTTACAGATATGATCCAGAAACTGATGGGCGTATTCTTTTGGCAAAGTTGATTGCACTGAAGAAGTTGACTTGTGTAAGAGGTATTTTCTTATTTGATTTTATATCACGTATAAATTGAAGCTTTCTTGTTTGAGATTATGAGTATGTATCATTATTTGACCATTAACCATATTGTTACATTCTGATTTTTTTTCTTTTGAAATGTACATTCTGATCTCTTTAATCATATTGTTGCATTCTGATAGATACATATTAATAGTTATCACTAAATATATTTAAACTATGCTTTCTTGCTTATTTTATGGAATTATTTCTTGAATGTTGTGTTTTTCATTGCTTTTAATAGGCACCTCCTGATGCTGGCAGTGCTTTTGCGGCAATTAATTATATCAGTTGATCATTGCGTTCAACAAATCAACATAATACAGATGCAAAAGATCCAAGGACGCAATAGAGGAGGATCTTTGAATTATTTTTAGCTTTTATTATCTACATTATTAAGAAACATAAATATTTGCTTGCACAGTTCTTGTTCTTGTAATAGACTCATACTAATTTTAATGATTATGTATTACATACTTTTTTAATTGAAGATTAAATTAGATATTTTTCACTCTGAAAAATGAAATAATTTTTGTTATAATAGTATTAGTATTTAAAATAAAAATAAACAATAATTTAAAATAAAAAATAAATGTCAATTAAACCTATACCGACAGACAAAGTTGTTGGTAAAAATAAACCCTATAGCGACGACCATATCGTTAGTAAAGCCTGCTGTTATATATATATATACTATCTATACCGACGGATTGTGTCTATCACTAAAAGTAAACCCTATAGCGACTGATTGTAATCGTCGGAATAGATACACTAATTTGTCGGGGTAGGCCTCACCTATACCGACGGTTTTGTCCGTTGCTATAGAGGTATACCGACTAGCGTATTACTGACGGCATTTTATCTGTCGGAATATATCTTTTGTCCGTCGGTAAAAGGTTTAAGACCTTATACCGACGGATTTTTTGTGTTTTACCGACAGTTTTCTGTCTGTCGCTATATGTCATTTTTTTGTAGTGACAATGTGGTGCGGCTTGGCGGCAGCGGTGTGGCTGGCGACAATGGCTGGCATTAGGGCTAGGGTTTCAAATTTGTTTAGGTTAGTGGGCTAGTGTGTTTTAGTTATATTGGGCTTTGTAAGTGGGTATGTTTTAGTTATATTGGGTTTGGTTTAGTTGGGCTGGACAAAAATGAGTAATTACAGCTGCCCCTCTTTGCTTGTTCTTGTGAAATGAGAACAAAGCAAAGACCAAAAACACTCATTTTTGTCCTACTTTCTTGTCCTCGGCCTTGAAATCACGGATTCTTTTAGAACTTTTCTCTCTTCCTCGGCAAATTCTTTCAAGCTTCAAACTCTTCAATGCCCCAATTTGTACTCGTCTAGACATAAAAAAGAAAGCTTGACATCATGTCTGATGGTCTTACTGATGGCTCGAAGGTCTTATCACCCTGCCCGAAGGATTTACCGATGGCCTGGAGGACTTGCTGATGGCATGAAAGACTTAAGATCTAGATTCACGTTATCTCGGCTACCAAAATCCTCCTTAAAATCTAGATTTACGCCAAGATGGCTACCAATAGAAATCTTCAATAAGATCCTTCTTCAACATGAAGCTGCAGGCCAAATAATTAGATTCACGCCAACATGGTTACCAATCGAAAATCTTCAATAAGATCTACCTCTTCAACATGAAGCCGCAGACTAGATAACTGGATTCATGCCAAAATGGCTACCAATAGAAATCTCTAATAAGATCTACCTTTTCAACATGAAGTCACAGACCAAATAACTGGATTCACGCCAGCATGACTACCAATCGAAAATCTTCAATAAGATCTACCTCTTCAACATGAAGTTGTAGACCAAATAACTGGATTCACGCCAACATTGCTACTAATAGAAATCTTCAATAAGATCCACCTCTTCAACATGAAGCTCAGACCAAATAACTGAATTTACGCAAACATTGCTACTAATCAGAAATCTTCAATAAGATCTACCTCTTCAACATGAAGCTGCAAACCAAATAACTGGATTCACGCCCACATGGCTACCAATAGAAATCTTTAGTAAGATCTACCTCTTCAACATGAAGCTATAGATCAAATCTTCGGTAATCTTCAAATATCTGTTTAAAACAAGTAAAATGCTTCTAAATTAGTATGCCCCTAACATAGGGATCTATATATGATGCATGTAATGTAATATTTTCCTTTCTTTTTTCTCTTTCTCTTCTCTTTTTCTTTCTTTTCTTTTTTCTCTCCTCTCTTTTCAAATTTACTTTTAAGACCATATTCCCTAAAAGGTCATTCTCAGATTTCTTCACTTCATATCTCTGCAGTATGCTCTTCAATCTTCATATTCAATTATTGAATCTCTATCTCACATTTGACTCGTGCTTCTTTCTTGTGTGAGTAACTCTTTTTCTTCTTTATCTTCGGGGTCTCTACTCATTTTCATAAATCCCCTTTTCTAGTCTATGTACTACTCTTATATAGGGACTTTCATCATTTTATTGCCCCCATTCTGTCTTGGGCTCGACTATTTTTCTCGTCTTTGACTCAACATACGAAGTCTTGATATATCTCATAAGTAGGGCGAGCGAAAAGCCTCAATTCCCGGGATCTATCTATGTTTCTTTTTTCTTCTTCAAACTCGATGATCATCAACATGCTTTCATCAACTTGAATGTTACTACCCCACTCTTTAGGGTCAATCAATCTCGATTTTATGCTCACATTCTTCTTCTTCATTCTCGGTAGCGGTGGTATCTTCCTCGTATTCAAGTTCAACCACTTTATCCATTTTCCTTTAGAGTTCTATCAAAACATAAGGTGCACATGACAACAAGTTTTCATCCAGCTTCGAGGCATTCAGATTTAACATGATTGAGCTTGTAACTTTCCATGCAAACTTACATTTGTCTACATTATTCATTTTCATTTCATAATCATAGCAAATGTTATAAATGGCAATGACATCGTTGCGAATTTCTTTCATTGGCCTTTCACGCTAGCTCCAATGCTCCATATAGTTCCTTTTTGTACTTGTCATAAACTGCATCAACAGCTGCATTATTTTGTTCTTCATTTGGGCAATTTAGAACACCGCACATGTCTTTATCGTATTTCTTGTAAAGCGCAGTCCATTTTTCTCGGCCCTTTTTGATGATTCCATTTTCGAAGCAAGGGGCTTTCGAATTTCTATCGGTCAATTTTTAATTGAACCTTCAGACCAAAGGACCTTGGCTGATTTCATCTTTTTTCTTCTTTTATTCTCCTTCTGTTGGGTAAGTGGACTTCGTCATGGGACTACAACTATTCGTCAATCATTTGCCCCAAGTAAAATTCACTCTCAAACTCTTTCCATCTTTGATCGAACCTTTAGGCCAAGGGACCTTGGTTTATCTCTTCATTCAAAAAGCACTTTGACTTCTTCATGTATCAGTTCTTCAATCTTTGGACCTCTATATTTTCTGTCGTGCATTCTTGCTACCTCGTGTGGTATTGTTTCCCCATTCGATCTTGGGTTTAATTATTTTTATTAACTTGTCATGCAGAGTCTTTCTTTTATCTCTTCCAAAAGGGCAAGCGAATGCTCCAATACTCTGAACCCATCTTTTCACTTAAATTTCCTTGCGTAACTCAGTTGAAGCCTCTTGGGAGGAAGAAATTTTATATCGCTCTGCTTTAGATTCTGTTTTTCTTTAAAGCAATGTGAAAAGGATCAATTTGCTTGTTTATTTAAAAAAATGATAATTTTTGAAAGAATGTCGAACATTTTAAAAACTATGTCAGGGAAAAAGAATAGTATCTCACACTTTCAAACATTTTTTAGAAAATTAATGTTTAAGGGGAAAGGTAAATATTTCAAAATTTAGAGCGAATGCCACAAACACTTGAAAAAACATTGTTTGGCCCCAAAATGTTTAATGCAATAACAAATTAATTTCAAATTAACAAAGATCAATCCAAATGAAGCGTATATTTAGAAGATCTTGACTGTTGTAGAGATATGCGCACATGTTTTAATCCATTATTCTAATCCATTTACGGTGGCTCTCTTAATCTCACTATCTCACCATGCCCCCGTCCTTCCCTTATTTGGTGTCGACCAGGCACTTGAAATTTGAAGTTCCTTGAAGCAAGGTTATCCCTATGGCGAAATATGATATGGAGACATTCTCATTCAACTTAGATATCTACGTATGATCAGAATAGTCCTATGTAAGTTCACAAGTTTGGCCATGGCTCGTAGTTAATCAAGGACAATCTCTTCAAAGTGAACTATTATTTCTGCACTTGTGATCTAATATGCAATTGAAATATTCTTTTTCTTTTTATTCTTCGGATCACTCTAGACTGCTCATTTTTTGAGTTTTCACCCTATAATTCATATTCGTCTCCTGTAAACTTTAAATATGTATCTATAAGCTATATTATATCCTAACAAGTATCAATGCATGTTTTCAGTCAAAAAAGATCGATACTCAACGATCTTTCTTATTTGAATGGTGGATTCCTCATTTATCTCTTGTTTTCTTCTTATTGCTCTCTTCAATTTATCGATCCCATTTCTGATTGTTTCGACTTGACTCAGTCGGCTCTTTGATCAAAACTTTTATTTCATGTCTATTTTTTTCCTTTTTTCCCTTTTCCTTTTATCATTGTTTCTTTTCTTTCTATTTTTTTCTTTTCATTTTGAAATTTTTTTAGACTATCTATTTTTGGGGTTTTAGCCTAGGGTTCAATTCCTTCTCTATAATGTGTATATGTGGACTATCTTGTATTATGACTAGTATTGATGTGTATCTCTACTCAAAATTTATCAGTTCTCCGCGGCTCTTTTGATTAAATGGTAGATTCCTCATATATCTTTTGCATTCTTTTTATTGCACTGTTCAATTTAATGCTCTCATTCTCGAATGTTTCGGCCTTCTGGTTGGCATTTTTCAACTTTGTTTGGGTTGGCTCTTTGAGCAAAAATTTTCCTTTAATAGTTTCTTTCTAGTAATTTTCCCGGGAGGAGAATTTACTAAATGGGATCTGCCCATTACCTGAACACTCGTTTTGTTCCCTCATTGGCCTAAATAGGTTATCAGATGCTTGCATGTGCAATATCCTCACAACATTCAATTCCTTTTAAACATAAGCAGCTTGAAACTGATCTCTAGATTTGTATCAAATGTATTCTTGCAATTGAAATTCAAAGTCATGATAAAATTATATATACATATACATGTCCTTTCAAAAAAAAATGTATGTGTATGAAAGAACAAAAAATGCCCCATAACAATGAATAAAATGTTTAAAGAATCAAAGAATGCAAAAATGTTTTCTAAATAAGAATAAAAAAGATACGATTTTTCATTCTAAAAAAAAATAGACATATGTCTTTACAAAATATTCCTACTGCTTTAGGGCTTAAGCCGTAGAGTTTGTTCTGTGCATTGTTCCCACGAGGGGAAACCAAAATGTAGGGAATCAAACTAACATCTTCATGAAAAGATGAGAAACCCAAACATAGGGACTTTAAATCATTCCGACCTTCTCAGCGTAGTGTAAGCTTTCCAATCTCCCTTATTTTCCACCACTGGATTAAATCTTGTGTCAATATTTACTCGTTAACCAACTTCTTAATTTCTTCCAATAACGGTCTGCACTTCCTGGTGAAATGCCCTGGTGCCCCCGTGGAGAAATCACAAATACTACCCGGGTCAAAACCGTGGGCAGATAAGTCATAGGTCATCCATTATCATCATACTTCTCAAAGTTGGGACCTTAAAATCTGGAGAGATGTCCAAATCAGGGACCATACTTGAAGACGTCAACTCTCCCTCTCTTTCTGACCTCTTTCTTGAGTTTATCTTCTAGCTTTTCTTGTCTTGATCTCTAAGTTTGTTCAATTCTTTCATCCATGATAAAACTTCAACTGATTCTCGGATTACTCCATCGAACCCAAAAATCTTATCATTTAATTGATCAATGCATGAAATGTGTCATAAATGAATAAAAGACTAGAATGGCAAACAATATGTATAAAATGCAATTAGTGCAAATAAGGTATTGATTCGCAAACAGTCCTTAGAAAGACTTCCGTTTAACATAGAAGATGTTTGATTACAAGAAGCTAAAACAATGCATTATAGATAACAGTTAGCTTCTCGTCCTGACATCTTGACATCGTAAAGCAAGGCTCACACTCCATGTCTAAACGTCGCTTCCAGACCGAGGGGCGATCTCAACGTTCTCTTCTTCTACTGCTCAAAAGGTTTGCGATAGTGTAATCTATGTACCCGAGAGCTTTTGGGAAGATCATTAACCCGTGCAGGCAAAATGCCGACAAGAGTCTCTTCTTCATGGGCGGATCTTGACAATCCAGTTTGAAGGGGCCTATTTAAAATTTTTGAAAATTTTAGAGGCTCAAATTAAAATTTTCAATGATTTTGAAGGGTTTAATTTAAATTATTCATAAAATGTTTGAGTTTAACTAAAATTTTTGGGAAAAATTGAAACTTATCAAGGCCTTTTTTTGTAAAAACAAATTGAAAAGGGTTTTATTGAAATTATTTAAAAATTTTGAAATATAATAATAATTTTAAAATTTTTGGATGAGCCAAATTAAAATTTATGAAAAATTTAAAGGTCTAAATGTGAAATTTTCGAACTTTGTGGGGCCGCAGCCCCCACTGCTTAAATGAGGATCCGTCTCTACATCCTAGATATGTCATCTCTGCCTCCGACATGTGTCTCACAGTCGAACTGTCTTCTTTCTCCATTAGTCTTTGTTCGGCTCAACTCGATATTGTAGCATTATTGCTCTTGGCATCACAGACTTTGCTCCCATCTCAGATGCCCTCTAAATTGAACTATTCTTGAATCAACACTATGTTATGATGTGATGCAAAAATAAATGCGGGAAAAAAATTAAAGAAAAATGAACAAAAACCAAATTAGTACCATGGTATAGTCGAATTAATAAATTAAATGATAAACGATAAATAACGAAATAAATTAAAATAGTTAAAAGCACATAATATATATATATATATATATATGGGGTAGGATCAAATTACACGGTGTAAAACTCCCTAAGTTTTACACATTTTTTGGATCGTTGGATGAGTGAAACGGATGGATAAGATTAACAGTAAAATATGTGAAGATTATCACTTGGGAATTAAAAACACGGAGTTAATCTCAACCATCTATTTCCCCCATCCAACGATCCAAAAAAGGTGTAAAACTTAAAGAGTTTTACACGGTGTAAGTTGATCCTAACCCTATATATATATATCAAACAAAGATATAAATATATCAAACAAGACCTAAAAGGGTTACCGCTAAATGGATAAAGTACCGGTGTGGCTCTAAAAGGTGAGCTCTAAGGTTCACTATATGCAGTTTGGATCTAAAGTAAAGGGTACCTGAACTGTCGCTGAGACATCGATTCGGGGGATATGACTCATATACCATACGGGGGTGTGAACCCCGCGAAATATAAGGACCGAATCCCGGAAGTGAATTACAACACCATACGGAGGTGAACACCCCACAAGGCAAAGTAATCAATCTCACTTAATGGTTCTAAAACTAATGTATGATGAAAAATTATATCAACCATCGTGCAAAATAAAGCGGTAAACAAACAAGGTTAAAGATTAAAAATTAAATTAAACCAAATTTAAATTTTTCTTTGTAAATATGATACGAACCCGACTAAGGCTTAACTCTCTATTTTGTTTTGTAAAAACAAAAACATGTCCCCAACAGAGTCACCATCTGTTGCGACCTATTTTTCGCTAAAAATCATAAATTTAAATTCAAGATTTTCTGTGTTTAGTTTTTGAAAGCATTTTAAGATCGGGGATTTCTTAAAAAAAGTTAAATTTAAAATTGAGGAAGTCGCCACCGACCACTTTGGTAGGCCAGGCACCGTAAAGTAAAAACCAAATATTCAAGGGTTCGAGGGTCGGTTACGAGTGGGGAAGGATTAGCACCCCCACTACGTCTGAAAATCAGTACCTAAGGATTCGTATCATAATTACCAAGAAAAATGAAAATTCGGTTTAATTTACTAGTTAATCCCAAAAATGCATGTATGCATGATTACATCAATATAGTACCTTGACATTCACAATATCCAAAGGAGATGATACCCGGAATGACCGGGATGACACTCCCAACATGATACCGGAACTATAAGGCCTAAAAACTATATGCAACATATTAAATGCATGAACGTGATATATATTCAAATAAAATATTTTGAAAATTACTGTATCTAGAGAAGATGACGCCCGAAAAATTAGAACGACACTCCTAATAGGATATTAAATACTGAAATTAAATTGCACATTACAAAATTAAATGTAATAGCAAAATATTATCGAATTGAATAAAGATAGATAAAAATAGGAAATAAATATAAGAATCCGGAAAGGGCCGAATTGAACGAAATGCAATAAAAAACGAAAATAAAGTGCACGGAAATTAAAATGACACCGAATGTAGGACTGAATTTGAACATAAAAGCGAAAATAAAATAAATATCCAGAAAGGACTGGATCAAATAGAAAATAAAATTGCATAAATTAAATGTTGAAATTAAATACAAAAATTAAAAGTTAGTGGTTAGTTGTTAAATGTTAGCGAACCATGCCATAAATAATACGGGTCGTCCCCCAGTTCGGGTCGCCATAAGGTTGTATAGCGATAAATTAAATCGAACAACCGAAATTACACACACATATATATATATATATATATATATATCATGACATCAAAAAATAAAACTATAATATATATATATATTACGTATCATATAAATAATACATAAAGTATAATAATATAATGTATATAATATTTATTAGCATATATAATATATTATGTACACCTTACACATATATTATACCATATATACATGTAAAATACATATATATATATATATATATAATAACTTAATGTATATACATACATATATATAATAACTTAATGTATATATATATATAAGAGGTTAATAGTGATACGAAAAAAAAGAACAACATGGACCAAAATGGAGATTAAACCATTGAAATAATCTTTTAATCGACGAAAGAAGGAAGAAATTGAAGAACATTCGCCGGCGTACCTTCATCTCCGCCCACTTCCCTAGATTTCGGCGGTGATGTCGTCGTCGGTCGCCACTCTGGCCACCGTCGACCTTCGTTCACTGGAGCTAAAACACCAAAAAAATACACCATTCGATAGATCGCCTGCTCCTCTACCTAGATCTAGCCCCGACTCATCCAAAAAACCCCCCACCAAACTCGACGAAAATGTAAAAAAAAAAACCATTTGATTCCTCGAACTCCAGCGACTCAAAAAAAAAAAGAAATAGATTCAACCACACTTTACTTTATTCTAAGGTAAGGAACATTAAAAGCTCTCTTTTTTACTCTATGGTTCAAAAAAAATTGAAAGAAAAAAAGATGAGTTACATTTTGATCTAAAAATATTTTTGGCTCTTCTTTTTATTTGATTTCGAATCCCCCATTACATTGGATTCTTTCTTAGCTTTATAGCCATATTAAAAAAATGAAGTCACTAATCTATTGTTGATGATGTTGGTAGAAAGTAGGGCATGCGAAGTCGAATTTTCCAGGCTCCTGTCGGTGTGCTCGACGACAGTGGTGTGGCGTGGCTGGCTATGGCGTTTGGTAGTAAGGTTAGGGTTAGTAGCTAGGGTTTGAAATTTGTTTAGGATAGTGGGATAGTGTATTGGAATTTTTAAGTGGGTAGGTTTTAGTTGTATTGGGTTTGGTTTAGTTGGGCTGGACAAAAATGAGTGATTACATTGTGGAGAAATCGTTGTTGGTTTGCCTTATTTTGTGTAGGACGAATTGACTAACCAATTGTCCTAGCAAGTGAGGATAAGGATGAAGGAATTGCCGAGCTGATTATCGTGGCAAGTCAGGATAAAAACCTCATTATCTGCAGATTTATCCAAAATGAAAAGGATAATTATCCTAGATTCAAAATTCAAATCTCCAATCAGATTGAGGTCAAATCGTTCAATCTTCGGATCAATAGGTGGATCAGCCATAGTTTATTTCCTTTGTATTTTCTTTTTACCCAGCCATGAACTAGTTTAATTTGGCTTGGGTTATCGAGTTTTGTTGGTGTAAAAGTCGAATGGATGGTTTTTGGTTTTTGATTCAATAAATTTCATTATTGTTCATTCTTGGATATTGATTTTTACTTTGAGGGAATTGGGAAAGGAACTCGAGTGTATCCATTTATCTAGGCTCGGGAGACCTAGATTCATGAAACGAGTGAACAAGGTTTCCATTTGAACGAACGTTGGTGGAAACTAATCCGCCTTAGGAATAAGGATCCGATTTTAGCTGCTAAAATGAGTGCAATATCGGTGTTGCTCACCCAAGGTTAACGCAAGGATGTATCACCAAGGCATGCGCAAACACCAGTTCTTCGGTTAACACGAATGCATTGAAGAATAATTTGCCGAACATTGAAGGAGGAAACCCAGTTGCTACGACATTCATCCAAACCCAGTTTCCACCACATTTATTCAAACCTAGTTGCCACAACATTTGAATTGCCTCAATAATTAGAAGCTATGACAATTCAATCGGCATTCACACCACTGCTCACGATAACTCGGCCTAATCTCTCATATCAGTTACTCTTTTCTATTTGTTTTACTTTGCTTAGTTTATTTTACTTGTTATTTATCACCACCTATCACTTCCAATATTATTCTCTTCCAATGCAAGAAGCTAAAAGTTAGAGTTTCACATATCCCTATAGAGACGATCTTTATCTATATTATTACTTGCGACGTGTTCACTTGCACGGTTTGCGTTGCATTTAAATCACGCACCATGTTTTTGGCGTCGTTGCCTGAGGTTGATAATGATGACTTCATTTTTATTTTCTTGCACTTTTATTTTACACTACTATTTAATTCAAGGGGTTCACCTCATTTAGCAGGTTTTGCACTTGTGTATAACCAAAGCAAGACCGACAACACAAGACTACCCACTTGAACCGAAGATTGAATGATTTCTTCATAGAATAAGAAAAGAGCTAAAAGCTATGGCTGATCCACCTATTGATCCAATCAGTAATCAGAACGCCCTCGATAATCAGCATGTCCTCGACAACCAGAATGCTGTGGCACGAGACAATGTAGAACTATTAGAGCAACCTGATCATGCATGGAACAGATCCATCCGAGATTATCTACTTCCAGATCTTGACGATCTCAAACCAGGCATTGTCACTCTTGGGATCCAAGATACACAATTTGAGTTGAAGCCGGTTATGTCACTATGCTCAACTCAATTGGGCAATTTGGCGGTTCACCTCATGAAGACGTCGGACAACATTTGAGAGCTTTCTTAGAAATTTTTGGGCCCTTTTCATCAGCAAGGAGTCCATGAAGATGTCCTAAAGATAAAATTGTTTCCCTATTCACTGAATGACAGGGCGAGAACAAGGTTAAATGGTGTACCACCCGAATAATTGAAATTGTGGGTAGAACTATGTCGCAGTTTCCTATTAAGGTGTAATCATCCAAATATGACTGATAAACTGCGTAATAACATTACTTCTTTTCGTCAAGCATATGACGAATCAATGTACAAGGCTTGGGATTGGTATAAAGAACTTCTACGCAAATGTCCCATGCACGAATTCAAGGATTGGACACAAGTGGTAATGTTCTACCATGGAGTAAATGCATCGACCATAATGATGTTGGATGCCTTGGAAAATGGAACTCTCCTAGATTAATCACTTGATGAAGCAATAGAGATCTTAGACAGACTTGCCAACAATGATTACAAGTTCCCAACCACTAGGAAGGGACCAGAAAGAAGAATTGCCACGACAATTGAACTTGATTCATCAGACGCATCATAACTTGCCACATTAACCAACATGGTTAAGAATTTGCAGCGACCCAATGATACACAAAAATTCAAGGTATATGAATCAGTTTGTGTTTTATGTAATACTAATCATGATTCTTCTGAATGTTGACATAATTCGGAGTTAAGTTATTATATTGGGAATTTCAATCGGAACGACAATCTATATTCCAACACATATAATCCAAAATGGCGGAAGCACCCATTTTTTTGGAGTAACCAGGACGACTCCAACAATCCACCCCTCTAGAACAGAAAATCATTAGGCTTTCAACAGAAGTTGTCGCAGCAACAATCATCATCAATAAGTCCTTTGGAAACAACTTTGAATGCTTGTATGCTTAAGACTAGTCTTATATGGCTGAGACTAGTAATTTTATGAAAAAGACTAACTCTTTTATAAACATGACTGAGATGACGATGCAGAGCCAATGAGCAATGTTGAAATCTTTGGAAACACGGGTTGGGCAATTTGCTCAATCTTGAGCTCAAGGCCACAAGGAAGTCTGCCCAGAACACTGAGGTCGTACAAGGATCGAGCCATGAACATTGTAGGGCGATCACCACCCGAAGTGGACCAAAGGTGAATGATGATCCTATCCAACCCAGGGAAAGTAGTCAGCTAGTAGAGTAGTCCTCTATTTCGAAAGAAGTGCCTTACAACAATGCCACGACAATCATGGATTCCGAGCCTTAAGTAGTTGCCACAGCAAGTGACATGCCACGACAGTTTATTTAACGAAGCTAAGCTGGATGAGACGAGAAAGGGAAAAGAAATCAAATATCCACCTCCATTTCCATAGAGGCTAAGGAAGTAGAAGAATGAGTATCAATTCAAGAAGTTCCTTAACATCCTCAAGCAAGTTCACATTAACATGCCATTAGTTGAGGCAATTGAGCAGATGCCCAATTATGCCAAGTTCCTTAAAGACATCATCTGTAAGAGAACAAGGTTGAACGAGTTTGAAACAGTTGCCTTAACAGAAGGATGTTTGGCAATGTTGCATAATCAATTGCCGCCTAAGCTAAATGATCCAAGTAGTCTTACGATACCATGTGTTATTGGCAACCGTTATGTCGGAAAAACACTGTTCGACCTTGGAGCAGACATAAATCTTATGCCAAAATCAGTTTTGCAACAATTAGGCATAGGAAAGGCGAAACCCACCATAATCACACTACAACTTGCCGACAGATCTTACGTTCAACCAGAAGGAAAAATCAAAGAAATTTTGGTAAGATTGGATACATTTATATTTCCTGCTGACTTTATTGTTTTGGATTGTGAAACAGATGAGTTCAGCCCATCATTCTTGGGAGACCATTTTTAGCAACATGAATGACGTTAATCGATTTCGAGAGAGGACAACTCACAATGCGAGTGAATGATCAGCAAGTCACGCTGAATGCCTTCAAAACACTCAAGTTTGTGGATGATCCAGAGGAATGCCAATTCATTAGAACCGTCGAGACAAATCTAGGTATCAATATGGAGGAATATTTGTAACCCCCTAGACCCGCCTATACATTACGTCGAATACTAGGAGGTCACATTAGGGTCATAAGAGCGACCCACAGTAAAAACCCAAATAAGAAAATGTTTTTCTTTAAATACATTAAAACTGTAAATCAAATTTCAATTCAAAATACCATTTTAGAAAAATCATGTAAACATATAACAGAAGTTCATAAAGTTTATTAGAGACACCATCATAAAACAATACGCGACATACATGCCCACTAACTGTACCAGTACCGTACTCTGAAGCAACGCCAAGAGAACTCAGACATTGATGTCGATCACCAAACCATGATGGATTTCATCTAACCTGCGATGGTAAGAACAACATGAGCTTGGGAAAGCTTAGTAATACAAAACTACCAAAAGATGTTGTAAGCACATGCATGTATATGGCAAGCATAACGCTGTCATGATGTTCCGGGCAACAACAGACTCCAATTATGATTCAATATTTTAGTGAAGTGGTATACTTGAGGATAACGTAATTGTTCTTTATTTAATCATTGAGTATCAGACGAGAAACACATAGACCAGAGAATCTGAAGAGAGATAGATTATGAAAGTTGAACCAGAGAGTTTAGTGTGTGTTCTAAAAGTGCAAAGTTAACATATACAATATAAATATACAATGAACATTTTATTTTACGTCACATAATAGTAACGGTAAAATTCACTTTAATTTCCTATCTACCCTTCAACCAAACTCTAGTATGTAGTTCCCCAGAACCATATCTATAGGGGTGTTAACCCATGCCTATTGGGCGTAGGTACAGTAGGAATCACACTAGTCGAAGCATAGAAACCTAAAACAGTAGGAATTACCCCAGCCGAAGCATAGGACCTGAACTTTTGACAACTTTGAACTGGTTCTAGTAACGAAGTCCCGATTAAAAGGGACTTGGTAGCCAACATTACTAACCAAGTATTCAGGAAATGTTATATTAAGTTCATTTAGGATATCAGATATATGAAGGGTGTTTCGATCATTTTGGCCAACGAGGGAATTTTAATCATTTCACTGTCATGGGTAATTTTGTAATTTAGCCTAATAATGATAAGATGATTATTTGCAAAATTTAGGATTTCCAACGATTTATCGAGCCTCTAAATCCACTCAAACTAACTTATCCCAACCTTGCAGTACTTATCAAACATTCATGTGTATGCACTTCACGTGTATCATTTCCAAATACCGACTATATCGTATATCTGAACGATTGCCTTTATTGTTTCACCACAAAACTTACCACTAAGTAGCCGAACTTATATTTCGTGCTAAATAATCTCCCAACCTTATATTAATATTAGGGGTAATTGACGTACATAAGCCATGCTTCATAACCTTTAGGGGCATTTCGGTCATTTTAAGCTTTATTGGTATTTCTATTAAAGGAAATTTACTTATTCTAGTCAATAGGGTGTTTCGGTCATTTTGGAGCTCAGAATATATCCATCATTTCTGTCAATTGAACCATTTATAGTATTTTAATCATTTAAATACTCGAGGGTTTTTTCAGTCATTCAGGTACTTCCAATATTTCCAAACAATTCATTCGTTCCAGAACCTGAGGGTTTAGCCATCAATTCAGTTAACTTAGACATTTCGGTGACTGAGGATACTTCAGTCTTTTTGGTTATTATGACCATTCCAATTAATTTAGCCTTAACAATAATACCAATCCTTTTAGTCATTTCAATCAATTCAGTGTTTTGAGCCACTTATTAATTCAGACGTACGTATAACTTTCTGTAAATCTATATTTGGGGATTTATTCATAATTCAAGGAAACCAAGCACTTAATAATATCTAAGGTTTAAATCTTGTTACCATAACTTTCCAAGTAGTTCGAGGTTTATTAGACGAATCAGGTCGTTTTCCCAGATCTAGTGTAGATTTCTAAATCGCTTTCAATTCCAGGGGTATTTTATTCATCCTTATACCTCAAGGGCATTTTCATAATTTCATATCCAATTATTTTTTACGTTGAATCCTTTAGCATTATTAGTCGAGTTTGGAGGTTAACTGCCTTATTAATTAATTATTGAACTCCGGATCTATCCAGTTTATTAACTTTATCATTCGAGTATATCAATCTTGTCTAGATTATCATACTTATTTTTCATATTTTTTTTGGCTTAAGCAGAGTTAACAATACACTTCATCATAACTATGCATCCATCAACAAAATACCAACATGTTCATAAAGCATGTGTTGGGCTCGATGGTCACAACCGAAATGCTTGCCAAGTGTGAAGAAGATTGGATTTTTGGTGTTTTTGTGGAAGCTAAAAATATAGGAGTTAAACACAAGGATTTAGAGTGGTTCGACTTTCTATCCCAAAGCCTACATCCACGACCTTAGCTTCCTACTAAGGATTTCAACCAAATTTACTATTGAATTTCGTCCATTTTCTCAAATGAGGAGGAAACCGTTACAACGATTAAGCTTTCTACCCAAAGCTTGATCAAGCACTCTCTTACAAGAGAAATTCAAAGCAAACTAGAAATCCCTCTAATAGGTATATGTTTTCAACACTAAGCATTCACCCAAAACCTATACACTTGAGCAAATTTGACAATTAAGCTCACAAGTGTTGTCGATACAAGGAATATACAATTTAGCTCTAAAGACAATCGTTTATCATAATGTTGTTGACAATTGAAGGATTAACCATCTCTTAATGCTTAGAGGTCCCTTTTATACTACTAATTGAGTTTGTAGCCGTTCAAGACCGTTGGGGTTGAATTAGAGCCGTTGGAGCGTTTATTTCACACCATAAATGCAGTTTTGCAGCTTGGCGTATCGATACCCTTGAATTCGTATCGATACGGTCCCGATAAGGAAATAGCCGTTGAGCACTTCAAGCTGGTGCGTATCGATACACATGGCAATCGTATCGATACGGTCCTGCAATTTAAAAGATCGTTGGGAAAAAGACCGTTGGGGGTAGTTGGGCGTATCGGTATGCGAACTAGCCGTTGGGTATTTTAAAGCACATCGTATCGATACGTCAAAGCGAATCGGTACGGGTTTTGGCTACTGGAAAATCATTGTAGTTAAAACCCTAAAGGGTATCGATACGATCCCACACCGTATCGATACGATTACATTTAAAACGTGGGTTTGACTACTTTAAATACACTTTAAATCATTCCAAAGCCTTGTAAAACCCTTAAATATATTTTCAAGTTGTTTTTTACTAAAAACATATTTTAAATTCTTTTAAATTTAGTCCAAAACATTTTTCATTTATTATATCAAAATAATTAGTTCCACAATCTCCCCTTTTTGATATAATAAAACCAACTTGAAAAATTGTTTGGGATTCTCTCTCCCTTTGTATTTCAAAAATTTGAATGAAATTAAAGCCCCCTTATTCTTTTGAAAAATCAATTTTTCAAATCATTTCTCCCCCTTTTTGTTATATCAAAAATAATTTAAAAAGACATTAGGCTCAAAATAACTTAGGAGGTTTTAAAATTTTTTTGACACAATTAACAACTTTTGGTTTTAAAATTGGCTCCCCCTTACTCAAAGCATCAAACAATGTTAGTCCAACACATGATAATCTAGTTGAATTAAAAATAAATAAATCAAATGAAAGTCAAATGAATTCAACTAAATTTTACCACACTTGAATCCAAGGGAGGATATGAAGCCTTCCTTCTTCAAGCTCTCTCTTTGTGTGCATGGAGCTCCCCCTCAAATTTGGACTTGTTGATCACTCTCCATCACACCTAACAAAAGACAATCAAGTAATTTTTGGTATCTAAATTGCTTTGGATCCATAGACATTAGTAGCACAAAATTTAGTCCCCTTAGGACTCCATTGTTCAATTTCATCCCTTTTGTTTGAAGTGATTAGTTCTTTTGGAACCCAAACACTTCTAAAACATTTTCCTTTAATAAATCTAGGGGCACTAGATTGTCTAATATAAAAATTTGATTTTCTCAAATTATTTTTCTTTTGAAGTTCATTGAAAACCAAATCTTTTTCCTTCTTAAGATCATCAATCTCCTTTTGATGATCTTTTTTCAATCGTTTGAAGCAATTCTAGTAAACTTGAAACTTTAAGTTCAAAATCTTTGATTTTTCCTTCAAACTCTATGTAACACCCGGGCTTAGGGGTCGGGTGAAAATAATATTTTAAAATTATTTTGGATTCGGTTTTATAATTAAAATAATCTTTTGGGCCTCGGGTTTCAAAAACAAACATTTTTGTGATGGACTAAATTGAATGAAATACAATTTGGAGAGATTTTAAAGAAAATGGAAAATAGCCATTCATTAATGGCAATAATGTAAATAACCCAACTTTTAATTTTAAACCCCCCTTTTATCAAATAGCCACTATTCATCTTCTTCTCAAAAACAAAACCAACGTCAAATAGAGAGCTCTCATCCCCTCCACTATTCCATCACCTAGTGCGAGTATGGAGCTGAAGGAGAAGGACCTCAGGGTGGCTAGGGTGGCCAAGGTCAGGCCGGAATTGATATGACTCCGCTAGTGCAAGCTATAGCGGGAGTACTTCAGGCTGCAGTTGCGGGAGCTCAGACTGCAGCTCAGCCTAGGTATGACGATGCTAGTCTACCGTTGGAGAGGCTCCGTAGCCTAGGGGCCGAAGAGTTCAGAGGATCTACTCCGGAGAGGTCTGAGTTGTGGTTAGAGAAGACCGTTCGCATCTTAGCTCAGATGGGTTGTGCGGGTGCACGTAGATTGGGTTGTGTGATCTCTTTGCTTCAGGGTGATGCCTACACATGGTGGGTTACTATTACTACTGGAGTTCCAGAGGCAGAGATTGATTGGGATTTCTTTGAGTCTGCTTTCAGAAAGAGGTACTTGGGTCCGAGGTATCTATATGAGAAGAGGCGAGAGTTTATGGCTCTTGTTCAGGGAGATGCTACTGTGACTGACTACGAGATCCGCTTTGTTCGTCTGAGTCAGTATGCTCCAGAGTTGGTGCCTTCTGAGAGGGAGCATTGTAACCGCTTCAGATATGGGCTTCATGAGGAAGTTAAGAGGTACACATTAGCTTCTGATTATTCTAATTTTGATGTCTTGGTTGCTAGAGCCAAGGACATTGAGCATAGCTTGGGGCTGACCAAGCGTTCTGGAGGATCTAGTTCTGGTAAGAGACACAACAACTTTGACAGTAGAGATGCCAAGAGGCATAGAGGTGGCAGACAACAGTTTGACCAGAGGCGTGGCGGTGGCCACCATGGTAGAGGCTATCAGGGCCACAGAGGAGGAGGGTGTTTGCCCGAGTGCACACGTTGTGGGAGACAACACACTGGTGAGTGTTGGGGTAACTTTCATGCTTGTTGGAACTGTGGTTCGAGGGACCACTTTAGGAGGGATTGTCTGCATCAGGCGGCACAGGCACCGAACATAGCTCAGGCTCCTGCGAGGGCCAATGATTTTCAGAGAGGCCGTGGGCGCGGTCGTGGCTACTTCCAGCCTAAGGCTGATGCACCTAGGGTAGATGCTCAGAGGAACCTTGCTCATGTTGTGGCAGTGCAGCCAGAGGCAGGAGGACCAGCGAGAGTTTATGCTCAAAGAGAGGCCGGGAACGACACTGATACGATAGCAGGTAATTTTGAGTTACAGTCTATGTTTTTGCTTTCTTTGGTTGATTCGGGTTCTACACATTCCTACATTTTGAGTGAGCATGCACTGAGGTTAGAAATACCTGTTAAGATCTTAGATGTAGGTATGCATGTGACTAGTTCCTTTGGTGAGACAGTTGTAGTTAGACGTATGTATAGGAGATGTCCGCTGAAGATTCAGGGTCATGTGTTTTCTGTTGATATGATAGAGCTTCCTTTCTATGGTTTTGATATCATTCTGGGTATGGACTGGTTAGTTGAGCACCGAGCTAGTGTGGATTTTGAGACGAAGAGGATCTCCTTGAAGCTTTCTGACGACTACGAAGTAGTAGTAGTAGGCGAGAACATTAAGTTCTTATCTAATGTTGTGTCAGCTTTAGAGGCTCATAGGTTGATGAATTCCGGGTGTGGGGCTTACTTAGCTTATGTTATGAATCCAAATATGAGTGAGGCTAGACCGAAAGATATTAGAACAATTTGTGATTTTCCGAATGTGTTCCCTGAAGAGCTACCGGGTTTACCTCTTGATAGAGATGTTGAGTTTGTGATTGAGACTGTTTCAGGGTCTAATCCAGTTTCGATAGCTCTGTATCGTATGGCTCCTAAAGAGTTGAAAGAATTGAAGAGTCAGTTGCAAGAATTATTAGACCGTGGTTTTATTAGGCCTAGTAGTTCGCCTTGGGGTGCTCTTGTGTTGTTTGTAAAAAAGAAAGATGGTAGCATGCATATGTGTATTGACTACAAGCAGTTGAATCAGTTGAATGTGAAGAACAAGTATCCGTTGCCTCGCATAGATGATTTGTTTGATCAGTTGAGAGGTGCTTCAGTGTTCTCGAAGATAGACTTGAGATCGAGGTACTATCAGTTAAAAGTGAAGGAGTGTGATGTTCCGAAGACAGCTTTTAGGACTAGATATGGTCACTATGAGTTCCTTGTAATGCCATTTGGGCTCACGAATGCACCTGCAACATTCATGGATATGATGAACAGAATTTTTAGAGACTACCTAGATCGTTTCATAGTTGTTTTCATTGATGATATTCTTGTGTACTCGAAGACAGAAGAAGAGCATGATGAGCACCTGAGACTTGTGTTACAAAGATTGTTGAGAAATCAGTTGTATGCGAAGCTTAGCAAATGTGAGTTCTGGATTCGAGAGGTTGTATTTCTTGGCCATGTTGTTTCGGCCGAAGGTATCCGAGTTGACCCATCGAAGATTGAGGCTATTGTTGAGTGGAAACAACCTAAGTCTGTGACTGAGATTAGGAGTTTCCTAGGATTAGCCGGATACTATAGGAGATTTGTTGATGGTTTCTCTAGGGTAGCTGCTCCTTTGACTAAATTGTTGCAAAAAGGAGTTAAGTTTGAATGGTCAGATGCAAGACATAAGGCCTTTGAGAAATTGAAAGAAGCTTTGACAAATGCCCCCGTGTTAGTGCAACCTGTTTCAGGTAAAGAGTTTGTGATCTATAGTGATGCTTCCTACATAGGTTTAGGTTGTGTTCTGATGCAAGAAAGAAGAGTTGTTGCTTATGCTTCTAGGCAGTTGAAGGTTCATGAGAAGAACTATCCTACTCACGATATAGAGTTAGCCGCAGTTGTGTTTGCATTGAAGATTTGGCGTCATTACTTGTATGGTGAGAAGTGTATAGTTTACACAGATCATAAGAGCTTAAAGTATTTGATGACACAGAAAGAGTTGAACTTGAGACAGAGAAGATGGCTTGAGTTGTTAAAAGATTATGACTTGACCATTGAGTACCATTCGGGTAAGGCAAATGTAGTAGCCGATGCTTTGAGTAGAAAAGTTGCCGTTGAGTTGAGACGTCAGAATCTGGGTGAAGCACATTCGAGTCCTTTTTCTATGCATCCGGGTAGTACTAAAATGTACCGTGACTTGAAGAATGATTACTTCTGGGTTGGTTTGAAGAAGGATGTAGCCGAGTATGTGAGCCGTTGTATGGTGTGTCAGAGAGTGAAGGCAGAACATCAGGTTCCTTCAGGTTTGTTACAGCCTTTGAAGATTCCGGAATGGAAATGGGAGAGGATTACCATGGATTTTGTGTCGGGGTTACCATTGTCTCCTTCGAAGAAGAATTCTGTTTGAGTGATTGTTGACAGATTCACTAAGTGTGCTCACTTCTTAGCGGTGAACACTACAGATTCTTTGGACAAGTTGGCAAACTTGTACATCCTTGAGATTGTGAGACTTCATGGAGTTTCGAAGTTTATTGTTTCAGATAGAGATCCTAGATTCACTTCGAGGTTCTGGGGTTGTTTGCATAGTGCTCTAGGTAGCCGTTTGCATTTTAGTACATCTTATCATCCGCAGTCTGATGGACACTCAGAGCGAGTGATACAGATTCTAGAGGATATGCTTTGTTGTTGTGTGATTGACTTCCAGGGTTCTTGGGAGAAGCACTTACCTTTAGTTGAGTTTGCTTACAACAACAGTTATCAGTCTAGTATTCAAATGGATCCCTATGAGGCTTTGTATGGTAGACGATGTAGGACTCCGATTTGTTGGGCTGAAACAGGTCAGAGGTTGTTGCCTATGCCGGATTTTCTTAAGGGGACTACCGAGAAAGTAAGGTTGATTTGTGACCGTTTGAAAGCAGCATCCGAACGTCAAAAGTCTTATGCAGATTTGAAGAGGAAAGAAATTGAGTTCTCCGTGGGTGAGAAACTGTTTTTGAAAGTATCTCCGTGGAAGAAGGTGATGAGATTTGGCCGGAAAGGCAAGTTGAGTCCGAGGTTCATTGGTCCGTATGAGATAGTTGAGCGGATTGGGCCTGTAGCTTACCGTTTTAGATTACCTTCTGAGTTAGAGAAGATCCATGATGTTTTTCATGTGTCGATGCTTAGGAGATATAGATCAGATCCTTCTCATGTTATGCCTGTTGAGGAGATTGAGTTAAATCCGGATTTGTCTTATAATGAAGAGCCTGTTGAGATACTTGCTTCTGATAGCAAGGTGTTGTGTAGCAAGACCATAGAGTTGGTCAAGGTGTTGTGGAGACATAGAGGTGTGGAAGAGGCCACGTGGGAGAGGAAAGCTGATATGCTTGAGAAGTTTCCGTATATGTTTCCGTCAGGTAATTTCGGGGACGAAATTCCTTAAGTGGGGGAGAGTTGTAACACCCGGGTTTAGGGTCGGGTGAAAATAATATTTTAATAATATTTTGGGTTCGGTTTTATAATTAAAATAATCTTTTGGGCCTCGTGTTTCAAAAACAAACATTTTTGTGATGGACTAAATTGAATGAAATACAATTTGGAGAAATTTTAAAGAAAATGGAAAATAGTCATTCATTAATGGCAATAATGTAAATAACCCAACTTTTAATTTTAAACCATCCTTTTATCAAATAGCCACTATTCATCTTCTTCTCAAAAACAAAACCAACGTCAAATAGAGAGCTCTCATCCCCTCCACTATTCCATCACCTAGATCCTTCATTTCAACTCGGTTTTGAAAGGTAATAGTTTTCATTTTCCTCTATGTTTTGGAAATTGAGTTTTTAGAGGTTTTGATTAAAAATGATAGCTTTATGGTGTTTAACTTAAAATATCGATTTAATGTTGTTAGATATGAAGTCTATGAGTCAAATGGTTCCACATATATGAATTTTACATGATTTAAACTAATTTTCGGATTTGGGTTTAATGGGGGGGTTTTGAAGGGTTTTAGATGAGTTTTGGGGGCTTTTAGGTTAGAATTGGTGGGATAATGTTAGTACTATGGTTGATGGTTGTTTTGGAATCATTTGGGGGTATTAAAAGTGTTGGAAACATGAGTTTTGATTGAGGTTTATGGGCTGCACGAGTTTGGTAAATTTGGGGTTTGTTCATGGCTTGAAATGTTGTGGTTGATGTTTGAATTGTGTTCCGGGTTAGTTACTTTGATGCTTGGGCTGATTTGAAGTTGTTTGGATTGTGTTGAGGTTGTTTAGAGGCAAGAGCTAGTGTTGGTGAAGCATCGGGAGCGAGTCCGGAAGCTTGAAGTTGGTTGCTTGCTTGGTAAATTGAGTTTAGAAGTGAAGGTGAGTGGTTAATGTTTTCAAAGTGTTTTCTAAGTGTTTGGTTCGAGCATGTGGACTAGGTCGGGCGTGGTAGACCCACCTAGAGTTACGATTGGGGTGGTAGCCTAATCCTAAGCTTAAACTAGAGACATTGGTTGAACTCTTACTTGATGTTTATGCCTCGTGATGTTTATGATATGATGATTTATGTATAATATGTTATACATGTGTGATGAGGCTTGATTGTGGTGCATTGTGATATGCATGTGGTTCGTTCATGATTGTGATCATGGTGAGTACGTGCTAAGCACGGAATTGGTAGTAATTGATAATATGGATTGAGTTAAATGTTGGCACTAGTATGCTTGAGTACAAATGATCGATCATTATGATGTTGGTGTGCACACATGAGTCAAATTCATGCGTGGCCTTGGTGGCGTTGAGTCACCAAGGAGGAGTACGAGTTTGCCTGGAAATTGTTATATGTATTAGTCGACGATGAGTGGAATCCCATCGACGGGGCATGAGGATGAGTGGAATCCCCTCCGCGAGACCGATGATGAGTGTAATCCCACCGTGAGGTAAAGAGGTTGTTGGATGTGAGTTCCAACGTGATTATCCGTGTATTCGAGTCATAGCTAGGTGCCAATATAAATTGATATGTGTATCAATGTGATGTGGAATGTGTTTCCTTTTTGGATGATTATATGTGCTTACATATGTTGTGGAAATGAGCTTGTTGAGCATGACATGTTATTGGATATTTGTTCATGCATCATTGACATTTGGCTCTTGAGGATCGAAGGTATGATCATGCATTTACCTTGGTTGTGAGAGTGTTCGGACCCTGCATTGTCGAGGTTTGTTTTTAAAGAGCTTACCCTCACTAAGCTTTATTGCTTACGCTCTTTTTGTTCGACAATGCAGATCAGTAGCTCGTGGGTTACTAAGTGCAAGAAGGGGCCTCCAAGTGTGCTTCGTGTTGCTAGTTAGCTATCAAGTATGGGTATTTCAATTATGATGTAATGGTCAAGCAATGGGACATGTGATTGTGGTGTGATGCCTTTTGAAGTATGATGTTGTTGTTTAGGAGCATGTTAGACTCCTTTTATATGTTTGTTAATTTTGGCTTTTGGATGTATGCCTTGCTTGTAAACCATGTTGGTATTTGCCTACCTTAAATTTGTCTAAGTGTTGACTTTGTTGAAGCATGCTTTTTGTAATGCCATGTATGGTCTTTGGAATGGATGCCTATTTGTATATCGTGTGTATGTCGAGTATGGTTGTTAGGGAGCATGCCTCTAGAAGGTATTTGTATGATTTGTATGCATCGTGGGGTCGTTTTGGACGTTTGGAATCAATTGGAGATGTCTAAAATTGATTTTTGGAAGTTGCAGGCAGCAGGTGTTTCGAAACGGGTTGTCTCGTTTCGAAGAGGGTTTGGTTCCAGGGCCCCCGTATCGGAACTCGTTCCGATACATTTTGGCTACTGTGAGCCCCTATTTTGAAACCAGTTTCAAAACACTTTTGCTACTGAAATGGCCTGTTTCAAAACTGGTATCGAAACGGCAAGGCCAATCGAGACCCTGTTCCGAAACGGGGTGGATGCGTTTCGAAATGGGCGTCTGACTTTTTAAATTGAAGCTGGTGTTTCGAAACGAGCTTTGACTGTTTCGAAACCCATGCCTGTTTTTGGACTTTTTGACGTCTCTAAAGGGTTCCAAAGTTTGGGCTTAGGCCCGGTTTGTTGTTGGGCTTCCGCTTAGGCTTAATCAAAGCATTTAGATAAGATAAAAATGAAAAAATTTCTCTAGGGTCGGTAACCGAAGTGGAGCCTTAATGGGTTTCATCTCGGTTATCCCTGTATAGCCCACTCGGATCGGTCAAGCGTCCGGACCGGGACGAGGGGGTTACACTCTAAATTGGTATTAGAAAGCAAATCATTTTCGGTTTTTAACTTTAAAATCAATTTCTTGTTTTTCAAAAATGAAGCCTTAAATTCAAAAACCAATTCATCATAGGCTTCTTGTAACTCATCAAATGAATAAAAATTTGAGCAAGATGAGTTAGAAGTTACCTCCCCATCATTGAGGGCCATGAAGCATAGGTGGGCTACCTCATCATCGGTGGAGTCTTCATCACTCCATGTCGCCGCATATGCTTTCTGTGAAAATGATCCCTTTTTGTTAGACTTGTGGGAATCCTTCATCTTCTTCTTCGATTCATGCTTGGATTTATCCATCTCGCTCTTCATGAATTAGGTGAATTTCTTGAAGATATAGGTCATCTCTTCTTCTTCGCTTTCCTCCTCACTTAGTTCTACATGATGCCATGTGGAGGAATTGAGAGCAACAACACTTGCGTTGATGTCTAGATCCATGATCTTCTTCTTCCCCATCTTCCTTATCTCTTCCTTCTTCTTCTCCTCTTCTTTGTTTTTCTTCATAATTTGGTGAGTGAGAAGTGACACTATGAGTTCATCAAGATTCAAGGTCTTGAGATTTTTGGCTTCAATGATTGCGGTCCTTTGAGTCCCATGACTCGAGAAGGGAGTAGATAAGCTTTTGGACAAGCTTTTCTTCCGGAATGGCTTCTCTATAACCTTTAAGTCCATTGGTGATGGTGGAGAATCTATCGGACATATTCTTAATGTATTCATCCGGTTCCATTTTGAAGTTCTCATACTCGTAGTTGAGGAGGCTGATCTTGGTCTCCTCTACTTCGTTATTTCCCTCATATGTGACTTCAAGTTTGTCCCATACTTCCTTGGCACTCTCACAAGAATAGACTTGGGCATATACGTCCAGGCCTAAAGCACAAAAGATGAAGTACAAGGCTTTGCAATTAAGCTCCATAATCTTTTCATCGTTGGCATTCCACTCCGCCTTTCTTTTTGTTGGCACGAACGGTCCATTTTCAACAAGGTCCCATAGATGATAATCTTTACCCTTGATGAAGAACTTCATCCTATTCTTCCAATAGGCATAATGTTCACCGTTGAAGAATGGTGGCTTGTCGATTGAGTGCGTCATTGCTTTGGTTGGTTGGATTGATGTATCGAGCTTCTCGGATCACCTCAATAGGATGTTAATCCCGATCAATTGAGCCTCACTCTGATACCAATTGTTGAGCTCGATGGTCCCAACCGAAATGCTTGCCAAGTGTGGAGAATATTGGATTTTTAGGTGTTTTTGTGGAAGCTAAAAATATAAGAGTTAAACACAAGGATTTAGAGTGGTTCAGCTTTCTAACCCAAAGCCTACATCCACTACCCTAGCTTCCTACTAAGGATTTCAACCAAATTCACTATTGAATTTCGTCCCCTTTTCTCGGATGAGGAGGAAACCGTTACAACGATCAATCTTTCTACCCAAAGCTTGATCAAACACTCTCTTACAAGAGAAATTTAAAGCAAACTAGAAATCCATCTAATAGGTCTATGTTTGCAACTCTAAGCACTCACCCAAAACCTATACACTTGAGCAAATTTGACAATTAAGCTCACAAGTGTTGTCTATACAAGGATTATACAATTGAGCTCTAAAGACAATCATTTATCATAATGTTGTTGACAATTGAAGCATTAACCATCTCTTGATGCTTGGAGGTCCCTTTTATACTCCTAATTGAGTTTGTAGCCGTTGAGGACCGTTGGGGTTGAATTAGAGCCGTTGAAGCGTTATTTCACACCATAAATGCAGTTCTGTAGCTTGGCGTATCGATACCATTGAATCTGTATTGATACGGTCCCGATATGGAAATAGTCGTTGAGCACTTCAAGCTGGTGTGTGTCGATATGCGTGGCAAGTGTATTGGTACGATCCTGCAATTTAAAAGATCATTGAGAAAATGACTGTTGGGGATAGTTGGGCGTATCTGTATGCGATACAACAATATCGGTATGCGAACTAGCCGTTGGGTATTTTAAAGCACACCATATCGATACTGCAAAGCGTATCAGTATGGGTTTTGGCTATTGGAAAATCACTGTAGTTAAAACCCTAAAGGGCATCGATACGGTCCCACACCGTATCGGTACAGTTACATTAAAAACATGGTTTTGACTACTTTAAATAAACTTTAAATCATTCCAAAGCCTTGTGAAACCCATAAACATATTTTCTAGTTGTTTTTGAATGAAAACATATTTTAAATTCTTTTCAATTTAGTCCAAATCATTTTTCAATTATTATATCAAAACAATTAGTTCTACAGCATGCAAAAGGTAGTAATGTATTACCTTAAATCCTTGTTATATCGGTCGACCCTTGAAAAATATTTCGATCACCCTTAAACCCGAATTCGACGTCCCTCAACATCTCGTATCCAAGGAACTGTGAATACCTTCAATTGCACAAATTCCAATTTCAGTCTGTATTCACGTTGCTCATAATTGAATAAGTAAATACATAAGCATGCTCGAGTTCAACGTCTGATTCGGATACTTTCGGGTTAGAATTTCATAAAACGGACTCAGAACGTCAAAAAACATAATATGAGGGTTTTCAAAAATTTTGACATTTTGGTCAACGGTCAACGGGTCAAAGTCAACCAAGTTGACTCTGAAGATTTGACTTGGTAGGCTAACTCGATCGAGTTGACTCGACATGCTGACTTGGTCGAATTGACTCAGCGGGGTAACTGGATCGAGTTAACTCAACGAGCTGACTCAGTCGAGTTAACTCGGTGGGCTGACTCAGTCGGGTCCGGTCAAAGAGAAACGGTTTGGGTCAAGTCGGGTCTGACTTGGATCGGGTCAGACGGGTCAGGTTGGGTTGGATATGGGTTCAGACCAAACGGGTTTAAGACCCAAAGCCATTAGGCCTTGAGAAACAGGTAGACCCAAACCCTATAATTAACAGGCTGCTTGGGTTACCAGAATAAGTTGGTCAAATCGGTCAAGACCAGTGGTCAGACTAGGTTCAAACCAGGTTCAAATATTTTGCTTAGATCGATTCTAACCGGTTCAACCTCTTACCCTTTATTTGGTAATAGCTCGTCTGTCGATCACTGAAAACACGCTGAAAACTCCTAATGCACTGACTCTGTCAGGAAAATATAGCTCTTCAATCAGCCAATAAAACCAACCCCAAACTACAACCAAATGAGCCAAAAATCTCAGTGAAATTACCTAAAATGAAAAGGGTGGTCGGAAAACAACGTAACTCTGATGAGACCCTGCTGGTGTCAAAATAACGATCGGACGGCATGGTTTTGCTCGAGAAACAGATGGTGTTGACGGCTTCAAGGTTGGATAACGGACGATGGAAGAAAACGTCAGTGACAGAGGAGGCAGAGCCTAGGTTCTCGTTGAACCTTTGACTGGTTCTCCACGGTGAACGGTGGAACATCTCTTTGAGTGGAGGTAATGGTCGAGAACGGGACAAGACGACGGTTTGGTTCGTGAGGGTAGTGGCGGCCACGACCAGGCGGTGGAGGAGATCGAGGCAGGTGATCGGAGATGGAAGATGAAGAGTTGGTGAGAGAGATGAAGTTTCTGGATTCTTTGAAATCGGGCATTAATTGTACCAGGTGGGTGGTTGTGTTTTTTTTTATCATATTATTATTTTATTTTTACATATCCAAAAACAATGGTTTAAAGCTATATTGGAGCAAACTAAAACCAGAAAGAGCCTTAGCTCAGCTGGTTGAAGCTTGGTCTCACCAAGCAAGGTTTACGGGTTCAAACCTCACAAACCATTATTATTCATTTTTTTACTAGAGGTGTTATAATATTGCCACAAAAATTGTATGATTGTCAAGTATGGATCTGAGAACATCAAGGAACAAGAGCTAGACAATGAAATTCAACAAGAAGCAAACTGGGTTGTGAATCGAAGCGATTACTCAAGTGAAGAATTTAAACCTCCTAAAGCTCACTAGATTTACAAGGAAGAGGTACTTCGGTTTCCTAAGATGGTTATTCAAGGAAAGAATACCTTAGCAATTCTAAGGGATGTATCATAGTCGGGCTGAGACTATGAATTAAGCGCTCTAGGGAGGCAACCCTCATTTTTTTAGTTTGCAGTTAATTTTGCATTAGTATTTTTAGATTTGATTGGTTTGTTAGTGTCTTCATTTTTAGCAGAAATTACTAAAAGAAAGAAAAACTGCGAAAAAGAAAAGCAAGGCTTCTCAAGGAGTAACGACTTGAAGATCGTGCAAAAAGGTCCTCCAAAAGCACCTACGGTAACAAAGAAAATCACTGCTACTAGACCTACCCCGGCAAGTGCACTTTCCATGACAATTCCCCAGGTGCTAGTAGATTTTGTGCATAAACATCCCTAACTAACATGGTAACACATTTTAAGTAGGATGAACGTGACAATATGATGTAAAGGCATATATGCTAATACAATAGAAAATGCTAAAAGCAAGAGTGCACCTATTAGCCATTAGCACATACTACGAGATTCCGAAACGAAGAAAATCACGAGAAATCTTTTGGTTCTTTCCTTTTTTATGCATGCAATATCAAGAGAAAAATACCTCTAAAGTTTTTTGTATTGCTTTCTCTGAAATCCCGTCTCTTCTCTCAGTTTACATGTGATTTTCTCGGTTTATATTGCCGAATTACAACGAATAGAAAAAAGAAAAGAAATGGTTGACTTTGATCTGTTGTTTTTGTCTCTGTTCCTTCTAAAATTTTAGCGTCCTTATCCTTTTTGTTTTATTGCTTTCGGTGCCTTTTCTGGGTACTTGACGCCTTGTTTTCTTTTTTGCATTGCCGGTTTTTGCTCGATTGGGAGAGACACGGCTGGCCGTGGTAGACGGTGTGCTCATGGCAGGCGAAGGGTCGGAAGGCTCAAGCGCGTGGGCGCATTGGATGACTGAACGGTCGCGCGTCGTTTCCTCGCGTGCGGGAGGCAGTCGAAACGCTGTGCGTGAGGCGCGTGGGCTCTGGAAGCTTCTCTTGGTGATATGGGACCGTTAGATCACCTCCCAATCTAACGACTAGGAACAGATGCGTCGCACGAACATCACGGGCTCCTCCAGGGTTTCGTCCGGGAGTGATCTGGGCCGTCAGATCTCAGCAGATCTGACAGTTGTGGAGAGGGGCGGCGCGAGGTCATGAGACAGCTTCTAGGGTTTCTGCTCTGGGGGAATCTGGACCGCACGATCACAAACCAAATCTGACGGTCTATGCGATGTGGCACTATATGCCACCTGAGGGGCAATTAGGGTTTCCACGAGATCTAATTTGGACCGTTAGATCAGCGTTCGATCCAACGGTCATCAATGGGTTGCGCATACAACATAGATACATTAGGGTTTTTGTAATTAAGGCATTTTGTGCTCTGAACGGGCTGGTCATGTAATTTACAATTTTTTTGGACTTTTGCTATGTAAGTTTGGACTCTTATTAATATACTTGGGCTTTATTTATACTTATAGGTTTTATTCTATTTTCGTTATGATAATAATAATAATAATAATAATAAATAACAATGACGCATAATAATAATAAAAACAAAGAATAATAACAATAACAAATATGTAGTAATGATAGTAGAAATAATAATATAATAATAATAATATAGATAACACACAACAATAATAAAGATAATAATAATAGCAAACAATAATAGCATGTTAGTAATGTTTACGGGTTTTTTTTAAATAGATGATGATAAATAATAATAATAATAATAATAATAATAATAATAATATAAGGTAATACTGGTAGTAACATTTATTTATATATACATATATGTGTGTATATTTTTTCTCTTTTTCTTTCTTTTTCTTTTTTTATTTTCATTACCTAACAGCCCAATAAGCCCAAGATAAACACAAACTAAAGGGGTTCGAGGTCCGGACAAAATTAATGATTACAGTAAGAAAGTATGTTTTTGGTGGTAAATGTCTTGGCAGGTAATTGTTAGTGTTTTGCATTGTTTGAGGACAAGGAATAGTTCGAGTTCGGGGGTGTGTTAAGTGTGTAAAAGTAGACTTAGGCTTCTTTTAGTTGCATTGTTAGGCATTTATGCATAGTTTCATAGTTTTCTTGTTCATCGAGCTTGGTGTTACATTTTGTTGGTTTTTATGAAGAAATCGCTATTGGTTTGCCTTATTTTGTGCATGACGAATTGCCGTGGAAAGTGGGGATAAGGATGAAGGAATTGCCGAGGCAAGCCAAGATAAAAACCTCATTATCTACAGATTTATCCAAAACAAAAAGGATAATTATCCCAAATTCAAAATTCAAATCTCCAATCAGATAGAGATCAAATCCCCATGGATTTCACACGCACTCAAACTCTTCCCCTCATCTATTTAAAGGGATCGCGTCAACAACATTAAGAGAGTTGATTTGGGGAATCGGATCGCAAGGGATTCATGCACAAACTTCTTCTTCTTCATCTTTGTATTGTGTGATCTATGTCTGGGTTTATTTCCTTTGTATTTTCTTTTTACCCAACCATGAACTAGTTTAATTTAGCTTGGGTTATCGAGTTTTGTTGGTGTAAAAGACGAATGAATGGTTTCTGGTTTTTGATTCAATAAATTTCATTTTTTTTCATTCTTGGATCTTGACTTTTACCTTGAGGGAATTGGGACAGGAAATCGAGTGTAACCATTTATCTAGGCTCAAGAGAGCTAGATTCATGAAATGAGTGAATACGGTTTTCATTTGAACGAACGTTGGTGGAAACTAATCCGCCTTAGGAATAAGGATCATATTTCAACAGCTAAAATGAGTGCAAGATCGGTGTTGCTCACCCAAGGTTAACGCAAGGATATATCACCAAGGCATGCGCAAACACCAGTTCTTCAGTTAGAGATAACACGAAGGTATTGAAGAACACTTCGTCGAACATTGAAGGAGAAAACCCATTTGCTACGGCATTCATCCAGACCCAGTTGCCACGGCATATAATGTGACCTAGTTGCCACGACATTTATTCAGACCTAGTTGCCATAGCAATTGAATTGCCTCAACAATCAGAAGCCGCGACAATTCATTCGGCATTCGCACCACTGCTCACGATAACCCGACCTAATCTCTCATATCGATTACTTTTTTCTATTTATTTTACTTTGCTAATTTATTTTACTTGTTATTTATCACCACCTATCAATTCTAATATTATTCTCTTCCAGTGCAAGAAGATAAAAGTTAGAGTTTCACCAATCTCTGTGGAGATGATCTTTATCTATACTATTACTTGCAACATGTTCACTTGCACTGTTTGCGTTGCACTTAAATCACGCAACATTTGCCCCTAAGAATAACATAGAAGAAATTGTACTGCTATTAATGATACTATTAAGAAAAGTTTCTTTGGAAAGAATTGAATGGGATCTGTCAGTTTTGGATCATATGTCATTTGATCTCTCCATGTGTGGGGAATTGAGAGCATTGGCTAACCAATTAGAAGAATTTCTTCCAGGGGCTATTAATCGCAAAGAAAGATATAAATTTCTAGCTCTCTATTATTACGAAGCAGATGAAGATTCAATTACTTTGAATCTACTGCAGAAATTGTTGCATAGTAGTGAGGAGCCACATTGTGTTCCAGCATTGTTAATGGCATGAAGAATTTGTGGAGAGAAATCTAGTCTTGCAGAAGAAGTGATTAATTTTGCAGAAGAATTTTAATACACTTTATTATGCAAAGTTTTTGCTAAAATTGGAAGGTGGTTCCAACATCAAGGTGTGGTTGTTGCTGGCTCGCATACTGTCTGTAACTCCCTAGACCCACCTATGCGTTACAATGGATCCTAGGAAGTCACATTAGGGTAGGGGTGGGCAAAAATATCCGACCCGATTGACCCGACCCGAAACTAAAATACCGGGTAATTCCCGGAAAAAAAATTATCCGACCGGGCCAAGTACCCGACCCGGCAAATTTCCCAGGACACGAGCTAAAAGTTTTCCCTTATCGGGTACCCGACCCGACCCGATAAAATTTAATATATATTTTTTATATTTAAAATTATATTTTTATTTTATGTTTCTTAATATTTTCACTCTAAAATTAAGTTTAAATCCCTACATTTTTTCTATATTTGTATTATATTCTTTTAAGTTTTAAGTTTAATTTTTTTATAAATATTTTTGTATTTAACATGTGATTTTTTTTAATTTTAAAATTAAAAAAAATAGGAACCGGGTACCCGGTGCCCGATTACCCGGGTACCCGAATATAATGGGCCGGGACACAGGCCGTTTAATGAGGTACCCGGATGAACCGGGTACCTGATAATTCCCACCCCTACATTAGGGTCACAAGAGCGACCCACAGTAAAAATACACATAAAAATATTTTTCCTCAAAACACTTATTAAACTGTAAAATCAACTTATGTTTAAAATACAATTTCAGGAAGTCATTTAAACACATAACAGAAATTTCAGAACGTGTTTTACAGGCACTATCATAAAACAATACATAACCACTAACTATATTGTACCGTACTCCAAAGGCAACGCCGAGAGAACTCCGAACACTGATGTCAAACATTATACCATGATATATTCCGTTAACCTGCGATGGTAAAAACAACGTGAGCTTGGAAAAGCTCAGTAATACAAAACTACCAAAAGATGTTATAAGCTCAAGCAGATATATGGTAGACGTAACATTTTCATGATGTTCCATGTAGTAACAGTCTCCATTTTTGTTATACTATTTCGAGGTAGCATCATACTCGAGAATAACGATATTTGTTCTTTATTCAAACATCGAGAATTAGACGAGAATTATATAGACTGGTAACATACGGAGGTGGAACCAGAGAGTTTAGTGTCTAGTGTGTTCCAACAGTGCAACATTAATGCATGAAATGTAACAATGCAGTAAACCTTTTTATTTCAAATACATTTGTTTTAAGTAGAAGTAAAGTTCACTTTAATTCTTTATTTACCCTCCAACCATACTCAAGTATATAGTTTCCCAGTGCGGTATCATGTACAGGCATTAACCCGAGCCCATTGGGCGTGGGTACCATCCTAAAAGAATACCTTAGAATACGGGCGGCCCTAGCTGAAGCATAGGAACTGAATATGGGCGGACCTAGCCAAAGCATAGGAACCGAATACGGGCGGACCTAGCCGAAGCATAGGAACCGAATATAGGCGGACTTACCAGCTGGATCAGGGCTGAGCCGTCAGTAACTTCATATCATATCCCAAGTACCCCAGTGGATTAGATCATCAATAGTTCATTAATCAATAACAGTATTTTCAATAATACATTACCCATATAGCATGTTTATTATATGGGGCGCATAGGCATATATCAGAAATACAGTACAATCATGCTTAATTTATAAAACATGTCATGTTCTTGTGAATTCAACTATGTCAGTCATGTGCACGTGATGGGTATTATAACATGTAAATCAGTATGTAAAAATAATAGTGTAGCACACATGGAACACACTAGGCGGAACAATTTATTTCTTGGAGATACTTGGCATTTACGGAAGGGAACACATTAAACTTTTGACAATTTGAATGAATTTTTGAAATGAGGCCCTAGTAAAAGGGGGTTCATACTAACGGTTCAAACCAGATATTCAGGAGATGATACATCAAGATCCTTGAGAGTTTAGACATGTCATGAGTGATTTAGTCATTTAAGCCTACATGGGCATTATGGTCATTTTATCATACATGGGCATTTTGATAATTTATACCAACAAGGCATAAAAAGTGGCTCGGGAATTCTATTTTCTTACCAGGTTTCCAACTAGGCATTCAGATATTTCTATGTTAAGATCTTTCACCATATCAGATACATTCAGGGCTATTTTGATTACTTTGGCCAACGAGGGCATTTTGGTCATTTAAATATCAAGGGTGATTTTGTAATTTAACCCAATAATGATAAAATGACGATTTACAATATTTAAGATTTTTAGAAGTTTATCGAGCCTCCAAAACCATTCGAACTAACATTTCCCAACCTTGCAGTACTAACCAACCCTTCTAATGTATCCGGCTGTATCGTATATCTGAACGACTGATTTCATAATTCACCACAAGACTTGCCACGGAGTAGTCGAACTTATATTATGTGCGGAAAAAAACTTCCAACCTTATATTAATATCATGAGTGATTGACATACATGAGTCATGCTTCAACCCTCAACATCTCGTATCCAAGGAACTGTGAATACCTTCAATTGCACAAATTCCAATTTCAGTCTGTATTCACGTTGCTCATAATTGAATAAGTAAATACATAAGCATGCTCGAGTTCAACGTCTGATTCGGATACTTTCGGGTTAGAATTTCATAAAACGGACTCAGAACGTCAAAAAACATAATATGAGGGTTTTCAAAAATTTTGACATTTTGGTCAACGGTCAACGGGTCAAAGTCAACCAAGTTGACTCTGAAGATTTGACTTGGTAGGCTAACTCGATCGAGTTGACTCGACATGCTGACTTGGTCGAATTGACTCAGCGGGGTAACTGGATCGAGTTAACTCAACGAGCTGACTCAGTCGAGTTAACTCGGTGGGCTGACTCAGTCGGGTCCGGTCAAAGAGAAACGGTTTGGGTCAAGTCGGGTCTGACTTGGATCGGGTCAGACGGGTCAGGTTGGGTTGGATATGGGTTCAGACCAAACGGGTTTAAGACCCAAAGCCATTAGGCCTTGAGAAACAGGTAGACCCAAACCCTATAATTAACAGGCTGCTTGGGTTACCAGAATAAGTTGGTCAAATCGGTCAAGACCAGTGGTCAGACTAGGTTCAAACCAGGTTCAAATATTTTGCTTAGATCGATTCTAACCGGTTCAACCTCTTACCCTTTATTTGGTAATAGCTCGTCTGTCGATCACCGAAAACACGCTGAAAACTCCTAATGCACTGACTCTGTCAGGAAAATATAGCTCTTCAATCAGCCAATAAAACCAACCCCAAACTACAACCAAATGAGCCAAAAATCTCAGTGAAATTACCTAAAATGAAAAGGGTGGTCGGAAAACAACGTAACTCTGATGAGACCCTGCTGGTGTCAAAATAACGATCGGACGGCATGGTTTTGCTCGAGAAACAGATGGTGTTGACGGCTTCAAGGTTGGATAACGGACGATGGAAGAAAACGTCAGTGACAGAGGAGGCAGAGCCTAGGTTCTCGTTGAACCTTTGACTGGTTCTCCACGGTGAACGGTGGAACATCTCTTTGAGTGGAGGTAATGGTCGAGAACGGGACAAGACGACGGTTTGGTTCGTGAGGGTAGTGGCGGCCACGACCAGGCGGTGGAGGAGATCGAGGCAGGTGATCGGAGATGGAAGATGAAGAGTTGGTGAGAGAGATGAAGTTTCTGGATTCTTTGAAATCGGGCATTAATTGTACCAGGTGGGTGGTTGTGTTTTTTTTTATCATATTATTATTTTATTTTTACATATCCAAAAACAATGGTTTAAAGCTATATTGGAGCAAACTAAAACCAGAAAGAGCCTTAGCTCAGCTGGTTGAAGCTTGGTCTCACCAAGCAAGGTTTACGGGTTCAAACCTCACAAACCATTATTATTCATTTTTTTACTAGAGGTGTTATAATATTGCCACAAAAATTGTATGATTGTCAAGTATGGATCTGAGAACATCAAGGAACAAGAGCTAGACAATGAAATTCAACAAGAAGCAAACTGGGTTGTGAATCGAAGCGATTACTCAAGTGAAGAATTTAAACCTCCTAAAGCTCACTAGATTTACAAGGAAGAGGTACTTCGGTTTCCTAAGATGGTTATTCAAGGAAAGAATACCTTAGCAATTCTAAGGGATGTATCATAGTCGGGCTGAGACTATGAATTAAGCGCTCTAGGGAGGCAACCCTCATTTTTTTAGTTTGCAGTTAATTTTGCATTAGTATTTTTAGATTTGATTGGTTTGTTAGTGTCTTCATTTTTAGCAGAAATTACTAAAGGAAAGAAAAACTGCGAAAAAGAAAAGCAAGGCTTCTCAAGGAGTAACGACTTGAAGATCGTGCAAAAAGGTCCTCCAAAAGCACCTACGGTAACAAAGAAAATCACTGCTACTAGACCTACCCCGGCAAGTGCACTTTCCATGACAATTCCCCAGGTGCTAGTAGATTTTGTGCATAAACATCCCTAACTAACATGGTAACACATTTTAAGTAGGATGAACGTGACAATATGATGTAAAGGCATATATGCTAATACAATAGAAAATGCTAAAAGCAAGAGTGCACCTATTAGCCATTAGCACATACTACGAGATTCCGAAACGAAGAAAATCACGAGAAATCTTTTGGTTCTTTCCTTTTTTATGCATGCAATATCAAGAGAAAAATACCTCTAAAGTTTTTTGTATTGCTTTCTCTGAAATCCCGTCTCTTCTCTCAGTTTACATGTGATTTTCTCGGTTTATATTGCCGAATTACAACGAATAGAAAAAAGAAAAGAAATGGTTGACTTTGATCTGTTGTTTTTGTCTCTGTTCCTTCTAAAATTTTAGCGTCCTTATCCTTTTTGTTTTATTGCTTTCGGTGCCTTTTCTGGGTACTTGACGCCTTGTTTTCTTTTTTGCATTGCCGGTTTTTGCTCGATTGGGAGAGACACGGCTGGCCGTGGTAGACGGTGTGCTCGTGGCAGGCGAAGGGTCGGAAGGCTCAAGCGCGTGGGCGCATTGGATGACTGAACGGTCGCGCGTCGTTTCCTCGCGTGCGGGAGGCAGTCGAAACGCTGTGCGTGAGGCGCGTGGGCTCTGGAAGCTTCTCTTGGTGATATGGGACCGTTAGATCACCTCCCAATCTAACGACTAGGAACAGATGCGTCGCACGAACATCACGGGCTCCTCCAGGGTTTCGTCCGGGAGTGATCTGGGCCGTCAGATCTCAGCAGATCTGACAGTTGTGGAGAGGGGCGGCGCGAGGTCATGAGACAGCTTCTAGGGTTTCTGCTCTGGGGGAATCTGGACCGCACGATCACAAACCAAATCTGACGGTCTATGCGATGTGGCACTATATGCCACCTGAGGGGCAATTAGGGTTTCCACGAGATCTAATTTGGACCGTTAGATCAGCGTTCGATCCAACGGTCATCAATGGGTTGCGCATACAACATAGATACATTAGGGTTTTTGTAATTAAGGCATTTTGTGCTCTGAACGGGCTGGTCATGTAATTTACAATTTTTTTGGACTTTTGCTATGTAAGTTTGGACTCTTATTAATATACTTGGGCTTTATTTATACTTATAGGTTTTATTCTATTTTCGTTATGATAATAATAATAATAATAATAATAAATAACAATGACGCATAATAATAATAAAAACAAAGAATAATAACAATAACAAATATGTAGTAATGATAGTAGAAATAATAATATAATAATAATAATATAGATAACACACAACAATAATAAAGATAATAATAATAGCAAACAATAATAGCATGTTAGTAATGTTTACGGGTTTTTTTTAAATAGATGATGATAAATAATAATAATAATAATAATAATAATAATAATAATAATAATATAAGGTAATACTGGTAGTAACATTTATTTATATATACATATATGTGTGTATATTTTTTCTCTTTTTCTTTCTTTTTCTTTTTTTATTTTCATTACCTAACAGCCCAATAAGCCCAAGATAAACACAAACTAAAGGGGTTCGAGGTCCGGACAAAATTAATGATTACAGTAAGAAAGTATGTTTTTGGTGGTAAATGTCTTGGCAGGTAATTGTTAGTGTTTTGCATTGTTTGAGGACAAGGAATAGTTCGAGTTCGGGGGTGTGTTAAGTGTGTAAAAGTAGACTTAGGCTTCTTTTAGTTGCATTGTTAGGCATTTATGCATAGTTTCATAGTTTTCTTGTTCATCGAGCTTGGTGTTACATTTTGTTGGTTTTTATGAAGAAATCGCTATTGGTTTGCCTTATTTTGTGCATGACGAATTGCCGTGGAAAGTGGGGATAAGGATGAAGGAATTGCCGAGGCAAGCCAAGATAAAAACCTCATTATCTACAGATTTATCCAAAACAAAAAGGATAATTATCCCAAATTCAAAATTCAAATCTCCAATCAGATAGAGATCAAATCCCCATGGATTTCACACGCACTCAAACTCTTCCCCTCATCTATTTAAAGGGATCGCGTCAACAACATTAAGAGAGTTGATTTGGGGAATCGGATCGCAAGGGATTCATGCACAAACTTCTTCTTCTTCATCTTTGTATTGTGTGATCTATGTCTGGGTTTATTTCCTTTGTATTTTCTTTTTACCCAACCATGAACTAGTTTAATTTAGCTTGGGTTATCGAATTTTGTTGGTGTAAAAGACGAATGAATGGTTTCTGGTTTTTGATTCAATAAATTTCATTTTTTTTCATTCTTGGATCTTGACTTTTACCTTGAGGGAATTGGGACAGGAAATCGAGTGTAACCATTTATCTAGGCTCAAGAGAGCTAGATTCATGAAATGAGTGAATACGGTTTTCATTTGAACGAACGTTGGTGGAAACTAATCCGCCTTAGGAATAAGGATCATATTTCAACAGCTAAAATGAGTGCAAGATCGGTGTTGCTCACCCAAGGTTAACGCAAGGATATATCACCAAGGCATGCGCAAACACCAGTTCTTCAGTTAGAGATAACACGAAGGTATTGAAGAACACTTCGTCGAACATTGAAGGAGAAAACCCATTTGCTACGGCATTCATCCAGACCCAGTTGCCACGGCATATAATGTGACCTAGTTGCCACGACATTTATTCAGACCTAGTTGCCATAGCAATTGAATTGCCTCAACAATCAGAAGCCGCGACAATTCATTCGGCATTCGCACCACTGCTCACGATAACCCGACCTAATCTCTCATATCGATTACTTTTTTCTATTTATTTTACTTTGCTAATTTATTTTACTTGTTATTTATCACCACCTATCAATTCTAATATTATTCTCTTCCAGTGCAAGAAGATAAAAGTTAGAGTTTCACCAATCTCTGTGGAGATGATCTTTATCTATACTATTACTTGCAACATGTTCACTTGCACTGTTTGCGTTGCACTTAAATCACGCAACATTTGCCCCTAAGAATAACATAGAAGAAATTGTACTGCTATTAATGATACTATTAAGAAAAGTTTCTTTGGAAAGAATTGAATGGGATCTGTCAGTTTTGGATCATATGTCATTTGATCTCTCCATGTGTGGGGAATTGAGAGCATTGGCTAACCAATTAGAAGAATTTCTTCCAGGGGCTATTAATCGCAAAGAAAGATATAAATTTCTAGCTCTCTATTATTACGAAGCAGATGAAGATTCAATTACTTTGAATCTACTGCAGAAATTGTTGCATAGTAGTGAGGAGCCACATTGTGTTCCAGCATTGTTAATGGCATGAAGAATTTGTGGAGAGAAATCTAGTCTTGCAGAAGAAGTGATTAATTTTGCAGAAGAATTTTAATACACTTTATTATGCAAAGTTTTTGCTAAAATTGGAAGGTGGTTCCAACATCAAGGTGTGGTTGTTGCTGGCTCGCATACTGTCTGTAACTCCCTAGACCCACCTATGCGTTACAATGGATCCTAGGAAGTCACATTAGGGTAGGGGTGGGCAAAAATATCCGACCCGATTGACCCGACCCGAAACTAAAATACCGGGTAATTCCCGGAAAAAAAATTATCCGACCGGGCCAAGTACCCGACCCGGCAAATTTCCCAGGACACGAGCTAAAAGTTTTCCCTTATCGGGTACCCGACCCGACCCGATAAAATTTAATATATATTTTTTATATTTAAAATTATATTTTTATTTTATGTTTCTTAATATTTTCACTCTAAAATTAAGTTTAAATCCCTACATTTTTTCTATATTTGTATTATATTCTTTTAAGTTTTAAGTTTAATTTTTTTATAAATATTTTTGTATTTAACATGTGATTTTTTTTAATTTTAAAATTAAAAAAAATAGGAACCGGGTACCCGGTGCCCGATTACCCGGGTACCCGAATATAATGGGCCGGGACACAGGCCGTTTAATGAGGTACCCAGATGAACCGGGTACCTGATAATTCCCACCCCTACATTAGGGTCACAAGAGCGACCCACAGTAAAAATACACATAAAAATATTTTTCCTCAAAACACTTATTAAACTGTAAAATCAACTTATGTTTAAAATACAATTTCAGGAAGTCATTTAAACACATAACAGAAATTTCAGAACGTGTTTTACAGGCACTATCATAAAACAATACATAACCACTAACTATATTGTACCGTACTCCAAAGGCAACGCCGAGAGAACTCCGAACACTGATGTCAAACATTATACCATGATATATTCCGTTAACCTGCGATGGTAAAAACAACGTGAGCTTGGAAAAGCTCAGTAATACAAAACTACCAAAAGATGTTATAAGCTCAAGCAGATATATGGTAGACGTAACATTTTCATGATGTTCCATGTAGTAACAGTCTCCATTTTTGTTATACTATTTCGAGGTAGCATCATACTCGAGAATAACGATATTTGTTCTTTATTCAAACATCGAGAATTAGACGAGAATTATATAGACTGGTAACATACGGAGGTGGAACCAGAGAGTTTAGTGTCTAGTGTGTTCCAACAGTGCAACATTAATGCATGAAATGTAACAATGCAGTAAACCTTTTTATTTCAAATACATTTGTTTTAAGTAGAAGTAAAGTTCACTTTAATTCTTTATTTACCCTCCAACCATACTCAAGTATATAGTTTCCCAGTGCGGTATCATGTACAGGCATTAACCCGAGCCCATTGGGCGTGGGTACCATCCTAAAAGAATACCTTAGAATACGGGCGGCCCTAGCTGAAGCATAGGAACTGAATATGGGCGGACCTAGCCAAAGCATAGGAACCGAATACGGGCGGACCTAGCCGAAGCATAGGAACCGAATATAGGCGGACTTACCAGCTGGATCAGGGCTGAGCCGTCAGTAACTTCATATCATATCCCAAGTACCCCAGTGGATTAGATCATCAATAGTTCATTAATCAATAACAGTATTTTCAATAATACATTACCCATATAGCATGTTTATTATATGGGGCGCATAGGCATATATCAGAAATACAGTACAATCATGCTTAATTTATAAAACATGTCATGTTCTTGTGAATTCAACTATGTCAGTCATGTGCACGTGATGGGTATTATAACATGTAAATCAGTATGTAAAAATAATAGTGTAGCACACATGGAACACACTAGGCGGAACAATTTATTTCTTGGAGATACTTGGCATTTACGGAAGGGAACACATTAAACTTTTGACAATTTGAATGAATTTTTGAAATGAGGCCCTAGTAAAAGGGGGTTCATACTAACGGTTCAAACCAGATATTCAGGAGATGATACATCAAGATCCTTGAGAGTTTAGACATGTCATGAGTGATTTAGTCATTTAAGCCTACATGGGCATTATGGTCATTTTATCATACATGGGCATTTTGATAATTTATACCAACAAGGCATAAAAAGTGGCTCAGGAATTCTATTTTCTTACCAGGTTTCCAACTAGGCATTCAGATATTTCTATGTTAAGATCTTTCACCATATCAGATACATTCAGGGCTATTTTGATTACTTTGGCCAACGAGGGCATTTTGGTCATTTAAATATCAAGGGTGATTTTGTAATTTAACCCAATAATGATAAAATGACGATTTACAATATTTAAGATTTTTAGAAGTTTATCGAGCCTCCAAAACCATTCGAACTAACATTTCCCAACCTTGCAGTACTAACCAACCCTTCTAATGTATCCGGCTGTATCGTATATCTGAACGACTGATTTCATAATTCACCACAAGACTTGCCACGGAGTAGTCGAACTTATATTATGTGCGGAAAAAAACTTCCAACCTTATATTAATATCATGAGTGATTGACATACATGAGTCATGCTTCAACCCTTAGGGAAATTTTAGTCATTTTCAGCTTTACTAGCATTTTTAGAATTTTATCAAAGGCAATTTACTTATTCTAGTCAAAAGGGGGTATTTCAGTCATTTTGAAGCTCGAAATATCCATCATTCCTGTTAATTGAACCATATATAGCATTTCAATCATTTAAGTACTTGTGGGTGTTTCGGCCATTCAAGTAATTTCGGTACCTCCAACCACTTCATTCATTTCAGAACTCAAAGGTTTATCCATCATTCCAGTTAATTTGCAAACATCGTTTTCTGAGGATACTTCAACCTTTTTGGTCGATACGATCCTTCCGATTAATTTAACCATAACGATATTTCTAATATTTTTAATCATTTCAATCAATTCGATATTTTGAGTCGCTTGATTAATTCAGAGGTATGGATAGTTTCTCGTAATTCTATATTCGGAGATTCATTCCAAACTCAAGGAAACCTAACACCTTACAATCCCGAAGGTTTAAATCTTGTTACCATAACTTTCTAAGTAATTCGAGGGTTTTAGATGAATTAGGTTGTTTTATCATATCTAGTGTAGATTTCTAGATCCCTTCCAATTCCAAGCGTATTTAGCCATTCTTATATCTCAAGGGTATTTTTGTAATTTCATATCCAAATATTTTTGGCGTTTAATCATTTGACACTATTGACCAGAATTGAAGATTAATCGTCTTATTAATTACTTATTGAACTCCAGATCCTTCTGATTTATTAATCTTCTCATTCGAGCATTGCAATCTTATCTAGATTATCATACTCATTTTCATATCCTGTTTGACTTGAGCAGAATTAACAATACTCATCATCATATTTATGCATACATTAACAAATACCAACACGTTCATAAAGCATACAAGAGGTAGTAATATATTACCTTAAATCCTTGTTATATCGGTCGATCCTTGAAATTGACATTCAAACACTCTTGAATCCGAATTTGACGTCCCTCCATATCTCGTATTCAGGGAACCGTGAATACCTTAAATTACACAAATTTCTATTTCAGTCCCTACTCACATTACTCTTAACTGAATAATTAATCACATATACGAGTTCGGGTTTAAGGTCAGATTTGGTGGCTTTCGGGTTAGAATTTTGCGAAACAGGCATCAAAATCGGGCTCAAAACGTCGAAAAACATAATACGGGAGTTTTCAAGAAAAATTGACTTTTTAGTCAAAGTCAGCGCTGACGTTAGTGGTCAAAGTCAACGCTGACATCATGTTGACATCACTGGTCCAATGGTTGACTCAGGCGAGTTGACTCACTGGGTTGACTTGGGCGAGTTGACTCACTGGGTTACTCGGGCGAGTTGACTCACTGGGTTGACTCGGTCAATGGGTCAAACTCAGGTCGGGTTCAGGTCAACTCGGGTCGGGTGGACACGAGTTTGGGTTAAGTCGATTCGGGTTTTGGGCTTCTATCGAACTGGTCCATTTAACCTTTAATTTGGCTTCATCGGCCGATCACCGGAATTGATCGTTGGAGACGTCGAAGGCCATTTTTTTGTCGGAAATGAATTGAAAAAGACCGCCCAAACAAAACCTTACGAAGTTAATAAGATTCACGTCGGAAATGCACCAGATCTTACCCAAAATGCAACAGAGTAGCCAGAAGGACACGTAGCTCCGACGAAGGCTCTCCCAGTGGCAAAACGTCGAATGCTCAGAGGGGGTTTCCTCTCCTCTACACGCGGAGCACGCTTGGACAGTTGACACGCCTTGCCGACAGCGGAGACGATTGGAAACGGGGGAGAAATATAGAGGCGTTTAGGGGGGTCTCGACGTGGCTTCGACCCTATATCCACAGCGAACGGCGCAAGGACGCGGCGAGTGGAGGGCGGGGATAAGCTCGGAATGAGGCGGCACTCCTCTCGATGCTGGCGGTGCACACCACGGACCGACGGAGATGGGTGGTCGAAGCTCGAACGGATGAATAAGGGGAGGTTATGGGTTTGTCGAACCTTTAAAGCTTCCTCCACGGCAGACGGCGCAACGTTACGTCGAGTGGGTGGTGAGGTTTTAAGCATAAGGCGTCGTCGGTCACGATGGCGTCGATGGTGACGACCACGGACCGACGGTGGGGGAGATCAGAACGGTGGCCGGAACTATGGGGAGATGAAAAGCTTGAAAGAAAGTTTTGGATTCTCACTCTCTAATTTTCAGTTACAAAAAGGGCATTAATTATGGTAGGTGAAAAGTCAGATTGGCTTTAATTATCTTTGGTAACCACACATAAAGGTTCAAAGGGAAAATTGAGTGATTTAAACGACAAGAGCTATTTAGCTTAGTTGGTTAGGTCACCGACTTAGCTGCCTATAGGTTATAGGTTTGATTCCTATAACCAGCAACTCCTTTTCCTTTTTTTCTTTTCTTTTCTTTTTCTTTTTTTTAACCGAGTGTTACACTGTCAGCCCAAAAACGTTTCGTGGATGGTGAAACCGTTCTCAATGATGCCTTGGATGAAATCGGTAAATGAGATCAGGGGGAATTATTGCGAACCAAAGCTAAGCTTCAAATTGCTCATTGATAAATTAAAATTAGGATCAAATTGATAGAATAGGTAACTAACATGGACCAAATGTATAGTTATACAAATTTTCATTAACAACTACGTCACTATTCCGTTAGATTTTAATGGTTGGTAGTCAAAATAGGTCCAATTAAATAGTTTGGTGGTCAAATTTTGAATTTTTGTAGTTCGGTGGTAAAAATAGGTCAAACTCAATAGTTAGGTGGCCACCCAGGTATTTACCCTAATTTTTATATTTGATTCAAAATATTATAGATTTTGGGTCTAGATCGAATAATACGTTTTTCATATCAGTAAGCGATGGCGATGGCTGCTCTTAGACGTGAGAGGATACAATAACACTAAAGTATAAAACATAATTTGGGTAATTATTCCATACAAGCGACAGAAAAAAAAGTTTCCACAAACATTTTAATTTTAGGATTTACATATTAAATTTAGGGTTTGTAGTTTAAGGGATTATAATTTAGGATTTTTTTTAGAATTTAGAGTTTATAAGTTAAAACTTAAATCCCTAATCATATAACCTTAAACCTAAACTCTAACCTCTAAACTCTAAATTCTAACCACATATAAAACCCTAATGAACTTATTACTAGATCTTTAAACTCTAAAACTAATACACTTATGAAAACTTTTTTCAATGTTAGTATATTGAATATAAATCCATAGAATTTTTATCATAAAAATCCATATAATTGTAGTCAATGATAATCAAATATAGAAGTTGGTTAAGTGGATGTATGCAAACTCTATTTTCTGAAAAAATTATTATATGAACTCATAATAAAATGAGATGAGGTGGTTGATTTTTAGTAGATGAGACCATGGCTGATGTGGTGAGCCGGGTCCATAAAATAATTTTTCCTATTTTCCTTAAGTTTCATTTAATTTTCCTTAATTATAATTTAAAAAAATATAATTTTGGTAAAAAAATAAATCAAATACGGAGGTTGACTCATCCCTTGTTCCCAAGTTTGAGTCTCCCTCCCCTTTCTCATTCATATTTCTCTTATTTTTCTCTAATCATGTGATTATTTTATTAGATGATTAAATTTATTAAATTATTTCAAATTTATATAAAGAATAAATTAATAAAATGTATAAGTTTTAGGACGAAAACTATAATTATAGCAGGCCACGTACTAAAATAGAAAGATATAATGTTGGTGACCGAAATAGAAAAATGACATAACATTAGACTTTAGTGAAGATTTAATCAAAAAATGATAATAGTTGAGTGACTAATTGTGTTGTTTACCCTAAGTAATTTCACTTTTAGGAATAGATATTATCTAATTATTATTCTTAAATTCCCAAAAGATAAAATAATTTGAATGATTCTGTAAAAAGAAAAAAAAACATATTATGCCTCCCTACAATTAAAAATGCAGCATCTATCTTAAAAGAAAAAGTGTAAAACATTTTTTTAGAATATGTAAAGCAAACACTTAAATATTGATTCCATTTTATTTAGTATATATTTCTCTTTTTTCCTTCAAAAACACAGTACAATTTTTTTGAAAATTGAATTCCTTGATTTGCTATTTCTAAACCAAAAATTATCAGGAAACAAAATACAAATCATAGTGTCAAATTCATTTTTTTGTTGAATTAATAAAGAGAATGATTGAATACATTCAATATAATTAGATTTTTGGTTCATAAATAAATTATTTCAAATGGCTTAACTAGCAAATTCGCCCCATCTGTTTAATTTTTTAACTTTTTACTAAGGCATGCACACTGTGCACACATAGTGCTCGAACCCGGGTCATATAGATGAAATACACCATTTTTTTACCAATAGGACCACTTCACGGGTTCTTAAACAACTTTTGATTGTTTTGATTTATATAAAAAAAACATCTTGAAACCCTTCAAACATATTAAAATACGAAGAAGACGAGGAAGGGAAAGAATCATGAGAAAAAAACAATGTAAAATATTTTCTTAAGTTTTTATGCAAATTTGACACTTAGGGTGCGTTTGGTTCATGGAAAAGATTATTACCAAAGGTAATAATCCTTTTCGGAATAACATTCCCATGTTTGGTTTGAGAGCATTCCCTCTATGTGGTAATAATCTTTTCCCAAGAGTGCCACTTTTCCCTCTAAATGGTGGGAATGTCATTCCCACCAATTTCTTAGGTATTTGTCAATTCCCACCCATTTGGACTATATTATCCTTAAGTTAATGAATTTTGTTCATATAAATTCTTTATTTGAATTTTTAATTAGATGATTAATTATTTGTGGTGTAAATTAATTAAATATTTTAATACGATATTAATTTAATATTTAAATGATATTACATTTATTTAAATATTGTTTTAGTATTTAATATATTTTTATTAGTATTATATTTATGATGATTATAGGTTATATGGTAGATTGCATATTTGTTTGAGAATTAATAAGTTACTAGCTGATGTTTTTAATTTTATTCTTTGATTTATAAGATGTTTATCATGTTATAAAACATTTTAGTAGGTTAAATTTATAATAAAAATTTTATCATTGTTTTACAACTTTTAGATTTATTTTATTATTTACTTTAATTTATTTGACAATCTATTATAAGAAACAAAAAATTAAAAAATTGAACATGTTAAACGTTCAACATTTGAAAATTCACAAAATTATGTTAATAGAGAGTAACGAAGATATAAAAATATAAAAAATATTTTTTATTTTTTTAATCTAATAGTTATATTAATGATATGATAAATATATAATTTTTGCAAATCTTAGATAGTATAACAAAATTAGTTCTATGACTTTTTATGTAGATATTTTTAATTTAATATTGAAAGTTTAACATGTTAGAAAGAAAATATAACACATGGATAGTTTGGTAAATTTTACTTCTAAGTAATCCTATACTTCTCCAACCAAACACAATAATCTTACATTCCTGCCAAATAAACCAAACAAGGTAATGTAAAATTCCCAAGATAAAATTACATTCCGGGAATCTCATTCCCAGAGGTAATTATATATTATGTGAGCCAAACGCACCCTTAAGGTATAACTTAACTCCAATTTATCCCTCTACATGTCACTCATTAAATGGTTGGAAAGGTCGCATCATTTTTAGTGGGGGTCAAAAGTGATTATGGAATAAACTTGTAAGGGTTACCTTTGATTAAAAAAACTTCGAGGGCCAAAACGATAATTTGAGTATAGTTTAGGGGCCAATTGACAAAAAGTTGAGGTTTAGGGGACATTGAGTCCCCATCTTACGTAGTTAGAGAGGTATTACATTCTTAAAGTAAATATCGAAATTCGAACTCATACAAAATAAAATAATATGAATATTCTTAATTGTTCGATCAATTAGTGGATCTCAGTATTTTTTACCTTTTAATTAAATATGCCAAAAAAATTGCCCACCTATAAGAAATCAAAATCACTCACTCATAAGTTTTAAAAAGGTAAGTGATCTCAAATTATTTGACAAAGTATATATTGAAAAAGTAAAGGCTTAAAAGTTAAAAATATCAAATTATAGAATATGGGTTAAATTAATCATAAATATATAGTGCAAGGACCTACTCAATATAATGTAGAGTTTACGTAATTTAATAAAATATCTATTGTAGGATATATACTTTTAAAATATTTAATATTGTACTTTTATTTTGACAAAACGTCTCATATGATACTTACATTTTTAAAACATATAATATGATTGTTGTATTTTTTGATAAAATGTACGAATTATCCTTTTATGTATTATCATGGTATGTGGGTAAATTAGTGTCAAATCAACCAATGAATTTTTTTATTGACTTCCCAGTTTTTAGGGCATCACTCTGACTAATCCGAACTGACCCGCGTCGCACACTTAACTTTCATAAGAATTTTCTGCATAAACAACGTCTCAAACCCGAAATTTTAAAAACTAAATATATTTAAGGATTATAATGGGCAGGTATGTGCCATCCCGTCTCACCCCCAAAATTTTAAAGTTCTAACTTGTCCCATGAGTTTAATATATCTTATACCCAACATAATAAAAACATAAGCCGACCCAATTTGATCCTAAAATTTTAATTAAAAGCTCGACTAAACTCAACCCATCCCGAAAAAATGAAAAAATATATAATGTATAATAAATACATTAGGTCGGCGGGAAAATTCTATCCAAAACTGAACTCGACCCGTCCCAATTTAATTCTTTTCAAAATTCACCTGAACCCAAAAATTCAAGAGGGGAAAATCGGAGGAGCTAGGGTGGGGTGCATCAAATTGGCTCGAGTTTGGATAATTTTGTCATCCCTACATATATTTTAGGGTAAACTACACAGATAACCACTTAATTATGGGGTTGATGTCAGTTTGACCACTATACTTTTAATTTTGGCAATTTTACCACGTAACTATTTAAGTGGTTCCAATCAAGCCACCGATCGTTAAAACCTAACGGAGGGATGGAGTGGCAGTTAAAAGAAATTTGTATAATTACACAGTTAGTCCCCACTTTTTACGCATTATATCAATTTGATCTTAATTTTAATTTAACAAAAACAATTATTTATTTAATTAGGTAGTAACGCGAGTCACCACCTCATTGGAGGACTTTACCTATTTATATTTGATTTAACAATTTTATTTTCCATCCAATGAGATGGTGACACGTGTCACCACCCATTAAAGGAAGAAAATAAAGGAAGCTACAATGGGAGTAATATGATTTAAATCACGATCATCTTGGTGAGAGTGGCACCTGTTTATGTTGAGTGGATCAATGTAACAATGTAAGCCAAGAGGGGTGAATTGGATTTTTAGAACTTTGGTGGTGGAATGGAAAAATAAAAATGATGGAAAAAAGGATTTAGAGTGGTTCAAGTTCCAATCGAACTCTACATCCACTACCTTAGCTTCACTAAGGATTTTCCAACAATACACTAATTGTTCTTCCCCTTTTCTAGGCTAAGGAGGTAACCGTTACAATATCGGTCAAATTTTCTACCCAAAAGTTGACCCAATTCTCACACAAGAATTACAAAGAAAATGATGGCTAAAATAAGTATCTCTCAATACAAAATGTAGCCCTTTTACAAGCACTCAATCCAATTGAAAAGATAAGAATGAAAATTACAATTTCACAATTGGGGTTTACAAGAAATATTGGGATTTTTGCACAAATACTTGGCTTTGATGTTTGGATAAGACTTTTGAGATCAATAGTTGTTGTTGAAGCTTTTAGAGGTCCCTCTTATACCTTCTCATTTAATTCTAGCCGTTGGGGTTGCTGCATTCATCAATAGAGTCGTTGAGGTGTTATCTTTCCTCCATAAATGCAGTCTGCAACCACCCGTTCCAAAACACCCGACCTTGTTTCAAAATAGACCAAAAAAGAAAGAGTCGTTGGGGTGTATTAAATAGACCGTACCGAAACGGGCACGATCATTTGGATATGCTAAGAGCCCGTTTCGAAACTTGTTTCGAAACACTTTGCCACTGTCAAAGCATGTATTGAAACGGCTTGGAAGCGTTTCGATACGCCTTAACGACAAGTTTAAAATCAGTTAAAAACTTCAACGTTCATATTTTTAAAACCGGGTTTGAATGCAGTTTTGAAACGTTTGAGGTTGTTTTGATATTACCGTATCGAAACGGGTCAAACCATTCCGATGTTCTTCATCCATTTCGAAACCCGTTTCGAAACAGAGGTTAACAATTTCAAAAGTGTTCCGGAACGCCCAATGGCCGTTCCAAAATGGTGACTCGAAAATCACTGTTTTGGCTTGAAAAACACTTAGAAAACTTTTGACAAGTTGAGTTTTTAACTTAACCATTTTTCTTTAAATATATAGAGAGGTTTGAGGACTTAAAAATTTGTTTTATCTTTTTCAATTTAGTCCTTAAATTCTTTAGTTATTTCAAAATCAATTTATCGGTTTTGCAATCTCCCCCTTTTTGATATAACAAAACCGAGTTAGAATTTTTAAGAGTTTTGAATTTTTGAAGACATTCTAAGTCCTCCTCAATTTAAGATGGGTTTTTAAGTTTTTGAAATGATTTAAAGTTCAAGTTTTAAAACTCAAAACCGACTTAAAACAAATTTTGGCTCTTATATTTTCTCCCCTTTTTTGTTAGATCAAAAAGAATAAGAAACAATGCTCATCAAGAGAAGAAACAAGGTTAAAAGAAATAGGCAACATAATATAGATTCATATAATTCAAATATCCAAACATAAAACTTAAACAATAAGGTTCAAAGCTCAATCTCAAACAAAGTAATCAAAGTATAGGTTCATGAAACATAAATAAAATAGAGGTGCAAACTTAGTCCTAATATGATGATCTAATATGCAATGCAATAAAGATCCTAAGCCTCGTCATTGTCACCATCAACATTCGAGGAATCATCATCGTTCTTAGCTTGAGAGCGACGAAAGGCCATCCATTGACCATAGAAGGTAGAGAATGACAAGTCCATTGATTGATGTTGATTCTCAAGGGAGGTGAGATGATTCTCCACGGATTGCAAACGATTATTAATAGCACCAAGACCCGACTCCATTAAGTTGAACCGCTCGGTGAGAAAAGCCATAAGAGCTTCATTGTTAGGACCCGAGCTTGAGGTTGAGGTTCAACTTGAGGTGGAGGGGCATGCCTATCAACTCGTTCCCATTGGCCAAGAGTGTAATGGAACCCGGACTTCTGGAGAGAAGATTCACCAATCTTTTGCTTACGGGGTTTCAGAGAGTCATATGAGCAATCAAAATTGAGCATGCCAAAGATATAGCTCAAAACAGTCCCATAAGTGAAGGATTTGAGAGCATCGATTTCACGAAGCTTCACATTATTGACCATTTCGGCGAACATAATCTTGACGAGATTTGGGCATTCTCCACGGCGAAAGCACTCAAGCCAGAAATAATCAACTTGACGAATATGAGAGAATTTACCTCTAGAGGGGCGAATAAACCATGAAATCGTCAATTGAAGGAAACGATCATGAGCATCCAAAGAAAGCACAGAACCGGTGTGAGCACCAAAATGGGTTTCATCCTCAATGCCTTCGTTCTTAAGCCCAAGGCAAATCTCTAAAAAGGAGATGTTGATAACAAAATTCTTCCTCAAGAGATATGACTCAATGCCAATGACTTCGGAGTGATCTTCATTATCAATAAGATAGGCATTTGAGTAGAAGATGAGATCCATGTGCTTGTAGATAATGTCTGGTATGTTCAAGAAAGCCATGAAGTTCCATTCTTGTAGACGCTCTAGATAGCGGAAGGCGAAACGCTCCGAATCAAGGAATGGGACATCAACAACACGCTCGCGAAGAACAACAATATTCTTGACATAAGTGAAGCGATCCCTCATCTCTGGAGTCCGAAGACTTTTGAGAAAAAGCTGGGTGAGATTAGGACGAATAGTGGATTGACTAGCAGCTTCACTTGCTTGACCTGTCTTACGTTTCTTGTTAGCGTTTTCCATTGAAAAAATCCTAAAAACATAAAGCAAGCAATTTTAAAATTAAAGTGTATGCATGAATATCCTCAATTCAATCTAATAACAAATCCCATTTAGGTTTAAAAAGATTTTAGAAAATATTTAAGAGAAAAAAAAAACTTTTGCAAAATTGAAAAAAAAAATACGAGTGAAAAATAATATATTCGAACCAAAAATTTTAATTTTTTGAATTTTTTTACAAGTTTTGAAAAACCCAAGAGGTAAAACATATAAACTATACAAAATTGAGATTTTCTAACCTAAAAATCGAATAAAATCAAGGGAAAAAGAAAAAAAAAAGTAGAAAATATACCTTAGATGAGGATTTTGGATAAATGAATGGAAAATCTTGCACAAGATTGATAAGGCTTTCTTAGACTTGAGTTTCTGTGTAAAAGCCCTCAAGATTTGATGAAAAACAATGAGGTTTAGAGGGTTTTTATAGGGAAAATCGGGTTAGGGTTTTTAGGGTTTTTGAAGAGTTTTAAATTAAAGTGAATTTTATCATTAAAAGCCCTCTTCAAAGTTGTTCGCATACCCATTTCGGAACAGGCACGATCGTTTCGAAACGTGGGTACCGAAACGTTAACTAACATTTTGAGTCTAGTTGACCGTTCCAATACGGCTTTGACCGTATCGAATCCCACGTGTTGACCCGTATCGAAACTCGTTTCGATACACTCCTTGGCAGTGGCAAAATCGTTTCGAAACCCTTTTAAGGCGTTTCGAAACACCCTTCTCACAGGTCACTCTTTTAAGCACCCGTATCGAAACAGTTGGACCTGTTTCGATACACCTAGGCCTGGAAGTGCAGATGAGGCTCTAATATTGCAGAAAAATAGATTTCATGAAGTCCTATATGCATAAATGTCATGAATGAACATGAAAGTCATGTATAAACAAAAACATACTCCCCCTAACTATTAGCATGAATGAGATTAGGAGCAAAAACATATAAGCATGGCATTTTCAAGAATTCAAGCAATTTAAGCACAAAAGGGTCTTAAAAGATCAAGAAATGCTAGTTAAACCTAACTCTCTCCTAAGGGACCAAAAACGCTCCTTATCCAAAGGCTTTGTAAAAATGTCCGCTAGTTGGTTTAAGGTGTCAACGAACTCTATAGCAACATCTTCCTTAAGGACATGATCTCTAATGAAATGATGCCTTATTTCTATATGTTTGGTTTTAGAGTGTTGGATGGGATTTTTAGTTAAGCATATGGCACTAGTGTTATCACACTTAAGGGGCATGGTTTCAACTTTAATACCATAATCTAAGAATTGTTGCTTCATCCAAAGGACTTGAGCACAACAACTCCCTAAGGATATGTACTCGACTTCGGTGGTAGAGAAAACTACACTGTTTTGTTTCTTAGAGAACCAAGATATGAGCATACTACCTAAGAATTGACATGTTCCCGAAGTACTCTTCCTATCGATTTTACACACCCCATAATCTGCATCCGAATAAGCATGAAGGTTGAGTCTCTAGGGTACCAAAGACCTAAACAAGGGGTATCTCTAAGGTACCTAAAGATTCTCTTAACGGCTATAAGGTGAGACTCTCTAGGACTAGCTTGAAACCTAGCACACAAGCAAACACTAAACAAAATATCTGGTCTACTTGCGGTAAGGTAAAGCAAAGATCCAATCATAGAGCGATAAAGCTTAGAGTCAACACACTTACCTCCTTCATCTTTGTCAAGCTTTGTAGATGAGCTCATTGATGTGGCTTGAGGCTTTGCATTCTCCAAGCCAAACTTCTTGAGCATATCCTTGATGTACTTTGCTTGATTGATGAAGGTGTCATCCTTCCTTTTCTTGATTTGGAGTCCCAAAAAGAATGAGAGCTCCTCCATCATGCTCATCTCGAATTCACCTTGCATTAACTTAGCAAACTCTTTGCAATGACACTCATTAGTAGATCCAAAAATAATATCATCAACATATATTTTCACTACTAAGATGTCATTTTTATACCTTTTTATGAAAAGTGTAGTGTCCACCTTACCTTTTTTCAAAACCTTTTTCAATTAAAAAGTTTGAAAGTCTTTCATACCAAGCTCTAGGAGCTTGTTTTAAACCATAAAGTGCTTTAGTTAGTTTAAAAACATGATTTGGAAATTTTGAATCTTCAAAACCCAGTGGTTGTTCCACATACACTTTCTCATTTATAAAACCATTTAAAAATGCGCTTTTAACATCCATTTGAAAAAGCTTGAAATCATGATAACATGCATATACAAGCAACATCCTAATAGCCTCCATTCTAGCTACGGGTGCATAGGTTTCATCAAAATCTATTCACTCTTTTTGAGTGTAACCTTGTGCAACTAATCTAGCTTTATTTCTCACAATGTTACCACTCTCATCTAGTTTGTTCCTAAATACCCATTTAGTTCCTATAGTAGATTGATTACTAGGATTTTCAACTAATGTCCAAACATTTCTTCTCTCAGATTGGTTTAACTCTTCTTGCATAACCACAATCCAAAAGTCATCTTTTAATGCTTCTTTAATGTTCTTAGGCTCTATGCGTGAGATAAAAGCAACATGATTCATGAGTTTAAGAGAATATCTAGTAGTTACCCCCTTGGATGGATCACCCAAGATTTCACCATCTTTGACATAGTTGTACTCCCTTGGGTAGCTCACTTCCTTTTCCTCAAGAGCCAAGTCCTTCAAGGCTTCAAGAGGTGGATCTTGTGTATCCTCTTCTTTTGTTGGAATCTCATCCTCCTTTGAAGTTTGTCCTCCATCAAAGGCATCAAGGATTCCTACATCATCATCATCACAAGAATCCTTCCTCGGAAGGAGGTTATCATCGAATACAACATGAATAGACTCTTCTACTATTAAAGTTCTCTTATTAAATACACGATAGGCTTTAGAGTTTATGGAATAACCTAAGAAAAGAACTTCATCACTTTTAGCATCAAATTTACCTAAATTATCTTTTCCATTGTTTAAAACAAAATACTTGCAACCAAATGGATGAACATAGCTAATGTTAAGCTTTTTAGATTTTAAAATATCATATGGTGTTTTCTTTAAAAGTGACCTAATCATTACTCAGTTTACAATGTAGCAAGCGGTGTTTTTGGCTTCCACCAAAAAATATTTAGGTAAATTATTTTCACAAAGCATGGTTATAGACATTTCTTGTAAAGTCCTATTTTTCCTCTCAACTACCCCATTTTGTCGAGGAGCCGAAAAATTGTGGCTAATACCATTTTCATTTAAAAACTCTTCAAAACCTAGATTTTGAAATTTGGTTCCATGATCACTTCTAATATGATAAATTTTAAGTTCAAGATCATTTTGAGTCAATTTTGAAAACGTGATGAATTTTTCTAAAGCCTCATCTTTAGTACTTAAGAATAGAACCCAAGTAAATCTAGAATAGTCATGAACAAGTACAAATGCATACGATTTACCACCCAAGCTCATAGTTCTAATAGGCCCAAATAAATCCATGTGAATAAGTTGTACACACCTACTTGTAGAAACATCATTAATGGATTTAAAAGATGATTTATGTTGTTTACCCTTAGAGCATGCATCACAAATTTTGTCATTTGAGAACTTAATTTTGGGTAAACCTCTAACTAGATCTAGGGAAACTAATTTTTCTAAAACACTAATGCTAGCATGTCCTAGTTTCATATGCCATAGTCATGCATCATTTTCATTTTGTGCAACAAAGCATGCATGTGATGTATGAATGTCATCTAGATGCACCATGTATATATTACCTATGTGATGACCAATGAGCATTATATTATTTGATTTAATGTCAACAATTTTGCACCTATTTTTATAAAATAAGACATTAAACCATTTGTCACATAATTGACTTATGCTCAATAAGTTATGTTTTAGACCATCGACATATAAAACATTTTCAATGAGAATAGTAGAGTGATTACCAATGGATTCAATACCTTTTATGTGGCCTTTGAAGTTGTCACCAAATGTCACTAATCCTCCACTTTTTGGTTTTAAGTTCATAGATTGACTCTTGTCTCCGGTCATGTGCCTCGAGCATCCACTATCAAGGTACCATGAATTTTGACTTTGTGCTTTGGCCTTGTAGCAATGCTCCCCCTACAAACAAAGATATTAAACTTTGGTTTTTGGTACCCAAATCATTTTAGGTCCACGAGTGTTAGCTCCTAAAAGCTTGGTTCCTTTAGGAATCCAAGGTGACATAGCAACAACATTATTAGATTTGATGAGTTCCTTAGGAACCCATACACTCCTAATCTTTTTAGTTCTATTATGTCTATGAAAACCACTTTGTTTGTAGTTATATGTCTTTCTCCTGGGTTGGTTTGTTTTAGATGATTCACCTTTTTCATGTTTCACATTACCAACATTTTTGAAAGACTCCTTGAGCTTGTTAAGCTCATCTAACACCTTTTGGTGTTCACTATTGCATTGAGAAATAAGATTATTTAGGTCTACGTTTTCATCTTGAAAGAATTTAAGCTTATCTTGTAAACCTAAGATCTTTTTCTCAAATTTTAAGTTAGCTTGAGAAAGTGAGTCATTTTTAGCATTTAATTCGGAAATAATCTTTTTATTTCTAATGACCGACTCTTTGTACTTCTCAACTAACTTATCATATACCTCTTGTAACTCATCATAAGCATCATGCAATTCATCAAACGTAAAATCAAAAGATGATGAGTTAGAGGTTACCATGGAGGAACCCTTCTCAAGTGCCATGAGGCAAAGGTTGGCCACTTCGTGTTCGTCATCCTCGGATGACTCCTCGTCACTCCAAGTAGCAAGCTTGGCTTTGAGCTTCTTCTTCTTCTCAAAGCCCTTCTTCTTGAGTTGAGGGGGTTTCGAACGAATGTGACCGGGTTTTTTGCACTCAAAACAAATGATTTGATCCCTCTCTTCTTCTTTGTTTTTGGTTTTGAAGTCCATTTTTCGTTGAATCTTCCTTCCTCGGTTGGACCTCATAAACCGTGAGAACCTTTTGGCTATCATAGCCAATTCTTCTAGGCCATCCTCTTCACTAGAAGTGCTCTCCTCATGTAGTGAAGCTTTGAGAGCAACTCATATCTTCTTCTTCTTTTCTACCTCTAGCTTCTCCACTCTTCTCTCTTCCTTTTTCTTTTCATCTTCCCTTCCTTGCTTCATTATCTCATGAGTTAGGAGGGAACCCATTAGCTCATCAAGCTTGAGTGTCTTCAAATTTTTTGCCTCAATGATGGCGGTTCTCTTCCCATTCCAAGACTCAGGAAGTGAGTATAGTAGCTTCCGGACAAGTTTGTCTTCCGGGATTATCTCTCCAAAACTCTTAAGCTCGTTGGCGATTGTTGAGAAGCGATCGGACATCTTAGACACGGTTTCATCGGGCTCCATTTTCAAATTCTCATAGCTAATATTGAGAATTCCAATCTTGGTCTCCTTCACATCACTTGTTCCTTCATAAGTGGTCTCTAGTGTATCCCACACTTCCTTGGCACTTTCAATGGATGAAACTTTGGAGTAGATGTCAGGACCAAAAGAGCAAAACAACATGTGAAGAGCTTTATCATTGATTTGAATCTTCTTTCTCTCTTCTTCACTCATCTCAATTTTCTTCTTTAGCACCAATCTTCCTTCTTCGTCTCTCTTCATTGGAACATAGGGACCATCTTCAATGGCATCCCAAACTAGATAATCATTGGATTTGATGAAGAGGCGCATCCGGTTCTTCCAAAACATATATTTATCACCATTGAAGAAAGGCGGTTTTGTGGTTGAATAAGACTCGTACATGCTTGAGTTGGAGGTAGATGTCATGGCTTGATTTTTGGATGATCACACTCTTCCTAGGAACTCCTCTTGTGGTTGTTAATCCTTCAAAGAGGTAGGCTCTGATGCCAATTGTTGAGTGGATCAATGTAACAATGTAAGCCAAGAGAGGGGTGAATTGGATTTTTAGAACTTTGGTGATGGAATGGAAAAATAAAAATGATGGACAAGAGGATTTAGAGTGGTTCAAGTTCCAATCGAACTCTACATCCACTACTTTAGCTTCACTAAGGATTTTCCAACAATCCACTAATTGTTCTTCCCCTTTTCTAGGCTAAGGAGGTAACCGTTACAATATCGGTCAAATTTTCTACCCAAAATTTGACCCAATCCTCACACAAGAATTACAAAGAAGATGATGGCTAAAACAAGTATCTCTTAATACAAAATGTAGCCCTTTTACAAGCACTCAACCCAATTGAAAAGATAAGAATGGAAATTATAATTTCACAATTGGGGTTTACAAGAAATATTGAGATTTTTGCACAAATGCTTGGCTTTGATGTTTGGATAAGACTTTTGAGATCAATAGTTGTTGCTGAAGCTTTTAGAGGTCCCTTATTGTAACCCCCTCGTCCCGGTCTGGTTGGATGACCGTTCCGAGTGGGCCACACGAGGAAAACTGAAGCGAAACCCGTTAAGGCTTCCCCTCGGTTAACGACCCAGGGAATTTCTTTTTTATTTTATCTTGTCTATAGGCATAATTTAATCCTATGTAACGCACGGTAGTGGAAAACACAAACAATGTATCATACACCGACCAACCAAAACATTAAACGGCTCATTTTAGTCCTTTACAGCAGGCCGTTTCGAAACGCCCTTAGGGTGTTCCGAAACGCCTTGACTTAGTCAACAGGCCAGGGTCAACCATAGGGTGACCGTTTCGAAACGGGGGTGACCCGTATCGAAAGGACCCTAACGGTCAACTTCTCGTGGTCAACGATATTTGACCGTTTCGAAACATCAAAGGCCCATTTCGGAACGCCTTTATCTCGTCATTTTCTCAAAATTCCAATGGCAAAAATGTTCCGAAACGACTCCCATCCGTTTCGAAACGGTAGGCCATTTGCAAAGGGGCCGTATCGGAACAGGGTGACCCGTTCCGAAACGCCCCTGTCTGCAGATTCGTTTTGGCTGTTTTAAGGCACAAGGGTGCCCCAAAACACCACCAAAACACATAAACCTAAGGCAACCCAACTATAATAGCATGCTTTACAAGATTAGGACGAGTCTAAACACTAAGGCAAGACATCTCAAATCATGCATTCTTACAACATCATTCAAACATGAAGGCAACCTCTAAGGCACATGGCTAACATTCAAAATAAGCAATTTAGGCATGAGTTACAAATCAACATGGCAACACAAACCATGCAAAAGCAAGATATCAAGGAGTCTAAACAAGCTCCCAAACAACTAGCAACTATCCAACAAAACGACACATGTCCCATTGCTCAGACTATTACATGTTCAACATTTAAAAGCCATACTTGATGTACTCAAGTCAACAACCACACTTGGAGGCCCTCCACTTGCTCGAGCAACCCGCGAACTAAGGATCTGCAATGTTGAACAAAGAGAGCGTAAGCAATGATGCTTAGTGAGGGTAAGCTCTAAAAACCAACCTCAACATTGCAGGGTCCGAGCACGATCTAGCCAAGGCATTACACAAATGTACCAAGGATCCACAAGAGCCACAAGATGAAGATGCATGAGCAATATACAATATAAATGCCATGATCATAAGCTCAACTCCACAATACATGTAATCACATTCAAGCATCCCATCAAAGATCATAAACCTCAACACATTGATACACATATCAAACAACATTGGCACCTAGCTACGACCCGAATACGTGGATAGACATGTTGGAACTCACATCCAACAACCACATTACCTCGCGGTGGGATTACACTCATCACCGGTCTCGCGGAGGGGATTCCACTCGTCCTCGCGCCCCGTCGATGGGATTCCACTCATCACCGACTATATTTAAATACAATTTCCGGGCGAACCCGTACTCCTCTTTGGTGACTCAACGCCACCAAGGCCACGCGCGACTTTTGACTTATGTGTACACACTAACATCCTAATGATCGATCATTTGTATTCAAGTATACTAGTGCCAACATTTACTCATTTCACATTACTCATTTCAATCAATTCCGTGCTTAGCACGTACTCACCAACAACCATCATCATGCATGTCTCAAGCATCACAAGTCATATCTCATCTCACATGTATAATACAATATACATAAGCATTCATATCACATTTCATACGAGACATACACAACCACATAAATGAGTTCATCCAAAGGCTCTAGATCAAGCTTAGGATTAGGCTACCACCCTAATCCTAACTCTAGGTGGGTCTACCAAGCCCAACCTAGTCCATATACTCGAACCAACCATTTTAAAACCATTTAAAACAATTAACCACTCACCTAAGCTTCCAAGCTCAAAGGCCAAGCCCGCAACCACCTTCAATTTCCCGGATTTACTTCCGATGCTTCACCGATGTCCAATCTCGATTCTAATCAATCCCAAACACAAACAAAACATCCACCATCAATAATTCATCGTTGGAACTAACCCGGAACGCAATTCAACCACAAACTACCATGATGCAAGCATGAACAATTTCCATTTTTCACCAATTCAGATGGCCCCAAGACCATGTCCAAAAACCATGTTTTCAACTTCCATTACACCCACCAATGATCCCAATTCAACCCCTATCCATAGTACTATCAAAAGCCTATCAAAACCCACCTAAAACAACCCCCAAAACCCTAAAAAAACCCCAAGTTTACCCAAATCCGAAAATTGCTCAAAATCATTTGAAATTCACATATGATATACTATTTGACCTCTATATACCATAACTAAGCATATTAAATCAAAACACTTCACTTAACATCATAAAGTTTCTATTTTTAATCCAAACCTTCAAAAATTCCATTTTCTAAAACCTTCATGAAAATGAAAATAAAAGGTACTTTCATGGAGAGGGAGATGAGGGGAAGTCAAAAATGTCATTACCTTTCAATTTGGAGTTGAAATGGGGGAGCTTTTGAATGAAATAGTAGATTGGAGAGGGAAACCCTTTTTCACGTTAGAGGAAGATGGTGAGAAAATGGGTGTAATTAATTGTTTGTTTAAATTTAAAGGCTAAAAGACCACATTGCCCTTAATGAAATGGGATATTCACAAGGGCACACCATCTATGGCTATTTGGGATTAAATTTCAAAACATGGTCAAACATTAAATCAATTAATTTGAAAACGAAGCCCGAAATTTTTAAAGAATCATTTTGATTATAAAAACCGAGCCCAAATAATATTAAAATATTATTTTCACCTAACCCCTAAACCCGGGTGTTACACTTATATACCTTCTCTTTGAATTCTAGCTGTTGGGGTTGCTGCATTCATCAATAGAGTCGTTGGGGTGTTATCTTTCCTCCATAAATACAATCTACAACCACCCGTTCCAAAACGCCCGACCATGTTTCGAAACAGACCAAAAAAGAAAGAGCCGTTGGGGTGTATTAAATAGACCGTACCGAAACGGGCACGATCGTTTCGATACGCTAAGAGCTCGTTTTGAAACTCGTTTCGAAACACTTTGCCACTTTTAAAGCTTGTATCGAAACAGCTTGAAAGCGTTTCGATACGCCTTAACGACAAGTTTAAAATCAGTTAAAAACTTCAACGGTCATATTTTTAAAACCATGTTTGAATGTCGTTTCGAAACGTTTGAGGTTGTTTCGATACTACCGTATCGAAACAGGTCAAACCGTTCCGATGTTCTTCATCCGTTTTGAAACCCGTTTCGAAACAGAGGTTAACAGTTTCAAAAGTGTTCCGGAACGCCCAATGGCCGTTCCGAAACGGTGACTCGAAAATCATTGTTTTGGCTTGAAAAACACTTAGAAAACTTTTGACAAGTTGAGTTTTTAACTTAACCATTTTAAACTTTTGACTCGAAAATTCGTTTTCTCCTTTTCAATTTAGTCATTAAATTCTTTAGTTATATCAAAATCAATTTATCAGTTTCACAGTTTAACACTAGGTTGAATGCACATTTGTATTCTAATGTACAAAATTTATTATATGTTTTTATTTGTTATTAAAGCCAAGAAAAGAAAATAAATATGGGTTAAGGGGAATCGAACATGACACGATTGAGATTAATAAAAATATTTAAACCGAAATAAAATTAATAATTAAGTTAAAGTTGACACACTTCTATTTTTAAACTAAATTTAATATATTTTGCCTTTTCACAATTATTTTTATAATATCATATGTATAATCATTAAATTATTTTTAACTTAATTAATTATTTTATTTTTTATAAAAATTAATTCAATTATTATATACATGAAATTATATTAAAAAATTCAAAAAGTTGAAAAGTTCACTTAGCTAATATAAACTCAGGAACATAATTTAAAAAAAAAACTGATATGATTTTAAAATTTTGAATTTTTAATATAATTTCATATATAAATATATAATTAAATTAATTTTTTAAGAAAATATTAAATTTATTAATTAAGTTAAAAATAAATTCATTGATTATTTATGTATGTGAAATTACAAAAATAAACGTGAAAAATAAAAAATATATTATATTTAGTTTTAAAATAGAAAAAAAAAATCTTAAAATCGGTTATATTTTATATCGAGTACCATGTGTGCACGTTGTGTGCGCGCTATTAAAGGGCTAGGAAAATTGAACAGATAATATCATGTAATCACACTAGCATATTCAAATAATTATTAAATTTATTTCGGTGATTTAGATATTTTTATACATCCCAATTGTGTCATGTTTAATTCCCTTAATCCATATTTAATTTTCTTTTTCCTGGCTTTAACAACAAATAAAGACATATAATAAATGTTGTACATTAAAACCCAAATGTGCATTTGGCTTGGTGGTAAATAGGTACTACTCTCACCAAGATGACCCTAGTTTGAATCTTGCTATTCTCATTGTAGCTTTCTTGACACGTGTTACCACCCAATTAAATAATTAATTTATTTTATTAAATTAAAATTATGACCAAATTGATAAAAATATGTAAATAGTATGAGACTAAATGGTGTAAATAACAGGAACTACTTAAATAATTACGTGATAAAATTGCCAAAATTAAAAGTATAATGGTCAAATTGACACCACTCTCATAAATAAGTGATTATTTGTGTAGTTTACCTTATATTTTTAAAGGCATAGATATTATATTGGACAGTTTTATAGAATACAAGTACCAAATGGGATATTATCCCTTCTATAATTTTCCTAAAAGTCGAAGAAAACGACAAAAAAGGGGGGGCATCACAGTTATTCTATCAAATCTTAAGGGCGAGAAAAGAGGGAAAGAAAATCAGATTTTTAGCCAATAAGAAAGAAAATCTGTCGCTTGCTCTTCTCCGATTGGATTCTCCATCCAAAAGAAAACCTAGCGGAGGCAGTACCGATCGAATCAGGTAATCTTACTCTTAATTTTACAAGATTTCTAACATATTTGATTCAATTGATTTTGATTTTATATATTTTCGTGTTTTTTTAAGGAAAAAAGGGAGGGAAAATGGATGGATCAGGAGGAAGAGGAGCGGATAATGTATTATCGAATTACAAGCTTGGGAAAACGCTTGGAATCGGCTCCTTTGGAAAGGTTAAAATTGCTGAGCATTGTTCCACTGGTTATAAAGTTGCTATTAAGATCCTTAATCGGAGAAAGATTAAGAGTATGGAGATGGAGGAAAAAGGTAAATTCTTTTTAAAAAAACAATTTTTTTTTGTTTTAGAGATTGAATTTTAGGTTTTGTTTAGTTATTGAAGTAAGAGAAAAGCTTGAGAATTAAGAATATAGTGATTTATTAGATTAACAAAATTTGCAGCATTAATATGTTTTGTTTGGTAGAAAATTGGATTGATGAAAAATTGGAGGGGAGAAATCGAAATAAAATACATATATTTTAAAAATACTAAAGAACAAATAATTTTTTTCCAAGTCATAGCTTGGTAGAGTTGGAAAATTAAAAGAATAAAGCTAAACATTTAAAAAAAACACATGATATTGTTTTTCCCTCTAATTCTCCTTCCTATCAGGAGCACTCAATTTATTTTCTTTTCACTTCCCACGTTTTTGCTTGATCAATCACACCATAAGTCTATCATTGATTACAAATTAGATTTCTCGTACTTTTTTAATGATATTTTTAAGTTTGTTATTTTGAAGGATTGAATTTCTTAGATTCAGTTTGATTTTTACTCTTTCCACATGTTATCTTGCTTTCGGAACTAAAATAAAAACTTATCAATTCAAACTTTATACACTGTGTTGATTTGTTATTGCTGTTTAAATGGAAACGATTCGTTGAGTGAAACAAAAAGAGGACCTATAGTAGGTTTCTCAAATCTCGAGCCATGTTCAGCTTGCATGGATTTTTTTTGTGTGCGGTTGTCTAATTCCATAGAATTATTGAATGATAAAGGCTTAATCTTTGGTGCAGTTAGAAGGGAGATTAAAATTTTGAGGTTGTTTATGCATCCTCACATCATACGACTCTATGAGGTCATAGAGACGGCAACAGATATCTTTGTTGTTATGGAATATGTGAAGTCCGGAGAACTCTTTGATTATATCGTGGAGAAAGGAAGATTGCAGGAGGATGAGGCTCGCAACTTTTTTCAGCAGGTCTGGTTTGAAATTCTTGTTCATTACTATTAATTACCGATGTTCTTTTTCTTCTTAGAAATTCTGTATGGAATCTTTAAGCAGATAATTTCTGGGGTGGAGTACTGCCATAGAAATATGGTGGTTCATCGAGACCTGAAGCCTGAAAATTTGCTTCTGGATTCCAAATGCAATGTGAAGATTGCTGATTTTGGCTTGAGCAACATAATGAGAGACGGTCATTTTCTGAAGACAAGTTGTGGTAGCCCAAACTATGCTGCCCCAGAGGTAGGAGGCCCTGAATTTAAATTTGATGGTGGATTTCTTACATTTATTGTCATATTGTTTTACTTTCATTTAATTGAAATTTGTATCCTGTCATGATGGCATTTCCTAATGTGTATGGATCTCCATTGTTATAGGTTATTTCTGGGAAACTGTATGCTGGACCTGAAGTGGATGTATGGAGCTGTGGTGTTATATTGTATGCCCTTCTTTGTGGCACCCTTCCTTTTGATGATGAAAACATTCCCAACCTCTTTAAGAAAATAAAGGTAAGTGGAATCATATTTTAATCCAAGATTTCTCGTAGGTCTCTCAGAAATACTTATCAGTTGATTTAAATTATATGCTTATGCTCATCTTATTTTCACTTTGTTGTTGTTCTGTCCTGTCAATAATTTCTGAATCAGATTTCCGTTTCTATTCATGTTTCTTACCTGCTTAAATCCTTAAAGAGCTGATACCTTGTAATTGGCATTATTTTTTTCACCAGGGAGGCATATACACTCTTCCAAGCCATTTATCTCCTGGTGCTAGAGATTTGATTCCACGGATGCTTGTAGTAGATCCAATGAAAAGAATGACCATTCCTGAGATCCGCCTGCATCCATGGTTTCAAGCACATCTTCCAAGATATTTAGCTGTCCCCCCACCAGATACAATGCAACAAGCAAGAAAGGTTGTTGATTTTGTTTTCTCCTGAGTTCAAGTGTTCAGCTTCAGTTTTAAATATGCTTATATACTGCTAGATTAAACACTGAAAGGCATTGATGTGATATGATAACTTAAAAGTAACCACCAGGGTCGAAAAAGTATACCTAGAGTGCACTTTCTTGTAAAATTCTGAACTCTTGTCAGCTTCTGGATGTAGTTTTGGTATAGTGAATACCGAATACCACAGTTTTTGTTACAGGAGGAACCTTTTAAACATCCATACCTTTAATTTTAATGTAAGATACTTCGTAATCATTGAATTTTCTTGCTTGTTATTGGACTTGGAAATAGATTTATTCCGATAACCTATTTCCCTACTATTCCCAATCCCGTAAGTGTCATAAGTGTTGCTTAAATGATTTCCGGATCATATAATGAGATTTAGCTTGTGCTTTGGAAGAGCCTGAGAAGTTCTGAATTCTGCTAATATTAGATATTTTAATTTCAATACTTGATATTATGTGATGTCTTAGTTCTAGTTTTTGATTGAAACATAATTACAGATCGATGAAGAGATCCTTCAGGAAGTGGTCAGAATGGGATTTGAAAGGAATCATCTGGTTGAATCTCTTCGCAATAGAATTCAGAATGAGGTTTATTATTCTCCAACTCATTGTTTTGATGGAACTATTGAGTATCTTCCAGGGAAGTGTTGCTTATTTCCTATTGCATTATCTTCCAGGGAACTGTTGCATATTACTTACTATTGGACAATCGTTTCCGAGTCTCAAGTGGCTATCTTGGAGCTGAGTTTCAAGAAACTATGGTGTGTTTTATTTGTAATTTTTCTATTTATTGTTGACATTGCTTATCTAAAGCTGCATCATGGTTATAGAATCCACTATTTAGGACCTATTTCTGTTACACTTGTTAATTGACATTGTTTTTCTTCTTCCTTCATTTTCTTATTGAGTTTGAACTCTAATTCTTTTTTTAATCTGTATTTAGGAATCTGGCTTCAACCGCTTACATCCAAGTGAACCTACATCTCCAGCTGTTGGACACCGCCTTCCAGGTTATGCTGACTATCAAGCAATGGGTTTAAGAGGCCCCGAGAGGAAATGGGCTCTTGGACTTCAGGTTGAGTTTTTGAGTCTCAACCAGTTTTCCCACACTGGTGACTTTGTATGATATTGATTGTAGACTTATAGGTGATTAGGCTTTAGTCGATAGGCGTTTTAGTGTCTGTGCTTTTATTTCTGATAATGGCTTACTATGGTGAATAATGAACTATAACCGGCAGGATAAGTGTGGTTGGTACTAATTAAGAAGTTCAGACAATTAAGACTAGATTTGGTATGTAGCACATGTGGACGACCACTAGTGGGACTAACTCCTTTTATTTCCCAGAGTTTAATTTCTGTTTTTATAATGACAGTCCCGGGCGCATCCTCGTGAAATCATGACAGAAGTTCTCAAAGCTTTGCAAGAACTCAATGTCTGTTGGAAGAAGATAGGGCATTACAACATGAAGTGCAGGTGGCTTCCTAGCAGTCCTGGTCTTAACGAAGGCATGCTTAGCAATCCTGTGCACAACAATCACTATTTCGGCGACGAATCAACCATTATAGAAAACGATGGTGTTACCAAGTTGCCAAATGTTGTTAAATTCGAAGTGCAGGTAATTCTTAACTGATTATTGTGAGAGAACACGGGAATATTACCATGCTGTGTAGTTGTAGAATATTGAATGTCCTTAATAAAAATGCTGACACCTTTTTTTGCCATGAATATCAATCATCAGCTTTATAAAACTCGGGAGGAGAAGTATCTGCTGGATCTTCAAAGGGTTCAGGGGCCACAGTTTCTCTTCTTGGATCTTTGTGCCGCATTCCTCGCACAGCTCCGGGTCCTGTAAAACGAGTATGCTATATTTTCAATGACCCTTCTCCATGAATCTCGAATGATGCATGTGAATAACAACATTCTATGTATATAACTTTTTGGGGGGTAACTATGTAGCCGGTCCTCAAACATTAGGGTCGGCCAAGGCAATGTTACTCGGTTATGTATGTTAGTCCGGCTTCGGACACAGTTTGGCTTTACTGATGATCAGGGTTCTTTCCTTTTTTTAGCAAGTTATGCTATTCACATGAGTCAAAAATTTTGATGATGTTTCTTTTAATGCTGTAGTGTCATCAGCCTATGATCCGCGGACTTGTAAGTATCGGATACGAGTATGTATTTGACTTAGATATGGTGCCCTTTCTTGCTTGAGATGCTACGCGTAATGAAAAATTAGAATTCCAACACCATTCGAATGGTTTGATATTTGCGAATTCGGATATTAGGTTTACTATCTACAGGCTACAGCAATTTGGAATTGAAATTCAAGTATCCGATAACTGAATCTGCTTTTGATTTCAGTTCGGATGACGTCTGATATCTCAATCTATTATACTTGATTTTGAATATTTGTTAATGGGCCTCTGGAATTTTCAAGGTTTTAAATTTTTTAATATTTTTAATTAAATTATTTTCAAGATTTTTAAAAAATTTCATTAATTTTCTTAAAATCATTAAATTTTTTTGTTAGACTTCTGTTTTTTTTTTTGAAAACTACGCCTTCACATATGAAAAAACATTGAACTTTTGTAAGGCACATTAGTACCCCAAATATAGACCGTAAAACGAATATGTATATTACCAAAAAGAAAAATTTAAAAACTCTAAATATAAATAAAAAAATCAAGACTTCCTTTAATTGGCTTAGTGATCAATGATACTTATTTTATCTCATCTTGTATGAGTTCGAATCTTAACTTTTATTTTAAAAATATAATTACATCTGCACTTAATAAGAAAATAAAAAAAATGAATCTAATCAAATATCTTCAAACAATTAAAAAAATTCAAAAGAAAATCCGGCTAAACTGAATTAAATTATAAATCAAAATATCTTGTATGAGTTCATTAACATAGGCTATAAATATTTTGGAGACTAAAGCTGGCTCTTAATTTAGCTGCTGTCTTTTAATTATAAATCATCGAGAATCGAGATTACTGTTGACTTAGTCCTAAATTGCTATCTTTTAAAAGTTTGAACATGCTAAAAATTAAATACAGTATATATTCATATTTTCTTAAATAAATTAAATACAATATATATTCATATTTTTTAATAAATTATAAGATAATATATATTTATATTTTTATTAAATATTTTAATAACGTATACACATTTTACAGTAAAATCACTTGAATCGAATCTCTTAAAACAAATATCATCATTTTTTTACGAAAACCTCGTTAGATTAAAAAATAACAACTTTAGACTAGTGATTTCTTTGTGTTGGTTAACACACATGAAGATTAGCATTTCATGGAATATAGAAGGCTTAATAATTAAATAGGTATCCAAATTATACATGTGGCTCATTTTTTGTGTTTAAATTATTTTTTATTCTAAATAAATAGGTGTTTAAAGTTTTATTTTGGTTATTTCAGGTGCTGATGATTAAAAAAAGTTAGCCAATTAAAATGTGACATGTGGTGTATTTTAATTTTTAATTTTTTAATTAATTTTTAAATAAAAAATCATTTAAAAAAAATATTTTTAAATTTTTACAAAATAATCTCAACCCTAAACTAAAATCCCTAAATTATCGTCGTTGTCGCCATTGATTAGCTCATCGAGATCATCACTATTGTCGTCGGACCACCACGACCATTTCTTTCATCCACCCATTACCACTAACTGGCGGTAGGTGTTGATCTGCTTCCTTTTCGCAGTTTGGCTTTCTTTGATCTTAGGAAGCTGATTAGCACACCTACCGTCAGTTATCGGTGATGGGTGGTTGGGGAAACGATCAGAGTGGTTCGAAAATACATATGGTAGGCGGCAGCGTTGCCATTAGCAACAGAATTTGCTGAAAAAGTTAAGGGTTTCGAAATTGGGGTCTTTTATGAGTTTTGAGAAAAAAATAAAATAAAAATATTTTTTTAAAAAAATAATCGTAGTTAACGGTTAGACAACTAAAATAACCGAAATGAAATTTTATGTGCATATTTAGAGAAAAAAAATTATTTAGGCACATATTTAAATATTAGACCAATGTAAAATAGGGTAAACTACATAAATGACCACCATATTATTAGAAAAGTCGCGATTTGACCACCTTACTTTTTTTCGAAGCAATTAAATCACCACATTATTAAATTTGATGCAATGTGACTACCAGCCGTTAGAGGTTAACGGTAGGGTGACGTGGCAGTTAAAAAAATAGGGGTATAATTACACATTTGGTCCTCGTTACTTATTCACTCAATCAATTTGGTCCTAGTTTTAATTTAATAAAATAAATTAATTATTTAATTAAGTTGTGACACGTGTCGCCATTTTATTAGAGGACTTTAATTATTTTTATTTAATTTATTTAATTAATTTTCCACCTCCAATCATGTGGTGACACGTGTCACCAGATTGGAGGAAGAAAATAAAAGTAAGAACATCTTGCTCTAGGTAGAATTCGAACCAGGGTCGGCTGGGATGAAAGGAAGTAAGCTTACCACTAGGCCAAGTGGATTTTTGTGATAAGCTTACTTCCTCTTCTGGGTATCTAAATCTTAGTTTTGATAAAACCTAGACTCGGATTCCTCTTCTGGGTATCTTGAAGACGCTTTGCTTGAATTCACTAAAATGTCCAAACGAAGACGCTTGCTGTTTTACAGTGATGATGGTCGTGATTTAACAAATGGATTCAATCATCTATCAAAGGTATATAATATAATCTCAGATTTTCTTTCTCTCAAATAAATAATTTTATCTCAACATTCAAACAAAACACTGACTGATTTTTTTCACTGTTTATTTTGATGCAGAGTTGCTTGTGTTCTGAGAATCTCAGCTGCAGGAACAGTTCACATCCATCAATGGAGTTTCAGGTTATGTTTGTTTTATCTTAATTTCACCATACATCCCCAAACTATAGATCGAAATATATATTAATCCATGAACTTCAAGATTTTTAAACTTGATTGTAAATATGTATGGATTCAAGCATATGGTTACACTGACATGAGAACTTGGTTGTAAATAGACTTTAATTTAAAAGTTTTGAAATTCAATTGATGTCTGATCGATATTTGAATATATATCGAAAACAAATATTTAAAGATAAATGAGAAACTTTTCTTTTTAGATGAACCACTGAGCATTTCAGTGAGCAGTGGAGAAGCAAGCATTGTTGCAGAGATAAATACACTAGAAAAAGCCATCATATTATCTTCATTTGGTATTTAAATTTTCTTCCACTTACCCTCAATTGCATATATTTTACATTGGAGTCATTTATTTGTTAAACAATAGGTTTTGTATCATACATTACAAAAATTCACTTGGCCTAGTGGTAAGCTTACTTCCTTTCATCCCAGCCGACTCTAGTGTGAATCCTACCTAGAGCAAGATGTTCTTGCTTTTATTTTTCACCTCCAATCTGGTGACACGTATCCCAACTTAATTAAATAATTAATTTATTTTATTAAATTAAAATTAGGACCAAATTGATTGAGTGAATAAGTAACGAGGACCAAATGTGTAATTATACCTCTATTTTTTTAACTGCCATGTCACCCTACCTTTAACCTCTAACGGCTAGTGGTTACATTGCATCTAATTTAATAGTGTGGTGGTCATTTATGTAGTTTACCCTATAAAATAATGAGTACAAGTTACTAATTTAAAAAAAAAATACTTGATCATCTCATGAAGTGAACGGGAATGATTAGTCATTAATTTCGGGGAAAAAAAAAACACTTCAGTTGGTTAACAAAGCAATAATAGGAGGAAGATCAAGTGTGCTCCAAATAGATTCACCATCACATTTCCCACTTGAACTCGATGAATCCAATGAACTCTGCGGCCTTCCCTCTTCTTCTTTCCCCACCATTTCCGTTTCATTCATCTTCTTCTTCTTCTTGCATGCATTTGAAAGCTTTGTTAACTGCTCTGATCTCCGTTCCGCCATGGCAGCTTCTCCCCCGACCTTCCTTTTCAGCAGCTCCGGAATCCCATTGAATGCGTACAGTGAAGCCGAGAACTTCCTCTCGTACGATATCATCGACTGTTCGTCCGCCATTGTTGGGACTTGAAGCTCTTCCGCCATCTCAAATGGACAGCAGTAACTAGACGACGACTCCATTCCAATCTCATCCAAGAACCGAAAATCCATTCCCGAATCGGAATCCGATTCAACGATGCTCACCGGGCTAAGAATTTCATCATTTGACGTCGAGAAATCCTTGAGAAAATCGTCCAGGAGGGTTTCCTCCACTTGCTGCAACAATGGCTGCTGACTGACACTAACAGGCGGCGCTGCCGGCGAGGGAGAAGTGGTAAAACACGAATTATTGTTAGCTTTGATCCTTTGGAGAAGACAATTACTGATCTTGGAAGAAAGGGCTGGAGTCGGATTCAATGACGATGAAGAACAAGGCCAGAAATTCGTTCTCGTATTCGCACCACGGAGCAAGCAGGCGGCTTCGTCGTAGGCCCTCGCCGCTTCCTCCGCCGTGTCGAATGTGCCTAACCAAACCCTTATCTTTTGTATCGTGTCCTTGATCTCCGCCACCCATCGCCCCGACGGCCTTTGCCTCACACCCACGAATCGGTTCCTGGTCCTCCTAACGCCGCTGAGTCCGGCGGTCGCTGCGGCGGCTTGCTTCACCATTTCATCCCAACCCATTGTTTCCTCTTCCGCCATTTGCACACCCTTTCTTTTCCTACCCATTCCTTTTAGTTTTTCGACTAAAGCTTTCTTTTGTTTCAGCTATGGCGGATGTAAAATTTGGTGCTTTATAAACTGTACTTATATGGGAAACAAAGTATATATATATATAATATCTAAGCTTGACAAGGTCTTAATTGCTTGCTTGTTCATATATTAATATATTTATATATTATACATATAATATTCAATCTTCCATAAATGAACACAAATGGATGTTTTCTAGCTCTTCCATTAATGATGATGAAAACTAGTAAATAAATAAAAAATTAAATGTTTTATTGCATTTGAGGCTATTTTTCCATGACCAATTCAAAGAGGATCTTTGCTTCCATTTGGTATGTTTCAAGCCTCTTTGTTTTTTTCTATAATTATTAGTATCTAATTTATTAATGGGTAAAATAAAATAATGTATTACAAAAATTTATTATAAGGTGATAATATGCCTGACCTAGCTCGCAAGCTACTCGCGCTTGACTTGGTCAAAGTTCGGCTCAAGTTCGTGCTTAGCTCGAGACCTTAACAAGTAATTTGAAGAAAGCAACAAGCCGAACTTGAGCCTCAAGCCGAGTTAATCCGAGCTTAAACTATCAAATTCGAGCTCGAACCTAAAATTTTAAGCTCGACGAACTTCGAGCCCAAGCGGAACTTAAGCAAGCTTAGACTCGACTCGGCTTATTATCACCCCTCAAATTTGTTATATTCACAACATACCGAATGGACCAGTTTTTTTCGATGTGAAAAAAATTAAAATTTTATTAATATTTAATACATTTACGGTTTATAATATTTTATGTATCCAATGAATTAGAAACTGAGTTATTATAAAGAAAATTTGAAAATTAAATTCATTTAAATTATTTTTGTCGATATACTATCATCTGATTCATTATTGATACATAAAATTATATATTATCAGCGTATCAAATACTCGTAATATTATTTTAGTTATTTGACATATACCTTTCTTCATCCATCAAACAATCTTATAATGCCTTTTAACTGTGAAACATAGAATTCATCACTGTCTTGAAAAGGACTAATTTGTACCCTTTTTATTGTCTGTCTTGGAAAACCAGTGAAAATGATACCTTAAACAATGCAGAAAAATGAGCAACTACATTCACTTGCAACAAAGAGATTTTATTGCAAATATAATAATAATATAACTTCTTTATATAAGACACACGATAGATGTTCGTTTTACGATCTATGTTTAGGTTTTGTAACTATTCCTCCAATAGCATTATCTCCGATATTTAAGCTTAAAATTTTCATTGATAATGCAATGTGTCTTACCATCATGCTCAACATTTATTGTAGTGTATTATGTATATACATATATAATTTTTTTTATTTGTAGAGTTTTCTAAAAATCATATCTTATATTCGTTTCCGAATATATATCTAAGTATATTCTAAATCAAATCACCTAAAAATAAATAAATAAAGTTATTTTTAAAGTAAACTGAAGAATTCGTAAAACATAATTTCCATGTATTCAAATTTTGATAAAAAATTGTGATTATTACCAAAATATTTATATTTTTCGGAAAATATGCAAATTCATTTTCCCTTAGAAAGCAAAATATGTACTATATTATTTGTAGTGTGAAATTAAGTATTATATATTTGAATTCAAGGAGTGGTGTAGGGTTGTTATGTTTCACTTAAATGATCTAGGTTCGAATAATTTAGTCTCTAAAAATAATTAAATTTATCTAGATTTAAAGCCGAAATAATTTTTAATATTTTATACTCGAATAGAATGATAAAAATCGATGTCGCTGTCATGGGGATATTAAAGTCCAAGAGAGTTACCTTGGATAAATAGCCCCTTAGTAGATTGCAAGTAACCCATTGATCCTTTTGCTTTTGTCTTTGCTAAATAACAGCACATTTTGTCTACGGCCAATTACTTTTTTGGCTTAATAGCTATTTAACCCCTTTACTTTAGCTTGATTCACAATTTAGTCCATGCACTATTTCCCCCCTCAATATGTCTCCTGTATCATTCTGTCCGACACTTTGTCCCTTCCATGAGAAAAAATCACATGGCCTAATCAAAATATGCTATGTGCGATAAAAATTTATATATATATATATAGAAAATAAATAAAAAACAAATAAATAATAAAAATATAAAAAAAATAAATATAATTTTTAGAAGGATGAGTCTATCACGTGCGACGAATACCACTGAACACCATTAATATTGAACAGCGTTGAACACCATTAAAAATAAAGATTAAAAATTTTAAGGACTAGATTTATAATTAAAATTATTTCAAAAGAAATTTAAAAATAAGATTTAGTAAAAATTTTTATATTTTTTTTAATTAATATATTAGAACCAAATATACCAAAATCTCTCTAATATCAAAAATCCTACACCTAACCCCTTTATTTTTGTTATGACGCCGCCACTATTATTAATCTCTCTAATATCACAATTGAATTCCTTCGCCAGCCCCCCACCACCGTTTTTGCCCGAGCAGGGATTGGGCAAAAATTCCTACGCTGCTACCACTTTTATATCAATAAATCCTTATGAAATATGAAATTATTTGATAAATCCGCTACTACCACTTTTTTATATTGTAAAATTATTTGATAAATACTTTTATCTTAGAAAATTGATAAATTCATATGAAGATGATGATGCAGTTTTAGGTAGCAACAACAGTGGCGGTGGAGGCGGCGACGGCAACAGAATGAAAATAAAAAGATTGAGTTTTAGGGTTTTTGATATTAGAGAGATTTTGGTATATTTAATTCTAATATATCAATTAAAAATAATATAAAGAAATATAAAAGGTTTAGTAAATTTTATTTTTAATTTTATTTTGACATAAATTTAATTATAAGTCTACTCCTTGAAATTTTTAATATTTATTATGTAACGCCCCGGTTTAGGGATCGAGAGTTTATCGGTTTTGATCTAGGATTAGTTCGAGTTAAATTAGATTAAAATGCTAATTTTATAAAAAGATGTCACTATTTACAGAAATGTCATTAATGAATTTTGAAAGGGGATTTTGAGACTTGATAGTCATCTTTATTTTCAAAAGAACTAAAACTTAAAAAGCTAAAAACTTTCTCCCTAAAAGCTCTCCATCAACTTTTCCCTTGGCTCAAAGGTTCTTGGAAGAATTTCAAAGGTAAACATCACTTTTGCATTGGTTTTTAATAAATGAATCTTACCTTTTCGAAAATCTAGCAAAGTATTGGTTTTTCAACTTAGGGTTTCAAAGTCTTGATGAAAAAGAAGGATTTGTGAAATTTTCGTAGGGGTTTTCAATGGGTTATTGGAGGGGAGTTTTTAAACTATTTTTAGTTGCTAAATAATGTTAATAAGAGGCTTAAACCTATAAAACCCAAAACTAGGGCAATGGGTGATTTTTGAAGGTGAAGAAGTGAAGTTTTTGGCTTAGTTTGGGGGTAAAACGAGAGCTGAAGGTATATGGACCTAGAATAGGTGTTTTTAGATGATTTTGATGTGTTTTGGATGTTTAATTTGATTGGTAATCGTAGGGCTTTACTTAAAAACGGGTTTGATGATGTTTTGATGGATTTCGGCTTTGTTTTGATTGAGTAAATGTGTCGGTTGATGAGCTGTTGCTATTCAGTGAATTTATGGAAGAATATGAGAGTAATACATTGTTTTTGGTTGATGAAAAACAGGGGAAACAAGTTCGAGTTCTTTGGGCGCAATACCAGATACTACAGAGGCTTGAGAACGGTGTTTCGACTTTCGTTGGGCTTAATCGGTGAGTGAAAACTGTTTTGAGACTTTAAATGCGTTCAATGAAGGTTCTTGGGGTTTGGGTGGAGTCTTAGAGACTAACCTAGACCTGAGTGTAAGTTTATCTACTCACGCTTGTTTGGTTGATTATGGGCGTTCTCGATTATGTGTGTTGTGATGTGTAGTCCCACTGGTAGTGACTAGTAGAAGAGTACGGTGATGTGTAGTCCCATCGTAAAACTACTAGTTGTTGTGAACGGTGATGCGTAATCCCACCGAATTTTGGTTATGCATGTGCATACCATATATTGTTATGATTGTGTTTCATTACATCTTATCCTTAAATGGTTTTGCCATAAATCTAAGATTTATGTTTTAAAAACTGCATTGTTGTTGTGTTTTAGAGCTCCGCTCATTAAGCTTTTAAGCTTACGCTCTTTTTTTTTTCAACAATGCATATCGTTAGAGGTTCCGAGAGGCAAGTGGGCAAGGAAGGGTTTCTCGGAGTTCTTGGTTGGCTCAAGTATGATTTTATAGTTTGTAATAACACTTAGACAATGGAATTGCTAGATTTGTATGTTAAGGAGTTGGTGATCAAACTCCTATACTTTTTTTTATCGGCAAAATGATGTATATTATTAAAGGAAAAATATATAACGCGAGTCACACATGCGCCTCATCAAAAACCTCCCTAAGCCTAACTGAGGAAAAGAGTACGACATGTGGACTAAAAAGAACAAAACGCACCAAGGGAACAAAACCCCTTACAAATAGTAGTCAAACCGAGGCCTGAAACAAAGATACTCGAGAAACCCCTTCCTTCGCTAGCGCATCAGCTAGCCCATTCGCATCCCGGTAGATATGCGAAAAACAAATGGATCCCAACGTAAGGCATGCATGATCGATCAAACTAAAAATCTCCCACAAACTCTAAGGTCGACGTTCCACCTGCAACACCCAACCAATAGCAACTTTGGAATCCGACTCGACAATAAGGGGATGAGCAGCCCATTTAGACGCAACATACAAATCCAATGTAAAAGCAATCGCCCGTATATCCGCAACATTTGAGTCAAGAGAACCAAGAGGGCCCGAGAAAAGCGCAAGGATGCGACCCTGTGCATCACGCAACACCCCCCAAAACCCGCAGGCCCCGGCTTCCCACCAGCGGAACCATCAACCGAAAACTTTAACGTGTCCCCGAGAGGAGGCTCCCAACATACTCCCACACGGCAGACCTGTGAGCATACCCCTTCACTGAACAAGCTCGGACAATCCCACCATAGGGACTCGCTCACGGACAACCCCTCTTTCAGTGTCTTCACCCAATAAAATGAGCGCAATTTCACCAAGAAACCAATCTCTGAGGCCGGTAAACATTTTCCATTAAAAACATACTCATTACGCGCAAGCCATAGGGACCATAACAGAGCCGCAATGCTCGACACCCACAACATCTTTAGCGTGCCCGTGAACGAACAATGCAGACCCGGGATGAAGAAGTCTGAAAAAGACTTCGGCAACGACAGCGATACCTCCCACCATCGTCGGAACCAATTCCACAAACCTTGGGCAAACGGGCAAAGATAAAACAAGTGATCAATGTCCTCCTCCCTCTCTCGACACCACCTACATAAACCGTGCTGCTCACCCAACACAATTCCACACATCCTCAAAAACTCAAAGGTAGGTAATCAGCGCAGCCAAGTGAACCACAAAAACGCATGGACCTTGGGAGGGACCAAGACTTTCCACGCGAAGCATTCACCAAAATCGCTCTCACCCACTTTATCAAGCATAAGCAAACGAGACAAGGCCTTGACTGAAAAAATACCATGCTTATCAGGTGTCCATACTAGCATATCCAATACCCCTTGCTGCAAACCCACCTGACACACCAGCGAACAAAGTTCCTGAAGTTGCCGAACCTCAAATGAACGCAAGCCACGTCGGAAAAAACCCTCCCATCGATCATACTGGAAGCTACCCCCAACGGCAAGGTCAACAACCAAAGCTAGGCGATTGACCGCAATCGAAAACAATCTAGGATATATATCCTTCAACGGATGCTTAACACACCATGCGTCAAACTAAAACAGCACCCGCATACCAGAACCGACCTTCCAAACGAAATAAGACCCCCCATAAACTTTTGGACGTTATCCGAGCTAACTTTTTGAACAATCTGCTTCCAAATCACTGACATCGAACCCCTGAAATTGGAATTAAAACGCCACCACTGAGCTGCCTCACCATATTTAGCCACAATGATAGCTCGCCACAAAGAGGATTCATCCTTAGCATGCCTCCACGACCATTTCGCCAACAAAGCCTTGTTCCGAACCTACAAATCTGCCACCTCCAAACCTCCAAGATGTCGAGGCCGACACACCATACTCCAACTCACCGACACATCTTTCGCTGTAAACTAACCCCACCCAAAGGAACGCTCGCCTCAGCTTATCGATTGCTGCTACAACACCTTTCGGCACTCGAAACAAGCCCATATAATAAACAGGGAGAGAAGACAATACAAAATTTACCAGAGTGACGCGAGCCACAAAAGAAAGCGATGTCTGTTTCCAACCAGCAAGCTTCCGTCGAACCGAAGCAATAACATGCTTCCACACATCAATATTACGAGGATTCACCCCTAACGGTAACCCCAGGTACACAAACGGCAACTCTCATTTTCGAGAACACAAGACATTCGCCATGGATGCAAGTAACTCCTCACCCACACCAATCGAATAAAGAGATGATTTGGTGAAGTTAATTTTCAGTCCGGAGCACACTTGAAAGCAACACAATAGCATGCGGATATTCATGGCACTTTCCACTGAAGCTTCAAAGAAAAGAATAGTGTCGTCGGCAAACTGAAGGTGTGATAGAGATACCCCCGGAGCCAATACTACCCCACGAATAAGCCCCAACCCCTCTGCTTGTATGAGCATCCTATGCAGCGCTTCCGCCACAACAACAAACAACAAAGGCGACAACGGGCAGCCCTGCCGCAGCCCACGCCCCATGCCAAATTCTTTGGTGGCACTACCATTTAGCAAAACTGATAGTCAAACTGTACTGATACACTCCATAATCCAACTGCGCCATGTCTCACTGAACCCCATCGAGCACAGAATATGGTCCAAAAATTCCCATTGGACGCAGTCATAGGCCTTCGCAAAATCCAACTTCAAGATACAACCACCCATCCGACTCTGCCGCATAGAATGAATAGTTTCATTTGCTAATAAAATCCCATCTACAATCTGGCGCCCACGCACAAAAGCCGACTGATGATCACTGATTAATCCTCCCAACACCGATTGTAGCATTCTAGCCATAATCTTAGCAAGAATCTTATAAATTGAATTAAGCAAACTAATCGGTCGAAACTCATTCAATGTAACCGGTGAGTCCACCTTAGGTAATAACACAAGAAAGGTATTGTTTTCTCCCACAGGCAACTTACCCGAGGTGAAAAAGTCAGCCAAAAAACGCCCCACATCGTCACTCACAACCTCCCAACACTTCTTAAAAAATTCCATGCTACTATGGCTTGTTTATGTTTCTAGCATGTTTGAAATGGTGATACTATGTTATGTTGAGGTTTAATGTGGCCATGTATGAATTGCTTTGTGTTTTGGCATGTTAGTGTTCTTGAATTTATGTGTTCTTGTGAGCTTAGGACTTGAAATTCAATTTGTTGCTTGAATGTATGATTCATTATGTGATTAGGACACTTTGCATCTAGAATGTATGTATGATATGTTGCTATGTGGTTTTTGATGATTCAGGACAAGTTTGGGGACGTTTGGAGGTGTCAAAGTATGATTCGGGCCAAACTGTGTGCAAGCGTTTCGAAACGCTCGATATGGTTTCGGAACAGTCGACAGCTTCAGGGAACTCGCATCGGAATGGGGGTGGTGTCGTTTCGATACGATTTGCCACTGTGAGCCCCCATTTCGGAACCTGTTTCGATACGATTTGTCACTATGAAACCCTGTTTCGGAACCAGTTCCAATATGTTTTACCACTGTAGACTTCCGTTCCGAAACAAGGTGGGACCGTTTCGGAACGACTTGGTCTTACTTTTAAAATGGAGCCCGCGTTTCAAAACGGGCAAGCCTGTTTCGAAACGCCAGCAGTTAAATCGATTAAATGACATCTTCAAAGGTTCCTGAACGTTACATTTTAGTCCCAATGGCTTGTATGCTCCCTAATTGAGTGTATATGTATCATTTATGATAGTTTTGCCCCGTGTGTATGAAATTTGAACAATCAAGCTACTTGGTAAACTTAAGTTGTCGTACGCTCTGCTTGGATTGTATTCGTTTTCGCTTTTCCGCTGCCGTCTTCACATTTAGGATTAATTGTGACATGTAGACAGGATAATTATAAATGAGAAAAAATAGGGTTGCTAATTGGAGTGAGGCCTTAGCGGGTTTCGCTTGGTTTTCCCCGTGTAACCCGTTCGGTCCGGTCTGTTGGCTAGGCCGGGACGAGGGGGTTACATATTAAACAATGTGCGACACTTGTTGTAGAATTTTCTTTTTTAGAATTTATGTTTTGAACTTATATTTTTTTATTTGTAATCTTTTTAATTTATTTTAAAAAATTAAAATGCATAAATCATAAAAATAGGAAAAAATCTAAAAGAAATTAAGTTATTTTTTTAAAAAATTGGAATTATTAGATTTATAAGGATTTTGAGGTTATTTTATGATTTTATTTGATTTTTTCTTTTTAAAGAATTTCAATATTATAAAAATTTCATTGCACGATTAGATAATGTTAATTTTTAAGTGTAAATTACGTAAGTTATCAATAAACTTTATTCTTAAACCTATTTTGGCGACTGAAGTTTCAAAACGTTCAATTTACTAATTGAAGTATAGACATTGAACGTTTTTTTTTTCACTCTTTCGTTAAATTTTTGACGATGTCTATTTACTGTCGAACAAAGTAACTTCTCCAAAATCCAAACGGTTGAAAATTTCATCGGCACAAGAGAAGCAACATACTGAGAAACTGGCTTCGTCCGACAGTGGAGGAGGGAGATCGAAGAGAGAAACCAGAAGATTTTTAGCCGATTCGTGAAGTTCAGAGCACTTTCCAAAAAATGAAGGGCAAATTTAGACTAAGGGGCCGAGACGAAGTGAGTGGTGAAATTTGGGACCGAACAACCTTCATCTATGATCGTTTGGGGTTTAAGAGTGACAAAAAATATTCATTGTCTAAACTTCATTGAGTAAATTAAACATTTTAAAACTTTAATGGCCAAAATAGATTTAAGAGTAAATTCGATGATAATTTCATAATTTATTTTTTAATACTAACGGTAATGGGACATAGTGATAATCGAAATGATAATACACAAGATAAATTGAGAAGCAATAGTACACGGCCAAACTTCAAATTAAACTAAAATACCGGGATATTTTATCACGTTCGAATAATTTTTTTTCTTCCTTTTGAATAGTAAATTTTATCCGAAAATTGATTTTTTATTAGGTTTAAGGGCTTAATTGGGTATAAAAAATTTAAGGGTTTAATTAATTTTTTTGTAAAAGTTTAAGGGCTTATTGAACCTTTAAGCCTTAATTTTATTTTTTTAAATCATAAAATTACAACCTTTAAAAATAATTTATAATTTAAAAAATTTGTAAATTTTCATATATATATATTTTTTAAATTTTTATAATATTCTTATAAATTTTTAGAAATATTGCTTAGAAGTATTTAGAAAATCTGATAACAAAATTTTAGTTATAGTTGATGAACCAATGAGATATTTTCTATTATTTTTAGTATGACACGTCACCTTTTTAATGACAGCTAACATCGTGATACTCGTTTTGAAACAGAATTTAAAATTTAATATTATTTTTATAACATTTGAAAGTTGAGTGACCAAAACAAATATTTTGTGATAGTTTAGTTACTATTTTTGAACTTCATTAAAATAGACAAATATTTTTTTTCAAAAAAAAAATGAAGTGATGCTAACATTTGTCATTATAATGATGTTGTTTAATAAACTGAAAAATTAAGAATTTGTTTGATAATTCATTAAAAATAAATTTTATATGTAATATTATCAACATTTTTTATTTTAAACATTTATCAAATAATCTAATTGTATTCATAATTTATGTTTAAACAAAACACCAAACATATTTATAATTTAAACAATACTTAATTTCACAGTGTTGGGATTTACGGTGCTCGATTCCTTCAACCGTTCTTGCTCGCCAAGTGATGGAGAAGTGGAATTTTGGGTATAAGTGGCGTGGAAGCTAAAAAGATTAAGGACACAATGATTTATAGTGGTTCAACCTTTTAACCAAGGTCTACATCCAGTACCTTAGCTTCTCACTAAGGATTTCCAATCAATCCACTATTGATTCGTCCCATTTTCTAGGCTTAGGAGGAAACCCTTATACACCAATCAAACTTTCTACCCAAAGCCTTGATCAAACCCTCTTTACAAGAGAAAAGATAAGCAAACTCAAATCCTCTAATAGGTATTTGTTTGCACAATTTAGCTCTCAACCAAAACCTAAAACACTTGAGCAAATTTAACAATTTTGGCTCACTAGTGTTTGTCTATACAAAGAAATGACAATTTAGCACTAAGACAATTTCTTGATCATTTGTTGTTGACAATTGAAGCATTAACCATTACTTGATGCTTGGAGGTCCCTTTTATACTTCTCTTTGAGTTTGTAGCCGTTACTAGCCGTCGGGGTTGTTAAAATGGGGATCAATACGCTTACCAGGCATATCGAAACGATCCCTCACCTTATCGAAACTGCAAGGCCTGTTTCGATACGAGTTTTGGCAGTGACAAAACCTGGGCAAAAATGTATCGATACGGGTTCGACCGTATCGGTACAGGCAACTTGAAAATACAAGTTTAGCTGTTTTAAATCATGAAATTTTTTACCAAAAACTTTTTAAGATCTCTCAAACATAAATTCAAGTTGTTTGGACTTAAAGACAAGTTTTGAATTCTTTTCAAATTAGTCCAAAATATTTTTCAATTATTATATCAAAACATTATTTCTACAATCTCCCCCTTTTTAATATGATAAAACCAACTTGAAAAATTGTTTGAGATTGAAAAATTGTTTGGGATTCTCCCCCTTTAAGTTTAAAAATGTGAATAATTGATGAAAAATTTGAAATCAATTTGAGCTTCCCCTTATTCATTTGAAAATTCAATTTTTCAAATCATTTCTCCCTCTTTTTGTTATATCAAGAAGAATTCAAAAGACATTAAGTTCAAAATAACTTAAGAGGTTTGAAAATATGACAAAAATTTGAATTTTGGTTTTAAAAGTGGCTCCCCCTTACTCAAAGCATCATTAAAATGTTAGTCCAACATATATGATCATCTAGTTGAAATTAAGAAATAAATTAAATAAAAGCAAAAGCAACTAGATTTTACCACACTTGAATCCAAGGGAGGATGTGAAGCATTCCTTCTTCAAGTGTTCTTCCTTTGTGTGCATGGAGCTCCCCCTCAATTTTTGACTTGTTGATCATTCTCCATCACACCTATTATAAGACAATCAAGTAATTTTTGGTATCCAAATTGCTTTGGATCCATAGACGTTAGTATCACAAAATTTTGTCCCCTTAGGAATCTATTTTTCAATTTCATCATTTTTAGTTGAAGTGGTTAGTCCTTTTGGGACCCAAACACTTCTAAAACATTTACAGTTTATAAATCTAGTGGCACTAGATTGTCTTACATAAAAGTTTGATTTTTTAAAATTATTTTTCTTTTCAAGCTCTTTGGAAATCAAAATTTTTTCTTCTTAAACTTTATGAAGCAAATTTTGTAAATCAAAACGTTTTTGTTCGAACTCTTCAAGTTTTGCTTCAAGTTCAAGTTTGGTTTTAGAAATCAAATCATTTTGAATTTTTAACTTTGAAATCATTTTATTGTTTTTCAAAATATGATTTTTAAACTCTAAAACCAAATCATCATAGGCATCTTGTAATTCATCAAAGGAATATGAACATGAAGTAGATGAATTAGAAGTTACCCTTGAATCTTCTTCGATGGCCATAAGGTAAAGGTTGGCTTGTTCATCGTCGGTGGAGTCCTCATCACTCCAAGTAGCCACATATGCCTTCTTCTTATGGCTTGAAGTTCTTGCCCTCTTCTTTTTCATGAATTCTCGTTCAAGCTTTTTCAAGGTTTTCTTCATGAACGGGGCACACTTCTTGAAGAGATGAATTATCTCTTCTTCTTCATCCTCCTCTTCACTTGAATCAACATGATGGCATGTGGAGGATTTGAGAGCAATGACATTAGTGTTGATGCCAAGCCCTTTGAGCTTCTTCTCCCCCATAGCTCTAATTTCTTCCCTCTTCTTTTCATCTTTTTTGTTTTTCTTCATCATTTGATGAGTGAGAAGTGACCCTATGAGTTCATCAAGCTTCAAGGTCTTCAAATTTTTAGCTTCGATGATGGCGGTTCTTTTTGAGTCCCATGACTCGGGAAGTGAGTAGATGAGCTTTCAGAGAAGCTTCTCTTCCGGGATGGCTTCTCCATAGCCTTTGAGACCATTGGTGATAGTGGAGAACCTATCAAACATCTTCTCGATGTTTTCTTCTGGATCCATCTTGAAGTTCTCATACGCTAGGTTGAGGAGGCCGATCTTGGTCTCCTTTACTTCATCGGTTCCTTCGTATGTGACTTCAAGCTTGTCCCATACCTCCTTGGTACTCTCATAAGAAGACATCTTCTCATAGATGGTTAGGCCAAATGCACAAAAGAGGATGTGCAAGGCTTTGCAATTTAGCTCCATCTTCTTGCAATCTTCGGCACTCTATTCCGCTTTACTTAGTTGAGGCACGAACGGACCATCTTCTACTATGTCCCATAGCTTGTAGTCCCTTGAATTTATGAAGAACTTCATCTTTGTCTTCCAATGGGCATAATGAGTTCCGTCGAAGAAGGGCAGTTTATCGATGGATTGCGCCATTGAGCCGGTTGAGTGAAAAGATGATCGAGCTTGCCAAATCTTCTCAATAGGATGCTAATCCTCTTCAATTAAGTCAAGATCTGATACTAATTGTTGGGATTTACGGTGCTCGATTCCTTCAACCGTTCTTGCTCGCCAAGTGGTGGAGAAGTGGAATTTTGGGTGTAAGTGGTGTGGAAGCTAAAAAGATTAAAGACACAATGATTTATAGTGGTTCAACCTTCTAACCAAGGTCTCATCCACTATCTTAGCTTCCCACTAAGGATTTCCAATCAATCCACTATTGATTCGTCCCCTTTTCTAGGCTTAGGAGGAAACCCTTATACACCGATCAAGCTTTCTACCCAAAGTCTTGATCAAACCCTCTTTACAAGAGAAAAGATAAGCAAACTCAAATCCCTCTAATAGGTATTTGTTTGCACAATTTAGCTCTCACCCAAAACCTAAAACACTTGAGCAAATTTAACAATTTTGGCTCACTAGTGTTTGTCTATACAAAGAAATGACAATTTAGCACTAAGACAATTTCTTGATCATTTTTTGTTGACAATTGAAGCATTAACCATTACTTGATGCTTGGAGGTCCCTTTTATACTCATCTTTGAGTTTGTAGCCGTTACTAGCCGTTGGGGTTGAATTGGAGCCGTTGGAGACTTTACTTCCCATATTTAATGTTGTTCTGCAACCTTCCGTATCGATACGCGTGGACCCGTATCGGTACGGCCTTTATTAGAAACTAGCCGTTGGGCTCTTGCCAGCCTAGGCGTATCGATACGCTTGAGGGCGTATCGGTACGGTATGACATTTAAAAGACCGTTGGGGAACTAGCCGTTTGGGTTGTTAAAATGGGGATCGGTACGCTTACCAGGCGTATCGAAACGATCCCCTTGCCGTTTCGATACGGGTTTTGGCAGTGACCAAACTTGAGCAAAAATGTATCGATACGAGTTTGACCGTATCGGTACGGGCAACTTAAAAATACAAGTTTGGTTGTTTTAAATCATGAATTTTTTTTTTGCCAAAAACCTTTTAAGATCCCTCAAACATAAATTCAAGTTGTTTGAACTTAAAGACAAGTTTTGAATTCTTTTTAAATTAGCCTAAAACATTTTTCAATTATTATATCAAAACATTATTTCTACGCACAGTTTAGCATATGAGATCTAAGTGTTGAAACTTAAATACCGAAAAACTAATTGTTGAAAATATATTTGATATAACACTTAAAACTGTGTAGTATTAAATATAATTAGAGTATTTGATAAATTTAATTCTTAACAAGTAATATATTATTGAAAGAAATAAAATTAACACAAATTTATTGTGTATTCTATATTAAAGGTATGTTTGGAAAATCACATGGTGATTCTATTTGGATTTAATTATGTGTAATTATACAATTATGACTTATTTAAACAACCAATGTAATTTGTGAGTCTCGTTGAATTCTTAGGGGAAGGTACAAGAATTGATGCAATTACATAAGTAATTGTGCGCTTCAATTTTATAATTAATATTATTTTAAAATTTAAACTTATGTTACTATATAATTATATTTTGACTATCAACATGACATAAAGAATTAACCACCAAATTATTTGAGAAAACTGAAAGTAAGAGGAGTGAAAGGATTCAATTTTTCAGCTTGAGGGCTTAATTGGTTTAACTTCTCAATTTTAAAATTCAATTAAATGCAAAATATTAAAAAATGGATTGTTTTTTTAATTCGAGGATTTCAAGTACCATTGAGAAAAAAATTCTAAACTTAAAAAAAGTGAAAAAATAGAAAAACAAAATATTTAAAAGCCCAGCTAAATATATGAAACCTTTATTACAAAACAACCCAAAAATAAAAGAAAAAAGCTAAATTGAAGGAGCCAAAAATCGAGAAATATCCAAATCTCCAACTTATAAAAGTTGCAGGCGGTTGTCTTCATGTTTTGATCTTCAAATTTAGTGCCAGGATCCGACCCGACCCAAATGCATTAACATATTCGTGGTCTTCTTCCTTTTTGTTCTCTCCTTTTCTCTGCACAGAATATTAGAGAGGGGAGAGACAGATTTTGATCCTCCATTCATGTAAATACAAATAGGCTTCGTTCTTTCTCTATCTTTTGGTTTCTTTCTTCTCAAGGTATTTCATTTTCATTAATTTTGATCCTTTTCTGGGTTTTTAATTGTTGTATTTATGTTTATATTTTCTGGTTTTTGTTTACAATACCTGCATTACACGATCATGATTGCATGCATGTGTTTATATACGTAAACATGTATTAGTGCAACATAGTATATACATATATCCGTAATATATATATATATATGTATGTATTTATTGTACTGAACATTTGGCAATGTAATGCAGAAAATATTGCGTGGTTAACAGTGTTGTGCAAATTAAGCAGTAGATATGGGGGTTTGTGCCTCGACACCGGCTATAAGGATCGTGACGCGGAGAAGGCAACGTCGTAGGTCCAGCAAATCCCATCGGAAGCAATCCGGTGCTCCCGCCGACGGATTGAAGAGGAGGAATAGTAATGCTCGCGTGACAGATATAGCTGTTAGTGGATATGTACATATGGATATAGAGAAGGGTGCAGCTGCAACCTTGACTCGTATAAGACCCGAGGTTTCGAACTCCACATATCAAATCGCCCAATTGCAGTGGCATCGAAGCCAATTCGATGCCAGATCGAACGGTACGCCCTTTCTTTTCATCGTATATGAATAATTGGAACGGTTGCGTGATTGTATGAATCAACTGTGTTACACTTGTGAATTTTTGCAACCAACATGTTTTCCCTGGTGTTATGAATCAAAGGAGTTCAATTCTTTTTGCAGGTCACCAAGACGACTCTTGGTTCGATTCGTACAGTGTGCTGGAATCCGATTCGGATGATGAATTCATTAGCGCTCATGGAGGTAATAACAAAATATTCAACCTTTTTCTAGATTATATTTGGAAGGTCCCTCAAGGGTCATATTTAGTACTTGTGTCCATGTGTTCATACGGTTAGTCCAATCGAAATGAAGTGTTGGAGTCACATAGGATCGAACTGTTTATGGCCATATAATCTATGAAACTTGTGATTTTTCCTTCTCCAGATCGTGTCTCGTCGAGCAGTAAGGTGATTCAGTATGAAAGTTCTTCGTGTATCGTGGATGGCAAGTGTAAATACGAAGAATATCGCGGAAGCTTTTTGAAATTTGATGGAGGTAAAGTGAACAAGGATGAATTTTACGACTCGAACCGGTTTTCTGTCCATAGTAACAAGGGTCATGAGCTTTCGCAGTTCGGAAAGGCCAACGATGTTTGTAATAGGAGGAAGAAACAATTAGATCATCCTAATGGAAGCTTTCATGGTTCAAAAGAGGATAGGTGTTGTGATTCCAAAGAGAAAAATGTACGGTACGAGAAAACATTATCAGTTTATAGGCTATCGGTTAAGCAAAGATTATGCGAGGCAGAAGACAAATTCGATGAACGTAAGTAATTTCGAGTTACTTATATTTTCGTATCGAAATTGATAGTTCTTTCCGGTAATCCTTGTGTTGCATATGTATAACAGATCCACCGAAACGGACTCTGTATCGTCCCAAAGCAGGATGTACAATTCCATCCAACAAGGGTGATAAGGATCACGGTTTCTGGTCCGAGATTCCGCCCTCAACGTTTAAACTTCGAGGCGAGACTTATTTCAAGTATGTTACTGATTCTCAGCCTGCATAATATTTGGCATTTTGAGTATTCATTCTATTACAGTTTTGATTTTTTTAACTTTCAATTGGTTGATCTATCTGTCATACAGAGATAAACAGAAGTGTCCTGCCCCGGTTCCCTCTCCGTATACCCCGATAGGCGTCGACTTATTTATCTGCCCGAGAAAGATAAATCACATCGCGCAACATATCGAGCTTCCTAACATTAAACAAGATGGGACAATCCCTCCTCTTCTAGTTGTTAACATTCAGGTATCTTTCAGGACATCATAGTGTCCTGTTAGAAAATGCTGTGTAATTCCGTATGTTGGATCTTACAATTGTCTTGCGTGTCCGGTTGCAGTTGCCTACTTATCCTGCTACAATGTTCCTCGGTGACGCCGATGGTGAAGGAATGAGCCTTGTTCTATATTTTAAAGTTTCCGAGAACTTCGAAACCGCCATCTCTCAACAATATCAGGAGACCATCAAGGTAACATCATCTTTATTCGATTTTGTAACATTCTTCGTACCGAACTCAAGTGTTGACGACGTTTCTGCTATTGCTCCAGAAATTTGTCAACGATGAGATGGAGAAGATTAAAGGGTTCGCAAAAGATTCTGTGGTTCCGTTCCGGGAAAGGCTAAAGTTCATGGCTGGATTGGTTAATCCTGATGATCTCAATCTGACTTCTACCGAAAAGAAACTCGTAAATGCTTATAACGAAAAGCCGGTACTCTCACGCCCTCAGCACAACTTTTACAAGGTATCACTTAAATTTGTACTTTGTTCTTTATCTCGATCAGTGTTCGATGAAACGGTTTAGGAATGTATCCGAACAGTGATCGGCACCACGGTTAACCGAAGACTTGGACGAACAGCTCCAGCAGTGCAGGCATTGCCTTAATTAGCTAGTTTTCGGGATTTCTCCCCATGGTCCAATAACATCTTATGACACTTGAAGCATACCAGGGAAACATGAAGTCTGTTTGATTGAATTCGTTTAGATTTTGTACTTGATTTACTTGCATACACCGTGCACCGATGATAGTGGTTGCTGCATCCGATCGGTTGCGAAGTTGTTCATTCTATTTCTCATGCAGGGGCCTAATTACTTCGAGATCGATTTGGACATTCATCGCTTCAGTTACATATCAAGAAAGGGACTTGAGTCATTTCGAGATCGAATGAAAAACGGAATACTCGATGTAGGTTTAACCATCCAGGTAAGACATGGATTTGATTGCTTGTAGAGTCATTAGTCGATGATCTTTGTTACCGGTCATCGATATGTTGCGAATATATTCCGAAACAGAATCGAAAACCACAACTCTAAATGCCTATTCTCATCTATTTCTCCATCCAATAGGCACAAAAACAAGAAGAATTGCCCGAGCAAGTCTTGTGCTGTTTGAGGTTGAACAAGATTGATTTTTGCGATAACGGGCAAGTACCGACACTTACGACGGGTGCGATAATTGAGGATGGTCCTTGATGGTGCTGGATATGGCCGATAAATCAAGGATGGTCGCCGATGGTGCCGGAAAGGGCTTCGCGAAAGATTTCGAAACTTTGGTATGGAGGAACAAGATGTTCATGTCTGCAATTTTCCAGCTGTATATATGGTAAATATTACGTTTGAAACCAAACAAATGACAACGTTTTTGCATGGATCGTATTCACTTTCTTTGTAAATAAAATTTAAAATTTATTATTAATTAATATTGAGTTAAGCCCACATCCGAAAAATATATGTAATAATTATGATTATGAAATGCAAATCAGATTAATAATTATGTTTATTAAATGTAACCATTATGATAAATTATGCAAAAAAAAAACGACTCAACATCCAAAGTAACATGTGCATGACATACATAAACAATAGGTAAGAATCTATATAATACGAATAAGCAACTTATATAAAATAGTAATGCGAATATATAATACTTTAAAGAAGTGACAAAGAACATTAAATAATACATGTATATATCAATGATATACATACTGCATTTAATTGAATTGAAGTCATAAATTCACCGGATACCACTTAAGTTGAGAAACCATTGTAATACTGAATAGAAATTTACTGCCTCTTTTCAGTGCTTCTATTTATGTTCATATTAAAATATAAGTTTATAGAGTCAATGTTTAGTATTAAAGTTTCGGGTCAATGTTTAGAGAATTAGTGTTAAGGTATTTTTTAAGGTTTAAGGATTATAGTTTAAGATTTAGAATTTAAGGTTAGAGTTTAGAATTTAAATTTTTAGTGTTGAGGCACCGAAAATAGACACCGAAAAGGGTCAGAAGATTTCCCCCTTGAAATCCCCTTATTTTAAAAATAAAAATATTATACTCCTTTTCGATACCCCTATTTATGCCTCATACTAAAAATTTAGCTTTAGAGTTTAGGATTAAAGTTTAAGGTTAAGGTTTATATTATAATTTAGGGTATCGTGTATTTTTAAAGTTTATAATTTAGTGTTTAAGATTTAAAAATTAAAGTTAAGAGGCGAGCTTAAAATTTAATTTTTTGTATTGAGATACAAAAAAGAGTACGTACAAAAAAAGAAAAATTTTGTCTTTATTTTAAAGGATGATGTTAGTGCAAAAGAAAGTTGTATAAACAATTGAAATACTCTTATAAAAACCTTGTAATTGTCGAATCATTTTTACCAGAAGGGAGAGATTTATTTTGTTTCTCACAAATTTTTTTTATAAAAAACATTGTAAGCGTGACGTTGCTGCAAAAATTGTTTGACATTTTTATGATCTGTATTTTCTTTCGGTCTACTTCTAATGTTTTGAAATATTTACGACAAAATTCCTTTAATATTGTGCCTGAAAAAATGGTTCAAATGGGTGTCTCATGAATTTATTTTTGATACAAGTTCAGGAACGAACGGAAGATTTTATATAAATGGTGTAAACTATCATAAAGTTATATTAGAAATGTATAGAGTGCAAAATTGTAAGATCTTAGAGGTAGTGAATTAAATTATCGATAGAAAATAATATATATATATATATATATAATATAAAATAATTTAAAATTTTCAAGGGGTGCGACTACAGTATAAGGAGAACTTGTTGGAAAAAGACAAATTTTGAAAAAATAAATTTTAAATGAAATATCATATGAAAATCGTCGAAAAGGATGACAAGTTTTCTTCCTATGCATATTAGGCAGGTGAATTTAATCTCAAAATCGTCTTTCTTTTTAGACGATTTTTTTCGTGAATATACTTGTATGATATAAAGATAGCATCTGTTTAATTTTTTAAGTTTTTTTAATAAGGCACATACAATCGTGCAAGTTGGTGCTCGAACTCGGATTATCTGAATGAATTATATCATCTTTTACTATAAGAACAACAAGGAGTGAGCTTTCTAAACGAATTTTTAAACTTATCTTTAAGAGACGACGATTTTACTCTTCTACAGTAGCAATATTTTTCTTTCATGAAATAATTTTACATTAAACCCATTTATACCTTTTATTTTCCCCGTCAATATCTAAAAAAATTGCCAACATTTACCATTTATTTCATTCATAATGAATTTACAAATCAATAAAATTTATCATTCGAATGAAAAAATTCAAATAATAAATGAGAGATCCACTTTTTGAAGTAATTTTATTTTCCAATTGGTTGAGATTTAATATCATCTTAGACCACAAATGCCGGTCTTGGAGGACAACAAGTCAATTCTATACTTCACTTTTTCTTGGCTGCCTTCCCACATTTCAACCAATTCAGTAGGTAAGTTGTTCCATTTGTATATAAATTAAATAATTAAAAATATTTTTATTTAAACTTAATTTAGAAAAATATAAAGATATTGTTGTACCTTCACCAAACATCTTTGAAAAATCCTACATCTGAAGAAAACACCACCACTCCGTGCCACTCTCCAACATCCATCAACTTCGGAGACCACTGCACTGAGACAAGATAATCGTCAAGCTCGACTGAGCTTGCAACCTGACAATCGAGCTACCAACTGCCAACCCATCAATAGCCATCACTAGGCTTGACACAGTCTCGTCAAGCATCACTCCATCTGCATCAACAAGGGGATATAAATACCTCTAAGACCGAAGACAAAATGGACGACTCTACAAGGCCCACTCTACATCGACATCTCTCTCTCCTCTCCACATGACTCCGACCACTCATAATACACTGTTCGCAGCTCTCGGCCCCAAGTCAACCACGGGTGAACCGTCCGATTCTACAGGCATACATCGCTCGTTGTGGCTCTCAGCCAGTCCCACAATGGATGAACTACCAATCCTCATCCCCACACCTTCTTTCGGCCATCGTCCCCACCTCCTTGTCCGATGTCACCCAAAATCAACATCAACAATTGGTGCGGTGAGAGCAGAGCACTTTTCAGCCAAGAGAATTAGTCGTGAAATTTTTCTCGATTTCGAGCCATTCTGATTGCGAAAGAGAAGGAAGCATAGAATGAGTCAACATCTCACCACCAACATACAAGGGTGCCATCATGGGATCGACCCAAGCGAAAGCCTGACACCATAAGGCAACGACCCCCCCCCCCCCCCCCCCCCCCGAGGGGAGCCCGAGAGCTCGTCCTACCATCACGTGGAGCCATATCAACAACTGGAAAAAGAGAATTGGATTCCCCGTGCATTATCTAGCGGCCTCTAGACCATATCCCTAGCAAAAAAATAGAGATGGCGTGACCGAGGCGTTCTCCCACGAACACCAAAAGTTGCCATCTCTGGTCAGTCCACGAAGCGACATCTTGTATTAACGAAGCATGCTTCGTAGGGGAGAGCTACAACCACTCGATCCTAATGAGCGCAAAAAGCACCAACGATCAAGGGTCACCACCACTCGACACCCTTATGCGTATAGATAGTGTCTGCCACTATAGGCGACCTAGGACTAGGATATTGTTAGAGAGAAAGCACCCTTCAACTTGTATTTGTAAAAAGCATGTAAATTATAGGGTAACCTCCACCTCTTAGTTACCTTTGTGTGTAGGGCTAAAGAAAATGCGAAGGACCCCTACGTTCAACAAATGGAATAAAAATAGAGTTTACAATACAATAAGTTTTCTATGAACATATCTCTAACGAATGATCTCCATTGCAAACGCACACTTCTCCAAACCTTTAGGTATTAGGGAAACCCACTTTATTCGAACACCCCAGAAACTTGGTACGATCTTAAGGGAAAATTCAAACTCATTATGAAATAAATAAATGTTTCTTTAAGCATTTACATTACATACTCTAGACATTATCTCCACAAATTCTCTATCTTTAAACACTCGATTGTTTCTACAAAGGGCACGAATATGACTCTACCCTAACCCGTAAGCGATTCTACAAAAGCGCAAAAAAGATCCTAACGGATCGTTTCGATCAATGCATACTTCAAACACAACCTCAACTCCTCTACGCCTATTTCCCCAAGGGTCACACTCGGAATCCCACTCTCGACTGCTTCTACAAAGATAAAGGATACCTCCGTCCTATCAATGCTTGGAGCATTGTGATTCTACAAGGACGTGGATGAATACATACTCCATGTCATTCAAGACGTATGAATTCCAAAAATATTTGATTACCTGTGATAGTAGATACCTCCGTCCAATCGATGCTCGAAACATCACGATGCAACAAGGACGGAGAAGCTTATATCCCATGCCGACAAAAGTATGTGGGCTCTACAAATGAACAACTGCCTTCTAAGGGAGATGCCTCCGTCCAATCGATGCTCGTACCATCGCGATGCTACAAGGATGAAGAAGCTTCTATCACATGCCGATAGAAGCATGTGCGCTCTACAAATGAACAATTGCCTCGTAAGGGAGATGCCTTCGTCTAATCGATGCTTGAAGGATCGTGATGCTACGAGGACGAAGAAGCTTATATCCCATACCGATAGAAGTATGTGGGCTCTACAAATGAACTATTGCCTCCTAATGGAGATGTCTACATATATTGTTTCTACAACCATGAAGGTAACCCCTAGAGAATACCTTCACGCTCCTCAGCAAAAACCCTCTAAGAGCATAAAAGGAGATGCCCCCACCCATAGCACTCGATGCTACAAGAGTGTTGAGAGAAGCTCCACTCTATAGCGCTCAATTCTACAAGGGTGCGAGATGCCTTCACTCCATATTCGATAATCCCTCTGGAATAGGAGATGCCTCCACCCATAACACTCGATACTAAAAGAGTGTTAAGAGAAGCTCCACTCCATAGCACTCGATTCTACAAGGGTGCAAGATGCCTCAACCCTACACACGATAATCTGTCCAAGGGTATGATATGCCTCCTAAGAGAGATGCATCCATTTCACTAACACCATGAACACTACAATTCTAAAAAAATGGAGAATCTTGTGCTTCGTGCCAAGGAAGCCACATGAGGTCTACAATCACACAATTGCTCCTAATATGATATCCTCACGCTCCTTGAGAGAAACTTTCCAAGAGCCCAAAAGAGATGTTGACACCCACCTCAAAATCATTCCTGCAACAACGGTGAAGATATGTCAATTATTAACGACTACTTCTACGAAAATATAAGATGTCATGTTCCCACCAAAGAAGGCACAAATCAACTACAAACACACGGATGTCCCGATGGGATGTCTCCAGACACATGAGAAGTATATCTCAGTTTATAACAACCATTTCTACAAGAGAATTAAAACAGACTCCACTCTTTAATTCATACTCACAAAAGCTAAATCAACTCACTACTCGACTACGTTGAATTATCTCTCATCCTCCAAGAGCTCGACTAACACTGGTTTCTAGCAAAATGAAAAATGACGAAAATTAGTGACAATTAACACATGCCTCTTATTAATTCAACAATGTACAAGGGGCCCTAACACTATTACAAGGGAAATCAAAGCTCAGAGGTGTTATATACATCATTACTCAAAGGGTTCTTCACCATCGCTCCCACAAGGTCCCCATCCCTGATAACTGGGTGTCGACCGCCAAAAATTTCGAAGGTCTTCTCTCGGAAACCTCTGTAGGATCCTCGGTCTCTATCATTTGGGAAGACCCCATATTACCCTCGAGTGCCACCAAGGGTTTGACCACAAAGGCTCCATACGGGCCTATTCGGCTCACTACACCCTCGTTAGCCTCCAAATATCCAGTTTCATAGTCTCCTGAGGGAACGATGATAGGAAAAAAAGCTCATCGATCGCCTATATCTGAACTATTGAGTTGATCACACAATTACAAATGGCCAAGAGGGGGCGAATTGGCAATTAAAAATTTAAAGGGAGGAAAGGGATAAGTGAAAAAGATGAGACAAGACAATTTAGAGTTGTTCAAGCTTCTAACAAGCTCTACATCCACTACCTTAGCTCCCACTAAGGATTTTCAACCAATCCACTAATTGATTCCTCTCCTTTTCTCGAATTAGGAGGAAACCTTACAAATCGATTAAGCTTTCTACCCAAAGCTTAATCAAATTCACTCACAATTACAAAGAAAGAAAGACAATCTAAAATGTATCTCTTAATAGACTAATTAATTGCCCAATTACAAACAAACACTCTCCAAATTTGAGAGATAGATAAACAATGAAGAATTTTACAAGTTTGGTACACAAATTTGACTCGATAAGCTCAAGGGTTTGGAATAAATGCTTGGATGTTACTTGAAGGTTCAATAGTTGTTGATGGTGCTTTTGAGACTTGCCTTTATACCTTCTCATAGATTTCTAGTCGTTTGGATGTTTAAGATCATCAATAGAGTCGTTGGGGCTCTCTATTCTCTCCATAAATGTTGTTCTGCAACTATCTGTATCAAAACACGAGGCCCTGTATCGAAACAGACACAAAAAAATAAAGAGTTGTTGTGTGTAAAAAGGGACTCGTATCGAAACGACTATAAGTCGTATCGAAACAGATTGAAACTGTAAAATGCCTTTAAGTGTAAAAAGAGGCCGTATCGAAACGGCTATAGGCTGTATCAAAACATTTTGAAACTGTAAATTGGTGTTTCGAAATAGCAAAGGGGTGTATCGAAACACTTAACCAATTTTTTAAAAGTTCAATTTTGACAAGTAATGGCTAGTTCATTTAATGCTCGATTTTGAAAATACTTAACCCTGTATCAAAACGGGTGTAAGTCGTTTCGAAACGATACTTAAAAAACAAAAGCCCAGATGAAGGCTGTATCAAAACGGGCAAGCCTATTTCGAAACCCTTGTCTCAAAACAGATTAGTCCGTATTGAAATGGTCGTTTCCAGTGGCAAAACGTATCGAAACACTTTAGGGATGTTTCGAAATGCCTGAGCAATTTTGTGTATTTTGGCTTTGAAACACTTAGAAAAATTTATGGGGTTTAAGTTTTGACTTCAAAATATTTTAAGTCTAAAATTTACTTGTCAAATGTGAGTCTTTTGATTACTTAAAAATTTATTTACTTTACATTTTAGTCCTTAGATTATTTTTCTATAAAAAACAAACATTGGTTTTACAATATTCCCCTTTTTGATATAACAAAACCAAAGTAAATTTTTAAGTAAACACTCCATAAATTGAAGCTAGGTTTTGAAAAAGATTTTGAAAATTTTAGCTTAACCCTTCTCCCCCTTTTTGTTAGATCAAAATCAATGAAGGAATATAATCATGAGATAAAAGAAATATAGCACAAGACAAAGCATAATTAAAGCAACACAATTTCATTAAGCATAAATAAGGAAATCCTAGACTAGATGATATGCAATGGAATGCAAAGATCTAAGGCTCATCGTCATCGTCATCTTCATCATTGGCAGTGCTCCTTCAAAATTGTCTCCACTCACCATAGAAGCAGGTAAAAGACATGTCCATTGAGGCTTGTTGAGTTTCAACTGAAGTGAGTCGATTCTCAACACTTTGGACACGTCCATCCAAGGAAGTGAAGCGAGTGTCAAGAGCGGCAAAATCGGAGTCCATGTGGGTTCGCAAGCCATTGAATTGCTTAGTAAGAAAAGTCATGAGGGTTTCATTGTTTGGTGGAGCAACTTGAGGTTGAGGTTCGAGGGCCGCAACTTGAAGATGATGCTTGACACGAATCCAGTCTCCATCAATGTAATGAAATTTGCAACGGAGAAGTGTGCGATCATCGATAGGATCCTTGAGAGATTCTGAAAAGTCAAGAGAGCAATCGATCCCCAATTTTGAGAACAAGTAAATATAGGCAGTGCCATAAGTGAAGGAGGTGACAAGATCTGAGTTGCGGTTTTGAACAAGATGCACCATCTCGGCAAACATGATTTGAAAAAGATTTGGTTGATGTCCCTCACGAAAGCAACAAATCCAAAAATTGTCGACTTGTCTAATGTGGGAGAATTTTCCTCTAGAAGGACGAAACCACCACGAGACCATAAGATGAAAGATGCGATCATGAGCATCAAGGACCGTGACGGAGCCACCAAGAGTATGTCCCAACGAGTTCTCATTTGAAATACCCTTATCTCCAAACCCGAAAACATTGACCAAGGTTTCTGGATCAACCTGAAACTTCTTCCTCATTAGGTAGGACTTAATGGCAATCACTTGAGAATGACCGACATTAGAGATACATCGGGCATTGGCATAGAAGAGAAGAACCATGTTATGATACAAAATACCGGGTAAGCTCAAAAAGGGTAAGAAATTACAATGCCTCAATAAGGTGAGATAACGACATTGCAAACGTTAGAGTCCAAAAAGGGTATAGAGACAATACGCTCACGACGAATTGCATGATCTTGAAAGAGCTTGAAGTTGGTATGGACGCCTTTGTTTCGAAGACTCTTTTGATAGAGTAGAGTAAGGTTGGGACGAGAGGATTCGTCATTGATGTTAGAACTTCCACCAGCCTCATCGGTTCGTACTCTCTTCCTAGAACCCATATTCGAAATCTGGAAATAAATCAAGACACAAAACACATATATGCGTAAATCAACCAAATTCAATCCAATAGGCAATCCAATAGTCAAGGTGTTGATAAAAATCTATACAATCTAGTTTAAAAACATATATAAATATAAAAAAATTGGTAAAAAGAATTTCAAAAAACAATAAAAAAATATATGATATAGTTTTTATATTTGAACAAAAAAAATTATAGTTTTAAAGAACTTTTACAAAAACTTCAAAAATCATACTATAAGTATATATTCTATACAAAATTTGAGTAAAAACATTAAAGAAAATCAAACAAAAATTTAAAAAAAGAAAAGGGTTTATATCTTGATATAGGATAATAGATGAGTTAGGGATAATTAATGCACCAAATTACTTGCAAAGCTTTAGCCTTGATGTGTAGATTGAAAACCCTAAAAAAATTAGGTTTTTGTAACCCCTAAACCCAACTCAAAAGAAATGGGCCGAATCTAGGAAATCGTACTTGAAAACTTGTCCCTCAAGTAATAAATCTTAGGTTTAATAGTTTTATAATACCAAAAATAATTATCAACTAAAAATCATTATCATAAAACATCACATCGTTTACAAAACTCAAACGTCATAAAATATTCTGACAACATAATAAAATATCCAAATCAAAGTTCGTAGATGCATGCATTAAAGTAATACCAAAATATAAAAGTCCCAAAGCCTGATTACATAAATGTTTCAAAACACAAAGAATAATAATCTGAAAGTTTAATTAAATAGTTCATATTGATATAATATCTGAGTAAAATACGAGATGCTCCAAGTACCGAGTCGCCTAAAGAGTCTGAGTATCTAAAAGAGAAACTAAAGGGGTGTAAGATAAAGAGCTTAATGTGTCTCTAAAGTGCAAACAAACATAAAATCAAACAATATTTTATTTTTCGATAAAGTTTCTCAAAACACATTAAATTCGGTAAATCAAAATCACGATGTTGTGATGTTCGATGCATGACTCAATACCCCGACAATCCGATATCATACAGAGTGGAAGTTGCCCTCGCCAGAGGGGAGGTTTCCCTTGCTTTTACCGAATACATTTCCGATCCCACAACTCATGATATGATTTGTAAAATCATAAATCTAAATTCTTATGAGTGTTTTTTTTCTGAAATTTCGATGCTTGATTTTAAAATACAATGTATATATGATGCATGATGCTTTAAATAGTCTCAAACCACAATTAATCAGATAATAAATTAAGCAAGGCATATAAGACATTATTTCACAAAATATAGCATGATAAGAAATACACATAAAATTCATTTATTTAAAACACCCCAAGAAACACACTTTTAGCAGACAATAGCTCTAATCTCGAGAAGGGCAAGCGTCACGCTCGGATCTCACTGAATCAGGACCTACGAGGTATGAATTATATATTAGCATTTATTACTAACACTAAGCCACCGACTAAAACACTAAAAACTGAACTGAAGATATACTCACGTGAAGTTCTCGAAGAACGTTCCCGATCGGTCAAAACAACTAGAGGTAACTCAACGGCCTGAGAGGCAACACCTGAACATGAGAATATTCTGAATCAGATTCCATAAAACTTAACTTTTTTGATATAAAGTACAAGATAATTATAAATAGAAAAATAGAGCTTTTGGATTCGAATTTGACAAACGGGCAGTGAATTTGGAATTAGAACGTCGAAAAAGGTAATGAGAAAGGATGTTTGAAAAAGTCAACTTTGGTCAACTCTAGTCAAAGTCAACTATAATAGTCAAAGTCAATTGTCTAATGTCAACAATCAACTCAATTCGGTCAAATGAGTCAAACTGGTCAAAGGTCAATGGTTCGGTCGATGGGTCCAAAGTCAACTCGGGTCGGGTCCACTATCGGGTTGGGTCAGTCAAATTCAAAACCAGGTTCGATTAATGGTCAAGATCTGGTTCGGTTCAATACTAGTTGTCGGTTTGATTCAATTTTACTGGTTTGGTTCAATCCAGATTACAAGGCCCGGTTCATTACATGGTTGGGTCAGACATGAGCTCACCCATAACTTGGGCTCATCAGATACGATAAGGGACATGGGTTCTCATAATGGCCAACATACCAGGCCACAAAATTGGGCTTAACAACCTACTCACACACACACAACCCAACATCTGATTGAGGCAATCAGATCTAGGGTTCATGGAACCCCTGACGACGCGACACAATAATAGGCAAGAACGATGATGGCGCAAACTCAAAGATAACACAAAAAAGAGACCCTTACATGCATATTCCGACAAGAATGAACGGACAAATGACAATAGAACACCCAAAAGTCACAAATTCGTATAAGAAAGATCAACGGTGGCTTACCAACACACCGAACGGTGGAGAATGATGGTGGAGCACGGTAGCGCAATGAAACCGAAAGGTTTGTTTCAAATTCTGAGCAAATAGTGACGAGAGAGACGGTCAGAGACCAAAGGTTGGATCGAAGGGGACGGGGACACGACGATGAACAGTGGTACAAGGAAGAACCAAATAGTTCCTTCTCTGATACCTCGCAGTGGTGGTCGGTGAAGGGCAATCGAGGGCTGGGGTTGACTCGCAAGACGGAGGTAACCACGATGGTGTAGTCGACGCTCTAAACGGAAGAATTTAATGCCCTCGTCGAAGCTTGATCGGAACAAGGGTGATGGGTGGTTTTAGATTCAGAGAGCAAATGGGAGAGGGGAAGCGGCTACTGAAACAAGAAAATGGAATCTGAAAAGTCTTAAGGGATTAAAATACCCTAACCAAATGGGCAAATGGCACAAAGGTTACCGAATTGTTTGAGTGCTTTCACAACAACCCTAAAACATAGCCCACTTTACATAAAGATCAACAAAATTCTGATTTTAACAAATAGGTCACTATATTCATAACCGAATTTTAATCAAAATTCACATTTATTAGGGTTTTGAATTAGGGGTTTTAAAATTTTAAGTTTTTAATTTGGGGTAAAATTTTGGGTGCTACAGTTTTGATGTGAAAAATCAAGAGATTTGAGGAGTTTATATAAGGGTTTTCGATTAGGGTTTGAGAGAAAAAGAGAGCTGGTGTTTTAATTAAAGTTGGATACTCATTTAAGGCTATTTAAAACAATCTACGCAGATGCGTATCGATACGCCACTTGGTGTATTAGAACGGGGGGTCTCGAAACACTTTCGAGTCGTTTCGGTACGAGACTTGTTCCGATACAGGTTGACCCTACCTCGAAACAACACCGCGAACCCGTATCGAAACGCGAAGAGCATGTTTCGATACGATTCATTAATGTAATCAACTAAGATCGAGCCCATATCGAAACATATTTACCTGTTTCGATACACCTTTGCTAGAAAATGCATTTTGGGCAGTTTTAAGTCCAAAAGGCCAACTTAGATTGGGCCTAAATACATGTAAATGATATATGAGTAAGATATAAAGACTAAGATTGATGCATACACCCCCTAGCAACAAGCATAGATGCAATGAGAAGCAAAATCACATAAGTATGATCATTATTTAAAATTCAAGCAAATTTTTGCACTTAAGGGCTCTAAAAAGGTCAAGATAGGGTAGTTAGACCTAACTCCCTCCTAAGAGTCCAAAAAAGCTATTTGTCTAGAGGTTTGGTAAAGATATCTGCTAATTGGTTTAAGGTGTCAACATATTCTAGAACTACATCTTTCTTTAAGACATGATCCCTAATGAAATGATGTCTTATTTCTATGTGTTTAGTTCTAGAATGTTGGATGGGATTCTTAGTGAGACATATTGCACTATTATTGTCACACTTAAGGGGTATGGTACCTACATCAACTTCATAATCTATGAGGTGTTGCTTCATCCAAAGGACTTGAGCACAACAACTCTCGGTCGATATGTATTCCGCTTCGGTGGTAGATAAGGCTCCACTATTTTGTTTTTTTAGAGAACTAAGATATGAGCATACTACCTAGGAATTGACAAGTTCCAGAGGTACTTTTTCTATCTACTTTAAATCCCCCATAATCTGCATTGGAGAAGGCATGGAGGTCAAAAGATGAGTCTTTAAGATACCAAAGACCTAAACAAGGTGTATCTCTAAGGTATCTAAAGATTCTCTTAATGGCTATAAGGTGAGATTCTCTGGGACTAGCTTGAAACCTAGCACACAAGCAAACATTAAACATGATATCGGGTCTACTTGCGGTAAGGTAAAGCAAAGATCCAATCAACGATAAAGCTTAGAATCAACATACTTACCTTCTTCATTCTTGTCAAGCTTAATTGATGAGCTCATAGGAGTAGCTTGAGGTTTCACATTCTCCAATATAAACTTCTTGAGCATGTCCTTAATGTATTTATCTTAATTGATGAAGATGTCATCCTTCCTTTGCTTGATTTGGAGTCCTAAGAAGAATGAGAGCTCCCCCATCATACTCATCTCAAATTCACCTTGCATTAGCTTAGAAAATTCTTGACAATAAAACTTATTAGTAGAACCAAATATAATGTCATCAACGTAAATTTGAACTACTAATATGTCATTGCCATTTCTTTTAATGAAAAGTGTAGTGTCCACCTCCCCTTTTTCAACTAAAAAGTTTGATACCAAGCTCTAGGAGCTTGTTTCAAACCATATAAAGCTTTTGTTAGTTTAAAAACATGGTTTGGAAAGTTTGGATCTTCAAAACCGGGTGGTTGTTCTACATACACTTATTAATTTATAAAACCATTTAAAAAGCCACTCTTAACATCCATTTGAAAAAGCTTGAATTCATTAAAGCATGCAAATGCAAGAAGCATCCTAATTGCTTCCATCCTAGCTACGAGTGTATATGTCTCATTAAAATCAATTCCCTCTTCTTGAGTATAACCTTGAGCATTAAGCCTAGCCTTGTTTCTCACTATGTTACCACTCTCATCTAGTTTGTTTCTAAAAACCTATTTAGTTCCTATAGTAGACTTATTACTAGGCCTATCAACTAATGTCCAAATATTACTCCTCTCAAATTGATTCAATTCCTCTTGCATATCCAATATCTAAAATTCATCATTTAATGCTTTGATATTTTTAGGTTTTATGCATGAGGTGAATGCAATATTATTCATAAGTTTAAGAGAGGATCTAGTGGTTACCCCCTTGGATGGATCATTCAAGATTTCACTATCTTTGATATAGTTGAGTTCCCTTGGGTAGCTCACTTCCTTTTCGCCAAGGTTCATATCCTTCAAGGCTTCTATGGAAGGATCTTATTCTTCTTACTCTTTGGTTAGAACCTCATCCACCTTTGATGATTGTCCACCATCATTATCTTCAATGTTTCCTACATCATCATCATCACAAGAATCCTTCCTCGGAAGGAGGTTATCATCGAAAACCACATGAATTGACTCTTCTACAACTAATGTTCTTTTGTTAAAGACTCGATAAGCTTTAGAATTTGAAGAATATCATAAGAAAATAGCTTCCTCACTTTTGAATCAAATTTACCAAAATCATCTTTTCCATTGTTTAAAACAAAACACTTACATCTAAAAGGATGAAAATAACTAGTTTTAGGCTTTTTAGATTTTAAAATCTCATAAGGGGTTTTCTTTAAAAGTGGTCTAATCATTAATCTATTTATAATATAGCAAGAAGTGTTTATGGCTTCCGCCCAAAAATAATTAAGTAAATTGTTTTTCACAAAGCATGGTTCAAGCCATTTCTTCCAAAGTTCGATTTTTTCTCTCAACTACCCATTTTGTTAAGGAGTGCGAGGTGCGGAAAAATTATGGCTTATATCATTATCATTACAAAAATAATCAAAACCTAGATTTTGAAATTCAGTTCCATGGTCACTTTTAATATGGGAAATATTTTGACAAGGTCATTTTGAGTGATTTTTGAAAATGTGATGAATTTTTCTAATATGGAGACTCATCTCCCGACAAAATCGTCCGTGCAACAATAGTAGATGCTACAGGCACACTCACAGAATCCCTCGAGGCTAGGACCTATACGAATACAAATACATGAATGAAAAGTTAGGCATGAATCACACAACAAGAATATTGCAAGAAGAGATACTCACAAAAAATTCTCTTACCTGTTAAAGGATTCACTGGATCAAACCCACGAATGTCATTCCTTTCAAAAACTTAAGAGTACCTCCGCTCTTCTCCACCTCCACTGGCAACTCCTTCGAGATTCATGCACTATCATCAGCAGAGTGCCCACCAGTTGGCCTATCTGAAGCTCGCCCCAAGTTAGCTTCCTAGACCATACAATTGCTTCCCCCCGCTTTACCAAAAGCTAGAGCAGAAGACCACATCCTCCACGGGCAGCAACCATAGGCAATCAACCAATTGCCAATCTCTCCCTCGTCACCAACCAATACCTTGGCCACAATTTCCTCCCAATTGAAAGGTCAGGCTTCCTTCGCCGACAACACGCTGGGAGAAGGTGTGTAGCCCACATTGACTTAACGAGCCTTATATTCGTTAGGGCTCAGTCGTTGCTTGCACATGTCAAAAACATTCTTAAGAGTTATAACCCTCTCCACCTTCAACCAACCACCCTTTCTTAGAATGGTAACTTGCTCCGCCTCATTCTTCTCCAACACTAGAAGAGCCTTCATCCTATCTCCTCCAGGCTTCCTCCACCGCAAAGGAAAACTAAAACCCCTAGGAAGCTTCCAAGTTACCTTCAAAAATTTGGAACGATCTAGCTTTAGAGAGCTACCCCACACGAAAATTGGCTCCCCTACAAAACGTCATTTCCCTGCCTCATCACCAACGTAAACATACCAACAGAACTTGGCGAAACTAGTGGACTCAAGTTAAACAGATCTCTCAGCACCTTTGTCGACGGAGCCCATTTGCGCTCTAAACACTGGATGATATACCCTATAACGACCCATCAAGATGTTCTGACCAATTGCCTTGGAGCCACCTCGTAATCCTACAACACCTTGCAAGCAAATTTGTGTAAAGGCAGATGGAATCTCGTCTCTAGCAAGTAGAGCGAAAAGTAGAACCACTTTGTACTTCGTCTGCCCCGTAACAATGATCACTCAGACGCACTTTTCCTACCAAAATCTCGAAATCAAACTCAAACCCCGACCATAGCAGGCCATGACACTCTAGCAATTTAGCATCTCCATCCTTTGTTGTCTAACGCTCGATCTGTTCTCCTCTGCCCTCCTCGCGACCGATTGCTTCATCTTCGCAATTGACTTAACGGTCTCCATATCTCCCCAGTCAAAAATGCAGTCAAAAAATTAAAGAAGGGGAATACAAACTCACAAAAATAAAGAAGATGCAAATCAAGTCAGGGATGAAAATTCTCCAAATTTATAGGGAGGCGAGGACCAGCTGCGAAAAGATAGAATCCAAACTACCCCACTTCGGGCCACTCAGATGATGACACAAGCACAAATGCTTAGAATACAATGATTGCGCCCGTTACTGGTGCATGATACCTAGGAATGAACTATTACTTTTGGTCTTAGTCCGCGCCACTTTATGACGCTCCTTCGACTAAAGGGGACTGGTATTGTACCTCCGCCAAACGTCTCCGAAAAACTCTACACCCGAAGAAAACACCACCACCTCCGCACCACGCTCCAACACCGCGGAGCCCAGACGCTCATCCCCTAGACACTTCCACACTTCCAAACCCATCAGCTCTAGAGACCACTGCGCTGAGACAAGACAACCGTCAAGTTTGACTAAGCTCGCAGCCTGACAGTCGAGCTACCATCTTTCAATCCATCAAAAACCATCTCTAGGCTTGACACGGTCTCGTCAAGCATCACTTCATCTACAACAACATGAGAATATAAATACCCCAAGAACGAAGACAAAAAGGACGGCTCTACAACGCCCACTCTACATCGACACCTCTCTCTTTCCTCTCTACATGACTCTGACCACCCATTCTACACTGTTTACGACTCTCGACCCCAAGTCAACCAGGGGTGAACCGTCCGATTCTACATGTATTCATTGTTTGATGTGGCTCTCCGCCCGTCCCACGATGGGTTAACTATCAATCCTCGTCCTCACACCTTTCTTCGGCCACCGTCACAATCTCTTTGTTCGGTGTCATCCAAAATCAACATCAACATATATTAATATAAATTATATGTTAATTCTTTTTAAAATAAAATTAGAAATTTTTGGACAAATAAGAACGTGCCCGGGGTTCATGCTTAGCCCGGCTTATCGGCACCATTAATTTCAACACGATTAGTTCTTAATAACACGTGGTTGAATAAAATAAATAAATATAAATATCTTATACAAGTATAAAACAATTTAAATTCTCACCGCCAGTTTAGTGAAATTAGCATTATTGCTAGTACAACATACATGTGAATGTGATATGAGTCATGTTTAAGCGCTCAATATTTTTCTATTTAGGATTGAGAAAACTCACCGTCGAAGAGATTAACCATAATTTCGATTAGGAATGCGTTGAAGTAGAGTTGAGCAAAATATAATTCGAAAAAATTAATTTTTTCGACTTGATGTGAAAAAACTCAATTCGACTTGATATGAATCAATTTTTATGTTCGAGTTGAAACTCTCAACTTTGCACGGTATATGCATATCACATATGAAAAATATGAAGAAATACATATGTATATTGTATGTGGTTATAGAAAGTCGTTTACATTGAAATTAATTAGTACCACAACATTATAAATATTTACAATTAAATTTGAACATAAACTCGAATAATATGACTAAACTTGACTCAACTCAATTTTGTTTTAATAAAATTTAAGTTATAATAAAATAGTACTTGTTTTGATAGACAAAATAAATATAAATATGATATAAAAATCTTATTTAATTATTAATATAACTCATAATACTACTAAATTTTGTACGTATAAGTTTTTTTTAAAAATATTGGATTATATTCAAAGTGAAAGGATTACAAAAGAATCACACGTCAAACAAAGATCAACACATAAAAATAAATACAATAAAATTTTAAGAGGCATGAAAGACAGTAAAATACAAAACTTATAATTTTAAGAAGAACTTGAACAATTTTCTGAATGAAATTCAGTGAACAACCTACTTTGGCCAGAGTGCTATATGAAGAAAGCAAATCCTTGCTACTTGTTCTTAGCATAACGACACAACCACAAAAGGGGATTATAAGCATCTACAAACTGGCCTCCTTCCCTGATAAAATTTTCGTTGATACTCGTCATTCGAACGCAAAACTATTAAAAGATAGACAACTGTCATAAAGACATACTATAACTACTATAAAAGCAGACGGAAAAACTGCCAAAAAACAGATGTGATATGAATCTGAAAAAGCAAAAAAAAAAATTGAGAATAAAACATTCATCAACAAAAGATGAATTTTATTTATCTATAAAATCAATAAAACGGTCAAAGATCACTATCGTTGAAGAAGAAAGCCAACGAAAAAAAAACTTTAAAAAGTTATTGTAACTGCCACAGAGCAAATGGGAGAAGTAGTTATTTAGATAGCATCTTTTGTACGTATAAGTTATACCTATACTATATGAACAAAATAAAAATAAAAATTTAAACATCATAATATTATAAAAAGTAATGATTACGTATAAGTTATACCTAAAAATTAATATACAACAAATTAGTAAAATTATAAAATTTATGTAAATATAATTTTTTTTAATATTTTAAAGGTGATTACAAGATAGTATTTGTTCATACATATTATTATGTCTTAATCCTTTGATAAAACTCACACCTTATGACAAAACGATTAAACTCAAGTTTTTTAAGATGAACATCGTTCACTTTTTCACTGAGACTCACTTGTTGATTCGTAAATATAAAATATCTTAAATACAAGTTTAATACGATAATTATCCTAATAATAACTAAATTTTGTTACATTACAATATAGGTGAAAGAAACAAAATTATTTTGTAAACTTTTATTAACAATAATTATTGACAGAGTGATAGAGAAGTTATACATAAAACTTATAAACACGTGTGATTTTTAAATTTTTATTTGGATATTATAAAGAAGTATAAAAAGAAAAAAATATTAAATATAATTCAAAGTAGGATAATTTTAATTTGAGTTGGTGTTCGGGCAAAAATATCATTATAATAATTTTAATTATAATTTAAAATAGGAGTAATATATTAATTTTCAATTGAGTTGTTTTTTCGGTAATGCGGTTTAATTGTTAAAATATAGGGATGAGTTTGCGAAGCCTGACGAGCACCGATTAGTATCATTAACGACGAGTATCGATGAGCACCATTAATTTAATTTATAAAGATTAAAAATCTAAAGGACTCACCGTATAATTATAAATTATTTAAAAATCAAAAGGTAAATTAATTAAAATATATTATTTTAATTTTAATTTTATTTTAAACATAGATCAAAATACCTATCTACCCCTAAATTACAAAACTTTAATTTTTATTCGTTTGAAATTCATGTTGTTACCGCCGCCTCCTGCGGTCGCCGCTGTTGCCACCTGGGTGTTTCGCAAGAGCTGCGATAAGGAACATCTGCTGGAGAAACTCAAATCATGCTCGAATAATCTAATCTGATTGAATTTCAAATAAAAAGAACATTAAAATTTAATCGATTATTCTCCAATGCCCAACATGCTTATTACAAAAGCAGATTCGATTAATTCTCCATATTCGCAAGAGCTTCCCCAATGCCCAACAGCATTAGCGATAGGAGACGGCGGCGACAGAAATGACAACGATGGTTACGACAGCGGTAGTAGCGACAGTAACAACGACGACTTAAATTTCAAAAGAATAAAATTTAAAGTTTTGTAATTTAGGTGTATATAGGTATTTTGATTTATGTTTAAAAGAAAATTAGAAATAAAATAATATATTTTAATTAATTTATCTTTTGGTTTTTAAATAATTTATAATTATACGGTGAGTCCTTTAGTTTTTTAATCTTTATAAATTGAATTAATGATGCTCATCAGTGCTCGTCGTTAGTGGTGTTCATCGGTGCTATTCTTACAACTAAAATTTATCTGGATAAAAAATCAGTATCACCATTAAATTGATACATAAAGATTAAAAATAAAAAACCATCAAAAATAAATTTTACCATGCTTGACAAATACCGTTGAACACTACTAACGCTGAACACAATTAAATTGATTAATAAAGATTAAAAATCTTAAGGACTCAACATATAATTATAAATTATTTAAAGTAAAATTTCAATTAAATTAATTTCTATATATATTATATTTTTAATTTTTTAAATAATTATATCAAATACAAACCTTAGTCAATTTTAAAAAATAAAAAAACCTAAACTCTAAACCATTAACCCTAAACCCTAATCTTAAAACACTAAACCAAAAACCCTAAATTCAAATATTAAGTTTATGCTTTAGTGGTTAGGGTTTAAGTTTTTACTATTTAGGGTGTATGGCTCAAGGCTCATGGTTTAGGGTTCACAGTTTTGTGTTTTTAGTTTCATGGTTAGGGTTTAGGGTTTGTGTTTAGGGTTCAAGGTTTATGGTTTACGGTTTAAGGTTTAGCGTTTTTTTATTTTTTTTAAATTGATTAAGGTTGGTATTTTATCTAATCATTTAATTTTTTTTTAAATATAATATATATGGAAAATAATTTAGTTGAAATTATATTGTAAATAGTTTATAATTATATGTTGAGTCCTTGAGATTTTTAATATTTATTAATTAATTTAATAGTTTTCAACGATGTTCAACGTTAGTACTGTTTAGCGATGTTCGTCGAGCGTAGTAGACTCATCCTAAAACCTATGTAACAAAGCACAAGAAATAAAAATAGGGTAATTTTGTTTCATGCACTAACGCATGTGGAAACTTTGTTTACGCAATTATCTTAGTTTTAGGGTTTAAGATTTTATTTAGGGTCAAATGTTTAGGTGTTTTAGTGTATGAGTTTTAAATTTAGGGGGTACAATTAGAATTTATAATTTATGGTTGAAATTTAGAGTTTATAGGTTAAAACCTAAATCCTAACCATATTACCTAGGAACCAAAACTTTATCTCTAAGCATTAAATTATAACCCTAAACCATGAATTTTAATCCCCTAACCATAAACCCTTAAACTTTATACCATAATACGAGTCCTTAAATCCTAAAACTAAAGCATTTGTGAAAACTTTTTATTTTCAATGTTAATGCATAGATATTTTCTCTAAAATTATTTTTTAAAATAAAATTAGATTTTTGAAATTTGATCTTTGATGAAACAAATTAGTTTTAAAAATTCTTCATATAACTCAATTTTAATTAGTCTATCAATAAACAAGGTATTGATGTTTATTTGATACTTTGATACACAAGTTTGTAAAGTTTGCACAAGCCTTTTAATTTTAGAGTTTAGGGATTTATGTTAAATTTTATGGTTAAAATTTAGAGTTTAGAGTTTAGAGTTTAAGGTTTAGGTTTTAGGGTGTTAGGTTTTGAGATTTAGGTTTTAAATTTTATAGAAAACTTGTATAATTTTTTTTTACACACCTTGTGTATCAAAATATAACAAAAAAATTATTAACTATTATTTAAAGGGTTATATTTTGATATAATTGTGAAAAATAATTTACACAATCTTATGTATTTAAGTTATAAAATCGAAAACTTAAATTCCTAACCCTAGCACCTTAAAATTTAAATTTTAAACCCTAAACTTTGAATTCTAACTATAAACTTTAAATTTTATACCCTATAAACTAAATCACAAATCATAACTTAAATTCTTAAACTTAAACTTAAAATTAAAAAGGTTTTTTGTAAACTAAAATTTACGTAAGCACCTGAATAATAGGATTTTCCTTATTTTAAAATGTCACTTTCAATTCTCCTCTTTTTGACTTTCTTCACTCAAAGATGAAGATAACACGAAACTATGAGAAGAACCAACCAATTTACAGAGAAAAAGAAACCAGAAAACTACAAAATTTTCCCATCATTTTATAAACTGAAAATCCGGGGAAAAAACAGGGGTGAAAAATGACAGAGCAAGGGAAAAGATCAAAGCTATCAGCTCCAACATATCCCACAATAACTTTACCACCAAAACCAACCGCCATTGATGGCTTATTTCCAACTGGTTCAGGGCTAAGTCCAGGTCCTATGACACTTGTTTCAGCTTTTTTCTCAGACCCTGACTCAACAAGCACGTCCTTTTCTCAGCTCTTAGCCGGTGCCATGGCTTCACCTGGGGCTAAACTGCCTTACAATTCAATGGATGGCTCATTTATGGAAGTGGGTTTTGAAATTGGAGGTGAAAAAAATTCTGGGTTTAAGCAAAATACACCTTTGAATTTGGGTGTTGGTCATTCCCCTTGGTTCACTGTGCCTCCTGGGTTAAGCCCTTCTGGTTTGCTTAACTCTCCTGCCTTCTTTTGCCTTTCTCCTCAGGTAATTTGAGTTGGCTTTTGATGTTTTAATTATGGGGTTTCTTTGTTTTTTTTATTGCTTTAGTTCAGGTAAATGATTTGGGTTTTTATAGTATCTTGGATTTCAATGCTCTTTCAATTGTTGAATAGAAGATTTTGGGATTAACTAATTGATCTGTTTGGTCAATGATGTCCAACTTATCTATGTTTAATCTTATGTTGTTCAACAATTGCTTATGATTATGCTTTTTGTGTTCGAGTTTGACACCCGAATCTAACATATGTCCGGATGTGTATACATGGAACATGACCTTTTGAGGACATCCAAATACATGAAAAAACTTGGAAGAAAATGAACATACCCGTATCCGATGGTCAAACTAGAATCCGAGTAATATAGGGATAACCTGCTTCTAGATTACACGTTGAACAGTTGAGAATTATGAATTCCTTTGTTGGATCAAATGTTGCTTTGAGACACTAATACTGAATCTTATATATTCGTTTATTGTAACTTGTTCGGATTGATTACCGTTTCATGTTTATGGTCTAAGTTCGGCTTTGAATTATGATCCTTAGACTTCGGTATCTCCCTTTTGCTTCGGCGTTCAGTATAGAACTCATGGTACTATGTGAAATATGTCTATTGAACCCAGAAGCTTAAAAAATGGGTGATTTTCATTAAATCATAGTTTGCTTTGTGACTTATTTCCGTGTTGATTGATAGTGATCTATCATAGCTGTATTTGTATTCTTCTTTTGATGATGACTGGTTAATGGAACTTTTTTGTTTGATGATATGTGCAGAGTCCTTTCGGCATATCGCACCAGCAAGCATTGGCACAGGTTACTGCTCAAGCTGCCCTAGTCCAATCTCATGCGCGTGCACAACCGGAATATCAAACTTTATCATTAGCAGCTCCTTTAGAACCATCGAACCCTCATCCATCCAACAATACTGATGAAACTTCGCAGCAGATGCCTCCTTCGGCCTTTGACCCTCAAAGTTCGGCAATGGAATACTCAGAAGCTTCTCAATTTGATAAAAAAACTCAGCCTTCTATTGCTGTTGATAAACCGGCAGAAGATGGATACAACTGGCGTAAGTACGGGCAGAAGCAAATTAAAGGCTGCGAGTATCCTCGAAGCTACTATAAATGCACACATTCAAACTGCCCTGTCAAAAAGATAGTCGAGCGATCTGCCGAGGGCCAAATAACTGAAATTATTTACAAAAGCGTACACAATCACGAAAAGCCTCAACCAAATAAGCAAGCGAAGGGTGGAGGTGATGGAAACGCAAATTCACAGGATAACCTACAACTAGGTTCTCAGGGTGTAGCTGGAAATTCAAACACTTTAAGTGAAATTGTACCGGCTCATTCCATACCGGGGAAAAATCATGAATCTACTCAAGCTGTGGAATTATCTGGATTAAGTGATGGTGAGGAAGGATGTGATGGAGAGAGTAGAGAAGAAAGAGACGATGATGAACCAAATCCAAAAAGAAGGCAAGTTTCAAATCTATTTGTAACTGGTCTTGGAAATTTATAGTCCTTCAGTTTTCCTAGTTTTGACTGTTGTGCTTTTTTACTGCAGGAATACTGCAGGGGAAGCTGCAGTGGTGTTGTTACACAAGACAGTGACGGATGCAAAACTTATCGTGCAAACGAGAAGTGAAGTTGACCTTTTAATTGATGGCTATCGGTGGCGCAAATATGGGCAGAAAGTTGTCAAAGGGAACCCTCATCCAAGGTACCACAGACTATATATTTATTTGCCTATGGTTCGGATAATCACATCATGGTATGAATTCCTCGCTGAACATATTCTTGATTAGTAAAAGTTACAGTTGCTCTCTGTTCAAGATCTTCTGTTTCTTTCTTAAAGAGTTTTTTCCCGGAAAACTGTTGTATTGGCAATATCGAACTCTTCAACCATTTGAAGATAGACTAAATTTTAGTTGTAATGATCTTTTATTGCTAGCATAAACTTCCGAGCACTTTACAATGGTGAACTGATTTTTTTGACATATCTTGGAATCTACCTTCAAAAACAGTTTGATCTAATTTCTTGGATCATTTCGATTACCGGGTTAACAACTATTATCAGTAAACATACTTGATAGTTGTTTTACATTGTGGAGAGAAGCAATGTTGAATCATTGTTACCTGTGGTATTAGGAGTCAATCGAGTATGTCCGGTCTAGTTGATTTGTATGCTCTATAATCCGCTTCATCGTCTTTATAGTTATATTTGTTTTGCTTTTGAGCAGCTGTACTTGCAGTCGACTGTTTACCCTTTTTTCAGGATTATTTCCGATGCATCTATGTTATTCCTGCAGGAGCTATTACAAATGCACGAGTGCAGGATGCAACGTTCGGAAGCATGTGGAAAGAGCTTCGTCCGATCCCAAAGCTGTCATTACAACATACGAGGGGAAACACAATCACGATGTCCCAGCGGCCAGAAACAGCAGCCACAATGCGGTTAACAACAGTTTACCTCCGCCGAAACAACACAATGGGGTGCCTCAGACGCATTCTTTGCTCCAAGAGATGGATTTTGGAAAAAATGTCCAGGGACCAGCAGTTTTAATGCTAAAAGAAGAGCAAGTAAGAGTGTGAACTCTGCTACTAAAAATTATTAACCAGAAGTTCGGCGACCGATCGCCGCTGGCTAACACGGTTATGAAATGAACAAGTGTATCAACAAAAAGGGATCAAACAAGCATGAAAGAAAATCAATAGCTGCTTATTGATCCAGTTTTGTATGTTGGAATTCGTAAGTATTGTTGTAATATTTATATATATTGTGTTCTTCGATAGTTCGAGAATAAAAGGGATTGTATCATTTGTACATTATCCAGGCGATTTTACCCAAATGTCACTTTCTTTTATTATTATTTACCTCTCTAACATCTCTGCAAAATTATTTACGGATCTAGCACCTTTGCAGGAACTCCAATGCTGCATCACGGCTATTGAGTAATATGAAGGTTTGATTCTTGGGCTTCAGCCGGGCCTTGGTTGTTATCTGTTGTAACTGCCCGGGTATTTGTTATAACTGATACTCTTTAGTATTCAGTTGAAAACACAGTGGGCTATATAAACCCAATTTTGAGAACTGGCCCAAATATCTTTTGGCCTACACTGATCCAAATTCTCTCCCATCTCTTTCGTTTTCTGTTTGGCTCTATTAGAGAGCTTCTTTTCTGTTTTTTTCTTTCTTTTCTTTTTCCGTTCTTCATCTTCTTCATCTCGTATCTGTGAATCTCACCGGAGCTGCATCAACATGGTATCAGAGCTACGGATTCGGTCAAAATAGTGTGTGCTTGGCCGACTGTGGTGAGTGCATGAAGACGGAGTGCTTCTTTGTGATGGTTCGTGTTTTGTTGTTCTCTTGTTGTGTCAAATTTGGGCGTTTTCCATCTGTGATCTTTGTGTTGCCCGTGAGATCTTGCTAATTGCTTCTAATGGCGCCGGAGGCTGTTGAGGTTACCAATTTGACTGACGAAGCCACCGATGCAGTTCAGTCTAGTAGTGAATCCAATAGTCCGACGTTCGCTAATAAACAGGTTAGCGTCAAACTCGACGACACAAACTTTTTACTTTGGAAACAGCAAGTCATACTTATGATTCGCGACAATGAGTTAGAACACTATCTAGATTCTGAAACGCCTATACCTTCGAAGATTATAAAAGATTCTACTGGTAAACTCATTCTTAATCCTGAGTTTAGAAGATTTAGGAAGGAAAACAATGCCCTAGCCTCGTGGCTTCTCTCTACAATAAGTCCTAGGGTTTTGCCTCAGTTAGTTGGAGCTGAGACGTTTGCATCTATTTGGGCATCCGTTATAAACCTATACTCTAAGTTTTCCACTACAAAGGTTATGAATCTACACTGTAGATTAAGAGCACTGAAGAAAGGTTCTCTTTCGATTCGAGAATACACAACACAAATCAAGGAGATTTGTGATCTACTGGCTACTAGTGGCAGTCCTGTTGCAGAGGTTGAGCAAATCACGACGGTTCTGAACGGCCTTACTCCAGAATTTGATCCATTCGTTGCTGCCATTACATGAGTCGTGAACCCTACACTCTTGAATCTGTGGTTTCTGGGTTGGTCGATGCTGAATCCAGACTTGGTGATATAGTTCGTGTTCCTATTGGAATTAACCTAACGCAAGCCAATGAAGATAAGTCTCGAGAGTCCTATGGTGCTGGCAGAGATGCATCTCGTTCTCAGTATACATCTAAGCCACCTCGCAACAACATTCAGATTGGAGGAAGGTTTCGAGGAGGGCGTCCCAGGCCTCAGTGTCAGTTATGCGGGAAGATAGGCCATCTTGTGGACCGCTGCTGGCACAGATTTGACCAGAACTTCAAAGAAGTCATGTCTCAACAATCTCAGCAGTCAAAGGAGTCTACAGACACTCAAGCTAATGTGTGCAGATATGCTGATACTGAAGATGATGTCTGCTATAACCCTTTTGTGGGACTTGCCCCTAGATCCAATGATGGAGACAAACATGAGGAGACATCAGACACTGTTCAGATCAATGCTCTCATTGTTAGAGGTGATCTCACTCTGGATGACAAGTGGTTCCCTGACTCTGGGGCCACTCACTATGTCACCAAGAACTTTGTGAATGGTAAGTCATACTCTGGTAAGGGTAAGGTTTTTCTTGGTGATGGTTCCACTTTAGATATTTCCCATATTGGTAGTTGTGCTATACATACATCTGCTAAACCTTTAGTTCTGGATCGGTTGCTATGTGTTCCTAAAATTACAAGGAGTCTTTTGTCTGTTTCTCGGTTTACAAGTGATAACAATGTGTTTCTTGAGTTTCATGCTGACAGATGTCTTGTCAAGGATGAGGTGAGTGGTGCTGTGCTGCTTAAAGGTACTCTTGATGATGGCTTGTATAACTTCAGTTGTTCTCATACAACTTCTGGTCTTGATTCTGTGTGCAATATTGTTCATCATGCTGCCTCTGCTACTGATGCTTCTGTTTCTACTCATAGTATGCCTGCTAATAATAATGTGTCTCAGTCTAGTTACTGGTTGTGGCACCCTGCACATTCTGTTGTTTGCAATGCTTTAAATAAGACATTCTCTGTTGATAGATCTGTTATGTGTAAAGCATGCCAATTAGGGAAGAGTACTAGATTACCGTTTACCTTGTCTGACACTGTGTATCACAAACCTTTTGAGCTGGTTGAGGTTGATGTCTGGGGTCCCTCACCCATTAAGTCATTAGGTTATCAATACTATGTCTCCTTTGTTGACATGTATTCGCGTAATTGCTGGTTATACCTGTTAAAACAAAAATCTGAAGTGAAAAATGCATTTGAATTGTTTGCTGCTTTGGTTGAAAATCAATTCTCTGCTAAACTTGTTGCTTTGCAAACTGAAGGTGGGGGTGAGTTTGTAGCTTTAGCCAGTGACTTAGCTAAGAGGGGCATACAACATAGGGTTACTTGTCCCTATACTTCTGCTCAGAATGGTACTGTGGAACGTAAGCATAGACACATAGTAGATACTACTCTTACCATGTTAGCTACTGCTTCTGTACCCTTTCAATATTGGTCCTTTGCTGCTTTGAGTGCAGTTTACCTTATTAATAGGCTACCTACTACTAGTTTAGATGGGTTGTCTCCTCATGAGAAGTTGTATGGAACAAAACCTGACTATCAGTTGCTTAGAGTATTTAGATCTGAATGTTTTCCTTGCTTGAGGGATTACAACAAACACAAGTTTGAATACAGATCAAAAGCATGTGTGTTCTTGGGATATTCACCTAAACATAAGGGTTACCAGTGTATGGATGCCTCTGGCCGAGTGTATGTCTCACGACATGTCAAGTTTAATGAACATGTGTTCCCATTTGCTGCTCATACTTCTGCCAAATCTGTTCAAACTCCTGATCTTTTCCAACCCTCAGCTAGTTTGAATGTTCCTAATATGTATCATCCACCTAAAAGGCCTGTAGTGGTATCTTGCCCCAATTCTGATAGTTCTCCAAGACATTCTACAGCACCCTCCAATGCTGAGTCTTCTACCCACCCAATTTCTTCTCCTTCCTTGTCTTCAGCTTCTCCATTGCAATCATCAACTTCTAATCCTCATACTCAAGATGAGCTAGAGTTAGCTGCAGACACTGTGGAAGGCTTTGATGCTGCAACTGAGGTTGCTAACAATGATGTGCATTCACCTGCTACAACTGCTGCTCATACTGATGATGTTGCGCATAGTGATGCACACCAAGGTGCATACATTGCTGAAACTGAAGAGATGTATGTCCCTTCAGGTGGTGGTAACTTACAACAAGATGTGGGTCCTGAAGCTATAAGTAGTGTACCCACATCACCTAGTTTTATAAGTTCTTCACAAGATGGTGGCTCTCTGGGTGTTAACAAGTCTCAAGAAGTTATCACAGAAGCTCTTGTGAATACTCCTACTCATTCTGCTCATGGTTGCTCTTCTCATGATGGTCCTCCTGTGGTTGATAGGTCTCTATGTTCTTCCTCTCCTCTTGTGCCTGCAGCCAATAATCTGCCTACAGCTGAGTCTGTTTCTAGACATGAGTCCCTGAATACACACCATATGACTACTCGTAGTAAAGCTGGGATTTTTAAACCCAAAGTGTACTCTGCTGAAACACACTTCACTCCCACATCTGTTCAGCAAGCTCTTAGTCATTCTAAGTGGAAAGAGGCTGTTCTTCTTGAGTATAATGCTCTCATTAATAACCAAACGTGGCAATTAGTTCCTTTACCTGCTGACATAAGACCAATAGGATCCAAGTGGCTTTTTAGGATCAAATTAAACTCAGATGGTACTGTCAGTCGTTACAAGGCTAGGCTTGTGGCAAAGGGATATTCCCAGATTCCTGGATATGATTTTGGTGAAACATTTAGTCCAGTTGTTAGATTTTTCACTGTCAATGTGCTTCTTTCACTTGATGTGTCACATCAGTGGCTTGTTCATCAAGTTGATGTTAACAATGCCTTTTTAAAGGGTGATTTATTGGAAGATGTTTATATGACACAACCAGATGGATTTGAACAAAGTGGTGTTGGTGGTGAACAGTTGGTTTGTAAACTCAAAAAGGCTTTGTATGGCCTCAGGCAAGCTACCAGAAACAGGTTCAGCAAACTGAAGGAGTTTTTATGTAGCTTGAACTTCAGATGTTCTGGTGCTGATAACTCCTTGTTCATCAAGATTGATCCTTCTCATACAACCTATGTTGTTGTATATGTTGATGATATACTCATCACAGGAAGTTCAGAGGATTATATTGCTCACCTTATTCAGCAACTTGACCTTAAATTCTCCCTTAAGGATCTTGGTTGCATTCAGTTTTTCTTGGGAATTGAAGCTGTACATCACAAAGATGGATTATTTCTTAGTCAAAAAAAATTTATTGAAGAGTTACTTGTCAAAACTAATATGGTTAACACCAAAGCTGTTGATACTCCTATGGTTCCAACTTTGAGGCTTAGCAAGAATGAGGGTGAGTCGATGGTGGATTCTCGGTTGTACAGAAGCACTCTAGGGGCTCTTCTATATGTTTGTCATACTCGACCAGATGTCTCTTTTGCAGTTAACAAGGTTTCTCAGTACATGCAACAACCAACTGACATTCATTGGGGAGCTGTAAAACGTATACTCAGATATTTGAAGGGAACTATTAATTATGGTATATGGTTTAGTCCTCAGACTCTACCTAATTCTTTACAAGTTTTCTCTGACTCAGACTGGGCTGGTGATGTGGATGATCGTAGATCTATTTCAGGGTATTGTGTCTACTTTGGCACTCATCTGTTATGCTGGAGTTCTAAGAAACAACGGTCAGTCTCTCGGTCTACAACAGAGGTTGAGTACCGAAGTCTTGCTGATGCTACTAGTGAATTGCTATGGGTTCAAGCAGTGCTTGCAGATATGGGTGTTCAACTACATGATGTTGCAAAGATGTGGTGTGACAATACCAGCACTGTTGCTTTGGCAGCAAACCCAGTTCTACATGCGAAAACTAAGCATGTAGAACTAGACTTACATTTTGTTCGAGAGAAAGTTCTTCGACAACAGTTAGAAGTCAACAATGTACCAGCTCACAACCAGACAGCTGACATCCTCACTAAGCCTCTTTCATCCACTCGCTTTAATGATCTACGTACCATGCTTCAGGTTGTGTCTACTCCTCAGAATTTAGAGAAGGAAGAAAGCAGGGTGAATATTGAGTAATATGAAGGTTTGATTCTTGGGCTTCAGCCGGGCCTTGGTTGTTATCTGTTGTAACTGCCCGGGTGTTTGTTATAACTGATACTCTTTAGTATTCAGTTGAAAACACAGTGGGCTATATAAACCCAATTTTGGGAACTGGCCCAAATATCTTTTGGCCTACACTGATCTAAATTCTCTCCCATCTCTTTCGTTTTCTGTTTGGCTCTATCAGAGAGCTTCTTTTCTGTTTTTCCCTTTCTTTTCTTTTTTCGTTCTTCATCTTCTTCATCTCGTATCTGTGAATCTCACCGGAGCTGCATCAACAACGGCCAATTTCTGTAGTTAATTGGAACTCTATTTGCCAACCTTTCTCCTGTGGCGGTTTAGGCATTGGCGATACGACTGCTTCTTTACACACACCTCAGGTTATTTGAGGGCAATCCCCCCAATCTGGTTGGATTTGTCTCAACAGGGATGGTGTCGTCTCCCCGATATCTAAATGCGGCTTTGCCGGTGGAGTATTATGCGACCATAAAGGTAGTTTCATAGCTTCCTTTGTTAAAAGACCAGACAACCTTGATGTCTTACAAGCCGAACTTTGGGGCATCCTTGAAGGTTTACGCCTAGCATGGAATTATGAATTTGAATACACCAATATCAAACCAATTCTACAGATGTTCATAAGCTTTTATCTTTGCCGTCCCCTTCAAGCCGTTTTGCACTAGTTCGATCCATTGCTGCATTCTTCGATAAGGCAGCCGTTTTGTACTAGTTCGATCCATTGCTGCATTCTTCGATAAGGCTTGGGAGATTGATATAATCCAGGTTCGTCGAGAAGGCAACATGACTGTTGATTTCATGGCGAAACTTGATCCTGCCTTTGATGGTTTTTGAGTCACCACCTAGTGATCTTTTTACTTTGCTTCAGAGAGATACTTTAGGTCCCCTTACCTTCGTTTAAGGAGGGACTATAAAGACTTTTGCCTCATTTATCAATCCAAAGAAATTTATTATTATATTAGATAGACCCTAAACTTCACCAACCCTAAACACCTTAATATTAAACCTGAGTTGAGGCCATGTAAGCAACTTAGCTTAGCCCAAGTTCTAAAGCACGCGCCTAAATTTCTCTCGACCGAAATCCCTCGGAGTCCCAGGCGTAGCTTTGATCCTCTGCCCCAGCAATGTTGATCGGTTCTCGTACGTGAGGCGCTTGTCCCCGTTAGCTGACCGTCAGATTGCCGGAGTTTGCAGCGTACGACTACGATTGGTGGTTCGCTCCAGGTGAACGTCGGTCGTTTCTCTCTTGAGAATTTTGAGGCGGCACCGGCTTTTTCTGTTTGAAGGGTTTTTCACCGAAACGACACTTTCTTCTGACTTAATCTCCCCTTGGTTACTGAAGCCCGGAAGTGTATTAGGTTTTTGTTTCTTCATCAGAAGGTGATCTTTCATCTGCCTGTGGAGGTGAAGTGGTTAGCTCCGCGATCAAAAGGGGACACATCGACAATTTTTTTTTGTTTTTCCGATGGAAAATAAGACTCCAACATGTTTTTCACCCCATTTTCGATATTTGACCCCGGCCCTGGTTACTCTCTCTCGTTCTCCCCCGTATCTGTTTCTTTTTGTCCCATTTCTGGTTTCTCTGACCCTCTTTTTGTGACTTGTATTTGATGGGTTATCCGTCTGCAATTTGCACCACTTGCTGAGTTTTAGTTTGCCTTAGTTTTGAACTAATATTTGCCTATATTATTTATCTCACTTTTCTCTGGTTTTGAGGAACTTTCTTCTCTTTTTGGCTGTGGTATTTTCTGCCCGGATATCCCCTGGTCTTTTTGGTTTTCTCTGCGCTAAAGGGATTTTTCATCTCCTCTCTATCTGCGAGTGCTATTGTGCAAACTGCATTTTCAGCGGTTCTTTTTTGTCTCCTCTACTTTTCAAACCGTGTTCGTCAAAATGTCAATTCTTGCTTGGAATGTACGAGGAATGAGAAAATCAAGTACCTTGAGAAAATCAAGATGAAAATAAAATTCGAGTCGTCCTTTTATGTGGAGCCTCAAGGAACATAGCAAGAACTTCATTGATGCAATTGTGTCAATTCAGGAAGGTGAGGACTAGTTTGGAACTTTTATCTATGCCCCCCCGTACAGAGAAGATAAACAAGCCTTCTGGGAGGAACTTAATTAACTCCGGTGCTCCCCAAATGCGAAATGTCTAATAATGGGCGACACTAACACCGTCACGTGTCAGGGGGAAAAAAGGGAAGGGGGCAACCCTTTCAACCCGGAGGAGGCTAGATGTTTCACAGAGTTCGTTGATTCTGTTGGGCTTTTAGATATGTCGATCAAAGGGGGTAGTTTTACTTGGTATAACCAGAGAAGCGAAGAAGCAGCAATTCTGAAGAAACTCGATCGTATTTTATGCTCTTCTGAATGGAGCATCTCATTCCCCAAAGGTTTGGGAGTAATGGACATTGCCATTGCCTATGATCACACTCTTATTCTATTTTTCCCGTCCGATTTTTCTAGAAGATATAAAAAGGAGTTCAAATTTGAGACTAAATGGCTGTTAGATGAGGATTGCCCACAAACTATTCAAAAAAGTTGGGATCTCTCTACAAAAGACAATAGCTTACTTCGCTTCGGGAGGAAAATAAGAAAAACAAGAGTTGTTTTAATAAGGTAGAGTAAAGCGAAGCATAAACAACAACAAAAAAAACAATCCCTTATGGACCGAATCATAAATTTCCAAGGAAGGAAACTCACAGATGCGGAGCTAGCAGAATATAAGCAACTCAAAAAGGAATTGGATTTGGAATGGGAAGGTGAAGAACGATACTAGTATCAACGCTCAAGAACTAACTGGATGAAATGAGGTGACAAAAATACCAAATTTTTTCATGCATCCACTCTCCAACATAGGAGGATCAATTCCATCCTTAAAGTCAAAAAGAAGGACGGTACATGGCTTGAAGAACCGACAACAATTGTTGAATACTTCCAACTTCATTTCCAGCTTCTTTTCACCAAAGATCAAGTAGTTGACTACTGATGCCTAGAAAGCTACATTCCATGCCTTGTAACTGAATGAATGAACTCTGAACTCAGTAAAGAAGTTTTGAAAGAGGAGATTAAAAAAGCGGTCTTTGATATAGGAGCGACAAAAGCTCTAGGACCTGATGATTTTTTCGGATGCTTCTATCAGACTTTCTGGGACACCGTTAAAGAAGACCTGATTGGAATGGTCTCGGCTTTTTTTAAGGACGACTATCTGAATTATGGCCTAAATAAAACTAATCTGGTCCTGATCCCAAAGAGACCAAACCCATGTGAAGTCTGTCACTTTCGACCAATTAGTCTATGTAATTTATCTTTAAAAGTCATAACCAAGATCCCAACGTCTCGTCTAAAAGTTTTCCTCCCAAGCCTCACCCCTCATAACCAATCAGCTTTTGTTCAAGGAAGATCGATCCAGGATAACATAATTCTGGCAAACGAAGCTTATCATGCTATTCGACGAGTAAAAAAAGGAAAAAAAATAATTGTCTCTCAAAATTGACCTTGAAAAAGCCTATGATAAAGTTGACTGGGATCTTCTCCACTTTGTAATGAGCAGAATGGATTTATGTGAATGGTGGACCGACAAAGTTATGAAATGTGTTTCATCAACTTCCTTTTCTTTGGTTCTAAATGGTGAAAAATACGATGATTTTTTTCCAGGAAGAGGACTAAGATAGGGTGACCCTCTCTCACCCTTTCTGTTCATATTCATTTCAAGTATCCTATCTTGGATTATAGAAAAGAAGGTTGTTTCTGCTTGTTTTGAGGGCCTCAAAATAAGAAGAAGATGTCCCACTCTAAGTCACCTTAAGTTTGCTGATGACTGCTTGATATTTTCCACAGCAAACAAAGGTAATTGCCATGCTGCTTTGAATATTTTGCACCTATTCCAAAGAGCAACAAGACAAACTGTCAATTCCAAAAGTCTTCAGTTTTCTTCTCTCCAAATATTAGCAATCAGCTTAAAATCCATCTCTCCAACATTCTGGGATTTAGTCTGATGGGAGAAGACAATATGTATCTCGGTTTACCATCCTTCTAGGGTAGAAGCAAAAAGGAAGCCCTTGCTTTCATCAAAGAAAGGGTACAAAATAAACTACGGGGATGGAGGGCCAAATTTCTTAATTAAGCAGGGAAGGAGATTCTTATCAAAGCTGTTGCGCAGGCTATCCCTGCTTAGGTAATGCAATGCTTCCTCCTGCCGGTCACCTTTTGTGACGAAATTAGTTCGCAAGTGGTAAGATTCTAGTGGAACAATTGTGGAAAAAAGGAGAAAAGCATACATTGGCTAAATTGGAGAAATCTTTGCCGACCAAAGGATCAAGGTGGATTGAGATTCAGAAACCTTAGATCTTTCAACAAAGCCCTTGTGGCGAAGATCACTTGGAAGATCCTGAAAAATCCGGACTCCTTTCTAGCACAAACCCTCCGAGGGATTTATTTCCCAACCGGAAGTATTTTCGATGAGCCCAAATGCAACAATCCATCATGGGCCTGGACAGGCATCCGTGAGGGGATTTAGATAATTAAAGAAGGATCCCTATGGAAAGTTGGAAACGGAAGAAGTATCTCTACCTGGAAGGATAATTGGGTCCCGACACTCCCTGGCTTCAGAATCCGTACTCAACCGCCAACTTCTGGTCATTGTCCATCAGTTAGCAGCCTAATGAACTCCGATCAAATGTCTTGAAATTTCCTAAAACTTGATCAGCTATTCTTACAGTCTGAATCAGAAGCGATAAGATCAATCACGATTGGAGGACCTGAAGTCAAGGATTTCATAGCCTGGGCGAGTGCAAAGATTGGAGATTACTCGGCCAAATTGGGCTACCGGTTCATAGAGGAGAAGCTTAAAAACTCCCAAGACCCATCCTCAAGCAAAAACCCTTGAAGAAACAAAGGTCTGTGGAATTCAATTTGGAGCCTTAAAGTGCCGCCTAAAATTCGATCTTTTCTTTGGAAGCTTAGCCACAACATCCTTCCTACCAAAGGAAATATCGCAGCACGCTTCCATGGTAGCTTCAGAGACTCGGAATGCTGCCCGAGGTGTAGGAACGGAAAAGAAACTATTGAACACCTTCTCTTTTTCTGCCCTTTCGCAAAAGCAGTTTGGAAAGCGTCGGGGTTCAGCTACTCACCTTCCCTTTCGGGCTTCCCAAGTTTTTCGAAATGGTGGTCCAAAATAAATGATTTTGGATGTATGGGAAATCTCGATGAAGGAGGCGGTCTTATCGCTTTCCTCCTCTGGATGATTTATAAATCTCGCAATGTTTTTGTGTTTGAAAACATGAGAGATCTTCCTTGGGAAGTATGGCTGCAGGCAGACAAGGCTTTCCTGGAATTCAGTCAGGAATCTTCTTCTCTATCCAAGGTAAAACCCCCCCAGCAAAATGGAGAACTCCAATGGAACCCACCCCAACAGGTTTCTTTAAAATCAATTGCGATGCAACTTTTGATCGCAACACAGGAAAAGCCACAGTAGCTGCCATTGCACGGGATAGCTCCGGAGACGTTATAAAAGGAATCACGACACCTTTTCGAGCCCCATCTGCTGCAACGGCAGATGCTTTGGCTATTAGGCTTGGTTTTTTCCTAGCAGCGTCTTGCAATCTAACACATATTATTGTCGAATCGGATTGCAAAACCATTGCCAATAGTTTGCGATCGAGAACCCACGCTGATTGGGCTTCTTCAGCTGTTATCGAAGACATCAGGAACCAAGCGACTTCCTTTTCTTCATGCTCCTTCTCTTTTGTTTCTAAATATTGTAATCAATCAACTGACAAGCTTGCTTCTTTTGCTAGGGATCTTGATGCCCAAGCTCTTTGGGGCCTTCTCTCCCCTCATGTCTACTTGTGTATTTATAAGCCTTTTCTTGGAATGAAATTTTTATGGTTCTTATTTTGATCGAATTTTGGTGAGTCTCTAGCATCACAACCTTAATTTTTGAAGGGTTTAGATATGAGATCTAATACAGTTTACATATGTGTTTTAGACGACATCGATTTTGAGGAAGACGAGTTACCACCTCGTTTGCCTGTTCGATCTAACTGTGCACGTATCACAAGGACTACACGTGAGTATTCTTTTAGATTAGTACTAGTGTTAATTGGTGGCATAGTGTTAGATTTTGATGTAAAATTTTATATCATAGGTTCCGATTCAACTAGATCCGAGCGTGAGAGGCGTTCTTCCTGACGTTAGAGTTATTGCTGCTTGATGTATGTTTCTTCCGATGCTATAATTAAATTATATGTTATTTTTATGTGTTGGTGTTTTACCATTTATGTGATTATTTATATGTATTATGATTTTTATGGTTGACATCAAATGCATACGTTTTCCGAATATGTTTTTACTATGTTTTACGAACCATGATTTATGGACTACGATTTATGGACTATGATTTATGAACTTGTGAACTATGATTTATGAAGTATGTTTACGGAATATCGCATTTGTGGAACTTTGTTTATGAAATTTGATTTCTAATCATCATATCATTGTATGAGAATGAGTTGGGATTTGTTCGGGGAAGTTTTGTGGTTTCATCATTCAGGCTGAATTATACTTCGGATTATTGGTTGTAGTGAGCAGTTCTGGGGAACTTTCCTCTTGGCAGTTGTAGTTGGGTGCATTGCATTGCATTGCGCTTGTGATTTATGTATTATGCTTTAAAGAATTTTAAGAAAATATTACTATGTTTTTACGAGTATGATTTTCTTGCACTTTAGAGATACACTAAGCTCTTTAGCTTACTCCCCATAGTTTTCCTTTTTCAGATATCCTGGACTCTATGTGACTTGGTACTCGAAGGATCTCTTTATTTTACCGAATCTATTTTAGCTTCAGTATGAATATACTTTACTTTTGAGAGTATTTTATTATTAAGATTATTTTGGAATTTTAATGTAATTTCGGATTTGAGACTTATTGTTTTTACATGCGTTTTCAGACTAAAGTTTGAATGTTTTATTTAAATTATATGATTATTATTTTAATGTTTGGATTTTAAAATTATTGAGACATTTTATATTATTATCAGAAATAATTTATTTTACGCTATTTTAATATATCATAATTCAAATTGGTTTCTTGAGTGTAAAATTTTCAAACGTGACTTCTTAAATTCGGCTATTTCTCCTAAGCTAGGTTTATAGGGTTACAACAATCTAATTAAGGGTTTCTGGAGAGCAAAGATGGCTAGGACGATGAGTTCTGCAAGGTTAGTCGGTCTACAATCCCCGCTACGATCAGCAAGGAATTTAAGGGTTTCAAATGACAAAAGAACTAAGGGCGGCTTCTTAGTTTTTGTCAACTATGTGAGCAAAAGGATTCATCCTCTCACCCTCAAGGAAGCATTTGCAGAATACGGGAATGTCCTTGATGTGTATATTGCATACAATAATCCCAGAAGAGCCAAGATGAACAGCACATTTGCATTCATGAGATTTTCCCTCATGGAAGAAGCTAAGAAAGCAGTGGAAAAAGGTAATAATCGCAAAATGGATAGTTTTACTATCAAAGTGTTCTTGGAGAAAAAGCTTGTTGCACCACATTCAAAGGAACCTGCTGGTAAAAGTGTTCAACCAGCTCCTCGCAACTGACTCGATAGTGGAATAAAAAAGGGAATGTCCTATAAGGACGCTCTATTAAGTAAGCAATTGGATGTCACTAGGAACACTTCTAGACTCTCTCAGGAACAATCATGCGGTCAAGAGAATTCAACCTCTTTGAGCGAAATTGAAAGGGAGCCAATCAGGATATCAGTAAAGGATGCAGACTTCGAGTGGCTGAAGAGGTGCTTCGTAGGCCAAATTAACATCGTACAATGTTGCGTTCGTTCAACAAGCTTTAAACTTGGAAGGATTCAAGGTGAAAGTATGCCACTAGTCTGGTTTTTACGCATTAATCAGATTCGAGGAAGAGGAACAAATGTCCATCTTTTGGGATATGAGAGAATCAATGTTGGTCTCATGGTTCAGCGACATTGACTATGTCGAAAACTTCATGAACCAAAAAAAATTGAGAATTTGGGTTTGCTTAGAAGGTGTTCCCTTACCGGTATGGCAAGAGTCGGTTTTGTCATCCATTGTCAGTTTTTTGGGTAAGGTAATCATATTAGATGAAGATACCAAAGGAAGAAATAGGCTGGATATCGCCAGAATTCTCATTGGGGTTAGTTGCTTATCGGAAATCTCACCCAGCGTCACCATCAATTTTTGCGGCGAAATGTTTCACCTTAAAGTCTCTACGGCGGAATTCGATAACGAGAGGATCTAGATTGATCAGGGGCAGGCCAAAAGTCCTCTAAAGAATTTTTAAGGGAATACTAATGACAGCCCAACAGTTGCATTAAAAGTTCACTGTTCCAATGAATTGGGAAACGAAAATTTCGGCCAGCAGGACCTTTCCTTAAACAGTAATTCTACAGACTCCAACGTACGCACAGCCTCAGCCTCTGTCGATTTAAGAACACGTGAGATGTCCTAACATAATGGGCCTATTATCAAGCCAAATTTGGATGGGCCTACAACAGTATCACCCATTAGGCCTGGTCTCAATAGCCAGGCTAAAAGTAAAGATGACTTATTCGAAGTACCGATCATTAGTGCAGATAATTCCAACTCATCCTCTGGGCACAGTGTTTCTTTAGAGCCTATTCTCAACGTGTCAACAGGCCTATATTCAGTCAAACCCAAAATTTTGAGAGAATGTGGAAGCATACCCCTCTTCCGTTTTCGCTCAAGTCATCCTCAAATTAATCTGGGGTTAAACTTACAAAAGCCAATTTTGACAGAGCAAAGTTCACATCAAGGGTGCTTATCTATCGGCAGAAGTAGTATGCAGAGCAATCCCCCCATCACCGTTTTATCGTCTGAACAGTAGGAAGCTATTAATACCTTAGAAATTTGTGAATCCGTGGGTCTGCATTTCGATGAAGACACATGAATTGTCCTTAGTCGGCTTAAGGAGATCGAGAAGGAAAAAACTGCGTAGAGAGCCTTTCCTTGGCTGGTGAGTTTTTTTGCAAATGCTATTTATGAAGTTGAATTTTGTAATTTCGTGGAATATACGGGGTCTTGGTCAGGTTGAAAAAAGAGCAGCAGTGAGGAACTTATTCCTCAAGGCAAAACCTAAAGTTCTTTTTGTTCAAGAATCAAAGTTACAAGAGGTAGATTTCAGAATTAAGGGTCAGTTGTGCGGGAAAATATCAGATTTCTACTTTTTAGTTTCCCCCTCAGATGGGTCAGCATGGGGCCTAATTTCTATTTGGGATCCAACCTTCTTCGATTGCGAAAGAAACATGGTCTCGCGTCATTTTATTGTTATGGTGGGTACCCTACTGGGTTGCAAACTAAAATGTGTGATGGTGAATATATACGCTCCTAATGATATTATGGCCAGGCAGGAAATTTTTGTCGAGCTTAGTAGAATTCTTGTTAACTTCAATCTCCCTAGCCCGGTTGGTGGTGATTTCAACGTCATCAAGTCTATTGAAGAAAAGATCATGGCCAATTATCAAAAAGGTACAATGAAGAACTTTCGTCGATTCTATGACGATCTGTCTCTTATCGATATCCCTCTTCAGGGGGGAAAATTCACTTGGTCCAACTACAGAGATTTCCCCTCCTACAGTCCTCTGAATAGATTCTTACTTTCTACAGAATTCCTTAGAGTTTGGCTTGATCTTTTGCAAAGTGTTCTCCCAAAAAGCTTATCGGATCACAATCCGATCAGTTTGTCTTAAATGGAAATAAGTTGGGGGCCAAGACCATTCAAGTGGTTTAACTATCTAGGAGAAGATAAAAAATATTCAGCAATGATTTACTCTGTGTGTAAAGATGTTGAGGGTAATGGAATTGGAACAGTCCTCAAGAAATGCAAACCTGCTACTTGTTGAGATTTTAGGGGCTCGATTCGATCAACCGTTCTTGCTCGCCAAGTGTGGAGAAGTTGGATAGTTGGGTGTTTTAGTGGGAGGTGAAAATTTGGCAATTTGACACAAGGATTTATAGTGGTTCAACCTTCTAACCAAGGTCTACATCCACTAACTTAGCTCCCCAGTAAGGATTTCTAACAAATTCACTAAGAATTTTGTCCCCTTTTCTCGGATTAGGAGGAAACCGTTACAACCCTCAAAGCTTTCTACCCAAAGCTTGAAGGAACACTCTCTTTACAAAGAAAGACTTAGCAAACTAGAAATCCCTCTAATAGGTGTTTGTTTGCAATTCTAAGCACTCACCCAAAACCTAAACACTTGAGCAAATTTAACAATGTAAGCTCACAAGTGTTGTCTAAGCAAGAAATGAACAATTAAAGCTCTAGACAAATTTTGACATCATAATGTTGTAACAATTGAAGCATTAACCATTACAAGATGCTTGGAGGTCCCTTTTATACTCCCAATTGAGTTTGTAGCCGTTACTAGCCGTTGGGGATGATTTGGAGCCGTTGAGGACTTTATTTCCCTTCATTAATGATGTTCTGCAGCTATCTGTATCGATACGCGTGGAACCGTATCGGTACGACCTTCATCAAAAACTAGCCGTTGGGCTTTTGTCAGCCTGGGCGTATCGATACGCTTGAGGGCGTATCGATACGGGTTCATTTTTAAATGACCGTTGGGAAATAGCCGTTAGGGTTGGTTGAAAGGGGATCGGTATGCTTACCAGGCGTATCGAAACGATCTCGATCTGTATCGAAACGGCCAAGCCTGTTTCGATACGGGTTTTGGCAGTGACCAAACTGAGGCAAATAGGTATCGGTACGGGTACAACCGTATCGATACAGGTACTTTGAAAACACAAGTTTGGCTAATAAAAACATGAAAAATCTTGCCAAAATCCTCTTAAAATACCTCAAACATAATTCCAAGTTGTTTGGACTTAAAAACAAGTTTTAAATTCTTTTCAAATTAGTCCAAAACATTTTTCAATTATTATATCAAAACATTAGTTCTACAATCTCCCCCTTTTTGATATAATAAAACTAACTTGAAAAATTGTTTGGGATTCTCCCCCTTTAACTTTAAAATTGTGAATAAGAGATTGAAGATGTGAAATCAAATAAAGCTCCCCCTTATTCATTTGAAAATTCAATTTTTCAAAACATTTTCTCCCCCTTTTTGTTATATCAAAAAGAATTTAAAACATTTAGTTTCAAAATAACAATAGAGGTAAAAAATTGACACACTTAAAATTTTGGTTTAAAATTGGCTCCCCCTTACTCAAAGCACCATAAGAATGTTAGTTCAACATATATGATTATCTAGTTAACTTAAATGAAAATTAATCAAACAAAAGCAAAAGCAACTAGATTTTACCACACTTGAACTCAAGGGAGGATGTGAAGCCTTCCTTCTTCAAGTGTTCTTCCTATGTGTGCATGGAGCTCCCCTTCAAAGTTTGACTTGTTGATCACTCTCCTTCACACCTAGCAAAAGACAATCAAGTAATTTTTGGTATCCAAATTGCTTTGGATCCATAGACATTAGTAGCACAAAATTTAGTCCCCTTAGGAATCCATTTTTCAATTTCATCCTTTTTAGTTGAAGTGGTTAGTCCTTTTGGGACCCAAACACTTCTAAAACATTTTACATTCACAAATCTAGGGGCACTAGATTGTCTTACATAAAAATTTGATTTTCCAAAATTATTTTTCTTTTCAAGTTCATTGGAAATCAAATCTTTTTCTTTTTGAACTTTAAGAAGCAAATTTTGTAAATCAAGATATTTTTGTTCAAAATCTTTCAATTTTGCTTCAAGTTCAAGATTTGTTTTGGAAAGCAAATCATTTTCAATTTTTATTTTTGAAATCAACTTTTTGTTCTTGGAAAATGATGCCTTGAATTCCAAAAGCAAATCATCATATGCATCTTGTAACTCATCAAATGTATAAGAATTTAAAATAGATGAGTTAGAAGTTACCTCCCCCTCATTGAGGGCCATCAAGCATAGGTGGGCTACTTCATCATCGGTGGAGTCTTCATCACTCCATGCGGCCACATATGCTTGTTTTGAAGATGATCCCTTCTTTTTGGATTTGTGGGAGTCCTTCATCTTCTTCGTCGATTCATGCTTGGATTTTTCCATTTTGCTCTTCATGAACCGGGCAAATTTGTTGAAGAGATAGACCATATCTTCATCTTCACTTTCCTCCTCACTTGAATCTACATGATGGCATGTGGAGGATTTGAGAGCTACGACACTAGCATTGATGCCTAGCTCCATGATTTTCTTCTTCCCCATCGCTTTAATCTCTTCCTTCTTCTTCTCCTCTTCTTTGTTTTTCTTCATTATTTGGTGAGTGAGAAGAGACCCTATGAGTTCATCAAGCTTCAAGGTTTTGAGATTCTTGGCTTCGATGATGGCGGTCCTCTTTGAGTCCCATGACTCGGGAAGGGAGTAGATGAGCTTTCGGACAAGCTTCTCTTCCGGAATGACCTCTCCGTAACCTTTAAGACCATTGGTGATAGTGGAGAACCTATCAAACATCTTCTCGATGTTATTTTCCGGATCCATCTTGAAGTTCTCAAACTCTAAGGTTAGGAGCCCAATCTTGGTCTCCTTGACTTCATCGGTTCCCTCGTATGTGACTTCAAGCTTGTCCCATACCTCCTTGGCACTCTCACAAGAAGACATCTTCTCATAGATGGTTGGGCCAAATGCACAAAAGAGCATGCACAAGGCTTTGCAATTAAGCTCCATCTTCTTGCGATCGTCGGCACTCCATTCCGCTTTGCTTCCTTGAGGCACGAATGGACCATCTTCAACTATGTCCCATAGCTTGTAATCTCTTGACTTCAAGAAGAATTTCATCTTTATCTTCCAATGGGCATAGTGGTTTCCGTCGAAGAAAGGCGGTTTGTCGATTGATTGTGCAATTGAGCCGGTTGGTGAAATATTGATTGAGCTTGCCGAATCTTCTCAATAGGATTTGAATCCCCTTCGATTGAGCCAAGCTCTGATACCAATTGTTGAGATTTTAGGGGCTCGATTCGATCAATCGTTCTTGCTCGCCAAGTGTGGAGAAGTTGGATAATTGGGTGTTTTAGTGGGAGGTGAAAATTTGGAAATTTGACACAAGGATTTATAGTGGTTCAACCTTCTAACCAAGGTCTACATCCAGTACCTTAGCTCCCCACTAAGGATTTCCATCAAATTCACTAAGAATTTCGTCCCCTTTTCTCGGATTAGGAGAAAACCGTTACAACCCTCAAAGCTTTCTACCCAAAGCTTGAAGGAACACTCTTTTTACAAAGAAAGACTTAGCAAACTAGAAATCCCTCTAATAGATGTTTGTTTGCAATTCTAAGCACTCACCCAAAACCTAAACACTTGAGCAAATTTAACAATGTAAGCTCACAAGTGTTGTCTAAGCAAGAAATGAATAATTAAAGCTCTAGACAAATTTTGACATCATAATGTTGTAACAATTGAAGTATTAACCATTACAAGATGCTTGGAGGTCCCTTTTATACTCCCAATGGAGTTTGTAGCCGTTACTAGCCGTTGGGGATGATTTGGAGCCGTTGAGGACTTTATTTCCCTTCATTAATGCTGTTCTGCAGCTATCCGTATCGATACGCGTGGAACCGTATCGGTACGACCTTCATCAGAAACTAGCCGTTGGGCTTTTGTCAGCCTGGGCGTATCGATACGCTTGAGGGCGTATCGGTACGGGTTCATTTTTAAATGACCATTGGGAAATAGCCGTTGGGGTTGGTTGAAAGGGGATTGGTACGCTTACCAGGCGTATCGAAACGATCCCAATCTGTATCGAAACGGCCAAGCTTGTTTCGATACGGGTTTTGGCAGTGACCAAACTGAGGCAAAAAGGTATCGGTACGGGTACAACCGTATCGATACGGGTACTTTGAAAACACAAGTTTGGCTAATAAAAACATGAAAAATCTTGCCAAAAACCTCTTAAAATACCTCAAACTTAATTCCAAGTTGTTTGGACTTAAAAACAAGTTTTAAATTCTTTTCAAATTAATCCAAAACATTTTTCAATTATTATATCAAAACATTAGTTCTACACTTCTAAATCATGGGTTTCAACCAAGACCGAGAATGTCGAAGATTCTGTTTCAGCACTGGAAAATAAGTGCTTTGAAATTGAAAAAACTATTGCAGGAGGTAAAAAGGATAATAGTATATTGATTGATTTAAAAGCACTCAGATTCAAGCTTTGGGAAGCTTATAGACACGAGGAGCGAGAGTGGATTCAGAAATCTCGGATTAAATGGCCTGCTGAAGGAGACCGAAACACAAGATACTTTCATTTAATCGCGTCAGCCAGAAGAAGAAGCAACTATATCTCTTCAATTCAGTGTGACTCACGGTTATATCAAGATCCCGATGAGGTCAAATCAGCAATTGTGAATCACTTTAAAAAAAGCTTTCAACATTTCATGTACTGTGCCAATAAAGAAATTGGATTGTGACTTGCAGAAAATCAGTGCAGAGGATGCGCAGATGCTGGAAAAACCATTTACTGTGGAAGAAATGTTCTCTGCTCTTTCAAAGCTGGACTCTTTCAAAGCTCCAGGCCCCGATGGTTTCAACATGGGGTTCATCAAGTGTTATTGGCAGGTCCTAAAAACTGATATCGTGGAATATTTTGGCAGATTCTACAAAGGTGAAAATTTGGACTTCTCTTTCAACCAATCTTTTATTTCTCTTGTTCCTAAAAATCAGAATTCGAGCTCGATTGGAGAATATAGAGCTATAAGCCTGGTTGGAAGCATTTATAAGCTGCTCGCTAAGGTCCTTGCAATTCGTCTCGAGAAAGTTATGGAAGATATCATAGGCGAAAACCAATTCGCTTTCTGTGCGGGGAGACAAATTCTAGATTGCTCTCTAATAGCTAATGAAGCTATTGACTACACTCGAAGAAAAGGGCTAGAAGGTGTTGTGTTTAAAGTGGATTTTAACAAAGCCTACGATTCTGTTGATTGGAATTTCCTTTCTATGGTAATGTCTCAAATGGGTTAATTGAATTTACACCTGTCTTTCTTTGGCGTCCATCTCTATATTGATCAATGGTTCAGCAACTCCTCCTTTTGGAATCAAAAGGGGATTAAGATAAGGCTGTCCCCTATCTCCAATGCTCTTCAATATAGTTGTGGAAGTCCTAAGCTCGATGTTTATAAAGGCTAATCTTTGCGGCTTGTTAAATGGAATTTTTTAGGGCCTAATTCTGTGGAATTCTCTCACATCCAGTTCGCGGATGACCTCATCGTGTTCTATGGGGCTAGTGAGACACAAATAAAAACGTGGTTAGAATCTTGAAGGGTTTCGAATTAGGGGCTGGTCTCAAGTTAAATAGGAATAAATCAAAGCTGATTAGGATTAATGTTGTCGATAGCATTATGGATTCTTGGGCTTCATTTCTTCACTGCAAAAGAGAAAATCTTCTCTGTCATTACCTCGAGCTTCCCCTTGGAGTTACTAAAAATTTTGTTCACATTTGGGATCCGATTGTAGAAAAGCTAAAAAAAAAGCTTGTTGGGTGGAAACCTGCTCTGTTTTCTCTTGCTGGCAGAATAACGTTGATCAAGTCAGCTCTAGCGAATATGCCAATCTATTATATGTCCATGTTTCAGATGCCGACTACCATTAATTCTTCAATTTCCGGCTTAGTGGCTAAGTTTCTTTGGGGCTCGGTGGAGAAAAAACACATCCACCGGCTAAGCTGGGAAAAAATCTGTCTCCCAAAATCCAGTGGTGGGCTTGGTTTGGTTGATTTTAAGATCAAGAACATGGCTCTTCTCAATAAATGGTTATGGAGATTCGTTGTTGAACCTAATAGTTTGTGGAAAATGATTTTAGCAGCTAAATACGAGCATGTTGAAACATGTTTATTGTCCAAAAATCTTAACCCGAACAATAAATCCTGGATTTGGAGGGGTATCATATCACGAACAACATTCGTTTGATTGTTGGCGAAGGCACAAGAATTGACTTTTGAAATGACTGTTGGGCCGGTGATTTCTCTCTAAAAAATTGTTTCCCTAGAATTTATGCTCTAGCTGTCCTAAAAAGTGGTGCAATTGTTGATTTTGGCCGTAATGAAAATGGGGCGTGGAGATGGATTATTAAGCTTCGAAGAAGGGTCTTCGATTGGGAATATGACATTTGGCTGGCTTTTCTTGCTTTATTAAACTCTAGGCCTTTAGGTGTGGTTAGGGAAGACAACATCCGTTGGGCCGTCAGCTCGGATGGACGTTACACAACTAGAAGCTTTTGTAAGTTTGTTTCAAGTAATAATGGGAATGACAATCCTATTTGGAAGTCGGTTTGGTCTAATATTTCCCCTCCAAAAGTCGAAGCATTTATGTGGAAGCTATTGCATGGAAGAATTCCTACGAAAGTTGAATTGGCAAAAAGAGGCTGCTTATTTCAAAATTCAGTTTTATGTCCTCTATGCTCTCGCGAGGAAGAAAGTGTAAATCATCTTTTTTGCCAATGTTTTGTCTCTTGGCTCGTCATGCAGCGCTGGTTCCTTCATTGGAATATTTCAGGAGTCTTTCCAGGGAGCACCCAATCTTTTTTTCAGTACCGGAACAACACTTCCCCTTCTGGTGTTTCGAGAGAGGTATGGCTTCTTTCGTTGTTCTCTTTTGTTTGGCCGATATGGCTCTACAGAAATGAAGTAGTATTCAAAGGTATCTTGGTTGATAAGAATCAATTATACGATTTATGCATTACTCGTTTGGGTTGGTGGTGCAAGGCGAAGTGGCCTTTCTCCTTTGCCACTAGTCATGATATTCTTCACTGCCCTTCTCTTATCCAATCGAAAATTATGGAACCTTTGAAGTCGAATCTATGTAGATGGGAGAATCCTTCGCTAGGGTCCTTAAAATTCAATATTGATGGAGCTGGTCTAGGGGGTTTTGGTAAAGCCGGGATTGGTGGTATTTTGCGAAATACGGAAGGTAAAACTCTTATTATGTTTTTAAAATCAATTGGAACATTCGATGCTGCTTCGGCTGAATTGCTTGCATTGAAAGAGGCAATTGTGTTGTTCAAAAAATTCAATTTGTTGCGAAAATTCAAGCTAATATTGGAATCAGATTGTAGTGTTATCATTGATTGGATTGCAAATCCTCATCGCTCTCCTGCGGTCTTCAAATCTCTGGTGTTGGAATGTTCTAGCTTACTCTCCGAATTAGAATGGTCCACTAGTGTAGTTGCAAGAGACTCAAATGCTACAGCGGACAAGCTGGCGAAAGTTGGAATCTCTAAGTTATCCCCTCTAGTTTGGACCAATCTGATTCATTAAGAAGATGGTTTCACTCATGTGTGTTTGTAGGCCCTGTTTTTCGATAGGTTCAAGATTCAAGATCGATGTTGTATTTTTTATTTTTGGTTCACTTTGCTAGTTGTGGATCAACTTCCTTCAGGTTCTATAGTTTTCCTATTTGTTGTTACTCATGAGCGGATATTGCTACTGGTTTGATGTTTTTTCGAGTGTTTCTGAACCTTCCCATTGACCCGGTTGCACTTTTTTCTTTCACCTTATGTTTAGGGAGGTTTTTTAACGAGGCGCCGGTCCTTGGTGCTATTAATAAACTCCACATTTAAAAAAAAACAATCTAATTAACCAAATCGGCTCACCTAACTGATTCTCCTGACCCAAATTTCGGGCTATTATAGTGCACCCCTTTCCGATTCTATACGCACAAACCCAAAGTGAGCACCATTTCTTTGTTTTATTCCGTGGTATGAAAGTATCAACGACAACATCATGTCTATTAAATACCTGTCAAAGCCCTTCCAGTGTAATATCGGTGATAGATTCACCTCAAACAACATCCAACAACGACGATGACCACCAATCTGCCCTTCGCTCGCCCTCATTTCTAATAGTCAAAATAATTTAAATGTCAAAATCATCTTTAGGCGTACCTGACTCCTACTTCTTTCTCAAGCGAAACTCAAATGGTGGGATGATGGGGACGCTGAATCTCAGTCTGAATGCTTTTTATAATTTAATAATAATAATAATGTTTTCAATGAACTTATCATGCATGTCAAGCAAGTTCACCGTCATAATGCTATACATATAAATAATTTTATTTGGGTGTCAGATTAGTAAATAAAAGAATTAAAAATGTGATATTTTAGTGAAAATGCTTGACAACACCCAATGACATTATTGATACTACATCTGAAGTATACTGGAATTTCATAGGACCCGGCACAATCTTAGAATTTTGGGAAGTAGCCCCATTCTTCACCTCCTCATCTATCGAAACCGAGACACCACAATTCTCTTTTGCATGCCCATACACCCTACAACCAAAATAAATTTGAGTCAGACCCTCATATTCCAACTTTTGAACAAATTTATCAATGTCGATACAAGCACGCAAAGGTTTGTTCAAATCTACCATAATTGCAAGTCTAGCAACTTTACTCCATTCACCTGCCTTCGTATTATAGTCCACCTTGATCACTCCTCCCACAACACTCGCAATATGCCTAAATAGAGCCTTACAATAAAACTGGTAGGGCAAGCCTAGCAATTTGACCCAAACAACCACTTTAGATTGGCGACTTTTCGATGTAGAAAACGATCTACTTCATGGTTGCACCGTAAGGTTAATTCCATAAACCGTCCAGGGCATGGGCGGAGCCAAGAATTTTATTTTGGGGTGTCATAATTTCGAGAATCAAAATATCTAAGTAAAGCAATATAAATCAATAATACATAACATTAATATCCGATAGACTATTACAAAGCTATTACAACAAAAAATAAACGACTAAGTACATAGAATAAAGTTCAATAACTCGTACATTTTTCTTACAATTGTCCACGACGATTCTTCATGTTTTGAAAGCGTTGAATAATTTTTTCTTTGTCGATACTATTAAAAATATCTTTCTCAACATAAGTAACCAAACAATCATTCATCCATTGATCTCCAATTCGATTTCTCAAACGATTTTTCACAATCTTCATCGCAGAAAAAGTTCTTTCCACACTTGCCGTAGTAACAGGCAAAATCAATGCAAGCTTAATCAAACGATATACCAACAGATAAACAATATTCTTTTTTGTACCAACCATCTTCTTAGCAAGGTCTTGAATCCCCTTCAAATTTGAGAACTCTTCGTTTGAACACATGTCACGTATGTATGTATCCAATTGGCTATCAAGTGCAAGAACTTCAATAGTATAAAAATCGGAGGAATAAATTTCACCAAGACGAATTAACTTCTTTTTATCAAAAGATACAAAACCTTCATTCGGGCATAAGCAAGATACACATAACAACAACTCTGTGTTTGCTTCACTAAAACGGTTATTAAGCTCTTGAAGTTGCATATCTATAACAATATAAAATAACTCAATGCGATAATGGTGCATATTTGTTACCTTGTGAGCTTTTCTTCGTGATCTTCCTTTGCTAATAAATGCATCATCCATGCTAGGGACATCAATCTCATGTTTTTGACAAAATGATGATACCTCTAAAAGCAATGAAGTCCATCCATCTTCGCGAAGCTTCTGTAATTGTTCTTTTGAAATTCTTATCAAAGACATGACATTAACAATATCTTGATCTTTTCTTTGAAGTGCTTCTGACAACTCATTTGTAATTCCCAACACACGTTTCATTAAATGCAAGGAAAAAACAAATTCAAAAGATTGTACCAAATCTAACAAAGTATTAGCTTCTGCCTTTTGTTCGGATCTTAATCCATCATCTATGATAATTTCAAGAACGTCAACTATCGAATTGAACATAGTGATTGTGCTTAGAAGCGTACCATAATGTGATCCCCAACGAGTATCTCCTGGTCGAACAAGTGTTCTCACTTGATTTAATCCTCGTCCCGAACAAATTTCAGAATTGATCAAAGCATTTTAAACTTGAGAAAATTGTAACTCACGAAGCATATCTTGTCGTTTGCAAGAGTCGGAAACAACATTTATCACGGAAGTTATCAAATTAAAAAGAGATGCAATCTGAATATGATTTTTTGCTACAACAACCAATGCCAATTGAAGTTGATGTGCGAAACAATGAATGTAAAAAGCTGACGAATTTTCTCTTAAAATCAAACTTTTCAAACCATTAAACTCCCCTTGCATGTTACTAGCACCATCATAACCTTGCCCCCGTATTCTTGGTGTGCTTAATCCAAATTTAGCCAAGAATGCATCAATTTCTACTTTAAGTGATAATGCAGTAGTATCTCTAACATGAACAATTCTTAAAAATCATTCTAAAACACATCCCTCTTCATTCACATATCGTAGCATAACTCTCATTTGTTCTTTATTGGACACATCGCGTGACTCATCTACTAGTAAAGAAAACAACTCATCTTGAAGATTTTCAACTATAACATTTGTTGTTTCTATTGCAGCAGCATGTGCAATGTCCTTTTGAATATCTAGAGAAGTTAAACGATGATTTTCTGGAGCATTTTCTAGAATAACATTTCTTACAACTTCATTATGATCACCAATTAATTTAAAAAGTTCAAGAAAGTTACCTTGATTGATGGAATCAACAAACTCGTCATGTCCTCGAAATGCTAGACCTTGTTTCAAAAGAAACCGAGCATGTTACAGATTCTTAGGCTAAAATCTAGGCTACTTATTAGGCTAGAATATATTGTAATTAATGTTATATATTATGTTACCTAGTTTAGGTAAATTAGATGTGTATATATAGCCTATATGTTCTATGAATAAAATATAAGGAATTATTTTCTACATGGTATCAGTTGTCCTAGGGTTTTTTTTCGAATACAATAAATTTTTTTTTGGGCTGTTAGGGTTTTGACCTAAAGTCAATATTTTTGTCGTTCTTCACCGGCCACCTTCGGAGGCCGTTTCTGTCGACACCGCCCGTACCACAAGGGCCGCCGTCCGCCGATCTGCCGATCTGGAGTTTCCGGTCACCGGATTCCCTGCGCGTGAGCCTCACGCGCTGCCACAAGCTTCCGCCTGTCCTTCACGCGCCGGCGCGTGAGAGCGCGTGGTGGCCCCTTTTCGCCGCCGATTTTTCCACCGTCGTCGCTGCTTCCTTCCGATCACACCCCTGCCGCCGGTCCTTGCTTTCAGATTGTTTTGGGTTGGGTGTTCTATCTTTTGAATTTATTAGGGTTTTGTTTTTTTTGGCTCTTTGCTTCTTTGAATTCATGGCTGATAAAAAGGTTGACTTTATGTCTGATATCGTTCCGATTACGTCTAAGATTACTGATCATAAATTGAATGGCTTTAATTTTCTCGATTGGAACCATACAATTGAGTTGTATTTGTTAAGCCTTTCTATGGACAGACATTTGACTGATGATCCTCCGACGGATGATTCTCGCCTTCCTTGGATGAGAGAAGATGCTCGCCTCTATATTCAGATTCGTAATTCTATTGACAGCGAGGTGGTAGGTTTGGTTAATCATTGCAAGACGGTGAAACAGTTGATGAGCTATTTGCAATTTTTATATTCTGGCAAAAGAAATTTTTCTCGTATCTATGATGTTTGTCAGCATTTTTACAGGGCTGACAAAAAAGACCGGACTTTAACCAATTATTTTATGGATTTCAAGAAAACGTATGAAGAGCTTAATATGTTGCTTCCTTTTAGTGCTGATATTGAGGTCCAACGTAGTCAGCGAGAGCAAATGGCGGTTATGAGTTTTCTTGCTGGTCTTCCACCGGAATTTGAGACAGCTAAATCTCAGATTCTCTTTGGTTCCGAGATCTCCAGCCTCGATGATGTTTTTCGGAGAGTCCGTCGTACTGAGAATTCTTTGCCTACTCCATCCCCACAACATGGCAGTATTTTGCTTAGTCGTGCTCTTCCTTCTGACTCCGGCAAGCAAAATTTCAAGAGTAATGGTCCTGGTCGTTCTATGGGGTCGGGGTCTACCAAAAGCGATCCACAGTTTGGGGTTCGTGGTCCGGATCATAGTACAGTTATCTGTCATTATTGTCACAAACCGGGACATACCAAGCGTGATTGCCGGAAGCTGCAGTTTAAGAAAACTTCCTCTGCTAATGTTGCTTCTAGTGTAGACACTTCTTCATCAGCTGTTACGATATCTGCGGATGAGTATGCCAAGCTTCTTCACCTTCAAGACACTGTCAAGCATCCTTCCGGTCCTATTTCTGCCCTTGTTGAGTCAGGTAAATCCAATACATGTCTTGTTTCCACCTCTTCCAAATGGGTCATTGATTCTGGTGCCACAGACCACATGACAGGTAACCCCAATCTTCTTTCTCATTTTACAACACATCCTTCTATCAATCCTGTTACTTTAGCCGATGGTTCCACATCTTCTGTTATTGGCTCTGGCACTTCGTACCCCACTCCCTCTCTTACTTTGTCCTCTGTTTTGAGTTTACCACATTTATCCTTTAACCCGATGTCAGTTAGTAAACTTACAAAAACCCTTAATTGTTGTGTCTCATTTTTTCCTGGTTATTGTGTGTTTCAGGATCTTTTGACGAAGAAGATTATTGGTAAAGGGCATGAGTCTGATGGCCTCTACATTCTTGACACCCATGTTCCAGAACATGTCGCTTGCACTGGAATTGTTAGTCCTTTTGAAGAACATTGTCGATTGGGTCATCCTTCTCTACCTTCTTTGAAGAAACTTTGTCCTCAATTTTCTAGTTTAAAATCCTTGGATTATGAGTTTGTCAGTTTGCTAAACACCATCGCCTTAGTTCCAGTCCTAGAGTCAATAACCGAGCTTCTGCTCCATTTGAGTTAGTTCACTCTGATGTTTGGGGTCCTAGTCCTGTTACTTCTAAACCTTATTGATAATACTCCGGTAAAGATAAAACTCTGATGAACGGAGAAGTAACGGCAAAGAAGCAGCTAGGGTTACAGAGAAAAGAGGGAAAAGAAACTGACGAAGAAGAGAGAAAGGGAAGAAATGAAATGTAGGCCGGTAGTTTGGTCATCCAACCAACGTAATGGGCCAGTTCCCTCATTTGGGGTTTTTATAGACCAATATGAGTTATAACAGAATGAAGTTTTGACAGCTTGCAATCTGTTACAACAATGGGCTGAGGTGGTTAAATTATAACAACCAATCCAGCACACCATATTCTAATATTCACCCAGCTTTAGCAGCTTCCAGAACCTGTTGAATAGACCAAACACAAAGATGTTTACGCAACTCATGAAAAAGATCCACGGTGACGGGCTTGGTAAAAATATCGGCACTCTGAAATTGACCCGGGACATAATTAACCTCCAGCTGCCGAGCTTGAACCTTCTCCCGGACAAAATGTAAGTCCAAATCAACATGCTTTGTTTTTGCATGAAGAATTGGATTTGCAGCCATAGCCACGGTGCTCGTATTATCACACCAAATCCGAGGTGTATCTTCTAACTGCACACCCATATCATGCAACAAGGTTTTGACCCAAACAAGCTCAGACGCAGTATCCGCAAGGCTCCTATATTTAGCTTCGGCGGTTGATCGGGAAACGGAACGCTGTTTCTTCGAACTCCATGCTAAAAGATGAGAACCTAAATAAACACAATAGCCGGAAATTGAGCGGCGGTCATCAACATCACTCCCCCAATCGGCATCCGAAAAAGCATACAAGTCCATCGTATCATTCAAAGTGTTTGGCCGAGCAAACCATAAGCCAAAATCGATTGTAGTTTTGAGATACCGTAAAATTCGTTTAACGACTATCCAGTGCACATCCTTCGGGCTTTGCATAAACTGGGCCACCTTATTCACGGCAAATGAAATATCGGGCCGTGTGTGACAGATGTACAACAAAGATCCAACCGTACTTCGATATTGCCCAGCATCAGAATAATCAACACCGTCATGCTTGCTGAGTTTAGGGGCCAAGGCAATAGGCGTATCAATGGGCTTGCTATCCAGCATATTAGTCTTCTTAAGCAATTCTGTAATGAACTTGCGTTGGGTAAGCAGAAGCCCACGAGCAGTATGCACGGCTTCAATACCCAAAAAATAATGGACACAGCCCAAATCTTTGAGAGAAAACTTAGCATAAGATCCTTTCGAACACTATCCACATGTACTTTAGACATGCCCGTGACCAATATGTCGTCAACATATACTACTAAATATGTAACGACATCAACAGAGGTGTAAATAAACAAAGATGGGTCCGCACTAGACGACCGAAAGCCCAGCTCTTGCAGAAAGGTACAGAGTTTATTGAACCAATTCCTTGGGGCTTGACGAAGCCCATACAACGCCTTTTTGAGTTTACAAACCAGCAACTGTCCATTGGCATCATGCTGCTCAAAGCCCAAAGGTTGAACCATATATACATCCTCCATCAAGTTGCCTTTAAGAAAAGCGTTATTAATGTCGACTTGAAAAATAGACCAACCTCTTGAAACGGCTAAAGAAATAAGTACGTTGACGGTGAAGAACTTAACCACCGGACTAAAGGTCTCAAAGAAATCATACCCCGGAACTTGTGAAAAACCTTTGGCGACTAAACGGGCCTTGTAACGACTCACGGAGCCATCAGAGTTTAATTTAACCTTGAAAATCCACTTGGATCCAACAACAGTGCGGTTTGTAGGAAGATATACCAAATCCCATGTCTCATTAGCTAACAAGGCATTATATTCTTCAAGAACAGCTTCGTGCCAACGTGGATGCTGAAGTGCCTCATAGATAGACGAGGGAACCTCATGACTTTCAAGTTGAAAAATTTTCGGTTTAAAAATTCCTGATTTGCTCCTTGTGGTCATACCATGGGTGTTGATGGTCTGGGATACTACATTAGGTGCAGCAACAGACTCGTCATTACCAGGCCCAACGTCACTACCGCAAAGACCATCACCTGAAGGATCCATAAAAGACTCAGACGCAGTGACTGGCCCAACCGCATCATCAGGTCCAACATCACTGGCTGGAACAGAGGATGTAGACTGATTTAAGTCTTCAGATACAGGAACGGACCCAACCACATTAACAGGCCCAACGTCACCAACTGGAACAGAAGCAATATTGGAAGGCCCAGTAACACCATTTTCAGCAAAAGACGCAGAGACTACAGACTCAGGCACTGGGGGCACATCACCAACCTCAAGTGCATCTCCCTCATTATCTAACACCTGGTTCCTACGAGTGTCAGGATGCACATCGACATGTCCTGCAAGATCATCAGGAGTACTGGAACAACCACCCAAGTCAACCGGAACTTCAACATCAGCAAAAACCGAGGCAGGGAACACATTGGAAGGAGAACTACCAGAAGTCGAAGCACCCTTAGAGGAGGAAGAAGTAGGTACAGTAGACCCATTCTTAAATGGAAAACAGGATTCGTTAAACTTAACAAAACGAGAGACAAATATCCTACCAGTGCTATCCATGCATTGATAACCATGATGACGTGGAGAGTACCCCAAAAATACACAAGGTTTAGAACGAATTCAAACTTGTTCCGATTATAAGGACGCAGCCAAGGAAAACACTGACACCCGAACACCCGAAGAAAGCCATAATCTGGTTTACGATGATAAAGCTTCTCGTGAGGAGAAATGCCTCCTAGAACAGGAGTGGGAAGTCGATTGATCAAATAAACGGCACTGAGAGCAGCAAACGACCAATATTGAAAAGGCAAGGAGGACTGAGCAAGAAGAGCTAACGTGGTTTCTATTATATGACGGTGTTTCCTCTCAACAACACCATTTTGTTGAGAGGTATGAGGACACGAAACTCTATGCTGAATACCCAACGAAGCAAGTTCAGGATCGAGAGCACGAAATTCACCCCCACCATCAGTTTGTAAAGCCATAATAGAACTAGAAAATTGTGTACGAACAAGAGCAGAAAATAAACGAAAAGCAGTCATCACTTCATCTTTACTTTTCAGCAGATAAATCCAACAATTACGAGTGTGCATATCAATAAAAGTCACATAATATCTAAAACCAGAGGACCTAATGGGTGAGGGTCCCCAAACATCCGCCTCAACTAGCTCAAAAGGCTTAGAGTATATTGTGTTTGAACAAGGTAAATGCAACCTATGACTCTTGCCAAGTTGACAAGAAGCACATACAGTATTCGTATTAACAGAAACATTCTTATTCAGCACCATACTAACTATACTAGAAGAAGGATGTCCTAAACGGCAATGCCAGAGCCAGAAAACATCATCAGAAGTATGAGAAAAAACTGAGGCTTTAACAGTAGCAGTACCAGAACAAACACCAGCAGAAGATCGAGTAAGCTGAAAGCAATACAGTCCTTCCTCAAAACGACCTTCAAGTAAAACGGTTCCAGTAGTCTTGTCCTTCACAAAACATTCACCAGCATGAAATTCCAGATAAACATTATTATCATTAATCAACCGGGAGATAGATAGCAAATTCCTCTTAATCTGAGGCACATGTAACAGATGACTAACAACTAAAGGCTTAGCAGAAGTATGAACAACAGCTTTACTAACACAAGTAATGCTAAGAGTAGATCCATCTCCTAAATAAACACGACCATTACCTGAATGTTCAGGACCAGCCTTGTCAACAGGGGACTCGAAGGTGACATGATGCGTGGCCCCGGAGTCCAAATACCACTTGTTAGTAACATTCATTGCACCAGAGGAAATTAGGGAGTTTATATGAGCCGTATCAACAGTAGTCTCAGATTCAACCTCTATTGTGCCTGCAGGAGAACTCACAAAAGGTTCATAAGTAGCATTAACGGAAGGAGTAAACTGGCAAATGTTAGCCTGAGATATAGGAACATGAGACATAGGAGCATGTGTCACAGGTGGAGGCTGTGAAACAGAAGGCTGTGAAACTGGTTGTGGTGGACATTGCGGCTGAGACTGTTGAGAGAGAGGAGGTTGAGTCGAAATGCTCTTGAAGCTCTGGTCAAACCGGTACCAGCAACGGTCCACAAGATGACCGAGTTTTCCGCAGAGTTGACACTGGGGACGAGCACGACCTCTACCTCGACCACCAAAGTACGTAGGCTGTTGACGAGACGCACCAGTAAAGCCTTGCAGACCGTCTGAAGTGGCTGAATCAAAACCAGATGAAGCCTCAAAGTGTGTGACATTGATGCCAACAGGAACACGCATCGGATCAGAAATTCGAGCTTCTACATCAATCATCATCGACACAACGGCATCGAACGAATACGGAGCACGACTAACAATAATAGCCGCCACAAACGGCTCAAACTCAACTGGAAATCCATTGAGCACGGTTGCAACTTGTTCGACTTTCGAAACAGGACTACCACTGGTGGCAAGAAGGTCACATATCTCCTTCACCTGAGTTTTGTATTCACGAACCGTCAGTGAACCTTTCTTGAGAGCACGTAACCGGCAATGAAGGTGTATTATCTTAGTGGTCGACAGATTCGAATACATCTTGAGCACCTCGTTCCAGATCTGAGCAGAGGACTCCGCACCGACGAGCTGAGGCAGTATGTTAGGGCTGATTGTTGACAATAGCCAAGAAGCTAAAGAATTGTCTTGCTTCTTGAACTTCCGAAACGCAGGATTAAGAGCGGGACGGCCATCAGAACCAGCAACAATCTTGGCCGGAACAGGAGTGTTGAGATCAAGGTAATGCTCCAACTCGTATCCTCGAATCATAAAGGTAACCTGCTGTTTCCATAACAGAAAATTCGTATCGTCGAGCCGAACATTCACCTGTTTATTGGCGAAAAATTGTTCGGTAGAAATCTCAGACGCTTGACCTGACATTGTTTCTGTAGTCGCATCTGATGGATTCTCCTCAATAATCGCCAACCAAACAGAGACACGAACACTCGATAGAACACAAAGAGAAAAGGGGAAAACAGCACAGAATCAAGAAACCGAACGGAAGACCGGATCAGATAGCTCTGATACCATATTGATAATACTCCGGTAAAGATAAAACTCTGATGAACGGAGAAGTAACGGCAAAGAAGCAGCTAGGGTTACAGAGAAAAGAGGGAAAAGAAACTGACGAAGAAGAGAGAAAGGGAAGAAATGAAATGTAGGCCGGTAGTTTGGTCATCCAACCAACGTAATGGGCCAGTTCCCTCATTTGGGGTTTTTATAGCCCAATATGAGTTATAACAGAATGAAGTTTTGACAGCTTGCAATCTGTTACAACAATGGGCTGAGGTGGTTAAATTGTAACAACCAATCCAGCACACCATATTCTAATAAACCTGGTTTTCGTTATTTTGTTACTTTTGTTGATGATTATTCTCGAATGACATAGCTTTATTTAATGAAATCTCGCTCAGAATTATTTACTCATTTCTCTTCTTTTTGTGTTGAGATTCGAACCCAATTTGGTACACCTGTCCGAAACTTGAGAAGTGATAATGCCAAAGAGTATGTTTCAGGTCCTTTTCAGAAATATATGCTTGAGCACGGTATTCTCCATCAAACTTCTTGTGTTGACACCCCTTCTCAAAACGGTGTTGCTGAACGCAAAAATAGACATCTTCTTGAAACAGCCCGAGCTTTGCTATTTCAAATGCAGGTTCCAAAATGTTTTTGGGCTGATGCCATCTCCACAGCTTGTTTTTTGATCAATCGTATGCCCTCTTCGGTTTTGTCGGGTAACATCCCTTTTCATACTCTTTTCCCCACTAAAGATTTGTTTCCCCTCTCCCTGAAAATTTTTGGTTGTATTTGTTTTGTTCGGGATGTCCGTCCTCAAGTTACAAAGCTTGATCCTAAGTCTTTGAGATGTGTGTTTTTGGGGTATTCACGTGGTCAAAAAGGGTATCGTTGTTATTGTCCGGGTCTAGGTAGGTATCTTGTGTCTGCTGATGTTACTTTTTTGGAACACAAACCTTTTCTGTTTTCTTTAGGGTCTATCGCTCAGGAGGACGAGGATTTCTTGTTTTATCCGGTCCCATCACCTTTGGAGTTGTCCTCATCCTCCTTGGTTCCGCCCTCTTTTGTCAAGCCTCCCATAAAAAACATCTATACTCGTCGGCCACAACCACCACCTTCCGACCCAATTCCAAACGTTCCGGATGTTCCAGATTCATGTCCTGATGAGCCAATATCTTCGTCATCAGATTCGCCTTGTATTGATGATCTTGACCTTCCTATTGCTCTTCGGAAAGGTAAACGTGCTTGTACTTACCCCATTTCCTCTGTTGTTTCCTATACTTGTTTGTCTTCTTCTTCTCGTGCCTTTGTTACATCCCTAGATACTATTTCTGTCCCTAAAACTATTAGCGAGGCATCATCTCATCCTGGATGTCGTGCGGCTATGCTTGAGGAAATGACTGCTCTAGATGACAATGGCACGTGGAGTTTGGTTTCTTTGCCTAACGGTAAGCGGGCTATTGGATGTAAGTGGGTGTTTACTGTTAAATTTAATCCTGATGGCTCTCTTAATCGTTTGAAAGCCCGTCTTGTTGCTAAGGGATATGCTCAGACCTATGGTGTGGATTATTATGATACTTTCTCTCCTGTTGCCAAACTTGCTTCTGTCCGGTTATTTATCTCCCTTGCAGCAATTTTTGATTGGCCTTTGCATCAGTTGGATATCAAGAATGCTTTCCTTCATGGTGATCTTCAGGAGGAGGTGTATATGGAGCAACCACCTGGGTTTGTTGCTCAGGGGGAGTCTGGGAAGGTATGTTATTTGAAGAAATCTTTATATGGTTTGAAACAGAGTCCTCGGGCTTGGTTTGGTAAGCTTAGTCAGGCTATTGAAAAGTTCGGGATGCAAAAAAGCGAATCAGACCATTCTGTTTTCTTTAGAAAGTCTGATGGGGGCACTATTCTACTAGTCGTGTATGTGGATGATATTGTACTCACTGGTAATGACACTAGTGGAATTTCTTCACTGAAGTCTTTTCTCCATACTCAGTTTCACACTAAAGATCTGGGGACGTTGAAATACTTCCTGGGGGTTGAGGTGAACATAAATAGAAAAGGAATCTTCCTATCTCAGAGGAAGTATGTGCTTGATCTTTTATTGGAAACAGGGAAATTGGGCGCCAAACCTTGTAGTACGCCAATGGTCCCTAATCTACAGTTAACTAAAGAAGGTGAATTATTTGATGACCCTGAAAGGTATAGAAGACTTATCGGTAAATTAAACTATCTGACGGTGACGCGTCCTGATATATCTTTTCCAGTGAGTGTTTTGAGTCAATACATGTCGTCACCGACTGTTGATCATTGGAAAGCAGTAGAGCAAATTTTATGTTATCTGAAAAGTGCTCCTGGGCGTGGAATTCTATATGGCAATCATGGTCATACTAGAATTGAATGTTTTTCTGACTCGGATTGGGCAGGCTGCAAGGAGGATAGAAGATCCACCTCAGGATATTGTGTGTTTGTTGGAGGAAACTTGATTTCTTGGAAGAGTAAAAAGCAGAACGTAGTTTCACGATCTAGTGCAGAATCCGAATATAGAGCAATGGCCAAGTCCGTATGTGAGATTATATGGGTATATCAGCTCCTCGGTGAGATTGGAATTAAAGCCTCAATACATGCAAAACTTTGGTGTGATAATCAAGTTGCATTACACATTGCCTCTAATCCAGTTTTTCATGAAAGAACGAAACACATTGAGATTGATTGTCACTTCATTCGCGAAAAGATACAACAAGGTTTGATATCTACTGGTTATGTGAAAACTGGAGAACAACTAGGAGACATCTTCACCAAAGCTCTCAATGGAATTCGAATCAATTATCTATGTAACAAGTTGGGCATGATTAATATCTATGATCCAACTTGAAGGGGAGTGTTACAGATTCTTAGGCTAAAATCTAGGCTACTTATTAGGCTAGAATATATTGTAATTAATGTTATATATTATGTTACCTAGTTTAGGTAAATTAGATGTGTATATATAGCCTATATGTTCTATGAATAAAATATAAGGAATTATTTTCTACAGAGCACAATCAACAGAAGCGGTTAATCTTGTTCGATATTTACTACGAACTTCATTTGATTGCCTTAAGAAAGCCGTATCAATGTGTTGTCTTTGCTTCATCAACTTGTCACGCTTTCTCACGACCATATTATGAGAACTATTTGTAGCTCCAACATGCAACTCCAATCTATTTTTTTTGTTCCAAGTGTTGAATCCATCAACCTCAAATGCACTACCACCTCTCTTATTCTGGTCAGCAAAAAGGTAGCAACATAAACAAAATAAAACATCTTTTTCAATACTATATTCTAACCAATTTCCATGGTCTTTATACCAAGAAGTTGGAAATCTTCGCTCCACTCCTGCAATTGTTGTTTTGGAGAAGTTGTGATTGCGAGGTTGGAAAGGCCTTTTATGCAAATATGCTCTTCTTATGTTGTCTCTATCATTTGGATGATAATCTGTAATTTTAATCCTCAATCCTGGATCTGCTGGAAGATTGTCAAGGTTAAACGTAGCATGATTTTTTTTTACTTTGTTCTAAATTGGTTTGTTTGTCGCCTTGGGGATTCACTCTTTCTTCTTGTTCTTGTTCTTGTTCTTGTTCTATCAAAAATTGACTTCCTTTTAAAATATCTCTTCATTCCTGTTAAACATTTATAACAAATAAATATACATACTTGACATTTAACTATTATTTTTAAAATAATACAAATATAATTTTAAGCATGTATAAATATACAAATTTAGTTTAAACATGGTAAATATTATCAACTAGATTTCAACCCATAAAGTACATATTAACAACAAGAAGTTTAGATTATACAAATATAATATGGCATCTACTAATTTAGCTATGAAGAATCATAATTTATTTAAATATAAATGACATATTAACTCACATTTTCATGGTTAACATTTATAATACATAACCCACATTCTAAAAAAATATTAACTTTGATTTCAAATTTCAAAAGTCATATGCAACTAGTGAATTTACATCTAGATTCTAAAGTTAATCCACAACTCACCTTAATTTCCTTAATAATAAAATATTTTAAATTTAAAAATAATAAATAAATGTAATTAATGGAATGTATTTACCTTGAGTCTTAGAACAAAGATTTGAACTTGCTTGCTTCTTCACACAAATGCTAATATTGTGAACTTAAAATAATAATTGATTGGTAAATGGAAGGTGGGGGACCTTGAAGATTTTAGAAGGAGAAAAGGTTAGAAGATATGGTGGTGGGGTTTGTGGTTATTGGGTAGCAGATTCTAAAAAGTGAAATTTGGGGAAGATGGAATGGAATCGTATATAAGAAGTATTGGGGAGAAGAGTGGTGGGCCATGGGCATGGGTTTTAGAAATTATTTTTTTTGTAATATGAGATGTTATTACTATTAAAATATAAAGTGTATTTTAAAATTATGTGGGTCAATTTTTAAATGAGTTTTTAATTATGTATTAATTTTTTTAAAGGGTTTTAATATTTCTTTTAAGGGGTGTCAATTTTTTAAGAGTATCAATGATTTTTTTAAGGGGTGTCAATATATTTTTTAAGGGGTGTCAACCATTTTTGAGGTGTCAATTGACCCCCCAACTACAAACATAGCTCCGCCCATGGTCCAGGGGGCATCCGATAGCGCACCAAAAAGTAGTTATTTTCAAGATCAACTAATTGCAAATCCCCAAGTGACTTCCACAAAGTGTAACCCCCTAGACTCGGCCTAGCCACCAGACCGAATCGAATGGGTTATACGGGGAAAATCGAAGAGACACCCATTAAGACTTCACTCCGATTAACAACTCTAAAATTTTCTTTTTAATTTAATCATGTCTAAATGCCATTTTGAAACCTATGTGAGGAGACAAGCAGCAGAAAAGCATACGCGAACATGAACCAAACAATACAGACATTAAAGGTTAACTTTTAGCAATTTAACTTCAGGTTGTATCGATACACCTAGGGCCCGTGTCGATACACCTTCAATGGTCAAGCTCCCCAAGGTCAACTCCAAGAGACCGTATCGATACCCTACAAGCTGGTAACGATACGCCCTCAATGGTCAAGCCCCCAAAGTCAACATCAAGGACCGTATCGATACACCTAAGGCCCGTACCGATACCCCAATTTCTCGTCAAAATCTCAGATTTCCAGCGGTCAAAATCGATAACGGTACGCTCCTGCGTATTGGTACGATGTGCTTAAAACAAGGGACCGTATCGATACTGCCCTTGAGTGTATCGATACCCCTTGTACAGAAAGACAAATTTTGCAGTTTTAGGCACAATGGATCAAGCACCGACACACTAAGCAAGCATTTAATCAACTCCTTAACACACATACAACTTAAACCAACCATGAGCATCCATTCTAGAGCCAAAACATCCTAAAAACAGGTTTCGATCATACACACACACAAGCATGGATCTCAAACTTAAAAGCCCAAAAAGAACATTTTAACTCAAAACACCAACAAGCCAAAACACAAGGCATTTAACCAGAAGCCAAAGCAAGTCTCAACATAGCCTAGTTTCAACATTTAAAACATGTAGCAACATGATCAAACACATGAGAGTTTACATCAACCTCCCTAACCACAAGTGCAAGTATTCTCATTGCTAATATATTATTACAACTTAAAATCCATACTTGAGCTTAAGCTACAATCACCGGAGCCTTTCCTTCGCCTTCCTTTGCTTCCCGGATCACTAACGATTTGCATTGTTGGAAAGGAGCGCGTAAGCATAAGAGTTTAATGAGTGGTGCTCAAAACCACCACAACAACAACAATGCAGTTTTTAAATCATTTTTAAATTGAAAACAAAACCACAATCGCAATTCCACAAGCATGAACTCCAATCAACAAGATTATCATCAACCCTACATATGCTTGGCATCTTACCTCAAGCAATGCAACAACATATAACATCATAGCATAACTCTCAACATCAAACAAGATAGCATTCAACCTTTCAGCACAAAGAGTATATTGGCAACTATGGTTATATTACTCGGATACGCGGATTTGGGTTCGATGGCATCTTACATCAACGAATCTATAAGAACAACAAGACTCGTGATGGTATATTACATCACCGAGGTCTAATAATAAAGCTTTTGGTGGCATCTGACATCACCGTACTCCTCCCTAATGGCATTTTACATCACTAGGGCCACACACGAATTTTATTAGTGCACTTAACTCAATGGTCGACCAATTATACCCGGTAAGACTCTCATATTTTCCAATACACAAAAATCATGTAACCCAACATAAATTACCACACCTATTAACCAACTACACACATTCATCTCATCTCATCTCATATCAACAACAACAACATGACACAAACATCATAGGTTTAAACGCCATCTACTTATATCACAATGTATAGCAAGATTGAAGCATAGAATTTCGGAAAATGTAAAACATAAACATTTAATACTTACTCTCGAGCTTAGGTTGGCCTTTTAAGCTCAACCAAAACTCTCAAAAACATTTTCACTCACCGGTAGAACCCAAACAATGGCTGTAACACCAATTTCAAGCTTCCGCAACACCATGTATCGCGTCCGAAGTACCCAAATCTGTTTCTGCTGCTTCTAAACAATCCAAAACATAGTATTAATACCCTTTTCAACATACATGTCCACTGAAATTCACAAACACAATATTCAACAACATTCGCTCATCGATTCGTAACCGAAGTTATCCGAAAACATCATCAAATCAGCTCTAACCAAAACCCAACAAATTTACCATCAAAACTACATCTTTCAATATCCAAAACACTTACCCAAGGTATAGAAACCATCAGCCCAAAGTTCTTCACAAGAACAAACCAAAAACCCAAATTTTCAACTCCAAAAACCCCTCCGTTTTACTAATTTCGGGTTTCCCATCATTAAGCCATTATCCCAACATTTTCTTTCTCCATATGTATAACACACATATTATTATTAGTATTACATATCACAAGTATATGCTTGGCTCAGTGGTAAACTCGTGTGCACTACTCCCCCAAGGTCCTAGGTTTGATTCCTACTAAGGGTGGTTCCTTAGTTTTCATTTTTCCTACTCACCAATCAGGTGGTGACACGTGTCACCACCTGATTGGAGGGTGAAATTAATTAATTTAGTTAAAAAATAATTAAAATCCCTCAATAAGGTGGTGACACGTATCACCACCTAATTAAAATAAATAAATTTTTATTAGATTAAAATTAGGATCAAATTGATAGATTGTATAGATAAAGGGGACCAAATTTGTAATTATACCAATTATTTTGAAAGCCCCGCCAACTTTTTCTTTTTTTAACGGCAGGTGGCTACATTGGAACCAAATAAATAGTTATGTTGTATATTTAACACAATTAAAAATATAGTGGTCAAATCGACACCAACCTCATAGTTCAATGGTCATTAGTATAATTTACCCTAAAATTTAAAAGTAAAGTGATTCACTTAAAATTAAAGGCATATTCATGAAACTTAATACATTTTAAACTCACGCAAAAAAAATTCAACTGATTTTGACCTCTAAAACCCATTTAATTACAAGTTGAAGTTTCAGGACTGAAATGTAAAAATTGTAAAAAAAATAAAATATCCAAGGATTGATCTTTTCTTTCGAGGGATCAATCCCTTTCATCACAGAGAGCTAAAAACATTTCGTCAGACACCAAGGCTAAAGAGATCGATCCTTTCCCCTAAGGGTCGATCTTTTTTCCTCAAAAATTGTAAAAACAACTAAAACATGCATCTAAGAGCTCTTCATATCAGAAATGACGGATCCTTACTGTTTTACCTCTAGCATCTCTCGTGACCACAGTCGGCCTTAAAGCAGGTCGAACCGGTCGACCACCCAAGGCCTCATCTTTCTTAATTTTTATTATTTTAAAATTATAATAGAAAAGGACCCAAAATTTAGTTATAATATTAGAGAGAAGTTTTTATTTTGAGTCATAAATAACAAGCAAACGAAATAATAATTTGATTATAATATTAAATAGAGGTCCCTTCTTTTTAAAAAAATATTTACTACTTAAATAGTTATAGTTTAATTTTTTTTTCTAATAGTTAGTATTAGGGGTCCAATTTTTTTCAATACTTGTTATTTGGGGCCCAAATTTTTTCAATACTTGTTATTAAAGGCTCAATTTCCCCTCCAATATTTGTTATTATGAGCTTACTCTTAATTTTTTTTAATATTTGTTATTTGAGGCCAATTTTACTTGATATTTATTATTATGTTCATACTCTTTAAATTATTTTTTTCAATACTTGCTATTTGGGGTCCAACTTTTTCAATACTTGTTACTAGAGGCTCAATTTCTTAATATTTTGTTATTATGAGCTACTCTTAAAATTCATTTTTTTCAATATTTGTTATTAAGGGACCAATTTTTTCAATACATGTTATTTGATGTTCAATTTTTTTTTTTGGATATTTTTTCTTAGGGACCTACTCTTAAAATTCATTTTTTCAATACTTGTTATCTAGGCTCCAATTTTTTCAACACTTGTTATTAATGTCTAATTTTTCAATGCTTGTTATTATAGATTTATTTTCCCTAACGTTTGTTGTTAGAGGCATACTATTAAAATTAAAACTTTTTAATATTTGTTTAGGACCTACTTTTAAAATTTAATTTTAAAATATTTTTTATTAGGGGCCTACTATTAAAATTAATTTTTTTTCAAAACTTATTGTAGGGGCCTAATTTTCCAGTTCGCCCAGGGCCTCTAAAATCTCAGGACCGGCTTTGTTCGTGACATGTTGAAATGGTCTACTCAAACTCAATTTATTGGTTGACTAATTTAGATTGGATATTACAAACCTAATTGTTCTATTTCAATGTTACTATTCAAGCCCTTGACTTTACATAAGAACATTACCCCGCTAGACCATCTGATAACTAGTTGTTGGTAAATACAACTAAAGTAGGTCGTGTATATCAAATAGTATACTTTTTCATAATATATAATTACTAAATTTTTCGGTAGTACAGGATATCAAACACTAAGGATTCCTACACTCCTCAGCGGCAAGAATATCTCTAACCTCCACAGGGGGCACAACATGCACAATCTCGCCTATCGGCAGTCCTCGAGCCATTACTGTCAATTTATCTGCAACACCATTCATGCTTCTTCTAATGTGGTGTATTCTAACTTCCCATTCCCGCGAGAGCATCTCACAAATGGATTCCACAATTTCGGAAATTTTCCATTGAGTTAGAATTTTCGAGGCCTCAACGTTGTCCGTTTCAACTTCAATTTCGAAAATTTACCCATTGTGAAAAAAAAATATAAAAGTTGAGGAAGAGGGTGTGTGAGATGGAAAAATAGATAAAATGAAGGAGATAAAATATGAAAAAGTTGCAGAGATTTGGAACAAAAGAAGAAGAAAGAGAAAGGTGCATCAGATGGTTTAATCGGTAGTGGAACCCAAATATATTAGTTTATTAAAAAAAATAAACAGGTCACGTCAGTATTTTTAACGGAATGTGACAAGTGGAACTAAAATAAAAATTTTTTAAAAGTTGTGTGACTCCAATAAAAATACTGGTCGTTTGGGGTTTGGGGCTTTTTTTACTATGGTATCCAAATACTTCCATAAAGGATAATAATTTACACTAGTAGTTTGGGGCTTGTTTTATTTTGGTCAGTCAATTTGAAAAAAAAAATTATAATGGTCATTTATGTTTTTGATTTATTTTATTTTAGTTACTATGCCGTTAATACTAGTTAGTTTGATGACGTGACATGTTAATCAAAAGAGTTAATTTTTAATTAGACCATTAAAATTTAGAGTAAATATTAATTTCATCCCTAAACTTTTTTAATCTCACTTTTAGCTTACAATATTACTGCTTCGACTACTTTATTTAGTAGGTGATGGCTAGATCACTTCTATCTCCAACAAGTAAATGAGGAAAACAGAGGAAGAGCGTGTTAGGCTTCTTTTCGCAGATTTCTGATCAAAAAGGTTTTACTGTCAACGTTATTGCCGCAATTAGGGATGTAAAAACAGGTAATCAGACAGGTTTCAGGTCGGGTTCTGTCAGGTCGGGTAAAATCGGATACTGGTCATTTCAGGTAAATAAAAATTTGACTCGACTCGGGTCGGGTGCGGGTCCATTTCAGGTCGGGTCCATTTCAGGTCAGGTCTATTTCAGATCGGGTCCATTTCAGGTCGGGTTAGAACGGGTCGGGTCCGAAGCAGATAATTGGCAGGTTAATTCGGGTTCGGATACACTTCAAGTCGGGTCCATTTCAGTTCGAGTTCATTTCAGGTCGGGTTCGTTTCAGGTCGGGTCCATTTCAGGTCGGGTCTATTTCAGGTCGGGTTCATTTCAGGTCGGGTGCATTTCAGGTCGGGTAATTTTAGGTCGGGTAGTTTCAGGTCGGGTAATTCAGGTCGGGGTATTTTCGGGATTAAAATTCGTATTCAGTTTGAGTTCGGCCATACAACCGTATAAGTAGTTGATAGACTTTAGGTTGACCTTCGTCAATCGTCATTAATTTTGAGTTAATTATTTAAAGTCATATCAAATTAAAATTATAAAACATTAGAGTAATTTAAAAAAAATCAAAATGGGTCGATTTGGACTAAAAATGGGTCGATTTGGATTACAAATAAAATTTCAGGGATTATAATGAACATAAATATCAAATTAAAATTATAAAACATTAGACAAATTTAAAAGAAAACAGGGAAAATAGGTATTTTGGAATAAAAATAAAGTTTTGGGGACTATAATGAACAAAAATATCAAATTAAAAGTATAAAAATTAGAGTAATTAAAAAATAATAAGTATAGGTCAATTTAGAATAAAAATAAAGTTTTAGTGTCTAGAATGAACAAAATTTAAAATTAAAACTATAAAACATGATGAATTAAAAAATATATAAGGGTCAATATGAAATTAAAATAAAGTTAAAGGGTTCATGCATTAATATGTACACACACGTACTTACATACATTAGGGGTTAGGTTTTAGTGTGTTAAGGTTTAGGGTTTAAGGATTAGGGGAAGTGATTATGGTTTAAGGATCGGGGTTTAGGGTTTGAGGTAGGGTTAAGGGTTCATGCATTAATATGTACACACATATATACTTACATACATTAGGGGTTGGGTTTTAGTGTTTAAGGTTTAGGGTTTAGTGTCTATGGTTTAGGATTATGGTTTAGTGTTTAGGGTTAAGGTTAGAGTTAATGCATTAATATGTACACACGCACATACTTACATACATTAGGGGTTAGATTTTAGTGTGTAAGGATTACAGTTTAGGGTTAATGTATTTATATGTACACACGCACATACTTACATACATTAGGGGTTGGGTTTTATTGTTTAAGGTTTATGGGTTAAGGATTATTATTTAGGGTTTGGTTTTTGGGGTTTATGGTTTTAGTGTTTAAGGTTTATGGTTTAGGGTTTAGGGTTCATACATTAATATGTACACACGTACATAGTTACATACATATGGGGTTGGGTTTTAGTGTTTATGCTTTAAGGTTTAGGGTTTAGGGTTTATGCATTAATATGTATACATGTACATACTTACATAAATTAAGGGTTAGGATTTTGTGTTTATGGTTTGAGGTTTAATGTTTAATGCTTAGGGTTTTATGGTTTAGAGATTAGGGTTTAGGGTTTAGGGTATCCACTTTAATATATACATATATTGTAATATAAATTCTAAAATAAAAATAAAAACATGAAACCCTAATAATTTAAAGTTTTAACGAGTTAAATTGAAACCTAAAAATCAAAATTAGGACCTAAACGTAAAGTACCAAAGCATAAGAGGACTATAACAATGATTTTCCCTAAACCAAAAAATTGGCGGGATTATATCCCACCAAATCTAAATTGGAAATTCTTTTCCAAATATTACATTTGTCCAAATTTGGCGGACAATTTCCCACAAAAATTTCAAATTTGATTTTTTTTCATTTTAATCCCTAAATTTTATTTTTATTTCAAATTGACCTACATTTATTTTTTTAATTTGTCCAATGTTTTATTATTTTAATTTAATATTTTCTTCATTCTAGTCCCTTAACTTTATTTTAATTCCATATTGACCCATATATATATATTTAATTAATCATCTTTTATACTTTTAATTTGATATTTTTGTTTATTATAGTCCCCAAAACTTTATTTTTATTCCAAATTGACCCGTTTTCATTGTTTTATTTTAAATTTGTCTAATGTTTTATAATTTTAATTTGATATTTTTGTTCATTATAATCCGTGAAACTTTATTTTTAATCCAAATTGACCAATTTTCAGTCCAAATTGACTCATTTTCATTATTTTTTCAATTACTCCAATGTTTTATAATTTTAATTTGATATAACTTTAAATAATTAACTCCAAATCAATGACGATTGACGAAGGCCAACCTAAGTGTATTAATTTTAAGTTATTTTTATGTTATAACAGTTAATTTTTTAACTTAAGTGTATTAATTCTATTTTATATCTTAACTTAAGTCTAGAATTTGTAACTTAAGACAACAATTAATTAATTTGTTCTAATTAAGTAAATCATCTATTTTATAACTTAATCATTTTTGAACTTCAAAAATTGTAGTAAGACTTGTACGAAAATTTTTGAACTACAAAAATAATAAAATTAATTAATCTGTTCTAATTAATCTTTTTCTTTTTAACGTTAATTTACTTAAGTCTACAATTTTAAACTTGAATCTGTTATACATAAGTTATAACTTTACTAAATTTTATAAATTGAATTTGTTAACTATAAAATAATAAAATTGTACTTACAATTTTTTTTTGTAACTTTACTAAATTTACTTAATCATTTTTGAGCTACAAATGTTATACATAAGTTATAACTTTACTAAATTTTATAACTTGAATCTGTTAAGTATAAAATAATAAAATTGTACTTACAAATTTTTTTGTAACTTTACTAAATTTACTTAATCATTTTTGAACTACAAATGTTATACATAAGTTATAACTTTACTAAATTTTATAACTTAATCTGTTAAGTATAAAAAAAATAAAATTGTACTTACAATTTTTTTATAACTTTAGTAAATTTTATGAGCTACAAATGCATATACAACTTTAGTAAATTTTTGTAGTTCATAAATTAACGTTAAAGACTTATACAACTGTTATTTTTTTTTATAATTTGTAAGTCTACAATTTTATTCAAGTTAATGAATAAACTTAAAAATTAAAAACAACTCTTCATTTAATTTTTGTAGTTCATAAATTATCAATTACTTATTCTTTTTTCAACTTTAGTACTTAATATATATATATATATATATATATATATATATATATATATATATATATATGCGCGCATATACATCACCTACATCAATATATGTAGGTGTATATGTATATACATTATATATGTACATGATATATCAACTTCTAAAATTTTTTAATTCATCATGTCATAGGTTTCAGGTTAATTTCAGCTCAGGTCAACAACAGGTCGGGTCACTTAATAGGTCGGGTTTAAAGCAGGTCGGGTTCAAAACAAGTCGGGTCTATTTCAGGTCGGGTCCATTTTCAGGTCGGGTCTATTTTAGGTCAGGTTCATTTCAGGTCGGGTAAAATCGGATATCAGGTCAATTCAGTCGGGTAAATTCGGTTATTTGCCAGGTCGGCTTCGGGTTCTTTTCAGTCGGACGCAGGTCGGGTTTCAGGTCCAAATTAACAGGTCCAATTCGGGTTCGGGTCGTTTTCAGTCGGACGCATATCGGGTTCGGTTACTACAGTAACAGGTCAAATTCGGGTTCGGATCAACAACAGTCAGTTGCAGATCGGGTTCGGGTCATCAAAACCTCGGGTCAAATCAGGTTCTGACTCGAGCAGGTTTCAGTCGGGTTTTCAGGTTCTGACTTGTTTTTACATCCCTAGCCGCAATACCCTCCATCCTTATGGCATAAATAATCATTAGCTTCAACATGCACCACTATTCCTTCAAACTTCATTTCTTGAGGTCATATCTGTTGGACATGTGCGAGGGGATTGAGCCCACAGCTCCCAAAAAAAACTCAAATAAATTGAATTAAATATTTATATGAAGAAAATAAAAGATTTTAGTTTAACAAATTATAATAAAAAAATAAAAAATGATTTTAAAAAGGGCCCATTGTTGTGAATAAAATAAAGAAGAACAAGAATAAGAACAAAGAGACGAGAGAAAGAGGGAGATTTGTATTATTCTCAAAATATAGACTTGTATACAATGCCTTTTAATGAATCATCTATTTATAGGCATAATAAGTACATAATACATTAAACTAATATTCCTAATAATAAATAAATCAAACTCCTTTGATAAAGTTCTAATCATGATAGACATCCACATAGATAAATATTCATAACACTCCCCCTTGGATGTCTATGAAGATAATGTGCCTCGTTAAAACCTTACTAAGATAAAAACCCTGTGGGAAAAAAATTCTTTAGTGAAGGAAAAAGAGTACACACATCTTTGATACGCATAACATATTACCTCATTAAAAACCTTACTAGGAAAACCCATTGGGACAAAACCTCGGTTAAGGGAAAAAGAGTGCAACGCGTATTTACTCCCCCTCATGCAAACATCACAGAAGATCTTTGAATCTTCATAATTTAATCTTGAATATCATTTTTCTAAAGATCGTGAGGGATGAAACTTTGGAGTAATATGTTTCATGATGTATCCACTTTCAAACTGAGATATACATCTTGTGTTATCTTCACACAAGATAGCTTTTATCATATCTTGTAAAAGTAAATCCACATATCTTTTGGATATGTTGGGTCAATAGTCTTAGTCAAACACATTTTTTGGCTTGCCTCATGCATATCAATTATTTCTACGACATTTGAGGAGGCATCAACGAATGTTTGAAGATCTAAATGTAATGATCTTTGTATATTCATAGATATTTCTTGACCAACTAATATATAGTGCTTCAAGACCAAGAAAAGATATAATTATCTTTATTCACATCCAACAATCTTACAACTATTGGGATACTCATTAGATATGCTTTATTCATATTGAATCTTCTTTAAGATTCTTTCAGCTTATGTCTATTCATAGACAAAAGAAATATATAAAAATGATCGATCTTCAGGTCGAGATAAACTTGATGTCAAGATTCAAGTACTTGTATTGAAAGTACTTCATGAGTTTCCAATTTTGTTGAGTGGATCGAAAGATCGATATTTACCAAGAGGGGGGGTGAATTGGAAATTTGAAGGATTGTAGTGGAAATTGGCAAATTAAAATTGAAGAACAAGGAATTTAGAGATGTTCAAGTTCCAAATGAACTCTACATCCACTACCTTAGTCTCACTAAGGATTTGCAACAATTTCACTAAATTGATCTTCCCCTTTTCTAGGACAAGGAGGCAACCCTTTACAATATCGGTTGATTTTTCTACCCAAAAATCAACCCAACCCTCACACAAGAGAACAAAGGAATTTGTAGGCTAATTAGGTATCTCTCAATACAAATGATAGCCCCGATACAAGCACTCAACCCAATTTTACAAAATATGAATGAAGAACACAAATTGGGATTTTACACAAATTTGGGATTTTTGCTCAAATGCTTGAATTTGATGGTTGGATGTTTGCTTGAAGTTCAATAGTTGTTGCTGATGCTTTTGGATGTCCCTTTTATACCTTCTCATTGATTTCTAGCCGTTTGGGTGGTTGGAGAAGTAAATGGAGCCGTTGGAACCCTCTCTTACCACCATAAATGCACCTCTGCAGCTACGAGTATCGGTACTCGGGAATGGGTATCGATACCTGTCTCAGAAAAGAAAGAGTCGTTGCGTGCAATTAATAGGGCGTATCGATACGCACGTAAGCGTATCGGTACACGGTATCGAAACGGCAAAGCCGTATCGATACCTTTTTCTGAACTTAGCTCACTGTCAAAACGCGTATCGATACTGGGGTTATGCGTATCGATACCGGTCAACAACCTTTTAAAATTTGGTTACCAACCAACTGACACCAACGGTCATATTTTTAAACCGACTTAAATGCTTTAAAAATCTTTAAACCAGTATCGATACTGGTGTTACCGTATCGATACACTCTTTCAAACTCTTAGAAGTTTAACACAGGGGCGTATCGATACGAGGGTTTTCCGTATCGATACGTGTTCCGACAGTAGCCAATTTTGGCAAAAAGGTATCGATACGCCTCCATGGGTATCGATACTCTATGACGATTTTCAATAAATTTGGCTTGGAACACTTAGAAAATATTTTGAGTTTGAGCTTTACAAATCAGTTTTAAAGTGTTGGTGTTTCAAAACTTGTTAAGAGACTTGTAAAAACAATTTTAAGTTTTTCAAATTGATCCTTAAAGATCTAGTTATATCAAAATCAAACATAGTTTTTACAAATTTGAAGCTCTTTAGGAGTTCTAAAATTATCAGAATGGATCTTGATCCAAACTCCTTTATAAAGTACATAAGAAAATCTGATCATTCTTATAGTATTTTCTCAATTAGTATTCACTAAGGCGATTATACCAAATGCGCCAAAATATTCATGAGACATGTCTAAATAAATTTCCTCAGAAATTTCCAAATGCTTATAGCATTTTAGATCCTTCAAGAATAAATATGGATCCACAAATAATTAGACGCATGTAAAATTTTTCAAAACTGCCAAAGTAATTGCATCCACCATGAAGTAATTAAAACTTTTCATAAATCATAGTTCAAGTCGTATTTACGACTACTTATTTGTGCCTCACTTGCATTACACCTTTAGGTGTTTGGACTGTTGGTCCAAATACTTCTATTTTAGAAGTTCAAAGCGTCTTTCAACATTGGTCAATTCAATATCTATACTTCTGGATAGATTTTATACAAGATCCTCGATTTTTTTTTACTTCTATAGAAGTATTTTATGTAAAATTGTTTGTAAAATCATTGTCGACAACTTTTCAATTTTCTGGTTCCATTCTCGTAATGACATAACTCATCGAGATCTCTTCAAGATTTCAATCTTTATTTCAGGTACCTGAAACTCTTATAGAATTTTATTATTTGTTATGTCTTGGGTCTCTTCAGGAGCACCCGCCTCCAATATATGACCATCTCATATTACTTTCTATTTACGAGAATTTTGATCATTGGAACCATTTCAACTATCATGCTTCAGGCATGATTTACATTCTCTCGCTCGAACATGTAATTTAAACTTACATCATTTCAGCTGGTATATGAGACTTAATTACTCTCATTAGGTCAATAAATATGTATGGCAGTTGACATGTAATAACATGAATTATCTTATGAACTTCTAGTTCATATACGAGGATCTAGATAATGATAATTCATTTTCCTCTATCCAGCTGATTATTATCTCCCCCTGATGTTGAGAAAAATCATGTCATAAATGATTCTCCAATTAATGTTTAAGAATTTAAACATAAAAGAAGACTCATACTCAATATATATTCTCAACCCTTTTTATTTACACATTTTGTGCGTTGTGGTGGAGCAATTCATATCGCACATTCAAAAATCATAAAATGTGAAATGTATGGTTTCTGACCCTAAACCAATCATAACGGAGAGTTTATTATAACTCGTTGGCTTGATGCGTATAAGTGTTGCTATATGGAAACACCATATAAATAATAACTCTTTTGTTCTCATAGTTTAGCTATTAAATATGAGGCATCCAATTGAAATTTTGCTAAACTATATTTTTCATAATCAATAGGCTTTGTAACAACTGATATAGCCTAAAACATAAACCCACTAGCTTTTCAAGACGAATAGTCTAACTGCATAATCTGAATCTTTTTAAAATCAATCTCACAAACTTCTGGTTGTAAGTCGATAAAACAATGTAGATGCATCTACTAAAATCATATAAAACTTTCCACATTTGTGGATATATGGGCTCATATTTCGTTCAGATATGCAAGACATACAGTCTCAACTTCAGTACAAGAACTTTAAGTTCTAATTCTTTTGGTAAGTGGGATCATTTATATCCTTTGAGAACAAACAACACAAGAACTTCATGTTCTTTTAGTAAGTGGAATTTAATCAATTCCTTGAAGCAACACAAGAACTTCACGTTCTTTAATAAGTGGAATTTAATCCATTCCTTTGAGAATAAGCACCACAAGAACTACAGGTTCTTTTAATACATGTGCATGTAAATCTCAATAATTTCTGCACCATTATTGATCAGGATGGTCTAACCGATCATGCCAACTATATATATGTGTGTATATATCTCTGAATTTGTAAACTTCTTGTTTACCATAACATGTAATTCAATCTTACTCGTACATGTCTAGTACGGCCATCAAAATTATTCCTTTAAATAGGAATATATTTAGCTCTTTCGGAGCTTTCAATTGAAATTATCTTTTGGTAGCAATATATAGCTCTTCTAGAGCTTTCAACTGACTTTTTGGCTACCAAAACTTATATCCATATTGGCTTATTTCAAATGCCAATTGATAACATGTGTTATCTATAATTCCCAAAGGGATAGTTTGCGAACTCATATTACTCTCTTTATGACTTTGACGAGTATAACGCACTGTGAATATGGAATAAAGTTCCATTTGACAATAACATATTTGCTCAACCAGAGCCTTTTGTGATATTAGTACTTCCAGATATAGTACTCACATTATTCCCTTGCATTTTAATCGAGAAATGCATAATTATGCACCTTTCAAAATGTGTTTTGTTTCATTTACTTCAGGTAATGAAAATATGTACTTTGTATCATTCACTTCGAGGAATGAAAAATATAAAATATAGCACATCATATCAAGTCGATTATCTATCAGAGATAAACTTTCAAGTGCTCTTCCGAAGCATTGATATTTTAGTACTTTGAGAAATATTACTCATATTTCACCTTGCATTTAAATGAGAAAAATATTTCTTATGTTTGAGTACAATATGAGTACTTGCATTATCTGCTAGGTATAAATAGCCACAATTCTAGGCATAAATAGCCACAATTCATTGTATATTTTATTCTGGAAGTAATCATATTCTTCAAATAATAAATCAACATAAAGCGTAAATAAATAATATGTGAAATAAATAAATATAAATAAAATTAACATAAATAAATAATAAATAAAACGAATTAACATAAAATAAATAAAAAAAAGCAATTATTCTTGTTAGAGGTTATAAGGGAAATAAAATAAATGGTAAATTATTCCCTTCAAGGGTTATGAGAAAATTAACAATATCCAATTGAGTTGGACCAATAACGCCATAATTATTTTCGCCATAAACAAATTTTGTTTATATTTTATTTCATTTATCATTCATGATTATGGATAAAGTCCATAATACTTTGGCGTTTGACAAGTACGAAACCAATGATTTATAACATCACATTGGTAAAAGAATTTCACTTCCTTAGAATGATCTTTATCACTCTTGTCATCCTTATAACTTTGCTACTAGCGGGTATAAGTATTTTTAAAACGACTATATTTTTTCATGTGTATATTCATAGCCTCGACCACGACCACAACTTTTAATGTGATTTTTTATTCCTTCCATAATATAATCTCACATTCACTTCAGGGAATGGAGTAGAGTCATTGGGCCTTTAAAACCTTTTTCACATATCCTTATCACAGAGAACAAAGATTTAATCCTCGTACGCGGCATTGTTAAACTTGTCCACAAGGTCCTTTAAAAACCTCCTTTGAGACCAGTAGCCTCGCAGAACGGGATGTCCAGCCAATTATACTTGGATTATATCGAAATTATGTCTCTAATTGAATAATGATTTACCATGTTTGCATTCACTTCAGGGAATGAAACAGATCCAATAATCGCATGGAATAAACATCATGCTTGCATTCACTTCAGGGAATGCCCCATCATTGATAATTGCATGGAATAAACATCATGCTTGCATTCACTTCAGGGAATGCCCCATCATTGATAATCGCATGGAATAAACATCATGCTTTGCATTCACTTCAAGGAATGCCTCCTATAAAACTTTTTGGATCAAGAAGAATTTTCGTAACTTGAAATTGGGAGAAGTCTATGGTCAAGTTTTTTAACAAAGAAGAAATATTGCTTTTGAGCAAATATAGACTTTATAATAATCTTCTTGTAAATTCAAAATCATCATGATTTATCCAACTTTAAAATAATAATATAAAGAATAAAAATAAAACTAAAATTTACCGATATTGAATTTCGTCTCAAAGACAATGATGACGTAGCAAATGAACCAAGACATCTTCTCATAATCTTTTTTTTTACGCCATGTCTCTTTCCAACTCATTTGAACACATGTAAAACTAAAAAAACGGTTAAAAGTATCGACTTTTATCAATAGAATAAAAAATTATTTGAGACTAGATCAAAAAGTATAAAAGTAGTCATAGATCAAGTTGAATAAACATAACTATAAGTGATGTGATCAAATTATAAACAACCATAGTTAAAATCAAACGACATTTTGATGAATGTATAAACACATCAAAGTAACGTATTCCTTTTGTCTTTGATTCACATACAAAGTAATTGATACAAATAATAAAGTTGTTTTATATCTCGAATTTATTCATATAAATTACCATATTAATAATAATGATAAAACAAATATAGAACAATCACATGGCAACACAATCCTTGAATTGAATCAATTATAAATTAGAATGGAATAATAAAAACTTTGAATAAAACTAATATATTGTGTAATAAAATGTTCCAACTTGTGCGCCCAATAGCATTTAGCCGAAATCCTTGAGGGCTTTAATTTGGTTTGCTTTATCAATCCATCTAATGAAGTACGCCGATAATTTTAATTTTCGTTAATTCAAGAGTTACTTCAAGTATGAATAAAATAATAATAAATTAAAATAATAACCAAATAATAGATATAAATATATTAACTTTTGGAGAATGATAAATCGATCATTATATTAGTATATAAATAAGTAAAACATACCATACTTTCCAAGGTAAGCTGAATATATGATAGATGTAGTTACCAATATCAAACTGAAATTCTTTTCGAGAACCACCAACAATAATCACAGTAATTGAGCGAGCGATATCGTGCTGATAACGTGTTGTGAATAAAATAAAGAAGAACAAGAATAAGAACAATAAGAACAAAGAGATGAGAGAAAGAGGGAGATTTGTATTATTCTCAAAATATAGACTTGTATACAATGCCTTTAATGAATTATTTATTTATAGGCATAAGAAGTACATAATACATTAAACTCTAATTCATAGAGATAATATTCCTAATAATAAATAAATCAAACTCCTTTGATAAAGTTCTAATCATGATAGACATCCACATAGATAAATATTCATAACACCCATAATATATTTTTTTAATAAGACAAAAATATCTTTTAAAAAAACCTTATGTAATTTTTAGATTATAAATTAAAGGCCTTGTTTTAATAAATATTATAAAGCCCCGTAAACCTTTGAACCGTTACGTCTCCGAGCAAAGTATTACCTGCACAATAACAGAGATATCCTTGCATTCTATGACCAAATAATGAATGTTAGAACTAGGCCTGTAACTGAACCAAACAAACACGAATGAGGGTGTGTTCATGTTCTTTCATTTAATTTTAACCGAACAAATGAACGAACACGAACATAAACGAACACAATTTTTTTTGTTCGTGTTCGTTCATGTTCGTTCGTTTAAATGATAAATGAACATAAACGAACACAAACGAACATATATAATGTGTTAAATATTTAATATTTTGGGTTAGTTCAATTAATTCAGTTAATTAACTGATTTTAAACTAAATTAATCGATAATTGAAATTTGAAAAAATTCTTAATCATTAACCGAAACCTAAAATTATCTAATAGATTAACCAATTTTGTTTTGGTTCAGTCGGTTAGTTCGGTTTAATCGAACAATGAACACCCTTAGACATATGTGAATAAACTTAAATGAACATAAACGAACGAACATAAATGAACATAAACGAACAAATTACCGAACGTTCACGAACATAAATGAACGAACAAGCCCTTTGTTCGTGTTCGTTCAATTAATTAAACCAACAAAAAATCTTTTTAATGTTCATTCGTTTAAAAGATAAACGAGCATAAACGAACTTTCTTCTAAACATTCTATTCATTTACGGCCCTAATTAGAAATGGTATATATTAGATCACACGAATGGTCCAGATCTTCACCATGAAAGGACAACACAATAGAAATTCCAACAAAGGTTGCTTTAAGATTAGTTTGAACGTGCTGCTGTCCTGTTTAGAAACAAGGGAAAGTACATGTCAAACCAAATTACACAAGCCAAAGACCAAAAATGATTGTTTATACAAAGGAAAAAAAAAACAATGATAACAACAGAATTCTTACCACTCCGGTGTCAAGTGCTAGCTATATGGATCAAATTATCACTATAACAAAAAAGATTTTTATTGATATTTTTTAAAATTTTATAACGATATTTTTAAGCGTCACTAATAATTTTTTCGATATTAAAAAAACGCCGCAACAGTTAGCAACGTTTGTGAACAAAAATCGTCGCTATATACTTTATTTTTAGGGGCGTTTATTTCTTCAAACGTCGCTATTGATTATATATCTTCTGCAATCCTCACTTCAATACTTAGCTATTCTTCTACCATTTTAGCCTTTTTTCTGTCTAAATTTTTGGGGGCCACGACCCCTCTAGCCCTCACCATGACCTGTCTTTGTGTACAATCAACTTGATAAAAAAAAAATCTTTGATTTAAAGTATCAACTTCAGTTAATTAGAATTTACTCTAATAATCTTCTACCATTTTAGCTTCCTTTGTCTTTTGGAGGTTTCGTCTTCTTCAATTGTTTATCTTTAAAAAATATGTATACATAACTTTATTGTCGAATTGACGTTTAAATTTCCAAAATTTCAACGACGACGATGATTAAACAAATCCCAATTTTTTTGTCCATGCAAAAAAGTCACAGATTTTTCTATTTTTACAAAAACGACCCATATTTTTCCGTTCTCATAAACTGAACCGGATTATTTTTCTTTTCTGTTTTTATGAAATTGACTCAGATTTTCTGCTTTTACAAAACTGTCCCATATTTTTTTATATTTACAAAACAGTCCGTGAAATCAGACTTTTCATTTTATTCAAACACAGTCCCTGAAATCAGAATTTATAGTTTATTCAAAAAAAAAAGTCCCCAAACTCAGTTTTTTTAGTTTATTTGAAGATAGACAAATCTTTCCTTTTTACATTTCATAGCACCTTCAAGTATAGCTTAACAACTTTCACTATTTGATTTCATAATCGATCTTTCAAAAATTGTAATATATTGTCCAAAATTCTTGAAATTTCATCTTAATACTCCAAAATTTTAATATATTGTCCAAAATTACTATTTACATTGACATCTAAACTTTGGGGGTTACAATTTTTTATTTTTATTATATTTGAAAAATAAGAATTTAAAATAGGATTATATTTTGATACATAAGGCCGTGCAAAAAATTATAAAACTCTTTTATAAAATTTAAAACTTAAATCTCAAACCCTAACCCTTAAAATTTAAAACAATACTTTCATGATTAGCAAAAGAAGAACAGATGATATGTTTATTGTGATTGAGGATCTAATAAAATCTATTTTGACGAGTGTTGGCACTAAAGAAGGTTGAAATCATAAATAGATTTTGTAATTAGAGATATGTAAGAGCTAAGTTATTCATTAGTTGATCCGATACGATAAATTGTTAAGTCAAATTTAGACATTGTAAATGAAGAAAATCAGGTTCAGAGAATCATTTTCAAAATAAATTTTTATAATATACGGTTTGAATTAATCGATCAATGGACCGAATATCAATAATTACACTAAAAATTAATTGATAGACACCTATTCGACCAAAACAAAACAAAATAAAAAAATGGCGTTTTCTTCATAGATAATGAATAGAAAAATAACTAAATTAAAAAAAAAACAAAATAATAAAGTAACACATCATTTAAATAGATAATAAATTTCAGAATAAGGGATTAACTACTTAGTTTTTCAAGCGAAAATCTTCGAATATTCTATTGTTAATATCAACCATCTATTTCATTCACTCAATAATTCAAAAAACATATAAAACTTAAAACTCTTATGTTATGTAACAGGTCTTATTCTATATAATAATATTTGTTGAACTTGGTTTTCAACTTTCAATTGTCTAAGTCTGTATTTGACATAATTCGTACCTTTTTTTATTTTTATTTTTATACACATATATAGTGAAGTTAAATATATGATACTATAATGTAAATATTAAAATATATTACTAAATATTAAATGAAAAATAATATATTTTTAAAAATATAAAAATATTTGCGTAAATTTATATGGGTTTAAATTTATCATTTATAAATAGGGAAAATTCGCATGCACAAACAGTGAAAATTTTATTTTTCACTAAAGGTCAAATTTAGAATTCAAAGATTTAATTTAAAGTTTAAAATTTAAGTGGTAAGGTTCGAAATTTATTACTAAAATTTAAAGTTGAATTTTTAGTGGTTTAATGTTAAAATTCTAAAATTTATTTTTTAAAAAAAATTATACATACGAAATATTTTTTTTCATTGTCAGTTGCATGGAATAATAACCTATAAAACACAGATAAACTTATACAAAAATCTAAAATTCATATTTTGAAACAAATCAAAGTTAATTATCTATCTATCTATATATATAAGAATTTGATCCGGATTCAAGTTTGACCTGACGCAACCTATGATGGGTATCCTATATGAATCCGTGAGGAGTCTAAAGAAAGCAAGATTTAAATTATCAAAATTTCCCATGACGTACGACAGATTCCCAATGAACAAACAGAAAACAGAAAATGATGAAATAACAGCAAACTATCCATGTTTCAAAAACAAGAAAAACCCGCAAATTCTATTGTGGACCCACGAATCTCTCCGCTTCGCTATTTCTTACATCCCCTCCGCTGATCTCGCGAACATAATCCACCTGTTCTTCTTTCTTCCCGGTAACCCTTTCTCCTTCTTATTCCCCTCTTCCCCCCAGCTTAAAATGCTTCAGCTTTGGCTCTGATGAGGCGACGATTTGCCATTTTTGACCCAGACCTCTGTTTCCTGATCTGGGTCAATCTTGGCTTCTCCACCTGAACAACAATGGGTTGCATTAACTCCAAACATGGCGGTGGAAGGCCGGTGGAAGCCTCCCCTGTCGGCAAAAAGTGCCATTGCCTCACATTTTCTTTTTCATCGAAACGACAACCGAAACACCAATCCGTGAGGGTCGAGGTTGATAACAGAGATGATGAGAAATTGGATGGAAATGGACCTGGTAGCATTGTTAGCCAGACCAAGAACCGGGAGTTGCAGAAAACAAAGAGTGAGATTTCCGGGAGGAAGATCGGCTCTTTTAGCTTCAAATTGGGCTTCTCTCAGAGGTTTGTGGAGGCTGAACATGTCGCCGCCGGTTGGCCGTCTTGGCTTAGCTCTGCCGCGGGTGAAGCTGTTCATGGTTGGGTTCCTTTGCAGGCCGATGCTTTTGAAAAACTGGACAAGGTTCGGATTCGAATCTCAAACTTGTTAGATTAAGTTCCGTGTTCGGAAAGATGGTTGATGAATGAGGGTTGCAGATGTATCAAACTGCAATTTCATCATTCATTTCTCCTTCAATGTAGCCCATTTGCTTATCTTTGTATTTTGCAGATCGGACAAGGCACATACAGCAGCGTCTTCAGAGCTCGCGAGGTCGAAACCGGGAGGATGGTTGCATTAAAGAAGGTGCGGTTCGACAACTTTCAACCGGAAAGCATTCGATTTATGGCTCGAGAAATAACAATCCTACGCAGGCTGAACCATCCGAATATCATGAAATTGGAAGGGGTGATCACATCAAGGTTTTCAAGCGCTATATACCTTGTGTTCGAGTACATGGAGCATGATCTTGCCGGTCTATCATCTTGTCCCGATATCGAGTTCAGTGAGGCTCAGGTTTGCTTCTGCAACTTATGGTTCCTCGACATGAGTATGGAAACATGATCTGATGATATCTCGAATGTTTAAGAAGTTCGGTTTCGATTTCCCTTAATTGTGTAGGTGAAGTGCTATGTGAAGCAGCTGTTAATGGGGCTCGAGCATTGCCATTTGCGAGGCGTAATGCACAGAGACATTAAAGCATCCAACATTTTGGTGAGCAACGAAGGAGTTTTGAAGTTGGGGGATTTCGGATTGGCAAACATCTTAACCTCGAAGAACAAACAACAGTTAACGAGCCGAGTTGTCACTCTATGGTATCGCCCTCCCGAGCTTTTGATGGGATCGACGAGTTACGATGTCTCGGTGGATCTATGGAGTGTTGGCTGTGTTTTTGCTGAAGTTCTTATGGGCAAACCTATTCTTAAAGGCAGAACTGAGGTGAGTTTTAAGAGAGAATGAAGATACCGCCGGTGTTGAATATATACTTGTAATCCGACACTCACATGAATTGTGATTTTGGCAGGTTGAACAACTCCATAAAATCTTCAAACTCTGCGGGTCGCCACCAGATGAGTATTGGAAAAAGCTCAAGCTTCCTCATTCCACAATGTTTAAGCCCCAACATCCTTACGAGAGTTGTCTCCGACAAAGGTGCGAAGAAATCCCGGCAGCCGCATTAAACTTGTTGGAAACTCTTCTTTCCATCGAACCCCACAAGCGTGGGACTGCATCTTCTGCACTCGCATCGGAGGTAAAGGAAAAATACTAATGCCCCGCCGCCATTAATGGATTTCACTTTCACTTCTTATGCGTTTTACTGTCTATATTCAAGATTCATGATCTGTTTTCACTTCCCAATTGTTTTCAGTATTTCCACACAAAGCCCTACCCCTGTGACCCTTCAAGCATGCCCAAGTATTCGCCTAACAAAGAGATCGACGCCAAACAACGAGATGACTCAAGAAGGTGCACTTCTCGGACGCCATGTTAGCTCGGATGTTGTGTTGTCCCGGTTCTTTTTCTATTCGAAAGATTCGCATCTAACACCAATGTCATGTTTAGACACGAGTATAGCGAAATTGGACATTCTTACCTGAATCCGAGTAACATGACTCATATATTTCATTGTTCATCAAAATTTCAGGAAGAAGTTTGGAGCTAAAAACCGAGATCCAGTCGGAGTAACGAGAAACGCAAGACGACCTCGTAAATCATTGCAAGAAGCTAACAATTTCAATAAAACAGTGGAGAAAGAGGTCTCTGCAACTCCCAAAACTACTATTTGATCCACTCAAGCATTAACGCAAACACCTAATGAACATGTTTTGTACATGCACGAACAACAGGACAATGCTCGATTCGGCGGCACAAACAACGGAGTTTCTGCAAATAATCCGAAACCCAAAGGTCTGAATCAACCGTTGGATACGAGATCGGAGATGTCGCAAGTGACAACGGTGTCTCACGGCGATGTTTTCACGGCTCCGCCGCCGGTGACTGGATCCAACAGCTTTGCATGGACGAAGAAGCAAAAAGATGCGAAATCTACGCTTTCTTACAATCAACCGAGTTCGATCAGCGAAATAAGTATCCCAGATTCGTCGATCTTCATCTTCAAAAATGCAGAAAACATCTTCAATTCATCGAAACAAGAGAATCAAGATGTTTATGAAGGTGTTCATACAGATCAACGAGCACAAAACAAGCTTGAGAAAGCAGATTTCTTTGACGCCATTGATGAGTTCCCTCATGACGACGACCTGACGACTAAACAGAAAAACAAGGTGAGAATCAGTTTCCACAATCTGTAATTCATCACAATTTCCCCCCTTCAAATTCTGACATTGATGAACATTTCAATGAGCAGTTAAAGGTTGGGTGTTCGGGGCCGTTGGTGTTTGAGTCGGATCAAGTTGATGAACTCCTGCAAAGGAATGAAAACCATATCCGGCTAGCAGCTCGAAGATCAAGGTTTGATCAAGGTAATTTAAGCCATAAATCGAGAAACTTATACCCGCAAACTTATCATAATTCGGTGAATTTGAGTATCATACTATGATGCTGTGACAAATATCTCCGAACTCGTGTTCGAATAGTTCGAGTTATCGATTAAGTCAAATTCAGATATCATTCGAGCAAAAAATTAAACTTAATATTGATATAAGTGTGTAAATTATCACATTTTTCTCTTTTGAGGTGTTAATTTTTTTCTTTTCTTTTGAGTATTTTAACTATATTTTTGTCGGTGTTTCATTTAACTTAAAAGAGATAAAAAGAATTTAAAATGACAAAAAAATTAACATCTAAAATGGAAAATTACTCTAAATCTACTTTTACTATTTTCGTGTCGAGTTCATACTCAAATAGTTTGAGTTATTAGACAAACACAATTTGAATATCATAACATGAAAAATATTCATGGTATAAAAAAGCTTTTACAAACGGATTAAATTTAGGGGTAATGATTTAATTCAAGATTTAGAGTTTAGGGATTTAAGTTTATGAGTTTAAAATTTAAGGCCTATAGTTAGAATTTAAGGTTTGTGGTTATGATTTAGGGTAGTAAAATTAGGGATTTAGATCGTAATCCTAAATTCTAACTTTAAACTATAAATTTTAATCATAAACTCTAAATCCTAAACACTAAACTAAATCCCTAACCCTTAAATATAACTCAATTGTAAAAACTTTTTTCTCCACCGCCAGTGTATTGAATAATTACTTATAATAATATGTTGTTAAATCAAAGGAATATTATTCAATACATTGATGGTAAAAAAATTTACAAGGAAGTTAATTTTAAGTGTAAAGCTTTAATTTAGGGTTTAAGATTTATGGTAGTAGATTTTAACCACAAACCCTAAATTCTAATAATAAACTTTAAATTTTAAACTTCTAAAACTAAATTTCTTGACTATAAACCCTAAACTAAATCTAACCCTAAAATTAATTTGCTTGTAAATTTTTTCCACCGACTGTATATCCGCAACTCAACATTCAAATATAAACGTAAGCTCGAAAACAAATACTTGAACATAGATTTTAGCTAGTTTTTTTCATTACTAAATGAAAATAGTATAATTGTTGAGATAAAACAACACTATTTTTTTTTATCTCAAATCGAATTTTATATTTAAAAAGAAAATTTGACCGAATTCAAATTAACTATTTAAATGGACTGATGATTTTTTTGGGGTCTTGGCAGAGTAATGAGGCAAAGGGTTACTTGTTTCAAAGATCATTTTGGCAAAGCAATGGAGGATTTTCAAGGTTGAAGCAAGCTAACATTGAATTACATATTATGCCCAAAATTCATTGTACAGAAAGAATTGAAGAAAATGTATATATTCAATATATAGAGCTATGGTTTTATAAATTTTATTTAACAAATTTTGATCCGATCATTTCATTGTTTTGGAAATGAAATTGATCCTGACCATTCAAATTAACAATAAATTAAAATATGTGGACGAAATTATAGTTTAATGATAAAGTTAACGTTTGAAATTTTAATTATATCCTATATAGATTATGTGTGAGTTCACTTTCACTTTTAATCTTATAAACGAGAGATGATGATTGTGATGATTGATTGGTTCACTCCTTCGGATTTAAATAGAAAACGACTGATATAATCATGGAAGATCTAATCATGGTGTGTGCTTTATTTGGGAATCAATATAGTACTCTCGTTATATAAAAAAGAACTTATGGAGGGAGGAAAAAACACTCTTTTTTGACAAATCTTATTTAATTCTATTCCTACCAGGGGAAGGAAAGAAGGGGTGCTCCTATAGAGTCTAGAACTCATGACGTAAGAGAAATGAAGGAACAAAGTTAAATAATTTAGCCAACCGACCAAATATTATTGCTTGAAAAAAAAACATTCCTTTAGTTGAAGAGAAGAGAGAAAAGTTGTTCTTTTTGTCCTAAATTCATAGAGTGATTATTGATGGGCCAAGTGTTTTTCACTAATATAGTTAAGGTACTAAATATGTAATTTTAAGAGTGATTATCGAATTGAATATATAATATAATAATCTGGACTGAATCAGGCTAGACATCCATTAAGGTTGTGGAGTTCTTTTAGGTGCATTGGTGAGGCGTGCCGACAGCTACAATACGTATGTTTTCATAATGTTGCTGCGTGAAGTGAAAAGTATGGAAGATGTTTTGGCAAAAGGTGGGATGGATCGAGCATCTTGGTTTTGTGTGATGGCGTGAGTTACATTTGGCTTTTCTGTGATTGCATAGGGATGTGGTTGATGATTTCGAGTGGTAAGATCTTGGTGTTATTTTCGGGTCCTTTGGGGAATTAGATTTCAATGACGCGGAGCTTCATGCGTTTGTATATGCATTGGAGATGATGGTTCATTCTCAGTGGAGTATTGAGTCCTTGATCATTATAGAATCTAATTCGAAGGTAGTTGTAGCTTAGATAATAAATTAGGCTAGACGTCCATAGAGGTTGTGGAGTTCTTTTAGACGCATTGATGAGGCGTACCGACAGCTACCGTGCGTATATTTTTACAATGTGTTGCGTAAAAGGAATAGTATGGCAGATGTTTTGGCGAAGGGTGGGGTGGATCGATTATCTTGGTTTCGTGTGATAGCGTGAGTTCCTTTTGGTTGTTCTATGATTGCGTGGGGATGTGATTGATGAGTTTCGTTTGGTGTCGTTTTTGTAATGCCCGAGTTTAGGAGTCGAGAGTTAAGTGTGTGAATCAGATTCGAGTCGTTGGGCTTGTTTTAAATTAAAATGGGCTTAGTTTTAATTAAAAGGAGCCATGAGATTTTATTAAGGGCAAAATGGTAAATTCCAAATAAAAGAAATAAACTAAGTGAAAAAGAACTTTTTAAAAGTCACCATCTTCTTCTTCCTTCAACCATTTTCACGACACAAAACCTCCCCAAACCCCAAAACATTGTTCCATCCATTTCTTCAACGATTTCAAGTGTTTTCAACGAGGTAAATATGTCTTTGATTTCTCCTCATCTTTCTTAACATTTCTATAGCTTTAGTTTTTCATAAACTCCATTTTTGTGACATTTCAAGTTTTCAAGTTTTAAGAAAAAGGAAGAAGTTTTAATGGATTTTCGTTTGGTTTTTGATTTGTAAAGTTAATTTATGTTATACTCTTGCCCTTAGGTGTATCATACGTTAAAGGTGGTGTTTTGTTGAAAATCTCGAAATGGGTTTTTGATGGTGTGTTAAAGAGTAGAAAACTTGGGTTTTTTTAGGTAGTTTGGTGTGGGAAAGTTGGGTTGATGATATGGTTATGCTTGGGGGTTGTTTTGAATGTGTTTAGTGATGATTTGGGTGTTGGAATTGATTGGTTTCTGTTGGGTTAAGTTCAAGTCCGAAAATGAGGATTTTGGGTTAGTTCATGGCTTGAAAATGTAGAGAATGGTCTTGTGGTTGTAATCTAATTTGTGACAGTGGTTTTGTGGATGATTTGTTTAGTAATATGTTGTTTTTGGTTGGTTAGAAACAAGGGAAATCGTTGGAGAAGCTTCGAGCTCGATTCCGGGAAATTTGGAGGCTTGATCAGCTTTTAATAATTGAGTGACCTAAATGTAACCTTACCCATAATTGAGTGACCCAAATGTAACTTTTAATAATTGAGTGACCTAAATGTAACCTTACCCATAATTGAGTGACCCAGATATAACTTTTAATAATTGGATGACCCAAATATAACCTTACTCATAATTGAGTGACCTCCATTGTAGTTTACCCATAAAATAATTATATATTTGTATTTGTATTATTTTTTCATGTATTTATATATTACTAATATTTCATATACTTTTTTGTGTTCATATATGTGTATTACATTCATGTTATTATATAAATATATATGTAGTATCTTAATCTATTGCATACTTTGCATATATAATTTCTTATTTTGATCATTTTAAAGAAGAAAAAATATTACATATTTCATAATTTATTTTAAGGGTAATTGTTCTATACACAAGAGCTTGTGGAATTTTTTTTACACAAGCGTCTTAATTTTAGGGGTTAGAGACTTCGTTAAGGGATTAAAATTTAGGGGTATAAGTGTAGTAGTTTTAAATTTAGGGATTGTTAATAAAATTTTGGGTTTAGGGTTAAAATTTAGGGTTTATAGGTTAAAACCTAAATCCCTACACATATTACCCTAAAACTAAACCCTAACCCTAAACCCTAAATTCTAACCCTAAATTCTAAATTCTAAACATGAACTATAAATTCTAAACATTTACATTAAAACCCCTAAACTCTAAACCCTAAGCCCTAACCCTAAACCCTATAATTGAGGCGCTTGTGGAAATAAAAAATTTCCACCGCCAGTGTATAGGATATTAATCCTTATTTTAATTGTCAAACGACTTGTATATCATATATAGATATATTAGTGGTCTAATTCAATAAATTCATATAAAATTATCACATTAATGATTCATCTAATATAGATATCAACATGCTGATATATTATATTGCGTTCAATTTTTTTTTACAAAACCTAATTATAATCTTTATCTTACCTAAAGGGGAGGGGAAGGAGAGACTCTAGAAAAGGAAGGGGTGCTCTTAATAGGTCTAGAACTCATGGTCAGGGATGGGCCTAGAGAGGAGGCTGAGGGGGGCAACTGTCCCCTAAAAATTTGGAATTTATATCTGATTTTAAAAAAAGTTTAGAATTTTCTTATGTATTTTTTATTGAAAACTTATTTTCGCTCCCCTAAAGTTTTATAGGTTCGCCACGCTTTAAAATTTTATTGGTTCGCCACCTCTAACATAAAATTTTGCGTCCGTCTCTTGCCTATGGTCTAAGGGAATATAAGAGAACAAAGATGAGCACTTTAAACAACCGGCCAAATGTGGTTGTCCAATTTTGTGTTCATATTATTTTAGAGAAATAGATTATTACTCATGTTTAAAAGTTATACTAATATAATTAATACAATAGGCCAACAAAATCATAGTGACATGTACAGTCTTGGAATGTTGCACAACATTTTTCGATATGGTAATGTCACTTATGAAGTCATAAAACACAGTGACAACTCCTCTAGGCACTCCATAGTCTTCAAGCAATTGTGACATTCAAATGAGTTGCTATCAATTGTTTACACTCACAATATAAGAAATAACGAAAATAATTTTGTTTTTTACTGTTTTCAAAAAATAAATTCATTCCAAAATAGAAATAATTTCCCAAAATACTCTGTCGATCATCAAAATTACTAGTCCAATTACACCGTTATAATGTACAAGACTAACATTTGTGTCTGTTTTTAGAACCATAAACCAAGATCAGAAGTTTTATGGACATTTGTAATGACCATTTTCACAATTCTAAGACAGTCTTTACGATTAGCTTGATAACAAACACAAACTCTTAACACTAAAACATAAATTAACCGAACAAGTGGTTTTAGTAGAAAAATAGATAATATTTATCCTGAGAGAACCGAATATAAATCGTTTCGTCTGTAATGTGTGATTTGTCAAAAAATTAAAAATATCTATGAACAGATAATATTTTATATTCACTAATAAAGCTATTCAAAGTGTTTTTAGTTCAACTTCAAAAAGGGCTATGAAGTCTTTCATTTCACTCATGCAATCTTAGTTTATGATGAGAATAGTAGGAGAGTTGTCCTATTCTATGAGTTTTCAAATCAAACAAAAGGAACATGTGATTTTCTTGAATATAGTATTTTAATTTTTTCAAGTGTTCAAATATAGCTTTTTTAATTTGTTTTTAACTTTTTATTAAATAATGAGGCATTCCATTTCCATACCGGAATTCGAACTCATACAAGATGTGACAAGATGAACATCCTTAGCCAGTAAACCAATTAATGGATCTCTTTAATTTGTTTTTATTGATTGATTAGAGTCAAGGCTCTTACATGCTACCGGCCAATACCACATTATTGGAGTTCCATTCAAAGAAGCAATATTTGTAGTTGAGAGAACATCAAGGCTATGCTTATCTGATGCTACCGGCCAATACCACATTTCATCACATGCTACCGATCACTGGTCAATCAAATGGTGCAGCAGCCGGAAGTTCATCGGGAAAATCGTCCAAACAGCCCTCTCAACATCCCACTTCACCGCCTATTGTTGGCATGTACAATGCTCCATCTATAGGGAAACCAGTAGGAGGTCCTCTTGTCTCTGCAGTTGGCAGGCCAGTGAATCTTCCCGCCCCGGCACACGAGTTATGGAGTAACAGTTCCTTGTGCACCAATGAACATGACTCCTGCGAGGCTACGACATACCCAATGCCAAATAGAGAAAGGATGGAAGACTACTTGCTTGTGCAGATATTGGGTTACTGGGTTTTCCATTTTAGCCTGAATAAGATATGCTTACTTGCAAGCACAAGTTGTATATGTAAGTTGTGTAATCTCTAAATTGCGATGAATAGTTACATTCTTACTCGGAAATCCACCTCTAAAAACTGAATACAAAGGCAAAAGCAGTAACTTTTTCTTTTTTCTAACAATGCCAATACTGTTAGCACCAAAGCTGCCATTGACAATGAAATGTTAAAACGCATTTATTGCAAAAAGGAAATTTATTCTTAACTAAAGCCAAAAGTTTGATTCTAAACCATTGGATCAAGACCAAGTTTGCCAAGTTTAATGACAGCTAACTTGTGCATGGCCAAATTGAATGATATTAACTTAACTGGACACTATAGAGCTGGAGTCAATGCATAAACAATGTTGACAGTGTTTTTGACTCAGATAATTTGTTGGAAATTAGGATTGGGGATTAGGATAATTTAGAAATTAGGGTTATGGGTTTGGATAATTTAGGAATTAGGGTTTTAAATTAGGGGAATTTTCAAATTAGGGTTCTAAATTAGGGGAATTTGGGAATTAGTGTTCTAAAATTTTAAATTAGGGTTGGACATTTGGGAAATTTTAAGAATTAGGGTTTAAAATTGGGGATTTTGAAAAATCAGTTCAAAATTAGGGAATTTGTGAAATTAGGATTGGGGATTTGGATAATTTAGAAATTAAAGTCAGGAATTTGGATAATTTTGGAATTAGGGTTCCAAATTAGGAGAATTTCTAAATTAGGGAAAATTTTAAATTAGGGTTCTGAATTAGGGGAATTTGGGAATTGGGTTATGAAGTTAGGAAATTTTGAAAATTAGAGTTTGGGTGGTGGTTAGGGTTTGATAATTTGGGGATTAAGTTTGGGAATATTTTTGCCTGTGGGTATTTGGGAATGCTAAAATTGAGTCGATTTGTCAACGGCGAACGAATAAAGGTGGCGACTGACCGATGACGACGTTAACAAATAAAAAATAAGAGAAAAACCTTACATTGCTGCGGGAAACGGCGACTAAGCTCGAACAACAGTCAAGTTACTTGAGTTCACTTGATTAAGTTTTGTTTAAGTTTATCGATGACCAATTGATCAGGTTGGTTTTTATATACTGAAAAATTCATTAACCCAACATAAATCTCTAAACCAATAAAATTGTTTGACCATATCATCTTGAAATGGGATAATCAAAACCGAATTATTTGGTCCATTCCCCTCCTATAACACAAAATCAACAGTAAATGGAGTGGCTAGTGGATTCGTTGTCAAGGGAGATGGTGATTACAAGTATTAGATTGAGTTGAGTCAAAAAATTTAAGTTAATCGAGTTAATGAATCTTAATATACAATTTAAATTTTCTTTGAAAATTTTCTAGTCTAGTTTTTCGAGTTTTTGTTTAAATTTAGGTGTAAACATTTATAATGTTATGATACTAAAATTTCGAACTATTCGAGTCTCGTTTTATAGCTCAATTTTATTTGAAATTTTTTCGAGCCAAGATTATAAAATTACGATTCAGATCAAGTCAAATTCATCCCAGCAGTTATCACTTCGCTCCCACGGTTGATAGTGCCAGCCACCAATGGAACTTGAAGAAGTGTCGAAAGCTCATCAAAGTTCACATGAAAGTTCAGGGTTAACTATTATACTACAACGGTCAACCGGTAGGTTTTGTTCTTAGTGCAATTAGATGATAATATCTGAAAATACTATATTCAACTATTATGGTTAAACAAAATACTATAACCGTTTTTAATTAACATCCCTAAAGTTTAGTTATCTTGATTGAATCATCATAGAGGCCAGCCTTCCCATGTTGCATTACTTGTTAACCATCTTACTATTTATTTTCTAAATTTTCTAGTATTTACAGTGATGGGCTTTATCAATGAACAAAAAAAAAATGTTGCAATGAAACAAAAGCAAACAACATACATACAATTCAAACTCATTTGTTTTCATCCTATCCCATTTTTCATATTTTTTTCATACAGACAAATGCATCTCGAGTATGTTAGGTCAAGTTGTTCGGTAAAATCAGACCAATGCGGCTTCATCCATCGCCCAAATGCATAACGTACCAAGTATTTCATGCTAATCATCCAAAATATAGTTGAAATATGCTGCCATCTTTAACATATATAGAAGCATAGGCCATAACATCAAATACATGCAACCATACATGACAGACCATATCATAATCACCATCGATGTCAGTTTATATGGTCTCTAACCTGCAATGTGCCAATTCTTTCTAATTCTTCTTCAACAAGCCGAAGCTCGTGCATAACCCAATTGGTTCGCACCCCATCCGGAGCTCTCCCGCTATGAAACACGAGCGTCTTTTTCATCCCGATAAGCTTTTCGTTGTGGTGGACTTCTCGGTCCTTCCCGGTGGCCTTCCAGTACCCTTGAATCGTATCCCTATTCATTCTTGCCCAATTTCCATACTTCCTGTCCAATAAACTAAAAAAATACCACTCTTGGTCCCTGGTTTTCAGCTTGACTTGTCTGAAAAACAATCAACAAGAAGAAACTTTAGCACCAGAGCTCAAAAATGAACTAAAAACCCATTGCAAGACAGCATAAGAGTCAAGATTCTCAGGAGAAAAAAAAACCCAAAATAAGACCAAAATGAAAATGCAATAGAAATCAACATAAAACTCTGAAAAGTTAGTAAAAACTACCACATTTAGCTAAAAATGAAACCTTAAAAAATAAAAATAAAAAACAATATAACAACCCAAATTTTAGAACTCTTGTGTCAGTTTAAACCCAAATTGTAGGCTCGAAATTTTGGGCCTTTGGGTGTCTTATGAATGTCTTAGTGGGATTCATCCATGTTGTTGGGCTAGAAGCTTGGGTTGAAGGGGGGTGAAGGCTTTTGAGTAAATGCCCCCTTTTGAATGAGATTGGTTGAGCCAAAAGCTCATTTGAGGTGAGAATGGTTAAGTTTGGCAGGGGTTGGAAAATTATGAGTTTTGGTGGGAGTTTGAGTGGATGAACAGGAATGGAAGTTTATATTATGTTTTTTTGATGTTAAACACTTTTTTTATCATCCATTTTCCATCTAGAAAAGTTGTAACTCGTTTTGCAACTTTGGATTTGTAGTTAAGGAGGTTAAAGATCACTCAAAAGCTCAAGGCAAAGGGTAAAGCTTGAGGCTGGTGTAAGGAGGCTCTTTTCCAGTGCTTGGAGGAAGGTTAGTACACTTCCAACTCCATTTTTTCTTGCAAATCCTAAATTTAGAGTCTTGTATACTTGTTTGGTGTTTTGGTGCTTATAATGTTTGAGTTGGGTGCTAATGGTGAAATCCAGATTATATGTTAAAATGTAGTAAAAATGTTAGAAAACCACTTAAATTATCTCCCTAACTTGTAGGTTTAATTTGGGGCCTAAACATGAGGGTTAAGAGGCGCTAAGGGTGTTTTGCGAGCTTCAGAAACTGGGTTCTAGGCTCGCGTATTGATACTGGATGAACTGGTATCGGTACCCCTTGTTTATAACGGCAAATTCAAGCAAAGTTTGAGAGGCGCATCGATACACCCTTGGAATTATCGGTACCCTCTGTTTAGCCCAAATTCCAGTAGCGAATTTAGATATCGATACGCATAAGTGAGTATCGGTACCCATTAGGTACCGATACGCGCCTTTGTATATCGGTACCAGGTGTTGGTTAAAGCCCTACTATTGCAAACAGTGTATCGATACGACTAAATGAGTATTAATACCCTTAGCCGCGTAATGATACCCTTCAAGCTGTATCGGTACTAGCTGGACATTTTGCCCGGAAATTACACTTTTAGTTTGGGGGACCTATAATTTGAGGACTAAGGCCCAATGGGCCTCTAATGGGGTAAAATGAATAGTAAAACTATGAAACCAGGAATCTAACCACATATATGAATATAATGAGTAATCACTTGATAAATGATGGGTGACTTGTTTGTAATAGTAACCATAGGGATCCTTAGTGAATCGTCTATTGTTACGTGCTATGTAAGGGAACTTGTGTGGTTGGGTTACTTGATTGACGAGATCTTGATACTCAAGATGTGTTGCATCACCATGTTAAGAAATTGGTGAATGGAGGTTATCTATGCTATATGACTCGGGCCTCATTCATGTGTACTCGAGGGAGATTCTGAGTAAGGGTGTATGTTCTGATGCTATGTGACCCGACCTCACCTGAAGTGTATGTTCCGATGTTACGTGACTCGAAATCACTCCCATGTTGTTGTGGTATTGTATGTTTGGGCCTTATGTGCCCCTTTCATATTGTGACATGGATTTGCATGTGTTTAGGCGACTAACATAGCGCCACGTATCTTTCATTTGACATATCATCTTACTTGGCTACATACTTGTATTTATAATCTGTATGAAGCATGGTAGAGTAGAGGTGTATCCACTGAGCTTTATGAGCTCATCGTTTGGAATCGTTGTTTCCTTACAAAAGTTTTTAGGTGGCTGCGTTGCACGCAAAAGAGCCTCATCGGAGTAGGATTTCAATTCATCGATGTGATCAAGAGTACAATACTTAGGCTTGTCGGGCAATGTATTCATAGGACCATTGATTTATGTTTGTAACTCTATTTGGATTTTAATCATGCCGAATGCTTTTAATTATCTTGTTTTAATTGGAGCTCTCATGTAAACGATTTAACTATTTTGTATAAACTATTTTCTAAAACATTGTCAGATTTATGTATTTTTCTTATATTTCTGGCTAAATCTAGTTGCAAAAATTTTATCTATGGTTGGGCTTGAGGCCTAAATGTGATAAAGGGTTTATGGTGTTATATTTAGTGGTATCAGAGTCTAGGTTTAGTCAATTTTAGGAAACTTCGAGGTGGTTAAGAGTCGTAAAAATGGGTGTCTAGTGAATATATTCCCGTAAGTCGAAGTTGCACTCATTTAAGCTGAATATCCAATAGAGTAACCTTGTTTGTTTATTTGTGTAGAGTTTGAATCATGCCTAGTGGTGCACGCGACCGTGAAGAAAGTTGGGGCTCTCGATAGGGGAGTTATGATGAGGATTATATCCCTGAGACTGATGAGAGATCGGAGGATGATAAGTGACATAGGGCCAACTACTTCACCCTCCAGCATAGGGTTGTTAACCGCATTGTGAGAGCCATTCCTAGGCTATCTGCTACCCCCTCGTGAGACCTCGATTGAGAGGCTTCACCGCCATGGCACAACGGATTTCCTTGGGTAAAGACAAGATAATCTGATCAAGGTAAACTAGTGGTTGAGGGATACCCGTTGGATATTGCGTCAAATGGGGTTGGAACCTGAAGACAAGCTGAAGTGCATCATTTCCCTATTGAAGAAGAATGCTCGGAAGTGGTGGGAAACTGTGGAGTTAGGATAGTATCATAACCGACCCACTTGGGATGATTTCCTTGACGAGTTTGAGAAGAAGTACGTGGGGGGAGGCCTGTATGGATAGCTTGAGAGATCGAATCACACATCTAGTTCGAGGGAACCAACCTATTTTTGAGTACGAGCAAGAGTTCCTTCAATTGAGTAGGTATGCCCCATAGTTGGTTGCTACAGAAAAGATGAGATGCAAAAGATTCTGCAAGTGTTTGAGGAAGGAGATCCAGATGTACTTGACAGCCGATCCACCAAAACTGTTTTTTGACTTGATCACTAGTGCCAAATCCCTTGAGCAAGTACAAGGGTTGACTTATGTCCATGCAAGAAGGTATGGAGGATCGAGTGGAGGGAGCCATTCCCACTCCAATTAGTCTCAGTCCCACTCTAGGAGATTTAGAGGGAATTGGAATCAAGGGAGGGGAGCATAGAATTAGTCTGCAAGTTCATATCGTAGGTTCGCATCTGCTGGTCGAAGGAGGCCTAATTCCTCCTCTTCGGCTATGAGTTCGAGAGGCTCATCTAGGGATCACAAGAACCGGTTTGTGCCCAGTGTGGGTGTAGGAATCATGGAGAGTGTTATTGGAATAATAAGGTATACTATTGTTGTGGATCACCCGATCACTTTTTGAGAGACTGCCTTGAGGCCATGGATGACACCCTAGTTTAGAAACAGAGGACTTCCTTCACAGCTCAGAGGGGCCGAAGCTTCGCTAGGGGAGGAGCTAGCCATGTGTCTGGACATTAGAGTGGGGGCACATTCTAGTCCACCGCGAGAGCACCAATGAGATAGTATGCAGTTAAGGCTTAGAAGGACTGTGAGGTTACTAATGTTATCTCAGGTACATTTACCTTATTTTATGTTCCCATTGTTACTCTTGTAGACTCGGGATCTACACATTCTTACATCCGTAATGGAATATCTCAACAGTGGGGTATTCCTATCGAGGATCTTGATATAGGAGTTCGCGTGTCTAGTCCCTTGGGGTATGATATTTTGGTGGATAAGGTGTACTAGAGGTGTCCGATTGAGGATTAAGGTTCGATCTTTCTGGCTGACCTAATGGTGTTACCATTTCAAGAGTTTGATGCTATCCTAGGAATGGATTGGTTGTTTGAGCATGATGCATGTTTGGGTTGTAGAGCAAAGAGCCTTAAGCTTCGTGGTTTAGATGGAGCTAAGTTTTTGGTGAAAGGTGAAAGGAATCCTTTGTTGGAGTATGCCCAAAGACCAATCATGAGATGGTTGTAAAAGACATACTTATTTTATCTTGTTTATTAATATAAGGCCATTATTATTATATCACTTATTCTGTGCATCTATAAATAAACTGAATTATAATAAAGTCCTTAGAATAATATAGTTATTCTTGAATGTCCTTAGTCAAGTATTATTGTGGGCATGGGCAACAATATTATATCAAGACTAATATGTAGTTGATTGATGACAAAGTGTTGTCATTGACATGGAGATGTCAAAATCAATACATACGTATGTGTTAGAGAATGACATACTGGACTGACCCGCTATGAGTATGTTTCTTGGATTATTATGTGACAGTCACAACATTGCTCATGGTGATAACTACATGTATGATCCTCTAACTTGAGATCATCATTATTCCAACATCGTGAGTGACATATTTTGATACGGTCAAACGTGTGGCGTAATTGATTACACTACAAAGACTAATATTGGATATGTCACAATCTATGTAGTGGAATATTGTTGATCAAGATAGGATTTGTCCCTCCTACATAATATGAGTAATATCATAGGCCACTTGATTGAGTGAGTGTTGCGTGTAAGGGTGTACTATAAACGATACGCAATTAGTGCAAGTATACACATCAGGACAAGTAGTAAAGTGATGAGTGAGTATCGTCTCCACAGGGATTGGAGGTATTTCAAGTCAAGTTTAAGCAAACAAGTAAAGACAAAAATATAAACGAAATAGCAAGTGGAAACAAGTGAATAAATGTGATAGCAATTGGGAACAAGGTAAGAAATACAATAGCAATTAGCAGAAATAAAGCTGAACCAAAACAAGGATACTTCAAAGGTCCTCTCATATGTACGAAAATCTCTAATGGAATGATAGACTGGGCTTGCTATGGTCGTCTATGTCTAAACCCTAAGAATGCCTAGAACTACCTTACCCATAACATGCTCGACATAGTTTACTTAGGCGTTTCTAAACTATCTCTAGCAAGAAACTTGACAGCCAGAATGCTATGGCAATACCTCTCAGCGTGAACCCTAGCAAACTACTTACCGATGAAGTTCTACTTATTTTAGCCGTGAACTGCTCTAAGCTTGCTGCTTATTTTAAAGGCCAACAAGAACACTCCTTGGAGCTTCAACAATGGAGAACACCACACGAAGAAGATGAAGGAAATGAGCCGCCTTTCTCTCTTTCTTAGCTCACCAAAATATCCTCTTTTTTAGCTTTCTCTTTAACGTGAGTCTCTTGTCCTTTATATAGTCGGGCCCCTAGGGTTTTGTGCCCTAAATTCCAAGGGAATATTCCCTTCACATGTGGGCTCACAGTTGGCTAATTGGTTCACGTATCAGGCTGCACAGTGTCCTCGTCTCCTTGTCCTCTAGTGCGCCCAAAAATGTTATCCAAAATGTTGTAGCATTCCACCCTTGGCCTGCTCTACTCTGCTCTTCATTTCCCTACACATCACCACAGCAACCAAAACCTTCCCAAGAAGCATCATTCAAGTAAATAACCAAAGAAAACATAACTGGCAACACCAAATGCAACTGCATGAGCTAAATGCACCTATATGCCATGAAATGAGATGAAACGGGCTTGATTTTATATAATAGCCTAAGTAAAAAGGCATGAAATGCTAACCTTTTACAAGGTTAACATACACCCAAACTTAAGCTATTTCTTGTCCCCAAGCAATGAACAGAAACAAACAGACAAATGCTACAACATAAAATCAGTTCACGACAGAGCTATTGAAAAATTTCAGTCCTCAGAATATATAGGCTTCAACATGAAAGACATCTTAAGATTTTAAGAACTACTCCTATAGGGCAAGATCCTAAGGAATGCAAGTGTGACGACTACACTCTTTTCAAGCTTAAAAAAGTTAGAAAATAATTGGTTAAGTTCTCAAGTTTGCCCTAGCTTTTCAAGGTTTTTTTGTGCATTGAGGGGTGTCAACTCATCACAACTATCATCCCTAACTCTAGATGAGTATGGAGCAACATCTCACCCCCGAGCCGTTAGATAGAATAATCTCGTGACAACTTTCATTCACTCATTTGATGTTGTTGCCATTCATTTAAATACAGTATCCAGGAAAAACAACTCAAAGCGGAGTGTCCCTCTCTCCTATGCTTTAGCATTTATTTGTAATTCAACATAAAAAGAAACTACTTAAGCCTTTAAGCTTTCATTTTCCTTTAAAGTTCATTCTATACATTTTAATCTAAGGTATACGAGTGTTCTTTCACCATAAATCATCTAACCTTTATAAGCATAAAGAACATGCAATCGTGTAGCACTTACATAACAGAGAATCAAGTCCTATAGTCAGTTTTACCAATCTCAATAGTCATGAACATTCAATCAATTCACAACCATAAAAATTTAAGTTCTTATCCTTGGACATCCTAAATTTATTCATAGAACTGTCATTGACCTAACTAAATGCCATAACAAAAATTTGTTCCTTACTGAATGCTAATACAAATGTGTAACTATGGGAACTAACACCCCCAAACTTGAATAATGCAACATCCTCAATGCATAAAAATAAAATGAACTAATCTAAAATACAAATGCAAATGTAGGTTACCTCATAAAAATATACTTTATTGTTTCCGTCTTGGTGGCTTTGTGCTTGATCTTTGGTTTCTTCCTAAGTGCTGCAATAAACTCATCGGCTCATCTTGTGGGTTTGGTTGGCTGAGCGGATCCTCCTCAGTCAGATGGTCGTCGATAGTATCGTCGGTATCATCATCATATGGGGCAGTCGATGCAGCCCTGTCGTACGCTTCAGAAGACTCCTTGGTTTTATCGTAGCATCTGGATTCAGGGCAGGTTGCGATGTAGGAGCATCTTCAGCTATCTCCTCACCGTCACTGTCAACATTGACAGGCTCTTCGGCTGGTGGTTCCTGTGGTGGTGGGGTACTCAGGGGAGCTTTTCCTTTCCTTTGCCTTTCTGTCTGAGGGCTTTGTCTCACAGTGGCAGTTGTTGTTTCAGGAGCAGGTGTTGGATTTGGAGAAGGGTCAGGACACAGAATAGTTGGCGGGCGTTTTCTTACGATTCCCTTTGGGGGTGGTGTAGCTTGCGGGTCTGGCTGGTCCTTCTTGGGCAAAAACAAGTCATCGGGGAAGGGTGGAAAGTCAATTTTCATGTGTGGGAGCATCTCCTTGAATTAAGAGTTGAGGGCCACATTCCTTTCCTTGACATACTTGAAATAGGTTGTCAAGATTCCTTTCATCTCATTCATCTCCTCTTGTATATGCTTGGTGGAGGCAATGAAGGCTGCGATTCTTGCTGCAACAATAGTTCTGGCTCCCCCTCCAATGTTTCCACTGGAGCATCCCCATCGAATCCCCTTAGCCTAGCGATTTGGTATGGGGTTATTGGACCCTTGCCCTTGTCAATCTTGTCCTCTTAAGGGTCCTGGAAAACTTGCTTCTTGCGGCACAATGTCGTGATAAGGTTGGGGAATGTTAGAGGGCTCGAATTCATCTTCAGGAAAGAATAGACTTCATCAACAATTGTTTGCCCACATCTATCAGTCAGCTATTGAGGATGAAATGCAAAAGGAGAAGTTTGGAGATATGTACAGTAGTCGTGTGGGAAGTAGGCATCAAACGTGTTTTAAGGTAGTGATTCCAAACATTGGCCTTGGACTTCATGCATCCGTGCTCCACCGACCTAGTGGTTGGGTCTAACTCCATCCCACTGAAGCATAAGTCCTCAAGGACTTCCTTATACGTTTGAGCGTCGACTGATTCAACAAAAGGGGTGTGTTGATTCACCATATTCTTTAGACCATAGAATTTGTTGATTGCTGCAGCAATGAACTTCACTTGGTCGCTTCGCACATACACACCAGATTGGGTAGGGCTCGTTAGGTGTGCGTAGAACTCCCTTACGATGGGCACACATATATCGCCTGGGTGTTTGACAGAGGACTCCCAGTTGTGCTTAGTGATGACTTCCATCACTTCATTATCAAAGCCTCCTTCCCCATCAGTAGGGAACTTAAAACCTTACTCAGCAAATGGTCTTCTTTCTTTTATCAATTGGAAGCGTTCCTTGGCGACATTGTTGAAGAACTTCTTTATCTCGATAGAGGGTGAGGCTTGTTCACTACTGGAAACATCTTTGGTATTCGTACATCGGACCATGGTTGTAAGGGGTAAAAGCAATAATTCGTGGGGGGATGTTTGGGGGTTTCGGTGAGGGAACGACTAAGTAGAATGTAGTTGTATGAGAAAATAAAGAAAAACTGGTAAATAAGATTAAGTTGAAGAAAGAGAAGAGTAGGGGAAACAAGTTATGGGGAAGGGAGTTAAAGGGTTTGGTAACTACCACACGCGATTGGAGAAAGAAGGTGATGGGGACGGTTATGCGACGTGGGCAGATGAGAGAGGTGAAGGGTATTTAATGAAAAGGTGAAAAGGTGGAGAGAGAATGGTGAGGGTTAATGATTAAATAAGGTTTTAAAATTATTAAAGGTAACTTTCCCCCTTTTTGCTTTTTATATTGCCGCCTCCCCCCAAACCTAGGACTATTTTGTCTCTTTGCAACTTCCCTTAATAAGATAATAATAAACCCTAACCCTAATGGGAAAAGGATGGCTTTCATGCATAAGGCCCTAGTATGCCACCTGTAACCTGGGGACAATTCAAATGTTGGGTGATAAAGACAAGCACAAGATAAAAACAAGAGAATAAAATAAACGACTAAGGGACTATATGAAAAACTAAATTATTTATGTACATAAAAAAAACATGCAAATGCTATAGCATAAATAGTAAGGGTAGAGAGGTGCAAACTCTTTAAGGATCTTGATAAAGCATGCCTGATTTGTCTCGCAAGATGGGAGCTCCATTGTAGACCTTCAGCCTTTGGCTATTGACCTTGAAGACAATGTCATTATCAAGCTTCTTGATGTCCATCACACCATAAGGATAAACCTTGTGCACTAGGAAAGGGCCTGACCATAGCGATTTCAGCTTTCTTGGGAAGAGCTTAAGCCATGAGTTGTAAAGAAGCACTTGTTGGTCTTCAGAGAAATTTCGTGGCAAAAGTGCTTGTCATGCCACTTCTTTTTTTCTTCTTGTACAAGCAGACATTCTCATAAGCTTGGGCTCGAAACTCATCCATCTCGTTCAGCTCCAACAACCTTCTTTCTCCATCCAGTTGGGCATCCATATTGAGCTTTTTAATGGCCCAATACGCCTTATGTTCTAGCTCCACGGGAAGATGACATGCTTTGCCATAGACGATCTCGAGTGGGGACATTCCCAAGGGTGTCTTGAAAGCTGTTCGATAAGCCCATAATGCTTCATCGAGTCTTGGAGACCAATCCTTTTTCTTAGGATTGACCACATTCTCTAGAATTTATTTTATCTCATGATTGGAGATCTCAACTTGGCCATTGGTCTGAGGGTGGTATGTTGTAGCAATTTTATGCCTCACTCTATACCATTTCAATGTTTTGGCAATGAGTTTGTTATCAAAGTGGGTGCCTTCATCACTTATGATGGCTCTTGGGGCTCCAAACCTTGTGAAGATGTTATTGTGGAGGAACTTCAAAACAGTCTTGGAGTCATTCCTTGGTGTAGCTATTGCCTCAACCCATTTAGACACATAATCCACAACCAATAGAATGTAGAGATCTCCAAAAGATGATGGGGAGGGTCCTATGAAGTCTATTCCCCATGCATCGAAAAGCTCTACCTCCAAAATGCATTTTATTGGCATTTCATGCCTTCGTGATATGTTCCCTGTTCTTTGGCATCTATCACATGCCTTGCAGAATTCATGCGCATTCTTGAAGATTATAAGCCAATAAAATCCTGATTGTAGGACCTTTAAAGCCGTCTTAGCTCCTCCAAAATGGCCTCCACACGAAGATGAATGGAAATGGAAAAGAATCTCCCTTTGCTCTTCTTCGAGGACAGACCTTCGAATATTTTGGTTTGCACATTGCTTGAACAAATAAGGCTCGTCCCAAAAGTAGAATCGCACATCATGCTTGAATTTCTTTTTTCCCTGGATATTCAAATCAGAGGGAAAAATACCACTAATAAGAAAGTTAACAATATCAACATACCATGGGATTGCTGTAGCATATAATATTTTCTCATCAGGGAATTCCTTTTTAATTTCTAGGCCATCCTTACTTTCAACCTTGTTCTCTAGCCTAGAAAGATGACCAGTAACTTGATTTTCACAACCCTTTCTATCCCTAACTTCTAGGTCAAATTCTTGTAAGATAAGTATATATCCACCTAATAAGTCTAGGTTTAACACCGTTTTTAGTCACTAAGTACCTAATTGTGGAGTGATCGGTATGTACAATGACCTTAGTGCCTATCAAGTATGCTCTAAACTTATCAAAGGCAAACACAGCAACAAGCAATTCTTTTACGTTGGTTGTGTAATTGATTTGTGCATCAAGTACGAATAGCATAATAAATAACATGAAAAATTTTACCTCGGTGTTGTCCAAGTGTTGCCCTCACTACATAGTCACTTGCATCACACATAAGCTTGAATGGTGAGGCCCAATATGGTGGAACAACTATGGGTGCTGAGATAAGTTTTTCCTTGAGTTCTTTAAATGCGCTGTGGCAAGCATTATCAAACACGAAGGGCTGATTTTGATGTAGCAAAGTGCATAATGGCTTTGAGATCTTGGAGAAGCCCTTGATGAACCTCCTATAGAAGCCTGCATAGCCCAATAAACTTCGAATGCCCTTCACGGTGGTTGGAAAAGGTAGATTCTCGATCACCTCAACATTTGCATGTCCACCTCTATTCCTTTTTGTGATATCTAGTGGCCTAGAACAGTCCCTTCGGCCACCATAAAGTGACGTTTCTCCCAATTGAGTACCAAGTCTGCTTCTTCACATCTATTAAGCACCTTTTCCAAATTACCCAAGCATGACTCAAAGTCATCTCCGAAGACTGGAAAATCATCCATAAAGATCTCTAAAAACTCTTCAACCATATCCGAGAATATGGCTAGCATGCATCTTTGAAAGGTGGCCGAAGCATTGCAAAGACCAAAGGGCATCCTCCTAAAGGCATAAGTACCATAGGGACATGTGAAGGCTGTCTTGATCCTCCGGTGCTATAGCAATTTGGTTGTACCCTGAATATCCATCGAGGAAACAATAAAAGGCATTGCCCTCCAATCGATCCAACATTTGATCGATGAATGGAAGGGACAAATGGTCATTCTTGGTTGCCTTGTTATGCTTTCGATAGTCCATACAAATCCTCCACCTCATGACGGCCCTTGTTGGTAAGAGTTCATTGTCCTCATTGCTCACTACGATCATGTCTTTTTTCTTTGGTACACATTACATCGGGCTGACCCACAAACTGTTGGATATTGGGTAAATAACTCTAGCGTCGAGCCACTTGATTATATCTTTCATCACCACCTTCTTCGTGATTGGATTAAGCCTTCGTTAGGGTTCAATAGAATTGTTGTGGCAATCATCAAGTAGAATTTTGTGCATACAAATAGTAGGGCTTATACCCTTCAAGTCAACCATGGTCCAACCTAAAGCTTTTTTATATTGAGCTAACACATTTATCAAGATAGACTCTTGCTTAGGTGTAAGACTAGATGAGATTATCACATGCAAAGTCTCATTGTTACCCAAATAAGCATAATTAAGGTGTGATGGTAAGGGCTTTAATTCTAATGTGGGTGCATGCTGAAGTGAGGGTTTTAGAGGTGTAAATTCAAAAAAATCTAAAAGTTCGAATTACGTAGTTGGTCTAGTTATGAGCAAGCTAAATTGTTGCACCTCTATTGGAAACTCAACAAGCTCCTCGAACTCTTAAAGCTTCTCAAACTCCTCATTGTCATCTTAGTTGAGCTTCATATAATCCTCAACTTGTAGAAAATTGCTACAACAAAACTCTGCAGCTCTCTCCTCTGTTGTAGCATCCATGTATTGATACTTCTCATGCTCATCCACATATTTGAGGGTGTTGAATACATTTATGGTCACCTCTTGATCTGTCACTTCCATAATGAATTCACCCTTTTCACAGTCTATCATGATCCGACAGGTGGCTAAGAATAGTCGCCCCAAAATGATTGGTGCATTCTCATCGGGTTCACAATCAAGAATGAAGAAGTTGGCTGGGAAAACAAATTTGCCCACCTTTACCACAACATCTTCTATTCTCCCTTTAGGACGAACATGGGATTGGTATGCTAATTGCAAAATAATGGTGGTAGGCCTTGCACTTCACATACCAAGCTTCATAAACACAGACTTGGGCATTAGATATACACTAGATCCAAGATCACATAGGGCTTTTCCCATATAATTATCATCTATTGAACATGGGATGATGAAGCTGCATGGATCATTCCTCTTAGGTGGCAAATTGCTCAACACATAATAGCATTCTTTTGTTGTAGCAGAAGTCTCCAGCTTCTCAACCTTCTTTTTCTTGGTGACAATATCCTTAAGAAACTTCGCATAAGTGGGCATTTGATCAATGGCTTCCAAAAATGGGACATTAATATACAGTTGGTCAAGGATATTGTAATCACCTATTTTGTCTGGGGTGTTAACCCGCTTTAATTTTTTAAATAACGGGCTTTATTACTCTTATATATATCGAATAATTAAAAATAAAAACTAAAAAGAGAAAAAACAATATATATATATTATTATTATTAAGGTTGTATTTATCTATTATTGCTATTATTATTATTTATTATTATTATTATTATTATTATCATACATTATTATTATTATTATCTACTATGATTATTATTTTTATTTTTATTAATGCTTTTGAATCGAGTTTGAAAAAACTGAAAACAAAAAAATAATATATATCTATGCCCAAATAATAAGCCCAAGTTTATACATTGAAGAGCCCATTTACAAACATTAAAAAAGCTCAAAAAATGATAATAATATAAGTACATATCGCACGGCCCAATAGGCCTGAGTAATTGAAACAACTAAAAACCCTAATCTGCTCTATCTTATTTGCACAGCCAATGCACCACCGTCAGATCTAATTTAGATCTGACGGTCCAGATCGTGCCACAATTGAAAACCCTAGGAGCCCCTCCCCAAGTCTTGGCGTCGCAACGTCTCAACCGTTAGATAAGGATCGTGATCAGATGGCCAGGATCGACCCCCCCCCCCCCCCACGCGCGTATGATTCACGCGCGACTCTCCATTTTCCAGACGCGCACGTGCAGTACACCGCTTGCCCCTTCAGACCCTCGCGACCGTCCAAATCTCACTGACGGTTAGGATCGTTCCATGACGCTGATTCGTCGACCACCAAGCCCTCCTCCGGTCCCCTCCCGAATGGCCTCACATGCAAAGAAAACAACAAAAATGTCAGAAAATGCATGAATTACAGAGAGGACAAGAAACAAAATGCAACAGATTTCAGAGGTGAATACGAACAAAATCATAGGCAACCAATAGGGATTTTACTTCGATTTGATTTAATTCGCAAAAAAGTGTAATTTTAGCATTATAAAAGGCCGAAACAAAGCATTGTAATCCCCAAGTTTGAAATGGGAATTTTCAGAAATCAATACAAGCAACCTCAAAGTCTTTAGAGGTATCATCATCGTCTTCTCGTTTTTATTTCGAAACACAAATAAAGGAAAACAAGTTAGGGTTTCGCCTTTTTACCTTTGGCGTCGGTCTGTGTCCTTCGTGTCAGTTCACATTCCGTCATCGACGATAAGCTTTTCGACCTCCCAGAGGTTGTGCATGGTGAGTCTGAGGGGACGATAATCCAAAAAGTGATAGTTTTGGGGATTTGGATTTTCGAAATCGGTTTAGGTTTTTTGGGTTCCTAATTTCTCAAAATAACAAAAGGGGTTGGTTTTTGGTTCTGTATTCAAAACAAAAAAGACTTTCTTTTTGGGTTTTAGGTTTTTTGTTCGATTAGGGGAACATCGGGCGTCGATTAGCGTCGGTCGACTTTCCGACATCGGAAAACCAGAGAGAAGGAGAGAGTTTCAGGGTGTATTAGGGTTTTTGAAGAGAAAAGAGATTAAAATGTGTTTAACTCCGTTTTTATAATGTGTTTTTTGTTTTAAAATTGGTTTAATAACGTTTTAAATCCCTCTGTGTTTTTGTAATTGCGCGAGGGAGGGTTTCCACATTTTCAAATTCCCTCTGTCGTCCCTCTTGTTTTCGAGTTTTTTTAATTTCGTCTCTGGCCTATTTTAATTAGTTTTCGAGTGGTCAAATCGCATTAGTGGTCCTTTAGGTTTTCGTGTCTTTTCAATTTGGTCCTTTATTTTGCAATTAAATCAATTTTCGAATGGTCTATTCACTGTTTTGGTCCTTCAATTTTAGTTTTTGTTTTAATTAGCCCATTTTCCAGTGTTTTCTCTTTAATTATGCATTGTAATTTTTGTCTTGCATTTTGCATTTCATTAATTTTAGACTCTGTTTTATTTATTTGCCTTATTTACGTTTACTTGATTTATGCTTGGTTGATATAATATATATAATTTTATGCACATAATATATGGATTATAATATGTGGCATGTGCATTTTATGTTATAATACATGATCATATGTTTTTTTAACCTTGTTTAATATGTGGCTTTTTTAATATGTGCATAGCTTAGTTTTTATGTTGCTCGAGTATGTTTATGTGGCATGCGTATTTAATTGTCATTCATGTGACCCTTTAATATTTAGAGTTGCATAATTATCAATTTTAATTATAAAAGGAGATATTAATTAATTCACGTATTCGAGTCGAAATATCCTAGCTTATTGGATATTCCTCGAATATTCGGATTAATTTGCATCGTCTAAAGGTAAAATTCGTAGTTAAAACGAATAAGACCATGACACCATATTTTATCTACTTGCATCATGCATAAAGGTGACGTAAGGGATCTGAACTCTAAACTAACATGGCAGTCAAACTTATATGATGTCGGTTTAGTCTTTGGTCCGGTGTACCGTCATCCTTTTTAATTAAATGTCAAATTAATTCGAATCCGCCAATTTGATAAAGCTCGTATGATTAAAGTCAGATTTTCAATCAAGAACCCCTAATTAAACTCATTTTAAATTTTAAGTAATTTCCATCAATTAAAAGCAACAATTGTTTTGGTACCGATTTCCGGGCGTGATGGGGGTGCTAACCCTTCCCCACACGTAACCAACTCTTGAACCCTTTCAAATGAATCTCTGGTTTTAGTTTTTATGGTGTATGGCCTACCTCAATGGCCGGTGGCGACTCCAACCCAAAAGATTTTTAAGGTTGTTTTCGAAACTAAATCCCCTTTTAATTAAATGTTTCAAAAAGTGGGACACTCGAAGGTTTCCAAAAAAAAAACTTATCACAACGTGACGACTCCGCTGGGGACGAATTTTGTTTTACAAAACAAAAAAGATAGTTAAGCCAATAAAACAATTGTTGCTTTTAATGATAGAAATTTTTTATATTTAATTTAACTTTAGCGAGGTGGTTTTTCCTTGAAAATGGGACTTTAATTACACGAGCTTTGATAATTGGTAGTCTTTGAATTAATTTTTCATTTAATTTCAAAGGAATCACCGACATGTGATGCATCACGATCATTAAGCTCTATACCCGAGCTTCGTCCCTTAAGTGGGAGTGAAACGCCCATACCCACATGAGCATCCCTCCACGGGTCAGTAATTCACTTCCAGAATCCACGCCTTTGACATGTGAGCATCCCTCCACGTCACTAGGTCGTGCTTTCCCTCGAACCGAAACCAATTCACAAGCTTGTAACGGGCCAAAATTGGGGCTCTTGTTACCTTAGTAGGTGATAAGATAGGTTCGGGTACCCTTGTTAGAACCGAACCCACATGTGTGAGAATTTAAGAAGCCCACCCCTATTAGAGCCATGCGGATAACTGTAGAATTAGAATTTATGTTAGTAGGTCTTGCATTGTTAATCTGCTTTGGTGTGTTTTCATTTGTTTGTTATATTCAACATTCATTATTGTTGTTACTAACCCGATTGCCTTTTTGTCTTGTTTTGCTTAATTATTTTTGCATATTCATCGCATTTTCATACGAAGTGTTGATTCGAGAACAATCTAAAATTGAAATTTGTCATAACGGGAGAAAGAGTCCATAGCGACAAAGTTTTCAGAACGCGCAAATTTAAAGGGAAGGGACGAGCAAAATTTATTGAAAACCATACCCTGTGTATTTATTTTCTTGCCTCGTTGTATCAAGAATTGATCTCCGTTATGAAAAGTTGTTTGATGAGGATGTTCGTTGAATCAACACTTCTTTGCATTCGATTGTGTTTTTAATTTAACCATCTAATTATGTCATGCATACAACACATATCATGCATTAAATCATAAAGTCATGAGATTAATTGTTCGGGGTCATGGCAGTATTTTTTACTACCGAAGATTCCGCACCCACACTTTACTGCCATCAAAAGAAGCAAATGGAAGAGAGTTTTGCTAAGTTGGAAGCAGATTGAAGGGGTCAGTTGGAGCGAGCTCAGTAAGAATTGAGGGACATCATCATCAAGTCACAACAAGATATGATGAAAGAGATATCTCAGTTGTTACAAGCCAATCTAAAAGGAAAGGGTGTTGTTGGAAACCCTAGTCAGGAGAGGGGAGACCCTTCGTTTTCCCCTGGTTTTGTCATCGATACCCCTAAGCCCTCGCAAGAAGCGGCTACTCAAGGAGATGGGGCAACATCGCATCAGGCGGGCGCCTCTACCCATGCTCCATCAGGTCTGGTTTTTAATCATGTGGAGAATGTCGGGGATAGTGTCCCAGACTTGGACGAGATTGAGAATTTGAACAAGGTCAAGGCGAAGTTCTCAAAGCAACTAGAAGAGACTCAGAAGAACCTCGAAGAGAAATTCCAGACAAAAGAGGAATAAGAAGGGGCATATGGGATGAATGCTAGAGATCTCAGTTTGGTTCCAGATTTGATAATCCCACCCAAGTTCAAGACGCTAGAGTTTGAGAAGTTTGACGGGACAACTTTCCATACTGCTCACATAACCATGTTCTGTAGAAAGATGACGGGTTTCATCGACAATGAGAAGTTGCTAATTCACTACTTTCAAGACAGCTTAGCAGGGCCTACGGTGAGGTGGTACAATCAGTTGACTCATGCTTAGATTAGGTCATGGAAAGATTTGGCCAAGGCTTTCACAGATCAGTATAGGCACATAACCAATATGGTCCCAAACCGACTCATGCTACAAGGTTTGGAGCAAAGGCACAATGAGAGCCTTCGTGAATACACCCAACGTTGGCGAGATGTGGCGGCACAGGTCCAACCCCCGCTCCGCGAGAATGGGATCTCCCCTATGTTTGTCGATACTTTGAAAGGGACCCTCTATGACCGCATGATAAGCAACCCTATCGGTAATTTCTTGGATATGGTTATGATCGTAGAACGTATCGAGGCAGCTATCAAGAGTGGTAGAATTGATGGAGGTGAGAATGCTCTAAACCAATTCAAGAAGAAAGATCATGAGGTGAACAACACCAGTACCTACGAGGCTCCTAAGCACCTCACAATCTCACCGCCTCGAGCCGCAATCGGGAATGCACAAAGCTCAAACTGGAGAGAAAGTAAGGCTCCCAAGAAGGAACAAGAGAAGATGTCCTTCACTCCTCTACCCATGTCATACAAGGAGGTGTACAAACACCTATACGAGGCTGATCTGGTCCGTCCATATCATGTTACTCCCTTCCAGCCACCTTACCCTCCGTGGTGTGACGAGAAAGCACATTGTAAATACCACGGTGGAGTACCGGGGCATACGATAGAAAATTGCACAACGTTAAAGAAGCTCGTGCAAAATATGATCAACACCGGGGTCTTCGAGTTAGAGAGGCCCAATTTGGCGACCAATCCACTTCCAAACCATGGAGAACGAGGCGTGAATGCCCTCGAAGATGTCGATACAAAGAAAGTCAGGGTGAAAGTGTCAGAAATCAAGTCCCCTCTGAGTTGGGTGTACGAACAGTTGTTCACGGCGGGCTTAATTGAGAGTGGTCTGAAGGGAGTGTATGATGGCCTCGAATCCTTTTGTGAGTACCACCAGACTGTGAGGCACGAGATTCGAAGTTGTCCAGAATTCAAGCAGTTGGTTCAGGAACTGATGGACAATAAGAATATTGAGTTCCTCGAGGAAGCTTAAGGGTCGTGATGAACGGTCAGTCTAGCAATGGTCAAGAGTTTTAATGCATCCAAGTTTTCTTGTTTTCATTTCATTGCATTTTAATCTTTTTTCTTGAAGTAAAGTGTGAAATCAACTTTGCTACCCTTTTCCCGAAGGTAGCAAAGATTTTTTGTAAGGGCCTAAGATTGCATATTTTTAAAATTTCAATGAAAGGATGCATTATGTTTTGTGTTTCAATTATCTCTTCATTTTGTGTATATATTTGTCTATTGAGTCCTCGTATATCAATTGCACAAAGGACATTGACCTTGACCCCAAAGGTTGATTTCGAGCAGCATTTGTCTAGTGGAAATTGAAAGTTGCAAAGATAATGAATATGTGGCTTGCACTCCAAGTTAATTTGGTCATCGATTGAGTACACATAGCATTAGGGCCTTTGGGAGAATAACCGGAAATCTCCCGCACTAAAAAAAGGAAGAAAAAAAAAGAAAAAGAAAGAAGTAAAAGAAAAAAAGAGAAAAAGAAAAAGGAAAGACAAAAGATAGAGAATAATAAAAGCGTAACAAAAGCACTCCGATGTTCGAAGCCTGGTAATAGGCATTTTCGGATACGAGTGTGAAATTTTTGGGGCACTCCGCTATAGTAAAAAGACAATAAGGTTGCTATGCACCATTCGGATAAAAAAACTTTAGCTGCATGAGTGATGATAATATTTTCAAATCATGACAATGCCGAGTAGCTCGAGGTTTTGTTGTTTGCTCCATCATTTATTTCGAGCCAAAGGAATGTGATGAGTTGACTTCCCCAAAATTATAAAGAATTGAGACAAAGTAATAACGATAAAGACGAAACCTATAGAAGATAAGTCTAACTGATTAAAAAGCTGAATAGCTCGGAGAGTATTTCACATTTTCAGGCATCAGCTCAGCTTTCGAGGTCTCCTAGACACATGATGCTTGAGGAAATCCTTGGTAAGCCATAATAGTGTCGTTCGTGCACTTGATATTCGGGGTATTTAATCTAGCTTGATATATCAAAAATTTGAAAAGAAAGCCTAGGTTTCGAAAATGCATCTCATATTGAAATTAGAAGATGCAATCTAAAACTTTTAGTGGACACAAAATATATTCCTTCCATTGCTTCAAGGATAAAGTTTAGAATGCAATGACATGTATTCAAATGATAAGTTTTTATTTTGGTTATGTTTTTAGTCCTTATTTTGATCAAATATATGTTTGAAGGACTTAATTGGGCTGTTTTTATGTTCTTCTCGTGCAGGTTACGTAATGCTGGAAATAAGTTGGAATGCTGCAGAAAATACTGGAGTCGTGGGCAGATTCATGGGCATGAACCAGGGCATGAATGCTGACTGGGCGACATGTCAGCACCTTCTAGAAGATGACGTCAGCAACGCAGATAGCTTAACAGTCCACTTATCAGTTAGCTTATCATCCGAATTTTCATTTTAAAATTCAAAACTTGGATATTTATCTTATGTAATTTAATTTAAATTTAGGATTTATCATCTTAGGTTTTTAGGGTTTTCAACTACTATAAATACCCCACTTTGGGGGGTGAATTAAATCATCAATCATTCCATTGTTCTCTTCTTCATTGAGATTAATAAAAGTTCTCCATTTTTTTCCCATTTCATTTTTCTCCATTTTTTTCTTTGTTTAATTAAGTATGGTTTTTTTCACCAACCATGCTTAACTAAATTCCCTTTAGCCAAAAGCAACGCCAAACCCGACTAAACTCGTGAGATTAGGAAAGTACTTCAATCCTTCAACAACTCCTTTTTAGATTCTCTGTAAAATTGATTAGGCAATCGGCCTAATCTTTAGGTATCTCAATTATTTCATTCCGAGAGCGCGCATCGGGTTGAAGTGGTTTAGATCCATCGTTGGGGACGAGGAAAAGCTTGTAGCCAATTCAACTCCCTAAGAACAAACTTAGTGGCGGTCCACTAAGGGGAATCAAAATCGGAAACAATTTTCATCGAGACGATTATCCGAGCACAGGCTTCTCCTGCACTAACTCAGATTTGAGTTAGCATCGATTGCCGTAGCTAACTCACTAAAGCTTGACTTCAAGTTTTGCCTTGGGAGTCGAATTTACCCAAGAGAAGTAAATTGCAAGGGTTGGGCCTTGTAGACTGTAACCGGCAGAAAAGTCGAAGAAAAATCAACTTCAATGATCGAAGATGTCGTGGCAAAGCGTGGCTTGAGGCTAATTCAATCTATAATTCATTTTCAATATTTATTTTACGTTCTTATTATTTTTTTCTTTATCATTCAAATCACTTCTCTAAAACTCCCCCTTTATTTTCTACAGGTTATTGGTCTAAATCAAAACGAAAGGTGTTAGAGTTTCTATTCCCTGCGGATCGACCCTTACTCTCGCTATAATATTTTAAATCTTATTTATTTGAGTTTAAGGTTTTATTTTTGACACACTATACGACGCGTGTCAAAATTGGCGCCGTTGCCGGGGAATACGGCAAAGTACTAATATCGTTTTATTTGATTTATGACCAGGAGTAATCTGGGAGAACAATTTGAACTCATCCCGGAAATCGAAGCACTAGCCTGAAAGTTGAAAGCACAAACACTTCGGGAAAAGAAAAACAAAAGATGCCAGCAGAGATTCGAACGCGATCTAGAAATCACATCCTAAGCAGAATCGAATTACGAGCCCAATCCAATGGGAGACGAAAATCAAACCATTCGCCAACTAAATGCGGCGCCCGATGGCCAGCAACCGATGTGTATAACCTTCCCGAATGGCGAAACACCGTTCGTGCTAAAAACGAGTTTAATCCACCTCCTACCTACCTTTCACGGCTTGCCAACAGAAAATCCTCACAAACATTTGAAGGAATTTCACATGGTTTGTCTAAGCACAAAGCCACAGGGAGTATCTGATGACCAAATCAAACTTAGAGCTTTCCCATTTTCCTTAGCTGATATAACGAAAGATTGGTTATTTGATTTACCCCCTAATTCTGTTACAACATGGACTGACATGGCTAAACTTTTTCTTGACAGATTCTTCTCTGCAGCTAAAGCAAGCGAAATCAGGCGCAACATCCTGAGCATTCAACAAAAAGAAGTTGAATCCTTGTATGAATACTGGAGAGGTTTAAAAAGTTGTGTGCAAATTGTCCACAACATGGATTGTCGGAACAAACCCTCCTCCAGTATTTTTATGAAGGATTGACGCCTATGGATATGAAAGTGATAGATGCAGCAAGTGGCGGAGCTTTAGTCAACATGACACCAACAGCGGCTAAAACACTAATATCATCCATGGCCGCCAACTCGCAAAGATTCAATCAATCTAGCGAACCATCTCAAAGGGTTCACGAAGTAAATATAGTTTCATTGGAAAATAAGATTGACAAATTAGCTGAAATAGTGCAAACTCTTGTTGTAGATAAAAGGAAAACAGCTAGACTTTGTGGAATCTGTACTAGTCCAGAACATCCGACAGACTGTTGTCCGACGATTCAGGAAGATGATATTGCTCAAGCCAATGCCATAGGAAATGCATGTAATCAGGGATGGAGAAACCAGTCAAATTTCTATTACACGCAAAACCAGAGGCCAAATCAAGCTTATCAATCAACTGCACCACAACAATATCAACCGCAGAAGCCATCATTGGAGTCAATTGTTGAAAAGTTAGCGTTAGCCCAAGAAAAATTTGAACTAAAGACCGAAGCTCACTTTGAAGCAATTGACAAACAAATAAGTCAACTGACGTTAGCGGTAAGTCGCTTAGAATCCAAAGGGAAATTACCTTCTCAAACGGAGCCTAATCCAAGAGAGAATGTGAACGCCATCACTCTATGAAGCGGTACAGTCATCGAACCTAAAGCTAAAGAAGATGGCGTACAGAAAGAAGAAAAAAAACAATCACCCCCTACTAGAAAAGGTATGCCCGATCCAACCCATGTACCTTCTCCCTATGCTACACCACCACCCTTCCCGTCGAGATTAATGAAAAGAGACAAACAAGCAGAAGAAAAGGAGATCCTAGATGTGTTTCAAAAAGTAGAGATCAATATTCCACTCCTCGACGTAATTCGAAAAATCCCAAGGTATGCTAAGTTCCTTAAAGATTTATGTACTAATAAACGTCGTCTTATTGGAATTGAGAAGGTTAATCTAGGAGAGCATGTATCGGCGGTCTTCCAGCGAAAGTTGCCACCAAAATTGAAGGACCAAGGTATGCTCGCCATTCCCTGCAAAATTGGTAAAGTGGGTATTAAACGAGCAATGTGTGACTTAGGGGCCTCTATTAATGTTATGCATCTTTCATTTTATAACTCACTTTCTGATGAGCCTTTGAAGGATACGAAGTTAACCATACAGTTGGCGGACAAATCCATAATTTACCCAGAAGGATTACTAGAGAATGTCCTGGTAAAGGTAAAAGATTTAATCTTTCCGGCAGATTTCTATGTCATAGACATGGAAAACGATCAGACTAATAATTCTTCCGAAATCCTCCTTGGTCGTCCATTTTTAAGTACTGCAAATACGAAAATCGATGTGAGAAGCGGGATCCTTACAATGGAGTTCGATGGCGAGGTGGTAAATTTTGATGTTTACAAAGCGATGCGACATCCTGATAATGTTGCTAGTATAAATTTTATAGATGTTATTGAGCCCGCCGTTAAAGAATTTATAGAATCTAAATCTATTGATGATTCGTGCAGGGACTTGAAGGATCACGACAAATGAATTAAGGAGTTGAAAAATGTTTCTTCTGTTCATTCCGATTTACGTCTAACTCCATTGAAATCTAAAATGTTTTCTTTCATTTTACAGGGATTGAATTTGGAATTAAAATTACTTCCAGATAAATTGAAGAGTGAAAGAAATTTTTTTCCAGTAAAAAAACCACATAATCGCAAAATTTCTCGTAGGGAAATACTTAATTGGATAAAGCGCAAGAACTGGAAGAAGTATTTGTCACAATGCCTGTAGTCTGAACCAGGTCGTCGAGCTAATGACGATAAACAAGCGCTAGATGGGAGTCAACCCATTTCTTTTCTTCATTTTACTTTAATTATTTTTTTTATTTTTTACTTTCTTTATTTTATTTATTTTATTTTATTCCATTTTAATCTGCCATAGTTTAATTTGAATTTTATCTTTAGTTAAAATAAAAAATATAATAAAAAGAATTAAAAAAAGAGATAAAATGAATAAAAAATAAAGTCGAAATCTTATTTTAAATTTTAAATTTTGATTTTATCCTTTTATTTTTTTAAATTTATTTTTATTACTTTTTCGTATTTATTTTTGAATTTATTTTCTTATCTCCTTTTGAATTTATTTTTATTATCTCATTTTAATTATTTTATATTTTTAAATTTATTTTGAATTTTATTTTATCTGATCTCTTATTTGTTTTATTTGCAGATAATTTAGATCGAATAAAGGGACGAGAAGCTATCAACATTTTGTGGGCCAATTTTTCAATTTAAATTTTGGATTTTTTATCCCTTTTTCACCCAATCAAACCCATATTTTAACCACACTCCAAACCCAATTAAAATATCCGTGGACCCCACCTACACAAATTCCTACCCGGTCAAACACCCAATCACCCCTTAAACCTTTTTCTTTATTTTGTTTCTCTCCCCAGCCGCAGCCTTTTGCTACACCCTTTTTTCTATTTATTTTATCTCCTTCAGCAGCCACAGCCGCCACACAACACCACCCCACATCCCGAGCCTCCCATTATCCCAAACACCACCCCCACCCCGACGGCCATGCACCACTGCATCATCGTTCGCCGCGACCACCATCACCCCCGTCACCATCCTTTCACTCCCTTGAGACGTAAAACACGTCCATGCACACAACCACTACCCACCCACACCAGCCCTCTCCCTCGCACCAACACCATCCGACCGTGACGAGGGGTACTCCCTCGTACAGATTCGGACAGACCAGCACTGGCCACACTGGTCGCGTCACCGGCAGTGGCGAAACGAGACCATCATATCTCCGTCGTTCGTCACGCCCACCATCCCAGCCACCATCATTCAGGGAGTTTCCTCCTCCTCTCTTTTTACTTTTTCATTTTGGGACAAAATGCATCTAAGTGAGAGGGAGGGAGATATGCTTATCAATTTTTATCTTGCTTATCCGTTTTGGTTGTTCGCTTGAAATCTTGATTTTATTAATTTAAAGTTCTTCGTTTAATCCTTAGTTTTGCCTTGTCTCAATGTTTTCATATGGCTTTGTATCTATCTTGTTAGAAAATTCTAGGTTGCATTGTAGATTTTTGGCATGATTAATTTTTGATTAAAATCTTTTATATGACATTTTCTTTCTCTATTAATTCACATGATGCTTACCTAAGTACACAAGACATATTTGTGAGTTTTTTTAGCCTAATGAGCATGCATTATATTTGCTATTTGTTTCTTTGAGTGTGCCTAACTAAATTAGTTGCATTCTAGAACTTGTTTTTAAATTCTTTTTGAGATTACGTTGATTGATTATGATGCTTAAATATGATAGAGACACTAGGTTTTAACCATTTCTCTTCCCAAATAAATTGCCTACCCTTTAATTAATTTCCCCTAGTGAACCAATTTTTGAGCCTTGGCCTTTTTTCTTGATCACCACATTTTTTAAGCCTAATCCATTTTTTTTCTTAAATTCCATCACTTTTGTCCCCTTTTTCAAGACAAAAATCGTCTTAAAAAAAACAGATTCGAATAAGTGCAGTGCAACAGCAGAAAATATACTGTGCAGGAAAAAAGCTGTGCATAATTTTTTGAATATACTGTGCAGAACTGATCGAATATGCAGTGCAGAAAAAAAAGAAGTGCAGGAAATTGTTCGAGTCTGCAGAAAAATAAAAACAGAAAAAAAAGTGCAGTTCGAAAAAAATACACTGCAAAACAGTTTTAGTTCGAATGAAAAAAAAATAGTTTCGAATATATTTTTTGGGGATGATTTTTTCTCTTGAATTTTAGCCCTTATTTTCAGCCTTTATCATACCCTTACCTTAGCCCCATTACAACCCTTCTTTAAGACCTCTTGATTTTTGCATCATATTCATGTTAGTAGTGGAGATTAGATTTAAACACAAGCCTATGGTTATGCTCTAATTAGCTTTGGCTCGAGTGATTTTTCTCTACCCTTAAACACTTTGAGTGACATGAGCGATTCCTTGTGAGGGTACATGGTTTGCATCATTGATGTTAGTATGGTTTTAGAATGTCGTTTTTGCTTTAAATTCTTAATCATTGCTATTTATCTATTTTTTTCTCCTTAGTTTTCTTTCATATTTAGATGCTTGATCATATTGAAACCTTTGAGACTTCGTGAAATTACAGATGGAAACTTGAACTTAAGTTTGTTTAATTTTTGAGATACTTGAGGACAAGCATCGGATAAGTGAGGGGGAATTTGATAAGTTTTTATTTTGGTTATGTTTTTAGTCCTTATTTTGATCAAATATATGTTTGAAGGACTTAATTGGGTTGTTTTTATGTTGTTCTCGTGCAAGTTATGTAATGCTGGAAATAAGTTGGAATGCTGCAGAAAATACTAGAGTCGTGGGCAGATTCATGGGCATGAACCAGGGCATGAATGCTGACTGGGCGCCATGTCAGCACCTTCTAGAAGATGACGTCAGCAACACAGATAGCTTATCAGTCCACTTATCAGATAGCTTATCATCCGGATTTTCATTCTAAAATTCAAAACTTGGATATTTATCTTATGTAATTTAATTTAAATTTAGGATTTATCATCTTAGGTTTTTAGGGTTTTCAACTACTATAAATACCCCACATTGGGGGTGAATTAAATCATCAATCATTCCATTGTTCTCTTCTACGTTGAGATTAATAAAAGTTCTCCATTTTTTCCCATTTCATTTTTCTCCATTTTTTTCTTTGTTTAATTAAGTATGGTTTTTTCACCAACCATGCTTAACTAAATTCCCTTTAGCCAAAAGCAACGCCAAACCCGACTAAACTCGTGAGATTAGGAAAGTACTTCAATCCTTCAACAACTCCTTTTTAGATTCTCTGTAAAATTGATTAGGCAATCAGCCTAATCTTTAGGCATCTCAATTATTTCATTCCGAGAGCGCGCATCGGGTTGAAGTAGTTTAGATCCATCGTTGGGGACGAGGAAAAGCTTGTAGCCAATTCAACTCCCTAAGAATAAACTTAGTGGCGGTCCACTAAGGGGAATCAAAATCGGAAACAATTTTCATCGAGACGATTATCCGAGCACGGGCTTCTCCAACACTAACTCAGATTTGAGTTAGCCTCGATTGCCATAGCTAACTCACTAAAGCTTGACTTCAAGGATTGCCCTGGGAGTCGAATTTACCCAAGAGAAGTAAATTGCAAGGGTTGGGCCTTGTAGACTGTAACCGGCAGGAAAGTCGAAGAAAAATAAACTTCAGTGATCGATCAAGCAAGGGCTTGCCAGTGGACACAAAATATATTCCTTCCATTGCTTCAAGGATAAAGTTTAGAATGCAATGACATGTATTCAAATGATAGCTAACAAGTGGTCATGGTGAGGACAATAGTAGGTTTCTACAAACTACAGTTCAGGGACTTGAAGCGAATTTTTGTCGAAATGCCTTGATTGGTTCAGAAAATGAAAGCGGACCTTAATGAATTTAAGAGAAAAGTTCAGGGGCTTTGGGGCATGTGCTTCCCCTAATATTGAGAAAAGTCGTCGCGTTAAGCTAAGGCGAAGAGAATGGTTGAGCACCCAGCTTGAATAGGGGGTAAGGTTATGAGAACGAGCACTACGAGAAGTGTTACATCCAGTCTGACCAGTGAAAGTCAACAGTCGTCTTCCAAGACGAGACAAAAGATGGAGATTTGGCAAGGATGAGAAAGCCCGAAGATATTGAGAAAAAGGAGAGAACAAAAAGAGGGTCAAGGTTGACCAATCCGAAAGATGAAAGCGTCCGAGCAATTTTGATGTCATAATTCATGCATCATTTGTAGTTAGGCATCCCTAGGATTTGAGGCATGCTAACTAGCATCATCATATCATTTTTGCCTATTTTTGACAGGTATATCAAAGCTTTTCTAGTAAAAGGAACTTGCCTATTTGTTCAGACATGAGGAGAATGGAACCCGCCTATCCGTTCGGGCTTTTTGAGAATGAAACATGCCTATCCGTTCAGGCATGAGGAGAATGGAACCTGCCTATCCGTTCAGGCATTTTGAGAATGGAACCCGCCTATCCGTTTGGGCATTTGGAGAATGGAACCCGCCTATCCGTTCAGGCATGAGGAGAATGGAACCCGCCTATCCGTTCAGGAATGAGGAGAATGGAACCCGCCTATCCGTTTGGGCATTTGGAGAATGGAATCCGCCTATCCGTTCGGGCACTTTGAGAATGGAGCTTTTATTTTTCACTAATTGTCAATATGTTCGGACCACAAAGGGTTGAAGAATATCGAAATGAGAATGACAGCTTCAGGCCTACGTGACCGTTACATTTTCCCGTACCGACTTTCGAACCGCCAGTAGTTCAAGTGCATGGTTACTCGGGATCCAAACAGGGAAGTTGGACAAGATTGATGCTTATGGCCTTTGCTTTATCCTTGTTCCACAAGTATAAGCAAAGGGGGCATCTGTAATCGCCTATTTTGTCCGGGGTGTTAACCCGTTTTCATTTTTTAAATAACGGGCTTTATTACTCATATATATAGATATATCGAATAATTAAAAAAAAACAAAAAAAGAAGAAAAAAAGAAGCAATATATATATATATATATATATTATTAACGTTGTATTTATGTATTATTGCAATTATTACAATTTATTATTATTATTATTTATATTATTATCGTACATTATTATTATTATTAATGCTTTTGAATCGAGTCTGAAAAAAAACTAAAAACAAAAAAATAATATATATCTATGCCCAAATAATAAGCCAAAGTTTATACATTGAAGAGCCCATTTACAAACATTAAAAAAGCCCAAAAATGATAATAATATAAGTACATATCGCACGGCCCAATAAGCCTGAGTAATTGAAACAACTAAAAACCCTAATTTGCTCTATCTTTAGTTGGGCGACACAAGAAAAGGGTCACCATGCAAGATCGTCGGCAGACAATGGTCAACGACGACGATGGTGGTGACGGCGTAACATGAGAAAAATAAAAAGTTTGAGTTTATTAGGGTTAATGATATTAAGAAAATTTTAGGATATTTGATTCTAATGTATCAATTAAAATTACTGTAAAAAAATATAAAAAGTTTATTAAATCTAGTTTTTATTTTTATTTTAAAATAATTTTAATTATATTTCGAGTCCTTAAGATTTTTAATCTTTATTAAAAAATAATAGTGTTTAACGGTATTCAACGTTAATGGTGTTAACGATGTGCCACAGACATGATAGACTCATCCAAAACTATTACTCATTAAACTCAAACATAAGATTTTACATGATACACTTTAACCAGAATCAAAATAAAGTAAACTACATGATATTCGGTTACGATCCACTACCAAAATAAGACAACAATTACATGAACAAAATTCAATACCATACATATAAGCAAAAGGCATGAAAGTGTCACGGGGCTATACTTTAGTTAGCCAACCCGCACGGCCTTAGTCGCCTTCTCGGCTGAATGCTAGACTCTTGCTAGCTAGACCGTACAGCCTTAAGTAAAGCTCTCCTAAAAAACGCCTAAGTCTGTTTGGATTCAGGCTCCGGAAATATCAAACACTTCCAAAGCCTACGAGCGCAAGATTGTTCTAAGCAGAATCTCTTTAAGAACAACTGGAAGCAACTGGAAGTGATAGGCAACAAGAACACGAAGAACAATTAAGAACAATGAAGAGCACTCAGAGAGTTAAAGTAAATGCTTCTTCTATTACTCAAGTGAATAATGAATGAGGTGAAGTGATTACAACTGAGCTGGGGATGCTCTATTTATAGTTGAACTCCCCCTGATCCAAAAATACAGTTTAAATTACATCAACGGACGAGATCTATCCTATCGCTTAGTTTAAATCTCTAATTATCACAAACATTATCTCCAAGATAATTGCATAATAATATAAGTGATAATCATGATGGCTTATCATATTTACCATCCCAAATTACCTTGGTAAATCCTCCATAGATTCTACTAAGTCTGGTGGGCTTGCGGGCTTTCTAGCATTCTCCAAGTGTCAGGCCAAGTCTGATGGTCTTAGCGAGCCCAACGCTCTGCGCACAACCTCTCTGCTCGATGTTTGCGCCAATGTCTCAGCCCTAAGAATTTGGTCTGTGAAAAAAGCATCAGATTCAACACCAAAACATATAAGCAAAAGGCATGAAATCATGTTAGAGTAGATAATAGGCGCCTTAGTTGGATCTGATAGTCATTCTATTGAAATTTTATGTCAATATCAATTAAGATTTTTAGGTCAAATTGTATTTTTTTCATTTTTAAAACCTAACAGAAGCACGGGTTAAACCCTTTTTCGGGAATTATTTAAAAAACAATTTCATTAAAGATTACGTAGAAAAATATTCTCTTTTAGTCTACGTATAATTAAATTCGTGTTTAACCAAAATCGAGTTTTAAACTGGCGCTTGATTAAACGCGAATTTCGTATTAAGTAGATAGGTAAGAAATAAAAAATTTAATTTATCAAATTTTTTTATACAACTCGCGAGTTTCGTATTAGTTAAGCGCAAGTTTAAAACTCGCAATTCAAAAGGGCTATTTTTCTACATAATTTTTAAGATAGTTTTTTTAGATAATTTTCGAAAATAGAATTTCATTTAATTTAGCCTTGTCAATTGCGTCTTTCTCTATTTTCGTTGATTAGATGTCTAAAAGTATGTCATGTCAATCATGTTTTTAAAAGGGTACAATTTTGATAAGGGTAATCTTCACCAGTGGTCTCTTTCGTTTATGGTGTGTTCTATTTTGGTCACCAGAATTTAAAAAAGATTATTCTGGTCATTTACGTTTAGAATCGTTTCTATTTTAGTCCCTTAGCCTTTAGTCTCCGTTACTTTTAAAAAATAGTTTCTAATTTAACCCAAAACTTTCAAAAATTTATTTTTCACCATCTTCCCCAAAAATTATAAAACTAAAGCCCCATAAAATTAAATCAATGGCTATAACCCACAACTACAACCTATTTCCCAAAAATTAAAATCATCCTTACTTTTGAACTTGTCAGGATCAAGGAAATGAAGCAAAGCCCTGTAAAATATTTTCATGGATTTGAATAACAGAATATACAAGTAGAAGAAGAGTGCAATATTCATTTATCAGTCAATGAAAAGGAAATGTAAGTACTTCTGCAATGCTAGGTTACAAATTTGAAATGAAAAAAGAAATGAAATCCAACCAGGGTGAGAGCATTGTTATCATAAAGTGAATTCTAAACTTGGCAATCTAGTAACATTTAACAAGACAAAAGGCAAATATAAAGGCTGATGATCACGCGGTCAACAAGAAATAACGGAAAAGGTAACATAAATAGCAGTTTTGGTAAAAGTAATTTGGTCAAATTCTTCATTTTGTTCGAAAAATCAAATGAAAAATTATCCAAGCATAAGACACTTCTTTAAATTTTAAATCCTCATGGAACTTACTGATGTTATAAAATACAATGAAAAGCAGACAAACTTAAAGTAATGCAAATAATATTGATACCGGAAGGAAGTAAAATAGAAGGGGAAAAGAAAAAAAAACAACTTTGATAAATTACTCTTTTAGAATCTATCTAAAGAGGTAAAAATAAAAATCAGATCCTAAAGTGAGCAAAACCTCCAAAAATCATGCTAGTAAAAGGAAAAGAAAATAATACCATAGCTCTTCAACATTGTTTTGTAGTGGAGTTCCAATAATTAGCAACTTGTTCTTTGTGCTAAATTCTTGAGCAAACAGAAACGCATCATCCAAAAATTAATCATGGTAAAAAACCAGAACAATTTGTTCCGACAAAAAAAGAAAACAAAAAACAATACAATTATGCAAGGAAGAAAGTTGAAGTGACAGAATAGAGCATACTGAAAGCGTAGTGTACAATTGTGCCTCACTGTTCTTCAACCTATGAGCTTCATCAACCATCAAATAGTTCATCTTATCTTAGACAACTTCATATGTAATCAGCAGAGCGTTAAATTTTATAGGTCTGCCAATTGTCTTGTCATTGTAAAATTTATATTTCTGACAGATCTGCCAACAAAAGAAGAAAAGAACACCGTAAAAATTGGGGTGAGGTTCACGGGGAAAGGTTAAAACTATTTGAAACTATCACCTACCTTATGTAAGATACACAAGTGACCAGTAACACAAGTTTTAGCAGAAAACTATAACATCAGTAAGCACGCGAAGATTCAAAAGTGCTACACACCAAAGCAAATATATAGACAGAGACAAAAGTTCTACACACAAGTTTTAGCAGACAAAGTGCTACAAACCTTGGGGAAATGGGTTGTAGTTGTGGGTTATAGCGATTGATTTAATTTTATGGGGTTTTAGTTTTATAATTTTTGGGGAAGATGGTGAAAAATAAAATTTTGAAAGTTTTGGGGTTAAATTAGAAATTATTTTTTAAAGTAACGGAGACTAACGGCTAAGGGACCAAAATAGAAACGATTCTAAACGTAAGTGATCAGAATAATCTTTTTTTAATTCTGGTGACCAAAATAAAACACACCCTAAACGAAAGGGACCACTGGTAAAGATTACCCTTTTAATAAATAATTGAGATTATATATTGAATTTGAAATTAATTTTTAAATGATGTTTTCTCAAGAAGCATGCAAGGAATTTGTTTGGTAGCTTTTCATCTCCCTTCTCTCTACAAGTTTTTCCCAAAACTTAAACTACTTCAACAGACAGTTGTCATTTCTTTTGTAGTTGGTCTCCTTTTTCATTTTTTTTTTATATTTTTATACTTTTTCTCAATCGGTCACTAGTCGTCAGTGGTCTAACTTATGTCTTCTGAGACATAATAACCATTGTATCATTGTGATGGATCATTTAACCTCCCATGGTGTTAATTGGCCTAACCTTTTATGACTTTTTCCTACAACACCATATTCCAGAGTTTTGAGGGGTGATCATCGTCGACAACTGTTGGATTTTAATGGATTAAGAGAACCCCTTATTGGTCTTGATCTCATCGCTGCTCCCTCGCCCGCGTTGCTTTCCACCGATTTATAATGATATTTGTTACTGTCAGGGACAGACGCAAGATTTTAGGTTAGGAAGGCAAACCTATAAATTTTTAGGAGGGGCGAACTTAAAAAATTTAAAGGAGCGAAAATAGATTTTTAATAAAAATTACATAGAAAAAATTTAAAAATTTTCCAAGTTGTATAGAAATTTTAAATTTTTAGGGGGCGACTGCCCTCGCCAGCCCCATCGGTCCATCCCTGGTTACTGCTTGGGTTGCTTTCAAAAGGATAAATTTCTCTAGTTCTTATATGGGTTTATGAACTTCCTTTATACTCTAGACCACTATTATCTAATATTCTGAGATTATTTTTCATTATGCTTTAATAATGAAATTGAAATGCATATATTCGGATTATTTGTCCCAAAAAAACATACCTTGTCATTATAAAAAAAAGGGTAAAGTACACAGACGGTCACTGAACTTTGATAAAAAAAATGGTAACCAAACTTTCAAAAATCACGAAGTAGCAATTAAACTTTAGATTTTGAAACAAAACGGTAACTGGGGTGTTAAACCTCGTTAACCCCTAACGGAAATCTGATTGGGTATGCCACATCCCCACCCAATTTTCCACCTCATATCTAAAAAATAATAAAACTATATTCCATGTCATATTTAAAAATTAAAAATAAATCATTTTTAATCACATTTAAAAAATAAAATAAAAACCCCAAATAACCAGTGTTAGTGTTAATCACATTCAAAACTCAAACCTCCATTCTCTGCCGTGGATGGAGGTTTGGTCATGAACATTCCCACTGTCGATGCCACTGCCGCTACCCCACCATCCTTCCGCTCCCCACTCTTTTTTCGTGCACGTTACAGTCTGTCAAGTCGTCAATTATGGTCGATCATAATTAAAAGTAAAAGAAATCGTTGAAACCTGTTTAGATTCCGAGAAATCTGAGGAAACTTTCTTTAAGAACCAAACAGAGAATCGAAGGGAATATAAGAAAAGAAAGTTAACGATATGCATACCTGAATTCGAACGTAGTCGGTACAGTTCCAACAGAAAGCGTTCCCCAGCATCTGGTCCACCGTTTCTGAGACTCTGTCGAGCACAATGTCAACGACGGAAGAAGTTGAGCATTCACTATTACTACGGACCTTTGATCTTTCGCGGGATGGACTGTTTCCTAAAGACAAAATCATCAGATCCTCGACGCCATTAACGGAAGGGAAATCTCTCTTGTTATGGAGCACGTGCGTGACGGCAGCGGCAGTGGGGTTGTTCATGACCAAACCTCCGTCCACGACAGAGAATAGGGGTTTGAGTTTTGAAAAAACGAGATTAACACTAACACTGGTTATTTGGGGTTTTTTTATTTTTTTAAAATGTGATTGAAATGATTTATTTTTAATTTTTAAATATGATGTGGAATATAGTTTTATTATTTTTTAGATATGAGGTGAAAAACTAGGTGGGGATGTGGCATATCCAGTCAGATTTCCGTTAGGGGTTAACGATGTTTAACGCCCCAATTACCATTTTGTTTCAAAATCTAAAGTTTAATTGATACTTCGTGATTTTTAAAAGTTTAGTTATCATTTTGTTTTTTTATCAAAGTTCAGTGATCGTCTGTGTACTTTACCCTAAAAAAATGGCAATAAGGTGTTCTCTTTGGACAAGGTAATCTACTATGAAATTGCCCTATGTGTATCTAGCCTCTCTTGATGAAGCTAGTCTATTTGTCCTTAATTTTATTTATTTTGGTAATAATATTTTATTACCCAACAATTTTAAACCACCAAAACTAAACCTCTAACTTCTAACTTTAACTCATAAAACTAAAGTACTTGTAGAATTTTTTTTCTTTCCACTGCATGTGTATGGAAATAATAATCGTAATTAGTTAACACATAACGTATTATACACAAGTTTAAAACTAAAAAATGTCAATTACACTTGCAATGTGACTGAACAAAATATTCAATGAATAAAAATTAATTTTTAATTGTTTTATTTAAAAAGAAGATAAAATTATAAATAAAGAGTGAAAAAATACATAACAGTAAGATTGACCTTAATCTTTGCTTGTTTTTTCAACTGCACCCTTAAAGCTCTCATGCCATCTCAGTAAAAATGTTTATTAGAATAAAAATACCATCAGTTAACCATCCGAAGAAAAAGGTTCATTTGAAAAAAAAGTATTCTACAATTGAGGTCACTTAATTATGGGTAAGATCTTATCGACTCAAGTAAAGCATCTTAGAAAATGGAGGTGTTACAAGAGTTATTCAGTCCAGATCAGGTCCAGCGCATCTCAGCAATTCCACTCTCTCAGTCAAGTTATCCAGATTCATGTGTGTGGAGGTTGGAGAAGTCGGGGGAGTACACGGTGCAAAGTGGTTATAAGTTGTTAGCAACTACCAATACTTCTGGTAATGATCCCAATCTGGTAACATCCCCGTTAGTCAATCAATTTTTTACAGAACTGTGGGATATTAAGGTACCAGCAAAATTGAAGATTAACATGTGGATGGTGGCAAATAATTTTTTACCAACACGGTCCAACCTTCGAGTCAGAAGATTAGAGGTGGTTGACAGATGCCCTATATGCCAACACAGTGATGAGAACGTTGGTCATATAATGCGAGATTGCAATTTTATTAATCAACTACTTGCAGCGTATGGGATATCCCTTCAAAGCTTTCCGGATGAAGGTCATTGGCTGGAATGGTTAGCTCTGTGCTTCACAACGTTGAACGCTAAACAAAAGGTAATATTGGTGATCTCATACTGGGTAGTTTGGTATACCCGCAACAAAGTTGTGCATAAAAATGTTGCTCCTTCACTCCCAGATGCAAGTTCTTTTGTGGCAGCCAAGCTGAGGGAGATCAAAGCTAATGAACCTGATCCAATATTATCAGTTACGTCAGCTAATGTAAAATGGGAAGCTCCAATGAAAGATGTGGTGAAAGTTAATTTTGATGCAGCATATAACCAGGTTTTCAAGGTCTCTTTTTCAGCTATGATCTGTAGAGATAATGAGGGCTTTATAATGCCTGCTGGAGTTGTGCAGCATCAAGATGTGGCTGATGCGTTTATTGCTGAAGCTTTGACTTGTTTGCAAGCAGTGAAGATGGCAGCAGAAATAGGGTTTACAAACATCGTGGTGGAAGGAGACTCTTTAACTGTGATAAAGAAAGTGCGAGCCTCAATTTGAGATAATTCTATTTTTAGTCCGATAATTTTTTATATACAAGAGTCTGCAAAGAATTTAGCTTCAATATCTTTTGGTTTTGTGAAAAGGGAAGTCAACATCGTTGCTCACTTACTTGCTCGAGAAGGAAGACACATGCAATGTCCTCAATTCTGGATTGAAGAAGCTCCACAAGCTATTATGGCTCCTGCTGAAAAGGAAAGGCCCCATGCTCTTGGTTGATAATCATTTCGAAGTGTTGTTGGGTGCAATTTGGTTGTCGGTTAATATTTATCTGCATTTTGATGCTCTCCGACTTAGTCTAGTTTTAGAACTAGTAGATATGTTTGTAGTAAGGTTGTGTTTATGGCTTATGCTACGACTCTGGATGTATTTCAGTCTTTTATAATATGAAACCAGTTTCGTCTAAAAAAAATTATGGGTAAGATTATATTTGAGTCATTTAATTATGGGCGGGTCACTCAATTATTAAAAGTTATATTTGGGTCACTCAATTATCGGTAAGGTTACATTTGGGTCACCATTTATACTTAAAAAATCTATATCAATTTATGTATTAGATTAATTAATGATTTCAAATGAAGTATTCTAGTGTTAACAAGGGTATACAAGTGATTTGGAAGAAAAATGATAAAATTGATGTAGTTTTTTAAAATGTGAAGGGCGAATCAAATGTAACAATACCCATACTTGAGTGACTCAAATGTAACATTTAATAATTAGGTGACTCAAATATAATATTACCTATAATTGAGTAACTCAAATATAACTTTTAATAATTTGGTGATTCAAATGTAATTTTACCTATAATTGAGTGAACTTTGTTTACCCTTGGAAAAAAATTAAAACTTGAAAGTTTAAAGTGCCAAAGAAAAAAAGGAGGTTAAGAGTACAATTTCAAAACAAAGGGCTTTTTGTCATTATACTTATTTTATACCAAACCCTCGCAAGTGTAAGAGAATGTTTTTATGGATTTATATATGGGTAATTATACCATGTACCGGTTTATTTTGTGGAAACAAAATATTTTCACAAGCTCTCTAATTTTAAGGGCTAGGGATTTAATCATAGTTTAGAGGTTTAAGTATATGTGGTTAGAATTTAGGGGTTATAGGTAAAACCTAAATCTCTAACATACCTAAAACTTAAACCTTAACATCTAAATTTTAGACTCTAATACTAAACCATAAATTCTAACCACAAACTCTAAATTCTAAACTAGATTCCTAACCCTTGAAATTAGGACGCTTATAGAAACAAAATATTCACATTGTCAGTGCATCATATATTTTCCCTTTATATATTGATAATTATTTGATACAATAGCAGTGAAAACTTTTAATTTCCACAAGTGTCTTAGTTTAGGGTGTAGGGTTCAGAGGTTTAAGTTTAGTAGTTTAGAACTCATTAAATTGTAAATAGAATTTAGAGTTAAATGCTAGATTTTAGGGTTTACAAATTAAACCCTAAATCTTCTACGAATTACCTTAAAACATAAACTCATACTTCAAAATCCAAAACTTTAACCTTATATATGCCAAACCTAGCGACCAAGAGAATGTTTTTCCAATGCTGTTTTCTCTGTAAAGTTGGATGATATATGGCCAGATTATTTGAAATCAGCTATAAATAGGGTGCTTATTGAGTTGAGCAACTCGCAAATAATTTGATCTCGATTCGGTCAAAATATGATTATCATTTAATTTGAGTTACTTCGACTTGAAATTAAGCTCGACTCATGATATTAGCGAGTCAGATCGAACAATGCTCAACTCGACTCGTTATTTTTTTTATAAACTCTTTTATAATTTTTGGTGGTTACCTTAAAATATTATGTTTGAATAAGCTTAAATACTAAGTGAAAACTCTAGGTAATTTACTCATAAAATTATGATTTTAATTTTCCAAAATATTTTGTATTTTTTAAGAATTAAAAAAATTATAATAAAGAGTCCGACTTCAAATAGTGTTGACACTAAGTCGGATCCAGCTGGGAAAGACTTCATTTTTTTTCCGACACTGTTTGAAGTCGGATTCAGCTGGGTTAGACTTCTTTTTTTATTCGTTTACTGTTTAAAGTCGGATTCAGCTGGGGTTGTTTTTTGGTGATGTACAATATTTTGGGAAATAATATTGAACCTACAATATTTTGGGGAAAAAAACCCAACAACAATATCTATGTAAATTATCCAAATATAATTTCCCAAAATATTGTACATTTAAACAGTAAACGAATAAAAAAATGAAGTCTTCCCCATCTTAATCGACTTCAAACAGTGTTGGGAAAAAAATTAAGTCTTCCCCAGCTGGATCCGACTTCAAACAGTATCGAATTAAAAAGTGAAGTCGTCCCCAGCTGAGTCCGACTTCAAATAGTGTTGACACTAAGTCGGATCCAGCTGGGAAAGACTTCATTTTTTTCCGACACTGTTTGAAGTCGGATTCAGCTGGGTTAGACTTTTTTTTTTTTTATTCGTTTACTGTTTAAAGTCGGATTCAGCTGGGGTTGTTTTTTGGTGATGTACAATATTTTGGGAAATAATATTGAACCTACAATATTTTGGGAAAAAAACCCAACAACAATATCTATGTAAATTATCCTAGAATAAATATATATTTTTGGTATTTTTAAATAGTCTAAAATATTAATTTGATCAAAAAATTAAATTCAAGTGTTTAATTAGAAAAAATAAACTCGAGGTACAAAATTAAACTTTAGGCAAAACTTTATTTGAGTAAATTAATAAATATATATTTAAGTGTTATGATATAAAGTAAATTAAAATCCCTAACCGAGCAGAGGAGGGAGTTCAAATCTAGTATATATTATATTGATTTCCCAATCCTCCAGCATCCTCGAATTCTCTCTATCCTAAGTTTGCTTCAAAGCCTTAATTTTCTTTTCGTAGGAATAATTACAATCCTGTTTGTTTCTCAGGGAAATAAAACGGGAAAACCCAAATTTTCATCTTGTTTTCTTCTAAATTATGGCTACCCCAAAACCCCAAAGAACCCCAGAAGAAATAGAGGATATAATCCTCAGGAAAATCTTCCTTGTAACCCTTAGAGAAAACCCAGAAAATCCATCGTCTTCTGATCCAAGGGTTGTTTACCTGGAGATGACCGCAGCTGAGATCTTAAGTGAAGGCAAAAGTCTTCTACTTTCTCGTGATCTAATGGAAAGGGTTTTAATCGATCGTCTCTCCGGCGAATTCCCAAATTCGGAACCCCCTTTTAATTATCTCATTGGTTGTTACAAGCGAGCCCATGAAGAAATCAAGAAGATTTCCAACATGAAAGACAAAACGATGCGTTCGGAGATGGAATCTGCTGCTAAACAGGCTAAGAAGTTGGCTGTTTCTTATGCTAGGATTCATCTGGGGAATCCTGATATGTTTTCTAATGGTAATTCAAGGGATAGTAACCCGAAAGTGGGTTCTTCCGTGTCTTCGAGTTCCCCTTTGTTTCCATTACTTTTTGCTGAAGTTTCGAATGGAGTGATGCTTGATGGATTTGGAGGTAATGATTTTGGAAGTGGGGTGGATTGCCCACCTGGGTTTTTGGAAGAGTTCTTCAAGGATTCGGATTTTGATACTTTAGACCCGGTCTTAAAAGGGTTGTATGAGGATTTAAGAGGGAGTGTTTTGAAAGTTTCGATTTTGGGAAATTTTCAGCAACCATTGAGAGCTTTGTCGTATTTGGTTAACCTCCCTGTTGGTGCTAAGAGCTTGGTTAATCATACATGGTGGATTCCTAAAGGGGTTTACTCGAATGGACGTGTCATTGAAATGACTAGCATTTTGGGTCCCTTTTTCCATGTTAGTGCTCTGCCTGATCATACCATTTTCAAGAGCCAGCCTGATGTTGGGTGAGTTTGGATGGTGATTTTGTGTTTGTTGTAATGCTTCTTTTAGCTGTGTGGTGTTGATTGAGAACCGAGTATTACCTCATTATGTATGCATTTAACTATCTATTTTAATCTGGTTCTAGATTTCTAGTGGCTATGGTGCTGATATAAGAAGTTACCGAAAACATTGCCAGCAATGTAGAATGCAATTTTGCTTTGCAAAGTAACTTAATTTTGAAGTACTTGGATATCTGGTGCTAAAATTTATGGAGTTCAAACTAATGTTTCATATACTTGCGGTAATGCTTGTTTTAGTTGTGTGGTGTTAATTGAGAACGAATTTTACCTCATTATAACTATCATTTTTAATATGGTTATAGATTTCTAGTGGCTATGAGTAGTTATTGGAAACATAGCTGGCATTGCTGAATGCAGTTATGCTTTTCACAATGGATTGACTGATTGAAGTCCTCGAGTATCTGGTACTAAAATTTGCAGAGTTCAAACTGATGTTTTCTATGTTCATTTTACTAGGGTAACAAATCTTAGGGTGGTTATAATACATTAGTATCAGGAAGCATTTATTCGTTAGTTAGTCTAGGGTAACTAATAGATTTGCTGTTGGTATAGTCAATAGTTGGTTAGCAATTGCAGTTTTTGTTGTTTTGATGATGTCAACTATCGGAGTCTTTGTCAAGGGCCGACTCTAAATTATGTTGCTTGTTTGCTGTTATTGTTGTTCCTGTCTTGATTGCTCCTCTCAAGTTTTGTCTGAGTGACCTCTAATGGGAAGATTGAATAACAGTTTTGTCATTAACGGCCACCTCCCTAAATTTGGATTGATACTATGCATTTGTTGAGTTTCATAGTTTTCGTTCAATAGTTTGTACTTAGTTGAGTTATTTATACATCCATGTAATCTACTTTTTTGACTAGTGGTTAGCATTGTCTAAATTGATTTTTTTTTTGGTTTCTACTAGCAAGAAAACCTTCTCTTTTGCATCTGAGAGGGACTCGATTATGTGCTTGAGCGTGTTCCATATGCTTATCTTTATTTATTTGGAAGCTACTTGATTTTTAAATTTTCTACACCTCAAATATTGCAGTAGTGAATTACCGAGTTTTCTTTCTATTAGTATAGCTGCAGAAACTTAAAATTGTTATCTAAGATTCATGCCTTTGTGTTTGCCTCATACTATAGTTTTACTCGTGGAATGGTTTTTATGCAATTATTGTCATTCATATGACCCTTTCCTTCTATTAGCTTTTGTTTAGTAATGGATTTTCTCTCTTGAAATTACAGCCAGCAGTGCTTCTCAGACGCATCCACTAGAAGAGCGGCTGATTTGTTATCTTCATTCACCACAATCAAGACTCTCGTGAATACTTTATACAATGATCTGTCCGATGTTCTTCTCTGTCTCCTTAGAAACCCTGAGACCCGTGACGGTGTCCTTGAGTATCTCGCAGAAGTCATCAATAAAAACGCATCAAGGGCACATTTACAGGTTTCCCTCCTAGTTGTCTTTTCAAGTTTAAGTTAGATTGCTTCAAGAGCTTAACTATTGCATCAAGAACTTGTTCTTTGGTTTATTCTACCTAAGAATGTTTTACATAAAATGTTGATCTGTTTCTTAATTGTAAATCTGGTTATTTAGCTACTTTCTACCCACTTTGACACTTTGTTTATTTGGACCTGCATTACAGGTGGATCCTATATCTTGTGCTAGTTCTGGCATGTTTGTCAATCTCAGCGCTGTTATGCTCCGGCTTGCGGAACCATTTTTGGATGCAAATTTAACAAAAAGAGATAAAATCGATCCAAGCTATGTCTTCAACAGTAACCGTTTGGATTTGAGGTGAGGTGGCAGACTTTTCCCCCCTTCTTTTTCAATGGGGAGCATGATTGTTTTTCTTCAAACTGTTAGATGCTTTGAATTCTTTTACTGTAAGTACTGATATAGTGAACCGATTTTAGGGGACTAACCGCTTTGCATGCTACCTCGGAAGAGGTTGCTGAATGGATTGAGAAAGTTAATCCCGTAAAAACTGATGGGAGTGGACTAAATCGTGATGGTGAAAATGGTTTAAGGCAAATGCAAGGAGCATCCAGTTCAGGAAGTACTCTCAGTGTGAAGCCAACCCAAAGTAGTGGTGAAAAAGCTAAATATCCGTTTATTTGTGAATGCTTCTTTATGACGGCTAGGGTACTTAACTTGGGCCTTCTAAAGGCATTTTCAGACTTTAAGCATCTTGTCCAGGTAATGCATCACTGATTACCAAGGTTTTTTTTTATTCTTGTTTCTTCTACTGATTTATCGATTCGCTGCCATCCAGGACATTTCGAGAAGTGAAGATACACTTGCCACCTTAAAAGCTATGCAAGGACAAACACCTTCTCCACAAGTGGAGCTCGAAATATCGAGGCTTGAGAAGGAAATCGAATTGTATTCACAGGAAAAGTTCTGTTATGAAGCACAAATTTTGAGGGTACATCTTATCTCTTCTGCATTGTGTCTGCATATGTTGCTTCGATTCTTTAGTTTTCTTCAGGATACATGTGTCCGTGCATATTTGGATATGGTGTGAGGACATAACACTGCAAGGATCCTCTGAAGAAATGGTAAACTTGGAAGAAAAAAAATTAAAGATACCCATATTCGACATTGACACCCAAATCTAAATAACTTAGGTGTCTGCACACATGCATGTGGATTTGCTTTTTCTACTGAACCTTGAAGTGAATAGGTGCCTTTAGTGTTAGTTAGAAGAAGCTTGTAGACTATCTTATAGATTCAGGAGCAATCTCTTTGTTTTTTCCTTCTTATTCCTTATTAGCATTCTATTTGTGTCGAATAGGAGATTTTTTGTTTATATAATTATACTTGCACATGATCATCTTTGCTTTGCTTTTGATATATTGTGGAAAGGAAATATGTGAATTTGGTAGAGTTTTGAATTGTTGCTTTCTTCATTTCACAAGGATGTGGTGCTTATTCAGCGTGCACTTTCATTCTATCGACTAATGGTGGTTTGGTTAGTTGGCTTGGTTGGTGGATTCAAAATGCCCCTGCCGTCTAAGTGTCCAATGGAATTTGCTTCGATGCCAGAGCACTTTGTGGAAGATGCCATGGAACTATTAATATTTGCCTCCCGGATTCCGAAAGCTCTTGATGGGGTTATACTGGTAGGGTTTTGATTTAGATAGTTATGTGCTTTGTCATACAACAATTTCAATAATTTTATTTATTTATTTATTCTTTTGCTTTTTCCTTGTCAGGATGATTTTGTGAATTTTATTATTATGTTTATGGGAAGTCCACAATTTATCAAGAACCCCTATCTCAGAGCAAAAATGGTTGAAGTTTTGAATTGTTGGATGCCACGTAGAAGGTTATTCACTCTCGTTTGAAAAGTATATACTGTTGCCCCATGTTTCTTGAATGTAAGTTCACACTTCATTAATTGCTTTCTTTCCAGTGGTTCATCTGCAACATCAACACTATTTGAAGGGCATCAACTGTCATTGGAATATCTCGTGCGGAATCTGTTGAAGCTATATGTTGATATTGAGTTCACAGGTTCTCATACACAGGTAATTTGCTACAATTGTTACTTCTATTTCATGTTATAATTTCGAGTTTTCATTGTCGACCACACTCGTTGCTTCCCTATGTGCAGTTCTATGATAAGTTCAACATCCGCCATAACATTGCCGAACTTCTTGAATATCTTTGGCAAGTTCCCAGTCACCGTAATGCTTGGAAACAGGTGGGGTCTTCTTCACAGGCACATACATGTGAAACTTTCTACGATTTGTTTTTACTTTAACAAACAATGCCTTCCGAAATTGATTGAAATGTAATATGCTCTATCAGATTGCGAAGGAAGAAGAAAAGGGTGTTTATCTGAATTTCTTGAATTTCCTGATCAACGATAGCATCTACCTTCTCGATGAAAGTCTTAACAAAATTCTTGAACTCAAAGAGCTCGAGGCCGAGATGTCAAATACCGCAGAATGGGAACGTAGGCCCGCTCAGGAGAGGCAAGAGAGAACTCGACTGTTCCACTCCCAGGAGAATGTCAGTTTCCCTTTCTGGCTTTCCCTTTCCCCCCTTCACATGTGTATGTATGATTTGTGTTTTTGAATTTGGACATAGTTAAACATTTCTTACGGATTATTTTCAGATTATACGAATTGATATGAAGCTGGCAAATGAGGATGTTAGCATGCTGGCATTTACATCTGAGCAGATTACAGCTCCTTTTCTACTCCCTGAGATGGTAACATAATTTCATCCGCACCAATGCTTGTCATCTGTCAAATTTATGCCGCCAAGTTTCCACTTTTTTTGACAATGTTATACCTTGTTCCTTTTTTCCAGGTTGAAAGAGTGGCGAATATGCTCAACTACTTTTTATTGCAATTAGTCGGCCCTCAAAGAAAATCTCTTACTCTGAAAGACCCTGAAAAGTATGAATTCCGTCCGAAAGAGTTACTCAAGCAGGTTAGCAAACTGTAGAATTTTCATTTCAGTATATACTAATACAACAAGGAAGTAGTTAACAATTTGATAGAAAGTGACTTCGAATTTAACTGATATTTTATGTATTGTGAATTGCTTGTACTTGAAGATTGTCCGCATATATGTTCATCTGGCGAGGGGTGATGCCAAAAACATATTTCCAGCAGCCATCTCCAGTGATGGCCGGTCATACAACGAACAGGTATTTGTTAACCGTGTTCACCCATTCATTAAATTAAGTAATGAAATGATTGCCGTATCTGTGTTCTCATTGAGTCCTAATAGTTCTGAAAGCACAATCTGATACTCGGGTTTGCTCCAGTTGTTTAGTGCTGCAGCAGATGTTCTTCGTAGAATTGGTGAGGATGGGAGGATTATACAAGATTTTATCGAACTTGGTACAAAGGCCAAGGCTGCGGCTTCAGAGGCCATGGACACCGAAGCTGCACTCGGAGATATACCCGATGAATTCCTTGATCCAATTCAGGTATGTCTATGTACATTTCAGTTATATTTTGCTTAGTTTCAGAGTTCATCAAAACCGAAAGGAAGGGAAAAGAAAAGTCGCCGACCATAAACATACTCTTTTCTTTCCTGCAGTATACCTTGATGAAGGATCCGGTGATCTTACCATCGTCAAGAATCACAATAGACAGACCTGTTATCCAGAGACATCTTCTAAGTGATAGCGTAAGTCCACCTCTCGGATTCTACTCTTATAATGATAATTGATAATGTTTCCCAGAATGTGCGTTAATTGGATATGTTTGCAGACTGATCCATTCAACCGATCTCATCTTACCGCGGAAATGGTAATTCCGAACACCGAACTGAAGGCAAGAATTGAAGAGTTTATCAGGTCCCAGGAACTGAAGAAGCATGGAGAAGGGTTGAACATGCAAAGCTCCAAAGGAACAATACAACCAACCAGTGGAGAAATGTTAATTGATTAGGTTGAATTAGGGTTTCATCATAGTTTCTTGAATGCTGTATTTATTTCATATATATATATATATATTTATCATTTCTAACACTTTATTTTCTGTAAGTACTGATGTTTGACATCTGTGTCCGAGGACACATAATCGGACATGGTATAGGCATACTGTCTTTCAAGGATTCTTCAAATACATGGAAATCTTGGTAAAAATTTGAACATATCTGCCTCATGTTGTTATTCTTGTCCAAAACTTATAGCTCGTTAAAGAATTTTGTTGCTAGACTCAATTCATTGTTAATTAAGCTCGATCAAATTTTGTTTGATTTGTGTTCTTTAAATAATTTTCTTGTTCGACTCAACTCAATGCAAATTTAGTATATTAGTAGAGCTTAATATAAATATAGAAATTTAAAAAAATGTGAAGTTCGAGGAGAAAAATAAACGAACATGTTATGATCGACTTACAAATTAAATCTATAATCGTGTGTGAAACATTTTTTATTTTCTTCATAATCTTCGATAAACAACATACGAGAAAATGCTTTAAAAATTTTAAGGTTTTAACTTACGAGAAAATGCTTTAAAAATTTTAAGATTTTAACTCTCAATTGTTTTTTATATGGAAATTGTAAACTGAAACTTTTACAAAGTAATAATAAAAGAAGAATGAATGAATTTAATAAAAAAGAAATGGGATAATTTACATAAATATTGTTGTTGGATTTTTTTCCCCAAAATATTGTAGGTTCAATATTATTTCCCAAAATATTGTACATCACCAAAAAACAACCCCAGCTGAATCCGACTTTAAACAGTAAACGAATAAAAAAAAGAAGTCTAACCCAGCTGAATCCGACTTCAAACAGTGTCGGGAAAAAAATGAAGTCTTTCCCAGCTGGATCCGACTTAGTGTCAACACTATTTGAAGTCGGACTCAGCTGGGGACGACTTCACTTTTTAATTCGATACTGTTTGAAGTCGGATCCAGCTGGGGAAGACTTAATTTTTTTCCCAACACTGTTTGAAGTCGGATTCAGATGGGGAAGACTTCATTTTTTATTCGTTTACTGTTTAAATGTACAATATTTTGGGAAATAATATTAAACCTACAATATTTTAAAAAAAAAACCCAACAACAATATCTATGTAAATTATCCATTTATTCTATCATAAGTAATTATTATTAATATAAATGTTTTTTTAATTAATAAGTTTCTAAGCCGACGTAGGCAAAACTAATTTGAGTCGTGAACTTGTGTTTTCTCCCAGTCTTCGTCGCCGTCGATGTAGAGTACTCCGGTTATCGGTGCAGTATGATGGTGCCACGTGGAGGATTTGAGGTTCTTTGATTGGAATATCACATAAGCTAAATTTTCTCTTTTTTTACCGTATAGATTACAATGGGTAAATATATATTTTGGTATTTGAAATTGACTTTAATGTTTAATTTGATACCTAAAATCGTCATTTAGTTCAATTAGGTACATGATTTAACTATTGAATTGGTACTTGATTTTGGCTTCTTAGTTTAGTTTGGTACTCATGATTTTTTTTGTTCAAATAAATACATGAACTTGATTTCTTAGTTTAAATTGATACTTAAACTTGATTTTTCGGTTTAAATTGGACTAATTTAGTATTAGATTTGTTCGAATCGAGAGGACATAAATAGATTCAAATTAATTTGAAAATTTATATTTTTTTTCAAATGTAATAATCAATTGGACTAAAAACTATAAGTACCAAATGGGACCAATTGTGCTAAAAACACCATAAGTAACAAATTGAATAAAAATAAGTTTATGTATCAGATTGAACCAGAAAGTCAAGTCCATATACATAATTGGATGAAAAATATAAATAAAAAATTAAAACTTGAAGTCAAATTCAAATAAAAATACACTTACCCAATACAAAATGGTGTGCTTCATTAGAATTTCCTTTTTATTTTTATAATTTAATTTATTATTAATTAATACGCCTATGTGATGAGATTTTTTTCAGATTTTTACCGGGGAAGGTTGGTGAAAAGGAGTTCAATCGTTCGTATATCACTCTGATTCCTAAAAAACCATGTCCTATATTTATTGGTGATTATCGCCCTATCTCTCTCATCGATAGCCTTTACAAGGTGGTGGCGAAAGTATTATCCAGACGACTTGCACGCTGTATTAAGGAAGTCGTGGGTGAGAACCAATTTGCATTTACACTAGGGAAGCAAATTTTGGATTGCACTTTAATTGCGAACGAAGTGGTGGATGAAATGAGAAGGAAAAAGAAGGGCTTAGTGGTATTCAAAGTAGATTTCAAGCGAGCTTATGACTCGGTAGATTGGAATTTTTTGGATTTGATCTTACAGAAAATGGGTTTTGGAAACAGGTGGCGTGGTTGGATTTCTAAGTGTGTTTCGTCGGCGAAAATTGCAGTTTTAATGAATGAATTTCCCTCAAATTTCTTTTCGATAAGTCGAGGTTTGCGACAGGGCTGCCCTCTTTCTCCATATCTTTTCAACATATTCGGTGAAGCACTTAGCTCTCTAATTTTTGACGTTGTTCGGAAAGGGTACTTTGAAAGGGCTGTAGTTGGTACAAATGGATTGTCTATCTCTCACCTTCAATACGCAGACGACTTAATTGTGTTTGCTAAGGCTGGGGAAAGACAAGTGCTGAACATCAAGAGGTTGTTACGAATTTTCGAGTTGGCTTCAGGACTCTCTTTGAACTTGAAAAAAACAAGTTTGATAGGGGTGAATGTCGAAGAAACTACAGTGAAAAAATGGGCAGATTCGATCGGGTGTAGTGTGGGTTCCCTCCCGTTCTCCTATCTGGGAATACCGTTGGGGGCACCAAGGAACTGCCCTTCCCTTTGGCAGTCCGTCATTGATAAGATCCAAGCGAAACTCGAAGGTTGGCAGGGAGCTTTTCTATCGCTTGCTGGAAGAATTATGTTGACTAAATCAGTACTCTGCAGTATGCATGTGCACTTTCTTAGCATTTTTCAGATTCCAGTTGGAGTGGAAGCTAAAGTAAACTCTCTACTCTCTAAATTTATTTGGGGTCCAAATTCATCGAGACCTATCCGATGGGTTAGTTGAAACCAGTTATGTAGCCCAAAGGAGGTCGGAGGGTTAGGCCTGTTTGATATGAGAGTTAAAAATAGAGCACTTCTGAATAAGTGGTTGTGGCGTTTCGGCTCGGAAAAACAAGAGTTGTGGCACAGAGTGATTGCGGAAAAATATAAATTAGAAGAATGCTCGTGGGTGCCCAATATAACTCCAAGCAGAACCACCTCCTGGGTTTGGAGAAATATCTCGTCTCCTCTTCGTAACACAAATGATAACTTTGTATCCAACTTAAGATGGGTATTGGGAGACAGCAGATCGATTAGATTTTGGACTGACCACTGGACAGAGGTCAGATCGTTGAAAGATGCATTCCCTAGAATTCACATGTTAGCCTCTATTCCAAATGGATTTGTATGTGAGTATGGAGTTAAAATTGAGAATCATTGGCAGTGGACAATCACACTCAGAAGAGTGTTGTTCGAATGGGAATTTGCTGTTTGGAATGAATTCTTAGAAGTCTTATCTAGAGCGTCAAGATGTTCAAACGAAACTGACCAATTAAAATGGTGTGGCTCTTCTACTGGAGTTTATAGAAGTAAAGAATTTTGTTTGCTCGAAAGCAGAAGAGCTGCGGTATCGGACAATTTTTGGAAGAAAATCTGGGTGAACCTGGTTCCCCCTAAGGTGGAAATGTTCGTGTGGCGATCAGTCCTTAACAGAATACCGACAGCTGATAATCTCATAAAGCGAGCCATTCAAACTGTTGGTAATGGAGCTTGTGTTCTTTGCTCAAAGGAGGCTGAATCGGTTAACCGCGTGTTTTGCGGTTGTGAGTTTACTTGGAGGATATGGCAGCGGTGGTGGAACTGTTGGGGAGTTGTCTTAGTGATGCCGGAAAACCTTAGAGGCCTTGTGGAAATCTGGTACGATCAGCATGTGGATTGGAGGTCGAGACCAGTGTGGATTCTGTCTTTTTTGGCTTTATATGGTCAATCTGGCTCTTCAGAAACGAGAGAATTTTTAAGAATAAACCACTAGATGCCGACAGCTTATTCGTTTCGTCGCTAGCAAGAATTGCGTTCTGGTGCAAGTGTAAGTGGCCGGACTCCTTTACTTCCACTATAGACTTTATGTCGCATCCAAATCTGCTGAGTATTCGAACAAAATCTAAGAGGTTAGCTTGCAATGAGTTGTGGATTGCTCCGCCATCGGGTATGCTTAAGTTCAACGTGGATGTTTCGGTGGAATGCGCATATGGTCCCTGTGGTTTAGGAGGAATTTTAAGAGACCATCAAGGCCAACATCACCTAAAATTCTCTAAACACGGTGGTCTTTCGGACCCGACTGGTGCAGAAATTAACGCAATTCTGGAAGCAGGTCAGAGTTTCATTCGATCAAACTGGTATGGGATCTTCTCCCTCATAATCGAATTCGACAGCCAAATGGCGGTGCACTGGATCATGGATGAGGCGGACTGCCCTACGCCTTTTAAAGAGGTAGTTGCAAAGTGTAGATCAATGTGTAAAGAATTTCAATTCGTTGTGGAGTCGGTACACCGGGAGCAAAACGTCGAAGCACATAATTTGGCTATAGAAGGTAGAAAGCGTGGGTCGGAGTTGAGTCGGACAGTAGACAGTCGACAGGATTGATTCGGTGCTAGAGGGCTTGTGATTTCTGTGTGAGAATTTCAGTTTGTATTGTAACAGGATGTAATAAACTGGATATGCGTGGGTCACGAAATGGTGTATTTGTCGCATGTACGTTACCTTGAAATTGAATAAGAAGCTGGGCACTCTTTTCCCCCTATTTAGGATTAGAGGGGTTTTTTTAATGAGGCCCGTTACCTTTTAAAAAAAATTATGAATGGACTAAAATAGTCGTTTCCTACTATACTGATATGTTTAGTTTAAAATAAAACAATTCTAATAAATCATAATAGTAATTATTATTTTAGATAAAAAATCATACCGATAGAAATCCAATCATGCATAAATTGATTAACTATTTTTATAATATATTACTAAAATTGGCATTTAAAATACTTTTAAAAAGTAATTCTTTAGGTGAAGAAGAAAAAGAAAAAATATGGATAGTAATTAATAGTTTTATACTAATAGAAGTTTATTTAGAAATCTATTAATTGATCAAATTGTCAAACTCAAGAATACTTATGTTATTTTATTTTGTCTGTATTTGAGTCTTGTCATTAGAATGTAAAATCTATCTGCATAATAAAAAATAGAAGTTTATTTATATATAGAATTAGGGCTGTAAATGAGACGAGACAGATCGCGAGTTACTCGAGCTCGACTCGGTCAAAGCTCGGTCAAAGCTCGACTCGATTGGACTCGACTCGAGCTCGAACTCGGCTCGAGTTCTTGACGAGCCGAGCCGAGTTACTTGATACCCGACTCGAAAAGCTCACGAGCTACTCGAAAATATAATATACTAATTTTTTTTATTTTTTATAATTTAAAATATAAATTCTTAAACTTAAAACCCTAAATATAAACCCTAAACATAAGTATTAAACCCTAAAATCTAAATACTAAATTCTAAACCCAACAAATTAAACCTCTAAACCCTAAACTAACACCCTAAACCCTAAAATTAACAAGCTTGCGTTTACACAACTTGTGTATCAAAGTTTTTTCTTCATAGGACTTTAAATGAGACGTGACAGATGAAGAGTTACTCGAGTCCAATGCAGTCAAAGATCGGTCAATACTTAACTCGATTGGGCTCGAATTAAGCTCGAACTCGACTCGAATTCTAAACGAGCCGAGCCGAGCTCAGATTTCTCAGGCTCGTTAGAAATTACTCAAGCTCGAACTCGACTCGAAATCTTAACGAGCCGAGCCGAGCTTAGCACTACTCGAGCTCGACTCGGCTCATTTACACCCCTACATAGAATTACTTTTCAAAAAAACAGAATTAATTAATTTGATTCGACATTTGAAATACAATTCTAAATTTACAATTTAAAATTTCTAATATTCTAATATAATTATATAGTAGTATCTGTTTTTTATTCTATTATTTAATTTTTTTTGTTTAATTAGGTATATAAATTTCTTTTCAAGGTTCAATTTGACATATTAAGTTTCTTTGACTGATTAGGTACTTAAATTTTAATTTTTGGTCAAATTAGAACTTGAATTTCTTTTTTGTCCAAATTAATATTTATAGCAAATAACTTGTTTGAAAAAAAAATTAACCATAAATACAAGTTCAAGTATCAATTCGAACCTAAAAACCAATATATATATATATATTAATTGATCACCGAAATAAAATTTAGGTAACAAATTGCACCTCCAAGTCAATTTTAAGTACCAAAATGTATACTCACTCTATCACAAGTAAATAATAATATTAATAATTAAATATTTTTTAGAATTATTGGCTACACTTTTATTATAAATAAATATTATTCCTATGAAAAGAAAATTTAGGTTTGAAGAAAAGAACAGTGAGATGATTGGAAGTGTGTCCTCCAACTTGTTCTGTTTTCTCCAAGTCTTCGTGGCCGTTGATGTAGAGTTCTTCGGTTTTTGGCGCACCATGATGGTGCCACGTAGAGGACTTAAGGTTCTTTTTTTATTGGAATATCGTATAGGCTAAACTTCCTTTCTTCCTTTATTCTTTTATAATATTACATAACTCGACTTCAAGGTTTAATTTAGTATTTAAGGTTGTTTTCTCGGTTCAATTATGTACACGGATTTTGTTATTTTATTTAAATTGATAGTTAAACTATGTTTTTCTGGTTCAATTTGGTCAAACTTAACTATCAATTGTGAATGATATTGCACGGCTAAACTTTGTTTATCGTTACAAGAGGTCAGAGGGTACATGGGGGAACCCATGGGGATTGAGGAATTTAACAATTTTATTGAAAATGCTGGTTTGATTGATTTACTATTGCTCGACAAAAAGTTTACATTGTACGGCCCGGTGACTAAGAGTAGTCGCTTGGATCACATTATGGTTTCGACAGAATGGGGAGAGAAATTTTCTCGTTTGTCTCAACGCGCATTGTAATGCAGTTTGTCGGTGATTGGGGACCTTGCCCCTTTGGATTTTTTGAATTGCTGGTTACAGCGAAAAAAAAAAAAGATGTTATGACAATGGAAAGAAAATGGAAGGAGCTAGCTGGTCAAGGGGTATTCGAAGACAGTGGCATCATGTATAAGCTTAAGGAGCTACAAAAATTCTTGAGGGTCTGGAATCGTGACTGTTTTGGTCATGTGGATTACCAAATTGAGGCAATTACGTTATTAATAGGTGATATTGAGGATCGTATGTGTCGTCAAGGACAATCGGATGAAACATGTAAGGAGAAAGGACGTTTGTATGGGGAATTATGGAAACTGTTGAAATTTCGAGAGTCCATCTCGAGACAAAAATCTCGTGCATTGTGGTTAAAGGTAGGTGATCGTAATACATGTTATATTTAACGGACGGCTAAAATCCGTGGGTTGCGCAATATGATTAGCGGTTTATATATCAACAGAAAATGGGTAACGGATCCAGTGCGACTTAAACATCATGTTTGGGTGGCATTCTATAAGCATTTTTCTTTAGTACATTTGGCTGGATTACTCAATGTAGAATTTGGTTTTCGGGTTATTAGTACAGCACAGGTTCAGCGGCTGGAGCAGCCCTTTACGGAGGAAGAGGTGCGAGCGGTAGTTTGGAATAGTGATGGTGCAAAGGCCCCTGGTCCAGATAGGTTTAGTCTCGAATTTTATAAAAGTGTTGGAAAAATGTGAGAAATTGGAAACTTTGAGCCATATTTACTAGTGGTAAAGGTGGATGTTCGAATGATAAATTTATCAATTTATATTCTACTCCATGAGACCTTTACAACGATATCTCATATGCTCAAAAAGGTTGAGAAATGAATGAGAAATTGATGCTCAAAGTGAGGTTGTTATGAATTGTGTTAAGGAAAATATGAACCCCTTATCCCACATAGGTGGGATAACAAACTGGGAATGGTTTAAATACACCAACCCACTTGGAAGTCATTGAATGACTTGAATGAATAATATGCCTTGCACTCAAGTGTAGGGCGGTGTAAATCAAAGCTTGTCAAACCCATTTAGGTTAGGGCAACGTGAATGTTCGGACTAGTTAGGTTCCACTTAGAACTTGTGGATATTTTACCCACTTCAAATTAAATTTTTTCCTTATATAACACATATCTTTTTGAATATTACGAATTTAATAGAATAATTTGTGACTTTCATTAAATCGGATATTAAAAGGTATTAAATCAATTCATAAGAAATATATTCGTTTAAATAAGACATTAATTGGTTATTTCCGATTTTGCTCGGATATAAAGTCAATGACCTAATTCGAAATATTTACCTTCCATATTTTTCCTCCTCCACTCCCCTATATAAAGGATGCTTCTCTTCAGTTTCAAATCACTCCAAAAACGTTTTCTCTCTCGTTTTTCTTTCAACCGGTGATAGGCTAAGACAAGGCTCTAGTTCGAGATCTCTTCAGTTTGTGCTTCTGTCGAAGATCTTCTTGTTGTTGTATCCTGGGAGACAAACGACCAACCAAACTCAAGCACCGCGGAGTGGTCGAAATTTGTCTTAAGGAAACTGCTCTTCGCAGGCCTCAACTTTAATCTGGTTTTAGAATTCTTCTCTTCTTATTTGATTAAAGTTATTTCTTCATTTTATTTTCTTTTATTATCGTCTTGGATTGTATACTTTGTAACAAAAAGGACTGGATGTTTGTTAACGGGGATTTATTGTGTTTATTTCGATCTTTCTATGAAACCAGACAGTTGCCGCGAGGTTTAAACTCAAGTTTTGTTGTTCTCATTCCCAAAACGGAGCAACCGAGGGTTATTGGCAATTTTAGACCCATTTGCTTACTCATTTCGGTCTGTAAAATTGTGTCAAAGGTATTGTCTGCGCGATTTCAGGCTGTGTTAGGCGAGGTGATTAGTGATACGCAATCCGCTTTCATCGGGGGTAGACAAATAGTGGATGGCATTTTACTGGTTAATGAGGTAGTGCACTCTTAACGAAATAGACAGTTTGGGAAGGGTGGTGTTTTACTTAAACTTGATTTCGCGAAGGCTTAGAATTGTTTGAATTGGGATTTCCTTGAGCTTGTGTTGATTCGGATGGGGTGTGGTGAAAGATGGTTAGGGTGGATACGAGCGTGTGTGCGGATTGCGTGATTGGCAATTTATCTCAATCGTAGTGTCACAAAGGAATTTAATATGAAACGAGGAGTACGATAGGGAGATCCATTGTCACCATTTTTATTTGTAGTGGTAGCGGAGGTGTTGCACAAGTTTATGGTTTCGACTAAACATGCGGGCTTGGTTCAAGGATTGTCGATGGCATCGCGTTTCTCTCTTTCTCATCTACAGTTTGCGGATGATATATTGTTATTTTTAAGAGGTGAGGTTGCGGTAGCATATAATGTTAAAAGATTGCTGACATGTTTTCAATATTGTTCGGGACTTGAGATAAATTTTGCAAAGTCTTGTCTCTATGCAATTGGGATTGATGATGATCGTAAGAGTGCAATAGCAAGCGAACTGGGTTGTGCGATGGAAGATCTGCCATTTCGTTATTTAGGCTTACCGGTGGGGGTCAATCCTCGTTGCCGTGCGATGTGGGCACCGATTTTTCAGTGATTCCGAACACGTTTAGCAGGGTGGAAGCGCGGATCACTCTCTTTTGCTGCGAGGTTGGTACTTGTTAATTTAGTTTTATCTTCGCTGCCAATTTATTATATGAGGGTGTTTGTAGTCCCTGAAGGTGTGATTGCAAAGCTAGATCGTATTAGGCGAGGGTTCTTATAGGGTGATTCCAACTTAAAAAAAAAAAGGATGAGCAGGGTGAATCGGGAGACAATGTGTCGACCAAAACATTTGGGTGGTTTGGGCGAGGTGAATATCTGGTATCGGAATTTAGCACTATTGGTGAAATGTGCTTGGCGATATGCAACAAAGACGGATTCTTTATGGCGATCTGTAAATGTTGCAAAACATGGGGCACATAGTTGTTATTGGCGATTTAATAGTGAGATGAAGAGAAATATGTTTGTGGTTTAGAGATAAATAATTGAGATACAAGAAGACGATTGGGTGCTACGTTTGATGGGTTTTAACAAATTTAAATGGATTGTGGGAGCTGTCGATTCAGTGTTGTTTTGGCACGATTTATGATGTTCTATGGAACCGTTAAGTATGTTGTTTTCGAGTCTTTATTTTATGGCGCAAAATAAACTGGCTTGGGTAAGGGTTTATGTACAGAATGGGACATGGGAACATGACACGTGGATGGAGCAATTTACCCGCACCTTGCAAGTGCAAGAAGCAATCCAATTGCGTGAGCTACAGCTGCTTGTGGCAAGCTGTCCAGTGAGGGTGGACTGTCTGGATAGATTGGTGTGGTGTCCGAGCGAGTCAAGGAGGTTATGCGGCTAATGTCTTCTTTTGGGACTGAAAGCGAGGGTATTGACACTTTTATGGTTTGGCGCTTAACAGTACCGCCTAAGATCCATTACTTTTTATGGTTTATTCGATTGCAACTGTTGCTGACTTTATGTATGTTGCAAGATCGAGGAATTATGTTGAGTGAGGTGTCGTGTGCTTGTGTTTGGTGTGGGGAATGAGAGGATGAGGTGGAGCATATTCTTTATGCATGTTGAGTGATGAGTGAGCTTTGGACTCTTTTCCTTCAGTGGTAGGATTATGCTTTGGTTCGACCGCGTACATTGGCCGAGTTGCTTTGGCAGTGTTACGATGGATGTTTCGTTGGTACAAAACATGGATGGTGGTTGTCGGGTTGTGGGACAATGCTTTGGTTGGCTTTGTTGGTACGCAATGAGTTAATATTTCAACAGAAAAGAATGTGCGTTGAGGAGATTTTCTTCTTGGTTAAGCTTCGTACATTATATTGGGTTAAAGCGGTTGCATCGACACATGTGATTCTTGAGTTTGCTTGGTGGGACTGCCCACGCCTTTATGTATATCGAAATTTGATTCGAATTATTCTTGTGTTCAGACGACATTGATTCGGACACTGAGATTCTTTCTCCTCCTCCACCTGGGTGACCTCTTATTGCTCAATCTTCGGGATCTGCTCGTGAGTTTAGTTTGATATTGTTCGGTATTATTTTATTAGTGACATGCATAGTAGTACTAAAACTTATGTAGTGTTTACTACCGTAGGTGTTTATTCTGTCTGATCTAGTGCTAGAGCTGAGCGTGGAAGACGTCATCATCGACGTTGAGCTTTTAGCTGTCTGAGGTGTGTTCTCTTCTGGTGCTACATATTCTGTGCCTTATATTTGTATATGATCCTATTGTGTTATGGTTTTTTATATGATGACTATAACTTGTGATATATGCCATGATCTATTTGACTTATGTTTGTGACATGCTTGTATGATGACATGCCATTCATCATACATCACAATCAAAATAATGAATAAATATCGGAATATTGTATATGTATATTTGGAAATAAACAGGTATGCAATCGGATATAGAAATAAGATCATCATATTATATCATATGAGTTGGGAAATGTACATGGAAGATCAGTGGTTTCACCTTTCGGGCTAAATTTTACTTCGAATTTGGTGACGATGTAGAGAGTGGTTCAGGGGAACCTTACTATTTGAACGGTGATGTAGTTGTGGTGCACTGCATTGTATCATGTGCATCATGTTATATATATTGTATATCATAATGTTTGCATGAGTTTGAGCATGTTGTTGGATTATTCTTGTGATTGTTTCCTTAGGCACTTAGAGACACATTGAGCTTTATAGCTGACTACCCCTTAGTTTCTACTTTAGATACTTAGACTTAGACTACGGTACTTAGATGACCTCGTTTATCAGACGTATTATATATTATCAGTATGGATTATTTTGACTTATGGACTTTATTTATTATCATTGGATTTATATATAATTTTGGACTCAGACATTTTATTTGGGAATTTACTATTTTTATCATGCATGACTATTTCTCAATATTTTATCAACATTTTAGGATATTAATATACGACTAAGTTTTATGTAATAGAAATATTATTATGTTTAATGTGATGTTACTATTTAATACGAATATTACATTTTCAAACCTAATAACTTTACTTGAGGGACAAGTTTCAAACTCGACTTTCTATATTTGGCCCATTTCTCTTGGGCCGGGTTTAGGGGGTTACACTTTCCCTTGGTTGAGGTATTTTTGGTTTTGGTGATCTAATGTAATGATTTTGGTACATATCGTTTTCCTTACAAATTCTATAACAAAATACATACAAGGTGTAAGAAATTAAGTACATACTTAATTTCTCATACTTTTTGTAACAAATTAGGTTTTCATGTAACAAACTATGTATGTACATAGTTTCTTACCCTTGGTTGAGGTACTTTTGGTTTTGGTGATCTCATGCAATGATTTTGGTACATATCGTTTTCCTTACAAATTGTGTAGTAAACTACGTACAATGTGTAATAAATTAAGTACATACTCAATTTCTCATACTTTTTTGTAACAAATTAGGTTTTCCTGTAATAAACTATGTATGTACATAGTTTCTTACCCTTGTTTGAGGTACTTTTGGTTTTGGTGATCTTATGTAATGATTTCGGTACATACCATTTTCTTACAAATTGTGTAACAAATAACGTACAACGTGTAATAAATTAAGTACATACTCAATTTCTAATATTTTTTTGTAACAAATTATGTTTTCATGTAATAAAATATATATGTACATAGTTTGTTACCTTTGGTTGGGGTACTTTTAGTTTTGGTGATCTTATGTAATGATTTCGGTACGTACAATTTTACTTACAAATTGTGTAAACAATTACGTACAACGTGTAATAAATTAAGTACAACTTAATTTCTCATACTTTTTGTAACAAATTAGGTTTCCATGTAACAAACTATGTATGTACATAGTTTCTTACCGTTGGTTGTGCTACTTTTAGTTTTGGTGAACTCGTGTAATGATTTCGGTATATACTTTTCTTACAAATTGTGTAACAAATTACGTACAACGTTTAATAAATTACGTACATACTCAATTTCTCATACTTTTTGTAACAAATTAGGTGTTTATGTTATAAACTATGTATGTACATAATTTCTTACCCTTGTTTGATGTACTTTTTGTTTTGGTGATCTCATGTAATAATTTCGGTACATACCATTTTTCTTACAATTGTGTAACAAATAACGTACAACGTGTAATAAATTAAGTACATACTCAATTTCTCATATTTTTTTGTAATAAATTAATTTTCTCACACATTGTATAACAAATTACGTACCTACCGTTTTTATTATAATAACTGTAAGAAATTATGTACACTATAATAAACTCGGTATATATATATATATATATTCTTTATTGTAATTTTTTATGTATATACTATTTTATTACACTTTTTGTAATCAATTATGTCCAAACCTTGTAATAAATTATATACAAGCTTATATCCTGACAAATGAGTGATCCTTAAATTAGCCTTAAATTAAAGGTTTCACGAAAAAAAAACTCTTATGCTTTCTCCGTTTCCATGCAGATTTAGAATTAACATAAATAATTAATAAAAAATTAAATAAATAAATAATGGAGTAGTAATGTTTCTTTGGTCCAAAAGGTTTCAATTTAAGCCATTTTCAGAAAATCCAAAAAGATTATTTCCTCACAGAAGTAGAGAAGAGAAGAGATGGAGCGATGTGGAGACAAAGAAACTCCAATGAAGCTGGGATTTGTTTTACTTGTTTGGCGGGTTGATTGATTTAGGCAAGCTGTGAAGTCCACTGACTATGAAGATTGAAGAATGTGATATGTAATATGTATTTGTTGGGTTATCCAATAATAATGGGCACATATGTATAATATATGTTGCTATTATAAAGTTTAACACGAAAATTAAGTGACCAATTATGTTACACGTGTTATAAGTATTAAATTGTCATAGAATTAAAAGTGTAGATACCGTAATTTATATTTATAACTCAATGAGGGGCAAAGTTGTAAATATTAATAAACTGATTTTAATTCAGTTTATATAAAGGGTAGTGGTCCCCGAGATCTAGGTTAACTTGCATATCTCTCCTTCCCGTCAGAGAGTTGTGTGGCAAGAGGTAACCTATCATCTTGGAAGATCAAACCCTCTCTGAAAAATCTCCGTTAATGGATTCAGGTACGCTTCCGCAAATCTAATCTTTATTCTTAATGATTTGACATGTATGGATCTTGGGTTTAATATCCGTATGAATATTTTTTTTGGTACTAACAAGTGGCATCGAGCCAGGTTTTGTCGAATCATTAAGAACATTTTTTTTTTATTTTATTGTTTCATCGCCGCATCACTTCCTATTGTTTTTCTTGAGAATTTTGGATTCAATTTTGTTGAATGTTTTGAGTTTTGCGGCGACAGTGGCTTTACAATATTAATTAGGGTTTGATATTAATATTGTTTGAAATTTTCGATTTATAAACCTATGATGCGTGAGTCAACGCTAATTATTTTTCCAGTTTACAATTGACGATAAGCATGGCTGGTTTTGATTGGAAATATTCTTTTTTTGATCTCTGTTGAACTTGCGATTGATTAATGAATTAAGTTTATCCTTTGTTCACTTGCGATTAGTTTTTCAATTGAATTGATGTTTGCTGTTTAGAATTGGTTTTGGATATATATATATATATATATATATATATATTTCTCAATTGCAAGATTCTTTGGGCGAAAACAATTCTTTTGTATTCTGTTTCCAGAATATGACAATACCCTTATTTTTTTTGTTTTTTTTCTTAAGTATGAAATATATATTTAAATATATATTTAATTCGGTTGGATCAAAATTTTAGTTTTGATCATTGGGTATTAAGATAAATCTTTAGAAACGAATAAAATTCATGTTTTGACTATGTCTAATGTTTTAGTGGGTTAATTGAAACACAATGTCACCAAAGTGACCACTTCTGCGTAGATTAACTTATTTAAAATATCAAGATGTTTGTGTTTTTGTAATTCATGCGTTTATTAATTGACCCAAAGGAAAATTAATATTTGGCCGAATTTCAACGACACCTGTGGTAATAAACGTGTGACAATTATAAGGTATTTTATGCGTGCAATACATTAGTCCAAAGATTAATCTGTTGTTCGACATAGTTTATTGTCAATGTTTGATTACTACAACAAGAGTACCGTTTACCGTTAATATTACTGTCCAAAGACTTGATATTAAAGTTGTGTTTGGTATCTTTAGGGGAATTAGTCACTTCTTTGAATTTATTTGTTTATTATGGAATATTGATGTGAGCCTGTTTATTTATTTATTTTTGTTCTATATTCAGCTAGTTCTTCTGCTGCCACAATATCTGCTAATATCAGTTCTATACCCATGCTTAATGGGACAAATTTCAAGGAATGGAAAAGGCACATACTTATAGTACTTGGTTGTATGGACATAGACCTTGCATTAAGGCAAGAACAAACCGCACCTCTCACTGCGGATAGCACCCCTGATGCCAAAAGGGATTTTGAGAGGTGGGATCGTTCTAATCGCATGAGTCTGATGATCATGAAACACAGCATTCCGGAAGCCTTTAGGGACACTGAATCTAAAGAGATTACTCAGGCTAAGTCTTTCCTTGACGATCTTGAGCAACGTTTTGCTAAAAACGATAAGGTTGAAATGACATCACTTCTGAATTCTTTGATGTCTATGAAGTATAAGGGTCAAGGAAATATAAGGGAGTACATTATGGAGATGTTCCATCTCGCTTCAAAACTTAAGGCACTTAAAATCGAGCTTTCTGAAGACTTGCTCGTTCTTATGGTTTTGGTATCGCTTCCTGCACAGTTTAACCAATTTAAAATTAGTTATAACTGTCAAAAGGAGAAATGGACTCTAAATGAGCTCATTTCTCATTGTGTTCAAGAGGAAGATAGGTTGAAGCGTGATAAAACTGAAAGTGCTTATTTGGCCAGTGCCTCTAAGGATAAGGGCAAGAAAAGAATGTATCAGAATGAAGCTGCTAAGGGTCCAGCTCAAAAGAAACAAGAGCGAGTTCCAATTAATTGTTACTTTTGTGAGAAGCCTGGACACTTGAAGAAAGATTGTACCAAGTATCACGCATGGCGTGCTAAGAAAGGTATGAATCTTACTTTGGTATGTTCTGAGGTTAATTTAGCTTCAGTACCTAGAAACACTTGGTGGTTAGATTCTGGTGCTACTACTCACATAAGTGTTTCTATGCAGGGTTGCCTGAGCTACCGAAAGCCAAGTGATGGTGAAAGAAACATCTTTGTGGGCGATGGAAAATCGGTAGAAGTTGAAGCAATTGAGCATTTTAGGTTGTTATTAGGAATTGGTTTTTATTTGGATTTGAAAGACACTTTTGTTGTTCTGTCTTTTAGGCGGAATTTAGTTTCAGTTTCTTTATTGCACAAATTTGGATATTCTTGTTCATTTGGAAACAATCAGTTTACTTTGTCTTTAAATTCAAGTATTGTCGGAACTGGTTATTTAAATGCTTATGACAACCTTTATTTGCTAGATACAGTTGCATCATATAATGAAACCTTGCACGTGGAATCACGTGGTACTAAACGCAAATTAAATAAGGAAAATTCGGCATCATTATGGCATAAGCGCTTAGGCCATATCTCAAAAGGTAGGATTGAGCGACTTATATCTAATGATATTTTAGAGTCCCTTGACTTTTCAGACTTTAATGTTTGTGTTGATTGTATCAAGGGAAAACAGACCAAAACTAAGAGATTAGGTGCCAACAAATCTACAGACATCTTAGGATTAATTCACACTGATATTTGTGGGCCATTCCCTACGGCATCTTGGAATGGTTAACAATATTTCATAACATTCATAGACGATTACTCACGTTATGGGTACCTATATCTCATTCATGAGAAATCTCAGTCTTTGGACGTGTTCAAATCTTATAAGGCTGAAGTTGAGAATCAACTCAACAAAAGAATTAAGAAAGTTAGATCTGATCGTGGTGGTGAGTACTACGGTAGATATGATGGCTCAGGTGAACAACGTCCAGGACCATTTGCGAAATTCCTAGAGGAATGTGGTATTGTCCCACAGTACACCATGCCAGGATCACCTAGTATGAATGGTGTAGCTGAGAGACGTAATAGGACTCTTAAGGATATGGTAAGGAGTATGATTGCTCATTCTACCTTACCTGAGTCCCTCTGAGGAGAAGCATTAAAGACAGCAGCGTACATTCTGAATAGAGTACCAACTAAAGGAGCTGAAAAGACACCTTATGAGCTTTGGATGGGTCAAAAACCTAGTCTAAAGCACTTTCACATTTGGGGATGTCCAGCTGAGGCAAGGCCTTATAGGCCACATGAGAAGAAATTGGACTCCAAAACTGTGAGCAGCTACTTTATTGGATATTCTGAGCGATCTAGGGGCTATAAATTTTATGATCCCACAATTAAGAATATTTTTGAGACGGGAACTGCAACATTTTTTGAGGATGTTGAATTTGGAGGGAGAAATAAGGCCAGAGACATTACTTTTGAGGAGGAATTGAGTTCCAACTCAATTCCTACTATCACTTTTGATAATGTCCAGGTTCCTATACCTATCATTAATCAAGAAGTGAATCCGGAACCTCAACAAGATAATGTTGAACAACTTCCTCCTATTCAGGATGAGGTAATTGTTCCAGAAGAACAAATTCAACAACCTCAACAACAAGTGCCATTAAGGAGATCCACGAGAGGAAGGAGAAATGCTATTCCGGATGATTATATTGTATTTCTCCAAGAAAATGAGGATGATAAAGGAATGATGGAAGATGACCCAATCAACTTTCATCATGCCATGCAAAGTGTTAACTCTCAAAAGTGGATTGATGCTATGCAGGAAGAGTATAAATCAATGCAAGACAATAAAGTTTGGGAACTTGTCCCATTACCTGAAGGTGCAAAACCAATTGGTTGTAAATGGATATTTAAAACCAAGAGGGATGCAAATGGTAATGTGGAGAGGTTTAAGGCACGTCTTGTAGCTAAAGGATATACTCAAAAAGAAGGCATTGACTTTACAGAGACTTTCTCTCCGGTTTCATCGAAAGACTCTTTTAGGATAATCATGGCACTTGTAGCTCATTTTGATCTTGAGTTACATCAGATGGATGTTAAGACTGCGTTTCTCAATGGAGACATTGAAGAAACAATTTATATGGTGCAACCAGAAAACTTTGAGTCGGGAGACCCAAAGCATATAGTTTGCAAATTAACAAAATCTATCTATGGACTCAAGCAAGCTTCTCGTCAATGGTACCACAAGTTTCATCAAGTAATTGTCTCGTTCGGCTTTGAGATGAATATTGTTGATGATTGTGTGTATCACAAGTTCAGTGGGAGTAAGCATATATTTTTGGTTTTATATGTCGATGACATTTTGCTTGCCACAAATGATATAGGCTTGTTACACGAAACCAAGAGATTTCTATCTAAACATTTTGAAATGAAAGATCTTTGGGACGCTTCTTTTGTTTTAGGAATTCAGATACATCGAGATCGATCTCGAGGTATTCTTGGATTGTCACAAAAGAACTATATCAATAAAGTACTTAAAAGGTTTGGCATGCAAAATAGTAAACCAATGGACACCCTTGTCGCTAAAGGAGACAAGTTTTGTCTTGCCCAATGCCCTAAAAGTAACCTTGAAATTCAAGAAATGCAGAAGATTCCCTATAGATCAGCTATTGGGAGTTTAATGTATTCTCAGATTTGTACGCGTCCGGATATTGCGTACATTGTTGGGATGTTAGGCAGATATTCAAGCAACCCTGGTATGGACCATTGGATAGCAGCCAAGAGGGTTATGAGGTATCTTCAGAGAACAAAAGATTACATGCTCACTTATAGGAAATTAGATCATTTGGAGGTCGCAGGGTATTCAGATTCTGATTTCGCCGGGTGCCAAGATAGCAGAAAGTCTACATCATGCTATATTTATCTATTAGCTGGAGGAGCTATATCCTGGAAAAGTGCTAAACAAACACTTGTAGCTTCTTCCACTATGGCAGCAGAGTTTGTAGCATGCTATGAGGCATCTAATCATGGAATATGGTTGCGGAATTTTGTCACTGGGCTGCGTATTTTGGAGAACATAGAAAGACCGCTTAAATTATTTTGTGACAATAAGTCAGCAGTACTATATTCCAACAACAATAGGAGCTCGTCTAAGTCAAAGCACATAGACATAAAGTTCCTAGTTGTAAAAGAAAGAGTGCAAAGTGGACAAATATTCATAGAACACAATGGGACAAACTCTATGATAGCGGATCCGCTCACAAAAGGTTTACCACCCAAGGTCTTTCATGAGCACACTGCTCATATGGGTGTTGTATCATTTGAGGACATTATTGTTTGAGTGGGAGTTTGTTATTTGTTTGCTTTATATTTGATTTTGGACATTTATGTATTCAGTTATTTTTCTGATCAGAAATTAAGTATTCAGTTTATTCACTCTTTTTCTTATTTTGATAAGGACCTCACTTAAGTTTAAAGAGGACCAGTTGGAAATAGGCATGTTCGGTTCACATTTACATGTAATTTCCATGCTACGCATCCATGATTGATCTGTGTCATTTGATTGTGTTTGTATACGTGACCATTGATGGGTCCAGTCATGATTGATATAGCGAAGACCGCTTTGATCCTATATAGATATAGTTGATGGACGAGATTGTTAAAGAATACCTATTGTATGATAGCAAATTTTGAGCTCATAAGATTATACATTTGTCAGTAAACATATGTTGCCCAAGTGGGAGATTGTTGGGTTATCCAATAATAATGGGCACATATGTATAATGTATGTTGCTATTGTAACACCCCAAAAATTTCCCAAAAAATTAAAATCCCTAATATTTTAAATCCCCAAATTGAAACCCTAATTTTGGAAATTAGAATCAGAAAACCTAAATGAATTTTAGGGGTTAAATTGAGGAATTCCGAAATTTTAGTGACCAAATTGCTTAGGTTGTAAAACTCAAGATCCAAACCGTAAAGTTTATGAAAATCTAGCGACCTGTTGTGTAATTACCCATTATTTAGGGTAAAGCCCTATTTTGACTTATTTGTTTTGGTTCAGCCGCAAAAAAAACAAAAAAAACCTCTTTCCCTCTCTCCCTCAGTTTCGTTCGAGAACCAACAAACCCCCACCCTTCATTTTTCCGTTCACGCTCCGGCGAGGACTCGAACGCCGTCCGTTTACCGTTTTGTGACAGTCGGTGTGCTCACCGCGGTCATGCGACCAAAGCCCAACCCTCAACTCTCCTTGCTCCGCCGTCCTTCGCTGGAAATGGTTTAAACAGTTCAAAATCTGTCTCGTGCCGCCGTTCTCACCGTTCGCCTCCTCCTTTCCGGTTGGTAAGCCATAGTTCACGGTTTTGTTTCTTCGGTTGAGATTGGAGTAGTTCGGTCGCCGTCGGCGTTAGAGTGTTGGGCCGCCGCTGCCGTCATGTTGAACGGCCGCAGCCGCCAGTTGTTGGTTGTCGCCGCTGTCGGTTGGGGTTGTGTTGATATTAGGGTTGGGTTATTTTGATTTGGGGAAAGTTAATTTGGAATTAGGGTTTTTGGATTGATCTGGAAATTGGGGATTTTGAGAACCGAACCGAACTAGAATTATGAAACTGAACCGGGCTGAACCCTCAAAATCGAAATGGACCGGGTGACATCAGCAGTGATGTCATCCGCTGATGACATTGCTGATGCAAGCAGGCTGACGTCAGCGATGACGTCATCATTAACCATGATGACGTCAACGTTGACTTTTTGGGCCGAAAGTCAACTTTATGTTTTTCGACGTTCCAGTTCCAGATTCGCAACCCGTTTTTCTAAATTCGATCCCGAACAACTTGTTTTGGCCTTTTTATTCAATTTTATGCTTAATTAAAAAGAAATGTTAATTAGTTTCTGAAAACGGATTTCGTTTGCGTTCAGGTGACATAGATTTGGACACCGAGATTCTTCCACCTCCTCCGCCTAGTCGACCTCCTGCGTCTCAACCTTCAAGTTCTGCACGTATGAGAATTTAAATAAATTTTTGTTAGTATATTGTGGCATAGTAGTAGAGAATTTTGACTTAGTGAACCCTTGTAGGTGTCGATCCTGTTTCGCCTACTTCTAGATCTGAGCGTGGGAGTCGTCACTCTCGACGTTGAGCTGTTAGCTGATTAAGGTGTGTTCTCTGCTTGTGCTACATTATATGTGTTGATGTTGTCTGATGTTTGATTGTGAAATATGTTGTTGCTATGTGATGGTTGACTATAAAATATGTTGTGATTTGGACTATGTGATATGTGTGATCTGGACTATGTGATATGTTGTGATCTGGACTATGTGATATGTTTTGATCTGGGCTATATGATATGTTGTATGTCATTCTGTTAAACATCATACATTGGATTATGAATAGTTAATTATCGAACTAAATGCTCATGCGTTTTCGGACTAAATGCTCATGCATTTTCGGAGTAATGATGTTGCATTCGGATTAAGATCGGAATATTCATATCATATCATTCGGGTGGGATTTGTACGGAGGAAGTTCAGTGGTTTCATCCTTCGGGTTGAATTCCACTTCGGATCAGTGGTTTCACCCTTCGGGCTGAGTTCCACTTCGGATGGTGACGATGTAGAGAGTGGTTCTGGGGAACCTTACTCTTCGGACGGTGATGTAGATGGGTTCATGACATAGACTTAGGTGCATCGTGCATTGCATATCTGTATATTCGATTGACTGTTGAAATGACTATGTTGACTGTATGATTCCTGTGATTTTCTGTCTGATGCACCTTAGAGACACACTGAGCTTAATAGCTGACCCCCCCTTAGTTCTTGTTTCAGATTCTCAGACATAGGAGTTCGGTACTTGGAGGACCACAATTTATCATATTTATTTCAGTTTTTAGTATGGACATTTCGAATTTATAAAGTTATTTTATTTTAGTTATTATTTTGGGATTTATATAATTTCGGTTACTTATACATTTATTTGGGATTTTTAACTGTTTTAGCATGCATGAGAATTTTTAAATGGATATTTTGTTACTTTATTTTAGATTACTTTATCTATACGATTGCGTTTTCAAAAATATGGATTTTAATGTTAAACGACACCGTTTTTAAATTACTTGAGGGACACGTTTTCAATCTAACTTCCTAGATTCGGCCCATAACCCTTGGGTCGGGTTTAGGGGGTGACAGCTATTATAAAGTTTAACACGAAAATTAAGTGACCAATTATGTTACACGTGTTATAGGTATTAAATTGTCATGGAATTAAAAGTGTAGATACCGTAAGTTATATTTATAACTCAATGAGGGGTAGAGTTGTAAATATTAATAAACTGATTTTAATTCAGTTTATATAAAGGGTAGTGGTCCCCGAGATCTAGGTTAACTTGCATATATCTCCTTCCCCGTCAGAGAGTTGTGTGGCAAGAGGTAACCTATCATCTTGGAAGATCAAACCCTCTCTGGAAAATCTCCGTCAATGGATTCAGGTACGCTTCCGCAAATCTAATCTTTATTCTTAATGATTTGGCATGTATGGATCTTGGGTTTAATATCCGTAGGAATATTTTTTTTTGGTACTAACAGTATTTGCATGTATGTTTCATAACATTCAAGTGGGTGATTTAAACCCTAAAGGAAGGAAGAAAGATAGGTTTGATGATTGTAGTTATGTTTTGGAAAGCTTTTATTAGGTTAGTGTTTTTAAATGACAGTGTTTTGCTCAAGTATATGCTGTCATAAAATCATTTTGGTGTTGTTCGAATGTCAAAAACAGTAGGTAAGCTCGCTGCCCTATGTGGGGTTGTCCTGTTCCGTTTTGGTTTCGGTAAGGACTGGAATTAGGAGTGTAAATAAAGTAAGAAGCTGATGGATTTTATGTATTGTTGGTAATGCTTCAAGAAGTTACCAAAGGCAAAGCTATATCCCACATTGGTTGGGAAAATAGCTAGGGAAGGGTATTTATACCCATGCTTCCTCCCTCCCTTGTTGAGTGGGAAAGAACAAGGGAAGTCCTCGCGCACCGCCGCCGCCGCCGTCCGGCCGGCCGGCTCGGGTTCGGGTTCGGGTTCGGGTTCGGGTTCGGGTTCGGGTAACACGTGTCTTCGACACGTACGCGCGCGTATATATTCTTTTTGGAGAAAATTCGTAATTCTCTCTGCTTTCTCTCCATTTGTTCGTTCGAGCAGTTCCACTGTTGTTCACTCCGAGAATCGAGTGTACGATTCAAGGAGCGTCCGTGTGCACCTTGGGGGACAGCCTGCCCGTGAAGCGACTACACTGTTCGCGGCAGTTTTGTTTCTAAGGCAGTGGCCACCATACCACGACACGGTCAACCATTTTACGTTCTGTTTTGCTTATAGTTTCCAGTCAGTACTAACAGCTTTTTTGCAGTTCTTTTTACCAACAATTTAGAAACAAAACTGATTCCGATTCTGCAAAATGGCTGCTTCATCCGAACTACAAAGCAAGCTTATTCCCGATCTTTCCAAGCTCGATGCTTTAGATGGCTTCAATTATCGAAGGTGGTCCCAACGTATTCTTATCTTCTTTGAGCAATTGGACCTCGATTATGTGTTGCTCAACGAACCACCAGTTGCACCACCTACCGTTGCTGTTTCTGCCGATATTCAAGGCCAAACCGATGCTGCCGCCGATGCCCTTGCTGCTGCCACCTTTGCCAAATATGAGAAGGACAACAAGACGGTCCGTGGCCATCTCCTTAGTCACATGTCCAACAAATTATTTGACATGTATCTAAAGGAGAGGAGTGCAAGGCGATATGGGATTCCTTGGACACCAAGTATGGCACCGATGATGCGGGAATCAAAAAGTATGTCGTGGGAGAATGGTTGAAGTTCCAGATGACCGACAACAAGACAATCATGGACCAAGTTCATGACTATGAGAATCTTGTCTCGGACATCATAGCGGAAGGCATGCAAATGTGTGAAGTGTTGCAAGCAAACGTCCTTATCGAAAAGTTGCCAAAGTCATGGTCCGATTACCGCAACTCCCTCAAGCACAAGAAAAGGGACATACCACTTCAGGAGCTGATCGGTCACATGAAAATCGAGGAGGCCAACCGTTTGAAAGATAAGGTTACGAACAATTTTAGTCACTTATCTTTTAAAACTAATATTGTTGAGTCTGGTGGTGCTTCAGGGTCCAAAAAGCCCTTTAAGAAAGGTCCTCCGAGCAAAAGGCCCAAACCACAAAAGACTACCAATTTCAAGAAACCCATGAAGGCTAAATCCGACGTGAAAACCATGAAGTGCTACGTGTGTGGACAAGCTGGTCACAAGGCGTACCAATGTCAGCACCGTTCGGACCGCCAGAATGAGACTAGACCACGCATGCATGTGACAGAGAACATGGATGATGATGTCATAGCCGCAGTGGTTTCGGAGGTCAACCTCGTAGAAAAGAACACCGAGTGGGTCGTAGACACCGGAGCTTCTCGACACTTCTGCGCAAAGAAGAAGTTCTTCACCGAATTCGAGGACGTGAAGAATGGTGAACGTGTGTACATGGGGAACTCCAGCAGCTCTCAAGTGGTGGGCAAAGGCAAGGTTTTACTAAAGCTGACTTCCGGTAAAACTTTGGCCCTTAATAATGTCCTATATGTGCCTGCCCTGCGTAGAAATTTGATTAGTGGTGGCCTCTTAAATAAGGCAGGCATTAAGTTAGTTTTTGAGGCAGATAAACTTGTACTTTCCCGTAACGGTGATTATGTCGGGAAAGGTTTTTTAAGCGAAGGTTTATTTGTCATAGAAACTCAACTTAATGAAAATAATAAAGCTACCACTTCTGCTTATATTGTTGAGTCTATTGATATGTGGCATGCTAGATTAGGACACGTAAATATTCAATCCCTAAAGAAAATGATGAATATGAATATTTTGCCTAAACTAGACATAACAAACTATAATAAATGTGAAGTTTGTGTAGAAGCAAAGCATGCAAAACCTACCTTTAAAAATGTTTCTAAAAGAAAGACTGAACTGTTAGAACTCATTCATACTGATCTACCAGACTTTAGAAACACTGAAAGTAAAGGAGGAAAACACTACTACATAACTTTTGTAGATGACTTCTCTAGGTTTACAAAAGTTTATCTCCTAAGAACTAAAGATGAAGCTGAAAATTTCTTTCTTATTTATAAGGCAGAAGTTGAAAATCAGTTAGATAGGAGAATAAAACGTGTTAGGTCTGATAGAGGTGGTGAATATGGATCTAATTTTCTAAAAGAGGTTTGTGAGACGAATGGCATAATACATGAAACTTCAGCCCCTTATTTTCCTCAACAGAATGGTATAGCCGAGAGGAAAAATAGAACTTTAAAAGAGATGTTGAACTCATTGTTGATAAGTTCTGGGTTGTCTGACAACATGTGGGGGGAAGCCATTCTATCGGCTAATCATATTCTGAACCGAGTACCTCATAAGAAAATTGATTCTACCCCTTACGAATTATGGAAAGGGTATGCCCCAAATCTACAATACCTGAAAGTGTGGGGGTGTCTGGCAAAAGTGGGGTTGCCAGATTTTAAGAAGTCCACCATTGGACCTAAGACCGTTGATGCAGTGTTTATAGGCTATGCTTCTAACAGTGCCGCATATAGATTCATGACTCTACAAGACTTCTCTATTTGTGAATCTAGGGATGCTGTTTTCTTTGAAGAAATCTTTCCTCTCAAGAAACCTAGATTAAATGTTGAAACACAAATAGAAAACTTGCCATCCACTTCTTCTAGTGTGCCTGCTAGGTCTTCTCAAGAGATTGAATTTGAGCCTAGAAGAAGTAAGAGACAAAGAGTTGAAACCTCTTTTGGACCAGATTTCATAACTTCCTTCATTTCTGAGATAAATGACTTAGACACTCTTTCTGATCCTATAGCTCAAGCATATTTGTTAGATGAGGATCCTAAAACTTACGAAGAAGCTATACGATCTATTGATGCTAGTTTCTGGAAAAGCGCTATAAAAGATGAACTAGAATCAATAATGTCTAATCATACTTGGGAATTAGTTGACTTGCCTAGAGGATTTAAAACCATTAACAGTAAGTGGGTCTTTCGAAAGAAACTTAGACCAGATGGATACTGTGACACCAACTAGGTTTCAGAACATGATGAGGTAAGCTCTACAAGTGGGTATGTGCTTACTTTGGGTGGAGCAGGAATCTTGTGGAAATCCTCAAAACAGACTTGTAATGATCGCTCTACCATGGAGTCAAAGTTTATAGCTCTTGACTTAGCTGGGCAAGAAGCTGAGTGGCTCAAAAATTTGTTAGCAGAGGTTCCGTTGTGGGGAAGACTGACTCCTCCAGTCTTCTTATTGTGTGATTCACAAGCTGCGATAAGTGTGGCTAAGAACCAAGCTTACAATGGTAAGAAAAGACATATTCACATAAGACATGAATCTATTAGGCACTTGATAAGGAGTGTAGTACTCTCTTTAGAGTATGTAAAGTCGGAAAGAAACCTAGCATATCCGCTTACCAAAGGGTTAAGAAGAAAGTTGGTTCTAGATTCATTGAGAGGGTGGGTTTAAAGCCCATTGGTTGAGAAATTTGTGGTGGATACCCAACTTAGTTATCTAAGTTCAATGTGGTCAAACGAAACCATGGAAAGACTCATAGTGTACATTTTTACCTACCTATCCCTATGATGAATAATGTACATGCTAGGATGAGCTTAATTGCTCTTAATAAATTCATAGCCAGACTTTGGGTGGTCTTAGTGAGAAAGACTTGATGAATTTACCGATTTTTGGCTGAATATTTATTCTTAATAAGTTCATAACCCAGAGTTAAGTGGGTAGTCCCTAGTTTGAAGGACTAAATGAACTTACCGCTAGAAAAGGTTGAGTTTTACTCAAACTCTTAATGAATTCAAACCCAAGAATTTGGGAGTTCCCGTTGAGAAGGAAAAGTTGAGTTCGCCTATTAATGAGGTTGAATATTTATTATTAATGATTTCTTATCCTAGAGTTTGGGTGGTTCATTATGAACTTGAAGAAAATCACCTTACCCTTTGCGAGGTTGATCTAGTGTGATAGCTCTCAATTATTTCATAGTCTTCTATGGATGGTTTTATTGAAAAAACCCTGATGAAATAACCTACGTAAGTTAGAAGGGTTAGTCACCTTCTATGAAAACGTTGGGCCGTTTTTCTAGTACACTTATTATAAACCTAGGGTAAGATGGCCAAATATATATATATATATATATCTTACGCATCGAGAACTTCGGTGGATGAAGGGGTTAGTTGTGTGTTATGAGTTTACCCTAATCTTAGAAAGTTCAAGACTAGTTTCACTTGTCTGAGAGAAGGATTGCTCATCATCACTATGTACTAGTTCAAGATACGTTCACTAGTGCTTAAGCAACTAATCTCGCAATTGCTTTTCTGATATGGATATTTATCGAGTTTCAGAAGAATTCTTTCACATTTGTGGGGAAATGTTAGAATATGTAGAGTCACAATCCCACATAGAGTGGGAAAATACCAAGTCAAAGGTATTTATAGTGATTATTCTCCCCTCCCTTGTTGAATGATAGAGAACAAGGGTCAATCTCGCGCGCCACCACCGTTTGGCACGGATCGGCACGGCGTGGTGTGGCTTGTGGCAATACGTGTCTACGACACGTCTACGCGCGTAATATCCTTTTTGGAGAAAATTTATAAGAATTTTTTGGTTTTCTCTCTAAGTAAATAAGGAATGTGAAAAAATTATGGGTGAGTCTCAACTATTTATAGGTTGAGAGACTGTCTAGTTCAAGTTTCACTATCTTTTGATTTCTGGAATTTAATCAGTCTGTATAATGTATGGGAATTTGCCAATGAATCTTGATGTATTGAGGGTCAGATTCATTTGCTGTATCAGCTATCAAAGCATAGTTAATTCAGCAATTTCAAAGCCTTTAATTAGCAGTTTCAATGTCTTAATTTCGGAATTTTAAACAGCAGTTTAAGATGTTTAAATTTTAGAATTAAGTCAGGTTTAAACTCTAGTTTTTTGAACGATTCTGCCCTTTGACGTTGTCTATAAATAGAGAAACATTTTCAGCTTCTCAACTCACCAATTCACTCTCAATGCATCTCTCAAAAGCTCTCTTAGCTTCTAAACTTTTGTAGTGATCAGAGGAGCAATTCCACTGCAATTCACTCTGGTTTTTGGTGTACGATTTTCTGGAGCGACCGTGTTAACCTCGGGGGACAATTCGTCTACTGCAGCGATTACACACATCGGGATGAATTTGTTTATAAGGCAATGATTTTACCACGTCGCGGTTTCATTTTTGTTTGATTATTTCTATTTTTATTCTTCCAGTCAGTGCTAACGGTGTGGTTTTGCAGTATCTAGTTCCAACAAAGACACAAACTAGTGAGCTCCTGTAATATTGGGAATTCTAGATGGTCCCATATATCAGAGTGAATCAAATAAAAAGGTAAAGAATTTTTTTTGTTACTTATTGAAAAAGGGACCCGAGAGTGTACTAAACACCCAAGATATCCTTTGCCCAAATCAACGTCTTTTCACAGGTTTTCTCCATCTCACAAAAGTTTTTTAGCCAACTTAAACGCCATCCTGATTCCTAGCACCTTATCTGAAGCTTTATTTGTTGAGAAGTAGAGAGAGGCAATGGGAATATAAATGGAGGCACTTGATAAGAATAGAACTTGAGAAATAGTAGAGCTGCTAAAAAATAAAAGAGCATTAGGATGCAAGTGGGTGTTTTCCGTGAAGCACAAATCAGATGGGTCTCTAGAGAGATACAAGGCAAGGTTGGTTGCTAAGGGACACACAAACTTATGAAGTGGACTATCAGGAGACGTTCGCACTTGTGGCTAAAATAAATCTCGTTACGATTTTATTATCATTGGCTACAAATTTCAATTGGGACTTACAACATTTTGATGTAAAAAACGCATTTCTCCATGGTGACTTAGAGGAAGAGTTTCACCGGCCTTTGGAAGAGAGATTAAAAGGAACATGGTTTGCAACTGAAAATGCACTATACGGACTCAAGCAATATCTGAGGGATTTGTTCGATAAATTTACTAAAGTGATGCTCAATACAAGGTACAAACAGAGTTAGGGTGATCACACATTATTCATTAAGCACACGGCTTCAGGGGGAGTTACTGCTCTTTTGGTGTGTGTTGATGACATAATTGTTATTGGGAATGATGAAAAAGAGAATGAGGCCTTAAAAAGCTACTTGGCAAAGGAGTTTGAGATCAAAATCTTGGGAAATTAAAATACTCTCTTAGGATAGAAGTAGCTAGTTCTCAGCAAGGTATCTTCATTTCCCAACAGAAGTATGTAGCTGACCTCTTAAAAGAAACAAGAAAAAAAAATACTTGCAAACGTGCTTCGACTCCAATTGAGCCCAATCAAAAACTTAGAGAGGCAAAAGATGATAAGGTCGTGGATAAGGAAAGATTTCAAAAATTAGTTGGAAAACTGATATATTTGGCACACACTTGACCAAGCATCGTCTATGTTATGAGCGTAGTGAGTCAGCTCATGTACAACTCTAAGGAAGTTCATCTACAAGCTGTAGACAGGATAATCCACTACCTAAAAGCTAATCTAGGAAAGAGAATTTTATTCAAGAAAGGTGAAGGATTAATTCTTAAAGTATACACGAATGCAGACTATGCAGAATCTCTAGTTGAACGATGTTTTACAACAGGTTATTGCACTTTCTTAGGTGGTAATCTGGTCACGTGGATAAGTAAGAAACAAAATGTGGTAGCTCGATCAAATGCAGAAGCAAAATTCAGGGCAATGGCTCAAGGTGTTTGTGAGCTACTATGGTTGAAGATCATCCTTGAAGACCTTAAGATAAAGTGGGAGGAACCTATGAGACTATGCTGGGACAATAAGTCAGCCATTAATATTGTGCATAACTTAGTACAACATGACAAGTCAAAGCACGTCGAGATCGATAGATATAAGAAAAGTTAGATAACAAGTTGATTTGTACTCCCTATGTGTCTACAAAGGAGCAACTGGCAGATGTGTCTCTTACAAAAAAAAATAATTAAGCTCCTAAATTTTGTTTGCTCTAAATTAAGTCTTCAAACTCAAGAAAAAAATCAATTTGGTCCTTTGACTAACGTTGACCGTTAACTTTAACTGTTTAATTTTTTGAAAATTTCTTTTGACACGTGTCGAAATAGGATAATGGCACTTGTCATTTCTATGAATTTTTAAATTTCAAATTTTCAAAATTATCTAAAAACTGGAAAAAAATCTAATTTTTTTGTAATATACATGTTCGTCTTACAGTCCATGTTCGAGGTGCGTGGCTGCCCCTCCCAACAATGTCGTCTCCAAGGTTCGAACTCACATTCTCTCATTGGAAGTGCAATGTGCTTTACCAATGCACCTAACCATTGTTGGTAAAAAATTATTTTTTTAATTCTGAAAAATTATAAAAGCATTTTAAAAATATAAAAAAATAAATTTCGAAATTTATTTAAAAATAATAATTTTCAAAACATTAAAATATTTTTTTAAAAATAAAATATTATTATACAAGTATAAAAAATAATTTGAAAAAATAAAGCAATACAATTTATTTTGATTTTTAAAATATATTTAGGTCTATATTTTAGCAAATATTAAAAAATATAAAACAATAAAAAGTTATTTTGAATTTTTTAAAATTGTATAATAACAGTTTTTATTTTTTTGTTTTTTTTAAAATATTTTAATATTTTGAAAAAAAATTATTATTTATTATTTTTAAATAAATTTCGAAATTAAAATAAATTATTATAATTTTTAAAAATTTTCAGAATTTTCAATTTTTAGAATTCTTCTTTTTTTATATATATTTTAAAAAAAATCAAAATTTAAAAATTCCTAGAAATGACAAGTGGCATTATCATGTTGCGACATATGTCAAAAAAATTTCACAAAAAAACCCGTTAAAGTTAATGGTCAAGGTTAGTCAAAGTGCCAAATTAATTTTTTTCTTGAGTTTGAAAGCTTAATTGAGTGAAAAATAAGTTTAGGGGATTAATTGATTTTTTTTGAAAAAGTTTAAGGGTTATTGAACCCTTAAGCCTAAATTAAATGGCAAAAATCTTTTGCCCTTTTGGTGTCTTTTTTTATGCTCCACCGCTAAAAATTAAATTTTAAACTACAAACTTTAAATATATATCATACCATCAATTCTTCAAAAACCTAAATCTTAACCATAAATCATAAACCTAATTTTTTTAGTGGTCATAAATAAGGCACCAAAATTACATAAGATTTCTATTTAAATCCCTTGCTAAGCTAGTGTTCAAGGGTAAATTATAAAATTCAACACTAAACTTTCTTCTCACTCCTATTTTGGTCATTAAAGTTTAAAAAATTTAATTTAATCATTGAAATTTAGATATTGAACTTTTTGGTCACCTTGCTGCTAAATAGTTAATGAAGTCATGACATGGTAGACTACATGAAAACGGTGTCATTTTGAGAATTAAATTTACACCAAAACGACGTCGTTTTGGATCCTTATAGAATTTTCGTTTTCCCTTTTTTCTTCATTTCCTCATTTATTTTCCTTCTTTTTTCAACTTTTTTCTCTCCATCTACGCAGATTTCAACCATCGCTCGGGTTAACTGGCCATCGTGTCGATTACCATAGACTGTCATCAATGACAGCTGATGAGTTCTAAAATTTTCAACCAAACGTGAATCCAATGTTCATTTAACCAAAAATACCTCAAAATTCTCGAATCTAACATTGAACATTTTGATTTCTTGTTCTCCAATATTCTTCGACGTTGTTCGATAAGTCCTGAATGAAGATATGTTACTCGTCTCAGGAGAGTTCTCTTCATCGAGTGGGAGATCCACTAAAGACGAAAGTCTTTTATATAGATGTGTTAAAAATTTATAGAGTGGGAGGAGTGAAAACATTTTTCTAATCTCTTGGTTTTTCAAGAAAATCAAAAATGAAAATTTCCTACCTCCTATTCCATTTATCTTTAGTTCTTCTCTCTGCATTTTCTTACTTTTATTCATCGATTCTATGCTCCACACATTTGGTAAGTTGAATCGATGGTTTAATTGTTTTTTCTTTATGTTTATTGCACTTTGTATGGCATAATAAATAATAATTTTTTTGTTTCATGTGATATTAAAATCTAGGGTAAACTACATTAATAGTCACTAAATTTTTAGAGCGGATTCATTTTAGTCAACATACTCTTAAAATATTTGATACGGTCACCTAAATTTTAGTTTGATTTCGATACGGTCCCTCCCATTACCTTATGTTAGAAGTTGACGTTAGTTTTCGTCTTTCCTGAATAAAAAATGGGTAAAATACACCAATCATCACTCAACTTTCTTCTCACTCCTATTTTGGTCACTAGAGTTTAACAATTTTCAATTTAATAACTTAACTTTTGAATTGTTCATGTAACACCCATAAAATAATAAAGCAAAAAAAAGAGTTTTGCTGCTATGAGGTGTTGAAACAGAGCCCTTTAGCATGCTAGGTAGTAACCTTAACCAATTGAGCTAACACCATTATTAGTCTTAGTTTATCCCGACTTAATTTTGAAGCTATGCTTAGTATGTTATCGAGAATAAAATAAGTCGATCAACCTTCCCTCCTACCGTTATCGTTGCTTCTTCTTCTTTGAGACTGAAAGTGTGTGAGTGAGTATATCAAAAGTCCAAACCTCGTCATCGTCCGATCTCACTCACCGGCAGCCCGTGGTCGTCACCACCGACGCCATCAAAACCATCGTTCCGCCCTGACCAACATCCCCTTAACCACTTGCACAACCGCTATTGAAATAAATGGGATTCAAGAGGTTAAAGGTTCGACAAACCTAGGGTACAAGTGTTCTATTTCTCGCGTTTTGTCGGCCACCGTGGTCGGCCTTCCGGGATGCCAGCACCGCCGTTGTCATCCCTAAGCCGAGGCGAACAAAACCCCCTTAGACGGTCATCACTCCAACACCGGCAAAGGCCTCACCGGAGCCGCGTGCTTTTCGGCCATTTTGTTTCGTTTTGGGGGTAAGATTTGGTGAAATTCAGTTATTTTTTGTTTACTTTCGTATTGGTTAAAAATTTTGGTTTAACAACACGATTTTTCAGGTTGAAAACCCGTGTTTCTGATCGTCGACGAGGGTTCCGGTGGCTTTTATTTTCAGAGGTAAGTAAGCCATTTTGATTATGACCTAACCGGACTGAACCAGCTAGACCGGTTGAACCGGTCGACCCAGCTAAGCCCTGACCCAACTCGTCCAACCCGACCCACTTTTGTCCGACCCAAATTCGAGTCAGCCCGAGTTAACCCGTCCGAGTCAGCCTGAGTTATCTCGTCTGAGTCAGTCGAGTCAACTCGTCCGAGTCAGCCGAGTCAACTCGTCCGAGTCAACCCGAGTTAACTCGTCCGAGTCAACTCAACTTGTTCGAGTCAACCCGAGTTAACTCGTCCGAGTCAACCGAGTCAACCCAGTCAACTTAGTTGAATGCTGACATCAGCGTTGACTCTGACCTCGTTGACCTGCTAACGTCAGCGTTGACCTACTGATGTCAACGCTGACTTTGACACAAAAAGTCAAATTTTTTAAAAAGTCGTATTTTATGTTTTTTGACGTCCTGTGTCCGATTTTGAAGCCCATTTCGCAAAATTCTGACCTAAAAGCCTCCAAATCTAACCTTGAACCCGAACTTGTTTATGTATTTAATTATTTAGTTAAAGGAACTATGAATAAAGATTAAAATGGGAATTTGTGTAATTGAAGGTACTCATAGTTCCTTGAATACAAATTGTTGATGGACGTCGAATTCGGGTTCAAGTGCAATCGAATGGGGTATCATGAATCGCCTGATGTAGCTCGAAGTTAAGGTAATACTTTACTACCTTCTGCATGCTTTCAAACTTGTTGGTATTCAATTAATGCTTACACGACCATGATTAAGCATAGATAAATTCTGCTTACGTCAATCAATTAAGAAATAAGAATATTGATGGCCAAGACAAAAATATTCGAATTAGAGGTTTGATGAATTGAAGGGACTTCCGAGTTTAGTGAACAACTAATAAAAAACAGTTGATCTCTAATTCTGATTATTTTGGCTAATGAATTACGAAAATGCCTTGGAGTTATGTAAATGACTAAAATACCCATGTCAATGCAAGTGGTTTGAAAATATACAATAGATCCGGTAAAACAACTGATTATTCTAAAAATCCTGAAATTGCTCAAGAAGTTATGGTAACGAGGCTTCACTTTCGAGTCTATAAATTACTCAGTTTCTTTGAAATTGAATAAATCTCTGAAGACATTTACGAGTAACTAATTGTATGTTTGAATTAGTCAAAGTTTCGTAAAATGCTGGATTGATTGAAATGACTAAAATATTTGGAAATACTAATAAGGCTGAATTGATCAAAATGTCCCTAATGACCAAAAAGAATGATATATTCTCGGCACCAATTGCCAAATTAATCAAAATGATGGATTTACCCTCAAGAACTATAATGAATGAATAATTGAAAGAACCGAGCGGCTTAGAATAATTGAAACACCTTCGGACATCGAGGTGACTGAAAATACCTCTAAGACTTGAAATGAGAATTATCAATAGAGCCAAGCAAAGGCAATAGTCCTAAAAGTAGTAATACACGACCCTTGTTGGTTGGTCGTGTTGTGATGTTGGAAGAATATCACGTAAAGGCATGATCAAATTATTTGGAGAAAGTACGTAGGTCTATGGTAAGAGCAACATGTTCTTCGTGTGTATGGCATGTTTAAGTTATTTGGAGAAAGTACATAGGTCTATGGTAAGAGCAACATGTTCTTCGTGTGTATTCGATGTTATGGATCGAGTTTAGATGCATTACAAATGTTCGATTACTTGGGAAATACCATTTGAATACCTATTCGATTTCTCGTTGTATGTTCAGTGGTTGCTTGGCGAAGATGAGCTTTTGTTATACAATGTAGTCAGTTCTGAGAAGTGATTACTTGCAGTGTACTGATCCGGTTAAATAATATACCGTGTGCGATGGTTTGCGATTAGTTCAAAGGGACTTGGAAACATGATAAGTAACCAAAACTTCTAAACTCCGTACGTCACTGCTTTTACCCGATAGTCTAATTATCAAATTACCCCTAAAGGTCGAAATAACCAAAATGCCCTCGTAGGCTTAAATGATTTGATCATTCTCGGTACATCTGAAATCACAATGTTCTCGATGTGTCAACTTCCGAATGTTGGTTTGAGATGTTAGTACTGTACTCCCTTACCTAGGGACCTCATTCTGAAATCAGTCCAAAATAGTCAAATGTCATATTTCCAATATCTATCAAGTACCCCTGAGAAATGAATTGGGTCATAAAGCGTGTACCATGTATTTTTAAACACTCTATATCCTAAACCAAGACCATCTTCTTAAAATTAAAAGTATGACAATATTATTCGAAAAGAAAGCAATTCCCTAATTTCTGTCATCTAATATGAAAATATATCTGATATATGTTATTGAATAAGAAATAATAATAAAATAAATTTGACATCTGTCTTCTGGTATAAAAATAGATATGATATCTATTTTCTGTAATACTGTCTTCTGAATATAAACTGAAATCATCTGGGGTATATTATATGGGATATGAATAAAGATCTGTAGGCTCAGCGTTGGTAAGCCCTTCTGGACCTAAGCTCTTACGTCCGACGGGCCTAGGGTAAGTCTTTCTTGATACTATTATGGGTTTCTTCATATTGGCGTATGGTTGGAGGGTAGTTAAGTATATTACTAAAACTTTTGACATCTTCTGAAACATACCCTACTAAATTAATGTATCAAAGTGAACTCTTAGTAAACTTACAATTCTCGCTTAATGAACCACTCTAAACTCCTTGATTCAACTTCTGGAACCTCTTTTGAATCTCCAGCCTTAGACTCGTCTCTTAAGGTTCGGGTGATCAAATAAATAACAACTCGGTTACCTTCTGATGTAACGCTCCACTAAAATATCGAATCATAATTAGAGCTTACTATTGCCCAGTTCATCATGACAGTGTTAAGCTTGCCTTATACTTGCTTGTGTTTTTAGCATCTCTTGGTAGTCTGTATTACTGAGCTTTTCGAAGCTCACATTATTTTGACATCGCAGGTTAGAAGAAATCTATCATGTCATAGTAATCGACACCAATGTTGGAGTTCATTCGGCGTTGCTCTTGGAGTACGGTACTGGTTTATTTAGTAGGCATGTATGTCATGCATTATTTTATGTTAGTGTCCGTAATGTATTTTCTGAACTACTACTATATGTTAAATGTTTTCTTTCTCTGTAATGATATTTCAATTTATAAGTTTGACCCACGATTATAAATGTATTTAAAGAAAAATATTTTCATGTGGATTTTTATTGTAGGTCGCTCTTGACCCTAATGTGAATTTTTAGGATCCGCGCTAACGCATAGGCGGGTCTAAGGGGTTATAGTTCATATTTTGGCCACTCTCAAATGGCATGGTTATACAAATAGAAAAATTCGGTTAATCTTGAAAAAATTTGGGTTATGATTTTTTAGTTTGCTTATTAAATTTACCACATATTCTAACTAATCGGTCAATTGATTATCCGATTTAATTGGTACAATATAAGATTGAGAATTGAATAATATGAATTTAGCAATTAACCAAAATAATTTTTAAGGATTAATCGAACCCAATTTCAGTACAAATTTTTAAAATAAATCATTTCGATTCGGTTACGGTTCATACTTTTAAGGAAAATTGTGCATTAGGTTAAATTTTTAAAACAATCTGAATTTTAATGTATAGACTAATTACAAATCTATCATTAAAAATAATTATAAATATCTTTGCATTTATAAATTTGTGCATTAGGTTAAGTAATAATTTTAAATGAAGTACTCTAGTGTTAACTAACGTATAAAAGTGATTTAGGAGAAGAAAAATGACCAAATTGATGTATTTTTAAATATGAAAGGTTAAATTTATTGAATTATTTTGAATTAAGACTAAATTAGTAGAATATATAAGTTTCGAGGACTAAAATTATCATTATACCAAACCTTTTTGGATGCCTATTTGTATTTTAATGGAGGAGTGACTCATCGTAACTAAAACTTTAATTGAGTGACCCAATTATAACTTTTAATAATTGAGTGACCTAAATATAACTTTACTAATAATTGAGTGACATGCAATATAGTTTACCCTAATTATTACTCTTTGCCTTTACGGGGTTTTAGAACAAAAGTTGAATATCATCATTTCATTCTATTTCTCTTATTCTTTCATTTTTTTTTCTCATCTTCATTCTCAACACCTTTAAAAGAGAACCTTTAAAAGTTGATCAATGATATATTGATTATTATAAAAAATTCTTATAATGTTATTATTTAAATATTTTAATCTAAATAAATAAACAATTAAATATGACCATACACTAAATTTCTATGTGGTGGTCGCTTAAATATTTCTACAATATTTCAGTGACAATAAAATCGTTTAAATATGAACTGACTAATACTGCCTCACATTAATGAACTAAAATATAAGTAAAAAGAAAACCCAAATAAAACATAAGCAAAAAGGAAGAAAAATTGAAATATATTTTTTTAAAAACTTTATATCATTCTACAATTTTTTGAATCTCATTTTTTAAAAATTAAAATATAATCTTACCTAGAAAGGAAGGTAAAGAAACTCTAGAGAAAGGAAGGAGAATACTCTTAATGAGTCTCGAAATTATAACCTATGAAAATGCATGGAACAAAAGATCGCAAGACTAATCTATCTATCCTATCTTAGTATAAAAGAGATTGAATCAATTCTCAAGAGCGTATATTAAATTGATTTTTTAATTATATATATATATGGTTGTAAAAACAGATAATCGGATGGGTTTCAGGTTGGGTCTTGTCAGGTCGTGTCAAATCAGATACATGTCAATTCAGGTAAAAAAATTGACTCGACTCGGGTCGGGTGCGGGTCAGTAGCAGGCCAGGTCCATTGTAGGTTGGGTCCATTTCAGGCTGGGTTTATTTCAGGTCGGGTTCAAACAGATCGAGTCTGAACCAGGTAATTGGCAGGTTAATTCGGGCTTGGGTAGACTTCAGGTCGGGTTCATTTCAGTCCGAGTTCATTTTAGGTTGGGTTCATTTTAGGTCGGGTAATTTCAGGTCAGGTTACTTCGGGTTTTGAATTCGTATTATTTTTTAGTTCGGTACAATTGTACAAGTAGTCGATATTTATTTCGAGTTAATTATTTAACGTCTTTCATGGAATCACATTAAAAATAAAAATTTGGCACTAGAAATGAATAAACATATCATAAATGATTCATATTTAAAATAGTAAAGTAAATTAAAAACTTGAAATAAGGTCAATTTCGAGTAAAAACAAAGTTTTAGGGACTATAATGAACACCAAATAATAAATAAGAGTCAATTTAGACTAAAAATAGTTAGCTCGATGAAGACTTTTATGTTAGCTAAGTGTAGCTTTTAGCTTTGTTAAACTTTGCTATAAGATCTGAGAGCTAAGTTATCACCCCTTAACATGTATTTTTAAATTATCAGTTTGTACAATTATAAGTTTAAAGAATACTAACTTGAATTATGTTGTAATACATTTCTGTTTAATGTTTATGTTCATTTGTACTTGTATTTTAGTTTATTATCAAGTGTTCATTTTTTTCTTAAGTTTATTATCAAGTGTTCAAATATGCAAGCACAAATATCTAATTGGCAGTTAACAGAAATCAATAATTTCGCACAACTTATAATTTTTTTTGCACAACTTGTAAGCAATTTGACTTGAAGTATAAATATGTACAACTTTTTAAGTTATTTAAAAATTAAGTTTATATTTTAAGTTGGTGAGAAAACAATTACATTGAAAATATAATAATATGTATAATTTTTTAAGTCAAATAAAAATTAATTTAAATTTTAAGTTGGTTAAAAATCAAGTAATAATATGTATAATATTTTAAGCTAATTAAAATTATTATATATCACATTTATGTATATTGTATACATTATATATATTTTGTATATAATTTGTAATATATGTATATTTTATGTATTATGTATATGTTATATACATTATGTATATGTATATGTTAATTATATTATGTATATAATCTATAATATATGCTATATATAATATGTAATACATAATTATGTATTATGTATATGTTATATATATTATGTTTATATATATGTTATATTATATATATATGTACATGACTGCCTCTGAGATTTTGGTGGCCCAATGGGCGAACTTAAAAATTAGGCCCCTAATTAAGAGTGAGCGTTCGATCAAGTTAAGTTGAGTAAAAAACTTCAATTTATGCGAGTTTATGAGTCCTTACGAAAAGAACTAAAAATTTCATCTACTAAATACTAAAATTTTGAGTTATTAGAATTTTTATTTTACTACTCAAACTTTATTTGAAATTTTTTTGAGTCAAAACGAATCGAGTCGAAAAAATCAGTTTTTTCGAGTCGAGTAGAGTTTTACTCACCCTTTCCCTAATAGCGAGTATTGGAAAAAATAAAATTTGAAATTAGACCCCCTGAAACAAGTGATATATAAAAAAATTGGTCCCTATTAACAAATTTTGAAAAAAGATGAATTTTAAGAGTATTCTTGTAATAATAAATATAGGGAAAATAATACCCTAGTAACAAGTATTGAAAAATTAAAATTTAAGAGTATTCATGCAATAACAAATATTAGGGAAATAGAGCATAAATAATAAGTATTGAAAAAAGTAAACTCATAATAACAAGTATCGAAAAAAATTAAGAGTAGGGTCCTAATAACAAATATTAGAAAAGATAGGCCCCTAGTAACAGGTATTGAAAAATTGGCCTCATAATAACAAGTATTGAAAATTTTGTACCCTAATAACAAGTACTGAAATAACAATAAATAATAAAAAATGTGCCCCTAGCTACAAGTATTCGAAAAAAATGAGCCTATAATAACAAGTATTGAAAAAAATTATACCCCTAATAACAAATATCGAAAAAAAAATTTAAGAATAGAACTCTAATAACAATTATTAAAAAAATTAAAAAATAAATAATAAATTTTACTCCTCTGTCCCACTTAAGGTGTTCATTCTTGACTTTTCACGCAGTTTTATGAAGAAAAAATTTGTGTCAGAAATGTGATGTAAATTAATTAAAAAGACAATTTTACGCTCAAAAGTTGAAGTTTGTTTTGTTGAAAAACTAAAAAAAGGATAGGAAGGGAAATCTACCTTGTAAAAGTAGTAGATTTTTTCAAAGAGACATTTTAAATATGAAAATTTCAAAACACACAAAAAAAACATTTTAAGTGGGACGAAGGGAATAAAAAATATTAAACCCTAACTATAAATATTCAAAAAAAAAAATATGGGCCCTGGGCAGGCGCCCCTATTGCCCAGGGATGGCATTGTATATGTATGTATCATGATTCATGATTCATGTATCATGTATGTGTATATATATATAATATGTATGTGTATGTGTATATATACTAATATATATGTACTTATATGTGTATGTATGTATTTATATATTATGTGTCATGTGTGCATATATATATCATATCATATGTATATTTATGAACTTTTTTAATTCAATAAGTTATGGATTTCGGGTCAATATCAGTTCAGGTTAACAACAATTCGGGTTCAAAATAGGACGAGTCAATTAACAGGTCGGGTTCATAACAGGTCGGGTAAAATCGAATCTCGAGTCTATTCAGTCAGGTAATACCAGGTAATTTGCTAGGTTGGTCTCGGGTTTGGGTTCGTTTCAGTCAGATGCGGGTCGGGTTTCATGTCAAAATTAACAAGCCAGATTCGGGTTCGGGTCGTTTTCAGTCGGACGCAAATCAGGTTCGGTTGCTACAGTAACATGTTCAACTCGGGTTCGGGTCAGCAACAGTCAGTTACAGTTCGGGTTCGGGTCATCAAATTCTCGGGTCAAATCAGATTCTGACTCGAATAGGTTTCAGGCAGGTTTTCAGGTTCTGACTTGTTTTTACATCCCTATATATATTATAACTTTTTTTAATCTTATAAATTTGTTTATTTATTATACAAGTGAAAACCAAGTGGTATCTCTTTATTTAAGGCATTTAATTGTGTTTGGTTTTGTAATTTCCTTAAATCTACCAAACAAAATAAATAACTTCAATATTTTATTTATGGATTAAGATTTAAAGGATCTTTTTAATAAATCAACAAATATGAATTTCTAGATTGAATCAAGGTACCTACTCGTACTTGATCGAGCATCAGAGTATTAGTCGATTGGACATTAATATTGTTTATATATATATATATATATTAGAAGGGATAGCTACATATTTAGTACTTAATTTATTCTTGCGTTATTGTTTTAGTACTCATTTTTTTTTGTCAAAACGGTACCTAATGTTACGTTTTGTTTCTATTTTGGTACCACACCATTAAAAAATTAACGCCAAACAAACAAGGAGAGAGAAAATCACATATGACAGGCTGTCACATCATTTTCTCTCTCCTAGTCAGCAAGCCACGTCGACTAAAATCATAAAAAAGCACACATGGAATGCTGATTAGGAGAAAAAAATGACGTGACAACTTGCCACATAATTTTCTCTATCTTTGTCAACATGTCACATGTGATTTTTTTTCTCCTAATCAATATGCTGTTAATTTTTTAACGACGATGGTACTAAAATAGAAACAAAACGTAACATTAGGTACTATTTTGGTCACTAGGTTTAACAATTTTCAATTTAATAACTTAACTTTTGAATTGTTCATATTTTGGCGACTCTCAAATGGCATGGTTATACAAATAGAAAAATTCGGTTAATCCTGAAAAAAATCCAGGTTGTGATTTTTTTAGTTTGCTTATTAAATTCATCATATTACCATATTTGATATTTTAATAAGCAAAGTAAAAAATCATTACTCAAATCAAATATTCCAATTAACCGGTCAATCGATTATCCGATTTAATTAGTACAATATAAGATCGAGAATTGAATAATCTGAATTTAGCAAATAACCAAATATTTTTTTAAGAATTAAACGAACTCAATTTCAATAAAAATTTTAAAATAAATTATTTCAATTCGGTTACGGTTTATAATTTTAAGCAAAATTGTGCATTAGGTTAAATTTTTAAAACAATCTGAATTTTAATGTATATACTAATTACAAATCCATCATTAAAAATAATTATAAATATCTTTGCATTTATAAATTTGTGCATTAGGTTAAGTAATAATTTTAAATGAAGTACTCTAGTGTTAACGAGCGTATAAAAGTAATTTGGGAGGAGAAAATGACCAAATTGATGTATTTTTAAATAGGCTTAATGCATTAAATGCCCCCTAACATTTACCCCATTTCTCATTTTGGTACCTAAAGAGTTTTTTCGGCCATTCTGCCCCTTAAAGGTTACGACGTTACCCTAATAACTCCAAAAATAAACGCCGTTTGAAAAAAAAATCAATAGCCAATAAAACAAGGCCACGTCACCCTCTTCATTTATAATCTCCGAATTTAAATAATAATTTCAAAAATTAAATAAATATAATATAATAATAATAATAATAAAAAAACTCTTCAATACCCACATTAGTGAAAAGTACAGCAAAAGAAAACTAGCTCAAATGATTCTCCATATCCTAATCTTCATTTAAGTTCATTTGTACTCTATACTTTATTCATTTAAATATCAATACCCAAAAACTGATAAAAGACGGTTGAACTAGGATCTGATTCCCAGAACAAACACAACTCTTAACACTTTGACTCTATCAATCTTCACGTGCAGCAAGAACAAGTAAAAACAAACCATGAATCTTATATGGGTCAATCCCAGAACAACAAAAACAAATCCATTGGATCAATTCAATAAGGATAAAAAAGCAACATCAAATACACCATAATGGACAAATTTTAAAGCAATGAAAAAAAACCAATCAAGTCACCATAAATATGAATAAAAGAGAAAAACAAAACTAAGTACCTCAAAGATGAATCTATCGAGGAAGAAACGAACAGAGGGGAAAAACAGAGCAAATAGAGGAAGGACAATGAAATCTCCACAAGCAGGGTAAGCTTCTTGCTCCCAATCGATAGATTCGATAAACTGAATCGAACCCATTTTTTATCCAAAATTTTTCTCAGGAAACAATCAGAAAAAAAAATGAACAGGATAAAGAGTGGGAACTGTGAATCACAAGCACACAGAGTTGCAAGTTGCAACAATATCCTCAGCTTCTCTGTTTCTATCTTTTATTTTTGGCTTAATGCATTAACTGAGAATGGGGTAAAACGATTTGTGGGTATTGAAGAGTTTTTATTTTATTTTATTTTATTATATTATATTTATTTAATTTTTGAAATTATTATTTAAATTCGGAAATTATATATGAAGAGGGTGACGTGGCCTTGTTTTATTGGCTATTGATTTTTTTTTCAAACGACGTTTATTTTTGGAGTTATTAGGGTAACGGCGTAACCTTTAAGGGGCAGAATGGCCGAAAAAATTCTTTAAGTACCAAAATGAGAAATGGGGTAAACGTTAGGGGGCATTTAATGCATTAAGCCTTTTAAATATAAAATGTTAAATTTATTGAATTATTTTGAATTAGAATTAAATTAGTAGAATATATAAGTTTTGAGGATTAAAATTGTCATTATACCAAACTTTTTTGGATGCCTATTTGTATTTACTAGAGGAGTTGCATATCGTAACTAAAACTTTAATTGAGTGGCTCAATTATAACTTTTAATAATTGAGTGACTTAAATATAACTTTACTAATAATTGAGTGACGTGCAGTATAATTTACCCTAGTTATTACTATTTGCCTTTACGTGAGGTTTTAGAACAAAAGTTTAATATCATCATTTCATTTGATTTCCCTCTTATTCTTTCATTTTTTTTTCATCTTTATTCTCAACACCTTTAAAAGAGAACCTTTAGGGGGAGGAGTTAGATTCCTTGGAGGGTTTATGGAGGATTTAGAACTTGAGAGCTCAATTCTTTCATTTTATTTTATTTTTATCTCCTTAATACATTTTTTCAATCCTTTTAATCCATTAATGACTAAAAACTTTTTTTATGTGTTTACTTGATAGCTAGAGAAGTAAAAGAGTCTTAGAGAATTCACGTAGCATTATAATAAGTAATGTTGACCCCATATTAGAGAAAATCAAATGAGGTTTAGTCTAATATTTTTATTTTTTATACTTTATAATGTGTTCAAAAGACATTTTAGTTAGATTAGTGAGTTCATTTGCACCCTAATATTTTTATATACATATGTCCATGACAGTATTCAATTTAAATCAGTTGATCAATAATATATTGATGATATAAAAAAATTCTTATAATGTTATTATTTAAATATTTTAATTTAAATAAATAAACAATTAAATATGACCATACACTAAATTCCTATGTGGTGGTCGCTTAAATATTTCTACAATATTTCAATGACAATAAAACCATTTATTGAACAGTATTGTCTCACATCAATGAACTACAATACAAGCAAAAAAAATTCCAAATAAAACATAAGTAAAAAAGGAAGAAAAATTGAAATATATTTTTTAAATATCATTCTATAATTTTTCGAATCTCAAATTTTTTACAAATATTAAATTTAATCATAATCCTACCTAAAAAAGAGGGTAGAGGGACTCTAAGAAAAGGAAGGAGAATACTCCTAGTGAATCTCGAAATCATAACTTACGGGAATACAAGGAACAAAAGATCGCAAGACTAATCTATCTATTATATCTTAGTATAAAAGAGATTGAATCAATTCTCAAGAGCATATATTAAATTATTTTTTTTAATTTCTTTTATATATATATTATAACTTTTTTAATCTTATAGATTTGTTTATTTATTATACAAGTGAAAACCATGTGATATCTCTTTATTTAAGGCCTTTAATTGTGTTTGGTTTTGAAATTTCCTCAAATCTACCGAATAAAATAAATAACTTCAATATTTTATTTATGGATTAAGATTTAAAGGATCTTTTTAATAAATCAACAAATATTAATTGTTAGATTGAATCAAGGTACCTACTCGTACTTGATCGAGCATCATAGTATTAGTCTATTGGACATCAATATTGTTTATATATATATATATATTAAAAGGGATAGCTACATGTTTAGTACCTAATTTATTCTCACGTTATTGTTTTAGTACCTATTTTTTTAAGCAAAATGATACCCAATGTTATGTTTTGTTTATATTTAATATCCCGCTGTTAAAAAATTAACGACGGGCTAACAAGGAGAGAGAAAGTCACACATGACAGGCTGTCACATCATTTTTCTCTCTCCTGGTCAGCATACCACATCGACTAAAATCATAAAAAACCACACGTGGCATGCTGACCAGGAGAGACAAAATGATGTGACAACTTATCACATGTGATTTTCTTTGTCCTTGTCAACATGCCACATGTGATTTTTTCTCTCATAGTGAGTATGTTGTTAATTTTTTAACGACGAGAGTGCTAAAATAGAAACAAAAAGTAACGTTGGGTATTATTTTATCAAAAAATAAGTGGGGTACTAGAAAAATAATGCGAGAATAAGTATGGTACTAAATATATAGTTATTCTTAAAATTTATTTGATACACATATTACGTAAAATTTAAATCATACAATTTTGTATTTCAATGTTATTTGTTATATTTAGAATTTAAATTTTAGAGATTTATGACTTTAATGTCCTTAAAGTTAGACATTTACCTCTCCCCATATTTTCTCTTAATTAACTAAAAATATAATGAAAATTTGTAACCCCTCGTCCCGGTCTGGCCGGATGACCGGTCCGAGTGGGCCACACAGGGAAAACCGAAGCGAAACCCGTTAAGGCTTCCCCTCGGTTAGCAACCCTAAAAATTTTCTTTCATTTTAATCATGTCTAAAGGCATATCAATTCCTAAGTGATTCGCAATAGCGGAAACATCAACAAAGAAATACATTCGATCCACAACCACACTTTAAGTAGTTCACTTTCAGCTTTCAGGGCAGGCCGTATCGATACACCATTCAAGGGTATCCATACGCCCTGAACAGGTCAACACGATCAGTCAACGCAGAGGAGACCGTATCGATACAACCCTTGAGCATATCGATACTCCCCTCTCGGTCAACATCTCATGGTCAACGAGATAAACCCGTACCGATATGCCCCAACATCGTACCGATACGCCAAAAACTCACCAAAATCTCAGAATTCCAGTGAGCAAAAATTGTATCGATACGTCCCCATGTATCGATACGCCCAGCCACAACTGGATTCTAGAGAGAAAAATCCGTATCGATACGAGCCCGTGTATCGATACGCCCCCACCTAAAATGAGCTTTACAAGCAAGACCGTATCGTTACGGCCCTTAGGCGTATCGATATGCCCTGCTCTGCAAGTCTCAAAAAACCAGCAAAAACAGACAAGACTCAAATCTATGTGCATTTTGGGACTCCCCTAAACTCATTCAAGCATACATACATTAAGGCTACAACCAGGAATTTGCAATTGAGGCATTGAATCTATCAAGAACCATACAAATCAAAGGTCCCATACAATTCCACAAAGAGAGCATACTTAGCAATTATAAGGCCCCATACACAAGCCAAACAAACATAGAGCATGCATAGACTAACACATACACCTTTAGGCACATAAAATCAAGCAACAAGATAAGCATGGTCCTCAATCCATGAAACAAAAGCATACACATCCATAATTTAACATGCTCAAATAACTCAAATCACCTAAGGAGTTTGACACCAACTCCTACAACTCTATACCCCATTATTTAGGCATTATTACAAAACACAAATCATACTTGTGCTAGCACGAGAACTCCAAAAGCTCCTTCCTTGCCCGCTTGCCTTCCGAACTCTAACGATCTGCATGTTGGAAACAAAAGAGAGCATAAGCTTCTAGCTTAGTGAGAGGAGCTCTATAAATCCACAACTTGCAGTTTTCAAAACACTTTTCAAATGTAAGTAAAACAATGGATGCACGAATGACTATCTCAACAAGCAAGGTTTGCACAAGCACAACCAACATACATACACGGTGGGACTACACATCACCGTTTCGACTAGTAGATTTCCAATGGGACTACACATCAAAGTACTCTCCTACTAGTCACTACCGGTGGGACTACACATCACCGTAGTTTAGACCACCATCACGTGAGGCACGACTTCAACTCGACTACACATTAACAACTTAAAATGTACATGATAATCATAACACATAACCATTTAATCCTATCACAACAAACATAGGAGTAGAGAGGCTTACACTCGGGTTTAGGTGAACCCTCAAGGTCCCACCCAACCCCAAAGGTTCCATATCGTGCACAATTCAATGATTAACAAATCTACTCACCGTTGTTACCCAAGTGAAGACCGAAGACCAAGCTCCAGACTCCAAAATCCCCGGATTTGTCCCTGAAGCTTTACCAACCAAATCCCTTGCTTCTAAACATCCCAGCACAATTAAAACAATCTCAAATCAATCCATAATTCAACATAGACAACCCGGATCACCAACCAAGCACAAAACAAAGAGTTTCAACTAAGAACCAAACCTAAATTTCACATTCTCGAGCTGCCCCTAAGCACACCCTAAAACCAATGATTCCATCACTTAAATTACTCCCTGAAGCCTCCAAAACAACACTTACATGTAGTCTAATCATCAAAATTCCATCTAAAACAACCCCCAAAACCACTCTAAAACCCTTCAAACCCCCCCATTAAACCCAATTTCGGGAATATGTTTAAAACCATGTAAAATTCATATATGTTGAACCATTTGACTCATAGATTTCATATCTCACAACATTGAATCGAAATTTTAGGTTAAACATCATAAAGCTATCATTTTTAATCAAATCCACCCAAAACTCAATTTCCAAAACCTCAATGAAAATAATAACTATTTGTACTTTTCAAGAGAGGAAGTTGAGGACAAGTCAAAAACAACATTACCTTTCAAAATCGAGTTGAAATGAAGAAGCAATGTGATGGAATAGTATAAGAGGATGAGAGCTTTCTTTTAACATTGGTTTTTGATTTGGAGAAGAGAATGAATAGTGAAAGATGAGAAAAGGGGATTTAAAATTGAAAGTTGCATTATTTACAAGTTTGCCATTAATGAATGGCTATTTTCCATTTTCTTAAAAATCCACCCAATTTGAGTTTCCTTTCAATTTATTCCAACATTCAAAAAGTTTGTTTTTGAAACCCGAGGCCTAAAAGATTAATTTAATTATAAAACCGGACCCGAAATAATGTTAAAATTTTATTTTCACCCGACCCCTAAACCCGGGTGTTACAATTCTTCCCCACTTAAGGAATTTCGTCCCTAAAATTACCTGACGGAAACAATTACGGAAACTGCTCAAGCATATCAGCTTTCCTCTCCCACGTGGCCTCTTCCACACCTCTATGTCTCCACAACACTTTGACCAACTCTATGGTCTTGCCACGCAACACCTTGCTATCAGAAGCAAGTATCTCAACAGGCTCCTCATCATAAGACAAGTCCGGATTTAACTCTATTTCCTCGACTTGCATAACTTGGGACAAATCTGATCTATACCTCCTAAGCATCGACACATGAAATACACCATGAATCTTCTCTAGTTCGGTCGGGAGCCTCAATCTATACGCAATGGGGCTAATTCTCTCAACTATCTCATAAGGTCCTATGAATCTTGGGCTTAACTTGCCCTTCCTCCCAAACCACATCACCTTCTTCCAAGGTGAGACTTTCAGAAACACTTTATCCCTCACGGAATACTCCACCTCTTTCCTCTTTAGGTCGGCATAAGACTTCTGTCGATCAGAAGCTGCTTTCAAGCGATCACATATCAACTTCACCTTCTCGGTGGTGCCCTTAAGCAACTAAGACATCGGTACAAGTTTCTATCCGGCCTCGACCCAACAAATCGGGGTTCTACACTTCCTACCATACAAGGCCTCATAAGGATCCATCTGAATACTCGACTAAAAGCTGTTGTTATACGCGAACTCCACTAACGGTAGGTGCTTCTCCCATGACCCCTGAAAATGAATGATACAACACCTCAACATATCTTCCAATATCTGAATCGCTCTCTCAGACTGACCATCAAACTGCGGATGATACGAAGTGCTAAAGTTCAACCAAGTACCCAAGGCTCGATGCAAACACTCCCAAAATCTAGCGGTAAATCTCGGATCTCGGTCTGACACAATCGACTTCGGTACCCCATGTAGTCTCACTATCTCACAGATATACAGATCGGCCAACTTGTCCAAAGTATAGGTAGTATGAACCGGTATGAAGTGGACACACTTCGTAAATCTATCTACAATCACCCACACTGAATTTTCTTCGAAGGAGTCAAAGGAAGTCCTGACACAAAGTCCATAGTGATACGCTTCCACTTCCATTCTGGAATTTTCAACGGTTGCAATAATCCTGAGCGAAACTGGTGCTCAACCTTGACTCTCTGACAAACCATGCATCTACTTACAAACTTGGCTACGTCCTTTTTCAACCCAACCCAATAATACTCTTCTTTCAATCCTCGATACATCTTCGTGCTACCCGGATGCATAGCGAAAGGACTATTGTGAGCCTCACTTAAGATCGTACGCCTCAACTCGGCATCCTCCGGAATCACTATCCTATCCTTGAAACATAGGATCCCATTCTCTCCAAAACAATACTCGGTAGGTCTATCTTCGGCTATGTCTTGCACGTGAGGTGCCAAAGACCCGTCTCACAACTGCTTCTCACGAATCAACTGAACCAATGATGGCTTAACCTGGAGCTCGGCTATCAAACCACCATCCGTAGACACACTCAACCTTGCAAACATTGCTCGCAACTCAACGGCCACCTTCCTACTCAAGGCATCGGCCACCACATTTGCCTTGCCCAGATGGTACTCTATGGTAAGATCATAATCCTTAAGAAGCTCTAACCACCTTCGCTGTCTGAGGTTCAACTCCCTCTGAGACATCAAATATTTCAAACTCTTGTGGTCGGTGTACACGGTGCACTTCTCACCATAAAGATGGTGTTTCCAAATCTTCAACGCGAACACCACTGCAGCCAACTCTATGTCATGTGTGGGATAATTCTTCTCATGGACTTTCAACTGTCGCGAAGCATACGCTACTACTTTACCTTCTTACATAAGCACACAACCTAGCCCTACGTAGGACACATCACTGTAAATCACAAACTCTCTCCCCGGCTCAGGCTGAATCAAAATAGGAGCTTCGGTCAAAGCTTTCTTCAATTTCTCGAACGCTTCTTGTCTCGCATAAGCACACAACCTTCTTACATAAGCACACAACCTAGCCCTACGTAGGACACATCACTGTAAATCACAAACTCTCTCCCCGGCTCAGGCTGAATCAAAATAGGAGCTTCGGTCAAAGCTTTCTTCAATTTCTCGAACGCTTCTTGTCTCGCATCTGACCATTCATACGGAACATTCTTCTGTAGCAACTTGGTCAACGAAGCAGCTATTCTCGAGAACCCCTTAACAAACCTTCTATAGTATCCCGCCAAACCTAGGAAACTGCAAATTTCTGTCACTGATTTCGGTTGTTTCCAATTCACTATAGCTTCTATCTTCTTGGGATCTACACTAATCCCACTAGCCGATATCATGTGACTTAGGAAGACCACCTCCCTAATCCAAAACTCACATTTGCTTAGCTTGGCATACATCTGATTCTCAAGTAGGGTCTGAAGTACTAACCGCAAATGCTCATCGTGCTCCTCTTCGGTCCTAGAGTATACTAGGATGTCATCTATAAACATTACCACAAACATGTCCAAGAACTCATGAAACACTTGGTTCATCATATCCATGAAGGCGACTGGAGCGTTAGTCAACCCAAAAGGCATCACCAAAAACTCATAATGCCCATAACGTGTACGAAAGGTTGTCTTCGGTATATCCACATCCTTTACCTTCAACTGATAGTAACCGGACCTCAAGTCAATCTTCGAAAACACAGAAGCACCCCTCAACTGGTCTAGCAAGTCATCTATCCTAGGCAAGGGATATTTGTTTCTCACTGTTACCTTATTCAACTGTCTATAGTCTATACACATCTGCATGCTACCATCCTTCTTTTTCACAAACAAGACCGGAGCACCCCACGAGGATACACTAGGCCCAATGAAGCCTCTATCAGTCAACTCCTGAAGTCGTGTCTTCAACTCCTTCAACTCTTTCGGCGCCATTCTATACGGAGCAACCGACACCGGTGCAGAATCAGAATATGTCTCAATAGCAAACTCAACTGCTCTATCTGGAGGCAACCCTCGTAACTCTTCCGGAAAAACACTCGGAAAATCATATACTGTTCTGATGTCCTGAGGTCTCACCTCACTCATATCCGAATTCCTTACATAAGCCAAGTAAGCCTGACACCCCGAACTCAACAACCTCTGAGCTTCTAAAGCCGAAACTACATTGGAGACTCTCTTGGTCTCAAAGTCAACCCTAGCTCTATGCTCTACAAGCCAATCCATGCCCAAAATTACATCAAAGCCATAGAAGGGTAACTCCATCATATCGACTGGAAATTCGTAGCCCTGAACCATCAAAGGACACCTTCTATACACTTTCCTAACTACCATTGTATCGCCAAAAGAGCTAGTGACATTTACACCTATCTCTAACCAATCACATGGTAACCCTAATGACCTTGTGTGCTCACCCAAAATATATGAGTGTGTTGACCCCGAATCTATCAAAGAAAGCAAACTCAAGGACTGTAATGTGAGATTACTTGCAATGACATTAGTTTCATTCCCAGCCTCTCGCTGAGCGTACACTCTAGCCGATCCTCCTCCCTCGGGCTGGACTGCTACTACATGAGCCAAGTTCCGCTGACCCTCATACCTTGGCTGAAAGTTCCCACGACCGCGCCCACAGCCTCTCTGATGCTCAAAGCCCCTAGCTAGATCCGGTTCGCCCCTAACTAGGTGTGGACAGTCACGCCTCAAATGGTCTCGGGAGCTACAGTTCCAACACGCCCCAAACATACCCATACACTCACCTGGGTGGCGTCTCCCGCAGTTAGTGCATTTCGGAATATGCACAACAGCTCCCTGGCCCTGACGGCCCTGACCATAGTTACCACCCCTAGGTCTCGTATCCGGCTGGTACCTCTTATCTCTATGCCTCTTGGCATGATCTCTATCCCAGTTCGCATGCCTCTTTCTGAATTCAGACCCACCAGCACGTGCTCTAGAGCCTAGGTTCTGCTCTATATCCTTGGCCCTAGAGACCAAGACATCAAACTCAGTGTAGTCGGAGGCTAGCATGTAGGTCTTCACATCTGTAGTCAACCCATATCGGAAACGCTCACATCGCTCCTTCTCATCTGGGACCAACTCTGGTGCGTACTGGCTCAACCTCACAAACTGAACCTCATACTCAAACACGGTCCTATTACCTTGAACCAAAGCCATGAACTCTCTTTTCTTTTCATCCAAGTACCGAATTCCAAGGTACTTCCTCTTGAAGGCATTTTTGAAGAACTCCAATGTGACATCCGCCTCGGCCATACGGAAATAACAGTGGTCCGCCAAGTATAAGCGTCTCTCTGAAGCAAAGAGACGCTGCATCCCAACTTACGGGCATCCGAACACTCCATCTGACCCAAGATGCGAGTAGTACTCTCGAGCCATCCTTCTAAACCTTCCGGAGACAATCCCCGAAACTCAACTGCCCCTAAGTTACGAAGCCTCTCCAGGGGTAATCCTGTCCCCGCACCTTGAGGTGGTGCTGCAGCTTGCATACCGGCCAAAGATGTCTGGAAAGCTCCGGCTATGGTCTGAATCAAATGAGCCACATCTGGACCCGCATGACCTTGGCCCGCTTGAGCCCCATTACCTCCCACGTTAGCCTCAGCCTGAGGCCCATTACCATCGCCTCCAACGTTTTCCCCATTACCATCGGGAGATGAAGAGCAGGAGGCACATTCTCGGGTGCCTGGTCACCCGCTCTAGGCCGTCCCCTTGGTCTCATCATAGCAATTAAAATAATCTAAAACATCAAACACACAACAACAAAGGAACGTTAGGTTAGCAAAAGGGCAAGAACTCCGATTCTCAAGCTCTTTAAACCAAAACAATTTTCCGTTTTATTTTGACAACAACGCCTAACAATGGAGACTTGGACCAACTTTCAAACAACAGCAAGACCCCTATAGCATGCATTCATATATCGTGCTAGTAACAGAATTTAGGGATACATGATAAAGCACTCATCGAGAGGTAACAACACATAACACACTAACTCACCTCACTTACCTGCTCGAGGTCTTGGAAACCTCAGTCTCTGATACCAAAAAATGTAACCCCCTCGTCCCGGTCTGGCTGGATGACCGGTCCGAGTGGGCCACACAGGGAAAACCAAAGCGAAACCCGTTAAGGCTTCCCCTCGGTTAGCAACCCTAAAAATTTTCTTTCATTTTAATCCTGTCTAAAGGCATATCAATTCCTAAGTGATTCACAACAGCGGAAACATCAACAAAGAAATACATTCGATCCACAACCACACTTCAAGCAATTAATTTTAAGCTTTCAGGGCAGGCCGTATCGATACACCAGTCAAGGGTATCGATACGCCCTGACCAGGTCAACACGATTAGTCAATGCAGAGGAGACCATATCGATACATCCATTGAGCGTATCGATACGCCTCTCTCGGTCAACATCTCGTGGTCAACAAGATAAACCCGTACCGATACGCCCCAACACCGTACCGATACGCCAAAAACTCCCCAAAATCTCAGAATTCCAGTGAGCAAAAACCGTATCGATACATCCCCATGTATCGATACGCCCAACCACAACTGGATTCTAGAGAGCAAAAGCTGTATCGATACGAGCCTGTGTATCGATACGCCCCGCCTAAAATGAGCTTTGCAGGCAAGACCGTATCGATACGACCCTTAGGCGTATCGATACGCTCTGCTCTGCAAGTCTCCAAAAACCAGCAAAAACAGACAAGACTCAACTCTATGTGCATTTTGGGACTCCCCTAAACTCATTCAAGCACACATACATTAAGGCTACAACCAGGAATTAACAATTGATGCATTGAATCTATCAAGAACCATACAAATCAAAGGTCCCATACAATTCCACAAAGAGAGCATACTTAGCAATTATAAGGCCCCATACACAAGCCAAACAAACATAGAGCATGCATAGACTAACACATACACCTTTAGGTACATAAAATCAAGCAACAAGATAAGCATGGTCCTCAATCCATGAAACAAAAGCATACACATCCATAATTTAACATGCTCAAATAACTCAAATCACCTAAGGAGTTTGACACCAACTCCTACAACTCTATACCCCATTGTTTAGGCATTATTACAAAACACAAATCATACTTGTGCTAGCTCGAGAACTCCAAAAGCTCCTCCCTTGCTCGCTTGCCTCCCGAACTTTAACGATCTGCATGTTGGAAACAAAAGAGAGCGTAAGCTACTAGCTTAGTGAGAGGAGCTCTATAAATCCACAACATGCAGTTTTCAAAACACTTTTCAAATGTAAGTAAAACAATGGATGCACGAATGACTATCTCAACAAGCATGGTTTGCACAACCACAACCAACATACATACACGGTGGGACTACACATCACTGTTTCTACTAGTAGATTTCCAATGGGACTACACATCAAAGTACTCTCCTACTAGTCACTACCGGTGGGACTACACATCACCGTAGTTTAGACCACCATCACGTGAGGCACGACTTCAACTCGACTACACATTAACAACTTAAAATGTACATGATAATCATAACACATAACCATTCACCTATCACAAAAAACATAGGAGTAGAGAGGCTTACACTCGGGTTTAGGTGAACCCTCAAGGTCCCACCCAACCCCAAAGGTTCTATATCGTACACAATTCAAAGATTAACAAATCTACTCACCGTTGTTACCCAAGTGAAGACCGAAGACCAAGCTCAAGACTCCAAAATCCCCGGATTTGTCCCCGAAGCTTCACCAACCAAATCCCTTGCTTCTAAACATCCCAACACAATTAAAACAATCTCAAATCAGTCCACAATTCAACATAGACAACCCGAATCACAAACCAAGCACAAAACAAAGAGTTTCAACTAAGAACCAAACCCAAATTTCACATTCCCGAGCAGTTCCTAAGCACACCCTAAAACCAATGATCCCATCACTTAAATTACTCCCTAAAGCCTCCAAAACAACACTTACATGTAGTCTAACCATCAAAATTCCACCTAAAACAACCCCAAACCACTCTAAAACCCTTCAAAAACCCCATTAAACCCAATTTCGGGAATATGTTTAAAACCATGTAAAATTCATATATGTTGAACCATTTGACTCATAGATTTCATATCTAACAATATTGAATCGAAATTTTAGGTTAAACATCATAAAGCTATCATTTTTAATCAAATCCACCCAAAACTCAATTTCCAAAATCTCAATTAAAATAAAAACTATTTGTACTTTTGAAGAGAGGAAGTTGAGGACAAGTCTAAAACAACATTACCTTTCAAAACCGAGTTGAAATGAAGAAGCAATGTGATGGAATAGTAGAAGAGGATGAGAGCTTTCTTTTAACGTTGGTTTTTGTTTTTGAAACCCGAGGCCCATAAGATTAATTTAATTATAAAACCGGACCCGAAATAATTTTAAAATTTTATTTTCACCCGACCCCTAAACTCGGGTGTTACAAATTTTATTTATTCGAAGCTCAATTTTAAATTTAAGGATTACAGTGATATTGAAATCAATATAAACCTTAAATTAAGGTAGAGGGAATAATTAATTTTACCTTTTATATTGATTTTTATCTCCATCCCTGAATTATTGTATTTAAGGTTTACACTAATTTTGACATTGATGGATGTCGAAAGAGTCGAAAATCATTGTATGTTGAAGTTCTTATACAAATTTATTTTAATATTATCGTATTTAAATACATTAATAAATATTAAGTATAATAGTAAGTTACATTATACTTTCAAATTGCAACTTAAGTTTAAACTTTGAAAATAATATTATTAAAACAAACTTATAAAATTTTAGGGGTGAACTTATAAAATTTTAAAGGAGCCAAAAATAGACTTTTAATAAAAAATATATATATGATTTTTAAAATTTTTATAAAATATATATCAATTTTAAATTTTCAGGAGGTGACTGCCCCTACAAATCCATTTTATTTTCTTTCGAGAAAATTCATATTTAATAAATTCTAAGATTATTAAAACTAATTTTACTTTTAAAGCAATACGAGTCGGATCAACAACGATTGAGGTGAAGTTCAATGACTCAAAATTAATCAATCTCTTTCATGGCAGTTTTATCAAGTGGGAAATCTCTTCCAAACCTTCATATGCAAAGCTAAACATAGAAAATAAAACCCAAATCAGTTTGCTTGCTTTCTCTCAACTTCCAAACCTTCTCTCATTTCGCTTTTCAGTTGCCTTTTTGTCAGCTTTCTGGTTAAACCAAGTGTTAGAGAAAGGAGAGAGTTAATAACGAGCTTTCTGATATAAAAAAAGGTTTAAACTTCCCTTTGTTATCACCAGTTTCTTGGTTTTTGAAAGAATATAAAACATGGGTTTTGGTTTCTGGATTGTTTAGAGCAATGGGTTTCTTCTAAACTGTGGATTTTGAGTTGGGTTTTGGTGTATACCTCAGCTTTTTCTCCTCCTTTGTGTTGGTAGGTTCGTGTTTCATTTCTTCTTCAGACTTTTAATCATTTCTCTTGTTTGGTCATTATCTTAATGATTGTTAGGTGAGGCATTGTCTTCATTGATGGGTGATTTTCCCTTCAGTTATTGCTTTGCCTAACCTGTTGTTTTCCCTTCAATGCAATTTCATGAACATGACAAGTTTGGTTTTTCTTTTGCATGTCTTCATATCATGTTTATTAACCTTTTGAATTTTGATTAAACAAAAGAAATTCCAGAAAAGTAAGTTGCCTGTTTGTTGTATGTATTGAAAGATGCTTTAGTGGTGTTTCCATGGCGAGAATGTGTAGTGAAATCAAGCCTTTTTGGTGTTTGGATGTAAAGGGTTTGTGTTTATCTCTTTCTTCTGTGCCTTTGTTCTTGTATTGTATGCTTTCGAGTTTATGCCGAAGGCGAATCCCCTTTTGCTGTAATGATCTTGATGTGGTTTTTAATGATGTTTAATTCTTTCTATGCAATTCTTCAGGTAGACAAATTCGAAGCAGAATTCGCAAATAGAGTTCGGTTAGTGCTCTTCTCTTCTGTGCTTTACATCTACCAGTCTTTGTATATGAAAATGTGTGTGTATGTATGTATGCATGAATGAATTATGTATTTAGTCTAGTCCAATTGATTACTGTTGTTATGTATATGCATGAATATCTGTACGTATAATCGACTAGTGTTGACATAGAGTTTTGGTTGGATTTCAGGATTCTGTTCTAAGCTTTGATTCTGTTTGCTACATATTTAATTTAATGGCTTGGGAGAGTTTTAGTTCATCAATGACACCGGATGTTACCGGGATCAATCGGGGTAATTTGAGAAGAAACTCCTTAGCAGGTCCTGCAAACAGCAGAGAAAGGCCCATCTCTCTTTATCGGAGAGCTTCTATCGGTACTTATCATGATTTCTACAAGCCGGGGATGAAACATGATGAATCTGAAGAGAAGGCTAGGCTTCCTTTTCCGAAGAGGATTATAAAGAAGTCATTGGACAAGCAGAATTTGTTTGAGATCTCAGACTCGCCGCAGAGGAAGAAGGCATCAGCAGTTGTGTCCAAATCTTTCCCCACTTCTGAAACTCATATCCCTCGTATGTCTGAGGTCACCAAGCTTCGGACATCGACCGAATCTCCTGATGGAGATAAGCCTATCGAAAATAAGCTTCTTTCGATAAAACAAAAGGCATCAGTGGTAAATCTTAAGACCAAACCTTCTCCCAATTCCAATAGTTATTCCTTTGATACCTCTGATATTATTAACCTTGAGGTGCCTATGAACTCTTCCGATGGAAAAATTTCTCGGGAAAATAAAAAGAAACCTATGAGAAAGCTCAAATCTTCACCCGATTTAAAATCCGACCTATCTGATGCCGGAAAAGTAATGTGGCACAACGGAACATTGCCTTCCAGGAGAGTACAAGTCTCTTCAAAGAAAGTCCCATCAAAAGCTAATGAGGAAAGCTTTCGTAAACAGCCTTCTACTTCTTTGAAGCCGAAATCTCAGGCCGGAAAGCCTCTTCCTGCTGTCCCGTTTGATGTTCTAAGCGTCCGGAGACAGAGCGGAACCAGTGACATGAAGACGGGAAACACAACTGCAACCTCCAAAGTAGCCATAGAGGTAGTTTCTCCATCACACAGAGCTTCATTGTCCCGAAGAGCTTCTCTTTCTGGAGCTATAAGCCTATCTGCAAAGAAGAGCAGGAACTTAAAAGTTGTGCTTCCACGGAAGAACCATAAGGAGGTTGGAAATGCTAAAACCGAGCAACTTTTTGATGAACATGTTGAAAGCAACGACGACATCCTTGAGGAGAAAACACTATATGTTATCAAGTTGGAGACAGAAAATGTAGTTTTGGAATCTGATAAAAATGAAAATTGTGCTGCTGAAATGTCTCCACCCGCACTAGACGAATCCGAGTATAATGTGACCAAAGCCAAGTATGACTCGGACTCTACATTCAATGAAGATAAAATTGTAAACTTGGAAGAAGCAGACATTTCGGAAATAGAAAACGGGGGAATACCAATAAAGTATGGGACGGTTTTATTCGATGACAAGGATTGCCAACCTGTGAAATTATCTTTCAGGAGAGGAACAGTCGTTGACATTCAGTCTGACAATGATTGTCCGAGGCAGCTTGAGTTCAGGCAAGGAAGTGTACTTGGGGAGAACGAAAACAGTACCGCTGAAGGCCGCATAACCTTTACAAGGAGAGAAGTCGATGGCGACACAAATGACAACGAACCTGGTGAGGGAACAGTTGTTCTAAGACACCAGGATGTGTTGGACAAGCAGGATGGAAAGGGTTTGTTTAATATCATCATAGAAGAAACTGCGAATAAACTCGTCGAAGCCCGAAAAAGTAAGGTTAAGGCCTTAGTTGGTGCATTCGAAACCGTGATCTCCCTCCAAGAAACGAAACCTTCATCAAACACTGTTAGTGAGTAAAGGATGAACTTCTTCATTAACATTTGGTTTATGGTTAATAAAAGAAAAATGCAGTTTTTACCGTCTTGAATTTAAAGATCATGAATGTTGATCTGAATGGTTTTCTCCGCGTGGACCGATCTTTGACATGTTCATATAGAGTTCTGTTATGAATTAGAGTCAGAGCCAACAAGGATTGCCCGCTCAAGAGCTGAGTCAGCAACAACGGTCTACTAAGATTCACAGAGGATGGTGTTGAGAAATTATTACATGGTTCTGGACTACCACGTCATTCATGGTCCCTATCCACTAAAAATAAGTCACATAATTTTCTTTTTTCTATGTCATTTTTTAGTAGAAGAAACCATAAATGATGTAGTTTTGGAATCTGATAAAAATGAAAATTGTGCTGCTGAAATGTCTCCACCCGCACTAGACGAATCCGATTATAATGTGACCAAAGCCAAGTATGACTCGGACTCAATAAAGTATGGGGCGGTTTTCTCCGATGACAACGATTGCCAACCTGTGAAATTATCTTTCAGGAGAGGAACGGTCGTTGACATTTAGTCCGACAATGATTGTTCGAGACAGCTCGAGTTCAGGCAAGGAAGTGTACTTGGGGAGAACGAAAATAGTACCACTGAAGGGCACATAACCTTTACGAGGAGAGAAGTCGATGGCGACAAAAATGACAACGAACCTGGTGAGGGAACGGTTGTTCTAAGACACCAGGATGTGGCGGAAAAGCAAGATGGAAAGGGTTTGTTTAATATCATCATCGAAGAAACTGCGAATAAACTCGTCGGAGCACGGAAAAGTAAGGTTAAGGCCTTAGTTGGTGCATTCGAAATCGTGATCTCCCTCCAAGAAACGAAACCTTCATCAAACACTGTTAGTGAGTAAAGGATGAACTTCTTCATTAACATTTGGGGTTAATAAAAGAAAAATGCAGTTTTTACCGTCTTGAATTTGGAGATCATGGATGTTGATCTGAATGGATTTCTCCGCGTGTACCGATCTTTGACATGTTCATATAGAGTTCTGTTATGAATTAGAGTCAGAGCCAACGAGGATTGCCAGCTCAAGAGCTGAGTCAGCAACAACAGTCTACTAAGATTCACAGAAGATGGTGTTGGAGGAAAGAACCCAAGGCGTTAAGGGGCTATATGTGTTTTTATTATAACCCTTTAGGGTACGTTTGGTTCACGGAATGAAAGATTACTTCTAGGAATAAGATTCCTGGAATGTAACATTACCTCGCATATTACTGGAATGTTACATTACCTTGTTTGGATTATTTGGTAGGAATGTAAGATTATTGTGTTTGGTTGGAAGTAAATAAGATTATTTGGAAGTGAAATTTACTAAATTGACCATGTATTATATTTTCTTTTTAATGTTAAACTTTCAATATTAAATTAAAAACATATGCTCAAAAAATTGTAGAATTATTTTTGTTACACTATTTAAAATTTACAAAAATAATTAATTTATCATATTATTAATATAATTATTATATAAACTATTTTTAATAAAAATATAATTTATATTTACATACTCTCTTTACTTTCTATTAAAATATTTTTGTAAATTTTTTAAATGCTTAACTTTTAATGTGCTAATTTTTTTAATTTTTTTATTACTTGTGACAGATTGTCAAGTAAATTAAAGTAAATAAGTTGTGTAATACTAATAAGAATTTATATCATAAGTTTAACCTACTAAAATATTTTATAAGATGATAAACATCTTATAAATAAAAGAATATTGTGTGAAAATATTACCTCTTAACTTATTAATTTACATCACACATATTTAATCATCTAATTAAATTAAATAAAGGATCCATGTGAACAAAATCCATTAATTTGGGGGTAATATGGTCCAAATGGTGGGAATTGACAAATACCTAAGAAAAATAAGGGAATCACATTCCCACCTTTTAATGAAAAAAAGCTACTGTTGGGAATACAATATTACCCCTTGGAGGGAATGCTCCCCAACCAAACGTGGGTATTTGATTCCGGAAAAGATCATTCCCCCAAGTAATGATCTTTTCCATGAACCAAACGCCCCCTTAGAGTATATATAAAGGAAAATAGTCATTGTACTGGGATATGCTTATTGCAAAACAAATATATTTTTCCTCTCTGAATCTGTTCTCTTCTCTGCTTCTATTTTTATGCTCCCCCTTTCTCTATTTCTACCTCTCATTTTCTGCGGATTTTTCTGAATTGTTAGAAAGGTTCCTAACATTAGTGCTTTCATTGAGAGTCATTGTACTGGGATATGCTTATTGTACAAATATCTTATATAATATAATTTTTTTGTATTGTGTGTATATATATACTTATGCATTGGCATCCGAACTACACTTATTTAGTACCACAGTTTTTTTTCTTACAAACAATAGCGAGTACAGTAAAGTTAGAAACAAAAAGTTTCAACAACTGCCTTAGGTTAAAGGTCTTCGGTTAAAACTTAGGGGCTTAGGGGTTAGAGATTTAGAATTTATGGGTTGAGTTAGAATTTAAAGTAAAGTACATAAATGGTCACTAAACTATCCCTAAAAATATAAAATGGTCACTGAACTTTCAAAAATTACATAATGGTCATTAAACTTTAATTTTTATTACAAAATGGTTACTGGGCCGTTAACTGTCGTTAATTGGGAGACGTGGTAGTTACGAAATTTTGTATAATAACATATTTAATTTTTATTCTTTCATTTTTTTCTCATCTTCATTCTCACCACCTTTAAAAGAGAACCTTTATGGAGGATTTAGAACTTGAGAGCTCAATTCTTTCATTTTAATTCTCTTTTTTTATCTCCTTAATACATTTTTTCAATCCTTTTAATCCATTAATGACTGTAAACTTTTTTTACGTTTTGACTTGATAGCTAGAGAAGTGAAAGAGTCTTCCAAAGTCAAAATAAAAGAGAAAATAATTGAAAGATGTCAAATGAGCTTCCTTTGTTGTTAAATTTAAGGCAGTACATCTCGAACTTTAAAATGTTTCATGATTTTCATATTAATGATGGGATTTGATATTGATGATGATTCATTGGGCATAGACGGGTTTAGAGAATTCACGTAGCATTATAATAAGTATTGTTGGCCTCATAGTAGAGAAAATCAAATGAGGTCCATTCTTATATTTCCGTGAAAAATTCTATTTTATACTTTATAATGTGTTCAAAAGACATTTTAGTTAGATTAGTAAAGTCATTTGCACCCTAATATTTCTACATACATATGTCAATGACAGTAGTCAATTTAAATTAGTTGATCAATGATATATTGATGATTATAAAAAATTCTTATAATGTTATTATTTAAATATTTTAATATGAATAAATAAACAATTAAATATAACCATACACTAAATTCCTATGTGGTGGTCGCTTAAATATTTCTACAATATTTCAATGACAATAAAACCGTTTAAATATGACCAGTACTCCCTCACATCAATGAACTAAAATATAAGCCAAAAAAATCCCAAATAAAACATAAGCAAAAAGGAAGAAAAAATTGAAATATATTTTTAAAATATCATTCTATAATTTTCGAATCTCAATTCTTTTATAAATCTTAAATTTAATCATAATACCTAAAGAGGAGGGTAAAGGGGCTCTAAGAAAAAAAGAATACTCATAGTGAGTCTCAAAACCATAACCTACAAAAATATAAAGAACAAAAGATCGCAAGACTAATCTATCTATCCTATCTTAGTATAAAAGAGATTGAATCAATTCTCAAGAGCATATATTAAATTATTTTTTTAATTTCTTATATATAATTAACTTTTTAATCTTATAAATTTGTTTATTTATTATACAAGTGAAAACTATGTGGCATCTCTTTATTTAAGGCATTTAATTGTGTTTGGTTTTGTAATTTCCTCAAATCTACCAAACAAAATAAATAACTTCAATACTTTATTTATGGATTAAGATTTAAAGGATCTTTTTAATAAATCAACAAATATTAATTTTTAGATTGAATCAAGATACCTACTCGTACTTGATCGAGCATCAAAGTATTAGTCTATTGGACATCAATATTGTTTATATATATATATATATATATATATATATATTAAAAGGGATAGCTACATGTTTAGTACCCAATTTATTTTTGACTATTGTAAGTTGTAACAAAAAAATAGTCAAATTATTGTAAGTTGTAACAGAAAAATAGTCAAATTATTTAGAGCACCTTTCCTAGCAAGCTCTCGCTCCCTTTCAAATTGTTTTCCTCCTTTCTGCACCTTTGCTTTCAGTTGACTCCAAAGGCTGAAAGCTTGGCCGTTTGGTGTGTTGCCTTTGAACGTGGAGGTGGTTTAGAGTCCCTGCAAACACTAGTTTTTTTTTCCTGTTTTCTCTCCCTGCTCTCCGTCAGCTTCCTCGCATCTTCGTTTTTTCATCCCTGCACCAACCCTCTCATTTACTACCCTTTTCTCTACTTGGTGTCTAGCTCACTTTTATCCCTCATCAATGACGCACAGCCGCCAAGCCCTCAGCATTAGGGGTGGGCAAGACCGGGTACCCGACCAATTTGTCTAGAATTGGTCCCGGTCTCGGTAACTACCGGTTCCTGAAAATTAGAACCAGTCCTGGTCCCGGTTGGACCGGGTCTAAGATTTCAGGAACCGGTCCCGGTACTAGTGGGAATCGGTACCAATACCGGGTACCCGATCAATTAGTCTATTATTAATAAAATTTGAGCAGCAGGAGAAAAAAATTCCAACCATCAAGAATAATATTAAATAACAAAGTCAGAATATTGTAGGCTTGAAGGTTGAAGTCTTAAAATGAGTGATACTCATAATATTCATACACAAAGAGAAATAAAAGAGCGCCTTCAGTTGCTTTCAACCTCTTCAACGCCATTCGTTACCAGACCAGTACCGGGTACCTGGTATAGGTCCCGGTCGCATTGGGTACCCACCGGGTACCGAGTCCAAAAAAGCAGGATCCATTCTCGGTCTCGGTTGCAATCGGGACCTAAATTTTGGATCCAGTCCCGGTCCCACCGGAACCAATACCGGGTAAAAATCCACCGGGTCCGGGATCGGGTAATCGGGTTTTTTGCCCACCCCTACTCAGCATAGGGTCGTTAACAACAACTTTTCCACCAACCTTTCTGACCCAGAACCTCTAAACCAAAACTACATTGATGAACTGGAGCTGAATGAGGACAACGAGGTTAACTTCACTCTAAAGAATCTCTCCCTGCTGGGGAAGCTTATGTCTCCATCTCCCATCAAGTTACTAACAATCACAACAATTCTTAGGAAAGCCTGGAGATGTGAAGGCTTGGAATGTCACGACCTAGGGAGAAATTTCTTCATGTTCATCTTTAAGTCGACGGATGACAGACATCGGATCCTCGACTGTAAACCCTGGGCAGTGCAAGACTCCCTCCTGGTGTTAAAGGAGTGGCAACCAGATAAGGCGCTTGAGGAGATTGATTTCTCGCTGGAGGATTTCTGGGGGAAGGTTCACAACCTTTCTATCGGGCTAATCACAAAGGACAACGTTAAAAGGATCGGTAATATCTTCCCAGTTTACTTTGGCTCCTCGCTGGACACTAGCGATACTGCAGTTTGGCAAGGCACTGTAAAAATCAGAGTAGCAATGAGGGTGGAGGATCCTCTCAAGACGGGGTTCGTGTTGAATCGGAAAAAAGATACGCCGTTGGAAGTAGCTTTCAAATACAAGGGATTACCGAAATTTTGCTTCCAATGTGGACGCTTAGGACATGTAGACTGAGACTGTAAACACGAAATTGTGATCATGAAACTCGCTGGTAAGTACGAACCCTGGCTACGAGCGACGTACTGGGGTAGACAGAGATCGCCCCCGTCAAAGGCTATTGGAACCATTGGAGCAGCCAAGCAAGCACTAAGCGACAAAGTTGAGAATGGACAAGACAAAATGCTTTGGCCCACTGACCAAGGAAAATCCAGTGAAAATCTGACACAACAAGGTGTCTTGTTTAAGGATGCAAGCAAGGTCTTTTCATCCAACAACATAGTGAACCCTCTTTTTCCTCTTTTGGGTGTAGGGGAGAAAAGCTGGCATACAGCTAATCCTGGGACAAACACAAAATTAGCTCATGCACAAAGAGATTTCAAATCTACTGGCTCTAAGCTAGCTATCTGCTCAGATGAGATTTCGAAATAAAATCATGATTCCACAGACGACAACCTCAACAGGTCTTGGTGTAACGTTCTTGCGGCAGGCCTCGACAGAATGGAGATTTTGACTTATAAGAAACATAAAAGGGATGAGGATGATTTCTTGTTGTTCGGGCCAGTTAAGCGGAGAGAGCTGTGGGATCAAGTATCGAAAGTTATTGTTTAGATTGGCCCTTCAAACTGGATTTATCTGAGAAAAGTCCAGCGGCAAAGGAGGAGGTGCTTACGGCTGCCTTATTCCCTGGCCCGTAACTCACCTCTTCTACCATTATCCAAAATATCAAACGTAAGAGAAAAGGTAAGATTTTGAGTTCAAAAAGGCTCACACTCATTCGAAAGTGTAATAAGTTTTTTTTTTGAAAAGCGACTACTAGGTCTTATCACTTTCTCTTTGAAAAGGATTTTATTTAAAAGGAGGGAAATTCGTGTTTTGGAAAATTGTAAAAATTTGTAGTCGCCACCGGCCACTAAGGTAGGCCGGACACCACAAAACCAGAGATTCATTTAAAAACGAGTTCGGTAGTTGGTTACGTGTGGGGAAGAATTAGCACCCCCATCACGCCCAGAAATCGGTACCAAATTGCTTGTTTCCTTTTGATCGATAGAAATTATTTAAAAACCAAAGTGAATTTTATAAAAATGTTCTTAAATGAAAATGTGGCTTAATTTGCATGGGCTTTATCGAATTTCTGACTTTAGAATTAATTAAACGTTTAATTAAAAAGGATGACGGTACACCAGACCATAGACTAAACCGACATCATATAAGATTGTCTGCCGTGTTAGTTTAGGGTTCGGATCCCGTACGTCACCTTTATGCATGATGTAGACAAATAAGGGATGATACGTGTTATTTTCCTTTTTTATGCTTTCGCTTACCTAGAGACAGTGAAAATTAATCCGAGTATTCGATCGACATCTATTAAGCTAGGATTTTCGTTTATCGGATACCGGGGCTAATTAATACCTCTTTTGGGGTAGATTTTTTTGAGTCTTGTTATCATGCTTAATTATCGGGCCTCATGAATAACAAGTATATATGCATGTCATAAAAGCACTCAAAATAAACATAAAAGCCCATCCAAGGCCCTAACTTAAAGGTCCAAGTCATGGAATATTAATCGGTGGTTTAATCATTTATCTCATAATTCTAACATTAGACCCTAGATTGTTTATATCCTAATTAAAAGGTTCGAATCAATTATGGATTATCTTGTACAATTTTCATCTAAGTGTTACATTAATTCTAATTTTTTAGAAGTGGGCACGATTAAGCCTAATAAAAGCCTTAATCTCGCGCACGAACCAAAGTAACTAAACTGATCGAGATAATATATCTAAGCTAACTAACCCAAGCCCATTTTTAAAAAGAAGGGTGAAGCCCAAAAAACACTAGACCACTTATCTATCCTAAGGCCCAAAAGGCCCACATTAAGGATACCTACATCAAAACCACTATGAGGCCCAATTTGAACACCCTAAACATCTATTAATTAATTTAATCGTAAAGACATTTTTCATTAGTTTAATTAATACATAAAGCTTAACGGATTAAAAAACATGGCATCACATATATATTCAACACATGTAGCTACTCGAAACAAGCACGAAAACATAAGAACTCTAAACATTCTAGACTGCAAAAAACAAACCCAAAAAATATATATTTGATAAGACGGTAATTAGGCAATAAACGAATCAAGCGGGACCCACAAAATTATAACAATCATACCGGGCCAACATACATATTCGATATATAAACATACGATAAAAAAACAAATAAGATACATCAAGATCATCATACACATTTATCATGCCATAAAAACAAGAACAGAATGGGACCATATTGCAAGAAACACAAAAACAATAGTCAATTTCGAAAAAAACACAAAAATAAATATAAAACTATGAACGAGGACCAAGATAGACACGAGACGAAGGGAGGGGTACTGGACAAATAATAAGACCAAAAATGGACTCGATCTGGGACGAGATTGAACACGGACCCAAAACCATAAGGACCTAGGGTGTAATTTTAGAAGACGGAAGCCCCTAATCTGTAACAAACTCGACGCGGAGGGACCTAAGGCGAATTTACCCCTAAACTAAAACCTAAAACGCCTATAAAAGCTCCTCTAAACCTAACTGAGACCCCATTTTCTCCCTCAAAAAACCCTAGCCGCCAGACTCTACTCTTCTCTCTCGACTCACAAACGCCGGCCGGTGCTATTCACCGTCCGGTGACCCTAAAAATAAACTCAGGCCAAAAACCCCCCCAAAGATCCCAAAAAAAACTCGGACACTCTTTACCTCTGACTCTCCTCAAAAGCAAACCCCGACGAACCCTATTCCTCTCGAAACAAAAAACCCAGAAAACTAAAGCCCCTAAAAAACCTACCAGACACCTAGAAATGAAGTGACACAGAGATGAAGGAGGGCCCTTCTCGTTCTCCTGACCGAGTCACCGTTTAGAGCCACCAAATGGCTATGCTTATTCTCGGCAGAGGAGTGAGAAGTCGGGGAAGACGAAAAGGTAAAAAAACAACAAACTGTTCTTTTTTATTATACTATCTTTGCATGCAATAATGGGAACTGATATACCTGAGAATGATCTGGAATTGGTATTGCTCTTCGTTCTTTTTTTTTGCGGGAGATCACGAATCCCTTACAAATGAGTATCGATTCGGCTTTATAGCCGGAATTTCGATTGTTTTTACTTTTTGTTTATCAGATGGAAAATTTCTATTGCCTCGTCTATTTGATTTGGCCGGATTCATGTGTGATTTTGTCATTCCTCTGCCATTCTATTGCCTTTTTGTTCGCTTTTCTTTTTCCTTTCCCCTTTTTTTGCTCTATTTGATATTGACTGATCTCTTTCTTTTCGTGCATGGCTCATACGGCGGACTATCGTGTCCACTGGATCGTCCGTTGGATCGGACGGGGATGACATGGCGGGCTCTCGGGTGCACTGGAACGTTGGGCGTGTGTTACAAGCGTGCACGTGGTGACCTCAAACACCGCGCGTGGACGTGCTGAGAATCGGGGGAGTCTCGCGTGTGAAGTCTCTTTGCATCTGAGCCGTTGGATCGTGATTGATCCAACGGTTCATATTTGGGCGGCGCAGCACCATCTGATGGAGGCTAGGGTTTTTGTGGAGGGGCATTCTGGAGCGTTGGATCTCCATATGATCCAACGGCTCTAATCGTGCGACGCGAACCTGGGCGGACCCTCTCATAGGGTTTCTGTCATCAGTGGCCATCTGGACCGTTCGATGAGATGCCCTTGATCTGACGGTCCATATTTGGCTGCGCAACACAAAAGAGGCAGTTAGGGTTTTTTTGGGTTAAGTTGGATTGGGCCCGAACGGGCCTTTGTAATTAAATTTCTGGGCTTCCTTTTTGAATGTAAATGGACCCTATAATTATAAATAAACTTTGGGTTTATGTTATTTAATATATATTGGGCTTATGTATATGTTCATATTAGTTTTTTTTCTTTTCGGTTTTGAGACTTATTTCAATAATAATATAGTATATGATACTGATAACAATAATAACAGTAAATAATATATATATATATATAATAATAATAATAATAATAATAATAATAATAATAATAATAATATAGTAACAATGGTTAGTAACAGAATATAACAAGATAACACATAATAATATAATATAATATTTATAGTAATTATAATACATGGTAATAATAATAAGTACATGGTAATAATACTATAAATGATAATAATATTAATAATAATATATGGTATATGATAATAGGATAATAATAATAGATACGGGTAAATGATATAATAATATGAGTAATAGAAGATTAATAATAGTAATCAATAACTCTAATAAATAATATATATATATATATATATATACTATTTTTTCTTTTTGTATAAATTTTCCCATAACACATATGTATATAAGTATTAAAGCCCATTATTATTAAAAAAGCAAGACGTGTTATGAACATGGTATAATATATATATGGGTTAATTTAAGTTAAACAAAGCCCAATGTAAATAAAAGCCCATTTTTATTTAAACATATATAAAAGTGAATTAGCCCGGACAAAATTAGTGATTACAATTGCCCCTCTTTGCTTGTACTTGTGAAACAAGAATAAAGCAAAGACCATAAGCACTAATTTTGTCCAACTTCCATATTTGGGTGTTTTGCTCCTCCAAAGTGGCAGAAACAATGTGGGTATTGCTGGCATGTCCTCCCAGAACGACAAAGGAGATAATGGATTCATTCCTCTAAAGAGGAAAAGAACGAACCCAAATAACTCGGTTTTCCAAAGCGACAAAAACAAACTGAGCAGGCCTTCTGGCTCTTCTGCTCAGACATCCTTGAGCTCTTTTTTCTCTTAGATTCTGGCGCGGCGAGTCTGAAATTCTTCGCCTGGAGCTACGTTTGCTCCTCCGAAGCGGTAGGAACAAAGTTGATAGCATTGGTATGTTCTTCCGGAACAACAAAGGACATAGTTGATTCATTCTTCCGAAGTGGCAAACAATAAACACAAAATAATTTGTTTTCCCGAAGCGGCGAAAACAAACCGAGCAGGCCTTCTGGCTTTTCTTCCTGGAAATCTTTGAGCTCTTTTGCTCTTAGATTCTGATGCGGCGAGTCTGAAATTCTTCGCCTAAAGCTACATTTTCTCTTCCGAAGTGGCAGGAACAAAGTCAGTAGCGTTGGTATGTCTTTCCGGAGCGGCAAATGACATAGTTGATTCATTCTTTCGAAGTGGCAAAGAATAAACCCAAAATAATTTGTTTTCCCGAAGCGGCGAAAACAAACTGAGCAGGCCTTCTGGCTTTTCTGCCCGAGAATCCTTGAGCTCTTTTGCTCTTAGATCCTGATGCGGCGAGTTTGAAATTCTTCGCCTGAACTTCATTCCTTTTGCGTTTTTTGCTTCCTTTTCGGTGGCAAATGCCTTCGCGTATTTGTAAAAGGAAAATATTATGATGCTATATGTTAGTATGACCCTAGCACATGTATGCCTATGATGATGCATGAATGAGTATGCCGCATATGGGACTGGTGTCACAACTTCTTCTACCGATCTCTCTCGATCTTTTACTTTCTCTTCGATGTCGATGTTTGACTCACACTCGGGTCTAGCCTCTAGATCTTTTGGGAAGCCCTTTTTGCGGATTCCAGCCTCGGTTTTCCCTCCCAAAGCGCCTTTTCAGGTTTTCACTTTGGTATTCATCTTTTTATGAAACACCCTTCTAGGTTTTCGCTCCATTTCTTTTCCTTTTTTTCTTGTTCTTTTTCTTCTATTTTTTCTTTTCTTTCCTTTTTTCTTTTTTTTCTTTCTTTTCTTTTTTCCTTTTTTTTTTCTCTTTTTCTCTTTTTCTTTGTTCTTTTCCTTCTCCTTTTCTTTTCTTTTCTTTTCTCTCTTCTTTCTTCTTTCTTCTTTCTTTTCTTTTTCTTTGGTCTGTGCGACGCTTATCTCGTCAAAGCCTGGCTGTGGTCAGCTGCTTGAAATTTTCCTTCAGGGTCCTTGTCACTCATCTGGCATCAGGCCGATTTAGCTTCTTTCATTCACCTGCATTCAAGAGATCAAACTACAGAAATACCAAGAAATCTTTTGCTTTGTAAGTCTATTTCAAACTGCTCGAATAATTCTTTGAAAAGAGATGAATGAAGACGCCATATAATATTTACTAATATATTTTGAAGTTCATGAAAATGTCATGCATGGAAGGAACAAATGATGCAATAGCCTAAGCATTGTCTTTGTGAATGATGTGGGAATCCATCAACCTAGGCAGACCCTTTGCTAGAATTATCCTGCCTGTTTTTGAATCCTGAGAGATCCTACTCGCTGATCGTATACTTATTGGTACTTTCTTGCGGATACCCCTCTTCAATTCTCAACTCCCCCTTTATTCTTAAGACGCCCCTTTTCGGGTTTTCGTCCTACGATTCCCCCTTTTCTCCGTTTTCTTCTTCTTTTTGTTTTTGTCTTTTTTTTTGTGAAGCGCCCTTTCGGGTTTTCACTCCACTTTTTTTTAATACTTGAAGCGCCTTTTTCAGGTTTTCACTTTAAGTATTTATTTCCTGCGAGGCGCCCTTTCGGGTTTTTACCCCACTTCATCTTTCACGCATAGTATTTCTTGACCGAATCTGAATTCACTGAATTGCCCAACTCTTTCCCATCCATTTCCATCATGATCAGTGCCCCTCCAGAATAGGCCTTTTTTTATCACATAGGGCCCTTCCCAATTAGGCATCCATTTCCCCCGAGAATCTCTTTGGGTGGACAATACTTCCGTAGCACCAAGTCTCCTTCCTGAAACTCTCTCAGACGAACTTTCTTGTCATAGGCTTGCATCATTCTTTTCTGGTACATTGGTCATGGCAAATGACCCTCAGTCACTTCTCTTCAACTAGATTCAACTGATCAAACCGAGTCTATATCCATTCAGCTTTCTCTAGTTTTACTTGATTCAGTATCCTGAGAGATGGGATTTCTACCTCCATAGGCAATATTGCTTATGTACCATAAACTAGAGAGTACGGTGTTGCCCCAGTCGAGGTACATATGGATGTTCGGTATGCGAAGAGGGCAAATGGCAACTTCTCATGCCAATCCTTGAACGTGTCCGTGGTCTTGGCTATAATCTTCTTAATGTTCTTATTTGCAGCCTCTACTGCCCCATTCATTTTTGGGCGATACGCCATGGAATTATGGTGTTTTATTTTGAACTGCTCGCATACTTCGTCCATCATCTTATTATTCAGATTAGAACCATTATCAGTAATGATCCTTTCCGGCATCCCGTATCAGCAAATAATCTCCCTTTTCAAGAACTTGCACACCGGTTTCCTAGTAACATTGGCATAGGAAACGGCTTCTACCCACTTGGTGAAGTAGTCAATGGCAACAAGGATGAAGCAGTGTCTATTGGAAGCCTTGGGGTGGATATGGAAAATCACGTCCATTCCTCACATAGCAAAAGGCCAAGGAGAATTCATGGTATACATTGGCATCGGTGGTGAATGTATCTTATCAGCATATATTTGACATTTATGACACCGCTTAGCATAGTCAATACAGTCCCCTTCCATGGTTGACCAAAAGTATCCATACCTCATGATTTTTCGGGCCATTGAAAAGTCGTTGGCATGAGTCCCACACAACCCATCATGAACTTCTGCAAGAATGCTTTTGGCCTCCCGAGCATTAATGCACCTTAGCAGCACTTGGTCATTTCCCTTCTTGTACAAGATCTCCCTGTCTAGGACATACCTGGTCTCCCTTCTCCTAATGGTCCTCTTATCATTCTCATTAGCCTCTACGGGGTATGTCTGGTATCTAATGTACTACAAGATGTCATGATACCATGGGTTACCGTCCACCTCTTCTTCTATGTTGTAACAGTGGGCTGGTACTTCCAACATTCGCATCTTAATCGTCCTCATCTCTGCACCTGAGCCTGCCTTCAATGTGATAGCTAAGGTCGCTAGGGCGTTTGCCATCTGATTATCCTCCCTGGGGTGGTGAGTAAAACTGATCATCTCAAAATTCTTGATCAGTCCCTGGACCAAGTTGTAATACTTGACCAACTTTGGATCCATGGTCTCCCATTCATCACTGAGCTAATATATCACCAAAGAAGAATCCCCATACACATGAAGTTTCTTAACCCTTCTTTCAATGGCGGCACGCAACCCCATGATGCATGCCTCATGTTCAGCCATGTTGTTGGTACAGAAGAAGTCCAGTCTACTGGTGAAAGGGTAATGTATCTCCTCCAGAGAAACTAGCACTACCCCGACTCCGTGGCCTAGAGTGTTGGATGCCCCATCAAAGTATAGCCTCCATGATTCTCCTTCAATGGTGTCACTCTCCCCTTAGTTATACACATCAAATCCTCGTCCGAGAAGCTGAAGTCTAATGGTTCATATTCATCTGAGGCCCGACTTTCCAGGAAGTCTGCTATAGCGCTCCCCTTTACTGCCGTCTGATTCACGTACATGATGTCAAATTTGGACAACATCATTTGCCAACGGGCTAACTTTCCTGTGAGCGCTGGCATTTCCATCAGAAACTTTAGAGGGTCCAATTTGGAGATCAACCACGTGGTGTGGTACAACATGTATTGTATGAGCCTCTTGGTCGCCCGTACTAGGGCACTACATAACTTCTGGATTTGCGGGTGACGAGTCTCACACTCGGTAAACTTCTTACTCAAGTAGTAGACTACCTTTTCTTTCTTGTCGGTCTCATCATGCTGCCCTAGGACACATCCCATCGAATTCTCAAAAACTGTCAAGTATAGGATTATCGGCCTATCTGGTACTGGGGGTACTAAGACTGGAGCATTGGTCAAATACCCCTTGATCTTATCTAGAGCCTCTTGACACTCTTCATCCTAAACCCCAGGGTTATTCTTCCGAAGTAGTCTGAAGACAGGGTCGCATTTGTCAGTTAACTAGGAGATGAACCGTGATATGTAATTCAACCTCCCTAGGAACCCTCATACTTCCTTTTGGGTTTGGGGCGGTGGGAGATTCTGGATAGCTTTTACTTTGTCGGGATCAATCTCAATCCCTCTCTTGCTAACCATAAAGCCTAGAAGCTTACCGGATGTGACGGAAAAAGTGCATTTCGCTGGGTTGAGTTTCAACTGATACTTCCTCAACCTCTGGAATAGTTTCCTCAAGTTCTGGATATGCCCTCCTTTAGTCTGGGACTTTGCTATCATGTCGTCCACGTAGACCTCGATTTCTTTGTACACCATGTCATTGAAGAGCGACACCATGGCCCTGTAACCCCCTTAACCCGGCCCGGACGGTTGACCCGAATTAAGAAAGTCACACGGGGAAAACCAAAGTCAACCCGAAAGTCAACCTTGATTAACGACCCTTTTTTTCTTTTTAAACTTGTCTAGATGCACATTAACCTTAGATGTGATCATGCAAACAGCATACTCAAAGATCACAAACATCAGAGATCAAACAGGGACCCAATTGAACAATTTACAACTTTAGGGACCAAATTGTAAATTCTGAAAACTTTAAGGACTTAGCCAGATTATAAGTTACCAACTTAAAATTAATCAGGTTTCATGCTTCTCCGCCAAATTTCAGCTCAAACGGACATCCCAAACTCATACAATTGCACAAACAAGTTTCAGGACCAAAATGCAAACATTCTGAAACATTTAACCGCCCATGTCAGCCCCCAACGGTCACCCGTTCCGAAACAGGCAGAGCCCGTTTCGAAACACGGGGCCGTTCCGTAACGCATACCGCAACAGGGGACTGGCAGTAGCCAAACCGTTCCGGAACGGTGGCACCCGTTTCGGACGCCTGGGTTTAAGCAGGGCACCCGTTCCGAAACGGTGTAAACTGTTCCGAAACACCCTGCACAGATTGCAACATTTTGCTCACTCAAACACACAATTGATCATTCAAACATGCTCCAAAAGCCACCAAACTTTACCAACATGCAATTCAACATATATGAGACATACTTGCATCGACAATTCATCAGAATAACATCATACAAGAAAAGCCCCAAATCTAAAGGCATGCTTCCTACACAAGCAACCATTTAAGCACAAACTTTCCAAATCAATCTCATTAAGGCCAATACATGTTCCAACAACATCATCAACATAAAAACATCCTTGTCCAAACATATACGAACACATACACATTAACCCGAGAGATTCTACCCCTATTGCCTTTATTAACTATAGCTATTCACTGAGACATACATCTCAATTGGAGTCCACCATGAATCCCTTGCTCCTTGCTGTCCAAACTTCAAGAATCTGCATTGATGGAAAAAAAGGAGCGTAAGCACATAATGCTTAGTGAGGAATGCTCAAAACCAAAACACCATCAATGCAGCGGGTCACAAAACACTTTTAAAACAAACCCGATTTGTTACCAAGCAAAGTTTGAAAACTCCTTTTCAACATCATGCTTAAACCATGCATTGCACATACATGAAACCAACCCTTAACTTAGCAAGCTAAGAAAACCTTTTCAAAACACAACTTACAAAATAATCCATTTAATCATTCCATGCATAAACACCAAATGCAAAGTTAAATCAAAACCTTGGAAAACACTCCCATTTCACAACATACCTTTCTTAAACTTGAAAGCCATTCAAGCAAGAAACCTTTTAAAACCATTACTCAAGCAAACCAACACATGTATTAAACCCAAGGCAACTTATATGAAACACAACATCATCATCACATGCCTTTAAAAACAAGTCTTAACAAGACTCCAATGCATTAAAGAGATTTCATGCTCACATGCATCATTCACCAAACGATAATCAACACTTGTTCAACTTAACAAGTAAACATGCATTCACAAGCATTAAACACTTTTCATGCAACCATGCATCTTTTCAAGCATCTCATGCTTCTCATGCAATTATGCATCATTTCAAGCATCTCATGCTTCTTTAATATTCAAGAACATTACATTGGCTTCCAAGTGATCAACCACATCCACTTTTCAACTCAACACCCGATCGGATACGCGGATTCCGAGCGTTGTCCCTACGCTCCATACACCCTACCAATCTAAGGTCTCCCAAATGGACTTTTAAACACCATTTGACCTTACAAGCCTAAAGTTCCCATGTATGGACTTTTAAACACCATACAACCTTAGCTTTTCCCGAGGTTCCCATGCATGGACTTTTAAACACCATACAACCTCAACATGCACAAGGTTCCCTTGTATGGACTTTGAAACACCATACAACCTTTGCATAACCGATTGGTAGTTGTATAACATCACTAACGAGATCCGGGACACCCCACACAAGATCCACACATGGACTTACACCGCCATTGTGATCTTAACAAGCACAAGGTTCCCATATATGGACTTTTAAACACCATATAACCTTTGCTCAACCAAGGTCCTCGAATGGGCATCAACCTCCATTATGACCTTAACCATCTCGTTAGGATACTTGAAGGGAGTTTACCGGTCCACTCTTGACCACTCCACCTCCAAGGCGACTTAATTCACGGTGCACCCAATCCTATAGCCGGCTAACTATATCCGATCAACGAACCAAGAACCACTTTCATCACTTGCCAATATAATCATCTTACCATGATAATCCAATGATTCACATGCATAGCCAATATGCTAAAACCATTACCACATTAGTCCAATCATTCACATGCATAACCAATATGCAAAAAGTATCATTTACCATCATCAATTCACTGTTTTAAAGCATCACACAAAGCCATTGATCAACATGCAACACTATGCATCAAAATCACAATTTCCATATACAAAACCAAGGATCTCTTACCTTGCACATCCTTCACATATGGCTTTCAAAACCAGCATTAACCCATGCTAAAATATGCTTTCCAAAACAGATTTAAACCATGCAAAACACATGCATTTTAATCATCAACTACAATTGCTTTTAAAATCAAATCACAACACAATTCAAGAGCGAAAATCCATTCACTTACTCTTGAGCTTAGCAAAGTTGTTTAGACTTAAACTAAGCTCCCAAAACCTTCAAACCTTGGTTTTAAAGCTGAAAACCCAACTTCACTCACCGATACACAAAACAAGGCTAACCAACATGCCTTCCAAGCATCCGAAGCCTTCCGCACCACCTCTAAAGCTCACGGATCAAACTCCCCTGTTTCAAGCACACAACAACAGAGGATTAATGCATCATTATGCATTAAAAACACCACCAACACAACACAACTCGCTGCTCATCACAAAATCAACATTTCGGCTACCAAACACAACCGAAATCACCTCCAAACACTTCCAAAACTTAACCCAGCCAAGATCCATCACTTCTAACCATTTTTAAACATCAATCAACATCCAAAATGATCACAAACACGTCCTTATACCTCCAGGTATAACAGATCACCAAAAACACTCCAAAAACAACCAAAAACTCAAGCCAAACTTAGGAGATTCAACCTATCCGGGATTGCATTAATTAAACCTCAACTTCTAATCAATTTAGCATTCATTTAACATCATTTTGACACTTCAAAACACTGCCCAAACAGATCACACGAAAATTCCACCAAAATCACCAAATCTTGCATTTTAAGCCAAAATCAAGATTTCAATTGAAAAGCCATTAACAAAACACAAATCAAGGATTGAGAACTTAGGAATTTCAGTAAAGAACTGATAGTTTAGAGGAGAAGGACGTTCTTACCTCCAAACTTGAGTTTCTCCTTTTTAGAGCCAAAAAGCTTGATGAAACAACTTGTAAATTGAGAGGTTTTGTTGATGAGATGATTAGGAATCAAAAGAGAGTTGAAATGAGTGATTTAGATGACAAAATCAGAGAAGAAAATATGGAGAAATGTGTTTGGGTTGAGAGAAAATGAGAGAAAAGGAAAATTGAGAGAAAATAGAAAAGTTAGTTATAAAATGGTAAAATGATTTCCCTCCACATTTCATAAACTTAAAAATCAGAATAAAGCCTTAAAATATCTTAGAAAAATCTGGAGAAACTCTTTTGGAATAATAGCTCCTTAAAGATTCAAAGTTTCAATCCTTTATAAAACTGTCACGCAACTTTCAAAAATTACATTTTGGTCACTAGCCAAAACGTCAACCTTCCGAACCTCATTTTCCAAAATTGATTTCACAGTTCACTTATATATATTAAAAGATGATTTTAGAACATTTTTCCATATTTTTAATGCAACCCGAACTAGGCTTTCCTAAATTCACTGTTATATATTCGATCAGCACTTTGACCGAACCGGTCAACGCCCAAAACTTCTGAGCCCAAAACTGGGGCATTACAACTCTCCCCCCCTTAGGAAATTTCGTCCTCGAAATTTTAACCGGCGGAAAGAGAACAACAACCTTCTCAAGGCAACACACAAAGCAACACAACAGCCTCAACTACCACTGATTACTATCCATATAAAACCTCCACCGAACCCAACACCACCACATGCTGTTCACAAAATCCAGAACACACAAAGATAGCCACAACTTAACCTTTCACATACCCGGACTGTACACAGCCCAAACCTCAACCTGAAGAACCTCAACTTTTACAGCACACCACACAGTAACACACAACTTCCAAGACTTGTTACACAGAGACAACAACCAATCCAAAACAGCCACTATGCAAACCTTTCTGCTTTTTAAACTCTTGCAAACTCCCAAACCTCTTCCAAGGATTTCCCAACAAGCAAAAACCTTTAAGCATCAACTGCTTACCCAAACTCCTCAACGAATGCTGATAATCCTTTACATCTGCCGCTAACATCACCACAACAACTCACCAGGATTACTCACCCAGATTCCAAGAATTACATTACAACCCCAACTTGACTCCGTCAGCCATTCCACACACCACTAACTGACTTCAAACGGAACTTTCTTAACCACAACCAGCCAACCACTTCTCACAAGAACCCAAACAACCAACAAAAGCCTTCGATCTTTCACAATCCTTCCACTTCAAACTTCAACCATAACACTTGTCTTACTAGGACATCGCCCAACCTGCCATACATACCAACTCCTCAACTCCTCAAAGGTTACTAAGAATCAGCACTTACAAACACAACCCTTCCACAACAACTTAAATGCTAAGCTACTTCAACACTTGGGAACACAACCACTAAACTGCAACATCTTTAGCACCAAGGAACTGCCACTTCCACTTAACTATTCAAACCACTAAACTCTTTAAGCAACAAACACTATCCTTCTACCACAGGCTATACCACTCTCACCATTGCTAGCAACTAGCTTAATATTACTTCTAACTCTCACTCAGCACCAAAACAACCTCTAAAAACCCATCATCCAAACCAACCACCACACTAACAGATTCGATTAGTTATTAGCGAGTGTGAACATCGTATGCATGATCACCTACATGCCCTATCAATGCATGATGTACATGCATGCAAAACCTCTAATGTCATGCCACATGTATGCATGGACCGACATATATAATATAGCATATAACAATGATTTTAACTGTGCATGAATGCCAGTTCACACCCTCCAATAACATCCTCAAAAATCCGTCTAAAAACAACCTCTCAACTCACTTCTAGCTTATCTAACTCCATCATACCAACAACCATTAACCACCAGATACTCACTAAACCTTCTTCACACCAAAGATGTTCCCAAAACTACAACTATTACCCCAACATGCTAGCAACAAGACTAACTTACCACGCAAGGAAAACCAACAGAAACCAAACTAAGGTAACTAGAACAAAGATTACTTAACAAGGTTACCTGAAAACACAACACCACCCTGAAGATTCATCAGACGAGCTCTCTTCCTTGCGGAACCTTCAACCTCCTGCGGCACAACTGCAGCACCAGCTAACACACCAGGGTCACCATCAACTCCTTGCGGTAAGGAACCTTGGCTATTCCGAGCCAACATCAAACAATCACGTCTCATGTGTCCAGCAGACCCACATTTCCAGCAATTCTCTTTTCCCAAACTCTTCACAACCTTCTGCTCTTTTTGCCACCTCTGAACCTTGCCTCGGCCATGCCCACGACCTTTCAAAGACCCTTTGGCTAACACCAAAGCTGACTTCACTCTAAGAGGACAATCACGCTTAACATGCACTTTGGAACCACAATTCCAACAAACACCTGCGCCCCAACAACCTCCAACATGGCGCCTTTCACAACGGTCGCACACCGGTAGCTGAACCTCCACTCCTTGCTCAAGCAACACTTGCTCCACAACAGCACTATCTTCACATTGCTTAACCCTTGGAAACTTCTCTCCAAGATACCTCTCATAAAAGGCAGATACAAAGAAATCCCAATCAATATCAGGAATATGTGACGCCACCGCCACAGATGTCCACCAGACACACGCATCCTCCAGCATCAAGGAAACAACACTTCCCAGCTTACAAGCATAATCACAGCCTTCCTGATCCAAGATCAGAATCACACTGGCCAACCAGGCCTCAAACATCTCCGGTGAAGAACCATGATACTCCACAGCACCCAAATCCAACAAACGCTGCTTCGGCAAACCCACACATCCCACAGCTAGCACATCCACTGACCTTACCTTTACCACAGCCTGAGATGTTCCCAACACCTCCTGCTCAACAGGTGATGAACTCTTCATCACAGAACCAGTTCCTTTCCCTTGCCTTACCACCTCAACTCTAGGCACAGAAGACTGAGACAAAACACCTCTACAAAAGGGTGAATTCCATGCCTTAACAACCTGCCCCAAGGCAGCAACCATCTTACCCAACTGCCATTCTTCCATCGACTTTGCCATACTACTAACAACAACAAACAATCACAACAACAAACAAACCAGTTAGACCAGCTTTAAGCAAGGATTCAAACTCCAACTCCAAATAACACAATAGCTATATTAATAAGGCAATGGGTATCCCGAATCCTCCCCTTTACATGACATAACAGTCAACACAACATGGATATCACAACATCAAGCATATCAAACAACATACTTTGATCATGCTTACATCAAACAGCATCCATTTGCATCAGCATATTATCAACATAACATACTCATAGCACTTCCATCATGCATAACATCAGCTCACAACATCAGCACATATCCACGTAAGCTCAACCAATATTCATAACCATAAAGCATGCTTGAAAACATCAACAATTTGCTCAGAAACATCAACACTTTGCTTAGAAACACGTGTTTCAACCAACTTTCAACCACACATCAAGGTAAACATCAAGCACACATTACAACAACTTACCGTTTTCCCCAAGCATTCGCAACATAGCTCTGATACCACCAAATGTAACCCCCTTAACCCGACCCGGACGGTTGACCCGAATTAAGAAAGTCACACGGGGAAAACCAAAGTCAACTTATATGAAACACAACATCATCATCACATGCCTTTAAAAACAAGTCTTAACAAGACTCCAATGCATTAAAGAGATTTCATGCTCACATGCATCATTCACCAAACGATAATCAACACTTGTTCAACTTAACAAGTAAACATGCATTCACAAGCATTAAACACTTTTCATGCAACCATGCATCTTTTCAAGCATCTCATGCTTCTCATGCAATTATGCATCATTTCAAGCATCTCATGCTTCTTTAATATTCAAGAACATTACATTGGCTTCCAAGTGATCAACCACATCCACTTTTCAACTCAACACCCGATCGGATACGCGGATTCCGAGCGTTGTCCCTACGCTCCATACACCCTACCAATCCAAGGTCTCCCAAATGGACTTTTAAACACCATTTGACCTTACAAGCCTAAAGTTCCCATGTATGGACTTTTAAACACCATACAACCTTAGCTTTTCCCGAGGTTCCCATGCATGGACTTTTAAACACCATACAACCTCAACATGCACAAGGTTCCCTTGTATGGACTTTGAAACACCATACAACCTTTGCATAACCGATTGGTAGTTGTATAACATCACTAACGAGATCCGGGACACCCCACACAAGATCCACACATGGACTTACACCGCCATTGTGATCTTAACAAGCACAAGGTTCCCATATATGGACTTTTAAACACCATATAACCTTTGCTCAACCAAGGTCCTCGAATGGGCATCAACCTCCATTATGACCTTAACCATCTCGTTAGGATACTTGAAGGGAGTTTACCGGTCCACTCTTGACCACTCCACCTCCAAGGCGACTTAATTCACGGTGCACCCAATCCTATAGCCGGCTAACTATATCCGATCAACGAACCAAGAACCACTTTCATCACTTGCCAATATAATCATCTTACCATGATAATCCAATGATTCACATGCATAGCCAATATGCTAAAACCATTACCACATTAGTCCAATCATTCACATGCATAACCAATATGCAAAAAGTATCATTTACCATCATCAATTCACTGTTTTAAAGCATCACACAAAGCCATTGATCAACATGCAACACTATGCATCAAAATCACAATTTCCATATACAAAACCAAGGATCTCTTACCTTGCACATCCTTCACATATGGCTTTCAAAACCAGCATTAACCCATGCTAAAATATGCTTTCCAAAACAGATTCAAACCATGCAAAACACATGCATTTTAATCATCAACTACAATTGCTTTTAAAATCAAATCACAACACAATTCAAGAGCGAAAATCCATTCACTTACTCTTGAGCTTAGCAAAGTTGTTTAGACTTAAACTAAGCTCCCAAAACCTTCAAACCTTGGTTTTAAAGCTGAAAACCCAACTTCACTCACCGATACACAAAACAAGGCTAACCAACATGCCTTCCAAGCATCCGAAGCCTTCCGCACCACCTCTAAAGCTCACGGATCAAACTCCCCTGTTTCAAGCACACAACAACAGAGGATTAATGCATCATTATGCATTAAAAACACCAGCAACACAACACAACTCGCTGCTCATCACAAAATCAACATTTCGGCTACCAAACACAACCGAAATCACCTCCAAACACTTCCAAAACTTAACCCAGCCAAGATCCATCACTTCTAACCATTTTTAAACATCAATCAACATCCAAAATGATCACAAACACGTCCTTATACCTCCAGGTATAACAGATCACCAAAAACACTCCAAAAACAACCAAAAACTCAAGCCAAACTTAGGAGATTCAACCTATCCGGGATTGCATTAATTAAACCTCAACTTCTAATCAATTTAGCATTCATTTAACATCATTTTGACACTTCAAAACACTGCCCAAACAGATCACACGAAAATTCCACCAAAATCACCAAATCTTGCATTTTAAGCCAAAATCAAGATTTCAATTGAAAAGCCATTAACAAAACACAAATCAAGGATTGAGAACTTAGGAATTTCAGTAAAGAACTGATAGTTTAGAGGAGAAGGACGTTCTTACCTCCAAACTTGAGTTTCTCCTTTTAGAGCCAAAAAGCTTGATGAAACAACTTGTAAATTGAGAGGTTTTGTTGATGAGATGATTAGGAATCAAAAGAGAGTTGAAATAAGTGATTTAGATGACAAAATCAGAGAAGAAAATCTGGAGAAATGTGTTTGGGTTGAGAGAAAATGAGAGAAAAGGAAAATTGAGAGAAAATAGAAAAGTTAGTTATAAAATGGTAAAATGATTTCCCTCCACATTTCATAAACTTAAAAATCAGAATAAAGCCTTAAAATATCTTAGAAAAATCTGGAGAAACTCTTTTGGAATAATAGCTCCTTAAAGATTCAAAGTTTCAATCCTTTATAAAACTGTCACGCAACTTTCAAAAATTACATTTTGGTCACTAGCCAAAACGTCAACCTTCCAAACCTCATTTTCCAAAATTGATTTCACAGTTCACTTATATATATTAAAAGATGATTTTAGAACATTTTTCCATATTTTTAATGCAACCCGAACTAGGCTTTCCTAAATTCACTCTTATATATTCGATCAGCACTTTGACCGAACCGGTCAACACCCAAAACTTCTGAGCCCAAAACCGGGGCGTTACAGGCCCTTTGATACGTTGCCCCGACATTTTTCAAACCAAAGGGCATTACCTCATAACAAAATGTCTCCCACATTGTCACAAATGTCGTCTTGGTCATGTCATCAGGATCCATTTTTATTTGGTTGTATCTTGAAAAACCGTCCATGAAGGAGAACCACGAATGGCCCGCTGTGTTGTCTACTAGGGTATCGATATGAGGTAAAGAGAAGTTATCCTTTGGGCTTGCCTTGTTGAGATCTCTATAGTCTACACACATGCGGACTTTTCCATCCTTCTTTGGGATAGACACTATGTTGGCCACCCATTCTGAATATTCAACCACCTTGAGGAACCCGGCCTGATACTGCTTTCTTACTTCATCCCGAACTTTCAGCAAGGTATCTGTTCTCAGCCTTCTCAATTTCTGTTAGACCAGCTTGTACTCTGGCCTGATCGGTAGTTTGTGCACCACAATACTCGTGTCTAGACCTGGCATGTCTTGGTAGGTCCATGCAAAAATGTCCTTGAATTCTAACAACAAGTTCATTAGCTCGACCCTGGTTTCGGATGAAAGTGTTGTGCCAATCTTGACCTCCTTTCGGTCTTCATCATCATTCCCCAAATTTAGGATCTCTATCTCCTCTTGGTGAGGGACTATTTGTCTATCTTCACTCTCCATTAGTCTGAGGAATTCTTCTGGAATTTCATATTCTTCCTCATTACTCTCTTCTTCGCCAACTTCGGCCAGATACAATGGTTGCTCAAAATCCACATCGGGATTAAATTCACCATCATTCACAAAGTTAATAATAGGGGTTCTGCAACATTTATGAAAAGAATGTGTATTGGGAAAACGAATGTATATTATGTACAAAGAAGGTGGAATAATAAATAATAAACGAATAATGAATGGGATGCTCTGCAATTTTGGAAAAGCGCCTTTTTATTCAATTTAAAACGAGCATATTAACATTGGTGCCCTTTACAAAAGATCCCTATTGCTCGCGGGCACAAGCAAATAGGGTGAGTACTGAGTATTACTCTGGCTTGGACCTAAAGACTACATGCACATCCTGAACAGTCCAGTTGTTAAGAGCCTCTCCCGAAAGAGAAGGGCGAATTCCTACCAAGAAGGTCGAGCTCCCCTCATCTTTGAATATCACATTAACATTCAATTCTCCTAGCGCCCCGCTGATCTTTTCTTCCTAACAGAGTTTGGCATTCTCCATATTGGCCTCATGTACCATATATTCGGGGTTGATGACTCCACCCGACACAAAGATGTTTTTCATATCGGTGTAGACAATTGGCTTCCATAACATGTCTTCTCCTCGGAGTCTAGTCATTCTCCGTTCGGCTTTCCTCTTCCATTCCAATTTTCTTTGCTGAAATGTGGGCTTATGACCAAGCCCAAATTTGTCTTGTTTGTTGATAACACCTCTGACACGTAAACATCCTTGCAAGTTTCTGCCGAGCCCTCTTCCTTTCTTTGCTCCCCATCCCAAAGTCTGCTACACTTGCATCTTGGCGCATTTAGATAATTTTGGGCACGCGGTCTTGCTTCCCTCCGTCATAAATGTTGCATTGACGAATTCAAGGGCCCTAAAAGCACATTCAACCACTTTCTTGTTAGTTTGGACATACGAAGCGTAGCCACAAATGCTATAATGCCATGTTCGGCAGACACACTCATTAACTTCCCCTAAATGACGAACTTCAGCTTCTGGTGCAATGACGAGGGCACAGCTCTCGATGAATGGATCCAGGGCCTCCCTAATAAGCAGTTATAGGTTGGCTTGATATCCATCACCACAAAATCGACCACATACTCGGTAGGTCCGATTAGCAACGGTACCTCGATCTTCCCCACAACTTCCCTTTGGGTCCCATCAAAAGCTCTGACTGAATTGTGGCAAGGCTTCATATGTGAGCTGTCTATGGGTAGCCTTTGCAATGTTGCCATCGGCATCACAATCAAAGCTGAACCGTTATCAACAATTACTCCTGGTAGGACATACCCTTTGCAATGCGTAGTTATATTCAAAGCCTTCGTTGACCCTATTCCTCCGTCTGGGATCTCGTCATCACTGAAGGAGATGAAATTATCTGCAATGATGTGATCTACAATCCGGTCTAGCTTGTTGACCGAAATTTCATTTGGGACAAACATCTGGTTCAGTACCTTTAGGAGTGCATCGCGGTGTTTCTCTGAATTCAACAGTTCTAATACTGAAATTCGGTCCTGCTGCTTCCGGAGTTGATCGACAATGCTATACTCGATGTGCTTCACAAATCTCAAAAGCTCTTGAGCTCGTGCCTCTGTCACTAGTTCATTAATTTTGCGAGGATGGTCCTCCCCAAACAACTTTTCAGTCTCCAGCTCGGACGACTTCTCTTTTCCCTTTGGATCTGCTTCTTTGGGAGTGTCTGGTGAGTAACACCTCCCACTTCTTGTGAGATTCCCCACCTCGTTTACTACCTCAATTTCTGACTCTTTCGAACTACCCTCTCTCTTGGGCTCTTGCTCACTAGGCGACCTGCTTTCCTTCATCGGATTCACATTCTCCGACACCGAGACATGGGCAGTATAGTTCCATGGAACTTTCCTTTCGTCCTTAAAAGGGAAGGACGTCGGGTGAGATGTCCTCAATTTTGGGGCCAGTTTAGGGCTTTCTCCCTCGGATATGCTTCCTTCATTCGCCTTGCAAGGTAAACAAAGGGTCGGTCTAAGCCAAACTTGACTTTAGTGTCATCAGACGCACACACCTCTAGGTCTCCACCTTCTTCATCCTTCTCAAAAAACTCAATTTCTTTATCGTCCATCATTCCTTGGACCAGTTGCTTGAACTCCCCACAACACTGAATGTCATGCCACTCGTGCTGGTGGTATTCGCAGTAGGGTCCACCCCCTTTCAACACAATATCCATCCCTCGGTCAATTAAGCGGGCCATGCATAGCTGCTGAAACACCCATCGTAATGAGGATCTGACCTCAGACACACTGGCTTTAGCCCTTCTGGTGTACCCTTCCTCGATCGCATTCACTCCCCGACCCGCATGATTCGGTAACAGGTTAGTGGTAGTATTTGGCTAATCTAGCTGTAATACCCCATTTTTATTCAAATGCTGCACAAACTTCTTAAAAGCAATGCAATTCTCAATTGTATGCCCTGGAACACCACCGTGATACTCACAGTTGGCTTTCTCATCATACCAAGCTGGGAATGGCGGCTTGAATGGGGTGACATGATAGGGTCGAACCAATTTTGCCTCGTACAAGTGAGTGTACAAGTCAGCATAGGATATTGGGATCGGGGTGAAATGTATCTTTTCATCCTTATTCTTTGAAGCCCTAGTTTCCTTCTTATTCGAGCTCTGTCCCTCGCCTGATGTAACCTGTGATGCCGAAAGGGTAAAACTTTTCGGGGTCGTATAGGTGTTCACAGTATTCACCTCGTTTTCCTTCTTCTTATAGCTCTTGCGATGACTTTCTACACTGTCGATCCTCCCACTTTTTATGGGCACTTCAATGGACTCCCATGTCTTTACCATGTATACAAAGTTTTGAGTAGTATTATTTATCAACCAGTCAAATAATTTCCCCTTCAATGTATTGATGAACATTGAGGTGATCTCGTGTTTTGGAATCGAGGGTTGGATCTGAGCAGCCACATCCCGCCACCTCTGGGCGTATTGGCACAAACTCTCATTGACTCTTTGCTCTATTCCCTCCAACATAACCCAGTTTAGGGTCATATCTGGCACATGTTTATAATGATCTATAAAGGCCCTTGAGAGGTCCTTCCAAGTCTTGACATTTACTCGGTTGAGCGTAGTATACCACCTGATAGTAGAGCCAGTCAAACTATCCTAGAAACAGTGGATAAGCAACTTCTCATCCTTGATAAAAGCGGCCATCTTCCGACAGTACATAGTGATGTGTGCTGATGGGCAGGTGGTGCCATCATATTTATCAAAGTCAGGGACCTTGAACTTGGGCAGAAGCACTAAATCTGCCACCAGACTCAAATCGCTGGCATTGTTTCCTTGTTCATCCACCTCTTGGATACTTCTGAGCTTCTCCTCGAATGCCCAAAATTTCTCCTCGTATTTCTTCTCTATCTCGGCTCTGACCCTTTCTACCTCTTCTAACATGCTCAAATATGGTACCTCATTCTCATGGTCGCCTTCTATATCAACAGGTTGACCTGCTACCACTCCCCCGAGGCGACTAGCAGATGCCCTCGTGAGGTTAATGAAGACCTTCTTCCCTGACTCTGGCACTTATGGGTTAACCCTCGTGTGAGACGTAGTACCTTCGTGTTCCTCCACATGTGAGTTGTCAACAGAAACTCCTTCCTTTCCCTTCATCTTGGCTAACAAGCTAGTCATCTGAGCAATGATGGATACTTGCGACTCTGCTATCTGGTCGTTGATATTCCTGTTAACCCCATCTAAACGGTTCTCCAAATCCTTCTGGCCTTGTTCCACTTTATTCAACATTTCCTCCATGACTCGATACTGAGATCGTGTACCGTACGAATGTGGAATGGTTGAAAATTTTAATGAACCAAAATGCAATTGTTATCTGAAATGCAAAGTCTTTTAGTTAAGTTCAAGTTATTTAAACAATATGTGCAAATAAATGTTCAAATATATGTATAATGTATGAATAAATGTATATTGTATGAATCTTCAAATAAATGTATGAATGTATGAATAAATGTATATTGTATGAATGAATAAATAAATGTATAATGTGTGAATGTTCGAATAAATGTATAATATGTGAATGTATAATGTATGAATACGAAGAGCAACACTGGGTTTGGCGAATGTCATCCTCAAATAGCTCATATTAAGTGGAATATGTTTGATTACAATTTTTTGGGGAAGCTGATTACATCAAAAGTCCTACATTAACAACAATTAAAAACCTAGTCATCCTAACGCTACTTCTTCTTTCTTCCAACCCTTCTTCTTCATATGTATTGGTCTAGCCTGGTGCTCAAATCCATAACCTCCCTGAGAATCCATACGATTGTCTCTCTTGCCTTGTTCGAGTCGTCTACCTGATCATGAAGCTCGGTGGTGTCTTCGGCTAAAAACTGCAACTTCACGGCAACATAGCGCACACGGGCGTCCCACTGTGCCAGTTCCTGTTCTTGCCTCCAAATAGTAAAGGCGGCGAAGTGTAATTGCTCCAAAGTGGGTGTAGGGCGTACTTGGATTGCCCCCTGATGCTCTCAATGAAATCTTTAAGCTCTTGTACCTTGATTTCTAGCTCGTCGATGCGATCCCTCAAGACTTGGTTTTCTGACTCACTTGCTTTGAGTTTGCTAGTTGACCCCTTGTGCCTGAAAAGAGACTTTTTCCAGAATCTTCACTTGGTCTTTCAAGGTTCCATTCTGATTCACCTCTCTCTCGAGCAGCCCTGAATACTTGGTGCGTAGGCTCTTCAATTCTTGAGTCAAAGCAAGTACCTAGTCTTTGAATTCATGGTACCCTCTCTTATAGTTTTCAGCCCTTGCCCTTTCTTCCTTGAGACGGAGTTCAGCCCCCTGACTCGCCCCCACCTTTGCTAGCTCTCTTACCCTTGTTCATCCTTTGCAACTTTAGTATTTCCTCTTTCTCCATCCTTAGCTCAAGCTGTACCTCATCATTCTTCTTTTGTAATCCCTTAATGTTCCCTTCATATCGCACTCTTTCTAGTTCGAAATCAAACTTCTCTCTATTTGCCTTCTTTTCAAGCTGTGCATACTTCTTTTTTTCCTCCTCTAGTTGTTCCCACATTAAGTCCGCTTCAGTGGGAAGTGAAGCCAACCTTTCCCTCATGGTCCTCCTCTTGTCCGGGTTCAATTGGGGAATATTATCATCGACGCGGTTAAACCTCCACACTTCGTATTCTGGGGTGACCATGTAAGGAGCATTCATGATCCTTACCCGCCTTGCATTATTCCATGTTGAAGAAGCGGTAAACACCTTTCCTCTGTAGCCTTTTTCTTTCTGGTAGTCGACGTCGAAATCATTCAAACCCTTCGTAGCTGGCACAAACTGCTTTGACCCATACTGTCTTAAAACTAACAGAGGTGCATAGGCCGTGTGTCCCCAAAGTCCCAACAAAGGTACCCACGAGTACATTCCGCACCTGTAGAGAATACTTCTTGCTGATAACCAAGTGACTCTCCAAACTACATCGTCGACATTCAAATTCTGAAGCACATCAAGCCAAACCTCCTCGGTTCGCTTTGTAGGCCAATTCCTTTTGTTCAAAAATTCTTCTAAAGCTGAAAACTTACTATCATAGACTGGCCTTGAAAAACTGGCATCTATCCAAAAGTGGCTATAGAACCACACCGTTAAGAGTTGAGGACATCCCAAGAAGCGACCACCTTCGTGCTTTCGGCAAAATCTTAATGACCGGAAGGTTTCTGACAGAATGACCGGAACTAGATTACCTCCCTCGGCCAATTTATCGAACAAATCTAACACCACCGGATGGATGAAGCCTAAGGCTTTGGGAATTAGGACCAACCCATAAATCAACAGTGCGAATAAATTCCGCTGAACCCTACCTTCCGGAAGTACTGAAGCCAAGGCCAAAATCCCGTCAACCTTTAGGTACTCGTTGTTAATCCATGTCCCAACTTGTTGGTCTACCCACGATGCTAAAGTATCTGAAAGCTTCAAAGGTTTTGCCCGAAAAGGCTTGTACTTGTTTGTCTTTGAAAAGACACGATCCTCATGTATTTTCTTGCAATTCACAAGATCTTGGTACTTGTTGCGTGTCAAAAGTCCTATCGCTATGTAGTGCAAGTGTACACGACGCAAGTAGTAAAGTGATACACGAAGTATCAAATGTCGAATCCACATGGACTGGAAATAACCTTATCTTTGGATTGCTACACAAGTGAGAAAGAAAAGAGTTTAATCGATTTTGGAATAATATTGAAGAATGCTAGATATAAAATAACGGAGTTTTTAGAATTAAGGAAGAGGCTGGTATTGATCTGATTGGTAGTGCGGGTGTTGCACTGTATAAGAATTCATGTTCTGTCGTCATCCTTGTCGCGGTAGCACCTGTCACGGCAGCAGTCTGTTGTTGTCGCGGCAACGATCACACAACTCTGTACTTTAAGCTTGACAAGAATCCCTGTTGTGACTTGTCCTATCCCTAGGTCCAAGTATTGTTGATGAAACTTCTCGAATGATACCTCCCGGCGTGAATCAAAGGGTGAACACCAATGTTGTTGAATTCTTCCTTAGCCGCTTAATCTTGTCCTATCCCTAGGTCCGAGATAGTTCAACCATAAACTGGAGAACCCGCACTTATTCCTTTCGTATACTTAACTCTCCTGATATTAAGTAAATAGATAATCTCACAATGCTCTCCCGATACTCTTGCAAGATGTAGAAAACCAGAATAAGCAAACTTGAAGTTTATTTTATTGAACAGAAAATTCCTAAAAACAATACAATCCTTGCAAATACTATACATAATCAACCCTTAGCCCTATGGGAAGTTTAGAACATAATGAGAAGGGGGAAAATGACTAGGGTTTTGGGGAAGACGGCTAGATAATGAGATTAAATCTTCTGAGCAGATGGCTTTAATTCGTCCTCTTTTCTTGCTTTGGGTTTCTTCCTTGAACTTTTGGGCTTGACCTTCATTCTGATCTAGAGTTCAGAAAAATATAGGAGTGGCCCACGACAGACTAGCTTGAATTCCTCTATCTGTCGAGATCCATTTCACTTTTCCCTTCACCATTGCTGTCGTCATGGCTGCCACGACAGTGGCCATGGCAGCGTCCTCCTTCTTGACTCCAGTCCAATGTTCCAGCTCTGCTTCTTCACTAACCTGAGTCTGCTACAACAACTACTTGCAAAAACAGCCAAAATCAGTAGCAATTGTGCCATTTTATATAATTGTGATGTATATGCGAAATATATCCTAAATGCAATTAATTATGCTTAAATGCAGCAGAGATATGGGTCAAATAAGGGGTAAAAAGTAGAACTTTTCCACACTCAACACACCCCCAAACTCAAATTCTTGCTTGTCCTCAAGCAATTATGACCTAACTAAAAAATAAATAAAAAAACTTTTTGTTTGGCTTAAATCAGTGAACTTTTCCTTACCTACTATGCATGCCCTATCGCGAATAGCACCTTGTTGGACATTTCAGGATTTATTCAGAACCTTGCTATAATTCTCGTGTAGTGTGTGCATGTTTTGTGAACAATTATATGCCTAGACTCTTTTAGTTTACTATAATAGCTAAGCCACTCACTTGAATTTTTATGCCAACTTTCATTTTCTTAGAGGCAATTCTTAAGCTCCTTTAGTTTTTCTTAGACTTGGTTTTCTTTTCTTATTTTAAGTTTGACTAGAGCCTATTTTTTGGCACCTCTAGCTAACTTCCTAGAGGCGATTTTTGGCACCTCTAGGTGTATTGAGTCTAAATTTTCTTAACTTCTTTTCCTAGAGCCAGTGTTAGGCACCTCTAGGGGCAACTTAAGTGTTTAAGCTTTTCCTATTCTAGTTTACCAGTAGAAGTCTAGACAACATAAGAGTCACAAAGAGTGTTTAAAGATCATAACTATAGTAAGGCTCTAAACTGTTCCTAAAAAAAATCCTAAAGGCACTATCACGATAGAGTCTGTAACGGCAGGTAAGTTCAGTTCAAAGACTTAAGCCAAATGAATATTTTTTTGACAAAAATAAACTTAAATAATAATTAACACTTAGACAAAATTTTCAAACCTAAAAGACACTTCATTACTGGAGGGATGCCACCCCCAAACTCGAGGGTTGCATTGCCCTCAATGCATGATAACAGAGATGAAAAAGAAAAAAAATAAAAAATAAAATACATCACAATAATAATAAAACAACAATACAACAAAAATAAGATAGAAACTTAATTTGAGGAGCTGTCATCGCTGCTGTTGCTGCTAATTTGTAACTACCGGCAGGCAGTGACCTTCATTGTGGGTGCCGGCAGAGTGCTAGGGGAGGCGGCGACAGTTTTCTTCTTGGCTTCCCTTGGTGGCTGGATACGATTGGGTGAGATCTGGGGTAGCTTTTCCAGTACTTGTACCTCGTCTTCCGAGCTGCTGCTGCTACTGCTGTTGCTGCTGGCAGACTTGCCCTGGCCGAATGGTCCTTCACCAGTGTTGGGCTTCTGCCTTTTCATAGGAGTGAACTCCTTGGAAAGGTTTCTAGCAACATAAGGCTCCCCATCTGAGTCTTGTCAGATAGATGAAGAGGAGAGAACCCTGCGAAGTAGTCGTCGTCGAGTTCTGGCAGCGACTTCTTTCGTTTCTCTCCTCTGGCAGTGGCAGTGTGGCAGATAGATGCAGCAGAAGGTGTTTTTGGTGTGGCAGCAGGAGTGGGAGTAGGTGTAGGGGCAACAAAGTATTGCTCTGGGAAGGCAGGAAATTGTACATTTGCAAAATTTAAATTATTGTGAATAAAATGTACCGTGGCTGCTGTGAAGTCTCTGACAAAACTCATCAGACCAAGCTGCCATTCCTCCATCTTTTTCAGTGTGGTCAGGATCTGAGTGGAGGCGTCTGTTGGTGGGGCTGCTGCTGTTAGCTGCTACTGCGACAGGTTCAAGCTGATTGGGGCCTGCCGGCTCCTCTGCTGTGGCAGACAGATTGAATTTGGAGAGCGGTGTTGTAGCTTTCAGCTCCATAAGGCTGAAGATATTACGCTCCGTCCATCTCTTCCCTCGGACCTTAAAGTCTTCAGGGATTTCTGGAACGTTGTGGCCCCGGCAGATCTTGGTGATGAGGTACGTGAAGACAAGAGGTCCCGACGGTCGAAGGGCACATTCCAAAATCCCCTCCCTTATGTACCAACTGACATTTATGGGTCTTTCATTGAGAATTGAATGGACGAGTGCTAACATGGGTCGGTCGACCGTGCTATTGTGAGAGGAAGGCATTATCCTCTTCTTCACGAAATGGTTCCATAGTTTTGCCTCGGGAGTGAGTTGAGTGCGTTTCACCATCCACCGATGCTTGGGGTCGGTGTTCCATTATGTTCTCTCCTTCGTTACCTCTGCCTTCACAACATCATAATCTGACAGCGACAGACTTTCGATGAACCTTCTGTGGGCGTCTTCCCTTCTGCTGACATGGAGGCCGTAGAGAGTGTTTATGTAAGACGGCTCAAAAGTAAGTTCCTTACCTCTTACTATCACGGTTGTGATATCCCCATTGTCGACGACAACATAAAACTCCCGGACCAACGTGACATTCATTTTTGCCGACTGGGCAGCAAACCGCTGCCACTTCAGTGCATGGATCTTCTTTGCAATAAATGGTTCAAGCCCTAGGTCTCCCGTGGGCTCGTTATAGAGAAAACCCTTTTCTCCCCACATCTCCCTCTTCTAGAAAGAGTTGGAATATCTGCCGGCAGAGTCTGTTGAGGCAAAGCGATTTGGAATGGCACTGTAGTTGGGTGTGCTCATTGTTGCGACCGAGCTGGAGGCAGCACTTCTGTGCGTCTGTCTAGTAGTCATAGTTGCAAGGTCTGTGGAAGATAAAAAGAAAGTTGAGATCTAGAGAGAAAGCAAGTTGATAGAGTAAAAGTTAGGTGAAAAATGAATAGTGAATGGGGTTTATATAGATGAATGGGTTTCTATCCATAGGAGCTGTAACGGCTAGCGTGAATAACAGGGCCTGCTGTTACGCGGTTTTTGACACGTCTGTCACGCGTTTCTGTGTCTGTTGCGCGTCTATTACGCGTTTGTGTGTCTACCGCGACAGCATGGTGATAGGCTGTATTTTCCGCGTCTATCGCGACAGCTGATGACAGACTGTGACGACAGACTCCTCCTTTGGGCTTTTTGGGCTGCTGTGGAAATCATGGGCTGATTCACTTCTTCTCCTCTCCTTGTTTCCCTTATTTCCTAAAAAAATAAAATAAAAACTTAGTTCTAAAAATAAAATAAAAAAATAATTCTTAATTCCTAATAATTAAATAAAAGAAAAATAGAAAAATAAAATTAAGGTAAATTAGGGATGCCTTGAGGGGCATCTCCTAAAGTAACTACTTCCTACATCCTTGGGGCTTCAGTCCCCTAATAATGCTTTAGTTTATGTCCGTTGACTTTGAATTGGTGCCCGTCTTTTAAGGATTTGATCGTGATGGCACCATGGGGAAAAACTTGCACAACTCGGAAGGGGCCAAACCATCTAGATTTAAGCTTTCCTGGGAAAAGTTTCAACCTAGAGTTGAATAACAACACAAGCTATCATGCCACCTCTTGGTTTTGTCCTTGTAAATTCTTGCGTTGGCGTAGGCCATTGCTCGAATTTCTTCAATTTCATTCAAATCAAGTAGCCTTTTCTGCCCTTCCTTATCTAAGTCCATGTTTACTGCCTTGATAGCCCAGTAAGCTCTATGCTCTATCTCGACATGGAAATGACATGTTTTCCCATATATAAGCATGTAGGGTGACATTCCAAATGGTGTCTTGAATGCTATTCTATAGGCCCATAGTGCATCCTTGAGGTGTAAAGACCAATCTTTACGAGCAGGTTTTACCATCTTCTCAAGAATGTTCTTTACTTCCCGATTGGATATTTCGGCCTGTCCATTGGTTTGAGTGTGTTATGTTGTTGCAATTTGGTGCTTTACGCAATATTTTCTTAAGGCAGCAGCGATTACCCTATTGTCGAAATGTCTCCCTTCATCACTGATGATCCCCTTAGGTATGCCAAACCCGGAAAAAAATGTTTTTGTGCAGAAATCTCCGAACAATCTTGGCATCGTTTTTCTGTGTGGCGATCGCTTCAACCCATTTAGATACATAATCCACTGCCAGTAGGATATATAGATTCCCACATGATGCTAGGAATGGTCCCATGAAATCAATCCCCCATACATCGAAGATTTTGATTTCTAGGATGTTTTGCAGTGGCATCTCATGTCTTCTTGAGATGTTCCCAGTCTGTTGGCACTTGTAACAACTTTTGTATAATGCTTGGGCATCCTTGAATAGTGAGGGCCAATAAAAACCAGATTGCAAAACCTTGGCAGCGATTTTGTTTCCACCTAAGTGTCCTCCATATGGTGAAGCATGGCAGTAGTGAAGCACAACTTCCTGCTCATCTTGTGGTACACACCTCCTGATAATTTGATCTGCACAATGTTTGAAAAGAAGAGGTTCGTCCCAATAATAATGTTTTGCATCATTTTGGAACCTCTTCCTTGCTTGATAATTAAGTTCAGGAGGTAGTATTCCGCTAACTATGTAATTAACAAAATCAGCGTACCAAGGAAGTTCAGAAAACTTACATGCCGCCATGGCTGTCGCGGTAGCGCTTGTGGCAGCAAACATCTGCTCGTCAAGGAAAGTCTCCAGTATGTTGGTCTTGTCTGTCGGTAAACTCTTTCCCATTTCTAATCTTGACAAGTGGTTTGAAACTTGGTTCTCTGTCCACTTTTTATCCTTGATTTCAATGTCGAACTCTTGCAGCATCAGAATCCAACGTATCAGTCTAGGTTTTGCATATTTTTAGCGAACATATACTTAAGTGTTGAGTGGTATGTATGGACCACCACCTTCGTCCCAAGTATGTACGAACGAAACTTGTCAATCGAGAACACCACTGCTAACAGTTCCTTTTCTATTGTGGTGTCATTCACTTGGGCATCGTTTAGTGTTTTGTTGGCGTAATAAATTACGTGGAAAAGCTTGTCCTTCCTCTGCCCAAGTGCTGCCCCTACAGCATAGTCACTGGCATCACACATAATTTCAAATGGCAAACTCCAGTCTGGTGGTTGTACAATTGGGGTTGTTACTAGCTTTTCTTTCGGGATTCTGAATGCCTCAGTACATTCAATATTGAAGTCAAAGGGACGATTATGTTCCAGTAGGTGGCATAAAGGCTTGGTAATCTTCGAAAAAAATGCAATAAATCTTCGATAAAACCCAAAATGCCCTAAGAAACTCCGAATTCCCTTAACTGTGGTGGGTGGCGGCAGCTTTTCAATCACTTCTATCTTTGTTCTATCGACCTCTATGCCGCGACAACTTACTTTGTGGCCTAGAACTATCCCCTCACCCACCATGAAGTGACATTTTTCCCAGTTTAAGACCAAGTTCTCTTTCTCGCATCTTTCGAGCACCTTTTGTAGGTTGCCTTAACCTCTTGCTCTAAAGTGTCTTTACAATTTTTCACTTTAAAGATTCTTCTTCTTCTTCTTCTTTTCTCTTTTCCTTCTTTTTCCTTTCTTTCCTCTTCTTCTTTTCTTTTCTTTTTTCTTTTCTTTCTTCTTCTTCTCTTTCCCTTTTTTTTCCTTTCTTTCCTCTTCTTCTTTTCTTTTTTTTTTCTTTTTTTCTTTTTTCTTCTTCTTAGGAGCGGCACCCTATCTTATATTCAGGTTTAACCATCTTTGTTTCTTTCTTTTAAGGGTTTTGAACATTTTTTCTTTAAGCGCCTTTTCAAGTTTTCACTTCAGGCTTACTTTTATCAAAGTGACATTTCTGGTTTTCACTCTTTCCTCTTTTTTCTATCTTCTTCTTTTTTCTTCCCTTTTTATCTCCCTCTCTCTCTTTTCTTTTCCTTTTTGTTTTCTCCTCTCTCACTCTCTTTTGTTTTCTTCCTTTTTTCTCTTTCTCTCTTCTTTTTTCCTTTTTCTTTTTCTCTCATTTTTCTTTCTTCCTTTTTCTTTTTCTTTTGCTTTCTTTCTTTTTCTCTTTTTTTCTTTAACTCTCTTTCTTTCTTTCTGGCGAACTTTTCCCTCTCCTTGACTGAGCGAGTTCATCTCTTTGGAAACTTCTTCGAATCTTCATTAGCTGAGTTCTTCTCGTTAGGGACTCATCGTCGAGGAGTTTCAAGTCAAAATCCTTTGCAGTCTACAAAATTTGTCAAAACAATAAAAATGATTTGATGATATGAGTTAGCATGCTCCTAACCTAGGGATGTCTAACTACATATGATGCATGAATGAAGTCATTTTTAGAGCTACTGGGGAAGAAGCCTCGCTTTCGAGTCGACCATCCTTAACATTCATGGGTTTTCTGTCTTTGCTGAGTCTTTATTTTTGTCTCGCCTTGGAAGGGCATGGGTGGTTTGTACTAGTTTGACTAGAGTCAGTCACTTCCTGAAGTCCCTCTTTGAAGCACTGCCCCACTTATCTTGGGCTTAGCTATTTTCTTTTCGTTGGCTCTTCATGATGAGCCTTCTTCAATCTCAACGCTAGGGTGAACGCATGACCCTCCTATATTTTTTCTTACTCTCATAAGGTCTGATATTCATCTTTCTTTACTGAATCTTCCTTCTTTCTTCCTCTTGAAAGGAGGTGCTGAATTGCACTGGTCAAATTTGAATCTGTCATTTGCTGAAGTCCAAATTCATAGCACTACCCTTGCTTAAACTGGGCTTGACTGCTATCTCCTCTCGGGCTCGTCATGATAAGCCTTCTATAAATTTAACCTTGAGGGCGGGCTGATGCCCTACAAGTTTTTCGTATTTTCTTTGTTCTCAAATCTCTGAATGGTTTGGCATGGGAGATCTTGCGATTGTTTGGTTATCTCAAGCTTTGCATTCCTTGATTTGAAGTTTTGGAGGGAAGCCTTCATCGTCAAGCGTTCAAACAAGTCCGAAATAAGAACATCAATGCCATCCAAAATTCCTTAAGAAAAGGTGATCAAGCCCTAAATCCCTATAATTCTTTCTTTTTCTCGACATTAGGGTGATCACATACCTCTAAATCCCTAGATTCTTTGTCAAATTCAATCTTTATTTTTTGAACCCATCAAAGCATCTTGGCAAAGATTAGCTTTAGAACCGTGTACCTTTCGGATAGGCATTCATCATATAGCACCAAAAGGGTCCCTTGTGGGCATTACTTCTCAACCCTCATTCTTGGGCACAGTCTCAATCTACTTGTTCATTTCTATGCAAGAGACATATGAGAATGTATGGATAAAATAATTTCATTATATATATATATATATATATACATTTTAAAGAAACATGGCAAGCGATGTTTATGGAAACCAAGCTTGGGTTTTGAAAAAAAGATCAACCCAAATAACATTTTTTTTCAAAAGATCACAAACATTGTGAAGGTACGTATATTTGAAATCCTTACCGAGCTATTAAGCTTCCGAGAGGAACAACTCCCGTACCTACTTTCTACCCAATTTAAGGTGGCTCTCTTTAAATCACAAACTCATTGTGCCCCATCTTTCTCTCTTTTCTGATCTCAATCATGAATTAGAAGTGTGGTGATCCTTGAAGAAAGGTTAACCCCGATAGGCGGGATGTGATCTGAAGACAAATTCATCTATCCGTGTATGATCAAAATGGTCTTTCAAGGCTTGTAATGTAGGCTATAGCTCACGGTTATGAAAGAGATGATATATAAGCCCAAACAAGTGTTTAAGGGTCATGAAACCAAGGATCATTTCTTTTAGCTGAAAGTCTCGATTCCACATTGCCTGATCTGGATACGCTCATATGACATACTTATTTTCGCTTTTCCTTTTTTGGATCGCTCTAGACTGTATGCTTTTTGTTTTTTCACCCCCAGAGTTCATTTCCTTTCATTTATTATAGCTTTGGATCAACTTACGTCTTTATACTACATTGCAACATGCTTTCATTCAAAGGCGGTTGATCTTTCAGGGCTGATCTATTTGGATAGAAAATTCTTATAGCCTTTTCTCACTCTCACTCCCTTTTCATTTCTCCTTTCTCTTGTCTTTTTTTTTTCTTTTTCCTTTTTTTCTTTTTTTACCTTTTACAAAACTGCACTTAGTGCTTTCACTTTCAGTTACCTCACTCTTTTATGTTGGTGATTTTCACCTTGATTTGGGTTGGCTCCTTGAGCAAGAACTTTCAATTCTCTGTTTCCTTTTAATGTTTCTGTGGCACAAACTGAGAATTATTCAAGCACTGACTATCCTTTATTGCCCCCTAATTCATGAGGCGTTATCTTTATAGCATGATCAAATTCAATGTCATTCATTCTTCCATAAACTTTATCTCTTTTGTCCCCGATGTGGGGGTGATCCTTGGTTTGGGTTGAATTAGAAAAAAAATATTATTAGGCTCAAAATGGGACAACAATGGATATTTTCTCATTTTCTTTCTTTGAGAAGGGAAATGAAGGAATGCTAAATATCCTCTCATACACGGATATCAAACAGTCTCCAAGTGATAGATGTTTTAGGGTTATCATTTTATTCAGTGGCCTTAAACAACAATGCCTGAGAGGAAAATTCACTCAATGGGATTGGCCCATTATTCCTGAACACTCATCGTTATTCCTCCCTTGGCCTAAGTAGAGCAGAGGGTTTTCACATTTATAATATCCCCACAACATTCAGTTTTTGAATTTTTTAATTAAAGTTATTTTTGCAATATATATATATATATATATATGTTTGGGAAAACAAAAGTAATCTCATAATAATAAAGAATACATGAAATGTCTAAAAGGAATCAAAGAATATAAGATGATTGTCAAATGAAGTGCACATGAATGTCTCTTTCATTGAAATCGAACAAGTAAACATAACATAAGCCCTCACAAAAGATCCTTGCTACTTGCAGGTGACAACAACAACATTGGTAACATGTATTACTTCAAGAGAAAATGCAACATGAACGACTTAATCACACCAATTCGCAAAGAAAAAAAACTGAGAGCCAATTCCCTAAAGGTCGTGTCTCTGACGGTCATGCTAGGTTGAGCTTTGAGCAAAGGCTTCGTCTTGACGAGCAGAAGATGCCTCTTGGGGTGGGTTGGATGGGGGACTAATAACAAGAGAATTCTTAAAGACCGGGGTGCTCGAGTGGTCTCCCGGTCTTTGAGCAACACTCTTTCCTTTCGAACTGGATTGTAGTAGTTGGGATATTCCTTTCATCATATCTTGTTGGGACTTGATGATGGTGTCCCTTAATTCTTGCTGATTTCATTCCATCTAACCTCTCAAAGCGGCATCTACCTTAGCAAAAACTCCTCCATTTTCTTCTTTTTGGTGTCGGGTAAAAAGGGATGTAGCATCTTTGATGTCTAAGGATGCTGTCAAGAACCCCTTTCCATTGAATTTGTTCATTTTAGGAATGAATGCATGTAATGTGTTGTATGCACAACAAGGATAGATGATTAAAGGTAATCAAACAGACATGTACAATTGAATGCAAAGATGCATTGATTTGATGGACATTAATTTTATTTGTTTTATGAATGAATGAATGAATGTGTCGTATGCACAACGGAAACATATGATTGAAGGTAATCAATCAAAAGGTATAATTGAAATGAAAAAAAGCATTGATTCGACGAACATTCTCATTAAGCGACTTTTCAGAACGAAGATCGAGTCGTGTTACAACGAGTAGAGATTAAGAGCTTCCATGTAGGGTATGACTGAAACTTAAGTTCCTTCTCCGCCAATAAATGGGCTGACCCTGTTCATCTTTTGATCAATCTTGAACTTCAAGATTCTTTAACTCATCATTACATACTCTTTCTCCCGTTATAGAAGTCCTAAATTTTGAATTGGTCTCGAATTAACATTTCATGCAAAAAGTGCTATGAATATGCACAAAAAGAATTGAGCAAGAAAACAAAAATAAATTTGTCACAAAATAATGTTATTATGAATGCAAAGAGCAACACTGAGTTTGGCAAATATCCTCGTTAAACGACTTGCATTAATGGGAACATTGGTTTGTTACAATGATCAAAGGGAACCCACTACATATGTGGTTCCTAAGGTAGCATCCAAACAATCCCTTCTTATTTCTTGGAAGCTTGGCAGCATCTTTCGCTAGGAATCGGGCGTTCTCTCATATCTACGTTAACAAATATGCCAACTCTTGGCCCTACTCCCAAGTGATGTAGGCGACGAACCATGATTGATCCAATGTTGATATTTGGTACTCTTGACTTTCCCTTTGAAAGGGTCTCGCTGAACCCAACCTTCAGGGCGTATCGGAGCTGAGGTCGGAATTCCTTCTGACTTGAAGTACTTTTTCTTGTTCTAGGTTGAGACTTGATTATCGACCTAAGATGGCAAAATGCCCGAGAAACTTTCAATCTTTCCCTGAAAAGCTTTGTTCCTGTTTGGTGTGGTTCTCGCTGATTTCCTTGCAAGACTCGATATTTCTCAACTGTTGTAGTCAAATCAAAGTTGCCAATCATAGAACAAATGTAGGTCGAACTCCAAGGTTTGAAGTAATGGTCACTTGCCTGGAACGTTTAACAAATATGTGAGGTGGCCATTTTTTTTTTGCCTTTGAAAGCCTTTCTTGTCTCAAAAACCTAACCATGTAGTTGATCTTCTTATGGCTAAATTTGTACGTCGAAATCCTTCTCATTATTATTACGGACCAGATTTTCCACTGATCAAGTCTTTAATTTCAAACTATTTCCCATCTCAATGTGCTCTTCATGATATGATAAAATATGCAAAAACACAAAGAGAAAAAGAAAGGGCAAAACAAATAAAAGTGTTAGTCCATCTAAAAATAATAATAAATTCAAGAGGTAAAAAAGTAAATGCGGAGGATTCAAACAAACAATAAACACATACAAAGCCCTATACGAACTCTAACTTGCTAAGGTTATCCGCATGGCTCTAACGGGGTGGGCTTCTTAGATTCTCGCGCATGGATTTGGTTCTAACTAGGGTACCTGAACCTATCTTATCACCTACTAAGGCAACAAGAACCCCAATTCTAGCCCATTACAAGCTTGCGAATTGGTTTCGGTTTGAGGGAAAGCACGACCTAATGACGTGGAGGGCTACTCAGATGTCAAAGGCGTAGATTTCGGAAGTGAATTATCGACCCGTGGAGGGATACTCACATGGGTATGGGCGTTTCACTCCCACTTAAGGGGTAAAGCTCAGGTATAAAGCTTAATGATCATGATGAAACACATGTCGATGACTCCTTAGAAATTAAATGAAAAATTAATTCAAATGCCACCAATTTTCAAAGCTCGTAGAATTTAAGTCACATTTTCAAAGAAGAACAAACTTATTAAATTTACTTTAAATTTAAATAATTTTCATCGATCAAAGGAAACAAGTATTTTCTTGGCATAACTCTCTTTTTGTTTTGTAAAACAAAATTCGGTCTCCAGCAGAGTCGCCAAGCTGTAATAACCTTTTTTTTCTTGAAAACCTTTCAAGTTTCCCGCTTTTGAAAAAGATTTTTTTAAAGGGGATTTTTTTTGGAAAATTTGAGTTTCGAAAAACAATGAAAATTTGGAGTCGCCACCAGCCACTTAGGTAGGCCGGACATCATCAAAACCAGATATTCATTTTAAAAAGGATTCGGGAGTTGGTTACGTGTGGGGAATGATTAGCACCCCATCACGCTCGGAAATCGGTACCAAAATATTTGTTGCCTTTAGTCGATGGAAATTATTTAAAGTTTAAAGTGAATTTAATTAGATGTTCTTAATTGAAAATTTGACTCAAATTGTACGGGCTTCATCAAGTGGCCTTAGAATTAATTGAGCACTTAATTAATAAGGATGACGATACATTGGACCATAGATTAAACCGTTATCATATAAGTTTGACTGCCGTGTTAATTTATGGTTCGACTCTCATACATCACCTTTATGCATGATGCAAGCATTTAGGAATGATGACATGATATTTCCATTTTTAATCATTGCTTACCTAGAGACGGTGAAAATTAACCCAAATATTTGGTCTACATCCATTAAGCTCGGACTGTTTTGACACAAATACTGGGTTAATATATACCTCTCTTTTTTATATTTTAAATTAATTAATTAACATACCAAATCATTAATGGTTTCATGAATGACAAATACAAATGCATGTCAAGGAAAACTTTAAGGTAAACACACAAAAGCCCGCCCAAGGTCCTATCCTAAAAGGCCCAAATTATGGGAGTTCGATTAATGATCTAATTATTAATTATGTGATTCTAGTATTAACTTTAAATTGATTGTGTCCTAAAAACTAGAAGACCCTAATAAATTATTAATTTTCTTGTAGTATGTCCATCAAGGCCCAATGTCAATTTCACCCTATTAAAATATGAAATTATTAAATATTCTATTTTAAAAAATATGAAATTATTAAATATTCGATTTTAAAAAATATTCGATTTAAAAGAAAAAGAAATTTGATTAAAAATATTCGAATATTTTTTCTTTTTCATATTTAAATTAAATCGAATATTTATTAAAATATTAAATCTTCGATTTATAAAAGTATTCGAATATTTTAAAATTTCAATTTAATATTTTTAAATCAAATGTTCTTGTAACACCCGTGTCTCGGGCCTAGGAGTTAGCTGGGTTGTTGTTCGAGTCAAATGAAGTCTAATTAAAATAAAACAAACTTAGATAATGACCTAATTAAATTTAAATAAAGAGGGAGGGACCAAAGTTGTGATTTACCCCATTTAAAAATAAAGGAAGACAACTTTTCCATAAAAGTTGTCATCTTCCTCTATCTTTTCCTCTTTACCAATTTCAAAACCCCACCCCACTTTCAAACTCTCCTAAAGCCCTAATCACTATTCCATTGGGTTGGCTAATCAATTTCATCATCAAATCAAGAGGTAAACATAAATTCTTAACCTCCTCTCCATTATCTACTCACCTATTGTTTTAAATTTCAAAAAAATAATGAGTTTTGGGAATTAGGGTTCTTATGGAAAATTGGGGTTTTGATGGGGCTTTTCAATCTATTTTGAAAAATTGTTTTGGGGTTATGCTTGGGCATGATGAAACTCACAACATATCTTAATTTGATAGAATTTGGGTGAATTTTCGTGGTGGGTCTTTAAGGCCAATTTTGGGGTATGAAAAATTGGGTTTTTAAGAGGATTTGTGTTGGGAATGAAAGGCTGATGGTCTACCTATGTTAGGGGAGTGTTTTGGGATGTTTTGGAAGCCATTTGGGTGCTTGGAATTGAGTATTTCAGCCCTTAGTTGTGGGAGTCCGAAAATTGGGTTTTTGGGATGCTATGTGATTTGGAAATTGTGGAAATTGAGTTGTGTTTTGCAATGTGGATTGATGATTGAATTAGCATTGATTTGGGAAGTGATGAATGTGTTTTGTTGACTAGAAGCAAGGGGAAACGTGGAAGAAGCTTCGGGATCGAATCCGGGAATTTGAAGAACGGTCGCTTGCTTGGTCTTGGAGCTTGGGAGTTTAGGTGAGTGGTTGTTAGCTTTTAAAGGTTTTAAATTAGTTGGTTCGAGTATATGGACTAGGTTGGGCTTGGTAGACCCACCTAGAGTTAGGATTAGGGTGGTAGCCTAATCCTAAGCTTGATCTAAGCCTTTGGATGAACTCAATTGTGTGAATGTATATGCCTCGTATGCCATGTGATATGAATGCTTATGTATGTTGTTCTATACATGTGAATTGAGGCATGGATTGTATGGCTTAAAGCATGCATGGTGATGGTTCATGGTTGTGTCCATGGTGAGTACGTGCTAAGCACGGAAATGATTGAAATGTGTGTTGTGGAATGAGTAAAATATTGGCACTAGTATACTTAAATACAAATGATCGATCATTAGGATGTTAGTGTGTACACATGAGTCTAAAGTCGCGTGTGGCCTTGGTGGCGTTGAGTCACCAAGGAGGAGTACGGGTACGCCCGGAAATGGTATTTAAACATAGTCGGTGATGAGTGGAATCCCATCGACGGGGCGTGAGGATGAGTGGAATCCCCTCCGCGAGACCGGTGATGAGTGGAATCCCACCGAGGTAATGTGGTTGTTGGATATGAGTTTCCAACGAGTCTATCCGCGTATTTGGGTTATAGCTAAGTGCCAATGTTAATTGATATATGTATCAATGTGTTGGAGTATATGAGTTGTTGGATGTCAAATGTGATTACATGTTTGGTTGTGTTAAGCTCATGATTATGACATACATGTGAGATAATTGCTCATGCATCTATATCTTGTGAACTTTTGTTATACGTGTGTTGCTTTGGCTAGATCGTGCTCGGACCCTGCAATGTTGAGGTTTGTTTTTAGAGCTTGCCCTCACTAAGCGTTATTTGCTTACGCTCTCTTTGTTCAACATTGCAGATCCTTAGTTCGTGGGTTGCTCGGGCAAGAGGAGGGCCTCCAAGTGTGTTTGTGACTTGAGTTTCCCCAAGTATGGATTTAAAATATTAGACATGTAATGGTTGAGCAATGGGATATGAGTGTTTTGTGGTGGTTGTTGGTTGATAGGAGCATGTGTAGACTCCTTTATATGTATTGCTTTTGCATGGTTGTGTTGCCATGATGTGTGTTAACTCATGCCTATTTACTTGCTTGAATTGTTAGCCATTGCCTTAAGAGTTTTACATGTGTTTGAATATAGTATGAATGAATGCATGATGTGGATTGTTGCCTTTGTATTATACATGTTTAAGCCTTGTGGAAGCATGCTTTATGGTTGGTTTGCCTTAGGGATTGATGTTAGTGTGTTGGTTTATGTGTTAGAGGGATTTAGGGGCCTCCTTGTGCTCTAAATCAGCTCAAACCTGTAGATTCGTAGCTGGGGTATCGATACCGTTGGTCTGGTATCGATACTGCCCTGTGGTTTCAGGCCTCGTGTATCGATACTCGAGGGGGAGTATCGATACCTTTTTGGCCACTGGAGCCACTGTCGATTTCGGTATCGATACCGTTGTCTTAGCTTTGACCGTGGGAAGTCAACTTTAGGGGAGGGTATCGATACCCTCATTGAGGGTATCGATACTATCTCCTCAGGTTGACCAAACCCTGCTGACCTAGTCCAGGGGTATCGATACCCCCCTTAGGGTATCGATACAGCCTGCAGTTTGACTTTAAAAAAATGGGCTTTTAAATGTTAGTTTGGGTTCGTTTGACTGCTTCGTAATTATCGTTCCGCTGTATGATCACTTAGGATTTAATTTTCATCTAGACAAGATTAAAATGAAAAAAAAAATATAGGGTTGCTAACCGAGGGAGAGTTCCTTAGGGAGTTTTCACTCGGTTTTCCCCGTGTAGCTCACTCGGACCGGTCATCCGGCCAGACCGGGACGAGGGGGTTACAGTTCTAATATTTTTAAAAATATTTGAATATTTTTTAAAATCAAATTTCTTTTCATTTAAATCTAGTAATTTTTAACTCGAATATTTGGCTCTATTTTAAAAAAAAAGTATTCGATTTAAATGAAAAGAAATTTGATTTTAAAAAGTATTCAAATATTTAAAAAATATTCGAATATTTGATTTAAAAATATTAAATTGAATTTTTAAAATATCCGAATACTTTTTTAAATCGAAGATTTAATATTTTAATAAATATTCAATTTAATTTAAATATGAAAAAATATTCGAATATTTTAAATTGATTTTTTTTTAAATTGAATATTTAATAATTTCATATTTTAATTAAATCAAATATGTTTGATTTAGTGTGTGTTTTTATATATCTCATGTGACATATATTCGAGTCTCCTCTCAAACAATTTCTTTAAAATGTTTTATGATTTTCATATTTATGATGGGATTTGGTATTGATGATGATTCATTGGGTATAAACGGGTTTAGAGAATTCATGTAGCGTTACAATAAGTATTGTTGACCTCATAGTAGAGAAAATCAAATGAGGTCCATTCTTATATTTCCGTGAAAATTTTTATTTTATACTTTATAAGGTATTTAAAAGACATTTTAGTTAGATTAGTGGAGTCATGTGCACCCTAATATTTCTACATACATATGTCCATGACAGTACTTAATTTAAATTAGTTGATCAATATAAATTGATGATTATAAAAAAATTCTTATAATGTTATCATTTAAATATTTTAATCTAAATAAATAAACAATTAAATATGACCATACACTAAATTCCTATGTGGTAGTTGCTTAAATATTTCTACAATATTTTAATGACAATAAAACCGTTTAAATATGACCAGTGATGCCTCACATTAATGAAATAAAATATAAACAAAAAAATCCCAAATAAAACATAAGCAAAAAGGAAGAAAAAATTGAAATATATTTTTTAAATATCATTTTATAATTTTTCTGAATCTCAGTTTTTTTATAAATCTTAAATTTAATCATAATCCTACCTAAAGAGGAGGTTAAAAGAACTCTAGCAAAAGGAAGAATAATACTTTTAATAAGTCTCGAAACAATGACTTACAAGAATACAGAGAACAAAAGATCGCAAGACTAATATATCTATCCTATCTTAGTATAAAAGAGATTGAATCAATTCTCACGACCAAATATCAAATTATTTTTTTTTAATTTCTTATATATATATATATTATAACTTTTTTAATCTTATAAATTTGTTTATTTATTATACAAGTGAAAACCAAGTGGTGTCTCTTTATTTAAGGCTGTTTGGTTTTCTAATTTCCTCAAATCTACCAGACAAAATAAATAAGGGTAAACTATACTAATGACCACCGAACTATGGGGTTGGTGTCGATTTGACCACTATATTTTGAATTGTGTTAAATATACCACACAACTATTTAATTGGTTCCAATGTAGCCACTTGCCGTTAAAAAAACGAAAAAGTTAACGGGACTGTTAAAATAATTGGTATAATTACACATTTAGTCCCATTTATTTATAAAATCATTCAATTTAGTTCTAATTTTATTTGAGGGATTTATCTATTTTTATTAGATTTATTAAATTTATTTTTCTTCCCCAATCAGGTGGTGACACGTGTCACCACCAAGAGTAAGAAAAATAAAATTGTGGATAATGGTCACAAGGGGAATTAAACCTGGGTCATTAAGTAAAAAAACCAATGCTCTTGCCACTAAACTAAGCATGTTTTTGGTATATGGAATACCAAATATAATATATGTGGTATATTATAAACATTAGAGAAGGAGAGATTTGTTTCTTTTCTCCGAAATTCGACGCCACCGTGAACTCCGCCGTGTAATAAACTCTTTCAGCTTTCACGTTTGCTTTCTTGGACCAATCTTTCAGCACTGCTGCACTGCTTTTCTTTGGACCATTGGTTTCTTCATTGGAAAAACAAAAAAAAAAAACTAAGAATTACAAAACTGAAATTCAAACAAACAAACCCAGAATCATTAGGGAAAAAATGGACTTACTGGGATCTTGTTCATTGCGGATGAGTTCCAACACGACATTCCTTCCCAACATGTCGGTAAAAGCATCGAAATGCTTAACCAAAGTCTCTTTAAAATCCTCCTTGTTCTTGTTCCTGATCGTCACGGCATCTCTCACCTTGAATTCGACAGCCTTCTCCTTGTGGTTCGGCAACGCCTTGATCAAATCTTCACTGACGGCAGCCACGACGGGTGTCTTGAAAACCTTCCTCAAATGCACCGCCGGAAGCGGCGGGAACCGATTCTGTCGCTTTCGGAAACAAGTGGCATTACTAGAAAAATTTAAAAACACTTTCGAAGAAGAAACAAACGATGATCTATGGATCAAAGAACAACCCATCATTTCTTTTGCCAGTGCCATTGCTTTGATAATCAATTCATCTGTTTCTTGGTCTGTTCTTTGTTATCAAAGTTCTGGGTTTTTTTCTTCTTCTTCTTCCTTTTTTTGTGTGTGTTTCTGAGGATTGAATTGTGGGTGATGTGGTATTTATATACAGAAATAGAGAGGAAATCAAGTGTTTGAACTTTCATAAATGTTGCTTTATGCGTTCCTCACCGTCCACACGTTTTTTAAATCTCTCCTTCGCTAATGTTTGTAATATACAACATATATTATATTTCGTATCCCATATATAAAAAACATGCTTAGCCCAGTGGTAAAAGCATTGCTTTCTTTTCCTACTGACCCAGGTTCAATTCCTCTTGTTGCCAATTTCCACAATTTTATTTTTCTTACTCCAATTGGTGGTGACACGTGTCACCACCTGATTGGGAAAAAAATAAATCTAATAAAAATAGATAAATCCCTCAAATAAAGGGGACTAAATGTGTAATTATACCAATTATTTTAACAATCCCCTTAACTTTTTCGTTTTTTTAACGGCAGGTGGCTACATTAGAACCAATTAAATAGTTGTGTGGTATATTTAACATAATTGAAAATATAGTGGTCAAATCGACACCTACCCCATAGTTTGGTGGTCATTAGTATAGTTTACCCAATAAATAACTTTAATATTTTATTTATGGATTAAGATTTAAAGGATCTTTTTAATAAATCAACAAATATTAATTTCTAGATTGAATCAAGGTACCTACTCGTACTTGATCGAGCATTAGAGTATTAGTGTATCCCTTATATATATATATAAGGGATAGATACATGTTTAGTAACTAATTTATTCTCGCGTTACTGTTTTAGTACCTACTTTTTTTAGTAAAATGGTACTTAATGTTATGTTTTGTTTTTATTTAAGTACCCGTTGTTAAAAAATTAACGACGAGCTAACAAGGAGAGAGAAAATCACACATGGTAGGTTGTCACATCATTTTCTCTCTCCTAGTCAGCATGCCACATCGACTAAAATCATAAAAAAGCACACGTGACATGCTGACCAGGAGAGAGAAAACGACGTGACAACTTACCACATGTGATTTTCTCTGTCCTTGTCAACATGCCACATGTGATTTTGTCTCTCCTAATCAGTATGTTGTTAATTTTTTAACGACGAGGTATTAAAATAGAACCAAAAAGTAATGTTAGGTATTATTTGACCAAAAATAAAGTGGGGTTCTAAAACAATAATGCGAGAATATGTAGTGTACTAAATATATAGTTATCATTAAAAAATATTTGATACACATATTGCGTAAATTTAAATCATACAATCTTGTATTTCAATGTTATTTGTTATATTTAGAATTTAAATTTTAGAAATTTATGATTTTAATGTCCTTAAAAGTAGACATTTACCTCTCCCATATTTTTTTCTTAATTAATTAAAAAATATAATAAAAGTTTTGTTTATTTGAAGCTCAATTTTAAATTTAAGGTTTACACTGATATTGACATCAATATAAACCTTAAATTAAGGTAGAGAGTATAATTAATTTTATCTTTTATATTGATTTTTAACTCCATCCCTGAATCATTGTATTTAAGGTTTATATTATCCTTAACATTGATAGATGTCGAAAAAGTCGAAAATCGTATGTTAAAGTTTTTATACAAATTTATTTTAATATTATCGTATTTAAATACATCAATAAATATTAAATGTAATGATAAGAGACATTATACTTTCAAATTGCGACTTAAGTTTAAACTTTAAAAATAATATTATTAGAAATAATCAGGGACGGAAACATGGCTTTATATTAGGGATAAACTTATAAAATTCTAGGGGGTAAACTTATAAAATTTTAAAGGGGCCGAAAATAGACTTACAAAAGAAAATATATACATAATTTCTAATATTTTTATAAATTATATACCAATTTCAAATTTTCATGAGACGACCGCCCCTCCAACCTCGGTCTATTTCTACACCCTAAATTTAATCCTTACACCTTAAAACTAAAGCATTGTGTACCGAATATAAATCATATATATAATACAACTCCATTTTATTTTCTTTCGAGAAATTTATATTTAATCGATTCTAAGATTATTAAAACTAATTTTACTTTTAAAGCAATAGGAGTCGGATCAACAACGATTGAGGTGAAGTTCAATGACACAAAATTAATCAATCTCTTTCATGGCAGTTTTATCAAGTGGGAAATCTCTTCCAAACCTTGGTATATGCAAAGCTAAACATAGAAAATAAAACCCAAAACAGTTTGCTTGCTTTCTCTCAACTTCCAAACCTTCTCTCATTTCGCTTTTCAGTTGCCTTTTTGTCAGCTTTCTGGTTAAACCAAGTGTTAGAGAAAGAAGAGAGTTAAAAACGAGCTTTCTGATATTAAAAAAGAAGGTTTAAACTTCCCTTTGTTATCACCAGTTTCTTGGTTTTTGAAAGAATATAAAACATGGGTTTTGGTTTCTGGATTGTTTAGAGCAATGGGTTTCTTCTAAACTGTGGATTTTGAGTTGGGTTTTGGTGTATACCTCAGCTTTTTCTCCTCCTTCTTTGTGTTGGCAGGTTCGTGTTTAATTTGTTTCATTTCTTCTTCAGACTTTTAATCATTTCTCTTGTTTGGTCATTATCTTAATGATTGTTAGGTGAGGCATTGTCTTCATTGATGGGTGATTTTCCCTTCAGTTATTGCTTTGCCTAACCTGTTGTTTTCCCCTCAATGCAATTTCATGAACATGACAAGTTTGGTTTTTCTTTTGCATGTCTTCATATCATGTTTATTAACCTTTTGAATTTTGATTAAACAAAAGAAATTCCAGAAAAGTAAGTTGCCTGTTTGTTGTATGTATTGAAAGATGCTTTAGTGGTGTTTCCATGGCGAGAATGTGTAGTGAAATCAAGCCTTTTTGGTATTTAGATGTAAAGGGTTTGTGTTTATCTCTTTCTTCTGTGCCTTTGTTCTTGTATTGTATGCTTTCGAGTTTATGCCGAAGGCGAATCCCCTTTTGCTGTAATGATCTTGATGTGGTTTTTAATGATGTTTAATTCTTTCTATGCAATTCTTCAGGTAGACAAATTCGAAGCAGAATTCGCAAATAGAGTTCGGTTAGTGCTCTTCTCTTCTGTGCTTTACATCTACCAGTCTTTGTATATGAAAATGTGTGTGTATGTATGTATGCATGAATGAATTATGTATTTAGTCTAGTCCAATTGATTACTGCTGTTATGTATATGCATGAATATCTGTACGTATAATCGACTAGTGTTGACATAGAGTTTTGGTTGGATTTCAGGATTCTGTTCTAAGCTTTGATTCTGTTTGCTACATATTTAATTTAATGGCTGGGGAGAGTTTTAGTTCATCAATGACACCGGATGTTACCGGGATCAATCGGGGTAATTTGAGAAGAAACTCCTTAGCAGGTCCTGCAAACAGCAGAGAAAGGCCCATCTCTCTTTATCGGAGAGCTTCTATCGGTACTTATCATGATTTCTGCAAGCCGGGGATGAAACATGATGAATCTGAAGAGAAGGCTAGGCTTCCTTTTCCGAAGAGGATTATAAAGAAATCATTGGACAAGCAGAATTTGTTTGAGATCTCAGACTTGCCGCAGAGGAAGAAGGCATCAGCAGTTATGTCCAAATCTTTCCCCACTTCTGAAACTCATATCCCTCGTATGTCTGAGGTCACCAAGCTTCGGACATCGACCGAATCTCCTGCTGGAGATAAGCCTATCAAAAATAAGCTTCTTTCGATAAAACAAAAGGCATCAGTGGTAAATCTTAAGACCAAACCTTCTCCCAATTCCAGAAGTTATTCCTTTGATACCTCTGATATTATTAACCTTGAGGTGCCTATGAACTCTTCCGATGGCAAAATTTCTCGGGAAAATAAAAAGAAACCTATGAGAAAGCTCAAATCTTCACCGGATTTAAAATCCGACCTATCTGATGCCGGAAAAGTAATGCGGCACAACGGAACATTGCCTTCCAGGAGAGTACAAGTCTCTTCAAAGAAAGTCCCATCAAAAGCTAATGAGGAAAGCTTTCGTAAACAGCCTTCTACTTCTTTGAAGCCGAAATCTCAGGCCGGAAAGCCTCTTCCTGCTGTCCCGTTTGAAGTTCTAAGCGTCCGGAGACAGAGCGGAACCAGTGACATGAAGACGGGAAACACAACTGCAACCTCCAAAGTAGCCATAGAGGTAGTTTCTCCATCACACAGAGCTTCATTGTCCCGAAGAGCTTCTCTTTCTGGAGCTATAAGCCTATCTGCAAAGAAGAGCAGGAACTTAAAAGTTGTGCTTCCACGGAAGAACCATAAGGAGGTTGGAAATGCTAAAACCGAGCAACTTTTTGATGAACATGTTGAAAGCAACGGCGACATCCTTGAGGAGAAAACGCTATATGTTATCAAGTTGGAGACAGAAAATGTAGTTTTGGAATCTGATAAAAATGAAAATTGTGCTGCTGAAATGTCTCCACCCGCACTAGACGAATCCGATTATAATGTGACCAAAGCCAAGTATGACTCGGACTCAATAAAGTATGGGGCGGTTTTCTCCGATGACAACGATTGCCAACCTGTGAAATTATCTTTCAGGAGAGGAACGGTCATTGACATTCAGTCCGACAATGATTGTTCGAGACAGCTCGAGTTCAGGCAAGGAAGTGTACTTGGGGAGAACGAAAATAGTACCACTGAAGGGCACATAACCTTTACGAGGAGAGAAGTCGATGGCGACACAAATGACAACGAACCTGGTGAGGGAACGGTTGTTCTAAGACACCAGGATGTGGCGGAAAAGCAGGATGGAAAGGGTTTGTTTAATATCATCATCGAAGAAACTGCGAATAAACTCGTCGAAGCCCGGAAAAGTAAGGTTAAGGCCTTAGTTGGCGCATTCGAAACCGTGATCTCCCTCCAAGAAACGAAACCTTCATCAAACACTGTCAGTGAGTAAAGTATGAACTTCATTAACATTTGGTTTATGGTTAATAAAAGAAAAATGCAGTTGTTACCGTCTTGAATTTGAAGATCATGGATGTTGATCTGAATGGTTTTCTCAGCGTGGACCGATCTTTGACATGTTCCTATAGAGTTCTGTTATGAATCAGAGTTAGAGCCAACAAGGATTGCCAGCTCAAGAGCTGAGTCAGCAACAACAGTCTACTAAGATTCACAGAGGATGGTGTTGAGCAATTATTACATGGTCCCAGATTACCACGTCATTCATGGTCCCTATCTACTAAAAATAAGTCATATAATTATCTTTTTTTCATGTCGTTTTTAGTAGAAGGGACCATGGATGACGTAGTGGTCCGGGACCCTACAATAATTTTTGGTGTTGGAGGAAAGAACCCAAGGCGTTAAGAGGCTATATGTGTTTTTATTATAGTATATATAAAGGAAAAGAGTCATTGTACTGGGATATGCTTATTGTAAAAATAAATATTTTTTTCTCTCTCTAAATCTATTCTCTTCTCTGCTTTTATTTCTTTCCCCCCCTTTCTCTATTTCTACCTCTCATTTTCTGCGGATTTCTATGAATTGTTAGAAAGGATCTTAACATTGATGCTTTCATTGAGAGTCGAATGACATGGAAGATAAATTTTTGTTTTCTTCAAATTCGATTTATGTTGAATTATTCAAATTTGATGGCACAAATCCGAAGTTATAGATTATCCAGGCTGAAGAGTTCTTCAATTTTCACCAAATAGAGGATAGTCACCGAATTACTCTGGCAGCGTTGCATTTTTAAGGAATAGCTCGACGATGGTATAATTGGATGAGACAATACCATCAGCTATCATGTTTGAAAATTTTTACCAAATCGATGATGGCAAGATTTCAATGCATTGTTCGAGACAACCCAAGCAAAATAGTTACTCATGTGTTCGATGAATTGCCGAAACCAACCAACTATAACTTTGGCAATCTTTTCGAAGAGCAGAAACAAGTAAACCTCAACACCCAACGGACACTTCAGAATATAGCACGTCAATTGACACTTATATCATCACAATTGGGACTGACATCCAAGGCACTCATCGAAAATGAAAGATCGAGGGACTCAATCATAAATCCCCACTAGGTGTTCGATGAATTGCCAACAGTGACTCATACTAAAATTATCAATTACTTGATTCATGATACTAAGGAAGATGAATTTCAGAATGACAAGAAACCGATTGAGAGCAGTGGGGAATTTGATTTGCAACAGGATGACAACTCCATGCATGGTTGTTTTGAAGAGAAGAATCCACTCTAGGTTGTTGCCCCTAAATCAATGGTTGAACTTCAAAAGCAAAGAGAAATCTTTGAGTTTGTGAAGATCCCTACAATGGGTGGTCATGGAGCACTGCCGGCAAATTTGGTAAGTAATTTTGCACCTACAGACTATTTAGATGTATTGCCAAAGAATATGCTTAAGGTCGTTAAGTCTTATTCTGAAGAGATAATTTCAAGGGAATTGACGTATATGAATAAAGTGGTTGAGGTGGATGACCCTACATATTTTGACTTTTAGTGATGGGAAGTAACAATGGGCTAATGACTAATAACAAGGACTTTACTAAACCGAGGATTGTGATGGAAAGAATGGTGAAGTCATGCCGTAGGAGCATTGATGTTGAGGTTAATAAGATTACGAGTATGTGTAGCGGAATATTTGTCTGATGTTACTTTCTTACTTGTTGACCTTTTGGGTGAAAGTGATCTCAGAACTACTTACTCTGGCGTTGGTGTTTGGAAACATGATAGGGTTGAGATCCTTGCCAATGATCAAGGTAACAAGACAACGTCATCTTATGTTGGAATTAAAGATATCGAGGGTTTGATAAGCGATGCAGCGAAGAACCATGTCGCCATGAACCTCATCAACACTTTTTTCGATACAAAGAAGTTGATTGGTCGTAGATGTAGTGATGTCTTTGTTCAGAGTGAGGCTAAATTGTGGCTAATAAAGGTTGATATGGATGTGAATAAACATGAAGAAGTGGCCTAAAAATTATTAGAAGATTTTAATGGTGTTACTGCATTACTATCTGATGATTTGCAGAAGAAGTTCTACCTTGGATTCTGTAAACAACATTTGTGGCCTCTTTTCCACTACATGATACCCATTTTTCTGGACCATGATGATAGATTTGATAGTACTTTATGGCAGGCATATTGTTGAGTGGATCGAATGATCGAAATGAACCAAGAGATGGGTGAATTGGATTTTTAAAGGTTTAGGTGTTGGAAATTGCAAATTAAAAAGATAGACAAGGAATTTTAGAGTGGTTCAAGTTCCAAATGAACTCTACATCCACTACCTTAGCTTCACTAAGAATTTGTAACAATTCCACTAATTTCTCTTCCCCTTTTCTAGGCTAAGGAGGTAACCATTACAATTTTCGGTTAAATTTTCTACTCAAAATTTAACCCAAACCTCACACAATTAGAACAAAGATTTTGATGGCTAAGAAAATATCTCTCAATACAAATTGTAGCCCAATTACAAGTAGGGGTGTTCATGGTTAACCGTTGGTTAACCATTAAGAACGAGTCTCTAATTTTCTATGCATTTTCCCTCTAATTACATTAAGAACATATAACTTTTGCACTAACAATATAACTTATAGGTTAACCGTTATAGTATTTTTGTTAACCACGAACACCCCTAATTACAAGCATTCAACCCAATTGAAAATGATAAGAATGAAAATTACAATTGGGTTTCTAGAAAATATTTGGATTTAGGCATAAATGCTTGGATGTTTGCTTTTGGATCAATAGTTGTTGTTGGAGCTTTTAGAGGGCCCTTTTATACCTTTTCATTGATTTCTAGCCGTTGTGGTTGTTGCATTCATCAATAGAGTCGTTGGGAGTGTTATCTCACCTCCATAAATGCAGTCTGCAACCACCCGTTTCGAAACGCCCGACCCTGTTTCGAAACGGACCAAAATAGAAAGAGTCGTTGGGGTGCATTTAAGAGCCCGTATCGAAACGGTCTTACCCGTTTCGAAATACTTTTGCCACTGTCAAGGGTCGTTTCAAAACGGCTTGAACTCGTTTCGAAACGCCTTAACGGTTACTTGAAAATCGGTTAAAAACTTGCAACGGTCATATTTTTCAAATTAAATGAAGAACCGTTTCGAAACACTTGATGTCGTTTCGATACGGGTTCTCTATGTTCTAAAGCCGTTTCGATACTAGTTTCAAAACATGGGTTGGCAGTGTTGAAAACATTTCGATACCCGTTCCAAAACATGGGTTGACAGTTTCAAAACTGTTTCGAAACGCCTTAGGCTGTTTCGAAACATGGACTCCAAAAATACTGTTTCGACTTTAAGAACACTTTGAAAATATTTGGAAAGCTTAGTTTTTAACTTAGGCATATTCTTTAAATCATATGGGGATATTTGAGGACTTAAAAATTCGTTTTGACATTTTCAATTTAGTCCTTAGGTTCTTTAGTTATATCAAAATTAAAATATCGGTTTCACAATATCCCCTTTTTTGATATAACAAAACCAAAGTTAGAATTTTTAAGAGTTTTGAAAATTTTGAACACATTCTAACTCCCCCTTAATTTAAGATAGGTTTTTAAAGTTTTAAAAAGGTTTTAACTTTGAAATTCAAGTTTTAAAACTTAAAAAACACTTTAAACATTTAAAACGAATTTTTAGCTCTTAAATTTCTTCTCCCCCTTTTTGTTAGATCAAAAAAATAAACAAGGCTCATAGAGAAGAGATAGGGTTAGTACCAATAAGCATTAAGCAATAAGAAACAATAATATTAATTCATAAAATTAAAATATCTAAAACATAAATCAACAATAAGTTCAAAGCATAATCCCAAATAAAACTAAAAGCATAGGTTCATAAAACATAATGAAAATAAAGATGCAAACTTAATCCTAAAATGCATAGATAATATGATATGTCATGAATATCCTAGGCCTCGTCGTCACCATCATCATCCGAAGTCTCATCATCGCTCTTGACTTGAGAACGACGAAACTTCATCCATTGGCCATAGAAGGTAGAGAAGGACATGTCAATGGCTGAGTGTGAATTCTCAAGGGATTGGAGTCGATCCTATACATTTTGCAAGCGAGTGTTGATGGCACAAAAACCCGAAGCCATGTTAGTGTTCATGGCATTGAACCGCTCAGTAATGAGAGCCGTGAGAGCTTCATTGTTTCCAACTTGAGCTTATGGTTGAGGTTCAATGGGAGGAGGAGGATGAGGTGCTTCCCTATCAACACGTTCCCAAACATTGTTCACATAGCGAAAACCGGACTTTCGGAAAGAGGACTCACCAATTTTTGACTTGCGGGGTTCCGGAGAGTCATAGGTGCAATCGAGACCAAGCTTGCTAAAGATGTGACTTAAGACCGTTCCATAAGTGAAAGATTTCAAGGCATCGGTGTCACGAAGCTTAATATTGTTAACCATCTTGGCAAATATGATCTTAGCAAGATTAGGGCGCTCACCACGACGGAAACACTCAAGCCAAAAATAGTCAACTTGACGGATGTGAGAATATTTACCTCCGGAGGGGCGAAGGAACCATGAGACCATCAAATGGAGGAAATGATCGTGCGCATCCAAAGTAAGCACTTGACTGGTGTGAGAACCAAAGTGACTCTCATTCTCAATTCCTACATCCTTAAGAGAAAATGTAGACTCCGAGAGAGGGACATTAACAACAAACTTTTTCCCCAAAATATAATATTCAATCCCAACAACTTCGGAATTTGTTTCATCACTGATAAGGTGAGCATTGGAGTAAAAGAGAAGTACCATGTGTTTGTAGAAAATGTTCGGGATGCTTAACAAGACAAGAAAATCCCATTCTCTCAAACGCTCGAGGTATCGGAAAAGAAATCGCTCAGAGTTAAGGAAGTTGAGATCAATCACACGCTCACGACGAACTTCTTACTCCTTGACATATTTGAAACGTTCTCTCAACTCTGTAGTTCGAAGAGATTTTTGAAAGAGCTGTGCGAGATTTGGACGCATACTCGAGTCACCGAATTGAACGGACTTACGCTTTTTGTTAACATTCTCCGTCATCCTAAAAATATAAGAAAGCAAGTTTGGAAAAGAATTAAGTGTAAGCATATATTTCTTAATTCAATCCAATGGTAAATCCCACTTAGGTTTAAAAACAAGTTTTTAAAACAAATATACAAAACAAAATAAAAACAAAAAAATTTAAGAGAAAAACAGTAAAAAAATACGAGTGAAAATTTTTATATTCGAATCAGAAAATTAAAGATTTTGAAGAATTTTTATAAGATATGAAAAACCCAAGCATAAAAACATATAAACTATACAAAAATAAAATTTTCTAACCTAAGATTCGAACATAAATTGAAGGAAAAAGAAAAAGAGGAAAAATACCTTAATTTGGATTTTGGATGAATGGATGAAAATCCTTGCACAATATTGTTGAATCTTGCTTAGACTTGTGTTTTAGAGAAAAACCCCTCAAGATTTGGTGAAAAATAAAGAGGTTTAGAGGGTTTTTATAGGAAAAAATTTGGGCTAGGGTTTTTAGGGTTTTGGAGAGTTTTAATTAAAGTTGAGCTTTATCGTTAAAAGCCTTTCTTAAAGTAGTCCGCAGATCCGTTTCGGAACGGGCTTGACCATTTCGAAACGCGGGCACGAAGGTTTAACCGTCTTTTGGACTTCAGCTGCCCGTTTCGATACGGGGTTGACCGTATCGAAGACCCGTTGACCCATATCGAAACTTGTTTCGATACACCCCTTGGCAGTAGCCAAAACGTTTCGAAACCCTTTTAAGGCGTTTCGAAACGCCATTCTCTCAGATATGATTTTAAAGCATCCGTATCGAAACAGGTTGACCCATTTCGATACACCTGGGCCTGGAAGTGCAGATGATGCTCTAAAAGTGCAGAAAAATGACTTTTTCTAAGGCCTAACTTGCATGAATGACATGAATTAGCAGGAAAAACATATGCAAACATAAACATACTCCCCCTAGCTATAGGTATGGATGAAATTAGGAGTAAAAACATATAAACATGGCATTTCACAAGATCAAGCAATTTTAAGCACAAAAGAGGTCCTAAAAGGCCATGATAGGCTAGCTAGACCTAACTCTCTCCTTAGGGACCAAAAACGCTCTTTGTCTAAAGGTTTTGTAAATATGTTTGCTAATTGATTTAAGGTGTCTACATACTCTATAACCACATCTTCTTTAAGGACATGATCTCTAATGAAATGATGCCTTATTTCTATGTGTTTGGTTCTAGAGTGTTGGATGGGATTTTTCGTTAAACATATATCATTAGTGTTGTCACATTTTAGGGGTATGGTTTCAACTTTAATACTATAATCTAAGAGTTGTTGCTTCATCCAAAGGACTTGAGCACAACAACTCCCTAAGGATATGTACTCAGCTTCGGTGGTAGATAAGGCTACACTATTTTGTTTCTTAGAGAACCAAGATATGAGCATACTACCTAGGAATTGACAAGTTCTCGAAGTACTCTTCCTATCGATTTTGCATCCCCCATAATCCGCATCCGAATAAGCATGAAGGTTGAAGGTGGAGTCTCTAGGGTACCAAAGACCTAAACAAGGAGTATCTCTAAGGTACCTAAAGATTCTCTTAACGACTATAAGGTGAGACTCTCTAGGACTAGTTTGAAACCTAGCACACAAGCAAAAACTAAACAAGATATCCGGTCTACTTGCTGTAAGGTAAAACAATGATCCAATCATAGAACGGTAAAGCTTAGAGTCAACACACTTACCTCCTTCATCTTTGTCAAGCTTTGTAGATGAGCTCATAGGTGTGGCTTGAGGCTTTGCATTCTCCAAGCCAAACTTCTTGAGCATATCCTTTATGTACTTAGCTTGATTGATGAAGGTGCCATCCTTCTTTTGCTTGATTTGGAGTCCCAAAAAGAATGAGAGCTCCCCTATCATGCTCATCTCGAATTCACCTTGCATTAGCTTAGCAAACTCTTGACAATGACATTCGTTAGTAGAACCAAAAATAATATCATCAACATAAATTTGAACTACTAAGATGTCATTTTTATACATTTTTTATAAAAAGTGTAGTGTCCACCTTACCTTTTTCAAAACCCTTTTCAATTAAAAAGTTTGAAAGTCTTTCATACCAAGCTCTAGGAGCTTGTTTTAAACCATAAAGAGCTTTAGTGAGTTTGAAAACATGATTTGGAAATTTTGAGTCTTCAAAACCCGGTGGTTGTTCCACATACACTTCTTCATTTATAAAACTATTTAAAAACACACTTTTAACATCCATTTGAAAAAGCTTGAAATTATGATAACATACATATGCAAGCAACATCCTAATGGCTTCCATTCTAGCTACGAGTGCATAGGTTTCATCAAAATCTATTCCCTCTTCTTGAGTGTAACCTTGTGCTACAAGTCTAGCTTTATTTCTCACAATGTTACCACTCTCATCTAGTTTGTTCTTAAAGACCCATTTAGTTCCTATGGTAGATTGATTACTAGGCCTATCAACTAATGTCTAAACGTTACTTCTCTCAAATTGATTTAACTCTTCTTGCATAGCCATAATCCAAAAATCATCTTTCAATGCTTCTTTTATATTCTTAGACTCTATGCATGAGATAAATGCATCATGATTCATTAATCTAAGAGAAGATCGAGTGGTTACCCCCTTGGATGGATCACCCAATATTTCACCATCTTTGACATAGTTGAACTCCCTTGGGTAGCTCACTTCCTTTTCCTCAAGAGCCAAGTCCTTCAAGGCTTCAAGAGGTGGATCTTATGTGTCTTCTTCTTTTGTTGGAATCTCATCCTCCTTTGAAGTTTGTCCTCCATCAAAGGAATTTATGATTCCTACATCATCATCATCACAAGAATCCTTCCTTGGAATGAGGTTATCATCGAATACAACATGTATAGATTCTTCTACTACTAAAGTCCTTTTGTTAAATACTCGATAGGGTTTAGAGGTTAAAGAGTATCCTATGAAAATAGCTTCATCACTTTTTGCATCAAATTTACCTAAGTTGTCTTTTCCATTATTTAAAACAAAACACTTGCAATCAAAAGGGTGAAAATAGCTAATGTTAGGCTTTTTAGATTTTAAAATCTCATAAGGTGTTTTCTTTAAAATTGGCCTAATCATTACTCGATTAACAATATAGCAAGCGGTGTTTGTGGCTTCCGCCCAAAATAGTTAGGTAAATTATTTTCACAAAGCATAGTTCTAGCCATCTCTTGCAAAGTTCTATTTTTCCTCTCAACTACCCCATTTTGTTGAGGAGTTCGAGGAGCCAAAAAATTGTGGCTAATACCATTTTCATTTAAAAAATCTTCAAACCCTAAATTTTGAAACTCGGTTCCATGATCACTTCTAATATGTGAAATTCTAAGTTCAAGATCATTTTGGGTTAGTTTTGAAAATGTGATGAATTTTTCCAAAGCCTCATCTTTAGTACTTAAAAATAGAACCCAAGTAAATCTAGAAAAATCATCAACAAGTACAAATGCATAAGACTTACCACCCAAGCTCATAGTCCTAATTGGCCCAAATAAATCCATATGGATGAAGAGGCACATTCTATTATTCCAAAACGGATAGTTGTCACCATTGAAGAAGGGTGGCTTTGTAGTGGATTGAGACTCATACGTGCCCGAACCGGAGGTTGAAGCCATCTCTTGATTTTTATGATCACACTCTTCCTAGGAACTCCTCTTGTGGTTGTTAATCCTCAAAGAGGTAGGCTCTGATACCAATTGTTGAGTGGATCGAATGATCGAAATGAACCAAGAGGGGGTGAATTGGATTTTTAAAGGTTTAGGTGGTGGAAATTGCAAATTAAAAAGATAGACAATGAATTTTAGAGTGGTTCAAGTTCCAAATGAACTCTACATCCACTACCTTAGCTTCACTAAGGATTTGCAACAATTCCACTAATTGCTCTTCCCCTTTCTAGGCTAAGGAGGTAACCCTTACAATTTTCTGTTAAATTTTCTACCCAAAATTTAACCCAAACCTCACACAATTAGAACAAAGATTTTGATGGCTAAGAAAGTATCTCTCAATACAAATTGTAGCCCAATTACAAGCACTCAACCCAATTGAAAATGATAAGAATGAAAATTTCAATTGGGGTTTCTAGACAATATTGAGATTTAGGCACAAATGCTTGGATTTGATGTTTGGATGTTTGCTTTTGGATCAATAGTTGTTGCTGGAGCTTTTAGAGGTCCCTTTTATACCTTCTCATTGATTTCTAGCCGTTGTGGTTGTTGCATTAATCAATAGAGCAGTTGGGAGTGTTATCTCACCTCCATAAATGTAGTCTGCAACCACCTATTTTGAAACTCCCGACCCTGTTTCAAAACGGACCAAAATAAAAAGAGCCGTTGGGGTGCATTTAAGAGCTCATATCGAAACGGTCTTACCCGTTTCGAAACACTTTTGCCACTGTCAAGGGTTGTTTCGAAACGGCTTGAACTCGTTTCAAAACGCCTTAACGGTTACTTGAAAATCAGTTAAAAACTTGCAACGATCATATTTTTCAAATTAAATGAAGAACCGTTTCGAAACACTTGATGTCATTTAGATACGGGTTCTCTATGTTCTAGAGCCGTTTTGATACTGGTTTCGAAACATGGGTTGTTAGTGTTGAAAACGTTTCGATACCTGTTTCGATACATGGGTTGATAGTTTCAAAACCGTTTCGAAACGCCTTAGGCAATTTCGAAACAGGGACTCGAAAAACACTGTTTTGGCTTTAAAAACACTTAGAAAATATTTGGAAAGCTTAGTTTTTAACTTAGGCATATTCCTTAAATCATATGGGGATGTTTGAGGACTTAAAAATTCGTTTTGATATTTTCAATTTAGTCCTTAGGTTCTTTAGTTATATCAAAATTAAAATATCGGTTTCACACATATGTTTCTTCTAATAAAATATTTTTTGGCAAGGTTATGGAAGTAATCAGTCTAGGGGATGAGATTCTGAGGGGACTGCAAAATTTGAATCTGAGTGGTTTCCTTACGTTTGATTTTGCACAACAATACTTGTCTTGTTGCATTCGAATGTTGAGCCTTGGTTATGAGTCTAAAGGAGAGCATATTGGTCTTGATTACTTTGGTCGCACAATTTTTATGAAAATTCTTTCAGTGGGAATTCATATGGCAAGACTGGAATCGATATTGAATCTTGTCGCCAAGGTCAAACATATTCGAAAGTTTGAAGAAAAAAATTGAATCTTGGTGTTGAAGACATGGATATTTCCAAAGTTTCATATAGAAGAAAGCCCCTCACATTGATGCGATATGAGTTGGGATCAACTAAAAACAGTGAGGTGGGTCGAGCCTTGAAGAAGTGCGATAAGATACCTTGGGAATTGAAGATCAGTTTGGCCAGTGTTCAAGTTCGAATGAAGACTCAAGCTGGTGAGAAGCAAATGGATTTGACACGTGAAGAAGAAAGTTGGGTCTTTGTGCTCTTACAACCATACTGGCAACTGTCTGCGCATTTAAAGGAACAACAAAAACTAAATTCAAGTGGAAAATCAAATCAACATGTAACAACCTTTCCCTTGATGCGGTACATTACAATGACTCCAAGATAACAGTTGGTCATCTTAGAACAAAAGATTCATACATTAGGGCTCGAGAAGAGGAAAAAGTGTTGGTACAATGGGATGAAGCCAATAGGGGCAATGAGACCTGGGAAATCGCGGCTGCTTTTCATGGTGAGTTTCCTTACTCGAACCTTAAGGACAAGGTTCTTAAACCAGACAAGGGTAATGTTATGAATCAGAGTCAGAGCCAACAAGGATTGCCAGCTCAAGAGCTGAGTCAGCAACAACAGCCTACTAAGATTCACAGAGGATGGTGCTGGAGGAAAGAACCCAAGGCGTTAAGAGGCTATATGTGTTTTTATTATAACCCTTTAGAGTACATATAAAGAAAAAGAGTCATTGTACTGGGATATGCTTATTGTAAAAACAAATATCTTTTTCCTCTCTGAATCTATTCTCTTCTATGCTTCTATTTCTATCCTCCCCTTTCTCTATTTCTACCTCTCATTTTCTGCGGATTTCTCTGAATTGTTAGGAAGGATCCTAACATTGGTGCTTTCATTGAGAGTCATTGTACTGGATATGCTTATTGTACAAATATCTTATATAATATGAATTTTTTGAATCGTGTATATATTTACTTATGGCATCCGAACTACACTTAATTAGTACCACAATTTTTTTTCTTACAAATAATAGCGAATACAGTAAAGTTAGAAACAAAAGTATCAACAACTGCCTTAGTTTAAAGGTCTTGGGTTAAAACTTAGGGGCTTAGGGCTTAGGGATTTAAGATTTATGGGTTGGGTTAGAATTTAGGGTAAAGTACATAAATGGTCACTAAACTATCCCTAAAAATATAAAATGGTCATTAAACTTTCAAAAATTTCATAATGGTCCTTAAACTTTAATTTTTATTACAAAATGGTTACTGGGTTGTTAACTGTCGTTAACCGAGAGACGTGGCAGTTAAGAAATTTTATATAATAACATATTTAATTTTTATTCTTTCATTTTTTTTCTCATCTTCATTCTCAACACCTTTAAAATAGAACCTTTAGGGGGAGAGTTAGATTCCTTGGAGGGTTTATGGAGGATTTAGAACTTGAGAGCTCAATTCTTCCATTTTACTTCTTTTTTATCTCCTTAATACATTTTTTTTCAATCCTTTTAATCCATTAATGACTGTAAACTTTTTTTATGTGTTGACTTGATAGCTAGAGAAGTGAAAGAGTCTTCCAAAGTCAAAAGAAAAGAGAAAATAATTGAAAGATGTCAAATGAACTTCCTTTGTTGTTGAATTTAAGGTAGTACATCTCGAACTTTAAAATGTTTCATGATTTTCATATTTATGATGTGATTTGGTATTGATGATTCATTGGGTATAGACGGGTTTAGAAAATTCACGTAGCATTACAATAAGTATTTTTGACCTCATAATAGAGAAAATCAAATGAGGTCCATTCTTATATTTCCGTGAAAAAATCTATTTTATACTTTATAATGTGTTCAAAAGACATTTTAGTTAGATTAGTGGAGTCATTTGCACCCTAATATTTCTACATACATATGTCCATGGCAGTACTCAATTTAAATTAGTTGATCAATGATATATTGGTGATTATAAAAAAATTCTTATAATGTTATTTTTTAAATATTTTAATCTAAATAAATAAACAATTAAATATGACCATACACTAAATTCCTATGTGGTGGTCGCTTAAATATTTCTACAATATTTCAATGATAATAAAACTGTTTAAATATGGTCAGTGCTGCCTCACATCAATGAACTAAAATATAAGCCAAAAACGTCACAAATAAAACATAAGCAAAAAGCAAGAAAAAATTGAAATATATTTTTTAAATATCATTCTATAATTTTGCGAATCTCAATTTTTTTAAAAAAATCTTAAATTTAATCACAATACCTAAAGAGGAGGGTAAAGGGACTCTAAGAAAAAGAAGAAGAATACTCCTAGTGAGTCTCAAAACCATGACGTACGGAAATATAAAGAACAAAAGATCGCAAGACTAATCTATCTATCCTATCTTAGTATAAAGGAGATTGAATCAATTCTCAAGAGCATATATTAAATTGATTTTTTAATTTCTTATATATATATATTATAATTTTTTAATCTTATAAATTTGTTTATTTATTATACAAGTGAAAACCATGTGGTATCTCTTTATTTAAGGCATTTAATTGTGTTTGGTTTTGTAATTTCCTCAAATCTACCAAACAAAATAAATAACTTCAATATTTTATTTATGGATTAAGATTTAAAGGATCTTTTTAATAAATCAAAAAATATTAATTTCTAGATTGAATCAAGGTACCTACTCGTACTTGATCGAGCATCAGAGTATTAGTCTATTGGACATCAATATTATATATATATATATATATATATATTAAAAGGGATAGCTACATGTTTAATACCTAATTTATTCTCGCATTACTGATTTAGTACCTACTTTTTTTGGCAAAACGGTACATAATGTTACGTTTTATTTTTATTTTGGTACTTTGCCGTTAAAAAATCTACGTCAGCCTAACAACGAGAAAGAAAATCACACATAGCAAGCTGTCACATCATTTTTCTCTCTCATAATCAACATGCCACATCGACTAAAATCATAAAAAAGCACATGTGACATGCTGACCAGGAGAGAGAAAATGATGTGGCAACTTGCCACATGTGATTTTCTTTGTCATTGTCAACATGCCACATGTGATTTTTTCTTTCCTAGTCAGCATGTTGTTAATTTTTTAACGACAAGGGTACTAAAATAGAAACAAAACGTAACGTTAAGTACTATTTTACCAAAAAAATAAGTGAAGTACTAAAACAATAATGCGAGAATAGGTAGGGTACTAAATATATAATTATCCCTAAAAACATATTTATTACACAGATTGCATAAAATTTAGATCATACAATTTTGTATTTCAATGTTATTTATTATATTTAGAATTTAAATTTTAGAGATTTATGATTTTAATGTCCTTAAAGTTAGACATTTACCTCTCCCCATATTTTCTCTTAAATAACTAAAAAAATATAATGAAAAAATTGTCTATTTAAACATCAATTTAAATTTAAGGTTTACACTAATATTAATATGAATATAAACCTTAAATTAAGGTAGAGAGAATAATTAATTTTACCTCTTATATTGATTTTTGGCTTCGTCCTTGAATCATTGTATTTAAGGTTTACACTGACCTTGAGATCGATGGATGTCGAGAGAGTCGAAAATCATTGTATGTTGAAGTTATTATATAAATTTATTTTAATATTATCGTATTTAAATACATCCATAAATATTAAGTGTAATAGTAATACACATTATACTTTCAAATTACGACTTAAATTTAAACTTTAAAAATAATATTATCAGAAATAATCAGGGACGGAAGAATGGTGTAATAACCCTTTTTTTCTTGAAAACCTTTCAAGTATCACGCTTTTGAAAATATTTTTAAAAGGGGATTTTCTTTTGAAAAATTCGAGTTTCGGAAAACAATGAAAATTTGGAGTCGCCACCGGCCACTTAGTAGGTCGGACACCATCAAAACCAGAGATTCATTTTGAAAAAGTTTCGGGAGTTGGTTACATGTGGGGAAGGATTAGCACCCCCATCACGCCCGAAAATCGGTACCAAAATATTTGTTGCCTTTAGTCGATGGAAATTATTTAAAGTTTAAAGTGAATTTAATTAGATGACCTTAATTGAAAATCTTACTCGAATTGTACGGGCTTCATCAAGTCGTGGCCTTAGAATTAATAGAGCACTTAATTAATTAGGATGACGATACATCAGACCATAGATTAAACCAACATCATATAAGTCTGATTGTCGTGTTAATTTATGGTTCGACTCTTGTACGTCACCTTTATGCATGATGACATGATATTTCCATTTTTAATCATTGCTTACATAGAGACAGTGAGAATTAACCCAAATATTTGGTCTACATCCATTAAGCTCGGACTGTTTTGACACAAATATCGGGGTTAATATATACCTCTCTTTTGTATATTTTAAATTAATTAATTAACATACCAAATCATTAATGGTTTCATAAATGACAAATATAAATGTGTTGAGTGGATCAATGAACCAATATAAGCCAAGAGGGGGGTGAATTGGATTTTTAGAACTTTTGGTGGTGGAGTGGAAAGTTAAAAATGATAGACAATAGGATTTAGAGTGGTTCAAGTTCCAATCGAACTCTACATCCACTACCTTAGCTTCACTAAGGATTTTCCAACAATCCACTAATTGTTCTTCCCCTTTTCTTGGCTAAGGATGTAACCTTTACAATACCAGTCAAATTTTCTACCCAAAATTTGACCCAATCCTCACTCAAGAAATACAAAGAAGATGAAGGCTAAAACTACTATCTCTCAATATAAAATATAGCCCTTTTACAAGCACTCAACCCAATTGAACAAATAAGAATGGAAATTACAAAGTTCACAATTGGGGTTTACAAGAAATAATGAGATTTTGGCACAAATGCTTGGCTTTGATGTTTGGATAATTCTTTGGAGATCAATAGTTGTTGCTGAAGCTTTTAGACGTCCCTTTTATACCTTCTAAATGAATTCTAGCCGTTGGGGTTTTTGCATTCATCAATATAGCCGTTGGGATGTTATCTTCCCTCCATAAATGTAGTCTGCAACTACCCGTTCCGAAACGCCCGATCCTGTTTTGAAACAGACCAAAATAGAAAGAGCCGTTGAGGTGTAATAAATAGACCGTACCGAAATGGGCACGATCGTTTCGATACGCTAAGAGCCCGTTTCGAAACTCGTTTCGAAACATTTTCTACTGTCAAAGCCTGTATCGAAACGACATAGAAGCGTTTTGATATGCCTTAATGAAAATTTTAAATTCAGTTATAAAACTTCAATGGTTATATTTTAAAACCAAGTTTGAATTCCGTTTCGAAACGTTTGAGGTCGTTTTGATACTACCGTATCGTAACGAGTCAAACCGTTCTGATGTTCTTCATCCGTTTTGAAACATATTATGAAATAGAGGTTAACAATTTCAAACTGTTTCAGAACGCCCAAAGGCCGTTCCGAAATGGTGACTTGAAAATCACTGTTTTGGCTTGATAAACACTTAGAAAATATTTGACAAGTTGAGGTTTTGACTTAAACATTCTTCTTTAAATACATAGAGAGGATTTGAGGACTGAAAAATTCATTTTCCATTTTTTCAATTTAGTTCTTAAATCTTTTGTTATATCAAAATCAATTTATTGGTTTCACAATCTCCCCCTTTTTGATATAACAAAACCAAGTTAGAATTTTTAAGAGTTTTGAAATTTTGAAGACGTTCTAACTCCGCCTCAATTTAAGATGGGTTTTTAAAGTTTTGAAAAGATTTAAAATTCAAATTTAAAAATCAAAACCGACTTAAAACAAATTTTGGATCTTATATTACTTCTCCCCTTTTTGTTAGATCAAAAAGAATAATAAACAAGGCTCATCAAGAGAAGAAACACGGTTAAAAGCGATAGACAACATAATGTAGATTCATAAAGTTCAAATAACCAAACATAGAACTTAAAGCAATAGATATTAAAGCTCAATCCCAAACAAAGCAATCATAACATAGGTTCATAAAGCATAAACAAAATAAAGGTGCAAACTTAGTCCTAATATGATAATCTAATATGAGATGCAATAAAGACCCTTAGCCTCATCATCTTCACCATCAACATCCGAAGAATCATCATCGTTCTTAGCTTGAGAACGACGAAAGGTCATCCATTGACCATAGAAGGTAGAGAATGACAAGTCCATCGATTGATGTTGATTCTCAAGGGCGGTGAGATGATCCTCCACGAAAATCAAACGAGTATTGATAGCACCAAGACCCAAAGCCATGTTTTTATCCATCGTGTTGAACCGCTCAGTGAGGAAAGCCATAAGAGCTTCATTGTTAGGACCCGAAGCTTGAGGTGGTGGCTCAACTTGAGGTGGAGAGGCATGCCTATCAACTCGTTCCCATTGGCCAAGAGTGTAATGGAACCCGGACTTTTGGAGAGAAGATTCACCAATCTTGTTCTTACGGGGTTTCGGAGAGTCATAGGAGAAATCAAAGTTAAGGATGCCAAAGAAGTAGCTCAAAATAGTCCCATAAGTTAAAGGTTTAAGAACACCGGTTTCATGAAGCTTCACATTATTGACCATTTCGGCGAACATAATTTTGACAAGATTTGGTCGTTCTCCTCGGCGAAAGCACTCTAGCAAAAAATAATCAACTTGACGAATATGAGAGAATTTACCTCCGAAGGGGCGAATGAACCATGAAATCATCAAGTGTAGGAACCGGTCATGAGCATCCAAAGAAAGAACGGAGCCGGTGTGAGCACCAAAGTGGGTCTCATCCTCAATGCCTTCGTTCTTAAGCCCAAGAGCATTCTCTAAAAAGGATATGTTGATAACGAACTTCTTCCCCAAGAGATATGACTCAATGCCAATAACCTCAGTGTGATCTTCATTATCAACGAGCACAACATTTGAGTAGAAAATGAGAATCATGTGCTTGTAGATAATATCCGATATGTTCAAGAAAGCCACGAAGTTCCATTCTTGCAAACGCTCTAGATAGCGGAAAGCAAAACGCTCAGAATCAAGGAATGGGACATCAACAACAAGCTCGCGACAAACGACAATATCCTTGACGTAAGAGAAACGATCCTTCATCTCTTGAGTCCGAAGAATTTTGAGAAAAAGTTGGGTGAGATTAGGACGAATATTGGCTTGACCTGAAGCTTCACTCGATTGACCTGTCTTACGTTTCTTGTTAGCGTTTTCCATTGAAAAATCCTAAAAACATAAAGCAAGCAATTTTAAAAATTGAAGTGTATGCATGAACATCCTTAATTCAATCCAATGACAAATCTCATTTAGGTTTAAAAAGACATAAAAAATTTAAGAGGAAACAAATTTTGAAAAACTGTAAAAAAATACGAGTAAAAAATAATATATTCGAACAAAATTTTTTAAGATTTTGAATTTTTTTTCAAAGTTTTTAAAAACCCAAGATGCAAAACATATAATCTATACAAAATTAAAATTTTCTAACCTAAAATTCGAATAAAATCAAAGGAAAAATAAAAAGAAGAAAACATACCTTAGATGTGGATTTTGGATGAATGGATGGAAAATCTTGCACAAGATTGTTGATGCTTGCTTAGACTTGAGCTTGTGTGTAAAAGCCCTCAAGATTTGATGAAAAACAATGAGGTTTAAAGGGTTTTTATAGGGAAAATCGGGTTAGGGTTTTTAGAGTTTTTGAAGAGTTTTAATTAAAAGTGAAATTATCATTAAAGACCACTTTTAAAGATGTTCGCATACCTGTTTCGGAACAAGCACGATCGTTCCGAAATGTGGGTATCAAAACATTGACTAACGTTTCAAGTCTAGTTGACTGTTCCGATACGGCTTTGATCGTATCGAATCCCACATGTTGACCCGTATCGAAACTCGTTTCGATACACTTCTTGGCAGAGGCAAACCGTTTCGAAACCCTTTTAAGGCGTTTCAAAAAACCACCTAGGCCTGGAAGTGTAGATGAGGCTCTAATATTGCAGAAAAATGAATTTCATGAAGTCCTATTTGCATAAATGACATGAATGGGCAGGAAAGATAGGCTAGTTAGATCTAACTCTCTCATAAGGGACCAAAAACGCTCCTTATCCAAAGTCTTGGTAAAAATGTTCGCTATTTGGTTTAAGGTGTCAACGAACTCTATAGAAAAATCTTCCTTAAGGACATGATCTCTAATGAAATGATGCCTTATTTCTATATGTTTGGTTCTAGAGTGTTGGATGGGATTTTTAGTTAAGCATATGGCACTAGCGTTATCACACTTAAGGGGTATGGTTTTAACTTTAATACCATAATCTAAGAGTTGTTGCTTCATCCAAAGGACTTGAGCACAACAACTCCCTAAGGATATGTACTCGGCTTGAAACCTAGCACACAAGCAAACACTAAACAATATATCTGGTCTACTTGCGGTAAGGTAAAGCAAAGATCTAATCATAGAGCGATAAAGCTTAGAGTCAACACACTTACCTCCATCTTTGTCGAGCTTTGTAGATGAGCTCATTGGTGTGGCTTGAGGCTTTGCATTCTGCAAGCCAAACTTCTTGAGCATATCTTTGATGTACTTTGCTTGATTGATGAAGGTGTCATCCTTCTTTTGCTTGATTTGGAGTCCCAAAAAGAATGAGAGCTCCCCCATCATGCTCATCTCGAATTCACCTTGCATTAACCTAGCAAAATCTTTGCAATGACACTCATTAGTAGATCCAAAAATAATATCATCAACATATATTTTTACTACTAAGATGTCATTTTTATACCTTTTTATGAAAAGTGTAGTGTCCACTTACCATTTTCAAAACCTTTTTCAATAAAAAAGTTTGAAAGTCTTTCGTACCAAGCTCTAGGAGCTTGTTTTAAACCATAAAGTGTTTTGGTTAGTTTGAAAACATGATTTGGAAATTTTGAGTCATCAAAAACCGGTGGTTGTTCCACATACACTTCCTCATTTATAAAACCATTTAAAAATGCGCTTTTAACATCCATTTGAAAAGGCTTGAAATCATGATAACATGCATATGCAAGCAACATCCTAATGGCTTCCATTCTAGCTACAAGTGCATAGGTTTCATCAAAATCAATTCCCTTTTCTTGAGTAAGTACAACATTATTAGACTTGACAAGTTCCTTAGGAACTCATACACTTCTAATTTTCTTAGTTCTATTATGCCTATGCAAGCCACTTTGTTTGTAGTTATATGTCTTTCTCTTAGGTTGGTTAGTTCTAGAGGATTCTCCTATCTCATTTTTTTCACATTACCAACATTTTTGAAAGACTCCCTGAGCTTGTTAAGCTCATCTAACACCTTTTGGTGTTCACTATTGCATTGAGAAATAAGGTTGTTTAAGTCTACATTTTCGTCTTGAAGAATTTAAGTTCATCTTGTAAACCTATGATATTTTTCTCAAATTTTAAGTTAGCTTGAGAAAGTGAGTCATTTTTAGCATTTAATTCTGAAATAATCTTTTTATTTCTTATGTCTGACTCTTTATACTTCTCAACTAACTCATCATATACCTCTTGTAACTCATCATAAGCATCATGCAATTCATAAAATGTAAAATCAAAAGATGATGAGTTAGAGGTTACCATGGAGCAATCCTCCTCAAGAGCCATGAGGAAAAGATTGGCCACTTCGTGTTCCTCATCCTCGGATGGCTCCTCATCACTCCAAGCAGCAAGCTTGGCTTTGAGCTTCTTCTTCTTCTCAAAGCCCTTCTTCTTGAGTTGAGGGCACTCCGAACGACAATGACCTGATTTTTTGCACTCAAAGCAAATGATTTGATCCCTCTCTTCTTCTTTGTTTTTGGTTTTGAAGTCTATTTTTCTTTGAATCTTCCTTCCTCGGTTGGACCTCATAAACTGTGAGAACCTTTTGGCTATCATAGCCAATTCTTCTAGGTCTTCTTTCTCACTATAAGTGTTCTCCTCATGTAGAGAAGCTTTGAGAGCCACTCTTATCTTCTTCTTATCTACCTCAAGCTTCTCCACTCTTCTCTCTTCCTTCTTCCTTTCATCTTCCCTTTCTTGCTTCATTATCTCATGAGTTAGGAGAGAACCCACTAGCTCATCAAGCTAGAGTGTCTTCAATTTTTTTCCTCAATGATGGCGATTCTCTTCCCATCCCAAGACTCGAAAAGTGAGTAGAGTGGCTTCCGGACTAGTTTGTCTTCCAAGATTATCTCTCCAATACCCTTTAGCCCGTTGACGATTGTTGAGAAACGATCGAACATCTTTGACACGATTTCGCCGGGCTTCATTTTGAAATTCTCATAGCTAAGATTGAGAATTCCAATCTTTGTCTCCTTCACATCACTTGTTTCTTCATAAGTTATCTCAAGTGTATCCCAAAATTCCTTAACACTTTTGATGGAGGAAACCTTGAGTAGATGTCGAGACCAAAACAGGAAAACAACATGTGAAGAGCTTTTATCATTGATTTGAATCTTCTTTCTCTCTTCTTCACTCATCTCATTCTTCTTCTTTGGCACCAATCTTCCTTCGTCGTCTCTCTTCATCGAAATAGAGGGACCATCTTCAATGGCATCCCAACTAGATAATCCTTGGATTTAATGAAGAGACACATCTGGTTCTTCCAAAAAAGGTAGTTATCACAGTTGAAGAAAGGTGGTTTGGTGGTTGATTGAGACTCGTACATGTTTGACCAGGAGCTAGATGACATGGCTTGCTTTGTGGTTGATCACACTCTTCCTAGGAACTCCTCTTGTGGTTGTTAATCCATCAAAGAGGTAGGCTCTGATACCAATTGTTGAGTGGATCAATGAACCGATATAAGCCAAGAAAGGGTGAATGAGATTTTTAGAACTTTTGGTGGTGGAGTGGAAAGTTAAAAATGATAGACAAGAGGATTTAGAGTGGTTCAAGTTCCAATCGAACTCTACATCCACTACCTTAGCTTCACTAAAGATTTTCCAACAATCCACTAATTTTCCTTCCCCTTTTCTAGGCTAAGGATGTAACCTTTACAATACCAGTCAAATTTTCTACCCAAAATTTGACCCAATTCTCACTCAAGAAATATAAAGAAGATAAAGGCTAAAACTAGTATCTCTCAATACAAAATATAGCCCTTTTACAAGCACTCAACCCAATTGAACAAATGGGAATGGAAATTACAAAGTTCACAATTGGGGTTTACAAGAAATAATGGGATTTTGGCACAAATTCTTGGCTTTGATGTTTGGATAATGCTTTGGAGATCAATAGTTGCTGCTTGAGCTTTTAGAGGTCTCTTTTATACCTTCTCATTGAATTCTAGTCGTTGGATTGTTGCATTCATCAATATAGTCGTTGGGATGTTATCTTCCCTCCATAAATGCAGTATGCAACTACCCGTTTTGAAACGCTCGATCCTGTTTCGAAACAGACTAAAATAGAAGGAGTCATTGGGGTGTAATAAATAGACCATACCGAAACGGGCACGATCGTTTCGATACGCTAAGAGCCCGTTACAAAACTCGTTTCGAAACATTTTTCTACTATCAAAGCCTGTATCGAAACGACTTAGAAGCGTTTCGATACGCCTTAACGAAAATTTACAATTCAGTTATAAAACTTCAACGATCATATTTTAAAACCATGTTTGAATTTCGTTTCGAAACGTTTGAGGTCGTTTCGATACTATCGTATCAAAACAGGTCAAATCGTTCTAATGTTCTTCATCCGTTTCATATTACGGTCTGAAACAGAGGTTAACAGTTTCAAACTGTTTCGGAACGCCCAAAGGCCGTTCCGAAACGGTGACTCGAAAATCACTGTTTTTGCTTGATAAACACTTGTAAAATATTTGACAAGTTGAAGTTTTGACTTAAACATTATTCTTTAAAGACATAGAGAGATTTTGAGGGGTTAAAAATTCATTTTCCATTTTTTCAATTTAGTACTTAAATCTTTTGTTATATCAAAATCAATTTATTGGTTTCACAAAATGCATGTGAAGGTAAACTTTAAGGTAAACACACAAAAGCCTTCCCAAGGTCCTATCCTAAAAGGCCCAAATTATGGGAGTTCGATTAAAGATCTAATTATTAATTATGTTATTCTAGTATTAACCCTAAATTAATTATCCTAAAAAATAGAAGACACTAATAAATTATGAATTATCTTGTAGTATGTCCATCTAGGCCGATTGTCAATTTCATCCTAAAAGGGTAATTAAGAGGTGTTGGACTAATTTAATGAATTTAACAATTATCCTAATTAGCCAAGGGTAAATTTAAATTTGCTAAACTAATTCAAACCTTAAATCTAACTATAGCTCTCAAAATCTATCCCTAAATATAATTGAACTAATTTAAAGATTATACCACAATAAGTCGAGCGCACACTTTAAATTAATTAAATTGAATTACCCTCAACTAATCTAAAAACCCGATCTAATCGAAAGGAAAAGAAAACCACTAATTAAGAAATATATCATGAGAACCACACACACACACACATATATATATACATATATACATATATAACATAACAAACCATAGCTTATTAATATATTACACATGCATATATATATAATATGACATATAACATGGAATGGGTTTTAGAAATGAATTGCTTGGGTCCAACATACCACGCACTTCCAACTAGGTGCAAAGGGATTAACCATTTGGGTTAAAATCATTCTCATCATCCCCAACATTAAACAGAAACCCCTCTTCTTTCAAACAAACTTTAGCCGTCGTTACCTTCCCTGCTCGTTGTCGCCGCATCGATGCTACTCTTCGACCGCTGTCGCCACCAAGAAGCTCCCCTCATCGTCCTCATCCTTTCCACCGGATCAGATTTTCAAGCATGCTAAGAGTAGTGGACCACATGATTCTAGGGATAGTGAGAAAGTGGGCATGGAATCTGTTACAGCGCATATAGAGTCATTACGATATCTTCGTCAGTCTAAGGGTGTCAAGAGACCCATATCTATCGAGTTTTTAGCTACTAGGATGACTATGTTTGACGAGAAGACGGGTACGAATCCGGCTGATGCAGAGTACTGGCTGAGGATGCTTCAACGATTGTTTGTTGAGATGGATCATCCTACCAATCAGAAACTTAGGGTTGATGTATCATTGCTATATGGTGAATACCATAATTGATTAGAGGCTGAGAAGCATGTTATTCCAGCCAGTCAGATCACTTGGGACCATTTCTGATAGGCATTTCATGATCGTTATGTCGGGGTTGAGTATATAGCAAAGTCCTGGGATGACTTCATGAATCTGAAGCAAAATGACATGTTCGTGAATGATTATGAGAATGAGTTCATGAGGTTGATTTAGTATGTTCCGGGATTAGTGACCACTGAAAAAGGATAAATGTGACTGGTTTCTGAAAGGGTTACGTCATACGATTAAAGTCGATGTTGCTCTGCATTTGGATAAAGAGTATAAGGAGATTATTCGACGGGCTAGGTCTGTCGAATAGAATGAGGCAGAGCTGAAACAACTTGAGCCTCAGGGTATTGATCGAGGTAAGAGGTCAGTGATCGTGGTAGTTCAACACAGTTAGGGGAATCAGTCTAGGAAGAGAACCAAAGATGAGTCAGATCATCAGAGTTATTCCAGAGCTAGACCAGTGACTTCTACTATTTCGATTACTAGTGTTGGGGGTTCGACTAGTACTCGTGGGGTGCCACGGTGTTCTTTTTACAAGAAATGGCATCCGGATGAGTGCAGGAGACAGACTTGGGCTTGTTTCAGATGTGGTTTCTTTGAGCATCTTTTCAGAGATTGTCTGCTTTCACCTCCATTAGCTTATACTTCGAGTCAGTCTCAGGTTTCAGTACAGACTCCCGCTATGGGGAGAGGACATGGTAGATCTGTTACTTCAGGTTCTGCTAGTAGAGGTAGGCATGCTCAAAGTAGATGATCAGCTGGATCAGGGGCAAGACAACCATGGTTAGTTTACTTTACCAGGAGTCATGAGGATCGTGATGAGCTAGAAGTTATTTCTGGTACTTTATCTATTCATTATATCTCTTATTTTGCCTTGATAATGGTTCGACTCATTCGTATGCTGGAAGTTCTGTTTCTGGGGGACTTGAAATTTTTGTTGAGGATACATTTAGTGTTGTTACCGTACACAGTTCAGTGGGTAATTCTGTTGAGGTCACTAAAGCTTACAAGAATTGTCCTCTTAAGATTCAATGGATGATCTTTCCAGCTAATTTAATAGATTTACCCTTTGGAGAGTTCGATCTTATTCTCGATGTGGACTGATTATCTGCACACCGAGTCAATCTAGATTGTGAAAAGAAAAGAGCAACTTTGAGAACTTCTGATGATCGTGAGGTGATTCTGATTAGGGAGCGTAGAGGCTTTCTCTCTAATGTTATATCAGCTCTTAAAGCTAAGAAAATGATCAAGAAAGGGTTCATTGCTTATCTTGCTTACATTCTTGATCTGAGATTGTCTGATTCTGGGTTGGATAGATCCATGTTGTGAGACACTTTCCTGATTTTTTCTGGAAGAATTGATAGGGGTACCACTGAAACGTGATGAGTTTGAGTTTGGCATCAAGGTTTATTCGAGTACAGCTCCTGTGTCTATGGCTCCTTACCGGATGGCATCGAAAGAACTTAAAGAGTTAAAAATATTGTTGCAAGAATTGCTAGATCGGGGTTTCATTTGACTCAGTGTTTCACCTTGGGGAGCTCGTGTTCTGTTTGTTAAGAAGAAGTACGAGACACTTTGACTCTGTATCGACTATCAAAAGTTGAATAAGATGACAATTAAGAACAAGTATCCCCTTCCTCGCATCAACGATCTCTTTGATGTGTTCAAAAAAGCTTTCCGGACATGTTACGGTCATTACAAGTTTCTTTTAATACCTTTTGGATTGACTAACGCCCCTGCCACGTTTATGGACATGATGAATATGGTGTTTCAAACTTATCTTAACTAGTTTGTTGTGATATTTATAGATGATATTCTTATATGTTTCAAATCTGAGGTTGAACATGAGGAACATCTCCGGATTGTATTACAGACTTTGTGAGAGAAACAATTGTATGCTAAATTCAAAAAGTGTGAATTCTGGCTTTCAGAGGTTATGTTTTTTGGGCATATAGTTTTTGCCGATGGTATTCAGGTTGATCCGGAGAAAGTTGAAGCTATTAAGAGCTGGAAACAGCCCAAGAATGTTCTTGAGATTCGAAGCTTCTTGGGTTTAGCCGGTTATTGTCGAAGGTTTGCTGAGGGTTTCTCTACTATTTCAGCTCTGTTAACTAAGCTTCTGAGAAAGGATGTTCCCTTTGTCTGGACTGAGGCCCAACAGTCTAGTTTTGAGAAGCTTAAGATTGTGTTGACTGAAGCACGGGCTTTGATTCAGCCTAAGCCTCGTAAGGCTTATATTGTTTACAGTAATGCTTCTTACACTGGATTGGGATGTGTTCTGATGCAAGATGAGAAGGTTGTGGCTTATGCATCCCAATAGTTGAAACCGCATGAGTGAAACAATCCTACCCATGATCTTGAGCTTGTTTCCGTGATTTTTGCTCTTAAAATCTAGAGACACTATCTCTACGGAGAGAAGTGTTATATCTACACAAATCATAATAGTCTGAAATATATCCTCACCCAGAAGGATCTTAATCTGAGACAACGTCGTTGGGTAGAACTTCTTAAGAATTATGACTACGAGATTGAGTATCATTCGGGTAAGGCTAATGTTGTTGCCGACGCCTAGAGTCGTAACGCCATTTCAGATTTGAGAGCTCTGTTTGCCCAGATTAGTTTGTATGATGATGGCATTCTTTTGCAGAACTTCGGGTTATTCATACTCTGATTTATGATATTCGAGCTAAACAACCTAGCGATTCGTTTTTTGATGCACCGTTTGAGAGAGGTTGAAGAGGTACATCTCAGGATTTTTCTATTGATCATGATGGTGTTCTATGTTGATGAGGTCGGTATTGCCTTCTAAGGAAATCTGGGTTGAAACAGGTTATTCTCCATGAGGCTCATAACAGTCCTTATTCTATGCATCATGGTGGGGACAAGATGTATAAGAATCATCATGAGAGGTATTGGTGGAAAGGTCTCAAGCGTGATGTTGTTGGATTTATATCGAAATGTTTAACTTGTCAAAAAGTCAAGGCATAACATTAGCGTCCATCTGGGTTAATTTAGCATTTTGAGATTCCTTAGTGGAAGTGGGAGCGTGTGACTATGGACTTTGTTAGTGGACTTCCTTTGACTCCGTCAAAGAAGGACTCCATCTGGGTTATTGTTGATCGTCTGACTAAGTCCGCGAACTTAATTCCTGTTCGAGTTAATTATTCTTTGAGCAAGTTGGCTCAGCTTTATATTTCTGAGATTGTTTGACTTCACGGGGTATCATTGTCTATTATTTCTAACAGAGATCTAAGGTTTACAGCAAAATTTTGGAATTCTCTTCATACCGCTTTGGGTACTCGGTTGAACTTTCGTACTTCTTATAATTCGCAGATTCATGGTCAGTCTCAGCACGTGATTCAGATTCTTGAGGATATGTTGAGGGGTTGTATTCTTGATTACAGAGGCAGTTGGGAGGATTTCTTACTGCTTGCAGAGTTTGCCTACAATAAAAGTTATCAGGCCAACATCAAGATGGCACCGTATGAGGCTCTGTATAGGCGTAAGTTTCGTACACCTATTGGCTGGGCTAAGCTTAATGAGCACAAATAGTTGGGACCCAGTATTGTTTATGAGGTTGAGCAGACTGTCAAATTGATTCATGATCGACTTAAGGCTGCTTTTGATAGATAGAAGTCTTATGCTGATTTGAAACGCCAGGATATTGAGTATGATGTAGGGGATGAGGTTTTCTTGAAAGTATCTTCGTGGAGGAAGGTACTTCGTTTTGGTCGGTAAGGCAAACTGAGTCCTTGTTTCATTGGATCTTTTTTGATTATTCGTCGAGTTGGATCTGTTGCCTATTAGCTTGAGTTACCACCAGAGCTTCAGCGTATTCATGATGTCTTCCACGTCTCTGTGTTGAGACGCTATCATGCTGATTCGTCTCATATTATTCCCATGGAGGAAATTGAGATCCGCCCTAACTTACGTTTTGAGAAGAAGCCTATTGAGATTCTTGCACATGACATAAAGGTTCTTAGGAGGAAGACCATTAAGATGATCAAAGTCTTGTGGCGTGGTCGTAGTCATTATGAGGCTACATGAGAGCCCAAGGCCATCGTTAGAGCTCAGTGTTGAGTGTGTAAAAGTTCTATTATTTACACCCTTTTTAACCCATATTTCTGCTGCATTCAAGCATCATTGCATTGCATTTAGGTTAGTTTTCAATAAAACATCACAATTATATAAAAGGCACGGATTCTACTAAAAGATGGTGTATTTTGCAGGTAACTGCCATGGTTGACAATGAAGGCAGGCGCAGGACAGATAAGCAGGAAAGCTGAACTGGACTAGCAGCTGAAGAAGACGAACCTGTCATGGACCTGTCACGACAGCAAGGTGACAGCAGATTTATGAAGAGGAAAAGTCAAGTGGACCTCGATAGATAGAGAAAAATCTGCTCGTCTGTCGTGTGAAAGCCACATATTTTTCCAAGCCCCAGATCGAAAGATATGTCAAGCCAAAGCTCAAAGAGAAGAAATTCCTAGAAACAAGGATGCGGCTGGAAAGTAGGAGACTTTAGAGATTTAGTCTTTATTAGAATCTTACTTTTAATTAAAGTTGTAATCCTTGTTACCTTAGATAACTTGAGCCCAAAGCTTATATAAGGGCATAGATTTAACCTAGGAGCACAACCGATTACCCCATAACCAAAACCAAACCCCTGCCGTCCACCCGTCACTGACATGTTCTAAATTCCCCCTAGGGTTACGGGTTGTTTTGTAAAGTAGTTGCAAGGGTTGCTTTGTTTTAGGATTTTTCAAGTTCAATAAAATAAACTTCAAGTTCTTTTATCTTGGTTTTAATATCTTGCAAGAGCATCGGGAGAGCATTGTGAGGTTATCTATTTACTTAGCATCGGGAGAGTTAAGTATACGAAAGAGATAAAAGCGCGTTCTCTAGTTTATAGTTGAACCATCTCGTGCTTAGGGATAAGGCGAGGTTAAGTGGTTAAGGAAGAATTCATACACATCGGTGTTCATCCTTCGATTAACGCCGGGAGGTATCATCAAAGACGTGTTCATCGACAGACTTGTGCCTAGGGATAGGGCAAGGCAGATCTGGGATTCTTGCCAAGCTTGAAGCACGGAGTTAGTGTCTTCTGCCGCGACAGCTAACGGACAGACGCCGCGACAGGTGCTGTCGGCGACGGGAGCGACGACAGAACTGGAGATCCTAAGCAATTTAATACCTGCACTACCGAGCAACTCAATACCGGCCCCTTCTCTCTATCTTGATATTCCAATCCTTTTATTTACGTTTTTATCATATTATTCTCGTGACAATCTTCTAAATTATTTCCTTTACTTCGTGCAGTAAATCAAGGTGAAGTCATTAGCCCAATCCCTGTGGAGACGATATCCGATACTTCGTATAACTTTACTACTTGCGTCGTGTACACTTGCACTACAATTGCGATAGTCTATTTTACACGCAACAAGTTTTTGGCGCCGTTGCCGGGGATTGGCAACATAACTACATCTTTCTTTTATTGCACTTTTTGCTTTTATTTTTATTTTTATTTTCGTTTTTATTTTTATTTTTCTTTAATTTTTCTTTTGTGTTTTCAACTCTTGCTTTTCACGAGGTTCTCTTGTTTATGCGTAGATCGAAAAGAGGCGAAGATCCTGAGTATAAGTTAGATCCAGAAATTGAACGATCATTCAATCTCAAGAAACAGATTCGCCACCTTTTAGACAGGAACGAATACCTTGAAGAACAGCTAGAGCAGATGGCCCGTAACCAGCCTGCTGGAGGAGACATACCGCCTGTCGGCGACCCGCCGAGGGCAGATGGACGACGATCATGTCGTGACTACATGCTGAATGACCATGTAGAGCTGGAGACCACACTGCCGGATATTGATGTTGATAATTTTGAGCTTAAACCTGTCATGTTTAGTATGATAAACAATGCCGGACAGTTTAGTGGTTCTGCGACAGAAGATGCTAGGGAGCATCTCAAAACGTTCCAAGAGATCTGTGGTTCGTTTAGGCTACCAGGAGTTAGTCCGGAGATACTGAGGCTTCGGTTATTCCCCCATTCATTGAGGGACAGAGCTAAAACTTGGTGGAATAAACTTACACCGGGTTCTATTATGACTTGGGCAGATCTAACTCGTGAATTTTTATCTCGTTTTAATCCTTCGCATTTATCTGAGCGATTACGTAACGAAATTGCTACTTTTCAACAGGAAGATGACGAGCCGATGCACGAGGCCTGGGACAGATTTACTACTCTTCTTCGGAACTGCCCAATGCATGGATTTCCTGTCTGGAATCAGGTAACAAAATTCTATAATGTTGCTAACTTACAAACTCGCATTCGTATTGATTCTGCAGCAAATGGACTATTATTGGATAAAGATCCAGACGAGGCATTGCAAGTTCTAAAAAATCTAGCCAAGAATGAGGAGCAGTTTCCGACAGCTAGAAGAGGGAGTAAACGGGTACTTGCTGTCAAAGACTATGAGGCCGACAGCACTATGAAATCTCAGGTAGCATTCCTTACTAAAGCAATGAAACACTTATTGAGTGAAGAGGACTTACGAGGATTTGCTGTCGAGGAAGTTTGTGCTACATGTGAGGGAAATCATAGTAGGGATGAGTGCCCTATAAATATAGAAGAGGGAAAATATGTTGGAAATTACAAGCCAAACTACAATTCCAACAACTACAACCCTAATTGGAGGAAAGATCCCAAATTTTCCTGGAGTAATCCTAACAATGCCCTAAATCCGCAAGCATATAATCAGAATCAGGGGGTCCTAGATTGTTGACACGACAGCAACTGCAGCCGCAGAACCTGCCGCCTCAGCAACAACAGCAGCCACCACCTGCCACGAGTAGTGTATTGGAGCAGACTCTGGCCACCTTTATGTCCCAGACTGGCACGTATATGGATAATATTAATCAGTTTGTCAAGAAGACAGAAAATTTTATGGATGAAACTAAGATGAGAATGACAAACCATGAGGCCACCTTAAAATCTCTAGAGACACAAATGGGTCAGGTGTCGCAGCATATTAAACCGAGGCAGAATGGAGGTTTCCCTAGCAATACTGAAAATGCTAGACCGCCCCCACATGAGCAATGTAAGGCAATTACTACTAGGAGTGGGAAAAAGCTACCAGGGCCGGAAAAAGAAGTTGATACAGAAAAGGAACCTGCCTTGGATAAACCTGCCGAGGAAGCTGCCCCGACAGGTGACAAACAGACTGCTGCCGATGAGCCTGTCACGACAGCAGAAGCGACAGAGGAGAAAAAGGATGATTATCGTCCTCAGATTCACATGCAGTGGGAAGGACGCATTGCTGATTATCGTCCCCCACCACCCTTCCCTCAACGGATACAGCAAGCTAAGCATGAATCTCAACTCAAAAAAATTTATGATATTTTTAAACAGGTTCATATTAATATTCCGTTGTTAGATGCTGTTAGGGAGATGCCCGGTTATGCTAAATTTCTCAAGGATGTCATGTCTAAAAAATCTAAACTTGGGGAATTTGAAACGGTAAGGATGCAAGAAGGTTGCATGAGTATTCTTCATCGGCAGCCACCCCAGAAAAAGAAGGATCCGGGGAGCTTCCTCATACCTTGCGTAATCTGCGATAAATTTGTGGGTAAAGCTCTTTGTGATCTTGGTGCTAGTGTTAATCTAATGCCCAAATCTGTTTTTCAGAAACTAGGTATTGGCAAGGCGCGGCCCACGACAGTTACCCTACAGCTAGCCGACCACTCTTACTTTCACCCCAAGGGAAAAATTGAAGATATTTTGGTAAGAGTGGATAAACTTATTTTTCCTGCTGACTTTCTTATTTTAGATTGTGAGGCAGATGAGAACGCACCAGTCATCCTAGGGCGACCCTTCTTAGCCACGGGAAGATCATTGATTGATGTGGAGAAAGGAGAACTCACCATGCGCGTGAACGATCAAGAAATTAAGTTGAATGTTCTCCAAGCAATGAAACATACCGATGTGGACGAGGAATGCAAGGCCATCATTGAGGTGACCTTTGATCAACCCTGCATCAGGTCGGGTTGCCGAGATATAAAATTTGGTCACTTCTGCGACAGCCACCTACAAGCCTGTTATGACAGTGACGACGACAGCGATGACGACAGCACCGACGACAGTGACCCCTCTGAATCCGATACATCTGATACTGAAGGTCATGAGGAGGTAAACTAGTTAGACCATCGTCCAGGTAAGTTATTCGAACCTTTGAATTACACTTCGGATAACCATTTAATCCAAAAACCCTCTACTGTTGAACCACCTGCCTTAGAACTTAAGCCCCTGCCAGGGCAGCTTAAATATGCTTATCTTGGTTGTGATGACACACTGCCTGTAATCATCTCTGCTAAGCTGCCGCAGGAATAGGAACGACATGTTAAGGCAGCATAAAAGAGCGATAGGATGGACGATAGCAGACATTCAGGGCATTAGTCCGGCAATCTGTATGTACAAAATCCTACTAGAGGAAGATCATAAGCCGACTATTGATGCCCAAAGGCGGTTAAACCTTGCAATGAAGGAGGTAGTACGTAAAGAAATAATTAAATGGTTAGATGCTGGTATTATTTACGCCATCTCCGACAGCAAATGGGTAAGCCCGGTACAATGTGTTCCCAAGAAAGGAGGCATGACTGTGATAACCAACGAAAACAACGAGTTAATCCCAACCAGGACTGTGATCGGTTGGAGGGTTTGTATGGACTATCGGAAGCTTAACAAAGCTACCCGAAAGGACCATTTTCCTTTACCCTTTATTGATCAAATGCTTGATAGATTAGCGGGTAAACCTTACTATTGTTTTCTTGATGGTTATTCAGGATATAATCAAATCGCTATTGCACCAGAGGACCAAGAGAAAACGACTTTCACATGCCCCTACGGAACATACGCATTTAGGAGAATGCCGTTCGGTCTATGTAACGCACCTGCCACCTTTCAAAGATGCATGATGGCCATATTCTTCGACATGGTAGAAGATTTCCTTGAGATCTTCATGGATGATTTTTCCGTCTTTGGAGACGATTTTGAGAGCTGCCTCGGCAACCTTCAAAAGGTACTTGAAAGATGTGAAAAAGCTAATCTTGTTCTTAATTGGGAAAAATGCCATTTTATGGTAGATGAAGGGATAGTTTTAGGCCATAAGATTAGCTGTCGTGGGATAGAAGTCGACAGGGCAAAAATAGAGGTCATAGAGAAGCTGCCGCCACCAACAACAGTCAAGGGCATTAGAAGTTTTCTAGGGCATGCTGGTTTTTATAGGAGATTCTTTGCCAATTTCTCAAAAATCACGAAACCCCTATGTCATCTCTTAGAGCAGAACCGACCCTTTGACTTTAATGAAGAATGTACTGAAGCATTCAAGGTTCTGAAGGAAAAGCTAGTGACAGCCCCCATAGTACAGCCACCAGACTAGACACAACCGTTTGAAATTATGTGTGATGCTAGTGACTATGCTGTCGGGGCAGCACTTGGGCAGCGCAAGGACAGGCTGTTTCATGTCATATATTATGCCAGCAAAACATTGAATGATGCCCAAGTGAATTATACCACCACAGAAAAGGAGCTGTTAGCTATGGTGTTCTCCATCGACAAGTTTCGTTCTTACATACTTGGAACGAAGGTTATAATACACACCGACCACTCTGCCCTCAAGTATTTATTTGCAAAAAAGGATGCAAAGCCTAGGTTGATACGGTGGATCTTACTATTACAAGAGTTCGACCTTGAGATAAAAGATAAAAAGGGGACAGAAAATCAGGTGGCAGATCACTTGTCGAGGTTGGAGATGGGACAGAGTCTACCTTTAGATGAGACACACATACTGTAGACCTTCCCAGATGAGCAGCTCTTTGCTGCCGCAATAGCTGTCGCGACAGCCATGGCGGCAGGTAAGTCTTCTAACCTTCCCTGGTATGCTGATTTCGTTAATTTTATAGTTAGCGGAATATTACCTTCTGATCTTACTTATCAAGCCAGGAAGAGGTTTCAAAATGATGTTAAACATTATTATTGGGACGAACCTCTTCTTTTCAAAATGTGCGTAGATCAGGTTATAAGGAGATGCATACCACAAGAAAAACAAGAAGACATTCTCCATCACTGTCATGCTTCACAATATGGAGGACACTTAGGAGGCAATTAAACTGCTGCCAAGGTGCTGCAGTCAGGGTTCTACTGGCCGACACTGTATAAGGACGCACAGGAATTTTACAAAAACTGTAACAGGTGCCAGCGGACAGGTAACATCTCAAGGAGAAACGAGATGCCACTGCAGAATATTTTAGAAGTCGAAATCTTCGACGTTTGGGGGATTGATTTTATGGGACCTTTTCCATCTTCGTGTGGAAATCTTTACATCCTCCTAGCAGTAGATTATGTCTCCAAGTGGGTAGAAGCAATCGCAACTCAAAAGAATGATGCCAAAACGGTCCAAAAGTTTTTGCACAAAAACATCTTTTCTAGATTTGGCATCCCTAGGGCGATTATCAGTGATGAAGGGAGACATTTTGACAACAGGGTAATTGCTGCCGCCTTGAGAAAATATGGTGTCAAGCACAGGATCGCGACAGCATACCACCCACAGACCAATGGACAGGCTGAGATATCCAATAGGGAAGTGAAGAACATTCTTGAAAAAATGGTTAAACCAACTAGGAAAGATTGGTCTTTGCTTCTGAATGATGCATTATGGGCATACAGAACAGCTTTCAAGACTCCATTGGGCATGTCTCCATACCGTTTGATTTATGGGAAAACCTGTCACTTGCCTGTCGAGATAGAACACAAGGCATATTGGGCGATCAAGGCAGTAAACATGGACTTGGACAAGGCAGGCCAGAAAAGGCTGTTAGATTTGAATGAGATCGATGAAATACGGGCAATGGCCTACGACAATGCAAGGATTTACAAGGAAAAGACTAAGAAGTGGCATGACAAGAAGTTGCTGCCACGACAGTTCTGCCCAGGGCAGCTTGTGTTGTTGTTTAATTCTAGGTTGAAACTCTTTCCAGGGAAGCTCAAATCTAGATGGTCTGGCCCGTTCCAAGTAGTTCAAGTTTTTCCCCATGGTGCCATTACAATTCAATCACTAAAGGACGGGCACCAATTCAAAGTCAATGGACAACGCCTCAAGCACTATCAAGGGACTGAAGCCCCAGGAATACAGGAAGTGGTTACTTTAGGTGATGCCCCACAACGCATCCCTAATTTAACCTAATTTTTTTTATTTTTATCATTATTTTTATTATTAATATTATTTATTAGGAATTAGATTTATTTTATTCGAATAATGTTTTGTTTTTATAATTTCAGTTTTTAGGAAATAAAGGAGTCAAGTGAGAAAGAAGAAGTGGCCCAAGCCCACCGCTCATCCACCAGCCCAATAAAGCCCATTTATGGTAACCTGTCGTTTCGGCTGCCGGCGCAGACGGATTTGACAGGCTGTCACCAGACGCACAGCAGACGCAGAAGCGTGCGGCAGACGCATAACAGACGCATTAATGCATGTCAGACGCGTCAGACACGCTACATTCAATCTGCCGCCCCGTTATTCCCGCCTGCCGTTGCGGCATTAAATGGGCAGATACCCAACAGCTATATAAACCCCTTCCCATTTTCATTTTTCATCACTTCCGATTTTTCTCTCTTGTTATTCTCCTCTAGTTTTCTCTATTTTCTCTTTTTCAGCCCTTGCAACCAAAATGTCCTCACGACAAACCCGTCACAACACTGCTGCCGCTTCTTCTTCAGCAGCAGCATCGCCATTCACCAAAAAGGAGCTATGGGAGGAGCGTGGCTTCATTTACAACAGAGATGCACCTCTTTTTGGACTCCGGCCGTTCATTATGAAGGCCATAACGGCACAACTATGGGAGGACTTTGCCGAGCAGCCGACAAAGCTTAATGATACTTTGGTCCGGGAATTTTATGCGGCGATCGAAAGCAAGACGGCGACATCTGTCACCGTCCGAGGAGTGACAGTTCCCTTCAGCGCTAGCAGCATCAACCATGTGTTCGGCCTCTTCTTTGGCCCCAATGATGATGCTCACCAACAATTTTGGGACACCCTCGACACTGCTGGACATGATGCTGTCATGAGGGAACTGACAGAGGCTGGAACGACATGGAGCACCAGTAAGAAGAACCCCCACTCTGTCAATAGGGGGCAGCTACTCCCTGAGGCAAAACTATGGAACGCTTTTATCAAAAAGCGTATCCTGCCTTCATCCCACCATACAACAGTCAACCGACAGCGGTTGGCCCTTATCCACTCCATTATGCACGACAGGCCCATCAATGTGGGCAGGTACATGCGGGACAGCATCCTTGATTGTGCCTTCCGCTCGGACTCACGACTCTGCCTGCCGTTCACTATCACCACCCTCTGCCGCTGCGCTGCCGTACCGGAGGAGCCTTCAGACAAAATCAAGACGGGCAGCGGATGGACAGACAACAACATCTCCAGCCTCATGGAGATCATAGTCGTATCGCCCCTCAACGCCTTCGATCCAAACGCCCCTCCTGCTGAGTCCGATGATGAACCAGCCACCGAACTTGCCCCAGAAGCTGCCACCAACACCGCCCCGGCAGATCAGAACGCCCACATCCTTGCTGCCATCCTGAGGGTAGAGGAGCGCCTGATGGGTTTGATGACTTTCATCCGTGACTTCTCAAATGCAACGGTAAACTTCATCACTAATACTTTGAATTTTCCGAATGTCATCTTCCCCACCTTCCCCGCCCATTATTTCAATATCCCCTCCCCCACTCCCACACCACCTGTCTCTCCCCATACACAATCTGCCACTTCCACACCATCCCCTGCCCCGACGGCAGCCGGCAGCCCACTGACAGACACCTCCCCTCGAGGAACCAAGCGAGCTGCCACTGATGACAGCCCTCTTGTCCGGCGGAATTTGGAGAGCGACTTCACGCGAGTCAAACGCATTAAGCACATGGCAAACAAGAGAAGGCTGTCCAAAGCCATCATAACCAGCAGCTCATGGGACAGCAGCAGTAGTTCCGACATCAGGCTAGTGGAGCCACCTGCCCTTCAACCTGCTGACGACCCTGTCCCCCAACCGGATGAAGAACCTGCTGATCAACCTGCTCCGGAACCTGCCCAGCCACCTCCACAACGCAGACGCCGCCATCAGATCCGCGTCAGCAGCAGCAGCGAGGACATCGAATAAAATTTAAGTTTTTATTTCTTTTTCTCCTCTTATTGCTGCCTGCCCTTATATTTTTGTGATGTACTTTTATTTATCTTGTCTTTCTTTAATTTTTGTGTCATTTTGCATTGAGGGCAATGCAACCCTCGAGTTTGGGGGTGGCAACCCTCCATTCTAATGGAGTCTTAGTACATCTTTTATTAATTTTTTGTGTCTTATTATTTATTTAGTTTATCTTTTTAAAAAAAATCAGAAAAATAAAACTGTTGGCTTAAAACTGTGGAGTTAACTTACCTGTCATGACGGCTCTGTCGTGACAGCATCTTTAGGACAGGTTAAGGAGAAAGTTTAGAGCCTTTCTATAATTCTGAAAATTTAAACACTTTTGTGACTGTTATATTGCTTAGATTTCTTTTAGCCAAACTAGAATAGGAAGCTTAGAACTTGAATAGCCCCTAGAGGTGCCTAACACTGGCTCTAGGAAAGAAGTTTAGCAAAAGAAAATTAAACCTAGAGGTGCCCGAAACCGGCTCTAGGAAGCTAACTAGAGGTGCCCAAAACTGGCTCTAGAAAAACTTAGCTTGAAAAAAATAGAAGAAAAAGAAGCATGAAAATGTGCCTTCTAAAAAAATAAACTTTGGCATAAAGATTCGAGATAAGGAGTTGAATATTCTAGTGAAACTAAGAGAGTCTTAGCATATAACTGTTCACAAGCATGCACACACTGCACGAGAGCTATAGGGAGATTTCGGACAGATCCTAATCCTTCCGACATGATGCTGCTGCCATAGAGAATGAGCGACAGGTGAAGGGACAGTTCACTGTTTGAAGGCCAACACAAAAATTTTCATTTTTCTTTTAAGTATTGATTGCTTGAGGACAAGCAAAAACTTGAGTTTGGGGGTGTGTTGAGTGTGTAAAAGTTCTATTATTTACACCCTTTTTAACCCATATTTCTGCTGCATTCAAGCATCATTGCATTGCATTTAGGTTAGTTTTCAATAAAACATCACAATTATATAAAAGGCACGGATTCTACTAAAAGATGGTGTATTTTGCAGGTAACTGCCATGGTCGACAATGAAGGCAGGCGCAGGACAGATAAGCAGGAAAGCTGAACTGGACTAGCAGCTGAAGAAGACGAACCTGTCATGGACCTGTCACGACAGCAAGGTGACAACAGATTTATGAAGAGGAAAAGTCAAGTGGACCTCGATAGATAGAGAAAAATCTGCTCGTCTGTCGTGTGAAAGCCACATATTTTTCCAAGCCCCAGATCGAAAGATATGTCAAGCCAAAGCTCAAAGAGAAGAAATTCCTAGAAACAAGGATGCGGCTGGAAAGTAGGAGACTTTAGAGATTTAGTCTTTATTAGAATCTTACTTTTAATTAAAGTTGTAATCCTTGTTACCTTAGATAACTTGAGCCCAAAGCTTATATAAGGGCATAGATTTAACCTAGGAGCACAACCGATTACCCCATAACCAAAACCAAACCCCTGCCGTCCACCCGTCACCGACATGTTCTAAATTCCCCCTAGGGTTACGGGTTGTTTTGTAAAGTAGTTGCAAGGGTTGCTTTGTTTTAGGATTTTTCAAGTTCAATAAAATAAACTTCAAGTTCTTTTATCTTGGTTTTAATATCTTGCAAGAGCATCGGGAGAGCATTGTGAGGTTATCTATTTACTTAGCATCGGGAGAGTTAAGTATACGAAAGAGATAAAAGCGCGTTCTCTAGTTTATAGTTGAACCATCTTGTGCTTAGGGATAAGGCGAGGTTAAGTGGCTAAGGAAGAATTCATACACATCGGTGTTCATCCTTCGATTAACGCCGGGAGGTATCATCAAAGACGTGTTCATCGACAGACTTGTGCCTAGGGATAGGGCAAGGCAGATCTGGGATTCTTGCCAAGCTTGAAGCACGGAGTTAGTGTCTGCTGCCGCGACAGCTAACGGACAGACGCCGCGACAGGTGCTGTCGGCGACGGGAGCGACGACAGAACTGGAGATCCTAAGCAATTTAATACCTGCACTACCGAGCAACTCAATACCGGCCCCTTCTCTCTATCTTGATATTCCAATCCTTTTATTTACGTTTTTATCATATTATTCTCGTGACAATCTTCTAAATTATTTCCTTTACTTCGTGCAGTAAATCAAGGTGAAGTCATTAGCCCAATCCCTGTGGAGACGATATCCGATACTTCGTATCACTTTACTACTTGCGTCGTGTACACTTGCACTACAATTGCGATAGTCTATTTTACACGCAACACTCAGTATCTGCATCTTTTTGATCCAGGTAAATTTCGAGGCCGAAGTTTCTTTTAACATGGGGAGAGTGTAACACCCCAAAATTTTCCCCTAAATTAAAAACCCTAATTTTGTGAAACCCTAATTTTGAAACCTAAATTTAAATTGGGAATTTAATTTTAGAAAATTAAATTAAGTGACCTATTTGCAAAAATTGGAAACTTCGGTGACCAATCTGAAAGGCAGTTATATTTTGTGACCCTTATTGTGTAATTTACCCAAAAGATAGGGTAAAAACTTATTCCCTGGCTTTTCAGCTACCATTTTGTGGCTGCATCATCTCCTCACTCCCATTTTTCTCTAAAACTCGAAAACCACCTCAAACATCACCCGCGTTTTTCCGATTTGTTTCCGGCCAAAAGGTTGTCGGCGACCGTTCGACGATCCAAGACCGTTACTCGACTCCTTGTCGTCGTCCGAACAAAACACACCCCTTCATCGCCCTCGTGCCGCCATCTTCTATCGTAAATCGGTACAAAACCCTTCGAAATCTGCCTCACCATCGTCGTTCTCCTCAATTTTGTTCGGTGTTGGCGTGTGGGTAAGCCGTTTTGGTCTTGCCTCGTTACCTTGGGGGATGGGTGAGTGTTCGTTGGGTGTTATTTGGCTGGAAAATGACCTTTATGGTCACTGGTTGTGTCTCTAACGAGCTGCACCGTCAAGGGTTACCAAACCCTAATGTTTGGTTTTGGCTAAGGGGTTGTGTGTTGTGTGGGCTCGGGTAATTGGTCAGTTCGAAGTTGTGGTGGGCCGAGATAGTGGAGGCCCGATCCGGCTAAATGGGTTGATTATATGACTGAACTGGTTTAATTAAACCGAATCGAACTAGTAAAAAAAACTGATGCAGTGAGCCAAACCATCCGACTAGTGACTTGGACTAAACCGGGTGACGTCAGCGTTGACTTGATCGTTGACCTTTTCAATTAATGTCAACTATATGTTTTTCGACGTCCTATTCCAAATATGCTATCTGTTTTCCCAATTTCGAACTCAAAAGACTGTTTTTCTAATTATGTTTAGTTGTATTTAATCTTTTGAGAATTGTGTATACATAGAACTAATTCGAATTATTCTTGTGTTCATGTGACGTTGATTCGGACACTAAGATTCTTCATCCTTCTCCTCCACATGGGCGACCTCCTATTGCTCAATATTCGGGATCTGCTCGTGAGTTTAGTTTGATATTGTTCGGTATTATTTTATTAGTGACATGCATAGTAGTAGTGAAACTTATGTTGTGTTTACTATCGTAGGTGCTAATTTTGTCCGACCAAGTGCTAGAGTTGAGCGTGGGAGACGTCATCATCGATGTTGAGCTTTTAGCTATTTTAGGTGTGTTCTCTTCTGGTGTTACATATTATGTGCCTTATGTTTTTATGTGATCGTTATGTGTTATGATTTTTGATGTGATGACTATGACTTATGATATGCCATGATCTATTTGACTTATGTTTGTGACATACTTGTATGATGACATGCCATGCATCATACATTGGAATCGAAATAATGAATTAATATTGGAATACTATACATTCATATTCGGAAATAAACATGTATGCAATCGGATATAGAAATCAGATCATCATATCATATCATATGGGTTGTGAAATGTACGGGGAAGATCAATGTTTTCACCCTTCGGGCTGAATTCCACTTCGGACTTGGTGATGATGTAGAGATTGGTTTAGGGGAACCTTACTCTTTGGACGGTGATGTAGTTGGGGTGCACTGCATTATATCATGTGCATCATGTTATATATATTGTGTATCATAATGTTTGTATGAGTTTGGGCATGTTGTTGGATTATTCTTGTGATTGTTTGCTTAGGCACTTAGAGACACACCGAGCTTTATAGCCGACTCCCCCTTAGTTTCTATTTCAAATACTCAAACTTAGGCTACGGTACTTGGACGACCTCGTTTATCTGGCGTATTACATATTATCAATATGGATTATTTTGACTTATGGGCTTTATTTATTATCATTAGATTTATATATAATTTCGGACTCAGACATTGTATTTGGGAATTTATTGTTTTTATCATGCATGGCTATTTCTAAATATTTTATCAACTTTTCAGGATATTAATATACAACCAAGTTTTATGTAATAGAAATATTATTGTGTTTAATGTGATGTTACTATTTAATACAAATATTACATTTTCAAACTTAATAACTTTACTTGAGGGACAAGTTTCAAACCTGACATCCTATATTTGGCCCATTTCTCCTGGGCCGGGTTTAGGGGGTTACACTTACCCTTGGTTGAGGTACTTTTGGTTTTAGTGATCTCATGTAATGATTTCGGTACATACCATTTTTCTTACAAATTATGTAACAAATTACGTACAACGTTTAAAAAATTACGCACATACTCAATTTCTCATACTTTTTGTAACAAATTAGGTTTTTATGTAATAAACTATGTATGTACATAGTTTCTTACCCTTGTTTGAGGTACTTTTTGTTTTGGTGATCTCATGTAATGATTTCGATACATACCGTTTTTACAATTGTGTAACAAATAACATACAACGTGTAATAAATTGAGTGCATACTCAGTTTTCTCACACATTGTGTAACAAATTACGTACAAGCTGTAATAAATTAGGTACCTACCATTTTTATTATAATAGTTGTAAAAAATTATGTACACTATAATAATCTCGGTACATATATATTTTTTGTTGTAATATTTTATGTATATACCGTTTTATTACACTTTCTGTAATCAATTATGTAAAAACATCTTAATAAATTATGTACAAGCTTATAACTTCAAAAATCAACCATACTTAAATTAGCCTTAAATTAAAGGTTTCTTAAAAAAAACTCTTTGTTTTGTTCGTTTCAATGCAGATTTAGAATTAACATAAATAATTAATAAAAAGAATTAAATAAATAAATAAATAAATAAATAAATAATGAAGTAGTAATGTTTGTTTGGTCCCAAAAAGTTTCAATTTAACACATTTTCAGAAAATTCAAAAAGATTATTTCCTCACATAAGTAGAGAAGAAGAGATGGAGCGATGTGGAGACAAAGAAACTCCAATCAAGTTGGGATTTTTTTTACCATTTTAAAGATAATGTTTCCCTTTTTTTTAAGAATATTAATGTTGAAGAACTTCACTCACAATAGAGCTAGACCCCCCTGAAAAAAGAAGGCTAAGAGAAAAAAGATTAGCCTTCCTCAAAAGTGACATCAATTGAGACATAAAATTTTCGTGTAGGTGGGTGATAACACTTGTAGCCCTTCCGTGTCGGAGAATACCCAATAAACACACACTTAATTGCTCGAGGATCGAGTTTACTTCAGTTATGACTAGATACAAGAACAAAGGCTGGAGAACCAAAAATCAGAGGGATAAGGTTATTTGTGGTTCGGATATTAGGATAAAACTGAGAGAGAAGTTGTATTGGTGTTTATTCCCTAAGGTTTTGGAGGGTAGGCGGTTTATAATGTGTGTTGCGGTATGAACGACTTCCCCCAATATGTTTTTGGAACACAGTTTTGGTCATATCAGACCTGAATCTTTTTATTTTGACACCAAATTGATTATGTACCATGGAAATGAAGTTTAGAAGGATAGTGGGCAAATCATATTTGTGTTTTAGAAGAAAAATCCATGATACTCTGGTACAATCGTCAATAAAATACACAAATCGATGAGCTCCTGTAATATTGGGAATTTTAGACGGTCTCCATATATCAGAGTGAATCAAATAAAATGGTAAAGAACTTCTATTGTTACTTATTGGAAAAGGGACCCGAGAGTGTACTAAACACCCAAGATATCCTTTGGCCAAATCAGCATCTTTTCACAGGTTTTTTTCATCTCACAAAAGTTTTTTAGCCAACTTAAACGCCATCCTGATTCTTAGCACCTTATCCGAAGCTTTATATGATGAGAAGTGGAGAGAGGCAATGAGAATATAAATGGAGGCACTTGAGAAGAATAGAACTCGGGAAATGGTAGAGCTGTCAAAAAAATAAAAGAATAGTAGGACGCAAGTGGGTGTTTTCCATGAAGTACAAATCAGATGGGTCTTTAGAGAGATACAAGGCAAGGTTGGTTGCTAAGGGATACACACAAACCTATAGAGTGGACTATCAGGAGACGTTCACTCCTGTGGCAAAAATGAATACAATTATGATTTTATTATCATTTGCTGCAAATTTCTCCATGGTGACTTAGAGGAAGAGTTTCATCGGCCTTTCGAAGAGAGATTAAAGGGAACATGATCTACAAATTGAAAATGCACTATAGGACTCGATCAATCTCTGAGTGATTGGTTCGATAGATTTACTAAAGTGATGCTCAATAAATGGTACAAACAGAGTTAGGGTGATCACACACTATTCATTAAGCATACGACTTCAGGGGGAGTTACTGCTCTTTCGGTGTATGTTGATGACATAATTATTATTGGGAATGATGAAAAAAAGAGGCCTTAAAAAGCTAGTTGGAAAAGGAGTTTTAGATCAAAATTATTGGAAGTTAAAATACATTCTTGGGATAGAAGTAGCTAGTTCTCAGCAAGGTATCTTCATTTCCCAACAGAAGTATGCAGTTGACCTCTTAAAAAAACAAGAAAATATACTTGCAAACCTGCTTCGACTCCAATTGAGCCCAATTAACAACTTGGAGAGGCAAAAGATGATAACGTAGTGGATAAGGAAAGATTTCAAAAATTTGTTGGGAAACTGATATATAACACCCAAAAAAAGGTTTAATGAGATAAAATGAATTGAGAAAAAAAAAAGAAAGAGAAGAAATGGAATTGGTAACAAGGGGGTTTGAAACCGTGACCATTGGGATGGGATGCTAAAGCTTTAACCATTAATCCAAGTGCTTGTATTTGATAAGTGTTGCTTTGAAAGACTTTTGAATTAAGTTTGAGAAGTATGTTAAAACATATTTAATATTCAAATTGATCGTTCACCTATCGTCCCTTTGCTTTACCATCATCTTCACCATCGAGAGAGAGAGGGGTTTTACCCCTGTTAGTCGTCCAATCTACCTCACCGGCGGTCCGTGGTCGTCACCGCCGACGCCATCAGAACCATCGTCATGTCCTAACCTCGCCCTGGCCTCCACTCGCATCGAGCAATCATCGTTCGTCAGAAAAACCAATTTGAAGGTTCGCCCGAAACCTTGTCTTGATTTTCTGTGTTTTCCGTCGTGATTCAGCGTCGTGGCGTGAATCGGAGGCCACCTTTGTTCTCAAGGAATCAAGCTGAGCAAAACCCTACCGGCCAATCGTCAGTCTGACGATGGCAAGGCTCTCATCGGAGCTTTGTATTTTCCACCGTAATGTTTGCATTTCAGGTAAATAAAATTGGCTCGTTTCGGCTTATTTTGTACGGTTATCGTGTGGTTTGGAGTGTGGATTTGACGTGCTTCTGTTTTCTAGCAGAATCGATGCTAGAAGTGTCTCCGACGACCTTTTTACGGCGATCGGTTGACGAGGCCTTATAGAAAGGTAAAACCCGATCTAAACCAGTTTAACTCGGTCCGAGTTCAACCCGGTCCGAGCCAAACCCGGTCTGAGCCCAAACTCGAACCTGTGCTTGACCCGTCCGATCTGAACCCGATAACCCGACTTGTATCCGAGCACAACCCGTCTACCGAGTAAACTCAGTTCGAGTCAGCCATCGAGTCAGCTCAGCCCGAGTCAGCTCAGTGAGTCAACTGATTCAACTTAGTTGACCTCTGCCCGTTGACTGTTGACGTCAGCATTGACCCTAACCCCGTTGACCTACTGACGTCAGCGTTGACTTTGACCAAAAAGTCAAATTTTTTCGAAAAAGCCTTATCTTATGTATTCTGACGTCCTGAGTTCGTTTTTGAAGCCCGTTTTGCAAAATTCTGACCCGAAAACCTCCGAATCGGACCTTGAACCCGAACTTATATATGTATCTAATTATTTAGTTAAGGGTACTGTGAATAAGGACTAGAATGTAAATTTGTGTAATTGAAGGTACTCACAGTTCCTTGAATACGAATTGTTGAAGGACGTCAAATCCAGGTTCAAGAGTGTTCGAACATCGTTCACGGATTGACCGATGTAGCTTGGAGCCAAGGTAATACATTACTACCTTCTGCATGCTTCCAAAACTTGTTGGTATTCGGTTAATGTTTGCACAACTATGATTGAGCATGTGATTAATTCTACTACTGTCAATCAATTAAGAAATAAGAATATTAATGTCCAAGACAAATATTCGCATAAGAGGTTTGATAAGCCGAAAGGACTTTCAAGTTCAGTAAGCGATTAATAAAAAAGGGTTAATCTAGAAGTCTGATTATTTTGGCTAATGAATTACGAAAATGCCATCAATGTATGAAAATTACTAAAATACCCTTATTAATGAGAGTGGTCTGAGAATCTACACTAGATCCGGTAAAACAACCGAACCTTATGAAAATCTTGAAGTTGGCTTGGGAAGTTATAGTAGCGAGGCTTCACTTCTGAGACTGTAAATTTGTTCAGATTCTTTTTGAGATTGAATAATCTTTGATGACATTCACGAGAAAATAATTGTATGTTTGGATAAGTCAAAGTCGCGTAAATTGCTAAATTGATTGAAATGACGGAAATGTTTGGACATACTGACAAGGCTGAATCGATCAGAATATCCATAATGACCAAAAGGAATAATCATTCCCCTGCACCAATTACCCTCGAGAACTTTAACTGAAATGGGTCACAATGACCCTAAGACATGGAATTAGAAATCCCAACAAATACAAACAAATGTAATAGCTCCAAATGTGGTAAAATACGACTCGTGTCAGTTGGTCGATTTAGATACCATGATGATAGTGGGAGAATACTAAGTGAAGGCAAGTGCAACTTATTTGGAGAAAGTACATAGTTAATAGTGAGAGGGACCTATTCTCCTAAGGCACATTCGATGTTTTGGAATGGTTCAGATTCAATACACATGTTTGAATACTTGGATTATACCACTCGAATATATGCTTGTTTTCTAGTAATAAGTTCAGTGGACGATTGGTGAAGGTGAACTATTGCAGTTATGCTCTGTAGTCAGTTTTGAGAAATGAATGGTTGAAGTGTACTAATCCGGTGAGATATTAAACACTGTGTTAATAGGTTCCGATTAGTTCAAAGGGGCTCGGAAACTTGACGAGCAACTAGAAGTCATAAATTATGTACATCACCGTTTATACCTTGTTGGTTCAAATTACCAGTTTTGTAGCACCCCAATTTTGGGCTTAGAAGTTTAGCGTCTGAACCGGACCGGTCTGAGAAACGGTTAGAATATAAAAGGAGGTTTTAGGGAATGCCTAGTTTGGGATGCTTTAAAAATATAGAAAAATGTCTAAAAATCCTCATTTAATATATATAAGAGAGTGGTGAAATCAATTTTACAAAATAAGGTTTGGAAATACTACATTTCGGTGTAGTGACCAAATTGTGATTTTTGTAAAGTTTAGTAGTGACTGTTTTGTAAAGGATTGAAACTTTGAATCTTTAAGGAGCTAATTTACCCAAAATGTTTTTCTCCAGATTTTTCCTTAATTTGGGTGATTTAATTAATGTTTAAATTTAATAAAGAAAGGTGGAAACTTCTTTTTTATTTTCATAACTACCTTTCTCTAATTTTCTCACATTCCTTTTTCTCTCAAAATCCTATCATCCAAACACCTTTTCTCCAACAAAATTCACATTGATTTTTACTTCAATTGATGAGATTTCCATCACTCATTGGTTCCTAATCAATCTTGCAATAAATCCTTTTGATTTCCACATTGTATTTTCATGGAATTTTGCCCAAATCAAGGAGAAATCATCTTTTAGAGGTAAGATTGTTCTTCTCCTCTAAATAATCAGTTCTTTACTGAAATTCTCAATTTGTAAATCCTTTATTAAAGTTTTATAAATGGTTTTAATGTTAGAAACAAGATTTTGGCTTAAAACTCAAGATTTTGGAAGAGATCTTGAAGATTTTCGTTGTAATTGATTGGGCTCTATTTTGAGATAGTTCTTTAATGTATTTTGGATGTTAAATAATGTTAGAAATGAGGTTTTATCAATCCAATCCCGAATAGGTTGTGTTTCCTAAGTTTTTGCTTATGAAAATGATGGTTTTTGAGGTGTTTATGGTGTTCTGTTATAGCTGGAGGTATAAGGACAATTTATAGTTATTTTTTATGTTAATTGATGTTTAGAAATGATTAGAAGTGATGGATCTTGGCTGGGTTAAGTTTTGGAAGGGTTTGGAGGTGATTTCGGTGGTGCTTGGTAGCCGAAATGTTAGTTTTAGGTAGAGCAGCGAGTTTAGAAGTGTTGGCTAAAGATTTCAATGCATGATGATGCATTAATCCTCTGCTTTTATGTGTCTAAAATAGAGGAGACATCTTCGGACACTTTCGGAGTTGATCCAGAAGCTTAATTGGCGTTTCGGCAAGCAAGCGAAACGAAATCGGTGAGTGCGATTGGGTTTGAAGTCCATGAGGACAAAAATACAAGGTTTGGGATTTAGGAGAGGTTTGAAACACCTTCTTAAATCCGGAAGTAAGTATGGCTTTATTTGATCTCTCTAAAGTGGTATTTTCCCCTAAAATGCTTTTACATGCTCATGGTTTGAGATCGTTATTTTCCTACTATTTTTATGCGTGTTTTGGAGCATGAGATTATGCTTGTAGAGATGTCATGAGATGGCATGTTGCATTGAATAGAGTTGATCTTTTGGTTTGAAGCAAAGTATGATTTATGATTTGAAATGTGGTGAGAAAACCTTTGAGTTTTATTGCATGAAAAATAGTAGGTGTGATGATATTTTAACACATTATATTGGCATAGATGTTGAGAAACTTACCGGATATAATTGATCGATCAATAGGATGGGAGTGCACTATAAACTAAAAATTTGTACGTGCTCTTTGGTTAAGCCAAAGGGAGATATTCCGATGATGGGCATTCCATCGGGTAGGTCTTGGGAAACACCCAAGCTTTGTGGCAATGAGAGATTCCGCCATGTGAGTACGGTGATGAGAGATTCCACCGGAAGTTGTGTTGCTAGACAAATGAGTACGGTGATGTGAGATTCCACCGGAAGAGTCTAGTGTAGAAATGTGTCTGCATATCCGAGTATTAAAGAGATGCTAAATGCCAATATAAATGATGAAATGGTTTTTGTTACACATATACCTTTGATGAAATGATTTATGCTATGAGATATGCATATGTGTTTTGTTTAGAAATGCTTTGATAATACAAGCCTGTAAATGGCCTTGCCATGAGATTTGCATTGGTTTTGATGCTTGAGATAGAATGAAGGTACATGTGATTTCAATGAGGTTGCTTTGAAAGTTTTCCAAGCATGAGTAAGAGATGAGCATGTGGTTTAAAAGCTTTGATGAAAGTGTTTTCTAAAATTGCATTATTGTGTTGGTTTCTTTAGAGCATGCCTCACTAAGCATTTGTGCTTACGCTCTCTTTTACCAATAATGCAGATAATTGAGTTGTTTAAGGGCATCAAGGAAGCTAAGTTCATCCAAGGTAGTCTAAGCTCACGTATGGTGAAGTTTTCATACACTATTAGTTTTGATTAATTGGCAATGGGAACCTAAGATTTGTTTTGGGAGATGTGTTAAACTCCCTGAGGTTGTGGCATGTTTGCCTTGGTTGGTTTGATTTGTAAATGGCCTTTATTACTTGTTTTGAGGTTGGATTTCTTATTGGTGATTGATAATAGGAAGCATGCCTTTAGACTTGTGAGTTTTCATGTTTGTTGCTATGAAGGTGTTTAGGAGTTCTAAATATGTAACTTATATGCTTGATGACTTGTTGGTATGTTTGGGAAGTCTTTTGGATGTGTTTGATTGGGATTATGCATGAAAAACCAGCAATTGATGCAGTTTCTGGGTAAACTGTAACCCCCTAGACCCGCCTATGCGTTACAACGGATCCTAGGAAGTCACATTAGGGTCACAAGAGCGACCCACAGTAAAAACACACATAAAAACATTTTTATTTCTTCAAAACACTTATTAAATTGTAAAACCATCTTCTGTTTTAAATATCATTTTGAGATGTCATTTAAACACATAATAAAAACTTCAGAAAATATTTAACAGATACTGCCATAAAATAATACATGACATACATGCCTACTAACTATACAGTACCGCACTCCAAGGCAACACCGAGTGAACTCCGAACTCTGATGTCAAACATTATACCATGCTATAATCTTTTAACCTGTGATGGTAAAAATAACGTGAGCTTGGAAAAGCTCACTAATACAGAACTACCAAAAGATGCTATAAGCTCATGTATACATATGGTAGGCATAACATTTTCATGATGTTTCAAGCGGTGACAGTCCTCTATTCCTTTCTGTTATTTCAGGGTAACATTATACTTGAGATTAACGGTACTTGTTCTTAATTCAATCATTGAGTAACAGACGAGAATTTTACAAGCTGATAGATTACGAAGATGGAAACAACAAGTTTAATGTCTAGTGTGTTCCAATAGGTGCATATCAAACAGGCATAAATGCATACCAATCATATCATGAGAACACAATATTTATCTATGCAAATGTCTAAGTGCATGAAAGGGTTCACTAGTAACTACCCTCCAACCTTACACCAATATGCAGTCCCCCATAACTGCAACCATAAGGACTTACTCTAGGCCCGATGGGCATAGGTTTCACTCAAGGGGAGACCTTGAGTCCATAAGGACTTACCCTAGGCCTGATGGGCGTAGGTGATGTTGAGTGTGTAAAAGTACTATTATTTACACCCTTTTTAACCCATATTTCCGCTGCATTCAAGCATCATTTCATTGCATTTAGGTCAGTTTACAACAAAACATCACAAATATATAAAAGGCACAGATTCTACTAAAAATGGCTGATTTTGGCAGGTTGCCGCCGTCGTAGACGGTGAAGGCAGGCGCAGGGCATAGAAGCAGGAGAGCTGAACTGGACAAGCAGATAAAGAGGACGATGCTGCCATGGTGCTGCCGTGACAGGAGGACGACATCAAGTTACTGGAGAAAAAGCAAAGTGGACCTCGATAGATAGAGAAAATTATGCTCGTCTGTCGTGTGAAAACCAAATATTTTTCCAAGCCCCGGATCTAAAGATATGTCAAGCCCAAAACTCAAAGAGAGAAAATCCCAAGAAACTAGGAGGACGACTGAAAAGTAGGATCCTTGAAGATTGAGTCTTTATTAGAATTATACTTTTAATTAAAGTTGTAAACCTTGTTAACTTAGAATACTTGAGCCCAAAGCTTATATAAGGGCATATATTTTAACCAAGGGCATATCCCATAACCCATAGCCGATTTCCCTTTAAACCGAAAACCAAAAACCCTCCGCCGTTTACCCGCCGTCGACATGTTCTAAAACCCCCATAGGGCCACGGGTTGATTTGTAATGTAGTTGCGAGGGTTGTTTTGTTTTAGGTATTTTCAGTTCAATAAAATAAACTTCAAGTTCTCTTATTTTGGTTATTAATATCTTGCAAGAGCATCGGGAGAGCATTGTGAGGTTATCTATTTACTTAGCATCGGGAGAGTTAAGTATACGAAAGAAATAAGAGCAAGTTCTCTAGTTTATAGTTGAACTATCTCATGCCTAGGGATAGGGCGAGGTTAAGTGGCTAAAGAAGAATTCATACACATCGGTGTTCATCCTTCGATTCACGCCGGGAGGTATAATCAAGACGTGATCATCGACAGACTTGGACCTAAGGATAGGCCAAGGCAGATCTGGGATTCTTGCCAAACTTGAACGTACTGGGTTGGTATGTTTGCTGCCGCGACAACTAACGGACTGCTGTCGCGACAGGTGCTGTCCGCGACGGGCGCGACGACAAAACTGGATTTCCTAAAATCTGCAATACCTGCAGTACTGAGCAATTCAAAACCAGCCCATTCTCTCTATCTTGATATCTTTATTCTTTTATTTACGTTTACTTCATTATTTTCGTGACAAATATTTTAATCTATTCTTTTTCCCTTGTGCAGATAGCGAAGGAAAGGGTTAGCCCAGTCCCTGTGGAGACGATATGTAATACTCTAGTATCACTTTATTACTTGTGACGTGTACACTTGCACTCAATTGCGATAGACACTTTTACACGCAACAAGTTTTTGGCGCCGTTGCCGGGGACTGGCAACACACTCTTACCCTAGCTTATGCACTTTTCTTTTATTTTTATTTTTATTTTTATAATTTTTTTGAACAAAAAAACTCAGGTGAAAATACAGGTTCAAGGGCATCAACATGCCAGGAAAAACCATTCGAGAGTTGATGTGGGAAAGTTCTTGCAATTACCGTAAAGATACGCTGCCATGACAGCAACATGGGCAGCAAATGTCGATGCCGCAGCAGCAAAATTTTTTATGGTACGATCAAAACCCACAAAATTTTTTATACCATAACAGTTTTGCTGCAGAACCCGACCTGTCCTGGCAATGTCATCATCCTCAAGAGCAGTCAAAATCCTTAGAAGACACACTGCAAGCCATCATGGCACTCACTCAAGAAGTGTCGGTTTCTATGGACGCAAGTAACACCAAGATGGATGCACTCTTGAGCAGACCGGTCCTTATTCATGCCACGACTGAACCTGAAATCCCGAGGCAAGATGACGAGGACACCCATGTGAAGGAATACCAAACATATGATGAGTCTGAGCAACAACTTGCCATGGCAATGGTCAAGGAGCCGGAATGGAGCAACACCGCGACAACGCTGAGTGAAATTCAAGAGAATGTCACGACAACAACCACTTCTGAGGCAGAAATCCCAGTCAAAGAGGAAACTGCCACCTCGGCAGAAACTGCCGCCTCGGCAACAACGGTCGCCTCGACAGCAACTGATGCTGAAGCAGCAACCACAATAGAGGCAAATTCTCAACCCACTACCTCGGTTATGCCCGACCAAGATTACACACATCCATCCCTGTCATAGCACTCGCACGACCACCTAGAAGAGCTACCCAATGACAGTTCTTCACAAATGGAATACGAGCAGGTAATAAACGAACCTTTTGAATTCTTTGAAAACTCACCGATTCCATTGCAGATATTAGAGGAACCAACACCGGTAGACTCAGAATTATCAAAGTCTCTACTGATGGAGATCTACGAGTGGTCAACAGAATTTGATATAGAGAGTGATGGCACTTACCAATGTCCCATTGACCTGCAAAGTAACCTGATAAAGAACTATCAAAATAATTGCATGCCGCAGCAGCGGGCACGGCAACAAGGGATACATTTAACCACAACAACATTCAACGAAAACAAGGTAAGTTTATGGTCGAATGTCAATTTGATTTTTTCTAATCATATGTTCATGCCCTCAGAAACATTATCAAGAAGGGAGGACTTCATGGAGTACAAAGGGAAGAGAAAGAAAGGAGCCCCCACCATGAGAAAAATCACCAGATTGAGGGTACAGATGGAATTCAAGAAGTACCGGAAACGACCCCTCAAGCATCAATAGAACAAAGAGTATTTTTATTACTTATTTATTATTAGGAAATAAGGTTTATTTTATTCAAATAATGATTTTTTTTATGTTTACTGTTTTTAGGAAATAAAAGAGTCAAGAAGAACAAGAGAAGTGAACTCAACCCACCACCCATCCATCAGCCCAACAAAGCCCAATATAGAGGCCTGTCGTTCCAGCTGCCGCGGCAGACACGGAAAAGACAGGTTGTCGCCAGCCTGCCATGACAGATGCGGAAAAGACAGGCTGTCACCATGCTGTCACGACAGACGCGTAACAGACGCGGAAACGTGTGTCAAACACATCAGACACGCTAAATCTCGACAGCCACCCCGTTATTTGCGCCTGCCGTTACAACTTCAACGGGCAGAAATTCCTCTTCCATAAAACCCTGTTTCATTTTCATTTTCACTCACTTCTGCTTTTCTTACTTGCTCTTCTTTTTTTTAGTTTTCATTTGCTTTCAATTACTTTCCACAACCTTTGCACTAACATGTCTTCCAGAAAAACCCGCCGCAATGCTGCCTCTACTTCCTCACCGGCAACAACTCCCCCACAGTCCTTTGCAACCAGAGATCTGTGGGAAGAACGAGGCTTCATTTATACTCCAGAGGCAAAGAATCTGGGCCTCAAGCCTTTCATCGCTAGGAAGATTAGAGCTCTATTACGCCAATCATTTGTGGAGCAACCAGAGGAAATGAACGAGACGCTGGTGAGAGAATTTTATGCTGCCATCAGCATCAAAACAGCGACAACAATAATTGTTAGAGGGATAGAAGTACCATTCACAGCCAAGCACATAAACTCTTTATATGGCCTCTGCATAGGCCCCAATGATGATGGACATCAGCAGTTCCTCGACACCTTGAATGATGCTGCCTATGACGCTGTCATGGCAGAACTGATAGAAGAGGGGACCGAATGGAATGCCTCATAGAGCTGACAGTGGCAACCCCTCTCTCATCTTCCAACCCCGCTGACGCCCCATCTGAATCATCAGAGCAGCCAAATCCTTAACCTGCCGCCGCAGCAGCTGCTCCGACAGACCCTTCCAATCAGATCCTAGCTGCTATTCATAGAATGGAGGACAGACAGTTGGGCCTCATGACATTCATCAAGGACTTTTCCGCATCCACGGTAAATTTTATTCACAACACTTTAAATTTCCCTGATGTTGTCTTTCCCACCTTCCCTGCCCACTACATCATTGTCCCCACCCCTGCCCACACACCTACACCTGCTGCCACACTACATACACCATCTGCTGCCTCCATTCCATCACCTGCCCCGACGGCAGCCGGCAGCACCCATGTCGAAACATCCGCTCGAGGAACAAAGCGACCAATGCCCTTGGATGACCTTGATGCCTTTGTTGTTGGGTTCTCTTCCTCCTCCGTCTGGGCAGACAGTGACGATGAACCCTCTATTCAAAGGAACCTGTCGAAGGAATTTACACCGGTAAAGAGGCAGAAAAGAATGGCAGATAAGAAAACTCTACCCAAGGCCAGCAGCAGCAGCAGCAGTGACAGCAGCAGCTCTGACATCCAGGTTGTAGAGCAACCAGCCCTGCCCGCCCCGCGAACCAGAACCCGCCGCCAGATCCGCCTCAGCAGCAGTAGCGAAGACAGTGATTAAAATTTAAGTTTCTTATCTTTTTATTGTTGCCTGCCATATATATTTTGTGATGTACTACCTTCATATGTTTCCATTTTTATTTTTTCATTTGCATTGAGGTCAATGCAACCCTCGAGTTTGGGGGTGGCAACCCTCCATATTCATGGAGTACATCTTAGTTAAATTTTGTGTCTTTTACTTAGTACTTATAATAAAAACAAAAACAAAAACAAAAATCTTGAAAATTTTGGCTTAAAACTGTGAATTGAACTTGCCTGTCACGACAACTCTGTCGTGGCAGCATCTTTAGGATAGTTTAAGGAGAAGTTTAGAGCCTTTCTATAGTTCTGAAAACTTAAACACCATTGTGACTGTTATATTGCTTAGACTTCTTTTAGCCAAACTAGAATAGGAAGCTTAGCACTTGAATAACCCCTAGAGGTGCCTAACACTGGCTCTAGGAAAGAAGTTTAGAAAAATAGACTCAAAAATCCTAGAGGTGACCGAAACTGCCTCTAGGAAGTCAACTAGAGGTGCCCGAAACTGGCTCTAGGAAGTTAACTAGAGGTGCCTAAAACTGGCTCTAGTAAAACTTTAGCTTGAAAAATAAAGAAATCGAGTCAAAACAAAAGAAGCATGAAAATGTGCCTTCAAAAAGATAAACTTTGGCATAAAAATTCAAGTTAAGAGTTGAATATTCTAGTGAAACTAAGAGAGTCTTAGCATATAACTGTTCACAAGCATGCACACACTGCACGAGAACTATAGTGAGAGTCCGGACAGATCCTAAATTATCCGACAGGTTGCTGCCGCCACAGGGAACGAACGACGAGTAAGGTAAAGTTCACTGTTTGAAAGCTAAAACAAAAATATTTCAATTTTTTTAGGTCTTAATTTCTTGAGGGCAAGCAAAAACTTGAGTTTGGGGGTGTGTTGAGTGTGTAAAAGTACTATTATTTACACTCTTTTTAACCCATATTTCTGCTTCATTCAAGCATCATTTCATTGCATTTAGGTCAGTTTACAGCAAAACATCACAAATATATAAAAGGCACAGATTCTACTAAAAATGGCTGATTTTGGCAGGTTGCCGCCGTCGTAGACGGTGAAGGCAGGCGCAGGGCATAGAAGCATGAGAGCTGAACTGGACAAGCAGATAAAGAGGACGATGCTGCCATGGTGCTGCCGTGATAGGAGGACGACAGCAAGTTAGTGGAGAAAAAGCAAAGTGGACCTCGATAGATAGAGAAAATTATGCTCGTCTATCGTGTGAAAACCAAATATTTTTCCAAGCCCCGGATCTAAAGATATGTCAAGCCCAAAACTCAAAGAGAGAAAATCTCAAGAAACAAGGAGGACGACTGAAAAGTAGGATCCTTGAAGATTAAGTCTTTATTAGAATCATACTTTTAATGAAAGTTGTAATACTTGTTAACTTAGAATACTTGAGCCCAAAGCTTATATAAGGGCATATATTTTAACCAAGGGCATATCCCATAACCCATAGCCGATTTCCCTTTAAACCGACAACCAAAAACCCTTCGCCGTTTACCCGCCGTCGACATGTTCTAAAACCCCCATAGGGACACGGGTTGATTTGTAAAGTAGTTGCGAGGGTTGTTTTGTTTTAGGTATTTTTAGTTCAATAAAATAAACTTCAAGTTCTCTTATTTTGGTTATTAATATCTTGCAAGAGCATCGGGAGAGCATTGTGAGGTTATCTATTTACTTAACATCGGGAGAGTTAAGTATACGAAAGAAATAAGAGCAAGTTCTCTAGTTTATAGTTGAACTATCTCGTGCCTAGGGATAGGGCGAGGTTAAGTGGCTAAAGAAGAATTCATACACATCGGTGTTCATCCTTCGATTCACGCCGGGAGGTATCATCAAGACGTGATCATCGACAGACTTGGACCTAGGGATAGGCCAAGGCAGATCTGGGATTCTTGCCAAACTTGGACGTACTGAGTTGGTCTATTTGCTGTCGCGACAATCAACGGACTGCTGTCGCGACAGGTGCTGTCCGCGACGGGCGCGACGATAGAACTGGATTTCCTAAAATCTGCAATACCTGCACTACTGAGCAATTCAATACCAGCCCATTCTCTCTATCTTGATATCTTTATTCTTTTATTTACGTTTACTTCATTATTTTCGTGACAAATATTTTAATCTATTCTTTTTCCCTTGTGCAGATAGCGAAGGAAAGGGTTAGCCTAGTCCCTGTGGAGACGATATCCGATACTCTAGTATCACTTTATTACTTGCGACGTGTACACTTGCACTCAATTGCGATAGACACTTTTACAGGTGCCACCTAAGGGGATGCCTTAGGTCCATAAGGATTTACCAGCTTGATCAGGGCTGTACCAACAGAGACTTCATAACATAACCCAACAATATACCCCAGATGACAATCGGTAATAAAATTCCAGACATGAGTAACATAATACATGTAACAGACATATTCTATCCTGAGTATCAGAAACAGAAGTTCATGCTTTTGACAGATAAATGGGCATACTATTGAGCAGAGCAGACATTTTCATCATTCATCATGCAAACAGATTTTACCTTCATAGGTCAAACAATCACATAACAAGTATATCGATTGAGCAAACATACATCAAGTAGGCAGAGAATGTCATCAAACATAATATTATTCATGATCGAATCATTATACAATCCATTCAACAGAATATAGCACACATGGAACACACTAGGTAGAACAGATCTTTTCATGGAGATACTTGGCATTTACAGAATGAGACATTAAACTTTTGACGATTTCAACGGATTTATGAAACATGGCCCATATAAAAAGATGGTTCATACTAACGATTTAACCCAGATATTCAGGAGATGATACATCAAGATCCTTGAGAGCTTTGGCATATCCTGAGTGATTCAGCCATTTAAGCTTACAAGGGCATTATGGTCATTTTATCATACACGGATATTTTGGTAATTTATACCAACAAGGCGTAAACGGTGGCTCAGAAATTCTATTTGTTCATCAGGTATCCAACCAGACATTCAGAGATTTCTACGTCAAGATCTTTCACGATATCAGATACATTCGGGGCTAATTTGATTACTTTGGCCAACGAGGGCATTTTGGTCTTTTAACAATCATGGGTGATTTTGTAATTTAGCCCCATCATGAGAAAATTATGATTTACAATATTTAAGATTTCCAGAAGTTTATCGAGCCTCCAAAACCATTCAAACTAACATATCTCAACCTTGCACTACTAACCAACCCTTCTAATGTATCTGGCTGTATAGTATATTTGAACGGTTGCTTTCGTATTTCACCACCAGACTTGCCGCGGAGTAGTCGAACTTATTTTCTGTGCGGAAAAACTCCCAGCCTTATTTTAATATCAGGAGTAATTATCGTACATGAGTGTGCTTCCTAACACTTAGGGGCGCTTTAGCCCTTAAAGTCTTATTAGAAATCTCAGAATTTCATCAAATGCATAACTGCATATTTGGCTCAAGAGGGCTTTTCAGTCATTTTGGAAATTGGGATAAATCTACCATTTCTTTATGAATTACCATTTGGTACCTCCATCATTCACGTATTCAAACGAAATTAAGTCGTCTTAACTCTCCGCCCCTTTACAGACGATTCATTCGTTACAGAACTTGAGGGTATAACGTCATTCAAATTAATCAGACATTTCGGTACTCGAGGGCATTACCGTCTTTTTGGTCATTACGATCGTTCTTATTTAAATCATGCATTTCTATCATAAGGATCGACTTAAGATTTCAACAATATTTCCAGAAAATTCTCATTCATATGTTATACAGAGTTTGAGAGATTATCCAAGTTCGTATCACACTTATTCCATAATGATGTCGAAGTCTTTCAAATAAAACATACACCTTGGGTAGTGTAAATTGCATAATCAGGTCGAATGCAGATTTTAGGTCATTTCCTTTATTAGAGGGGTAGTTTAGTCATACTTATGCTTTAGGGGCATTTTCGTAATTCCATAATTAATATCTCTCACTTCGTATCCTAGGCCTCGATTCTTACACAATGTTGATTGAGTTGCGGATTAACAGAATTTAACTATTAGAACTTCTGATATTGTTAGTCCATTAGTAATCTTATTAGGATAATTTAGTCTTATTAATATACATACTTATTGCTTGAATCTGATTCAATTTAAGCGGAATTTACAGTATACGTCATCATAAGCATGCATGCGTTAACCGAATATCAACATGTTCATAAAGCATACAATGGGTAGTAGTGTATTACCTTAAATCCTTGCTATATCAGTCAACCATGGTACTCCATTCGATCACTCTCAAACCCGAATGCGACATCCTCCACATCCTGAATACAAGGAACTTCGAATACCTTCAATCGCACAAATTCCAATTTCAGTCCTTATTCACGTTGCTCATAATTGAATATTAAAATACATAAGCAGACTTGAGTTCAAGGTTCAATTTGGAGGCTTCCGGGTTATAATTTCACGAAACGGGCTTCAAAATCGGACTCGAGACGTCGAAAAACATAAAATAGGACTTTTTGGTCAAAGTCAACGCCGACGTCAGCAGTCAAATTCAACGCTGACGTCATGCTGACGTCACTGGTTGACTGGGTTGACTCACTGGGTTGACCGAGTTGACTCACTGGGTTGACTCACTGGGTTGACTCGGGCGAGTTGACTCACGAGTTTGACCGAGTTGACCGGTTCAATCGGTTCAGACCGGTTCGGTCTACACTGACCGGCTCTTACCTTTAAAGAACCCGAAGGTCGTCGGACGGTCACCGGAACATCGCCAGAAAGCTCCTTTCGCGTCGTTTCTGCCGGAAAATCATTGATTTTTAAACAAGCAGTTTAACTCACACGATTAAACATGAAAACGAAGCCAGAAATCGGTGAAATCTTACCTTAAAGCTTCGATATCGCCGGAAAATACGTAACTCCGACCAAGCTCTTCCCGGCGCCGATAGGACGAGAAATTTTAGGGGTTTTGCTCAGCTCGGGACGGTGAACCCAACAACTGCCGTAATCGGTGAAGAACCGTTCGATATAACCTAGGTCCACCAAATTTCTTCCCCCGATTTCCGACGAACGGGGCAGCGGTTGGGCGCGTGGCTTGAGGGGTTTTGCTCGGGGTTCGACGGTGAACGCTCTGGCACCGGCGGTGAACGACACGGCGTGGCGGTGGGGGAGGGAGAAATGACGGTGGCCAATTGTGTGGGTAAGGTGGAGGGTCGGTGATGGGAACATGAAGAGTTGGATAAGGGGGTCAATTTTTCTAGAAACATTAGATTCAAAAAGGGTACTCTCAACGTTAGGTGGGGCAGTTGGGATATTTTGTGTATTATTATTATTATTTTAACTTTACAAGAACCGCTTAGTAAAAGTAGGTGCAGGTTCATGCCAGAAATGGCCTTAGCTCAAATGGCTAAGACTTAAGCAATCCATCCATGAGTCACGGGTTCAACTCCCCGAGACCATAATTCCCCTTTTTTTCTCTTTTTTTTCTCACTCCATTTTCTTATTTCCAAATTAAATTTCATTCTTCTTTTCTTTTCTCCTTCTTTTTTTAACTAGGAGTGTTACATAAACCGTATCGAAACACCCTCTAGTGTTTCGAAACGGGGGCCTGAAATGAGCTTCGTGTTTCGAAACGCTAAAGGATGTTTCGAAACGATTTGGCTATTGGAATGCCACGTTTCGGAACTGGTCTTGGAACCAACCCGCATATCGAAACGGTTAACGCCATTTCGATCCAGTGTTTCGATACTGCAGGTGTGTGTTTCGAAACGGGTGACCGTTGGGCACAGATTTGAATGTTGCTGAAGTTTTCAAGCTTTACATTTTAGTCCCAAATGTTGAAGTTACAATTGATTGAGTTTGAGATATCCTTTTATGATGAAATTTGGCAGAGAAGCATGTAATATGACTAATTTCATATTGGTAACCTTAAAATCAATTAAGACTTTCTAATTTACAAAAATTACAGTTTGGTCCCTAAACTTGTAATAAGTGCAATTGAGTCCCTACATGTAATCCGATCGATGTGCCTATCTCAAATATGTTTTGCGAGTACTCACTTAGGGTTAACGTGTATCTAGACAAGATTAAAAAGAAAAAAAGGGTCGTGAATCAAGGTTGACTTTCAGGTTGACTTTGGTTTTCCCCGTGAAATCTTCGTAGTTCGGGTCTACCGTCTAGGCCGGACTAAGAGGGTCACAAGTTTACCCCCTATAGAAGGTCAAAATGACCTTAATACTGTTATAGGAGGTAACATTTAATTCTGCTCGTGATTTATCTGAAATCCCAATGATTCTGATGCATCAACTTCCTATGTTAATTCGATTCGTCTTATCGAACTCCTCTATTCGTAGGGACCTCATTATGAAATCAATCCAAAATTATTAAAATGGCATCTTTCTGATATCTATGAAGTACCTCTAAGAAATGAATTGGGCCATAAAGCGCGTACCATATATCTGTAAATACTTTCTGTTCTAAACCAAGACTGTATGCTTAAAATTTAAAAGTATGATATTGTAATACGAAAGGAAAGCAATTCTCTGATTTCTTACCTCTGATATAAAAAATATATCTCATATCTAACATTGAATATGAAATAATAATAATAATGTTAATAAAATAAATTTGATATTTGTCTTCTAGTATAAAAATAGATTTGATATCTATTTTCTGTAATACTATTTTCTGAATATAAACTGAAATCATCTGGGGTATATTATATAGGATATGAATGGTGATCTGTAGGCTCAGCGCTGGTAAGTCCTTCTAGACCTAAGCTCCTACGCCCATGGGCCTAGGGTAAGTCTTTCTGAACCTAAGACATCCCCTTAGGTAGGCTTCTACGCCTCAGGCCTAGGGTAAGACCTTCCTCATGCAGTTCAGGAGGAATTGCATTTTAGAGTTCGATTGAGGGTAGTTAAGTAAATTAATAGAACTTTTTGACATCTTCTGAAACATACCCTACTAAATTAATGTGTCATTGTTGAACCCTCAGTAAACTTACAATTCGCGCCTAATGGGCCACTTTGAATTCCTTGATTCAACTTCTAAAATATGAATCTTTTTTGAATCTCTAGCTTTAGACTCACCTCTTACGGTTCGGGTGATCAAATAAAGAACAACTCTGTGACCTCCTAATAATGCTTCACTGAATTATTGTACCTTTAGCATCTTCTGGTGTTACAAGCTTTACACAATGTTAAGTTGCCATATACCTACTTGTACCTTTAGCATATTCTGGTAGTTTGTAGTACTGAGCTTTTCGAATATCACGGTGTTTTACCATCACGGGTTAAAGGATCTACCATGTTGCAGCTATCAACGTTGGTATGGGAGTTTCTTCGGCTTTGGTTGTGGAGTACAACACATGTGTAATTAGGGGACATGTATGTCACGTCTTGTTTTATATTCGAGTATGAAACTTGTAACACCCTAGACTGCCTATGCATTAATACGGATCCTAGGAAGTTACATTAGGGTCACCAGAGCGACCCATGACAAATTTCAAATAAACATACCATTAAACCTTAAAGATCTTAAATCAAATATCTGATTTAAAAATAAAATTTCAGCAATCATTCGAAACGATAAAACCATTATAATACAAGTTGCGAAAATAAGTTTCAGACTCATTTAACCGAATACAAAACATGACACACATGCCCCTAGTTACACGGATACCACGCTCCATGCCAAGCCGAAGAACCCCCATATCGACGATGATAGGTGCAACTTGACTGATCTTTTATCCTGAGATGGTAAAAACAACATGAGCTTGGGAAAGCTCAGTAATACAAAACTACCAGGAGATGCTATTAGCACATGCAGATATATGGTGAAGCATAACATTATTATGATGTTCCAGACCGTAGTTATTTACATTTATGATTCGTTGTTTTAGTAATGCACTATACTTGAGGACAACAAGGTTTGTTCTTCCTACATTACTGAGTATTAAGAGATATTGTTGAGTGTGTAAAAGTTCTATTATTTACACCTTTTTTAACCCATATTTCTGCTGCATTCAAGCATCATTGCATTGCATTTAGGTTAGTTTTTAGTAAAACATCACAAAAGGATTAAAAGCACGGATTCTACTAAAAGATGGCTATTTTTGCAGGTATCTGTCATAGTAGACGATGAAGGCAGGCGCAGGGCAGAGAAGCAGGAGAGCGGAACTGGACAAGCAGCCAAAGAAGACGAACCTGTCATGGACCTGTCGTGACAGCATGGTGACAGCAGATTTATGAAGAGGAAAAGCAAAGTGGACCTCGATAGATAGAGAAAAATCTGCTCGTCTGTCGTGTGAAAGCCACATATTTTTCCAAGCCCCGGATCGAAAGATATGTCAAGCCAAAGCTCAAGGAGAAGAAATTCCTAAAAGCAAGGATGCGGCTGAAAAGTAGGAATCCTTAGAGATTAAGTCTTTATTAGAATCTTACTTTTAATTAAAGTTGTAATCCTTGTTACCTTAGAATACTTGAGCCCAAAGCTTATATAAGGGCATAGGTTTTAACCTAGAAGGATCATCCCTCATTATACCCCATAACCGATAACCAAAAATCCTCCGCCGTCTACCTGTCATCTACCCGTCACCGACATGTTCTAAAACCCCCTAGGGCCACGGGTTGTTTTGTAAAGTAGTTGCAAGGGTTGCTTTGTTTTAGGATTTTTCAAGTTCAATAAAATAAACTTCAAGTTCTTTTATCTTGGTTTTAATATCTTGCAAGAGCATCGGGAGAGCATTGTGAGGTTATCCATTTACTTAGCATCGGGAGAGTTAAGTATACGAAAGAGATAAGAGCGCGTTCTCTAGTTTATAGTTGAACCATCTCGTGCCTAGGGATAGGGCGAGGTTAAGTGGCTAAGGAAGAATTCATACACATCGGTGTTCATCCTTCGATTCACGCCGGGAGGTATCATCAAAGACGTGTTCATCGACAGACTTGTGCCTAGGGATAGGGCAAGGCAGATCTGGGATTCTTGCCAAACTTGAAGTACGGAGTTGGTGTGTCTGCTGCCGCGACAGCCAACGGACAGCTGCCGCGACAGGTGCTGTCGGCGACAGGCGCGACGACAGGACTGGATTTCCTAAACTCTGCAATACCTGCACTACTGAGCAATTCAATACCAGCCCATTCTCTCTATCTTGATTTCTCTACTTTTATTTTCCAGTATTCTTTATTATTTTCGTGACAATATCTTAATCTACTCTTTTCCCCTTGTGCAGATAGCGAAGGAAAGGGTTAGCCCAGTCCCTGTGGAGACGATATCCGATACTCTAGTATCACTTTATTACTTGCGACGTGTACACTTGCACTACCATTGCGATAGACTATTTTACACGCAACAAGTTTTTGGCGCCGTTGCCGGGGACTGGCAACACACTCTTACCCTAGCTTCTGCACTTTTCTTTCATTTTTATTTTTTTATTTTATTTTATTTTATTTAACAAAAAAAAACTTAGGTGAAAATACAGGTTAAAGGGCATCAACATGCCAGGAAAAACCATTCGAGAGTTGATGTGGGAAAGTTCTTGCAATTACCGTAAAGATATGCTTCCAGGGCAGCAGCCGTGGCAGCAACAGGGGCAGCAAATGCCGATGCCGCAGCAGCAAAATTTTTTATGGTACGATCAAAACCCACAAATTTTTTTTTACCATGACAGTTTTGCTACAGAACCCGACCTGCCCTGGCAATGTCATCATCCACAAGAGCAGTCAAAATCCTTAGAAGACACACTGCAAGCCTTCTTGGCAATCACTCAAAAAGTGTCAGCTTCTACGAAAGCAAGTATCGCCAAGATAGATGAACTCTTGAGCAGACCAGTCCTCATTCATGCCACAGATGAACCTGAAATCCTGAGGCAAGATGACGAGGATGCCTATGTGAAGGAATACCCAACATATGATGAGTCTGAGCAACAACTTGCCATGGCAATGATCGAGGAGCCGGAACGGAGCAACACCGCGACAACGCTGAGTGAAATTCAAGAGAATGTCACGACAGCAACTGCCGCCTCGACAGAAACTACCGCCTCGACAGCAACTGCCGCCTCGACAGCAACTGCCGCCTCGACAGAAACTGCCGCCTCGACAGCAACTGCCGCCTCGACAGCAACTGCCGCCTTGATAGAAACTGCCGCCTCGATAGAACCTGCCGCCTTGACAGCAACTGCCGCCTCAGCAGCAACTGATGCCGAAGCAGCAACCACATCAGAGGCAAATTCTAAATCCACCACCTCGATTATGCCTGACCAAGATTGCACACATTCATCCCTGTCATGGCACTCGCACGACCACCTAGAAGAGCTACCCAATGACAATGCCTCACCGATGGAATATGAGCAGGTAATAAACGAACCTTTTGAATTATATGAAAACTCACCAATTCCATTGCAGGTATTTGAGGAACCAAAGCCGGTGGACATAAAATCATCAAAGTCTCTACTGATGGAGATCTACGAGTGGTCAACAGAATTTGATATAGAGAGTGATGGCACTTACCAATGTCCCATTGACCTGCAAAGTAACCTGATAAAGAACTGTCAAAATAACTGCCTGCCGCAGCAGCGGGCACGGCAGCAATGGATACATTCAACCACAACAACATCCAACGAAAACAAGGTAAGTTTATGGTCGAATGTCAATTTGATTTTTTCTAATCATATGTTCATGCCCTCAGAAACATTACCAAGAAAGGTGGACTTCATGGACTTCAAAGGGAAGAGAAAGAAAGGAGCCCCTACAATGAGAAAAATCACCAGATAGAGGGTACAGATGGACTTCAAGAAGTACCGGAAACGACGCCTCAAGCATTATCAGGGGACTGAAGCCCCAGGAATACATGAAGTGGTTACTTTAGGAGATGCCCCACAAGGCATCCCTAATTTAACCTAATTTTTATTTTTATTTATTTTATTATTATTATTATTATTATTATTTATTAGGAAATTAGGTTATTTTATTCGAATAATGTTTTGTTTTTCTAAATTCAGTTTTTAGGAAATAAAGGAGTAAAGAAGAAAAGGAGAAGTGACCCAAGCCCACCACCCATCCATCAGCCCAACAAAGCCCATTTATGGAAGCCTGTCGTTTCGGCTGCCGCCGCGGACGGATATGACAGGCTGTCAACAGACTGACATGGCAGACGCAGAAGCGTGCGGCAGACGCGTAACAGACGCATAAATGCGTGTCAGACGCGTCAGACACGCTACATCCAATCTGCCGCCCCGTTATTCCCGCCTGCCGTTGCAACATTAAACGGGCAGCTACTCGACCGCTATATAACCCCGTTCTCCCTTTCTTTTTTTCATCACTTCTGATTTTTCTCTCTTGCTTTCTCCTCTAGTTTTATTTTTTTTCTCTCTTTCACAGCCCTTGCAACTAAAATGTCGTCGAGACAAACCCGTCGTAACGCTGCTGCCGCTTCTTCTTCAGCAGCAGCATCACCCTTCGCCAACAAGGAGTTATGAGAGGAGCGTGGCTTCATATACAACAGAAATGCCAACTTGTAGAGCAGCCTGCCACATCACCTGCCCCTGCACCTGCCCAGCCGCCTCCACAGCCCAGACACCGCCGGCAGATCCGTGTTAGCAGCAGCAGCGAGGACAACGACTAAAATTTAAGTTTTTATTTTCCTCTTATTGCTGCCTGCCTTTCTATTTTGTGATATACTTTTTCTTTATTTTATTTTTCATGTCATTTTGCATTGAGGGCAATGCAACCCTTGAGTTTAGGGGTGGCAACCCTCCATATTTAATGGAGTCTTTAGCACATCTTTTGATTATTTGTTGTGTCCTATTATTTACTTATTTTTTTTAAAAAAAAATCAGAAAATTAAAACTGTTGGCTTAAAACTGTGAAGTTAACTTACCTGTCATGACGGCTCTGTCGTGGCAGCATCTTTAGGACAGGTTAAGGAAAAGTTTAGAGCCTTTCTATAGTTCTGAAAACTTAAACACTTTTGTGACCGTTATATTGCTTAGATTTCTTTTAGCCAAACTAGAATAGGAAGCTTAGAACTTGAATAGCTCCTAGAGGTGCCTAACACTGGCTCTAGGAAAGAAGTTTAGCAAAAGAAAAAGAAAAACCTAGAGGTGCCCGAAACCGGCTCTAGGAAGCTAACTAGAGGTGCCCGAAACTGGCTCTAGAAAAATTTAGCTTGAAAATAGAAGAAAAAGAAGCATGAAAATGTGCCTTCTAAAGAAATAAACTTTGGCATAAAAATTCGAGTTAAGAAGTTGAATATTCTAGTGAAACTAAGAGAGTCTTAGCATATAACTGTTCACAAGCATGCACACACTGCACGAGAGCTATAGGGAGATTCCGGACATATCCTAACCTTTCCGACAAGTTGCTGCCGCCATAGAGAGTGAGCGACGGGTAAGGGACAGTTCACTGTTTGAAGGCCAACACAAAAAATTTTATTATTTCTTTTAGGTTTAAATTGCTTGAGGGCAAGCAAAAACTTGAGTTTGGGGGTGTGTTGAGTGTGTAAAAGTTCTATTATTTACACCTTTTTTAACCCATATTTCTGCTGCATTCAAGCATCATTGCATTGCATTTAGGTTAGTTTTTAGTAAAACATCACAAAAGGATTAAAAGCACGGATTCTACTAAAAGATTGCTATTTTTGCAGGTATCTGTCATAGTAGACGATGAAGGCAGGCGCAGGGCAGAGAAGCAGGAGAGCGGAACTGGACAAGCAGCCAAAGAAGACGAACCTGTCATGGACCTGTCGTGACAGCATGGTGACAGCAGATTTATGAAGAGGAAAAGCAAAGTGGACCTCGATAGATAGAGAAAAATCTGCTCGTCTGTCGTGTGAAAGCCACATATTTTTCCAAGCCCCGGATCGAAAGATATGTCAAGCCAAAGCTCAAGGAGAAGAAATTCCTAAAAGCAAGGATGCGGCTGAAAAGTAGGAATCCTTAGAGATTAAGTCTTTATTAGAATCTTACTTTTAATTAAAGTTGTAATCCTTGTTACCTTAGAATACTTGAGCCCAAAGCTTATATAAGGGCATAGGTTTTAACCTAGAAGGATCATCCCTCATTATACCCCATAACCGATAACCAAAAACCCTCCGCCGTCTACCTGTCATCTACCCGTCACCGACATGTTCTAAAACCCCCTAGGGCCACGGGTTGTTTTGTAAAGTAGTTGCAAGGGTTGCTTTGTTTTAGGATTTTTCAAGTTCAATAAAATAAACTTCAAGTTCTTTTATCTTGGTTTTAATATCTTGCAAGAGCATCGGGAGAGCATTGTGAGGTTATCCATTTACTTAGCATCGGGAGAGTTAAGTATACGAAAGAGATAAGAGCGCGTTCTCTAGTTTATAGTTGAACCATCTCGTGCCTAGGGATAGGGCGAGGTTAAGTGGCTAAGGAAGAATTCATACACATCGGTGTTCATCCTTCGATTCACGCCGGGAGGTATCATCAGAGACGTGTTCATCGACAGACTTGTGCCTAGGGATAGGGCAAGGCAGATCTAGGATTCTTGCCAAACTTGAAGTACGGAGTTGGTGTGTCTGCTGCCGCGACAGCTGCCGCGACAGGTGCTGTCGGCGACAGGCGCAACGACAGGACTGGATTTCCTAAACTCTGCAATACCTGCACTACTGAGCAATTCAATACCAGCCCATTCTCTCTATCTTGATTTCTCTACTTTTATTTTCCAGTATTCTTTATTATTTTCGTGACAATATCTTAATCTACTCTTTTCCCCTTGTGCAGATAGCGAAGGAAAGGGTTAGCCCAGTCCCTGTGGAGACGATATCCGATACTCTAGTATCACTTTATTACTTGCGACGTGTACACTTGCACTACCATTACGATAGACTATTTTACACGCAACAGATATCTTATTGTTCAGAGAATCAACATGGTGACAGATTGATGAAGTTGAATTCAAGAAGTCTAGTGTGTTCCATAAGTTGCAGATCAAACATGCATAGGTGCATATCATTCGCCTCATGTGAACACATAACAGTTAAATGCAAATGTTCGAGTTCATACAGAAATTTACTACCCTCCAACCTTACACCAGAATGCAATTCCCCATGAACTGCATACAGAAGGTCTTACCCTAGGCCTGAGGAGTAGGAGCCTACCTAAGGGAATGCCTTAGGTCCAGAAAGACTTACCCTAAGCCCGTGGGCGTAGGAGCTTAACAGAAGGGTTTACCAGCTGGATCAGGGCTGTACCTGCAGACACTTCAAATCATATCCCCAGAATATACCCCATACAGTACAATTTTGTTTAATATACATAGGCATCAGAATTTAGATGGCAGACATATGTTTAATCACATCAACTAGAAATCAGATATTTCAATTCCAGATCATACATGGGGCATGCTATCAGATATAACCCAACTATGCTCTCAAACAACAATCATGCTTTCAACAAAATAGTCATGCTTTCAACAGAATAGTCATGCTTTCAATAAAAAGGTAGTCATGTCCTTAATTCAGAAATTATCTCATAATTCATACATTTTCATATCTATGTTCAGATAAATACATTCAAGTGAACAAGCAAAACAGAAATGTAGCACACACAGAACACATTGGACAGAACAAATTTTATTTCTCAGAGATACATGATATTTACAAAATGTGACACATTGAACTTTTGGCTCGAATCAGATATTCTAGTAGTCCATACATCATGCTTTTTAAATTCAAATATATCGTGAACGATTTAATCATTTAAGCTCACAAGGGTATTATGGTCTTTTCTACATTCATGTGCATTTTGGTAACTATACCAACATTCATGTGCATTTTGGTAACTCAAGTATTTCTATATCAAGGTCTTTTGAGTTATCAGATAATTTTCAGGGATGCTCTAATCATTTAGGCTAACATAACATTTTAGTTAATTAACTATCATGACAATTTTTCAAATATAACACAAACATAACAGACGACGATTATAATTCTCAGGGGCTCTAACAGTTTATCAAACCTCTATAATGTGTTTAATACGACATATCCCAACTTTACAATACTTACTAACATTCAGATGTGAATAATTTACGTGTATCAGAACTTAACACCGACTGAATTGTATATCTGAACGGTCGCCTTCATACTTTACTATAAGGTTTAGCTTTGACTAATCAAGCATATAATCCTTGCAGATATTCCTACCTTACCTTAGTATGGTAAGCGATAGGCGTACACGAATCGTTTTTCTTAACACTTAGGGGCACTTTAGTCATTTAAGTCTTCTTAGAAAATTTCAAGATTTCATTGGGTGTATAACCACCTATTTAACTGAAAGGGGCATTCTGGTCATTTTAGATATTTGGGATAAAGCCACCATTCTTTTTTCTGAATTACCATTTGGTACCTCCATCATTCACGTACTCGATAGAGATTAAGTCGTCTTAATCCCTCTGACCGTTACAGACGATTCGTTCATTTCAGAACTTGAAGGCATAAACGACATTCCAATTAATTAGACATTTAGGTGCTCGAGGGTACTGCAGTCTTTTTGGTCATTACGATTATTCTAATTAATCCGCTCGTTACTGTCGTAAGGATCGGCATAGGATTACAACGATATTCTCAGATGTTCACCTTTATGATTTATACAGAGTTCATGGGAAAATCCAAGTTTGAATCACACGAATTTGTACAAAAGTGTCGGAGTCTTTTCAATAATTATACATCTTAGGTGGAGTAAAATTGCTTAGTTAGACAGAATGCAGATTTCGAGTCATTTTTTTATTAGAGGGGTAGTTTAGTCATTTTTATAACCCAAAGGCAATCTCGTAATTTCATAACCAACATCTCATACTTTGCATTCTGAGCATTGGTTCTTAGACACCAATGATAGAGTTTCAGACTTAACTGTATTATTTATTACTATTAACACTTTCGATACTCTCGGTCTATTAATATTCATATTCGAATATTTTGATCTTACTGATTCTCATACTTATTTTTCGTATCTGATTCGACTTAAGAAGAGTTCACGGATACACTTCATCACAAGCATGCATGCGTTAACCGAATATCGGCATGTACATAAAGCATACAAGAGGTAGTAGTGTATTACCTTAACTCCGAGCTACACCAGTCGATTCATAATACTTTATTCGACCGTACTCGAATCCCAAAATGGAAGTCCCACAACATCTCGAACACCAAGGTATAAGGGTACCTTCAATTACACAGATTAACGTTTTAGTCCTTATTCATAGAGCCCTAAATAGGATTAAACACATAAACACTTTTGGGTTCAAGGTCAGATTCGGAGGCTTTCGGATCACAATTTTGCAAAACGGGCTTCAAAAACGGACTCAGAACGTCGAAAAACATAAAATAAGAGTTTTCAGAAATTTTGACTTTTTGGTCAACGGTCAAACTCAACGCTGACGTCAGCAGGTCAACGCTAAAGTCAGCAGGTCAACGGCGTCAGAATAAACTGGTCAAAGTCAATGCTGACGTCAGCATGACGTCAGTAGTCAACAAGGGTCAACTGAGTTGACTCGGACGAGTTGACTCGACTTGACGGGTCGGGTCGGGTCGGACGAGTCGGACGGGTCGGGTCGGACGGGTCTGACAGGCTTGACCGAGCTGACCGGTTCAACCGGTCCAGCCGGTTCAGATCGGTTTGGACTGGTTTGGACCGGGTTGGACGGTTCAGTCCGGTTCACTCACCCAAAATTTCCGGTCACCGGACGGCCGTCGGAAAAGTCGCCGGAGATGCCATTTTCGCGTCGGTTCTGTCGGAAATCAAATGAACATTAGACCTCGAATCATATACACCCAAAAGCTCACCAAAATAGACCGGAAAATGACCGAAACTTACCCAAAACGAAGCCAAGATTGCCGGACTCGACGAAGCTCCGATGACGCCCTTGTCGGCGTCGGATGGGTGATCAATTACATGGGTTTTGTAGATCGGGACGAGAGAAGCTCAGCGATGCCCACGGTGAGGCGAGCCGACGTCGGGAACGGCCGAAAAGGAAGAAGGACGGTGGCGGTCGAACCCTAAATGCTTCCAGATCTGTTTCTGCCGCAAATGGCCGGCTGACGGCGCGCATGGTTGACGGCGCTGGGCTCGGGGCTGGTCGGCGCACACGCCGGTGGTGGCGGTGTCGCACACGGCGGAGCGGTGAGGCAGATCGGCGCAGTGGTCGGGCTTGGGTTTTGGGAATATGAATGGTTGGCAGATCCCTTTTTTGGGGAAAACATAGATCTAAAATAATGGCCATAAATGGGGGTAGGTAGGATATTTTGTTTATTTTATTATTTTTGATACAACAGAAATGAATAACTAAAAAAATGAGTTGAGGTAGATTATAGCCAGATATTACCTTAGCCCAAACGGTTAAGGCTTGCACTCTCTAACCTTAGGTCGGGGGTTCAAACCCTTATACAAGCACCATTCTCTTATTAATTTTTTATATATTTTTTATTTATGAAAAACGGGGTGTTACAAAACTTGTATTAACGACTTTTTATCACAGTTTTGTTTCCTTGTCTGAATATTTCTAAAATTGTATTTTAATTCAAAACTCAATTTATGATAGCAATTTGTTTATTTGAAATTTTAACGTGGGCCGCTCCGCTGACCCTAATGTGACTTCCTAGGATCCGTATTAACGCATAGGCGGGTCTAGGGGGTTATATTTTGTGGTATCAGATCTTAGAGTTGCGTCATTCTGGGTAGATCGGCCGATCGTCTGTCTGGTCTGTACATGCCCCTAGCATAACCGTACTCATCCGAGTCGAAACTCCGATGTCAAATCTTTTTTTCTGAATTAAGTGAATCTGCGCATTCTGTCTTCCATAGATCGATATGTACTAGCAAGAAATGTCTATATCATTCGTTTGTGTTTTGGATTAAATTGGTAGACTAGAATCTGGATAAAAAAATCTAAGATGGTTCATGCAAGTGAAATTGAGGAATCAAAAATAGATTGAGAATAAATGCTTGATCATGTGAGCTAACAAGTATAAGATTTCACATAATACTATCTGGTGATGATGATTATGTTTTAGATATCCTGATGGAAGTTCTATAAAAGTATTATTAATTTAAAAGAAAGGTGTTGTGAGTGTGGCGAAAACGTAAGTTCTATGGCGACTCTGTAATACACGAAGGAAGCAATTTTCTGAAAATTCTGTTAAAGGTAAGTGATATCCGTATAAACCTTGCTTATGCTTCGACTTGAAGAAAGACCTCTTATATGAAAATGTGGCATGAAGTATCGTTATATCATTCTTGACTGAAATCTGATGTTACATCCCGATTCTGGAATGTCCTATGGGAGGCTTCGAGTACTCGTTTGAACTGCAGTTGTAGTTCTTCATCCGTGAACTAATGGTTAACTTAGAAGAGAAATTCAGATTCTGGAAGATATACCTTTGGGTTGTATGGTTGTCTTCTGATGTAGTTTGGAAGGTTCCATACCTCTGACTGAGCCATCTTATAGTATTAGTTATGAGACAAGCATTTGCTTGGCACCGTATGAAATTCAATATGGATTCATATAATGTATTCTGATCAGTTAGTCTGAATTGTGATATGGGATGATTTTGGGTCCAAGACAGTACGAGTGATTGAGAGCACTACCAGATTAATATGTGACCGTCTGAGAGTTCCGAGGATTTAGTATACTATGATAGAAAGTTTCCGTAGATGAACGGGTGAAATAGTGGATTCTATATTTCTCCTTGACTCTGGTATTTTCGAGGACGAAATTTCTTTTAGGGAGGAAGAGTTGTAATACAAAAAAAGTTTTAATGAGATAAAATGAATTGAGCAAAAAAAAAGAAAGAGAAAAAATGGAATTGGTGACACGGGGGTTTGAACCCGTAATCTTTGAGATGGGATGCTAGAGCTTTAACCATTGAGCCAAGTGCTCGTGTCTATCAAGTGTTGCTTTGAAAGACTTTTGAATTAAGTTTGAGAAGTATGTTAAAACATATTTAATATTCGAATTGACCGTTCACCTACCGTCCCTTTGCTTTACCATCATCTTCACCATCGAGAGAGAGGGGGTTTTTACCCCTGTTAGCCGTCCGTTCTACCTCATCGGCGGTCCATGGTCGTCACCGCCGATGCCATTAGAACCATCATCTTGCCTTGACCTCTCCCTGGCCACTACTCGCAGCGAGCAGGCACCGTTCGTCGAAAAAACAAATTTGAAGGTTCGCTCGAAACCTTGTCTTAATTTTCTGTGTTTTGCATCGTGATTCAGCGTCGTGGCATGAATCGGAAGCCACCTTTGTTCTTAGGGAACCAAGCTGAGCAAAACCATACCGGCCAATCGTCAGTCCGACGATGACAAGGCTCTCGTCGGAGCTTCGTATTTTTTGGCGCAATGATTGCATTTTAGGTAAAAAAACTTGGCTCGTTTTGGCTTATTTTGTACGGTTATCGTGTGGTTTGGAGTGTGGATTTAACGTGCTTCTGTTTTCTGGTAGAATCGATGCCAAAAGCGTCTCCGACGACCTATTTCTGGCCATCGGCTGACGAGGCCTTATCGAAAGGTAAAACCCGGTCTGAATCGGTTAAAGCCGGTCCGAGTTCGACCCGGTCCGAGTTCGACGCGGTCCGATCCCAACCCGTTCTGAGCCCAAACTCGAAACCGTGCCTGACTCGTCAAATCTGAACCCGATAACCTGACCCGTATCGGAGCCCAACCTGTTTACCGAGTCAACTCAGTCCGAGTCAGCTCATTGAGTCAGCCGAGTCAACTGAGTTGACCTCTGCCCGTTGACTGCTGACGTCATCATTGACCCTGACCCCATTGATCGTTGACATGCTGACGTCAGCGTTGACTTTGACCAAAAAGTCAAATTTTTGTGAAAAGCTTTATCTTATGTTTTTTGAAGCCCTTTTCGCAAAATCCTGACCTGAAAGCCTCCGAATCGGGCCTTGAACCCGAACTTATATATGTATCTAATTATTTAGTTAAGGGTACTGTGAATAAGGACTGGAATGTAAATTTGTGTAATTAAAGGTACTCACAGTTCCTTGAATACGAATTTTTGAAGGACGTCAAATCCGGGTTCGAGAGTGTTTGACCGTCGTTTATTGATCGATCGATGTAGCTTGGAGCCATGGTAATACATTACTACCTTCTGCATGCTTCCAAAACTTGTTGGTATTCGGTTAATGCTTGCACGACTATGATTGAGCATGTGATTAATTCTACTACTGTCAATCGATTAAGAAATAAGAATATTAATGGCCAAGACAAATATTCGCATAAGAGGTTTGATAAACCGAAAGGACTTTCGAGTTTAGTAAGTGATTAATAAAAAGGGTTGGCTTGGGAAGTTATAGTAGCAAGGCTTCACTTTTGAGAATCTACACTAAATCCGGTAAAACAACCGAACCTTCTGAAAAACTTGAAGTTGGCTTGGGAAGTTATAGTAGCAAGGCTTCACTTTTGAGACTGCAAATTTGCTCAGATTCTTTTTGAGATTAAATAATCTTTGATGACATTCACGAGAAAATAATTGTATGTTTGGATTAGTCAAAGTCGCGTAAATGACTGAATTAATTGAAATGACGGAAATGTTTGGAAATACTGACAAGGTTGAATCGATCGGAATATCCATAATGACCAAAAGGAATAATCATTCCTCGACATCGATTGCCGAATTAATCAAAATGACTGATTTACCTTCGATAACTTTAACGAATGAATAGATGGAAGAACCGATAAATTCTGAATAATTGAAACATTTTTTAGCATCGTGATGTTTGAAATACCCTCGAATACCGATACGACTGAAATGGGTCACAATGACCCTAAGACATGGAATTAGAAATCCCAACAAAGACAAACAAATGTAATGGCTCCAAATGTGGTAAAATAATACTCGTGTTAGTTGGTCGATTTAGATACCATGATGATAGTGGGAGAATACTGTGTGAAGGCAAGTGCAAGTAATTTGGAGAAAGTACATAGTTAATAGTGAGAGGGACCTATTCTCCTAAGGCACATTCGATGTTTTGGAATGGTTTCAGATTCAATGCGCATGTTTGAATACTTGGAAAATCCCACTCGAATATATGCTTGTTTTCTAGTAATAAGTTCACTAGATGATTGGTGAAGGTGAACTATTGATGTTATGCTCTGTAGTCAGTTTTGAGAAATAAATGGTTGAAGTGTACCTATCCAGTGAGATATTAAACATTGTGCTAATGGGTTCTGATTAGTTCAAAGGGTCTCGGAAACTTGACGAGCAACTAGAAGTCATAAATTTTGTACATCACCATTTATACCTTGTTGGTTCAAATTACCAGTTTACCCCTCTTGAATGTCAAAATGACCTTAATACCCTCATAGCCTGTAACATTTAATTACGCTCGCGATATATCTGAAATCCCAATGATTCTGATGCATCAACTTTCGATGTTAATTCGATCCGTCTTATCGAACTCCCCTATTCGTAGGGACCTCGTTCTGAAATCAGTCCAAAATTGTCAAAATGTCATCTTTCTGATATCTATCAAGTACCTATAAGAAATGAATTAGGCCATAAAGTGCGTACCATGTATCTGTAAATACTTTATGTTCTAAACTAAGACCATATGCTTAAAATTTAAAAGTATGATAATGTAATACGAAAGGAAAGCAATTCTCTGATTTCTGACCTCTGATATAAAAAATATATATGATATCTGACATTGAATACGAAATAATAATAATGTTAATAAAATAAATTTCATATTTGTCTTCTACTATAAAAATATATTTGATATCTATTTTCTGTAACATTGTCTTCTAAAAAGAAACTGAAATCATCTGAGGTATATTATCTGTTATATGAATGATGATCAGTAGGCTCAGCGCTGGTAAATCCTTCTGGACCTAAGCTTCTACGCCCAATGGGCCTAGGGTAAGACTTTCTTTTAAGTTCCTACGCCCACGGGCCTAGGGTAAGTCATTTTGGACCTAAGGCATCCCCTTAGGTAGGATCCTACACCTCAGGCCTAGGGTAAGACCTTCTGCATGCAGTTCAGGGGGGATTGCATTTTAGAGTTCGGTTGAGGGTAGTTAATTAAATTAATAGAACTTTTTGACCTCTTCTGAAACATACCCTACTAAATTAATGTATCAATGTTGAACCCTCAATAAACTTACAATTCGCGCTTAATGGACCACTTTGAACTCCTTGATTCAACTTCTGAAATTTGAATCTCTTTTGAATCTCTGGCTTTAGACGCACCTCTTACGGTTCGGGTGATAAAATAAAGAACAACTCTGTGACCTAATAATGCTTCACTGAATTATCGAATCGTAATTTGAGCTTATAGTTGCCTAATTCTTCATGACAATGTTAAGTTGCCATATACCTACTTGTACCTTTAGCATCTCCTGTAGTTTGTATTACTAAACTTTTCAAAGATCACGTTGTTTTACCATCACAGGTTAAAGGATCTACCATGTTGCAGCTATCAACATCGGTATGGGAGTTTCTTCGACTTTGCTTGCGGAGTACGGCAGCTATGTAATTAGGGGACATGTATGTCACGTGATGTTTTATATTCGAGTATGAAACTTGTATTAAAAACTTTTATCACAGTTTTGTTTCCTTGTCTGAATGTTTCTAAAATTTTATTTTAATTCAAAACTCAATTTATGATTTTAAATGGTTTAGCAATTTGTTTATTTTAAATTTTAACGTGGGTCGCTCCGATGACCCTAATGTGACTTCCTAGTATTCGTATTAACGCATAGGCGGGTCTAGGGGGTTACATGATATATTTGACACACACTCGGCCAGACATCGCCTATGATGTGAGCATAGTAAGTCATTTTATGCACAACCCTAAGGAAGTTCATCTACAAGCTGTAGACATGATAATCCACTACCTAAAAGCTAATCTAGGAAAGAGAATTTATTCAAGAAAGGTGAAGGATTAATTCTCAAAGTATACACGGATGCAGGCTATGCAGTATCTCTAGTTGATCGACGTTCTACAACATGTTATTGCACTTTTTTAGGTGGTAATCTGGTCACGTGGAGAAGTATGAAACAGAATGTGGTAGCTTAGTCAAATGCAAAAGCAGAATTCAGGGTAATGGCAAGGTGTTTGTGAGCTACTATAGTTGAAGATCATCCTTGAAGACCTTAAGATAAAGTGGGAGGAACCAATGAGGCTATAATGCGACAATAAGTCAGCCATCAATATTGCGCATAACTTAGTACATCAACAAAGCACGTCGAGATCGATAGATATTTTATAAAAGAAAAGTTAGATAACAAGTTGATTTGTACTCCCTATGTGTCTACAAAGGAGCAACTAGCAGATGTGTTCACAAAAGGACTGAGTGCTCATAACTTCTCAGCAATTTTATCCAAGCTAGGGATGGATGATATCCATTAAGGCCTTTCCAAATTTTATTGAAATGTTATATGCTCTATCAGTTTGCGAAAGAAGAGAAAAAGGGTGTTTATCTGAATTTCTTGAATTTCCTGATTAACGATAGCATCTACCTTCTTGATGAAAGTCTTAACAAAATTCTTGATCTCGAAGAGCTTGAGACCGAGATGTCAAATACTGCAGAACGAGAATGCAAGCTTGCTCAGGAGAGCCAAGAGAGAACTCGACTGTTCCACTCCCAGGAGAATGTTAGTTTCCCTTTCCTCCCTTCGTGTGTGTTTGTATGATTTGTATTTTTGAATTTAGAATTAATTAAATATTTCTTACAGATTATTTTCAAGGTTGCAGTTTCAGAGGCCATGGACACTGAAGCTGCACTCGAAGATATACCCGATGAATTAATTTTTTATTATAAATAATTTACCTTTATATTTTTAAAAAATTTATAATTATACGTTGAGTGCTTTAGAATTTTAGTCTTTGTAAATTAATTTAATGGTACTCAGCAGTGCTCATCATTAGTGGTGCTCAACGGTGCTCGTCGAGCGTTGTAGAATTTTTCTAATTAATAATACTAGTATTTATATTTTAATAAAAAATACTAGCATTTTTAATGTTATTATTTATAAAACTATAAAATAATAATAATAATAATAATAATAATAATAATAGAACAAATTTTTATTCTTTAAACTCAAGGGAATCCCCACACGGGGCTCTTCACCGCACTTTAGCTGGCCTATCGTGCCTTAGATTATCCGTCGCGCTTGAGATTCGATTAGTTTTGTCTTGCTGATCTTGGTTCTGATGTCCACAATCATCGATTGAAAGAAAATTTTCTTTGGGGTCGAAGAGCAAACACTTGTCTTTCATCCGCCACACGTTAGCGAGGGTTCCTTGCATATGGCCCCACCGACGGAGGTGTTCAACAATGGTATCGCCGATTCGAAGCTCTCCCTGGTTGGGCAATTTATTGGGTCTGCCACCAATTTCAGTGCAATGAAACGAATATTCGAAATTCTCTTGGGGAAGAACTCCATCTCTAACGTAAGTTTAGCTAGCTCTAATCTCTATGTTTTCACCTTCTCTAATGCTACTAACCGGGATTGGGTGCTCGAAAACGGCCCGTGGCATATTTAGCATAAGCTTATGATCCTACAAAAATGGGAGCCGAACCTGAAGAAGCTAGACTTTGGCATGGGTAGGATGCCAGTTTGGGTTCAATTGCATAACGTCCCTCTTGAGCTGTACTCGAAACAGGGGTTAAGCTACGTAGCTAGTGCACTTGGCCTGCCTTTGTACATGGATTCTGTCACAGCATCTCGGGAACGCCTGGAATTCGCTAAGGTTTGCATCGAATTGGAAGTTGGCGCTGCAATTCCTAATGTCATCAACATTAAAATACAAGGTGGTAGTTTTTCATGTTGTTCGCGTTATTGTTCCGTGGATACTGCAGTGTTGTTCCAAATGCAAGATATTTGGGCATAGTGTGAAGACATGCCATGTTGTAGCGCCTAAGGGTAAAGGGAAGGTTTGGCAGATTAAGGAGAAAGCTATTGATCCTACCCTTTTGAACGTGACTACTCCACAATGTAAGGATCCTGCCTTTGAATCGAGGGACGATGGAGAGGCAGTTGCTGAGCACAGCTCTGTTGCTGCACAAGATGCGAGCGTTTCTGGTTCATTATCGCAGGGTGGTGAGATAGCAGTGACTGTGGCTCAGGTTGTGCTAGATGATTATGCACACCAACAAATGAGATTACTTCGGTCGAGGTTGTTGACAATCAGGCCATTCAAGACTGATGACAAAGAATTTCCACCTCTCCCGGTGTCTCCGAAGAAGAAGAATAGGGGAAGGCTGCCTAAAATCACATCTGGCCCTACTACTAAATCTGCAAATGGTAAGTTTGTTGACACAATGGTTCCAGAGATTCAACGAAAGAAACAGACTCTTGTCAACAAAGTGGCACATGATGTAACTACGAAGTCAGTTGGAAGTCCTTGTCATTCCCCTACTCAATGACCATTTGTTTTTGGAACCTAAGGGGGTTTAACAACCCCAAGAAACAACATCAAATGACGAGTAGACTTCTGAAGCTGGAGGTTGATATATTTTGTATGCTTGAAACTCGGGTGCGTGAGGAGAAGGCATGCACTGTTTTTTCTACATTTGAGGATAATTGGAATTTTGTGTTTAATTATGATTATATTGCTAATCGTCGGATTTGGATACTTTGGGAAAAAGGGGTTGAATTTTTCGGTTTGCCATTGTAATGACCATACTGTTACTCTTACAGGTTTGCTTCATAATCAGACTCTGGTCATCATTGTTGTGTATGGTACTAACAATTGACTGACAAAACGGGCTCTATGGGTGCAATTGCAAGACATTACTGATACTATAGGCCCCATTCCATGGATAATCGGTGGCAATTTTAGCATTATAGCAGCAACGCATGAAAGTTTAGATTTCAAACTTGTTGGGCACCATAGTTCTTGGGAAATGGAGGATCTGAAGGGATGTATGGCAAATTTAGGCCTGATTGACCATCCTTATTGTGGCTCTGTATTTACTTGGACCAACAAGCAGCATGAAAATCATTTAGCGGGGAAGCTTGACATAGTGCTTATAAATCCTCTATGGTCGCTCAATTTATGGGACTCTTTCGTTGAGTTTTGAGCTCTAGGGGTCTCAATCACTATCCAGGGCTCGTATGTCTTGTAAAAGGAAATTGTATTGACCGGCCTAAGCCATTCAAGTTCTTCAATTTCTGGGCATCTCATTCCCATTTTGGTGACATCGTAAATCGATCGTGGCGTGCTCCTATTAATGGGGATCCAATGCAGGCCTTGATTGGGAAAATGAGGAGGCTGAAACCATTATTGAAAACTCTCAACAACTCCCACTTCAGTGATATTTCCAATAGAGTTCGAGCAAAGAGGGGCGAACATGAAAAGCAACAGATTTTCAACCTTACTCACCCTGATCAACATGACATTGCTCTCGAAATGGAGCTACAGTGGCAGCTAGGAGATCTTGAGCTCTTCGAACGCCTCTTCTATAAGTAGCGTTCCCGGATTCCATGGCTTCAAGAAGGCGACCAAAGTACAACTTTTTCCATCAGGTCGTGGCTGTAAAAAATAAGAAAGATACAATCCGTATGATGTTTGACGACAATGGTAATAGGTTGTTGGATTTTGAGTCAATGTCGGGGGAAATGGTGACATTCTTCACCAACCTTATAGGGACTGTTGATCGCAATGTGCAGCCTTGTTCACCTGACACTTTGAAATACATGCTATGGTTCTCCCTAAGTTCAGCTGACTCACAACGCTTAACTCAAGAGGTGTCATCTGAAGAGATTAAAGAAGCTGTGTTCCGACAAGGAGATGAAAAGAGTCGGGGGGCCCAATGGATTTACATCCCGTTCTTTCAAGAAAGTTTGGGGATTAGTTGGCGATGATTTTATCCAGGCCATCAAACATATTTTTGCGCCATCTACCATGTTGTCGGGTTTTAATGCAACAACTATTTCCTTGATTTCGAATGTTCCAAATGTGTGCTCAGCTAAAGAGTTTCGCCCGATCTCGTGCTGCTCTGTGTCTATAAAACTGTCACGTGAATTCTAGTTGGCTGATTGGCTCCTTACTTTCCAAGCATGATCTCATCTAGCCAATCGGCTTTTGTTAAGGGGAGAAGTATAGCTGATAATACCTTGCTAGCCCAAGAGCTTCTCTATGGCTATTCTAGAAATTTGATTTCACCCAGGTGTGCTAGTAAAGTTGATCTTTAAAAAGCGTTTGACAACATAGATTGGGGGGTTTTGATGAAGGTTTTGAAGGCGTTGGGGATTTTTGAGATGTTTTGGGGTTGGATTGCTGCATGTGTCACTCACTCCCAATTCTTCGTGTCGTTTAATGAGAGCTTGGTTGGATTTTTTCAAGGTTGAAGGGGTGTGCGGCAGGGTGATCCGCTATCTCCCTACCTCTTCATCATGATCATGAACATTTTATCTGCCTTTCTAGATGAGGCTGCTAAAAGGGGGTCTTTCAGTACCATTCGAGATGCAAAAGAGTCGTTCTAACCCATCTCTGTTTCGCCGATGATCTTCTTATTTTCTGTAAGGGGAATGATGATTCCATTATGGGAGTTCGAAGTGTATTGGATCGGTTCTATGAAATATCAGGGCTGCAGATCAACGCTGGCAAAACTAAATTATTTGTTGTGGGGATGAAGTCATGTACGTTGGAGATCATTCACTCTGTCAATGGATTTCGCAGTGGCCACTTACCGGTCCGATATCTCGGGGTCCCTCTTGTTACGTGTAAGTTGTCTATCAAAGATTGCTCTCCTCTTATTGATAAGATAAAAGCCAAGCTTGGAGTGTGGTCGAACAGAAGACTGAGTTATGGCGGCCGTTTGCAGCTCATCCATTCTGTCCTGTATAGTATTGCTAACTACTGGTGTCGACGGTTAATCTTGCCGGCTGCCGTGATCTCCCGCATTGAAAAATTGTGGGCCCGATTCTTCTAGAAGTGATGTGATGTTAAAGCAACTGGTGCTAGGGTCGGGTGGCAGCAAATCTGCTCCCTAAAGTCTAAGGGGGGCCTTGGGTTGAAAAATATGGGCAGTTGGGGCAAAGCATGTCTTTTGTCGCTAATTAAAAGGATTCTCACATGTGAGAGATATCTATGGGTTGCATGGTTTCAAACTTACGTCTTGCAGGGTGAGAGTCTCTGGCACCCAGAGCCGAGGCAACATCACATTTGGGTTGTACGAAAGCTCTTGAGCTACGCAGCTTAACTGCCATTGTCTTTGCGAATGTGATAGATTAGGGGTCGGTGACGAAAAAAACAATTTGGGAGGAGATCAGGGACACAAAACCGAAGGTTCCATGACAACAACTTATTTGGCCCCCCTTCATATTTCAAAACACTTCATCATTGCTTGGATAGACATTCTCGATCGACTTCCCACGAGTGATAGGCTATTGCGAATGGGTATAATCGTCGCTCCGGGTTGTTGATTGTGTGGCATAAGCCATGAATCCCGAAATCACATTTTTTCGAATGCACCTTCTCGCGACAAATCTGGTCTGTTGTACTTAGCATATGTCGGGTTAGAATGGGTGTCCGTGAGTGGAATGAGGAGCTCTGATGGGCTGAAAATCACCTCAAAGGTACATCTTTCTCGATTTTTGTCCTTAAAACTACATGGAGTTCATTTATCCATTGCATTTGGGTGGAGCGAGACAAGCGTTGTTTCCAGGGATGCGAACAAGAGGCAAATTCTGTGCTGGAATCCATTAAATTTATTGTAGAGACTAATATACGAAAGAAAAATAGATGTTCGCAATAGCAAATATTAACAGATTTGTATAGATTGGGGGTCTTATAGATTTCATCTTTTTCTTGTGTTCCCATATTATTTGGCCGTTATTGGCTGTATTGATTTCTAGGTAGTAAGAATTTTCTGCTTCTGGATAATAATAATAATAATAATAATAATAATAGAGAACCTTAAGTACTCAACGTGGCACCATCATACAACACCAAAAACCGACGTACTCTACATCAACGGCCACGAAGACTTGGAGAAACAGAACAAGTTGGAGAAGGACTCAATCTTCCAACATTATCTAAGTCTCTATGTTATTTTCTTCAAACCCTAACTTTTCTTTTCATGATAGTAAATTTAACTTTAAAACTAAATTATTGTAAAAAAACAACTTTAAAACTAAATTCATACGCCAAAGGTACCCTTTACTATATAAACTAAATAAAAGGACAAAATTCTTATGGCCATTTGGTGTTATCTTTTATGTTTCTCCATTAAAAATTAAATTTTAAACATTAAACTTTAAAAATATATCATACATTCAATTCTTTAAAACCATAAGGGGCGTTTAGCTCATGGAATGTAACATTACCTTTGAGAATAGGATTTCCGGAATAATTCACTACTTGGCATATTACTGGAATGTTACATTACTTTGTTTGGTTTGTTTGACAATAATGTAAAATTACAGTGTTTGGTTGATGGATTATAAGATTACCAGAATGCATATTTTACAAAATTATCCTTGTGATATATTTTCTTTTTAACTAGTCAAACTTTCAATATTAAAGTGAACATATTTCTAAAATTCATAGAAATATATTTTTCTATTATTTTTAATTTTTAATTTTTCTTTTATAAAGCTCTTACACAAATAATTGAATATAGTTTTTGATGTTATAATACAATATTATATATTTGAATATTTGTGATATATTATAATTATGTATTTGAAAAATACAAAAAAAATCATAAACTTCTATAATAATCATCACATTCTCTATTAAATCAAATATACTAATAACTAACTATAAATATTATATTTATATGTTTTATTACTCAATTTACGTTAATTTTTAAAATCAAAAAGTCATTCTTTAAAATTTAAAATTTCAAACAAAATTTGTAATGTGATTTAAAATTGAATAATGCAAAATTTTAACATATAAACAAAAACATTATTATTTAGGAAGAAATAATATTAAAATTAATTCTAATATTTATTATTATTTTTTAATGATGAGTGTGGTTTATATATTTTATTATGCAACAATTTAGGTTAGATAAGAAATTCTTTTAACATATAAAAAATTGTTGGAAAATAGAAAATAATGATTTATGTGAATACAAAATATTATTTTAAGGGTATTTTAGTCCAAAGTGGTGGAAATTCTCTAATACCTAAGAATAGAGTGGGAATGACATTCCAACCATTTTGGGGAAAAGAAACTATTATTGGGAATGTAGTATTACCGGGAGAGTCTAAAATTAGGTGCTTAAAATTAGGCTAAAGTTAGGCAGTATTGATACTATACAGATATAACCATTAGATTAGATAAAAATAAATCTGGACCGTTTGATTTTAAAAAGAAAAAAGAAAAAGTTGTATAAGGTTAAAAAGGTCAACCAGTAAGCATTTGTGTAGTTACCTTTTTCCGTAGAAATTCCATAAACATTTATGTAGGTTTTGTGAAAGATTGTGTAGGTATCGAATATCTCATGCGTTTTGTAACATATAGAGTAATCTTTTAAGATTTTAGGTAGTTACACAATTTTCTACCATAAGTTTGGTTGGTTTAAGATTAGGAGATATGAGTTAATATTTTGTGTAGTTACATTTATTCTTATAACTTATGTAAAGACTTAGGTAGGTATTATGAAACATTGTGTAGGCATCGAATATCTCATGCATTTTGTAGCATATAGAGTAATCCTTTAAGATTTTAGGTAGTTACAAAATTTACTACCATAAGTTTGATTGGTTTAAGATTAGGAGATATGAGGTAATATTTTGTGTACTTACATATATTCTTATAACTTATGTAAAGATTTAGGTAGGCGTTGTGAAACATTGTGTAGGCATCGAATATCTCATGTGTTTTGTAGCATATAGAGTAATCCTTTAAGATTTTAGGTAGTTACACAATTTTTTACCATAAGTTTGGTTGGTATAAGATTAGGAGATATGAAGTAATTTTTTGTGTAGTTACATTTATTCTTATAACTTATGTAAAGATTTAGGTAGGTATTGTGAAACATTGTGTAGGCATCGAATATCTCATGTGTTTTATAGCATATAGAGTAATTCTTTAAGGTTTTAGGTAGTTACACAATTTTCTACCATAAATTTGGTTGGTTTAAGATTAGGAGATATGAGGTAATATATTTTGTAGTTACGTTCATTCTTATAACTTACGTAAAGATTTAGTTAGGTATTGTGAAACATTGTATAAGTATTGAATATCTCATGTGTTTTGTAGCATATAGAGTAATACTTTAAGATTTTAGGTAGTTACACAATTTCCTACCATAAGTTTGGATGGTGTAAGATTAGAAGATATGAGATAATATTTTGTGTAGTTACGTTTATTCTTATAACTTACGTAAAGATTTAGGTAGGTATTGTGAAACATTGTGTAGATATCGAATAACTCATGTGTTTTGTAACATATAGAGTAATCCTTTAAGATTTTAGGTAGTTACACAATTTCCTACCATAAGTTTGGTTGGTTTAAGATTAGGAGATATGAGGTAATATTTTGTGTAGTTACGTTTATTCTTATAACTTATGTAAAGATACAGGTAGGTATTGTGAAACATTTTGTAGGCATCGAATATCTCATGCGTTTTTGTTGAGTTGTGTGGGGCTCGATTCGTTCAACCAATTTAGCTCACCAAGTGGTGGAGAGATGGATTTTTGGGTGGAAGGGTTGTGGAAGCTAGAATGTAAAAGGACACAATGATTTATAGTGGTTCGGCCTTCTAACAAGCACCTACATCCACTACCTTAGCTTCCCACTAAGGATTTCACAATCAATCCACTAATTGATTCGCCCCCTTTTCTAGGATTAGGAGGAAACCCTTACAACCGATCAAGCTTCTACCCAAAGCATTGATCAAAACCCTCTTTACAAAGAGAAACAAGAAAGCAAACTTAAACCCTCTAATAGGTGTTTGTTTGCACAATGAAGCACTCACCCAAAACCTAAAACACTTGAGCAAATTTGACAATTTTGGCTCACTAGTGTTTGTCTATACAAGAAATGACAAATTAAGCACTAAGACAATTTCTTGATCATTTGATGTTTGACAATATGAGCATTAGCCTTCTCTTGATGCTTGGAGGTCCCTTTTATACTCCCAATTGAGTTTATAGCTGTTTAGGACCGTTGGGGTTGAAATAGAGTCGTTGGAGCCTTTAATTCCCTCGATAAATGCAGTCTGCAGCTCCTCGTTTCGAAACGCTCGAAGCCGTTTCAAAACACCCTCAATATAGAAAGAGCCGTTGCAGTCTGTCAGGGTACCCGTTTCGGAACACCCCCTTGCCGTTTCGGAACGCGTATCGGAACGCTATAAGCCCGTATCGAAACGACCTGCATTTAAAAGTTAGTTGGGAAAGAGCCGTTGGGGTTTATGACCGTTGTGGTCAGTGCCACGTGGGCGTATCGGAACGACCTAGCCCGTTTCGAAACGCTAAGGCCCGTTTCGATACGAGTATCGAAACGTTTTGGCCACTGGAGGCACCTGTTTCGAAACGCCCTAAGGTGTTTCGAAACACTGGGACAGTTTTGTGAAAAATTGCCTTTGAAAACATGAAACACCCGTTTGAAAAATTCCCTAAACATATATTTGGACTTGGGAAATGTTTTAAATACTTTTTAAACAGTCCAAAACATTTTTCAATTATTATATCAAAACATTAGTTCTACAATCTCCCCCTTTTTGATATAATAAAACTCTCTTGAAAAATTGTTTGGGATTCTCCCCCTTTAACTTTAAAAATGTGAATAAGAGACTAAAGATATGAAATCAAATAGAGCTCCCCCTTATTCATTTGAAAATTCAATTTTTCAAACCATTTCTCCCCCTTTTTGTTATATCAAAAAGAATTTAAAACATTAAGTTCAAAAATAACAATAGAGGTAAAATTTTGACAAAAATAATAATTTGGTTTTAAAATGGCTCCCCCTTACTCAAAGCATCATCAAAAATGTTAGTCACAACATATATGATCATCTAGTTGAATTTAAACTAAAATAAACAAATGAAAGCAAAAACAACTAGAATTTTACCAACACTTGAATTCAAGGGAGGATGTGAAGCCTTCCTTCTCCAAGTGTTCTTCCTTGTGTGCATGGAGCTCCGCCTCAATGTTTGACTTGTTGAACATCTCCATCACACCTAGCAATAGACAATCAAGTAATTTTTGGTATCCAAATTGCTTTGGATCCATAAACATTAGTTGCACAAATTTTAGTCCCCTTAGGAATCCATTTTTCAATGTCATCCTTTTTAATTGAAGTACTAAGTCCTTTTGGGACCCAAATACTTCTAAAACATTTTCCTTTAATAAATCTAGGGGCACTAGATTGTCTAACATAAAAATTTGATTTTCCAAAATTGTTTTTCTTTTCAAGCTCTTTGGAAATCAAATCTTTTTCTCCTTGAACTTTTTGAAGCAATTTTTGTAAATCAAGACATTTTGATTCAAAATCTTCAAGTTTTGCTTCAAGTTCAAGTTTGGTTTTAGAAAGCAAATCATTTTGAATTTTTAACTTTGAAATCAATTTATTGTTTTTCAAAATGTGGCTTTTAAAATCTAAAACCAAATCATCATAGGCATCTTGTAATTCATCAAAAGTGTAAGAACATGAAGTAGATGAATTAGAAGTTACCCTTGAATCTTCTTCGATGGCCATAAGGCAAAGGTTGGCTTGTTCATCATCGGTGGAGTCTTCATCACTCCAAGTAGCCACATATGCCTTCTTCTTATGGCTAGAAGTGCTTGCCCTCTCCTTTCTTTTAGGTTCTCGTTCAAGCTCTCTCAAGGCTTTCTTCATGAACGGGGCACACTTCTTGAAGAGATGAACTATCTCTTCATCTTCATCCTCCTCTTCACTTGTGTAGACATGATGGCAAGTGGAGGATTTGAGAGCCATGGCACTAGCATTGATGCCAAGCCCTTTGATTTTCTTCTCTCCCATAGCTCTAATTTCTTCCCTCTTCTTCTCATCCTCTTTGTTCTTCTTCATAATTTGATGAGTAAGGAGAGACCCCATGAGTTCATCAAGCTTCAAAGTCTTCAAATTTTTGGCTTCGATGATGGCGGTCCTCTTTGAGTCCCAAGACTCGGGAAGTGAGTAGATGAGCTTTCGAACAAGCTTCTCCTCCGGGATGGCTTCTCCATAACCTTTAAGACCATTGGTGATGGTGGAGAACCTATCAAACATCTTCTCGATGTTCTCTTCCGGATCCATTTTGAAGTTCTCATACTCCAAGGTTAAGAGCCCAATCTTGGTCTCCTTGACTTCATTTGTCCCCTCGTATGTGACTTCAAGCTTGTCCCATATCTCCTTGGCACTCTCACAAGAAGACATCTTCTCATAGATGGATGGACCAAATGCACAAAATAGAATGTGCAAGGCTTTGCAATTTAGCTCCATCTTCTTGCGATCGTCGGCACTCCACTCCGCTTTACTTCTTTTAGGCACGAACGGGCCATCTTCAACTACATCCCATATCTTGTAATCATTTGATTTGATGAAGAACTTCATCTTTGTCTTCCAATGGGCATAGTGAGCTCCGTCAAAGAAAGGCGGTTTGTCGATTGATTGTGCCATTGAGCCGGTTGATGAAAGTGATCGAGCTTGCCGGATCTTCTCAATAGGATGTTAATCCTCACCGATTGAGCCAAGCTCTGATACCAATTGTTGAGTTGTGTGGGCTCGATTCGTTCAACCAATTTAGCTCACCAAGTGGTGGAGAGATGGATTTTTGGGTGGAAGGGTTGTGGAAGCTAGAATGTAAAAGGACACAATGATTTATAGTGGTTCGGCCTTCTAACAAGCACCTACATCCACTACCTTAGCTTCCCACTAAGGATTTCACAATCAATCCACTAATTGATTCGTCCCCTTTTCTAGGATTAGGAGGAAACCCTTACAACCGATCAAGCTTCTACCCAAAGCCTTGATCAAAACCCTCTTTACAAAGAGAAACAAGAAAGCAAACTTAAACCCTCTAATAGGTGTTTGTTTGCACAATGAAGCACTCACCCAAAACCTAAAACACTTGAGAAAATTTGACAATTTTGGCTCACTAGTGTTTGTCTATACAAGAAATGACAAATTAAGCACTAAGACAATTTCTTGATCATTTGATGTTTGACAATATGAGCATTAGCCTTCACTTGATGCTTGGAGGTCCCTTTTATACTCCCAATTGAGTTTATAGCTGTTTAGGACCGTTGGGGTTGAAATAGAGTCGTTGGAGCCTTTAATTCCCTCCATAAATGCAGTCTGCAGCTCCCCGTTTCGAAACGCTCGAAGCTGTTTCGAAACACCCTCAATATAGAAAGAGCCGTTGCAGTCTGTCAGGGTACCCGTTTCGGAACACCCCCTTGCTATTTCGGAACGCGTATCGGAACACTATAAGCCCGTATCGAAACGACCTGCATTTAAAAGTTAGTTGGGAAAGAGCCGTTGGGGTTTATGACCGTTGTGGTCAGTGCCACGTGGGCGTATCGGAACGGCCTAGCCCGTTTCGAAACGCTAAGGCCCGTTTCGATACGAGTATCGAAACGTTTTGGCCACTGGAGGCACCTGTTTCGAAACGCCCTAAGGTGTTTCGAAACACTGGGACAATTTTGTGAAAATTTGCCTTTGAAAACATGAAACACCCTTTTGAAAAATTCCCTAAACATATATTTGGACTTGGGAAATGTTTTAAATACTTTTTAAACAGTCCAAAACATTTTTCAATTATTATATCAAAACATTAGTTCTATAGTTTTGTAACATATAGAGTAATCCTTTAAGATTTTAGGTAATCACACAATTTCCTACCATAAGTTTGGTTGGTTTAAGATTAGAAGTTATGAGGTAATATTTTGTATAGTTACATTTATTCTTATAACTTACGTAAAGATTTAGGTAGGTATTGTGAAACATTTTGTAGACATCGAATATATCATGTGTTTTGTAGCATATAGAGTAATCCTTTAAGATTTTAGGTAGTTACACAATTTCCTACCATAGGTTTGGTTGGTTTAAGATTAGGAGATATGAGGTAATATTTTTGTGTAGTTACATTTATCCTTATTATTTATATAAAGATATATGTAGGTATTGTGAAATATTGTGCAGGTATCGAATAGCACATGCATTTTGTTACATATAGAGTAATCCTTTAAGATTTTAAGTAGTTACACAATTTCCTACCATAAGTTTGGTTGGTTTAAGATTAGGAGATATGAGGTAATATTTTGTGTAGTTACGTTTATTCTTATAATTTATGTAAAGATATAGGTAGGTATTGTGAAACATTGTGTAGGTATCGAATATCTCATGCGTTTTGTAACATTTAGAGTAATCCTTTAAGATTTTAGGTAGTTACACAATTTCCTACCATGATAAGCATTTGTGTAACTATCATTTTTCTTAAAGTTACTCTAAGCATTTATGTTACCGCGTGTGAGAAATTGTGTAACTACCAAATACCGATAATACCCCTCTGCCTAATTTTAGGTTGCCTAACGACATAAGCTCCCAATATTACCCCTTGTAGGGAATTCTCCTAAACCAAACTTGAGTATATGATTCCGGAAAAATTATTCCCCTAGGTAATAATCTTTTCTGTGAACCAAGCTCTACATAAGCCATAAACCTACTTTTGTTTAGCGTCGGGCATAAATAGGGCACTAAAATTACAGAGGATTTCTATTTAAATCCCTAGCTAAGAAAGGGTTCAAGGGTAAATTGTAACATTCACCAATCAACTTTCTTCTCACTCTTATTTTGGTCATTAAAGTTTAAAATAATTAAATTTAATCATTGGATTTTAGATATTGGACTTTTTGGTCACCCTGCATCTAAATAGTTAATGACGTCATGACATGGTAGACTACACGAAAACAGCGTCATTTTGAAAAGTCAATTTTACACTAAAATAACGTCATTTTGAATCCCTATAGAACCTACATTTTCCTTTTTTTCTTTATTTCCTCATTTATTTTCCTTCTTCTTTCTTCAACTTTTTTTTCTCCATCGACGCAAACTTCGACAACCGCTCGAGTTGACTGGCTATCGTGTCGATCACTATCGACTGTCATCAATGACAGCCGATGAGTTCTAAAATTTCCAACCAAACGTGAATCTAATGTTCATTTAATCAAAAATACCTTAAAATTCTCGAATCTAGCATTGAACATTTTGATTTCTTGTTCTCCAATATTCTTCGTTGGCTGTTCGATGAGTCTTGAATGAAGATATGTTACTCGTCTCAAGAGAGTTCTCTTCATCGAGTGGGAGATCCACTAAAGACAAAAGTCTTTTATATAGATGTGTTAAAAAATTTCTAGAGTGGGAGGAGTGAAAACATTTTTCTAATCTCTTGGTTTTTAAAGAAAATCAAAAATAAAATTTCCTACCTCCTATTCCATTTATCTTTATTTCTTCTCTCTGCATTTTCTTACTTTTATTCATCTATTTTATGCTCCACACATTTGGTAAGTTGAATCGATGGTTTAATTGTTTCTTCTTTATCTTTATTGCACTTTGTATGGCATAATAAATAATATATATTTTTTTGTTTCATGTGATATTAAAATTTAGGGTAAACTACATAAATAATCACCAAATTTTTAGAGCGGATTTATTTTAGTCACCATACTTTTAAAATATGTGATAAGGTCACCTAATTTTTAGTTTGATTTCGATACGGTCCTTCCCGTTACCTTTTGTTAGAAGTTGACGTTAGTTTTCCTGAATAAAAATGGGTAAAATACACCAATCATCACTCAACTTTCTTCTCACTCCTATTTCGGTCACTAGAGTTTAACAATTTTTAATTTAATAACTTAACTTTTGAATTGTTCATATTTTGGCCACTCTCAAATGGCATGGTTATATAAATAGAAAAATTCGGTGAATCCTGAAAAAAATTGGGTTATGATTTTTTTTAGTTTGCTTATTAAATTTACCATATTACCATATTTGATATTTTAATAAACAAAGTAAAAAATATTACTCAAATAAAATATTCCAATTAACCGGTCAATCGATTATCCGATTTAATTAGTACAATATAAGATCGAGAATTGAATAATCTAAATTTAGCAATTAACCAAAATAATTTTTTAAGGATTAATTGAACTCAATTTCAATATAAATTTTTAAAATAAATTATTTCAATTCGGTTACGGTTCATAGTTTTAAGCAAAATTGTGCATTAGGTTAAAATTTTAAAACAATCTGAATTTTAATGTATATACTAATTACAAATCTATCATTAAAAATAATTATAAATATCTTTGCATTTATAATTTGTGCATAAGGTTAAGTAATAATTTTAAATGAAGTATTCTAATGTTAACGAGCGTATAAAAGTGATTTGGGAGAATAAAATGACTAAATTGATGTATTTTTAAATATGAAAGGTTTAATTTATTGAATTATTTTGAATTATGATTAAATTTGTAGAATATATAAGTTTTGAGGACTAAAATTGTCATCATACCAAACCATTTTAGATGCCTATTTGTATTTTAATTGAGGAGTGAACCCATCGTAACTAAAACTTTAATTGAGTGACCAAATTATAACTTTTAATAATTGAGTGACCTAAATATAACTTTACTAATAATTGAGTGACGTACAATATAATTTACCCTAGTTATTACTCTTTGCCTTTGCGTGGGGTTTTAGAACAAAAGTTGAATATCATCATTTCATTCTATTTCCTTCTTATTCTTTCATCTTTTTTCTCATCTTCATTCTCAACACCTTTAAAAGAGAACCTTTAGGGGGAAGAGTTAGATTCCTTGGAGGGTTTATGGAGGATTTAGAACTTGAGAGCTCAATTTTTCTATTTTATTTCTTTTTTTATCTCCTTAACACGTTTTTTCAATCATTTTAATCCATTAATGACTAGAAACTTCTTTTATGTGTTTACTTGATAGCTAGAGAAGTGAAAAAGTCTTCCAAAGTCAAAGGAAAAGAGAAAATAATTGAAAGATGTCAAATGAGCTCCCTTTGTTGTTGAATTTAAGGTAGTACATCTCGAACTTTAAAATGTTTTATGATTTTCATATTTATGATGGGATTTGGTATTGATGATGATTCATTGGGTATAAACGGGTTTAGAGAATTCACGTAGCATTGCAATAAGTATTGTTGACCTCATAGTAGAGAAAATCAAATGAGGTCCATTCTTATATTTCCGTGAAAAAAATTATTTTATACTTTATAATGTATTTAAAAGACATTTTAGTTAGATTAGTGGAGTCATTTGCACCCTAATATTTCTACATACATATGTCCATGACAATACTTAATTTAAATTAGTTGATCAATATAAATTGATGATTATAAAAAATTCTTATAATGTTATCATTTAAATATTTTAATCTAAATAAATAAACAATTAAATATGACCATACACTAAATTCCTATGTGGTGGTTGCTTAAATATTTCTACAATATTTCAATGACAATAAAACCGTTTAAATATGACCAGTGCTGCCTCACATCAATGAAATAAAATATAAGTAAAAATCCCAAATAAAACATAAGCAAAAAGGAAGAAAAAATTGAAATATATTTTTTTAAATATCATTTTATAATTTTTCCGAATCTCAGTTTTTTAATAAATCTTAAATTTAATCATAATCCTACGAGAGTAAAAGAACTCTAGGAAAAGGAAGAATAATACTTTTAATAAGTCTCGAAACAATGACTTACAAGAATACAGAGAACAAAAGATCGCAAGACTAATATATCTATCCTATCTTAGTATAAAAGAGATTGAATCAATTCTCACGACCAAATATCAAATTGTTTTTTTAATTTCTTTTATATATATATTATAACTTTTTTAATCTTATAAATTTTTTTATTTATTATACAAGTGAAAACCAAGTGGTATCTCTTTATTTAAGGCATTTAATTGTGTTTGGTTTTGTAATTTCCTCAAATCTGCCAGACAAAATAAATAACTTCAATATTTTATTTATGGATTAAGATTTAAAGGATCTTTTTAATAAATCAACAAATATTAATTTCTAGATTGAATCAAGGTACCTACTCGTACTTGATCGAGCATCAGAGTATTAGTGTATCCCTTATATATATATATAAGGGATACACTAATGATAGGTACATGTTTAGTAACTAATTTATTCTCGCGTTACTGTTTTAGTACCTACTTTTTTTAGTAAAATGGTACTTAATGTTATGTTTTGTTTTTATTTAAGTACCCACTGTTAAAAAATTAATGACGAGCTAACAAGGAGAGAGAAAATCACACATGGTAGGTTGTCACATCATTTTCTCTCTCCTAGTCAGCATGCCACATCGACTAAAATCATAAAAAAGCACACGTGGCATGCTGACCAGGAGAGAGAAAATGACGTGACAATTTACCACATGTGATTTTCTCTGTCCTTGTCAACACGCCACGTGATTTTGTCTCTCCTAATCAGTATGTTGTTAATTTTTTAACGACGAGGTATTAAAATAGAAACAAAAAGTAATGTTAGGTATTATTTTACAAAAAAAAAAGTGGGGTACTAAAACAATAATGCGAGAATATGTAGGGTACTAAATATATAGTTATCCTTAAAAAATATTTGATACACATATTGCGTAAAATTTAAATCATACAATCTTGTATTTCAATGTTATTTGTTATATTTAGAATTTAAATTTTAGAAATTTATTATTTTAATGTTCTTAAAATAGACATTTACCTTCCCCATATTTTCTCTTAATTAATTAAAAAATATAATAAAAGTTTTGTTTATTTGAAGCTCAATTTTAAATTTAAGGTTTACACTGATATTGACATTAATATAAACCTTAAATTAAGGTAGAAAAAATAATTAATTTTATCTTTTATATTGATTTTTAACTCCATCCCTGAATCATTGTATTTAAGGTTTATATTATCCTTAACATCGATAGATGTCGAAAAAGTCGAAAATCATCGTATGTTAAAGTTTTTATACAAATTTATTTTAATATTATCGTATTTAAATACATCAATAAATATTAAGTGTAATGGTAAGAGACATTATACTTTCAAATTGCGACTTAAGTTTAAACTTTAAAAATAATGTTATTAGAAATAATCAGGGACGGAAACATGGCTTTATATTAGGGGATAAACTTATAAAATTCTAGGGGGTAAACTTATAAAATTTTAAAGGGGCCGAAAATAGACTTACAAAAGAAAATATATACATAATTTCTAATATTTTTATAAATTATATACCAATTTCAAATTTTCATGAGACGACCGTCCCTACAACCTCGGTCTATTTCTACACCCTAAATTTAATCCTTACACCTTAAAATTAAAGCATTGTCTACTGAATATAAATGCTATATATAATACGACTCCATTTTATTTTCTTTCGAGAAAATTCATATTTTATCAATTCTAAGATTATTAAAACTAATTTTACTTTTAAAGCAATACGAGTCGGATCAACAACGATTGAGGTGAAGTTCAATGACTCAAAATTAATCAATCTCTTTCATGGCAGTTTTATCAAGTGGGAATTCTCTTCCAAACCTTCATATGCAAAGCTAAACATAGAAAATAAAACCCAAATCAGTTTGCTTGCTTTCTCTCAACTTCCAAACCTTCTCTCATTTCGCTTTTCAGTTGCCTTTTTGTCAGCTTTCTGGTTAAACCAAGTGTTAGAGAAAGGAGAGAGTTAATAACGAGCTTTCTGATATTAAAAAAAAGGTTTAAACTTCCCTTTGTTATCACCAGTTTCTTGGTTTTTGAAAGAATATAAAACATGGGTTTTGGTTTCTGGATTGTTTAGAGCAATGGGTTTCTTCTAAACTGTGGATTTTGAGTTGGGTTTTGGTGTATACCTCAGCCTTTTCTCCTCCTTCTTTGTGTTGGTAGGTTCGTGTTTAATTTGTTTCATTTCTTATTCAGACTTTTAATCATTTCTCTTGTTTGGTCATTATCTTAATGATTGTTAGGTGAGGCATTGTCTTCATTGATGGGGATGGAATTCCCCTGCCCCTTTTCGGTGCCCCTACATATGCCCCCAAGCTCAAAACTAACTTTAGGGTTTAGGGTTTAGGGTTTTATGTTAGGGGTTGTGGTTAGGGTTTAGGGAATTTAGGGTAGGGTGTATTTTTTAGGGTATAGGGTGTAGGGTTTAGGATTTAGAATTTAGGGTTAGGGCTTAGATTTTAATTTTGTAGTGTTTTTTAGTGTTGGGGCATATGTAGGGGCACCGAAAAGGGGCAGACGAATTTTATCCCATTGATGGGTGATTTTCCCTTCAGTTATTGCTTTGCCTTGTTGAAAGTCAATAATTTTCGGTGCATTAATGCACCGCTTGGTGCAGGGGAAAACAATTTCAACCTTGCTGCAGCTTTGGTTGAAATTTTGGTATAATTATTCATTAGGTCCTTAAGTTTAAGTTATTTACAAGTTGGTCCTTGAAGCTCAACTATAAATAGCTTAGCCATTTGCCATTCCTATCATCCCAAATCATTCTAATATTCTCCCAATACTAGAGAAGTTAGAGAGTTTTTATAGAGTTGTTTTCTCCTTTTTATCAAGAGAGAATTGTCATTGTTTTCTCCTTGTTAGATTGAGAGAAGTTGTAATTCCTATTTTCTCATAGTGAAATTCTTCTACCTTTGTCCGTGTTTTTTACCCTATATTATTTAGGGGTTTTCCACGTAAAATCTGTGTCTCCTTTATCTTCATTGTTATTTTCTCAAATTATCAGTTGCGTTTTTGCTCTATCCGACGATCGTATTCCGCAACAATTGGTATCAGAGCCTAATTTGGGTGCGTATATCTACTTACCGTATTCTCTGTTGGTTGCCACTGAAAAGTGGATCCTCCATCATAAGAAAGTAAGTTAGATATTACTCATTCATTGAAGGTGGTGGGCACTATTCATGTCAAAAAGGTGAAATAATGGGAGCTATCTGAAATAGAAGTTATGGCAACGAAATTTGATATTGAAAAGTTCAATGGAAGAAATTTCTCACTGTGGAAATTGAAGATAAAGGCCATCCTAAGGAAAAACGGATGTCTAGCGGCTATCAGCGAAAGGACGGCAGATTTTACGGATAACGAGAAATGGAATGAGATGGACGAGAATGCTATTGCAGACCTTCATTTAGCATTAGCAGATGAAGTACTATCAAGCATCGAGGAGAAGAAGACAGCTAAGGAGATTTGGGATCACCTCACAAAATTATACGAGGCCAAATCGTTGCACAATAAAATTTTCCTTAAGAGGAAATTGTACACTCTTCGGATGTCAGAATCTACTTCAGTGACAGAGCACTTAAACACGTTGAACACTCTATTTTCTCAGCTTACATCCCTAAGCTATAAAATAGAGTCACAAGAACGTGCTGAACTTCTGCTTCAAAGTCTACCTGATTCGTATGATCAACTCATCATCAACTTGACAAACAACAACCTTACCAATGATCTAGTCTTCGATGACGTTGCAGCTGCTGTTCTGGAAGAAGAAAATCGGCGCAAGAATAAGGAAGATAGACAAGGAAATCTGCAACAAGCAGAGGCCTTAACGGTGATGAGAGGAAGATCAACAGAACGTGGCCAAAGTAGCAGTCACAATCATGGTAGATCAAAGTCAAGGAGTAAGAAGAATTTAAAGTGCTACAATTGTGGAAAGAAGGGTCACATGAAGAAGGATTGTTGGGGTTTACCTAAAAACTCCAATCCTCAAGGAAATATGGCAAACACTTCAGATGATGGAGATGCTCTCTGTTGTGAAGCATCAACAGCCATGGAAGGTAGAAAAAGATTTGCAGACATATGGCTTATTGACTCGGGAGCCACATATCACATGACCTCAAGAAGAGAATGGTTCTATAATTATGAACCCGTCAAATTGAAGATGTATGACGGGACAATCAAAGTTGTTCGAAATGTGCGGCACGTGAAAGGCTTGAAGAAAAACTTATTATCCTATGGATTGTTGGATAATAATGCAAGCAAGATTGAAACACAGAAAGGAATCATGAAGGTGTTCCATGGAGCGCTTGTGGTGATGAAAGGCGAAAAGATAGCTGCAAATTTGTACATGTTGAAGGGAGAGACCTTGCTAGAAGCAGAAGCCTCTGTTGCCTCATATAGTTCAGATTCTACCATTTTATGGCATCAGAAACTTGGACACATGTCAGAACAGGGAATGAAAGTCCTTGTGGAGCAAAAGCTACTTCCGGGTTTAACAAAGGTATCACTTCCTTTGTGTGAACATTGTATTACAAGTAAGCAGCATCGATTAAAATTCAACACATCAAATTCTAGAGGCAAGGCTGTTCTAGAATTGGTTCATTCTGATGTATGGCAAGCACCGGTTACATCCCTAGGCGGAGCAAAATATTTTGTCTCATTCATTGATGACTACTCCAGGAGATGTTGGGTGTATCCTATCAAGAGGAAGGCGGATGTGTTTTCAACCTTCAAAGTTTTCAAAGCGCGGGTGGAACTTGATTCTGGAAATAAAGTCAAGTGTTTCAGATCAGATAATGGGAGGTGAATATACAAGTGATGAATTTGACGACTTTTGCAGAAAAGAAGGCATCAAAAGACAGTTCACAACAGTATACACACCTCAACAAAATGGAGTGGCAGAGCGGATGAATAGAACTCTGTTAGAAAGAACACGAGCAATGTTGAGAGCTGCAGGACTAGAGAAAGCTTTCTGGGCAGAAAGCAGTCAATACCGCATGTTATTTGGTGAATCGGGCTCCATCAACTGCAATTGAGTTGAAGACACCGATGGAGATGTGGACTGGTAAACCAGTTGATTATTCAAACCTCCATATATTTGGAAGTATTGTGTACGTGATGTACAATGCCCAAGAAATTTCAAAGTTGGATCCAAAATCCAGAAAATGTAAATTCTTGGGGTATGCTGATGGAGTAAAGGGGTATCGCTTGTGGGATCCCACTGCCCGCAAAGTGATTATCAGCAGAGATGTTATTTTTGTAGAAGATAAGCTGCAAAGAAAAGAAGAAGAGGATAGCACTGATAAAGAAAAGCCAGAGACTACACAGATACATGTTGAAAATGAGTTTGAACAGAGAGATTGTTCTGAAGCAGAACCAAAGCTCGAGGAACCAGAACTAGAGAATTCTGAAGCTCCAACAACTCGTCAATCAGAGCGTGTGAGAAGACGCCCCAATTGGCACTCAAATTATGTTATAGAAGGTAATGTTGCATACTGCCTTTTAACGGAGGACGGTGAGCCATCATCATTCAAGGAGGCAATGAACAACTCAGATGCTTCACAGTGGATGGCGGCAATGCAAGAAGAAATCGAAGCCCTTCATAAAAATAATACATGGGAACTTGTGCCACTACCACAAGGAAGGAAGCCAATTGGTAACAAATGGGTCTTCAAAATCAAGAGAAATGGTGACGATCAAGTGGAGAGGTATCGTGCAAGACTGGTGGTCAAAGGATATGCTCAGAAAGAAGGTATTGATTTCAATGAAATCTTTTCTCCTGTGGTTCGACTAACAACGGTTCGAGTTGTCCTGGCAATGTGTGCTACATTGAATTTACATCTAGAGCAGCTAGATGTTAAAACAGCTTTTCTTCATGGAGATCTTGAAGAAGAGATTTACATGCTCCAGCCTGAAGGTTTTGAAGAAAAAAAAAAGAAGAACTTGGTTTGTAGGTTGAACAAATCTCTGTACGGTTTAAAGCAGGCGCCGAGGTGTTGGTACAAGAGATTTGACTCCTTCATCATGAGCCTTGGATACAACAGACTTAATGTAGACCCTTGTGCTTACTTCAAGAGGTTTGGTGAAAACGATTTTGTTATATTGCTGTTGTATGTAGATGACATGTTGGTTGCAGGCCCCAACAAAGATCATATTGAAGAATTAAAGGCACGACTGGCTAGGGAATTTGAAATAAAGGACTTGGGACCAGCAAACAAGATTCTAGGGATGCAAATTCACCGAGATAGAAGTAGTAGGAAGATTTGGCTTTCACAAAAGAATTACTTGAAAAAGATCTTGTCACGATTCAGCATGCAAGATTGTAAGCCAATTTCTACCCCTCTTCCTATTAACTTTAAATTATCCTCCAGTATGAGTCCTAGCAGTGAAGAAGAGAGGAGGGAAATGTCTCGAGTACCGTATGCATCAGCAGTGGGAAGTTTAATGTTCGCTATGATTTGTACAAGACCAGACATTGCACAAGCAGTGGGAGTGGTTAGTCGGTACATGGCGAATCCAGGCAGAGAGCATTGGAATGCTGTGAAAAGGATCCTGAGATACATCAAAGGGACCTTAAATGTTGCATTATGTTATGGGGGATCAGACTTTCTTATCAGCGGGTATGTCGATTCTGACTATGCAGGAGATTTGGATAAAAGCAAATCTACAACAGGGTATGTGTTTACAGTTGCTGGTGGAGCTGTAAGCTGGGTTTCAAAACTGCAATCGGTTGTGGCTACGTCAACAACGGAGGCAGAATATGTAGCAGCTACACAAGCCAGTAAAGAAGCAATATGGTTGAAAATGTTATTGGAGGAGCTCGGGCACAAACAAGAGAATGTCTCTTTGTTTTGTGACAGTCAGAGCGCCTTGCATCTTGCAAGGAATCCTGCTTTTCACTCAAGAACAAAACACATACGGGTCCAATACCACTTCATTCGTGAGAAAGTGGAAGAAGGGACAATAGATATGCAGAAGATCCATACCGATGACAACATAGCAGATTTCATGACAAAAGCAATCAACACTGATAAGTTTACTTGGTGTCGATCCTCCTGTGGCTTGTTAGAGACGTAAGCAACATGGAAAGTACGAGGTAGAAAGAATGGTGTGAAGATATGATTGTTCCAATCAAATCTTCAAGTGGGAGATTGTTGAAAGTCAATAATTTTCGGTGCATTAATGCACCGCTTGGTGCAGGTGAAAACAATTTCAACCTTGTTGAAGCTTTGGTTGAAATTTTGGTATGGTATAATTATTCATTAGGTCCTTAAGTTTAAGTTATTTACAAGTTGGTCCTTGAAGCTCAACTATAAATAGCTTAGCCATTTGCCATTCCTATCATCCCAAATCATTCTAATATTCTCCCAATACTAGAGAAGTTAGAGAGTTTTTATAGAGTTGTTTTCTCCTTTTTATCAAGAGAGAATTGTCATTGTTTTCTCCTTGTTAGATTGAGAGAAGTTGTAATTCCTATTTTCTCATAGTGAAATTCTTCTACCTTTGTCCGTGGTTTTTACCCTATATTATTTAGGGGTTTTCCACGTAAAATCCGTGTCTCCTTTATCTTCATTGTTATTTTCTCAAATTATCAGTTGCGTTTTTGCTCTATCCGACGACCGTATTCCGCAACATGCCTAACCTGTTGTTTTCCCTTCAATGCAATTTCATGAACATGACAAGTTTGGTTTTTCTTTTGCATGTCTTCATATCATGTTTATTAACCTTTTGAATTTTGATTAAACAAAAGAAATTCCAGAAAAGTAAGTTGCCTGTTTGTTGTATGTATTGAAAGATGCTTTAGTGGTGTTTCCATGGCGAGAATGTGTAGTGAAATCAAGCCTTTTTGGTGTTTAGATGTAAAGGGTTTGTGTTTATCTCTTTCTTCTGTGCCTTTGTTCTTGTATTGTATGCTTTCGAGTTTATGCCGAAGGCGAATCCCCTTTTGCTGTAATGATCTTGATGTGGTTTTTAATGATGTTTAATTCTTTCTATGCAATTCTTCAGGTAGACAAATTCGAAGCAGAATTCGCAAATAGAGTTCGGTTAGTGCTCTTCTCTTCTGTGCTTTACATCTACCAGTCTTTGTATATGAAAATGTGTATGTGTGTATGTATGTATGTATGTATGTATGTATGCATGAATGAATTATGTATTTAGTCTAGTCCAATTGATTACTGCTGTTATGTATATGCATGAATATCTGTACGTATAATCGACTAGTGTTGACATAGAGTTTTGGTTGGATTTCAGGATTCTGTTCTAAGCTTTGATTCTGTTTGCTACATATTTAATTTAATGGCTGGGGAGAGTTTTAGTTCATCAATGACACCTGATGTTACCGGGATCAATCGGGGTAATTTGAGAAGAAACTCCTTAGCAGGTCCTGCAAACAGCAGAGAAAGGCCCATCTCTCTTTATCGGAGAGCTTCTATCGGTACTTATCATGATTTCTGCAAGCCGGGGATGAAACATGATGAATCTGAAGAGAAGGCTAGGCTTTCTTTTCCGAAGAGGATTATAAAGAAGTCATTGGACAAGCAGAATTTGTTTGAGATCTCAGACTCGCCGCAGAGGAAGAAGGCATCAGCAGTTGTGTCCAAATCTTTCCCCACTTCTGAAACTCATATCCCTCGTATGTCTGAGGTCACCAAGCTTCGGACATCGACCAAAAATCCGGCGGGAGATAAGCCTATCGAAAATAAACTTCTTTCGATAAAACAAAAGGCATCAGTGGTAAATCTTAAGGCCAAACCTTCTCCCAGTTCCAGAAGTTATTCCTTTGATACCTCTGATATTATTAACCTTGAGGTGCCTATGAACTCTTCCGATGGCAAAATTTCTCGAGAAAATAAAAATAAACCTATGAGAAAGCTCAAATCTTCACCCGATTTAAAATCCGACCTATCTGATGCCGGAAAAGTAATGCGGCACAACGGAACATTGCCTTCCAGGAGAGTACAAGTCTCTTCAAAGAAAGTCCAGTCAAAAGCTAATGAGGAAAGCTTTCGTAAACAGCCTTCTACTTCTTTGAAGCCGAAATCTCAGGCCGGAAAGCCTCTTCCTGCTGTCCCGTTTGAAGTTCTAAGCGTCCGGAGACAGAGCGGAACCAGTGACATGAAGACGGGAAACACAACTGCAACCTCCAAAGTAGCCTTAGAGGTAGTTTCTCCATCACACAGAGCTTCATTGTCCCGAAGAGCTTCTCTTTCTGGAGCTATAAGCCTATCTGCGAAGAAGAGCAGGAACTTAAAAGTTGTGCTTCCACGGAAGAACCATAAGGAGGTTGGAAATGCTAAAACCGAGCAACTTTTTGATGAACATGTTGAAAGCAACGGCGACATCCTTGAGGAGAAAACGCTATATGTTATCAAGTTGGAGACAGAAAATGTAGTTTTGGAATCTGATAAAAATGAAAATTGTGCTGCTGAAATGTCTCCACCCGCACTAGACGAATCCGATTATAATGTGACCAAAGCCAAGTATGACTCAGACTCAATAAAGTATGGGACGGTTTTCTCCGATGACAACGATTGCCAACCTGTGAAATTATCTTTCAGGAGAGGAACGGTCGTTGACATTCAGTCCGACAATGATTGTTCGAGACAGCTCGAGTTCAGGCAAGGAAGTGTACTTGGGGAGAACGAAAATAGTACCACTGAAGGGCACATAACCTTTACGAGGAGAGAAGTCGATGGCGACACAAATGACAACGAACCTGGTGAGGGAACGGTTGTTCTAAGACACCAGGATGTGGCGGAAAAGCAGGATGGAAAGGGTTTGTTTAATATCATCATCGAAGAAACTGCGAATAAACTCGTCGGAGCACGGAAAAGTAAGGTTAAGGCCTTAGTTGGTGCATTCGAAACCGTGATCTCCCTCCAAGAAACGAAACCTTCATCAAACACTGTCAGTGAGTAAAGGATGAACTTATTCATTAACATTTGGGGTTAATAAAAGAAAAATGCAGTTTTTACCGTCTTGAATTTGGAGATCATGGATGTTGATCTGAATGGATTTCTCCGCGTGTACCGATCTTTGACATGTTCATATAGAGTTCTGTTATGAATTAGAGTCAGAGCCAACGAGGATTGCCAGCTCAAGAGCTGAGTCAGCAACAACAGTGTACTAAGATTCACAGAAGATGGTGTTGGAGGAAAGAACCCAAGGCGTTAAGGGGCTATATGTGTTTTTATTATAACCCTTTAGAGTATATATAAAGGAAAATAGTCATTGTACTGGGATATGCTTATTGTAAAAACAAATATCTTTTCCCTCTCTGAATCTATTCTCTTCTCTGCTTCTATTTCTATGCTCCCCCTTTCTCTATTTCTACCTCTCATTTTCTGCAGATTTTTCTGAATTTTTAGAAAGGATCCTAACATTAGTGCTTTCATTGAGAGTCATTGTATTGGGATATGCTTATTGTACAAATATCTTATATAATATGAATTTTTTGTATTGTGTATATATATACTTATGCATTGGCATCCGAACTACACTTATTTAGTACCACAGTTTTTTTCTTACAAACAATAGCGAGTACAGTAAAGTTAGAAACAAAAAGTTTCAACAACTGCCTTAGTTTAAAGGTCTTCGGTTAAAACTTAGGGGCTTAGGGGTTAGAGATTTAGAATTTATGGGTTGGGTTAGAATTTAAGGTAAAGTACATAAATGGTCACTAAACTATCCTTAAAAATATAAAATGGCCACTAAACTTTCAAAAATTACATAATGATCACTAAACTTTAATTTTTATTACAAAATGATTATTGGGCCGTTAACTGTCGTTAATTGGGAGACGTGGTAGTTACGAAATTTTGTACAATAACATATTTAATTTTTATTCTTTCAATTTTTTTCTCATCTTCATTCTCACCACCTTTAAAAGAGAACCTTTATGGAGGATTTAGAACTTGAGAGCTCAATTCTTTCATTTTAATTCTCTTTTTTTTATCTCCTTAATACATTTTTTCAATCCTTTTAATCCATTAATGACTGTAAACTTTTTTTACGTGTTGACTTGATAGCTAGAGAAGTGAAAGAGTCTTCCAAAGTCAAAATAAAAGAGAAAATAATTGAAAGATGTCAAATGAGCTTCCTTTGTTGTTAAATTTAAGGTAGTACATCTCGAACTTTAAAATGTTTCATGATTTTCATATTAATGATGGGATTTGATATTGATGATGATTCATTGGGCATAGACGGGTTTAGAGAATTCACGTAGCATTATAATAAGTATTGTTGGCCTCATAGTAGAGAAAATCAAATGAGGTCCATTCTTATATTTCCGTGAAAAATTCTATTTTATACTTTATAATGTGTTCAAAAGACATTTTAGTTAGATTAGTAAAGTCATTTGCACCCTAATATTTCTACATACATATGTCAATGACAGTACTCAATTTAAACTAGTTGATCAATGATATATTGATGATTATAAAAAATTCTTATAATCTTATTATTTAAATATTTTAATATGAATAAATAAACAATTAAATATGACCATACACTAAATTCCTATGTCGTGGTCGCTTAAATATTTCTACAATATTTCAATGACAATAAAACCATTTAAATATGACCAATACTCCCTCACATCAATGAACTAAAATATAAGCCAAAAAAATCCCAAATAAAACATAAGCAAAAAGGAAGAAAAAATTGAAATATATTTTTAAAATATCATTGTATAATTTTCGAATCTCAATTCTTTTATAAATCCTAAATTTAATCATAATACCTAAAGAGGAGGGTAAAGGGGCTCTAAGAAAAAAAGAATACTCATAGTGAGTCTCAAAACCATAACCTACAAAAGTATAAAGAACAAAAGATCGCAAGACTAATCTATCTATCCTATCTTAGTATAAAAGAGATTGAATCAATTCTCAAGAGCATATATTAAATTAATTTTTTAATTTCTTTTATATATATTATCTTTTTTAATCTTATAAATTTGTTTATTTATTATACAAGTGAAAACTATGTGGTATCTCTTTATTTAAGGCATTTAATTGTGTTTGGTTTTGTAATTTCCTCAAATCTACGAAACAAAATAAATAACTTTAATACTTTATTTATGGATTAAGATTTAAAGGATCTTTTTAATAAATCAACAAATATTAATTTCTAGATTGAATCAAGGTACCTACTCGTACTTGATCGAGCATCAAAGTATTAGTCTATTGGACATCAATATTGTTTATATATATATTAAAAGGGATAGCTACATGTTTAGTACCCAATTAATTTTTGACTATTGTAAGTTGTAACAAAAAAAATAGTCAAATTATTGTAAGTTGTAACAGAAAAATAGTCAAATTATTTAGAGCCCCTTTCCTAGCAAGCTCTCGCTCCCTTTCAAATTGTTTTCCTCCTTTCTGCACCTTTGCTTTCAGTTGACTCCAAAGGCTGAAAGCTTGGCCGTTTGGTGTGTTGCCTTTGAACGTGGAGGTGGTTTAGAGCCCCTGCAAACACTGGTTTTTCTTTTTTTTTTTTCTGTTTTTCTCTCCCTGCTCTCCGTCAACTTCCTCGCATCTTCGTTTTTTCATCCCTGCACCAACCCTCTTATTTACTACCCTTTTCTCTACTTGGTGTCTAGCTCACTTTTATCTCTCATCGATGACGCACAACTGCCAAGCCCTCAGCATTAGGGGTGGGCAAGACCGGGTACCCGACCAATTTGTCTAGAATTGGTCATGGTCCCGGTAACTACCGGTTCCTGAAAATTAGAACCAGTCTCGGTCCCGGTTGGACCAGGTCTAAGATTTTAGGAACCGGTCCCGGTACTAGTGGGAACCGGTACCAATACCGGGTACCCGATCAATTAGTCTATTATTAATAAAATTTGAGCAGCAGGAGAAAAAATTCCAACCATCAAGAATAATATTAAATAACAAAGTCAGAATATTGTAGGCTTGAAGGTTGAAGTCTTAAAACGAGTCATACTCATAATATTCATACACAAAGAGAAATAAAAGAGCGCCTTCAGTTGCTTTCAACCTCTTCAACGCCATTCGGTACCAGACTAGTACCGGGTACCTGGTATAGGTCCCGGTCGCATTGGGTACCCACCGGGTACTGGGTCCAAAAAAGCAGGATCCATTCTCGGTCCCGGTTGCAATCGGGACCTAAATTTTGGATCCAGTCCCGGTCCCACCAGAACCAATACCGGGTAAAAATACACCGGGTCCGGGATCGGGACCGGGTAATCGGGTTTTTTGCCCACCCCTACTCAGCATAGGGTCGTTAACAACAACTTTTCCACCAACCTTTCTGACCCAGAACCTCTAAACCAAGACTAGATTGATGAACTGGAGCTGAATGAGGACAACGAGGTTAACTTCACTCTAAAGAATCTCTCCCTACTGGGCAAGCTTATGTCTCCATCTCCCATCAAGTTACTAACAATCACAACAATTCTTAGGAAAGCCTGGAGATGTGAAGGCTTGGAATGTCCCGACCAAGGGAAAAATTTCTTCATGTTCATCTTTAAGTCGACGGATGATAGACATCGGATCCTCGGCTGTAAACCTTGGCAGTGCAAGACTCCCTCCTGGTGTTAAAGGAGTGGCAACCAGATAAGGCGCTCGAGGAGATTGATTTCTCGCTGGAGGATTTCTGGGTGAAGGTTCACAACCTTTCTATCGGGCTAATCACAAAGGACAACGTTAAAAGGATCGGTAATATCTTCCCAGTTTACTTTGGCTCCTCGCTGGACACTAGCGATACTGTAGTTTGGCAAGGCACTGTAAAAATCAGAGTAGCAATGAGGGTGGAGGATCCTCTCAAGACAGGGTTCGTGTTAAATCGGAAAAAAGATACGCCGTTGGAAGTAGCTTTCAAATACGAGGGATTACCAAAATTTTGCTTCCAATGTGGACACTTAGGACATGTAGACTGAGACTGTAAACACGAAATTGTGATCATGAAACTCGCCCGTAAGTACGGACCCTGGCTACGAGCGACGTACTGGGGTAGACAGAGATCGCCCCCGTCAAAGGCTATTGGAACCATTGGAGCAGCCAAGCAAGCACTAAGCGACAAAGTTGAGAATGGACAAGACAAAATGCTTTGGCCGACTGACCAAGGAAAATCCAACGAAAATCTGAGACAACAGAGTGTCTTGTTTAAGGATGCAGGCAAGGTCTTTTCATCCAACAACATAGTGAACCCTTCTTTTCCTCTTTTGGGTGTAGGGGAGCAAAGCTGGCATACAGCTAATCCTGGGACAAACACAAAATTAGCTCCTGCACAAAGAGATTTCAAATCTACTGGCTCTAAGCTAGCTATCTGCTTAGATGAGATTTCGAAATAAAATCATGATTCCACAGACGACAACCTCAACAGGTCTTGGTGTAACGTTCTTGCGGCAGGCCTCGATAGAATGGAGATTTCGACTTATAAGAAACATAAAAGGGATGAGGATGATTTCTTGTTGTTCGGGCCAGTTAAGCGGAGAGAGCTGTGGGATCAAGTATCAAAAGTTATTGTTCAGATTGGCCCTTCAAACTGGATTTATCTGAGAAAAGTCCAGCGGCAAAGGAGGAGGTACTTACGACTGCCTTATTCCCTGGCCCGTTACTCACCTCTTCTACCATTATCCAAAATATCGAACGTAAGAGAAAAGGTAAGACTTTGAGTTCAAAAAGGCTCACACTCATTCGAAAGTGTAATAAGTTTTTTTTGAAACGCGACTACTAGGTCTTATCACTTTCTCTTTGAAAAGGATTTTATTTAAAAGGAGGGAAATTCGTGTTTTGGAAAACTGTAAAAATTTGTAGTCGCCACCGGCCACTAAGGCAGGACGAACACCACAAAACCATAGATTCATTTAAAAACGAGTTCGGTAGTTGGTTACGTGTGGGGAAGAATTAGCACCCCCATCACGCCCAGAAATCGATACCAAATTGCTTGTTTCCTTTTGATCGATAGAAATTATTTAAAAACCAAAGTGAATTTAATAAAAATGTTCTTAAATGAAAATGTGGCTTAATTTGCACGGGCTTTATCGAATTTCTGACCTTAGAATTAATTAAACGTTTAATTAAAAAGGATGACGGTACACCGGACCATGGACTAAACCGACATCATATAAGACTGATTGCCGTGTTAGTTTAGGGTTCGGATCCCGTACGTCACATTTATGCATGATGTAGACAAATAAGGGATGATACGTGTTATTTTCCTTTTTTATGCTTTCGCTTACCTAGAGACAGTGAAAATTAATCCGAGTATTCGATCGACACCTATTAAGCTAGGATTGTCGTTTATCGGATACCAGGGCTAATTAATACCTCTCTTGGGGTGGATTTTTTTGAGTCTGGTTATCATGCTTAATTATCGGGCCTCATGAATAACAAGTATATATGCATGTCATAAAAGCACTCAAAATAAACATAAAAGCCCATTCAAGGCCCTAACTTAAAGGTCCAAGTCATGGAATATTAATCGGTGGTTTAATCATTTATCTCATAATTCTAACATTAGACCCTAGATCGTTTATATCCTAATTAAAAGGTTCGAATCAATTATGGATTATCTTGTACAATTTTCATCTAAGTGTTACATTAATTCTAATTTTTTAGAAGTGGGCACGATTAAGCCTAATAAAAGCCTTAATCTCGCGCACGAACCGAAGTAACTAAACCGATCGAGATAATATATCTAAGCTAACTAACCCAAGCCCATTTTTAAAAAGAAGGGTGAAGCCCAAAAAACACTAGACCACTTATCTATCCTAAGGCCCAAAAGGCCCACATTAAGGATACCTACATCAAAACCACTATGAGGCCCAATTTGAACACCCTAAACATCTATTAATTAATTTAATCGTAAAGACATTTTTCATTAGTTTAATTAATACATAAAGCTTAACGGATTAAAAAACATGGCATCACATATATATTCGACACATGTAGCTACTCGAAACAAGCACGAAAACATAAGAAATCTAAAAATTCTAGACCGCAAAAAACAAACCCAAAAAAAACATATATTCGATAAGACGATAATTAGGCAATAAACGAATCAAGCGAGACCCACAAAATTATAACAACCATATCGGGCCAACATACATATTCGATATATAAACATACAATAAAAAGAAAATAAGATACATCAAGATCATCATACACATTTATCATGCCATAAAAACAAGAACAGAATGGGACCATTGCCTTCCAGGAGAGTACAAGTCTCTTCAAAGAAAGTCCCATCAAAAGCTAATGAGGAAAGCTTTCGTAAACAACCTTCTACTTCTTTGAAGCCGAAATCTCAGGCCGGAAAGCCTCTTCCTGCTGTCCCGTTTGAAGTTATAAGCGTCCGGAGACAGAGCAGAACCAGTGACATGAAGACGGGAAACACAACTGCAACCTCCAAAGTAGCCATAGAGGTAGTTTCTCCATCACACAGAGCTTCATTGTCCCGAAGAGCTTCTCTTTTTGGAGCTATAAGCCTATTTGCAAAGAAGAGCAGGAACTTAAAAGTTGTGCTTCCACGGAAGAACCATAAGGAGGTTGGAAATGCTAAAACCGAGCAACTTTTTGATGAACATGTTGAAAGCAACGGCGACATCCTTGAGGAGAAAACGCTATATGTTATCAAGTTGGAGACAGAAAATGTAGTTTTGGAATCTGATAAAAATGAAAATTGTGCTGCTGAAATGTCTCCACCCGCACTAGACGAATCCGAGTATAATGTGACCAAAGCCAAGTATGACTCGGACTCTGCATTCAATGAAGATAAAACTGTAAACTTGGAAGAAGCAGACATTTCGGAAATAGAAAACGGGGGAATACCAATAAAGTATGGGACGATTTTCTTCGATGACAAGGATTGCCAACCTGTGAAATTATCTTTCAGGAGAGGAACAGTCGTTGACATTCAGTCCAACAATGATTGTCCGAGGCAGCTTGAGTTAAGGCAAGGAAGTGTACTTGGGGAGAACGAAAACAGTACCGCTGAAGGCCGCATAACCTTTACAAGGAGAGAAGTCGATGGCGACACAAATGACAACGAACCTGGTGAGGGAACGGTTGTTCTAAGACACCAGGATGTGTTGGACAAGCAGGATGGAAAGGGTTTGTTTAATATCATCATCGAAGAAACTGCGAATAAACTCGTCGAAGCCCGGAAAAGTAAGGTTAAGGCCTTAGTTGGTGCATTCGAAACCGTGATCTCCCTCCAAGAAACGAAACCTTCATCAAACACTGTCAGTGAGTAAAGGATGAACTTCTTCATTAACATTTGGGGTTAATAAAAGAAAAATGCAGTTTTTACCGTCTTGAATTTGGAGATCATGGATGTTGATCTGAATGGATTTCTCCGTGTGTACCGATCTTTGAGATGTTCATATAGAGTTCTGTTATGAATCAGAGTCAGAGCCAACAAGGATTGCCCGCTCAAGAGCTGAGTCAGCAACAACGGTCTACTAAGATTCACAGAGGATGGTGTTGAGAAATTATTACATGGTTCCGGACTACCACGTCATTCATGGTCCTTATCCACTAAAAATAAGTCACATAATTTTCTTTTTTCCATGTCATTTTTTAGTAGAAGGAACCATAAATGATGTGGTGGTCCGGAACAATGCAATAATTTTTCGTGTTGGAGGAAAGAACCCAAGGCGTTAAGAAGCTATATGTGTTTTTATTATAACCCTTTAGAGTATATATAAAGGAAAAGAGTCATTGTACTGGGATTTGCTTATTGTAAAAATAAATATCTTTTTCCTCAATGAATCTATTCTCTTCTCTGCTTCTATTTTTTCCTCCCCTTTCTCTATTTCTATCTCTCATTTTCTGCGGATTTCTCTGAATTGTTAGGAAGGATCTTAACATTGGTGCTTTCATTGAGAGTCGAATGACATGGAAGATAAATTTTCGTTTTCTTCAAATTTGATTTATGTTGAGTTATTCAAATTTGATGGCACAAATTCGTAGTTATAGATTGCCCAGGCTGAAGAGTTCTTCAATTTTCACCAAATAGAGGATAGTCATGGAATTACTCTGAAAGCGTTGCATTTTTAAGGAATAGCTCGACGATGATATAACTGGATGAGACAATACCATCATCTATCATGTTGGAAATTTTTTACCAAATCTATGATAGCAAGATTTCAATGCATTGTTCAAGACAACCCAAGCAGAATAGTTACTCATGTGTTCGATGAATTGCCGAAACCAACCAACTATAACTTTGGCAATCATTTCTAAGAGCAGAAACAAGTAAACCTCAAAATCCAACGGACACTTCAAAATATAGCACGTCAATTGACACTTATATCATCACAATTGGGACTGACATCCAAGGCACTCGTCAAAAATGATAGATCGAGGGACTCAATCATAAATCCCCACCAGGTGTTCGATGAATTGCCAATAGTGACTGACACTGAAATTATCAATTACTCGATTCATGATACTAAGGAAGATGAATTTCAGAATGATAAGAAACCGATTGAGAGCAGTGGGGAATTTGATTTGCAATAGGATGACAACTCGATGCATAGTTGTTTTGAAGAGATGAATCCACTCTTGGTTGCTGCCTCTAAATCAATGGTTGAACTTCAAAAGCAAAGAGAAATCTTTGAGTTTGTGAAGATCCCTACTGTGGGTGGTGATGGAGCACTGCTGGCAAATTTGGTAAGTAATTTTGCACTTACAGACTATTTAGATGTATTGCCAAAGAATATGCTTAAGGTGTTAAGTTTTATTCTGAAGAGATAATTTCAAGGGATTTGACGTATATGAATGAAGTGGTTGAGGTGGATGACCCTTACATATTTCGACTTTTAGTGATGGGAAGTACCAATGGGCTAATGACTAATAACAAGGACTTTACTAAACAAGGGATTGTGATGGAAAGAATGGTGAAGTCGCGTCATAGGAGCATTGATGTTGAGGTTAATAGGATTATGAGTATGTATAGCGGAATATTTGTCTGATGTTACTTTCTTACTTGTTGACCTTTTGGGTGAAAGTGATCTCGGAACTACTTACTCTAGCGTTGGTGTTTGGAAACATGATAGGGTTGAGATCCTTGCCAATGATCAAGGTAACAAGACAACGTCATCTTATGTTGGAATTAAAGATATCGAGGGTTTGATAAGCGATGCAACGAAGAACCATGTCGCCATGAACCTCATCAACACTTTCTTCGATGCAAAGAAGTTGATTGGTCGTAGATGTAGTGATGTCTCTGTTCAGAGTGAGGCTAAATTGTGGCTAATCAAGGTTGATATGGATGTGAATAAACATAAAGAAGTGGCCCAAAAAATTATTAGAAGATTTTAATGGTGTTACTGCATTACTATCTGATGATTTGCAGAAGAAGTTCTACCTTTGATTCTGTAAACAACATTTGTGGCCTCTTTTCCACTACATGATACCCATTTTTCTGGACCATGATGATAGATTTGATAGTGCTTTATGGCAGGCATATGTTTCTTTTAATAAAATATTTTTTGGCAAGGTTATGGAAGTAATCAGTCTAGAGGATGAGATTCTGAGGGGACTGCGAAATTGGAATCTGAGTGGATTCCTTACGTTTGATTATGCACAACAATACTTGTCTTGTTGCATTAGAATGTTGAGCCTTGGTTATGAGTCTAAAGAAGAGCATATTGATCTTGATTACTTTGGTCGCACAATTTTTATTAAAATTCTTTCAGTGGGAATTCATATGGCAAGACTTGAATCGATATTGAATCTTGTCGCCAAGGTCAAACATATTCAAAAGTTTGAAGAAAAAAATTGAATCTTGGTGTTGAAGACATGGATATTTCCAAAGTTTTATATAGAAGAGAGTCCCTGACATTGATGCAATATGAGTTGGGATCAACTAAAAACAGTGAGGTGGGTCGAGCCTTGAAGAAGTGCGATAAGATACCTTGGCAATTGAAGATCAGTTTGGCCAGTGCTCAAGTTCGAATGAAGACTCAAGATGGTGAGAAGCAAATAGATTTGACACGAGAAGAAGAAAGTTGGGTCTTTGTGCTCTTACAACCATACCGACAATTGTCTGCGCATTTAAAGGTTTTTAATCATTACTTACCTAGAGATGGTGAGAATTAACCCAAATATTTGGTCTACATCCATTAAGCTTGGACTGTTTTGACAAAAATATCGCGGTTAATAGATACCTCTCTTTTGTATATTTTAAATTAATTAATTAACATACCAAATCATTAATGGTTTTATGAATGACAAATATAAATGTGTTGAGTGGATCAATGAACCGATATAAGCCAAGAGGGGGTGAATTGGATTTTTAGAGCTTTTGGTGGTGGAGTGGAAAGTTAAAAATGATAGACAAGAGGATTTAGAGTGGTTCAAGTTCCAATCGAATTCTACATCCACTACCTTAGCTTCACTAAGGATTTTCCAACAATCCACTAATTGTTCTTCCCCTTTCTAGGTTACGGAGGTAACCTTCACAATACCGGTCAAATTTTCTACCCAAAATTTGACTCAATCCTCACTCAAGAAATACAAAGAAGATGAAGGCTAAAACTAGTATCTCTCAATACAAAATATAGCCATTTTACAAGCACTTAACCCAATTGAACAAATAAGAATGGAAATTACAAAGTTCATAATTGGGGTTTACAAGAAATAATGGGATTTTGGCACAAATGCTTGGCTTTGATGTTTGGATAATGCTTTGGAGATCAATAGTTGTTGTTGGAGCTTTTAGAGGTCCCTTTTATACATTCTCAATGAATTCTAGCCGTTAAGGTTTTTGCATTCATCAATATAGCCGTTGGGATGTTATCTTCCCTCCATAAATGCAGTCTGCAACTACCCGTTCCGAAACGCCCGATCCTATTTTGAAACCTACCAAAGTAGAAAGATCCGTTGAGGTGTAATAGACCGTACCGAAACGGGCACGATCATTTCGATACGTTAAGAGCCCGTTTCGAAACTCGTTTCGAAACATTTTGCTACTGTCAAAGCCTGTATCGAAACGGCTTAGAAGCGTTTCGATATGCCTTAATGAAAATTTTAAATTTTGTTATAAAACTTCAACGGTCATATTTTAAAACCAAGTTTGAATTCCGTTTCAAGACGTTTGAGGTCGTTTCGATACTATCGTATCGAAACGAGTCAAACCATTCCGATGTTCTTCATCCGTTTCGAAACACATTCTGAAATAGAGGTTAACAATTTCAAACTGTTTTGGAACGCCCAAAGGCCGTTCTGAAATGGTGACTCAAAAATCACTGTTTTTGCTTGATAAACACTTAGAAAATATTTGACAAGTTGAGGTTTTGACTTAAACATTCTTCTTTAAATACATAGAGAGGTTTTGAGGGCTTAAAAATTCATTTTCCATTTTTTCATCTTAGTCCTTAAATCTTTTGTTATATCAAAATCAATTTATTGGTTTCACAAAATGCATGTCAAGGAAAACTTTAAGGTAAACACACAAAAGCCCGTCCAAGGTCCTATCCTAAAAGGCCCAAATTATGGGAGTTCGATTAGTGATCGAATTATTTATTATGTGATTCTAGTATTAACCTTAAATTGATTGTGTCCTAAAAATAGAAGACACTAATAAATTATGAATTATCTTGTAGTATGTCCATCTAGGCCCAATGTCAATTTCATCCTAAAAGGGTAATTAAGAGGTGTTCGACTAATTTAATAAATTTAACATTTATCTTAATTAGCCAAGGGTAAATTTAATTTTGCTAAACTAATTCAAACCTTAAATCTAACTATGGCTCTCAAAATCTATCCCTAAATCTAATTTAACTAATTTAAAGATTATACCCCAGTAAGCCGAGCGCACACTTTAAATTAATTAAATTGAATTACCCTCAAGTAATCTAAAAACCCGATCTAATCGAAAGGAAAAGAAAACCACTAATTAAGCAATATATCATGAGAACCACATATATATACATATAACATAACAAACCATAGCTTATAAATATAATACACATGCATATATATATATATATAATATAAAATATGACATATGACATATAACATGGAATTGGTTTTAGAAATGAATTGCTTGGGTCCAACATACCACGCGGTTCCAACTAGGCGCAAAGGGGTTAACCCTTTGGTTTAAAATCATTCTCATCATCTCCAACATTAAACAGAAACCCCTCTTCTTTCAAACAAACATTAGTCGTTGTTACCTTACCTACTCATTGTCGCCGCATCGATGCTACTCTCCGACCGCTGTCGCCACCAAAAAGCTCCCCTCATCGTCCTCATCCTTTCCACTAGATCAGATTTTCAAGCATGCTAAGAGTAGTGGACCACATGATTATGGGGATAGTGAGAAAGTGGGCATGGATTCTGTTACAGTGCATATAGAGTTATTACGATATCTTTGTCAGTCTAAGGGTGTCAATAGACCCATATCTATCGAGTTTTTAGATGTCAGGATGACTATGTTCGACGGGAAGACGGATATGAATCCGGCTGATGTAGAGTACTGAATAAGGATGCTTCAATGATTGTTTGTTGAGATGGATCATCCTACCGATCGGAAGCTTAAGGTTGATGTATCACAGCTATATGGTGAAGCCCATAATTGATTAGAGGCTGAGAAGCATGTTATTCCAGCCAGTCAGATCACTTGGGACCATTTCTGATAGGCATTTCGTGATCGTTATGTTGGGGCTGAGTATATAGCAAAGTCCCGAGATGAATTCATGAATCTGAAGCAAAATGACATGTCCGTGAATGATTATGAGATTGAGTTCATGAGGTTTATTTAGTATGTTCCGGGATTAGTGACCCCTGAAAAGGATAAATGTGACTAGTTTCTGAAAGGGTTACGTCCTACGATTAAAGTCGATGTTGCTCTGTATTTGGATAAAGAGTATAAGAAGATTACTCGACGGGCTAGGTCTGCTGAACGGAATGAGGCAGAGCTGAGACAACTTGAGTCTCAGGGTATTGATAGAGGTAAGAGGTCGGTGATTGTGGTAGTTCAACACAGTCAGGGGAATCAGTCTAGGAAGAGAACCAAAGATGAGTCAGATCATCAGAGTTATTCCAGAGTTAGACCAATGACTTCTACTATTTCGACTACTATTGCTTGGGGTTTGACTAGTACTCGTGGGGTGCCACAGTGTTCTTTTTGCAAGAAATGGCATCCGGATGAGTGCAGGAGACTGACTGGGGCTTGTTTCAGATGTGGTTCCTTTGAGCATCTTTTTAGAGATTGCCTGCTTTCACCTCCATCAGCTTATAGTTTGAGTCAGTCTCAGGCATCAGTACAGACTCCCGCTAGGGGGAGAGGACATGGTAGATCTGTTACTTCAGGTTTTTCTAGTAGAGGTAGGCATGCTCAAAGTAGATGATCAGCTGGATCAAGGGCAAGACAACCATGTTTAGTTTACTTTACCAAGAGTCATGAGGATCGTGATGAGCTAGACGTTATTTTTGGTACTTTATCTATTCATTATATCTCTTATTTTGCCTTGATAATGGTTCGACTCATTCGTATGCTGCGAGTTCTGTTTCTGGGGGACTTGAAATTTTTGTTGAGGATACAGTTAGTGTTGTTACCGTACACAGTCTAGTGGGTAATTCTGTTAAGGTCACTAAAGTTTACAAGAATTGTCCTCTTAAGATTCAATGGATGATCTTTCCAGCTAATTTGATGGAGTTACCCTTTGGAGATTTCGATCTTATTCTCGGTATGGACTGGTTATCTGTGCACCGAGTCACTCTATATTGTGAAAAGAAAAGGGCAACTTTGAGAACTTCTGATGATCTGATGATCGTGAGGTGATTCTGATTGGGGAGCGTAGAGGCTTTCTGTCTAATGTTATATCGGCTCTTAAAGCTGAGAAAATGATCAGGAAAGGGTCCATTGCTTATCTTGCTTACATTCTTGATCTGAGATAGTCTAATTCTGGGTTGGATAAGATCCATGTTGTGAGACACTTTCCTAATTTTTTTCCAAAACAATTGACAGGGGGTACCACTGAAACGTGATGAGTTTGAGTTTGGCATCGAGGTTTATTCGAGTACATCTCTTGTGTCTATGGCTCCTTACCGGATGGCATCAAAAGAACTTAAAGAGTTGAAAATATTGTTGCCAGAATTGCTAGATCGGGGTTTCATTCGACTCAGTGTTTCACCTTGGGGAACTCGTGTTCTGTTTGTTAAGAAGAAGTACGGGACACTTCGACTCTGTATCGACTATCAAAAGTTGAATAAGATGACGATTAAGAACAAGTGTCCCCTTCCTCGCATTGACGATCTCTTTGATTAGTTCCAGGGAGCTATGGTATTTTCTAAGATAGACCTTAAATCTGGTTACCACCAACTCAAGGTTAAGGATTCTGACGTGTTCAAAAAAGCTTTCCGGACACGTTACGGTCATTACGAGTTTCTTGTAATACCTTTTGGATTGACTAACGCCCCTCCCACGTTTATGAACATGATGAATATGGTGTTTCAAACTTATCTTAACTAGTTTGTTGTGATATTTATAGATGATATTCTTGTATGTTTCAAATATGAGGCTGAACATGAGGAACATCTTCGGATTGTATTACAGACTTTGTGAGAGAAACAGTTTTATGCTAAATTCAAAAAGTGTGAATTCTGGCTTTCAGAGGTTATGCTTTTTGGGCATATAGTTTTTGTCGATGGTATTCAGGTTGATCCGAAGAAAGTTGAAGCTATTAAGAGCTGGAAACAATCCAATAATGTTCTTGAGATTCGAAGCTTATTGGGTTTAGTAGGTTATTGTCGAAGGTTTGCTGAGGGTTTCTCTACTATTTCAGCTCTGTTAACTAAGCTTCTGAGAAAGGATGTTCCTTTTGTCTGGACTGAGGCCCAACAGTCTAGTTTTGAGAAGCTTAAGATTGTGTTGACTGAAGCACCGGCTTTGATTTAGCCTGAGCCTCATAAGGCTTATATTGTTTACAGTGATGCTTCTTACACTGGATTGGGATGTGTTCCGATGCAGGATGAGAAGGTAGTGGCGTATGCATCCCGATAGTTGAAACCGCATGAGTGAAACTATCCTACCTATGATTTTGAGCTTGCTTCCGTGATTTTTGCTCTTAAAATCTGGAGACACTATCTCTACGGAGAGAAGTGTTATATCTACACAAACTATAATAGTCTGAAATATATCCTCACCCAGAAGGATCTTAATCTGAGACAACGTCGTTGGGTAGAAATTCTCAAGAATTATGACTACGAGATTGAGTATCATTCGGGTAAGGCTAATGTTGTTGCCGACGCCTTGAGTCGTAACGCCATTTCAGATTTGAGAGCTCTGTTTGCCCAGATTAGTTTGTATGATGATGGCATTCTTTTGGCAGAACTTCGGGTTATTCCTACTCTGATTTCTTATATTCGAGCTAAATAGCCTAGTGATTCGTTTTTTGATGCACCATTTGAGAGAGGTTGAAGAGGTACATCTCAGGAATTTTCTATTGATCAGGATGGTGTTCTATGTTTCCGAGGTTGGTATTGCATTCTAAGGAAATCTGGGTTGAAACAAGTTATTCTCCGTGAGGCTCATAACAGTCCTTATTCTATGCATCCTGGTGGGGACAAGATGTATAAGAATCATCGTGAGAGGTATTGGTGGAAAGATCTCAAGCGTGATGTTGTTGGATTTGTATCGAAATGTTTAACTTGTCAAAAAGTCAAGGCGGAGAATTAGCGTCCATCTGGGTTACTTTATCATATTGAGATTCCTCAGTGGAAGTGGGAGCGTGTAACTATGGACTTTGTTAGTGGACTTCCTTTGACTCTGTCAAAGAAGGACTCCATCTGGGTTATTGTTGATCGTCTGACTAAGTCCGCGCACTTAATTCTTGTTCGAGTTAATTATTCTTTGAGCAAGTCAGCTCGACTTTATATTTCTGAGATTGTTCGACTTCACGGGGTATCGTTGTCTATTATTTCTAACAGAGATCTGAGGTTTACAACAAAATTTTGGAATTCTCTTCATACCGCTTTGGGTACTCGGTTGAACTTTAGTACTTCTTATCATCCGCGGATTGATGGTCAGTCTCAGCGCGTGATTCAGATTCTTGAGGATATGCCGAGGGGTTGTATTTTTGATTACATAGGCAATTGGGAGGATTTCTTAGTGCTTGCAGAGTTTTCCTACAATAACAGTTATCAGGCCAGCATCAAGATGGCACCGTATGAGGCTTTTTATGGGCGTAAGTTTTGTACACCTATTGGCTGGGCTGAGCTTAATGAGCACAAATTGTTGGGACCCATTATTGTTTATGAGGTTGAGCAGACTGCCAGATTGCTTCAGGATCGACTTAAGGCTGCTTTTGATAGATAGAAGTCTTATGCTGATTTGAAATGCCAGGATATTGAGTATGATGTAGGGGATGAGGTTTTCTTGAAATTATCTTCGTGGAGGAAGGTACTTCATTTTAGTCGGAAAGGCAAACTGAGTCCTTGTTTCATTGGCCCTTATTGGATTATTTGTCGAGTTGGACCAGTTGCCTATTAGCTTGAGTTACCACCAGAGCTTCAGCGTATTCATGATGACTTCCAGGTCTCTGTGTTAAGACGCTATCATGATGATTCGTCTCATATTATTCCTGTGGAGGAAATTGAGATCTGCCTTAACTTACGTTTTGAGAAGGAGCCTATTGAGATTCTTGCTCATGACACAAAGGTTCTTAGAAGGAAGACCATTAAGATGGTCAAAGTCTTGTGTTGTCGTCGTAGTCATTATGAGGCTACATGAGAGCCCAAGGCCGTCGTCAGAGCTCAATATCTGCATCTTTTTGATCCAGGTAAATTTTGAGGTCGAAATTTCTTTTAACATGGGGAGAGTTGTAACACCCCAAAATTTTCCCCTAAATTAAAAACCCTAATTTTTTGAAACCCTAATTTTAAAACCTAAATTTAAATTGGGAATTTAATTTTAGAAAATTAAATTAAGTGACCTATTTGCAAAAATTGGAAACTTCGGTGACCAATCTGAAAGGCGATTATATTTTGTGACCCTTATTGTGTAATTTACCCAAAAGATAGGGTAAAAACTTATTCCCTGGCGACCGTTCGACGATCCAAGACCGTTACTCGACTCCCTATCGTTGTCGTCTGAACAAAACTCGAAAACCACCTCAAACAGCACCCGCGTTTTTCCGATTTGGTTCTGGCCAAAAGGTTTCTGGCGACCGTTCGACGATCCAAGACCGTTACTCGACTCCCTGTCGTTGTCGTCTGAACAAAACACACCCCTCCATTGCCCTCGTGCCGCCATCTTCTATCGTAAATCAGTTCAAAACCCTTCGAAATCTGCCTCACCATCGTCGTTCTCCTCAATTTCGTTCGATTTTGGCGTGGGGGTAAGCCGTTGTGGTCTTGCTTCGTTACCTTGGGGGATGCGTGAGTGTTCGTTGGGTGTTATTTGGCTAGAAAATGACCTTTATGGTCACCGGTTGTGTCGCTAACGAGCTGCACCGTCAAGGGTTACCAAACCCTAATGTTGGTTTTGGCTAAGGGGTTGTGTGTTGTGTGGGCTCGGGAAATTGGTCAGTCCGAAGTTGTGGTGGGCCGAGATAGTTAAGGCCCGATCTGGCTTAATGGGTTGATTATATGACTGACATGGTTTAATTAAACCGAATCGAACTAGTAAACCAAACTGATGTAGTGAACCAAATCGTCAGACTAGTGACTTGGACTAAACCGGGTGACGTCAGTGTTGACTTGACCGTTGACTTTTTCAATTAATGTCAACTTTATATTTTTCGACGTCCTAATTCCAAATATGCTGTCTGTTTTCCCAAATTCGGATTCAAAAGATTGTTTTTCTAATTATGTTTAGTTGTATTTAATCTTTTGAGAATTATGTATATATAAAACTAATTCGAATTATTCTTGTGTTCATGCGACGTTGATTCGGACACTAAGATTCTTCCTCCTCCTCCTCCACCTGGGCGACCTCATATTGCTCAATATTCGGGATCTGCTCGTGAGTTTAGTTTGATATTGTTCGGTATTATTTTATTAGTGACATGTATAGTAGTAATGAACCTTATGTTGTGTTTACTATCGTAGGTGCTGATTTTGTCCGACCAAGTGCTAGAGTTGAGCGTGGGAGACGTCATCATCGACGTTGAGCTTTTAGCTATTTGAGGTGTGTTCTCTTTTGGTGTTACATATTTTGTGCCTTATGTTTGTATGTGATCGTTATGTGTTATGATTTTTGATGTGATGGCTATGATTTATGATATATGCCATGATCTATTTGACATATGTTTGTGACATACTTGTATGATGACATGCCATGCATCATACATCGAAATCGAAATAATGAATTAATATTGGAATACTATACATTCATATTCGGAAATAAACAAGTATGCAATCGGATATAGAAATCGGATCATCATATCATATGGGTTGTGAAATGTACGGGGAAGATCAATGGTTTCACCCTTCGGGCTGAATTCCACTTCGGACTTGGTGACGATGTAGATATTGGTTTAGGGGAACCTTACTCTTTGGACGGTGATGTAGTTGGGGTGCACTGCATTGTATCATGTGCATCATGTTATATATATTGTATATCATAATGTTTGTATGAGTTTGGGCATGTTGTTGGATTATTCTTGTGATTGTTTGCTTAGGCACTTAGAGACACACTGAGTTTTATAGTTGACTCCCCCTTAGTTTCTATTTCAAATACTCAAACTTAGGCTACGGTACTTGGACGACCTCGTTTATCAGACATATTACATATTATCAGTATGGATTATTTTGACTTATGGGCTTTATTTATTATCATTAGATTTATATATAATTTCGGACTTAGACATTGTATTTGGGAATTTACTGTTTTTATCATGCATGGCTATTTCTAAATATTTTACCAACTTTTCAGGATATTAATATACAACCAAGTTTTATGTAATAGAAATATTATTGTGTTTAATGTGATGTTACTATTTAATACGAATATTACATTTTCAAACTTAATAACTTTACTTGAGGGACAAGTTTCAAACCCGACTTTCTATATTTGGCCCATTTCTCCTGGGCCGGGTTTAGGGGGTTACACTTACCCTTGGTTGAGGTACTTTTGGTTTTAGTGATCTCATGTAATGATTTCGGTACATACCATTTTTCTTACAAATTATGTAACAAATTACGTACAACGTTTTATAAATTACGCACATACTCAATTTCTCATACTTTTTGTAACAAATTAGGTTTTTATGTAATAAACTATGTATGTACATAGTTTCTTACCCTTGGTTGAGGTACTTTTTGTTTTGGTGATCTAATGTAATGATTTCGGTACATACAATTTTTTTGCAATTGTGTAACAAATAACGTACAACGTGTAATAAATTAAGTGCATACTCAATTTTCTCACACATTGTGTAACAAATTACGTACAATCTGTAATAAATTAGGTACCTACCATTTTTATTATAATAGTTGTAAAAAATTATGTACACTATAATAATCTCGGTACATATATATTCCTTGTTGTACTATTTTATGTATATACCATTTTTATTACACTTTCTGTAATCAATTATGTACAAACATCTTAATAAATTATGTACAAGCTTATAACTTGAAAAATCAGCCATACTTAGATTAGCCTTAAATTAAAGGTTTCTTAAAAAAACTCTCTGTTTTGTCCGCTTCAATGCAGATTTAGAATTAACATAAATAATTAATAAAATAAATAAATAAATAAATAATGGAGTAGTAATGTTTGTTTGGTCCCAAAAAGTTTCAATTTAACCCATTTTCAGAAAATTCAAAAAGATTATTTCCTCACAAAAGTAGAGAAGAAGAGATGGAGCAATGTGGAGACAAAGAAACTCTGGTACAATCGTCAATAAAAGACACAAACCAGTGAGCTCCTGTAATATTGGGAATTTTAGACGGTCTCCATATATCAGAGTGAATCAAATAAAAATGTAAAGAACTCATGTTGTTATTGGAAAAGGGACCCGAGAGTGTACTAAACACACAAGATATCCTTTGGCCAAATCAACGTCTTTTCACAGGTTTTTTCCATCTCACAAAAGTTTTTTCGCCAACTTAAACGCCATCCTAATTCTTAGCACCTTATCCGAAGATTTATATGATGAGAAGTGGAGAGAGGCAATGAGAATATAAATGGAGGCACTTGAGAAGAATAGAACTCGGGAAATAGTAGAGTTGTCAAAAAATAAAAGAACAGTAGGACGCAAGTGGGTGTTTTCCATGAAGTACAAATCATGTGGGTCTTTAGAGAGATACAAGGCAAGGTTGGTTGCTAAGGGATACACACAAACATTTGGCTAAAATAAATACAGTTATGATTTTATTATCATTGGCTGCAAATTTCTCCATGGTGACTTAGAGGAAGAGTTTCACCGGCCTTTCGAAGAGAGATTAAAGGGAACATGATCTGCAAACTGAAAATGCACTATAGGACTCGAGCAATCTCTGAGTGATTGGTTCGATAGATTTACTAAAGTGATGCTCAATACATGGTACAAACAGAGTTAGGGTGATCACACACTATTCATTAAGCATACGACTTCAAGGGGAGTTACTGCTCTTTCGGTGTATGTTGATGACATAATTATTATTGGGAATGATGAAAAAGATAAGGCCTTAAAAAGCTACTTGGAAAAGGAGTTTTAGATCAAAATCATGGGAAGTTAAAATACTTTCTTGGGATAGAAGTAGCTAGTTCTCAGCAAGGTATCTTCATTTCTCAATAGAAGTATGTAGTTGACCTCTTAAAGAAAACCAGAAAATATACTTGCAAACCTACTTCGACTCCAATTGAGCCTAATTAACAACTTGGAGAGGCAAAAGATGATAACGTAGTGGATAAGGAAATATTTCAAAAATGGGTTGGGAAACTGATATGTAACACCAAAAAAAAGGTTTAATGAGATAAAATGAATTGAGCAAAAAAAAAATAGAAATAGAAAAAATGGAATTGGTGACAAGGGGGTTTGAAATTATCACCTTTGGGATGGGATGCTAAAGCTTTAACCATTGAGCCAAGTGCTTGTATTTATCAAGTGTTTCTCTGAAAGACTTTTGAATTAAGTTTGAGAAGTATGTTAAAACATATTTAATATTCGAATTGACCGTTCACCTACTGTCCATTTGCTTTACCATCATCTTCACCATCGAGAGAGAGAAAGGGGTTTTACCCCTGTTAGTCGTCCAATCTACCTCACCGGCAGTCCGTGGTTGTCACCACCGACACCATCAGAACCATCGTCATGTCCTAACCTCGCCCTGGCCACCACTCGCAGCGAGCAGCCACCATTCGTCGAAAAAACCAATTTGAAGGTTCGCCCGAAAACTTGTCTTAATTTTCTGTGTTTTCTGTCGTGATTCGGTGTCGTGGCGTGAATCGGAGGCCACCTTTGTTCTCAGGGAACCGAGGCGAGCAAAACCCTACCGGCCAATCGTTAGTCTGACGATGGCAAGGCTCTCGTCGGAGCTTCGTATTTTCCTGTGCAATGTTTGCATTTCAGGTAAAAATAAATTGGCTCGTTTCGGCTTATTTTGTACGGTTATCATGTGGTTTGGAGTGTGGATTTGACGTGCTTCTGTTTTCTGGCAGAATTGATGCCAGAAGTGTCTTCGGCGACCTTTTTCCGGCGATCGGCTGACGAGGCCTTATCGAAAGGTAAAACCTGGTCTAAACCGGTTTAACTCGGTTCGAGTTCAACCCGGTCCGAGCCCAACCCAGTCTGAGCCCAAACTCGAACCTGTGCTTGACTCGTCCGATCTGAACCCGATAAATTGACACGTATCCGAGCACAACTCGTCTGCCGAGTCAACTACGTCCGAGTCAGCTCAGCCTGAGTCAGCTCAGTGAGTCAACCGATTAAACTCAGTTGACCTCTGCCTGTTGACTATTGACGTCAGCATTGACCTGTTGATGTCAGTGTTGACCCTGACCCCGTTGACCATTGACCTGCTGACGTCAGCGTTGACTTTGACCAAAAAGTCAAATTTTTCTGAAAAGCCCTATCTTATTTTTTGACGTCCTGAGTTCGTTTCTTAAGCCCGTTTCGCGAAATTCTGACCCGAAAGCCTCCGAATCGGACCTTGAACCCGAACTTATATATGAATCTAATTATTTAGTTAAGGGTACTGTGAATATGGACTGAAATGTAAATTTGTGTAATTGAAGGTACTCACAGTTCCTTGAATACGAATTGTTGAATGACGTCAAATCCGGGTTCGAGAGTGTTCGAACGTCGTTCACAGATCGAATAGTGTAGCTTGGAGCCAAGGTAATACATTACTAACTTCTGCATGCTTCCAAAACTTGTTGGTATTCGGTTAATGCTTGCACAACTATGATTGAGCATGTGATTAATTCTACTACTGTCAATCAATTAAGAAATAAGAATATTAATGTCCAAGACAAATATTCGCATAAGAGGTTTGATAAACCGAAAGGACTTTCAAGTTTAGTAAGCGATTAATAAAAAGGGTTAATCTTTAAGTCTGATTGTTTTGGCTAATGAATTACAAAAATGCCATTGATGTATGATAATGACTAAAATACCCTTATTAATGAAAGTGGTCTGAGAATCTACACTAGATCTGGGAAAACAACCGAACCTTCTGAAAATCTTGAAGTTGGCTTGGGAAGTTATAGTAGCGAGGCTTCACTTCTGAGACTGCAAATTTGCTCAGATTCTTTTTGAGATTGAATAATCTCTGATGAAATTCACGAGAAAATAATTGTATGTTTGGATTAGTCAAAGTCGCGTAAATTGCTAAATTGATTGAAATAACGGAAATGTTTGGAAATACTGACAAGGCTGAATCGATCGGAATATCCATAATGACCAAAAGGAATAATCATTCCCCGACACCGATTTCCCAATTAATCAAAATTATTTATTTACCTTCGAGAACTTTAACGAATGAATAGATGGAAGAATCAATAAATTCTGAATAATTGAAACATTTTCGAGCATCATAATGTTTGAAATACCCTCGAATATCGATAAGACTGAAATGGGTCACAATGACCCTAAGACATGGAATTAGAAATCCCAACAAAGAAAAACAAATGTTGTTGCGTGTAAAAGTTTCTATCGCAATTGTAGTGCAAGTGTACACGACGCAAGTAGTAAAGTGATACGAAAGTATCGGATATCTCTCCACAAGGACTGGCTAATAGCTTCACCTTGAATTACTGCACGAGAGTAGAAAGAATAGTTTAAGATATTGTCACGAAAATAATAAAGAGTACTGGAAAATAGGATTAAAAGAATCAAGATAGAGAGAATGGGTTGGTATTGAATTGCTCAGTAGTGTAGGTATTGATAAGTTTAGGAAACTCCATTCTGTCGATGTCCCTATCGCGGCAGCACCTGTCGCAGCGACAGTCTGTTGCTTGTCGCGGCAACGAACACACAACTCTGTACTTCAAGCTTGGCAAGAATCCCTGCTATGCCTTGGCCTATCCCTAGGTCCAAGTCTGTCGATGAACACATCTTTGATGATACCTCCCGGCGTGAATCGAAGGATGAACACCGATGTTGTTGAATTCTTCTTTAGCCACTTAACCTCGTCCTATCCCTAGGTCCGAGATAGTTCAACTATAAACTAGAGAACTCGCACTTATTCCTTTCGTATACTTAACTCTCCCGATATTAAGTAAATAGATAACCTCGCAATGCTCTCCCGATACTCTTGCAAGATGTTAATAACCAAAATAAGAGAACTTGAAGTTTATTTTATTGAACTGAAAATTCCTAAAACAAAAGCAACCCTTGCAACTACTTTACAAATCAACTCGTGGCCCTAAGGGGAATTTAGAACATGTTGAGAGAGGGGAAAACGGCTAGGGTTTTGGGAAGAAGGCTAGAGATGGGTGATCTCCTCCCCTAGGTCGAATTACATGCCTTTATATAGGCTTTGGGTCCAAGTTTTCTAATATGGCAAGAATACAAGTTTAAATTAAAGTACAACTCTAATAAAGACTAAATCTTCAGAGAATATAGCTTTAACTCGTCCTTCCTTCTATCTTGGAATTTCTCTCCTTGAACCTTGGGCTTGGCCTTCATTCTGATATAGGGCTTATAAAAATATAGTGATATTCCACGACAGACGGGCTTAATTTTCTCTTTCTGTTGAGGCCCACTTTGCTTCTTATCCTCAAAACTGCTGTTGTCCTTGGCTGTCACGGCGTCAACCGTGGCAGCATCGTCCTCCTTGACTGCTCATCCAGTTCAAGCTTTTCTGCTTCACTGCCCAGTGTCTGCTTCTCCATCTACTACAGCAGCAACCTGCAAAAGCAACCAATTTCAGTAGAAACTGTGCTTTTTAATATACTTGTGATGTCTAACTGTAATCTAGCCTAAATGCAATGAATTATGCTTGAATGCAGCAGAAATATGGGTTAAATATGGGGTAAATAACAGAACTTTTACACACTCAACACACCCCCAAACTCAAGTTTTTGCTTGCCCTCAAGCAATTCAGACCTAAAATAAATATTTTTGTTTTGGCTTAAAACAGTGAACTTTCCCTTACCCTCCATTCGTTCTCTGTTGATGGCAGCACCTTGTCGGATAACTTAGAATTCGTCCGGAATCTTGCTATAGTCCTCGTGCAGTGTGTGCATGCTTGTGAACAATTATATGCCAAGACTCTCTTAGTTTAACTAGAATATTTTAGCCTTTAACTTGAATTTTTATGCCAAAGTTTATCTTCTTCTTTTTTTAGGCATTTCTTATGCTCCTTTGATTTTTTGTTTTGACTCGTTTTATATATTTTTTTTAAAGCTAAAGTTTCACTAGAGCCGGTTTCGGGTACCTCTAGCTAACTTCCTAGAGCCGGTTTCGGGCACCTCTAGGGCTATTGACTCTCTTCTGCTAAACTTCTTTCCTAGAGCCAGTGTTAGGCACCTCTAGGGGCTATTCAAGTGCTAAGCTTCCTATTCTAGTTAACTAGAAGAGTTCTAGGCAGTATAACAGTCACAAATGGTGTTTAAGTTTTCAGAACTATAGAAAGGCTCTAAACTGCTCCTAAAACTATCCTAAAGGCACTGCCACGACAGATCTGTCACGGCAGGTAAGTTTAGTTCAAAGACTTAAGCCAAAATTTTCATCATTTTTTATGGCAAAAAAAAAACTAAGTAAAAGACACAATTTTAAAACTAAATTAGACTCCATTAATGGAGGGATGCCACCCCCAAACTCAAGGGTTGCATTGCCCTCAATGCAAATGACAAAATAAAATAAAATAAAAGTACATCACAAAATATTTATAAGAAGACAACAAAATAAGTTAAGAAACTCAAATTTTATTCGCTGTCGTCACTGCTGTTGCTGACTCGGAGCTGGCGGCGGGCATGAACCTTCTGAACTGGCTGGCGGATGGGGGAGGCAGATGTGTTCATCGTTTTGGCCTCCCTCGGAGGTTGAATTCTGGTAGGGGAGATGTGAGGGGGTTTCTCCACAACCTGTACCTTCGAACTGCTACTGCTGTCTGTACTGCTGCTGTTGTCACCGCTGCTGCCACTGCCGCTATCCGGCTTGTTGTTGTCTGCCATTCTCTTCTGCCGTTTCACCGGTGTAAACTCTTTGGAGAGATTCCTCTTAACAGAGGATTCGTTGTCGCTTTCCTCCCAAATGGAGGAAGAAGAGAAACCGGCAATGAAGGCGTCAAGCTCAACCGAGGGCATTCTTCTCTTGGCACCCCAGGCAGATGTATCAGCTGCACGGTTGCTGCCGGCGGCTGTCGTGGCAGGGGTTGGCGTGGATGCTGCAGAAGGTGACCTTGGTGTGGCAGCAGGTGTTGGGGTGTGGGCAGGGGTTGGGACAGCAAAATAATGGGCAGGGAAGGTAGGAAATACGACATTGGGGAAATTTAAAGAGGTTTGGATGAATTGTACCGTAGCTGTGGTGAAATCCCTGATGAAGCTCATAAGACCGAGCTTCCGTTCCTCTATCTTCTGTATAGCAGCAAGGATCTAAGAGGAGGAGTCGGTCGGGGATGTTGCTGCTGTTTGCTGCCTGGCTTCTGTGGCAGCAGGTTTAGTATCCGTCGGCTCTATCGTGTCTGCTGCCGTGGCAGTGGGATCAAAAGACGATAGCGGGGTGGCAGCAGTCAGCTCCATCAAGCTGAGTATATTCTTGTCGGTCCATCCCTTCCCTTGAACTCGCAGATCGGTGGCAGCTTCAGGTACACCATGGCCGCGGTAGAGGGCTGTGATGAGGCACGAAAGGTAGAGTGGTCCCGTCGGTCGGTGTGCACACTCCAAAATGCTTCCGCGGATCAAGCTGCCCACATTAATAGGCCTCTCATGCAAAATAGAATGAATGAGGGCTAACCTGGGTTGGTCGATAGTGGTGTTGTGTGAGGATGGCATGATGCACTTTTTGATAAAAGCGTTCCACAATTTGGCCTTCGGCAGGAGTTGAACTCTCTTAACCGTCCTCGGGTTCTTTGGGTTTGTATTCCACTGAGTGTCGTCATCCGTTAGTTCTGCCATGACAGCATCGTAGGCAGCAGGGTCTAGGCTGTTCAAAAATTGCTTGTGACCATCATTGTTGCTGCCCACGTAAAATTCGTACAAGGTGTTGATGTATTCTGCTTCGAATGGCACTTCCCTCCCTCGCACGGTAACTGATTTTGTCGTTCTGCTGTTGATGGCAGTGTATAAATCTCGAACTAGAGATACATTCATCTCTTTTGGTTGTTCGGCAAAGATCTGCCACTGTAAGGCCTTGATTTTTCTGGCAATGAACGGCTGCAGGCCCAAATTGTCCTCCTTGGAGGTGTAGATAAATCCCATTTCCTCCCACATGTCTCAGATTTGGAACGATCGTGGGGTTGATGATGTCGGGGTGGAGCCGGAGGCCGCACTCCTTCGGGTGTTTCTTGAAGACATGGTTGCAAGGGTTGAGAGAATAAAAATGGAAGTAAATAAAATTTCTAGAGGAAGCAAGTAAGAAGTGTAGAAGTGAGTGAAAATGAAAAATGAAACGGGGTTTATATAGAGAAGAGTTTGCTTCCCGTTGGAGCTGTAACAGCAGGCGCGAATAACGGGGCCAGCTGTTACGTGTTTGCGTGTCTGGCGCGTCTGTCATGCGTTTCCGTGTCTGTTGCGCGTCTGTTACGCGTTTACGTGTCTGTCGCGACAGCGTGTCAACAGTCTATATTTTTCACGTCTATCGCGGCAGCTGTAACGATAGGCTCCAAAATTTGGGCTTGTTGGGCTGATGGAAGGATGTTGGGCTGAATTCACTTATACTTTTCTTCTTATCTCCTTTATTTCCTAACAAAGAGTAAAAATAAAACATTATTTCTTAAAAATAAAATAAATCTAATTTCCTAATATATAAATAATAAATAATAATAAAACTGAAAATAATATTTAGGTTAAATTAGGGATGCCAGGTGGGGCATCTCCTAAGGTAACCACTTCCTGCATTCTTGGGGCTTCAGTCCCATGATAATGCTTCAAGCGATGTCCATTGACATTAAACTGGTGCCCGTCTTTTAGAGATCTGATCGTGATAGCACCATGGGGAAAAACCTGCACCACTTGGAATGGGCCAGACCATCTAGATTTCAGCTTCCCTGGGAAGAGTTTCAACCTAGAGTTAAAAAGCAACACAAGCTGCCCTTGGCAGAACTGTCGTGGCAGCAATTTCTTGTCATGCCACTTCTTAGTTTTATCTTTGTAGATTCTTGCGTTGTCATAGGCCATTGTCCGAATTTCTTCAATTTCGTTTAGGTCAAGTAGCCTTTTTTGCCCTGCCTTTTCCAAGTCCATATTAACTGCCTTGATTGCCCAGTATGCTCTGTGCTCTATCTCGACAGGTAAATGGCATGTTTTCCCGTAAATCAGTCGGTAAGGAGACATTCCCAATGGAGTTTTGAAAGTTGTCCTGTAAGCCCATAACGCATCATTAAGGTGTAAAGACCAATCTTTCCGAGTTGGCTTAACCATCTTTGCAAGAATGTTCTTGACTTCCCTGTTGGATATTCCAGTTTGTCCATTGGTCTGAGGGTGATATGTTGTTGCAATCCGATGCTTGACACCAGACTTTTTCAAGGCAGCAGCTATAACCCTGTTGTCGAAATGCCTCCCTTCATCACTGACGATCGCCTTAGGGATGCCGAATCTGGAAAAGATGTTTTTGTGTAAAAACCTTTGAACTGTCTTGGCATCATTCTTTTGAGTGGCGATAGCTTCAACCCACTTGGACACATAATCTACTGCCAGGAGGATGTACAAATTCCCGCATGAAGATGGGAATGGTCCCATAAAATCGATCCCCAAAACGTTGAAGATCTCGACTTCAAGAATGTTCTGCAGCGGCATCTCGTGTCTCCTTGAGATGTTTCTTGTCCGTTGACACTTGTCACAACTCTTGTAGAATATTTGAGCATCTTTATACAGTGACGGCCAATAGAATACGGACTGCAAAACCTTGGCAGCAGTTTTGTTGCCTCCTAAGTGTCCTCCATACTGTGTGTAACGCCCCGGTTTTGGGCTCAGAAGTTTTGGGCGTTGACCGGTTCGGTCAAAGTGCTGATCGAATATATAAAGGTGAAATTAGGAAAGCCTAGTTCGTGTTGCATTAAAAATATGGAAAAATGTTCTAAAATCATCTTTTAATATATAAAGGTGAACTGTGAAATCAATTTTGGAAAATGAGGTTCGGAAGGGTGACATTTTGGCTAGTGACCAAAATGTAATTTTTGAAAGTTGTGTGACTGTTTTATAAAGGGTTGAAACTTTGAATCTTTAAGGAGCTATTATTCCAAAAAGAGTTTCTCCAGATTTTTCTAAGATATTTTGATGTATAATTCTGATTTTAAAGCTTTAGAAAAGTGGAGGGAAATCATTTTACTATTTTGTAACCAACTTTCCATTTTCTTCCAATTTTCATTTTCTCTCTTTTTCTCTCAACCCAAACACTTTCTCTCCAGAGATTTACTTTTGATTTTGTCACTCAAATCTTCCTTTTCAATTCTCTTTGGATTCCTAATCATCTCTACAACAAAACCTCACCATTTGCAAGTTGTTTCATCAAGCTTTTTGGTTCCAAAAAGGGAGAAACTCAAGTTTGGAGGTAAGAACGTCCTTCTCATCTAAACTCTCAGTTCTTTACTGAAATTCCTAAGTTCTCAATCCTTGATTTGTGATTTGTTAAAGGCTTTTCAATTGAAATCTTGATTTTGGCTTAAAATGCAAGATTTGCTTGATTTTGGTGAAATTTTCGTGTGATCTGTTTGGGCAGTGTTTTGAAGTGTCAAATTGATGTTAAATGAATGCTAAATTGATTAGAAGTTGAGGTTTAATTAATGCAATCCCGGATAGGTTGAATTTCCTAAGTTTTGCTTGAGTTTTTGGTTGTTTTTGGAGTGATCTTGGTGATCTGTTATACCTGGAGGTATAAGGACGTGTTTGTGATCATTTTGGATGTTAATTGATGTTTAAAAATGGTTAGAAGTGATGGATCTTGGCTGGGTGAAGTTTAAGAAGTGTTTGGAGGTGATTTCGGTTGTGTTTGGTAGCCGAATTGTTGGATTTGTGATGAGCAGCGAGTTGTGTTGTGTTGCTGGTGTTTTTAATGCATAATGATGCATTAATCCTCTGTTGTTGTGTGCTTGAAACAGGGGAGCTTGATCCGTGAGCTTTAGAGGTGTTGCGGAAGGTTTCGGATGCTTGGAAGGCTTGTTGGCTAGCCTTGTTTTGTGTAACGGTGAGTGAAGTTGGGTTTTCAGCTTTTAAACCAAGGTTTGAAGGTTTTGGGAGCTTAGTTTAAGTCTAAACAACTTTGCTAAGCTCAAGAGTAAGTAAATGGATTTTCGCTCTTGGTTTGTGTTGTGAATTGGCTTAAAAAGTGATTGTGATTGATGGTTGCAATGCATTTGGTTTGCATGATTTAAATTCTGTTTTGAGAGCATATTTTAAGCATGGTTTGATGCTGGTTTTGAAAGCCATATGTGAAGGATGCTCAAGGTAAGAGATACTTGGTTTTGTACATTGAAAATGTGGTTTTGATGCATGGTGTTGCATGATGTTTAATGGCTTTGTGTAATGCTTTAAAACAGTGGATTGAAGATGGTAAATGATGGTTTTTGCATTATGATTATGCATGTGAATCATTGGACTAATGTGGTAAGTTGGCTATATTGGCAAGTGATGTAAGTGGTTCTTGGTTTCTTTGATCGGATATAGTTAGCCGGCTATAGGATTGGGTGCACCGTGAATAAAGTCGCCTTGGAGGTGGAGTGGTTAAGAGTGAACCGGTAAACTCCCTTCAAGTATCCTAACGAGATGGCTAAGGTCATAATGGAGGTTGAGTGCCCATTCGAGGACCTTGGGTAAGCAAAGGTTATATGGTGGTTAAAAGTCCATATATGGGAACCTTGTGCTTGTTGAGATCACAATGGTGGTGTAAAGTCCATGTGTGGATCTTGTGTAGGGTGTCCCGGATCTCGTTAGTGATGTTATACAACTACCAATCGGTGATGCTAAGGTTGTATAGTGTTTAAAAGTCCATACATGGGAACCTTGTGCATGTTAAGGTTATATGGTGTTTAAAAGTCCATATATGGGAACCTTGTGTAAGCTAAGGTTGTATGGTGTTTAAAAGTCCATACATGGGAACCTTAGGAAAGTTAAGGTTGTATGGTGATTAAGAGTCCATACATGGGAACCTCGTGAAAAGTTAAGGTTGTATGGTGTTTAAAAGTCCATACATGGGAACCTTGTGAAAAGTTAAGGTTGTATGGTGTTTGAAAGTCCATACATGGGAACCTTGTGAATGTTGAGGTCAAATGGTGTTTAAAAGTCCATTTGGGGACCTTGGATTGGTAGTGTGTATGAAGCGTGGGGACAACGCTTGTGATCCGCGTATCCGATTGGATGTTGAGTTGAAAAGTGAAAGTGGTTGATCACTTGGAGGCCAATATAATGTTCTTGATTATAAAGAAGCATGAGATGCTTGAAAAGATGCATGGTTGCATGGAAAGTGTGTAATGCATTTTTAATGCATGTTTACTTGTTAAGTTGAACAAGTGATGATTGTCATTGGTGAATGATGCATGAGTGCATGGAATTTCTTTAGTTCATTGTAGTCTTGCTAGGACTTGTTTTTAAAGGCATGTAATGTTGATATTGTGGTTCATGTATTGCCTTTGCTGAATGCATGTGGGAATGATTGGATAAATGGTTTTTAAATGGTTTCTTGCTTGGTATGACATTCAAGCATGGGAAAGGTATGATATGAATGGAAGAGTTTTTCAAGGTTTGAATTTAACTTGCATATGGTGTTTATGCATTGAAAGGTTAAATTGATGATTTGTAAGTTGTGCTTTGAAAAGGGTTACTTAGCTTGCTAAGCTAAGGGTTGGTTTTCATGTTTGAGCAATGCATGATTTTGAGCTTGTTTTTGAAAAGGGTTTTCAAAGCATTGCTTTGGTTCATCAAATCGGGTTTGTTTTAAAAGTGGTTTTATGACCCGCTGCATTGATGGTGTTTTGGTTTTCGAGCATTCCTCACTAAGCATTATGTGCTTACGCTCCTTTTTTTCCATCAATGCAGATTCTTGATGTTTGGACAGCGAGAAGCAAGGGATTCAAGGAGGACTCCATTTAAGATGTATGTCTCGGTGAATAGCTATAGTTAATAAAGGCATTGGGGTAGAATCTCTTGGGTTGATGTTTATGTGTTCGTATATGTTCGGACAAGGATGGTTATATGTTGTTGTTAATGTTTTTGGATCATGTTTTGGCTTATATGAGATGGATTTGGAGATTTTGTGTTTAAATGGTTGCTTGTGTAGGAAGCATGCCTATAGAATTGGGGCTTTACGTATATGATGATAATATGTTGAATTGTTGATGCAAGTATGTCTCTTATATGTTGAAATGCATGATGGTAAAGTTTGGTGGCTTTTGGAGTATGTTCGGATGGTCATTTGCGTGTTTAAGCATGTCTTTTTCTGCATTATGTGCAGGGCGTTTCGGAACAGGGACTACCGTTTCGGAACGGATGCCCTGAATCAGCCCAGGCGTCCGAAACGGTAGACACCGTTTCGAAACAGAAAGCATTCTGCCAGCCACCTGTTTCGGTACGCGTTGCGGAACGGCCCCGCGTTTCGAAACGGGCTCTGCCTGTTTCGGAACACGTGACCGTTGGGGGCTGACAGTGGCAGTTAAATGTTTTGGAATGTTTGCATTTTGGTCCTGAAACTTGTTTGTGCAATGGTATGAGTTTGGGATGTCCGTTTAAGCTGAAATTTGGCAGAGAAGCATGAAACTTGATTAATTTTATGTTGGTAACTTCAAATCTGGTTAAGTCCTTAAAGTTTTCAGAATTTACAGTTTGGTCCCTAAAGTTGTTAATTATTCAATTGGGTCCCTGTTTGATCTCTGATGTTTATGATCTTCGAGTATGTTGTTGTGAGATCACATCTAAGGTTAACGTGCATTTAGTCAAGATTAAAAAGAAAAAAAAAGTGTCGTTAATCAAAGTTGACTTTCGGGTTGACTTTGGTTTTCCCCGTGTGACTTTCTTAATTCTGGTCAACCGTCTGGGCCGGGTTAAGGGGGTTACATTTGGTGGTATCAGAGCTAAGTTGCGAATGCTTGGGGAAAACGGTAAATTGTTGTGATGTGTGTTGATGTTTACCTTGTTGTGTGGATGAAAGTTGGTTTAATGTTGGTTGAAACACGTGTTTCTGAGTAAGTTGTTGATATTTGCAAGCATGCTTTGTGTTTAAGAATCTTGGTTGAGCTTACGTGGATATATGCTGGTGTTGTGAGTTGGTTTAATGCATGATGAAAGTGAAATGGGTATGTTATGTGGATAGTATGCTGTTGCAAGTGGATGCTGTTTGATGAAAGCATGATCGAAGTATGTTGTTTGATATGCTTGATGTTGTGATATCCATGTTCGTGTTGACTGTTATGTCATGTAATAGAGGGGGGATTCGGGATACCCATTGCCTTATTATTATAGCTATTGTGTTATTTTGGAGTTGGAGTTTGAATCCTTGCTTAAAGCTGGTCTAACTGGTTTGTTTGTTTTGTTGTGATTGTTTGTTGTTGTTAGTAGTATGGCGAAGTCGTTGATAGAATGGCAGTTGGGTGAGATGGTTGCTACCTTAGGGCAGGTTGTTAAGGCTTGGAATTCACCCTTCTGTAGAGGTGTTTCGTCTCAGTCTTCTGTGCCTAGAGTTGAGGTGGTAAGGCAGGAGGAAGAAGCTGGTTCTGTGATGAAGAGTTCATCACCTGTTGCTCAAGAGGTGTTGGGAACATCTCAGGCTGTAGCAAGGGTAAAGTCAGTGGATGTGCTGGCTGTAGGATGTGTGGGTTTGCCGAGGCAGCGTTTGTTGGATTTGGGTGCTGTGGAGTATCATGGTTCTTCACCTGAGACATTTGAGGCTTGGTTGGCCAGTGTGATTCTGATTCTGGATCAGGAAGGTTGTGATTATGCTTGTAAGCTGGGAAGTGTTGTCTCTTTGATGTTGGAGGATGCATGTGTCTGGTGGACATATGTGGCGGTGGCGTCACATATCCATGATATTGACTGGGATTTCTTTGTATCTGCCTTTTATGAAAGGTATCTTGGAGAGAAGTTTCCAAGGGTTAAGCAATGTGAAGGTAGTGCTGCTGTGGAGCAAGTGTTGCTTGAGCAAGGAGTGGAAGCTCAGCCACCGGTATGTGACCGTTGTGAAAGGCGCCATGTTGGAGGTTGTTGGGGCGCGGGTGCTTGCTGGAACTGTGGTTCTAAAGTGCATGTTAAGCGTGATTGTCCTCTTGGGGTGAAGTCAGCTTTGGTGATAGCCAAAGGGTCTCTGAAAGGTCGTGGGCACGGCCGAAGCAAGGTTCAGAGGTGGCAGAAAGAGCAGAAGGTTGTGAAGAGTTTGGGAAATGAGAAGTGCTGGAAATGTGGGTCTGCTGGACATATGAGACGTGATTGTTTGATGTTGGCTCGGAATAGCCAGGGTTCTTTACCGCAGGGAGATGGTGATGACCTTAAAGTGTTAGCTGGTGCTGCAGCGGTGCGGCAGGAGGATGATGGTTCCGCGAGGAAGAGAGCTCGTCTGATGAAGCTTCAGGGTGGTGATGTGTTTTCAGGTAATTTTGTTAAGTAATCTTTACTCTAGTTACCTTAGTTGGGTTTCTGTTGGTTTTCCTTGCGTGGTAAGTTTAGTCTTGTTGCCAGCATGTTGAGGTAATAGTTGTAGTTTTGGAAATATCTTTGGTGTGAAGAAGGTTTTAGTGAGTTTTGTGGTTAATGGTTGTTGGTATGATGGTATGATGGAGTTATATAAGTTAGAAGTGAGGAAGGAGATTGTTCTTAGACGGATTCTGAGGATGTTATTGGAGGGTGTGAACTGGCATTCATGCACAGTTAAAATCATTGTTATATGCTATATTATATATGTGCTGGTCCATGCATACATGTGACATGACATTAGAGGTTTTGCATACATGTACATCAGGCATTGATAAGGCATGTTGGTGATCATGCATACGATGTTCACACTCGCTAATAACTAATCGAATCTGTTAGTATGGTGGTTGGGTTAGGTTGGATGATGGGTTCTTTAGAGGTTGTTTTGGTGTTGGGTGAGAGTTAGAAGTAATGGAGTATATTAAGCTAGTTGCTAGTAATAGTGAGAGTGGTATAGCCTGTTGGTAGAAGGATAGTGTTTGATGCTTAAAGAGTTTAGTGGTTTGGTGGTGAGGAGTACCAGTTGAGGTTAGAATCGGTCAAGTGGTTTGAATAGCTAAGTGGAAGGGGTAGTTCCTTGGTGCTAAGTGATGTTGCAGTTTAGTGGTTGTGTTCCCAAGTGCTGAGGTAGCTTAGCATTTAAGTTGTTGTGGAAGGGTTGGTTCGTAAGTGTTAGTTCTTAGCAACCTTTTGAGGTGTTGAGGAGTTGTTATGTATGTTAGGATAAGCGATGTTCTGGTAAGGCAAGTATTGTGGTCAAAGCTTGCGGTGGATAGGCAATGAAAGGTCAAAGGCCATTGTTGGTTGGTTGGGTTCTTGTGAGTAGTGGTTGGCTGGTTGTGGGTATGTGAATTTCTTTTGTAGTCAGCTGGTGGTGTGTGATACGGTTGGCGGAGTTGAGTTGGGGTTGTGATGTAAATTTTTGATGGTGGGTGAGTAGTCCTGGTGAGTCGTTATGGTAATGTTAGTGGCAGATGTGAAGGATTATCAGCATTCGTTGAGGAGTTTGGGTAAACGGTTGTTGCTTAAGGATTTTTGCTTGTTGGGAAATCCATGGAAGAGGTTTGGGAGTTTGCAAGAGTTTTAGAAGCAGAGAAGTTTGCAAAATGGCTGAATTGGATTGGTTAGTGTCGCTGTGTAAACAAGTCTTGGGAGTTGTGTGTTACGGTGATGTGTGCTGTAAAAGTTGAAGTTCTTCAGGTTGATGTTGGGGCTGTGTACAGTCCGGATATGTGAAAGGTTAAGTTATGGCTATTTTTGTGTGTTCTGGATTTTATGAACAGTATGTGGTGGTGTTGAGTTGGTGGAGTTTTTGTGTGGAATGTGTTCAGTGGTGGTTGGGGCTTTTGTGTTGCCGTGTGTGTTGCTTTGGGAAGGTTGTGGTTCTCTTTTCGCCAGTTGAAATTTCGAGGACGAAATTTCCTAAGGGGGGAAGAGTTGTAACGCCCCGGTTTTGGGCTCAGAAGTTTTGGGCGTTGACCGGTTCGGTCAAAGTGCTAATCAAATATATAAAGGTGAAATTAGGAAAGCCTAGTTCGGGTTGCATTAAAAATATGGAAAAATGTTCTAAAATCATCTTTTAATATATAAAGGTGAACTGTGAAATCAATTTTGGAAAATGAGGTTCGGAAGGGTGACATTTTGGCTAGTGACCAAAATGTAATTTTTGAAAGTTGTGTGACTGTTTTATAAAGGGTTGAAACTTTGAATCTTTAAGGAGCTATTATTCCAAAAAGAGTTTCTCCAGATTTTTCTAAGATATTTTGATGTATAATTCTGATTTTAAAGCTTAAGAAAAGTGGAGGGAAATCATTTTACTATTTTGTAACCAACTTTCCATTTTCTTCCAATTTTCATTTTCTCTCTTTTTCTCTCAACCCAAACACTTTCTCTCCAGAGATTTACTTTTGATTTTGTCACTCAAATCTTCCTTTTCAATTCTCTTTGGATTCCTAATCATCTCTACAACAAAACCTCACCATTTGCAAGTTGTTTCATCAAGCTTTTTGGTTCCAAAAAGGGAGAAACTCAAGTTTGGAGGTAAGAACGTCCTTCTCCTCTAAACTCTCAGTTCTTTACTGAAATTCCTAAGTTCTCAATCCTTGATTTGTGATTTGTTAAAGGCTTTTCAATTGAAATCTTGATTTTGGCTTAAAATGCAAGATTTGCTTGATTTTGGTGAAATTTTCGTGTGATCTGTTTGGGCAGTGTTTTGAAGTGTCAAATTGATGTTAAATGAATGCTAAATTGATTAGAAGTTGAGGTTTAATTAATGCAATCCCGGATAGGTTGAATTTCCTAAGTTTTGCTTGAGTTTTTGGTTGTTTTTGGAGTGATCTTGGTGATCTGTTATACCTGGAGGTATAAGGACGTGTTTGTGATCATTTTGGATGTTAATTGATGTTTAAAAATGGTTAGAAGTGATGGATCTTGGCTGGGTGAAGTTTAAGAAGTGTTTGGAGGTGATTTCGGTTGTGTTTGGTAGCCGAATTGTTGGATTTGTGATGAGCAGCGAGTTGTGTTGTGTTGCTGGTGTTTTTAATGCATAATGATGCATTAATCCTCTGTTGTTGTGTGCTTGAAACAGGGGAGCTTGATCCGTGAGCTTTAGAGGTGTTGCGGAAGGTTTCGGATGCTTGGAAGGCTTGTTGGCTAGCCTTGTTTTGTGTAACGGTGAGTGAAGTTGGGTTTTCAGCTTTTAAACCAAGGTTTGAAGGTTTTGGGAGCTTAGTTTAAGTCTAAACAACTTTGCTAAGCTCAAGAGTAAGTAAATGGATTTTCGCTCTTGGTTTGTGTTGTGAATTGGCTTAAAAAGTGATTGTGATTGATGGTTGCAATGCATTTGGTTTGCATGATTTAAATTCTATTTTGAGAGCATATTTTAAGCATGGTTTGATGCTGGTTTTGAAAGCCATATGTGAAGGATGCTCAAGGTAAGAGATACTTGGTTTTGTACATTGAAAATGTGGTTTTGATGCATGGTGTTGCATGATGTTTAATGGCTTTGTGTAATGCTTTAAAACAGTGGATTGAAGATGGTAAATGATGGTTTTGCATTATGATTATGCATGTGAATCATTGGACTAATGTGGTAAGTTGGCTATATTGGCAAGTGATGTAAGTGGTTCTTGGTTTCTTTGATCGGATATAGTTAGCCGGCTATAGGATTGGGTGCACCGTGAATAAAGTCGCCTTGGAGGTGGAGTGGTTAAGAGTGAACCGGTAAACTCCCTTCAAGTATCCTAACGAGATGGCTAAGGTCATAATGGAGGTTGAGTGCCCATTCGAGGACCTTGGGTAAGCAAAGGTTATATGGTGGTTAAAAGTCCATATATGGGAACCTTGTGCTTGTTGAGATCACAATGGTGGTGTAAAGTCCATGTGTGGATCTTGTGTAGGGTGTCCCGGATCTCGTTAGTGATGTTATACAACTACCAATCGGTGATGCTAAGGTTGTATGGTGTTTAAAAGTCCATACATGGGAACCTTTTGCATGTTAAGGTTATATGGTGTTTAAAAGTCCATATATGGGAACCTTGTGTAAGCTAAGGTTGTATGGTGTTTAAAAGTCCATACATACGAACCTTAGGAAAGTTAAGGTTGTATGGTGATTAAGAGTCCATACATGGGAACCTCGTGAAAAGTTAAGGTTGTATGGTGTTTAAAAGTCTATACATGGGAACCTTGTGAAAAGTTAAGGTTGTATGGTGTTTGAAAGTCCATACATGGGAACCTTGTGAATGTTGAGGTCAAATGGTGTTTAAAATTCCATTTGGGGACCTTGGATTGGTAGTGTGTATGAAGCGTGGGGACAACGCTTGTGATCCGCGTATCCGATTGGATGTTGAGTTGAAAAGTGAAAGTGGTTGATCACTTGGAGGCCAATATAATGTTCTTGATTATAAAGAAACATGAGATGCTTGAAAAGATGCATGGTTGCATGGAAAGTGTGTAATGCATTTTAAATGCATGTTTACTTGTTAAGTTGAACAAGTGATGATTATCATTGGTGAATGATGCATGAGTGCATGGAATTTCTTTAGTGCATTGTAGTCTTGCTAGGACTTGTTTTTAAAGGCATGTAATGTTGATATTGTGGTTCATGTATTGCCTTTGCTGAATGCATGTGGGAATGATTGGATAAATGGTTTTTAAATGGTTTCTTGCTTGGTATGACATTCAAGCATGGGAAAGGTATGATATGAATGGAAGTGTTTTTCAAGGTTTGAATTTAACTTGCATATGGTGTTTATGCATTGAAAGGTTAAATTGATGATTTGTAAGTTGTGCTTTGAAAAGGGTTACTTAGCTTGCTAAGCTAAGGGTTGGTTTTCATGTTTGAGCAATGCATGATTTTGAGCTTGTTTTTGAAAAGGGTTTTCAAAGCATTGCTTTGGTTCATCAAATCGGGTTTGATTTAAAAGTGGTTTTATGACCCGCTGCATTGATGGTGTTTTGGTTTTCGAGCATTCCTCACTAAGCATTATGTGCTTACGCTCCTTTTTGTCCATCAATGCAAATTCTTGAAGTTTGGACAGCGAGAAGAAAGGGATTCAAGGAGGACTCCATTTGAGATGTATGTCTCGGTGAATAGCTATAGTTAATAAAGGCATTGGGGTAGAATCTCTTGGGTTGATGTTTATGTGTTCGTATATGTTCGGACAAGGATGGTTATATGTTGTTGTTAATGTTGTTGGATCATGTTTTGGCTTATATGAGATGGATTTGGAGATTTTGTGTTTAAATGGTTGCTTATGTAGGAAGCATGCCTATAGAATTGGGGCTTTACGTATATGATGATAATATGTTGAATTGTTGATGCAAGTATGTCTCTTATATGTTGAAATGCATGATGGTAAAGTTTGGTGGCTTTTGGAGTATGTTCGGATGGTCAATTGCGTGTTTAAGCATGTCTTTTTCTGCATTATGTGCAGGGCGTTTCGGAATAGGGACTACCGTTTCGGAACAGATGCCCTGAATCAGCCCAGGCGTCCGAAACGGTAGACACCGTTTCGAAACGGAAAGCATTCTGCCAGCCACCTGTTTCGGTACGCGTTGCGGAACGGCCCCGCGTTTCGAAACGGGCTCTGCCTGTTTCGGAACACGTGACCGTTGGGGGCTGACAGTGGCAGTTAAATGTTTTGGAATGTTTGCATTTTGGTCCTGAAACTTGTTTGTGCAATGGTATGAGTTTGGGATGTCCGTTTAAGCTGAAATTTGGTAGAGAAGCATGAAACTTGATTAATTTTAAGTTGGTAACTTAAAATCTGGTTAAGCCCTTAAAGTTTTCTGAATTTACAGTTTGGTCCCTAAAGTTGTTAATTGTTCAATTGGGTCCCTGTTTGATCTCTGATGTTTATGATCTTCGAGTATGTTGTTGTGAGATCACATCTAAGGTTAACGTGCATTTAGACAAGATTAAAAAGAAAAAAAAGGGTCGTTAATCAAAGTTGACTTTCGGGTTGACTTTGGTTTTCCCCGTGTGACTTTCTTAATTCGGGTCAACCGTCTGGGCCGGGTTAAGGGGGTTACACTGTGAAGCATGACAGTGATGCGCATCATTTCGGAACCTCTTCCTGGCTTGATAATTAAGGTCAGGAGGAATTATTCATGTTCATCCTGTGGTACGCATCTCCTTATAACTTGATCTGCACAGATTTTGAAAAGAAGAGGTTCGTCCCAATAATAATGCTTAACATAATTTTGGAACCTCTTCCTGGCTTGATAATTAAGGTCAGGAGGAATTATTCCGCTAACTAAAAAATTAACGAAATCAGCATACCAGGGGAGTTCAGAAGACTTACCTGCCGCCATGGCTGTCGCGGCAGTGATTGTGGCAGCAAATAGCTGCTCATCAAGGAAGGTCTATAATATGTTTGTCTCATATGTCGGTTGAGACTGAGATGTCAAATACTGCAGAACGGGAACGCAAGCTTGCTCAGGAGAGCCAAGAGAGAACTCGATTGTTCCACTCCCAGGAGAATGTTAGTTTCCCTTTCCTCCCTTCGTGTGTGTTTGTATGATTTGTGTTTTTGAATTTGGAATTAATTAAACATTTCTTACGGATTATTTTCAAGGTTGCAGGTTAAGAGGCCATGGACACCGAAGCTGCACTCAAAGATATATCCGATGAATTAATATTTTATTTTAAATAATTTACCTTTATATTTTTAAATAATTTATAATTATACGTTGAGTCCTTTAGAATTTTAGCCTTTGTAAATTAATTTAATGGTACTCAGCAGTGCTCATCATTAGTGGTGCTCAGTGGAGCTCGTCGAGCGTTGTAGAATTTTTCTAATTAATAATACTAGTATTTATATTTTAATAAAAAAATACTAGCCTTTTTAATGTTATTATTTATAAAACTGTAAAATAATAATAATAATAGAACAAATTTTTATTCTTTAAACTTAAGGGGATCCCCGCACGGGGCTCTTCACCGCACTTTAGCTGGCCTATCGTGCCTTAGATTATTCGTCACGCTTGAGATTCGATTGTTTTGTCTTGCTGATCTTGGTTCTAATGTCCACAATCATCGATTGAAAGAAAATTTTCGTTGGGGTCGAAGAGCAAACCCTTGTCTTTCATCCGCCGCACGTTAGCGAGGGTTCCTTGTATATGGCACCACCGACGGAAGTGTTCAACAATGGTATCGTCGATTGGAAGCTCTCCCTGGTTGGGCAATTTATTGGGTCTGCCCCCAATTTCAGTGCGATGAAACGAATAGTCGAAATTCTCCAAGGGAAGAACTCCATCTCTAAGGTAAGTTTAGCTGGCTCCAATCTCTATGTTTTCACCTTCTCTAATGCTACTAACTGGGATTGGGTGCTCCAAAACGGCTCATGGCATATTAAGCATAAGCTGATGATCCTACGAAAATGGGAGCCGAACCTGAAGAAGCTAGACTTTGGCATGGGTAGGATGTCGGTTTGGGCTCAATTGCATAACGTCCCTCTTGAGCTGTACTTGAAACAGGGGTTAAGCTACGTAGCTAGTGCACTTGGCCCGCCTTTGTACATGGATTCTGTCACAACATCTCGGGAACGCCTGGAATTCGCTAAGGTTTGCATCGAATTGGAAGTTGGCGTTGCAATTCCTAATGTCATCAACATTAAAATGCAAGGTGGTAGTTTTCCATGTTGTTCGCGTTATTGTTCCGTGGATACTGCAGTGTTGTTCCAAATGCAAGATATTTGGGCATAGTCTGAAGACGTGCAATGTTGTAGCCCCTAAGGGTAAAGGGAAGGTTTGGAAGATTAAGGAGAAAGCTATTGATCCTATCCCTTTGAATGTGACAACTCCACAATGTAAGGATCCTGCCTCTAAATCGAGGGACGAGGGGGAGGCAGTTGCTGAGCACAGCTCTGTTGCTGCACAAGATGCGAGCGTTTCTGGTTCATTATCGCAGGGTGGTGAGATAGCAGTGACAGTGGCTCAGGTTGTGCTAGATGATTCCGCACCTACTACACCAACAAATGAGATTACTCCGGTCGAGGTGGTTGACAATCAGGCCATTCAAGACTAATGGCAAAGAATTTCCACCTCTCCCGGTGTCTCTAAAGAAGAAGAATAGGGGACGGCTGCCTAAAAACACATATGGCCCTACTACTAAATCTGCAAATGGTAAGTTTGTTGACACAATGGTTCAAGAGATTCAACGAAAGAAACAGACTCTTGTCAACAAAGTGGCACATGAAGTAACTGCAAAGTTAGTTCGAAGTCCCTCTCGTTCCCCTACTCAATGACCATTTGTTTTTGGAACGTAAGGGGTTTAACAACCCCAAGAAACAACATCAAATAATGAGTAGACTTCTGAAGCTGGAGGTTGATCTATTGTGTCTTGTTGAAACTCGGGTGCGTGAGGAGAAGGCATGCACTGTTTTTTCTACATTTGAGGATAATTGGAATTTTGTGTTTAATTATGATTATATTGCTAATGGTCGGATCTGGATACTTTGGGAAAAAAGGGGTTGAATTTTTCGGTTTGCCATTGTAATGACCATACTTTTACTCTTACAGGTTTGCTTTATAATCAGACTGTGGCCATCATTGTTGTGTATGGCACTAACGATTGACTGACAAAACGGGCTCTATGGGTGCAGTTGCAAGACATTACTGATACTACAGGGCCCATTCCATGGATAATCGGTGGCAATTTTAACATTATAGCAGGAGCGCAGGAAAGTTTAGATTTCAAACTTGTTGGGCACCATAGTTCTTGGGAAATGGAGGATCTTAAGGGATGTATGGCAAATTTAGGTCTCATTGACCATCCTTATTGTGGCTCTGTATTTACTTGGACCAACAAGCAGCCTGAAAATCATTTAGCGAGGAAGCTTGATAGAGTGCTTATAAATCCTTTATGGTCACTCAATTTCTGGGACTCTTTCGTTGAGTTTTAAGCTCTAGGGGTCTCAAATCACTGTCCAGGGCTCGTATGGCTTGTAAAAGGAAATTGTATTGACCGGCCCAAGCCATTCAAGTTCTTCAATTTCTGGGCAACTCATTCCCAGTTTGGTGACATCGTAAGTCGATCGTGGCGTGCTCCTATTAATGGGGATCCAATTCAGGCCTTGATTGGGAAAATGAGGAGGCTGAAACCGTTATTGAAAACTCTCAACAACTCCCACTTCAGTGATATTTCAAATAGAGTTCGAGCAAAGAGGGGCGAACTTGAAAAGCAACAGATTTTCAACCTTACTCACCATGATCAACATGACATTGCTCCCGAAATGGAGCTACAGTGGCAGCTAGGGGATCTTGAGCTCTTCGAACGCCTCTTCTATAAGCAGCGTTATCGGATTCAATGGCTTCAAGAAGGCGACCAGAGTACAACTTTTTCCATCAGGCCGTGGTTGTAAAAAATAAGAAAGATACAATATGTATGATGTTTGACGACAATGGTAATAGGTTGTTCGATTTTGAGTCAATGTTGGGGGAAATGGTGACATTCTTCACCAACCTTATAGGGACTGTTGATCGCAATGTGCAACCTTGTTCGCTTGACACTTTGAAAGACATGTTACGGTTCTCCCTAAGTTCAGCTGACTCACAACGCTTAACTCAGGAGGTGTCATCTGAAGAGATTAAAGAAGCTATGTTTCGACAAGGAGATGAAAAGAGTCGGGGGGCGATGGATTTACATCCCGTTTTTTCAAGAAAGTTTGGGGATTTGTTGGCAAGGATTTTATTCAGGCCATCAAACATATTTTGCGCCATCTACCATGTTGTCGGGTTTTAATGCAACAACTATTGCCTTGATTTCGAATGTTCCAAATGTGTGCTGAGCTAAAGAGTTTCACCCGATCTCGTGCTGCTCTGTGTCTATAAAACTTTCACGCAAATTCTAGTTGGCTGATTGGCTCCTTACTTTCCAAGCATGATCTCACCTAACCAATCGGCTTTTGTTAAGGGGAGAATTATAGCTGATAATACCTTGCTAGCCCAAGATCTTGTCTATGGCTATTCCAGGAAGTTGATTTCACCCAGGTGTGCTATTAAAGTTGATCTTCAAAAAGCGTTTGACAACATAGATTGGGGGGTTTTGATAAAGGTTTTGGAGGTGTTGGGAATTTTGGAGATGTTTTGGGGTTGGATTGCTGCATGTGTCACTCACTCCCAGTTCTCTGTGTCGTTTAATGGGAGCTTAGTTGGATTTTTTCAAGGTTGAAGGGGTGTGCGGCAGGGTGATCCGCTATCGCCCTACCTCTTCATCATGGTCATGAACGTTTTATCTGCCTTGCAAGATGAGGCTGCTAAAAGGGGGTCTTTCAGTACCATTCGAGATGCAAAAGAGTCGCTCTAACCCATCTCTGTTTCGCCAACGATCTCCTTATTTTCTGTAAAGGGAATGTTGATTTGTGAAACTAAAATTGATTTTGATATAACATCTAAACTTATGGACCAATTTGTAAAACAATAGATTTTTAAGTACTCTTTAAAGTCTCACTATTGAAAAGTATTTTAAACAAAATAATATCTCAAGACAAGCTCTTAAATAGATAAACTTTTCTAAGTCTTTTCCTGTGAGTTTTCAAGCCAAACTATACAAAAACGCCCAGGCGTATCGATACAGGTTTTAGCCACTGGAATTTTAATGGGCTTAGCGTACTGATACGGTATTATCTCGTATCGATACGACATTCATCTGGGCAACTCTTTCAATGATATCGTACCGATACACTTTGCAACCGTATCGATACGATAAGCTTATCTTTGCAAAATCTTTGCATTTTATTTTTGAATGTTAACTTGTCAGTTGGTTGGTTTCCCAATTTTTAAAAGACCGTTATACCATACCGATACGCTAAGTATGCGTATCGATACGATCTTTAAGAAAACCAAACTTGGGATTCCAGTGAGCAAACACCGTATCGATACGGTTCTCCGTAGCGATACGCCCCTTAAAACTATATCGGTACGATCTGTTTTCAGTCACAACGGCTCTTTCCTCTTTGATGCAGGTATCGATACGGTCCCTACGAGTACTGATACGGTAGGCAGCAGAGTTGCATTTATTGCGGGAAAATGCTCTCAACGGCTCTATTGATGATCCCAACTACCCAAACGGCTAGAATTCAATGCAAGGGTATAAAAACAAGTCTCAATTGAACAAGCAACAACTATTGAACCTACAAGCAACATCAAAGCATCAAATCCAAACCCTAGTGCCTTTCATTGTCAAATTCTTGTACCCAACTCTTGTGTTCTTATTGTAATCTTCTATTGTGAGTTTGGGGAGTATGAAATTGTATTTGGGTAAACATTCATCCTTTGAGAGGAACTTTTAGAGTTTACCAAATTCATCTCTTTGTAAAAGTGGGTGGATTACGCTTTGGGTAGAAAGCTTAATCAAATTGTAAGGTTACCTCCTCATCCAAGAAAAGGGGAAGAATTCAAGTAGTGAATTGGTTGAAAATCCTTAGTGAGAACTAAGATAGTGGATGTAGAGTTCATTTGGAGAACTTGAACCATTCTAACTTCTTGTGTCACATTTTATTTTTCACCTTTATCTCCTACCAAAATTTTAATTGCCAATTCACCCCCTCTTGGCCATTTGCAATTGTGTGATCAACTCAACAATTGGTATCAGAGCTACACTCATTGGAAGTATTACAACCCTCTTGAGTCGATTCTAGGAGAGTTTGATCAACAACTAGTCAAGCAGTGGCATCCACCTCCAACTCCAACCTCTACAAGTCCCAATCTACTACCAAGCCACCATTCTTCAATGGGGATAACTACCCATATTGGAAGAAAAGGATGAGGCTCTTCATCAAGTCTACCGACTACATGGTGTGGGATGTGGTTGAAGAAGGTCCATACATACCCATGAAGAGAGATGGTGAAGCAAGACTTGTCCCAAAGGTGAAAGCTGAAATGACGGATGATGAACGAAGAAGGATGCAAGTAAATGATAAAGCTCTTCATGTCATCTTTTGTGCACTTGGTCCGGATATCTACTCCAAGGTGTCTTCGATCGAGAATGCCAAGGAGGTTTGGGACACCCTCGAGACAATATATGAGGGAACTAGCGATGTCAAGGAAACAAAGATCGGGCTACTCAATCTAAGCTACGAAAATTTCAAGATGGATCCCGATGAGAGTGTTTCCAAGATGTTTGATCGATTCTCGGTCATTGTCAACGAATTGAAGGGTTTCGGTGAGATCATCCCCGAAGACAAGCTAGTGAGGAAATTGTTGTACTCTCTTCCGGGATCATGGGATAGCAAGAGAACGGCTATTATTGAAGCTCGAGATTTGAAGACTCTCAAGCTTGATGCTTTTGTTGGATCTCTACTCACCCATGAGATCATGAGGAAGGGAAGAGAAGAAGAAAAGAAAATGGAAGAGAAGAAGGTTGAGAAGAAGGATGTTGAGAAGAAGAAGGATGGAATCGCTCTTAAAGCTTCACACCATGAAAGCGATTCTAGCGAAGATGAAGATGAGGAGATGGCCATGTTGGCCAAACGGTTCACTTGCTTTATGAAGTCCAATCGTGGGAGAAAGTTCATTAGAAAAGGAGACTTCAAGAGAAAGAGTAAGGAAGAGGAGAAGGACCAAATCACTTGCTATGAATGCAAGAAACCTGGCCATATCCATTCTGAATGCCCTCAATTGATGAGGAGGAGCTTTGGGAAGAAGAACATGCTCAAAGCTCAAGTAGCAACTTGGAGTGACGGTGAGTCATCCGAGGAGGGGGAGGAAGTGGCCAATCTTTGTCTCATGGCCATTGATGATGAACCAAAGCTAAATCCTAACTCATCTATTTTTGATTTTACCTTTGATGAGCTTCAAGATGCTTACGATGAATTGCAAGAGGTTTATGATGAGTTAGTTGGAAAATATAAGGAATCCATTTTGAGAAACAAGAAAAACATTTCCGATTTGAAAAATCAAAATGAAACATTTTCAGGAACTAACTCTGAATTGGAAAAAAAGGTTTTGTATTTAGTAATTCTTTCAAATGATCTTAAAAAGAAAAACCTTGAACTTGAAAAACTTCTTTATGATTTTCAAGATTATCAGACAAAGAAAGTGGATAATCTTAAAACATCAATTGCTATTGGGAAAAACCATTTTGAAAAGGGAAACTCTTCTGAATCCCAATGTGTAAAAAGAAAACCTTTTATTCCTAAACAAAGAAATTTTCATAAGCAATCTAGAGGTAAAAAGGTTAGAAGTGTTTGGGTTCCTAAGAAACTCATTATTTCTAATAATATGAAAGCTATTGCTTCTTGGATTCCTAAAGGAACCAAAATTTTGAAGGCTAACACACATGGACCCAAAATGATTTGGGTAACAAAAGTCAAGGCCTAATTTCTTTGTTTGTAGGGGGAGCATTGCTACAAGGCCAAAGCTTCAAGCCAAAACTCATGGTACCTTGATAGTGGATGCTCAAGACATATGACCGGTGACAAGAGTAGATTCATGGAACTAAAGCCAAAAAGTGGTGGAGTGGTAACTTTCGGTGACAACTCCAAAGGCCACATTGAAGGAATAGGCTCCATTGGTAATCATTCTTCTATTTTCATTGAAAATGTTTTGTATGTCAACAGTCTTAAACATAACTTATTAAGCATTAGTCAATTATGTGATAAGGGTTTTAATGTTTTATTTGATAAAAGTGGTTGTAAAATTGTGAACATTAAAACAAATCAATTAATGCTCGTAGGACATAGAATAGGCAATATCTACATGGTGCATTTAGATGACATCCATTCATCTCATACATGCTTAGTTGCACATGATGAACATGACTCATGGCTTTGGCATAGAAAATTAGGACATGCTAGCATGAGTGTTTTAGAGAAATTAATTTCCCTTAATCTAGTTAGAGGTTTACCCAAACTTAAGTTTTCTAATGATAAAATTTGTGATGCATGTTCAAAGGGTAAACAACATAGAACTTCATTTAAATCCATTAATGGTGTCTCTACTAGTAGGTGTTTACAATTGATTCATATGGATCTTTTTGGGCCTATTAGAACAATGAGCTTGGGTGGTAAATCATATGTCTTTGTACTTGTAGATGACTATTCTAGGTTTACTTGGGTTCTATTCTCAAGTACAAAAGATGAGGCTTTAGAAAAATTCACCACATTTTCTAAAATAACTCAAAATGATCTTGAACTTAAAATTTCTCACATTAGAAGTGATCATGGAACCGAATTTCAAAATCTAGGTTTTTATGAGTTTTTAAATGAAAATGGGATTAGCCATAATTTTTCTGCACCTCGCACTCCTCAACAAAATGGGGTAGTTGAGAGGAAAAATCGAACTTTAGAAGAAATGGCTAGAACCATGCTTTGCGAAAATAATTTACCTAAATATTTTTGGGTGGAAGCCACAAATACCGCTTGCTATATTATAAATCGAGTAATGATTAGGCCAATTTTGAAGAAAACATCTTATGAGATTTTAAAATCTAAGAAGCCTAACATTAGCTATTTTCATCATTTTGGTTGCAAGTGTTTTGTCTTGAATAATGGTAAAGAAAACTTAGGTAAATTTGATGCTAAAAGTGATGAAGCTATTTTCTTAGGGTACTCTTTAAACTCTAAAGCCTATCGTGTATTTTATAAAAGAACTCTAGTAGTTGAAGAATATATACATGTTGTTTTCGATGATAACCTCCTTCCGAGGAAGGAATCTTGTGATGATGATGATGTAGGAATTTTTGATGCCATTGATGGAGGACAAACGTCAAAGGTGGATGAGATTCCAACTAAAGATGAAGATGCACAAGATCCACCTCTTGAAGCCTTGAAGGACTTGGCTCTCGAGGAAAATGAGGTATCTTACCCAAGGGAGTTCAACTATGTCAAAGGTGGTGAAATCTTGGCTGATCCATCTAAGGGGGTAACTACTAGATCCTCTCTCAAATTAATGAACCATGTTGCATTTCTTTCATGCTTTGAGCCTAAAAATATTAAAGAAGCTTTAAAAGATGATTTTTGGATTTTGGCCATGCAAGAGGAATTAAATCAATCTACTATAGGAACTAAATGGGTGTTTAGGAATAAACTAGATGAAAGTGGTAATATAGTGAGAAACAAGGCTAGGCTTGTTGCTCAAGGCTATACCCAAGAAGAGGGAATTGATTTTGATGAGACTTATGCACCCGTAGCTGGGATGGAAGCCATTAGGATGCTTTTAGCATTTGCATGTTATAATGATTTCAAGATTTTTCAAATGGATGTGAAAAGTTCCTTTTTAAACGGTTTTATAAATGAAGAAGTGTATGTTGAACAACCATCGGGTTTTGAGGATTCAAAATTTCCAAACCATGTGTTCAAACTAACTAAAGCTCTTTATGGTTTAAAACAAGCTCCTAGAGCTTGGTATGAGAGACTTTCAAATTTTTTAATTGAAAAGGGTTTTGAAAAAGGTAAGGTGGACACTACACTTTTCATAAAAAGATATAATAATGACATCTTAGTAGTACAAATCTATGTTGATGATATCATTTTTGGTTCTACTAACGAATGTTATTCCAAAGAATTTTCTAAGCTAATGCAAGGTGAGTTCGAGATGAGCATGATGGGGGAGCTCTCATTCTTTTTGGGACTCCAAATCAAACAAAGGAAAGATGGCATCTTCATAAATCAAGCTAAGTACGTGAACGATATGCTCAAAAAGTTCGGCTTGGAGAATGAAAAACCTCAAGCCACACCTATGAGCTCTTCCATAAAGCTTGACAAAGATGAAGGAGGTAAGTGTATTGATTCTAAGCTTTATAGATCCATGATATGTTCTTTGCTTTACCTTACCGCAAGTAGACCGGATATCATGTTTAGTGTTTGCTTGTGTGCTAGGTTTCATGCTAGTCCTAGAGAATCACACTTACTTTGACATTAAGAGAATTTTTAGATACCTTAGAGACACACCCAACTTAGGCCTTTGGTATCCTAAAGATTCCTCCTTTAGCCTTCATGCTTATTCGGATGCGGATTATGGGGGATGTAAGATAGATAGGAAAAGTACTTCCGGGACATGTCAATTCTTAGGTAGTATGCTCATATCTTGGTTCTCTAAGAAACAAAATAGTGTAGCCTTTTCTACCACCGAAGCGGAGTACATATCCTTAGGGAGTTGTTGTGCTCAAGTCCTTTGGATGAAGCAACAACTCTTAGATTATGGTGTTGAAGTAGAAACTATACCCCTTAGGTGTGACAACACTAGTGCCATTTGTCTCACTAAGAATCTCATCCAACACTCTAGAACCAAACACATAGAAATTAGACATCATTTCATTAGAGATCATGTGTTGAAAAATGATGTTGTTTTAGAATATGTTGACACCTTGAACCAATTAGCGGATATATTCACAAAGCTTTTAGATAAAGAGCGTTTTTGGACCCTTAGGAGAGAGTTAGGTTTAACTAGCCTTTCTTGACCCCTTCTAGGTCCCAAAATGTCAAAAATTTGCTTGAAATTGTTTGTGTTTCATGCTTGTGTTAATTTGACTCCTTTTGCTTCTATGCATGTTGCTAGGGGGAGTATGCATTAAGTTTAGCCATTAAAACTTGTTCATAGGACATTTACATGCATTTAGGGACATTTAAAGTTGGATTTTTGCACTTAAATCTGTCAAAAATGCCTTATCTGGTAAAGGTGTATCGATACGGCTGAAGCGTATCGATACGGGTTCATAATTGGGAAATCTTTGAAGTTCAACGTGTATCGATACGACCCCGCGTATCGATACGGTTAAGTCAAGGGAGTTAGTCAAGGTCAAGTCGTACCGATACGGTCACGCGTATCGATACGGTAGTAACGAAAAATAAAAAAATTAGTGTTAAAGGGTATCGATACGCTATACACGTATACCGATATGGTCTTGACGGAGAGGCTATTTAGGGTTGCATCGTTAAAAACACTTTAAACTTAAAAACCCCTCTTTTCTCTTCAAAACCCTAGTCGCAACTCTCTATAAAAACCCCCACCAATCCTTCAATTTTTTCCATTAAACTTAAAAATTCTTTGAGGGTTTTTGATTTACACATCAAGGCTATGCTTTGTCAACAATCTAGTGCACTCACATCAACACATTCATTCAATCTAACAATTCAAGGTATAAAATTTTCTCTTTTATTTTTTTTTATTTTCGTTCGATTTTTAAAATTGTTTCAACTTAATTTTTGTACAAAACATACTTTTATATTATGGGTTTCAAATTTTTCATCAAAATTTTTCCATTCGAATATATTTTCTATTCGTATTTTTTTATTTGTTTTTTTAACTCTTTCTCAAATTGGTATATATATTTTTTCAAATTAAATTTTCCTTTACAACTACCTTGAAATATTAGAATTTATTGGTTTGAATAAGATGGTTAATTGCATACATATTCGAATCATTTTGATGTTTTTTCAGGGTTATAGCACCGTAAAAAAGAGAGCTAAACGTTATCTTGCTACTTCCGATCCTAGTGAGAATGACGAGGGTAACCTTAAACCTAATATCCCTCATATTCTTAGTTGTAGTTTTCCCGACAATGCCGATATGTCTCGTTACAAACTATTTCAAGGCATGACCCTTAGGGAAGAACGTGTTGTGTCTGTCCCATTTTTAAGCTCAGCCTGTTTTAAATTTCAATACCTCCCTTTAATTAAGCAATGGAAATTTATAACTTTTTAAAGCATTCTTCCTATTTTATATAGGAATTTGGTCATCATATTCTTTTCCAATGCTTTATGTGTTCATGATGAAGCTAGAGAACATGTCATTGCTATTGAGTCCTTTGTTATGGGCAAAACCATTACGATTGATCAAAATGTTTTATGTACAACTTTTGGTTTTGAAAACATTGGTATTGATGATGAGAAGTCCTTAGGTACGGGTCCTTTAGGCTCAGTCAAAGTCTTAAATGCTCAGGACTGAATCCTTCATCTTCTTGTTTCTTGGTTTTTGCGTCCATCGGGAGGAAAATTTTCTACTATTCGTCAAGTCGATGATTTTTTGCTTAGGTGCTTAAGGGAAGGTCAACGTCCAAACCTTTTTCAAATTATGTTTGCCGACCTTGTCTATCTAGTCCAACACCGTCACACCGAACAAGTCAAATCTTTTTACTACTCTACGGCTTTGAGTTATCTTTTCCATTCCCTTGAAATTGATTGTTCCCATGACTATCCTGAACCCCTTGGCCTACCCATAGATGAGCGTTCTCTATCTCGTGTCGGTTTCTCTTATGTTAACAATGAATGGGTTCGTAACCCTCAAGCTCCTCCACAAGATGCTCCGGTTGATGCTTCTCATGCTTCTTCAAGCTCTCAATGAGCTCCGATTGAATCCTCTTCCATGGGCACCCTAATGACATTCCTCAATGAGAAGTTCACTTCCATTGAAGCCGAGTTTAACCATCTCATGGTATTTAGTCTTTTCTTTTTTGTTCTTGCACCTTTATTTTAGGATATAAGTTTATGCCTATTATCTATGTCTTAGGATCTAAGTTTGGATTATTATGTTGCTTTTCCTTTGAAGTTTCATTTGAACTATTATGTTTGCTTTGAACTATTATGCTTGCTTTGAATTTTATAAATTAATTATTGCTATTATCCTTGTGTTTATATTTGATCTAACAAAAAGAAGGAGAAGGATTATAGAGTCTATTTTTTATTTTTGAAAATCCATCTTAAATTAAGGGGGAGAAAGCTTTTCAAAAGTTTCAAAAACTTAAAAATTTATTTGTGGTTTTGTTATATCAAAAAGAGGGAGATTGTGAAACCAAAATTGATTTTGATATAACATCTAAACTTATGGACCAATTTGCAAAACAATAAATTTTTAGGTACTCTTTAAAGTCTCACTATTGAAAAGTATTTTAAACAAAATAATATCTCAAGACAAGCTCTTAAATAGATAAACTTTTCTAAGTCTTTTTCTATGAGTTTTCAAGCCAAACTATACAAAAACGCCTAGGCATATCGATACCCTTAGGCGTATCGATACGGGTTTTAGCCACTGGAATTTTAATGGACTTAGCATACCTATACGGTATTACCTCGTATCGATACGACATTCATCTGGGAAACTCTTTCAATGATACCGTACCGATACGATTTGCAACCGTATCGATACGATAAGCTTATCTTTGCAAAATCTTTGCATTTAATTTTTGAACGTTAACTTGTTAGTTGGTTGGTTTCCCAATTTTTAAAAGACCGTTATACCGTACCGAATCGCTAAGTATGCGTATTGAAACGATCTTTAAGAAAATCAAACTTGGGATTCCAGTGAGCAAACATCGTATCGATACGGTCCTCCGTAGCGATACGCCCCTTAAAACTGTATCGGTACGCCTTCTATGCGTATCAATACGATCTATTTTCAGTCACAACGGCTATTTCCTCTTTGATGTAGGTATCGATACGGTCCCTATGAGTACCAATTCGGTGGGCAGCAGAGCTGCATTTATTGTGGGAAAAATGCTCTCAACGGCTCTATTGATGATCCCAACTACCCAAACGGCTAGAATTCAATGCAAGGGTATAAAAACAAGTCTCAATTGAACAAGCAACAACTATTGAACCTACAAGCAATATCAAAGCATCAAATCCAAACCCTAGTGCCTTTCATTGTCAAATTCTTGTACCCAACTCTTGTATTCTTATTGTAATCTTGTATTGTGAGTTTGGGGAGTGTGAAATTGTATTTGGGTAAATATTCATCCTATGAGAGGAACTTTTAGAGTTTACCAAATTCATCTCTTTGTAAAAGTGAGTGGATTAAGCTTTGGGTAGAAAGCTTAATCAAATTGTAAGGTTACCTCCTCATCCAAGAAAAGGGGAAGAATTCAAGTAGTGAATTGGTTGAAAATCCTTAGTGGGAACTAAGGTAGTGGATGTAGATTTCATTTGGAGAACTTGAACCACTCTAACTTCTTGTGTCACATTTTATTTTTCACCTTTATCTCCTACCAAAACTTTAATTGCTAATTCACCCCCCTCTTGGCCATTTGCAATTGTTTGATCAACTCAACATGATTCCATTATGGGAGTTCGAAGTGTATTGGATCGGTTTTATGAAATCTCAGGGCTGCAGATCAACGCTAGCAAAACTAAATTATTTGTTGTGAGGGTGAAGTCATGTACGTTGGAGATCATTCACTTCGTCACTGGATTTCGCATTGGCCGCTTATCGGTCTGATATCTCGGGGTCCCTCTTGTTACGCGTAAGTTTTCTATCAAAGATTGCTCTCCTCTTATTGATAAGATAAAAGCCAAGCTTGGAGTGTGGTCAAACAGAAGACTAAGTTATGGCGGTCGTTTGCAGCTCATTCGTTCTGTCTTGTATAGTATTGCTAACTACTGGGGTCGACAGTTAATCTTGCCGGCTGCCGTGATCTCCCACGTTGAAAAATTGTGCGCTCGATTCTTCTAGAAGGGATGTGATGTTAAAGCAACTGGTGCTAGGGTCGGGTGGCAGCAAATCCCCTCCCTAAAGTCTGAGGGGGGGTTGAAAAATATGGGCAGTTAAGGCAAAGCATGTCTTTGTCACTAATTAAAAGGATTCTCGTAGGTGAGGGATCTCTGTGGGTTCCATGGTTTCAAACTTACATCTTGCAGGGTGAGAGTCTCTGGCACCTAGAGCCGAGGCAACATCACATTTGGGTTGTACGAAAGCTCTTGAAGCTACGCAGCTTAACTGTCATTGTTTTTGTGAATGTGATAGATTCGGGATCGGTGACGAAAAAAACAATTTGGGAGGAGATCAGGGACACAAAACCGAAGGTTCCATGGCAACAGCTTATTTGGTGCCCCTTCATATTCCAAAACACGCCATCATTGCTTGGATAGCCATTCTCGATCGACTTCCCACGAGTGATAGGCTATTGTGAATGGGTATAACTGCTGTTCCGGGTTGTTGACTGTGTGGCATAAGCCATGAATCCCAAAATCACATTTTTCGAATGCACCTTCTCGCGACAAATCTGGCCTGTTGTACTTAGTATATGTCGGGTTAGAATGGGTGTCCGTGAGTGGAATGAGGAGCTCCGATGGGCTGAAAATCTCCTCAAAGGTACATCTTTCTCAATTTTTTCCTTAAAACTACATGGAGTTCATTTATCCATTCCATATGGGTGGAGCGAAACAAGCGTTGTTTCTGGGGATGCGAACAAGAGGCAGATTTTGTGCTGGAATCCATTAAATTTATAGTAGAGACTAATATACGAAAGAAAAAATAGATGTTCGCAATAGCAAATATTGACAGATTTGTATAGATTGGGGGTCTTATAGTTTTCATCTTTTTCTTGTGTTGCCCTATTATTTGGCCGTTATTGGTTGTATTGATTTCTTCGTAGCAAGAATTTTCTGCTTCTGGATAATAATAATAATAATAATAATAATAATAATAATAATAATAATAATAATAATAATAATAATAATAATAGAGAACCTCAAGTACTCAACGTGGCACCATCATACAACACCAAAAACCGACGTACTCTACATCAACGACCACGAAGACTTGGAGAAACAGAACAAGTTGGAGAAGGACTCAATCTTCCAACATTATCTAAGTCTCTATGTTATTTTCTTCAAACCCTAACTTTTCTTTTCATGATAGTAAATTTAACTTTAAAACTAAATTATTGTAAAAAAACAACTTTAAAACTAAATTCATGCGCCAAAGGTACCCTTTACGATATAAAGTAAATGAAATGACAAAATTCGTATGGCCATTTGGGGTTATCTTTTATGTTTCTCCGTTAAAAATTAAATTTTAAACCTTAAACCTTAAAAATATATCATACCTTTAATTCTTTAAAATCATAAGGGGCGTTTAGCTCATGGAATGTAACATTACCTTTGGGAATAGGATTCCCGGAATAATTCATTACTTGGCATATTACTGGAATATTGCATTACTTTGTTTGGTTTGTTTGACATGAATGTAAAATTACAATGTTTGGTTGATGGATTCTAAGATTACAAGAATGCATATTTTACAAAATTATCCTTGTGATATATTTTCTTTTTAACTAGTCAAACTTTCAATATTAAAGTGAACATATTTGCTTGAAAATACATAGAAATATATTTTTCTATTATTTTTAATTTTTATATTTTTCTTTTATAAAGCTCTTACACAAATAATTGAATATAGTTTTTGATGTTATAGTACAATATTATATAATTGAATATTTGTGATATATTATAATTATATATTTGAAAAATACAAAAAATCATAAACTTCTATAATAATCATCACATTCGCTATTAAATCAAATATACTAATAACTAACTATAAATATTATATTTATATGTTTTATTACTCAATTACGTTAATTTTTAAAATCAAAACGTCATTCTTTAAAATTTAAAATTCCAAACAAAATTTGTAATGTGATTTAAAATTGAGTAATACAAATTTTTAGCATATAAATAAAAAACATTATTATTTAGAGAAGAAATAATATTAAAATTATTTTTAATATTTATTATTATTTTTTAATGATGAGTGTGGTTTATATATTTTATTATGCAACAATTTAGGTTAGATAAGAAATTCTTTTAACGTATCAAAACAAAAAAAATGTTGGAAAAATAGAAAATAATGATTTATGTGAATACAAAATATTATTTTAAGGGTATTTTAGTCCAAAGTGGTGGAAATTCTTTAATACCTAAGAATAGGGTGGGAATGACATTCCCACCATTTTGGGGAAAATAAACTATTATTGGGAATGTAGTATTACCGGGAGAGTCTAAAATTAGGTGCTTAAAATTAGGCTAAAGTTAGGCAGTATTGATACTATACAGATATAACCGTTAGATTGGATAAAAATAAAACTGGACCGTTTGATTTTAAAAAGAAAAAACGAAAAAGTGGTATAAGGTTAAAAAGGTCAACTAGTAAGCATTTGTGTAGTTACCTTTTTCCGTAGAAATTCCATAAACATTTATGTAGGTTTTGTGAAAGATTGTGTAGGTATCGAATATCTCATGTGCTTTGTAACATATAGAGTAATTCTTTAAGATTTTAGGTAGTTACACAATTTTCTACCATAAGTTTGGTTGGTTTAAGATTAGGAGATATGAGTTAATATTTTGTGTAGTTACATTTATTCTTATAACTTATGTAAAGACTTAGGTAGGTATTATGAAACATTGTGTAGGCTCGAATATCTCATGCGTTTTGTAGCATATAGAGTAATCCTTTAAGATTTTAGGTAGTTACAAAATTTCCTACCATAAGTTTGGTTGGTTTAAGATTAGGAGATATGAGGTAATATTTTGTGTAGTTACATATATTCTTATAACTTATGTAAAGATTTAGGTAGGCATTGTGAAACATTGTGTAGGCATAAAATATCTCATGTGTTTGTAGCATATAGAGTAAACCTTTAAGATTTTAGGTAGTTACACAATTTTCTACCATAAGTTTGGTTGGTTTAAGATTAGGAGATATAAAGTAATGTTTTGTATAGTTACATTTATTCTTATAACTTATGTAAAGATTTAGGTAGGTATTGTGAAACATTGTGTAGGCATCGAATATCTCATGTGTTTTGTAGCATATAGAGTAATTCTTTAAGATTTTAGGTAGTTACACAATTTTCTACCATAAATTTGGTTGGTTTAAGATTAGGAGATATGAGGTAATATTTTGTGTAGTTACGTTCATTCTTATAACTTACATAAAGATTTAGTTAGGTGTTGTGAAACATTGTATAGGTATTGAATATCTCATGTGTTTTGTAGCATATAGAGTAATGCTTTAAGATTTTAGGTAATTACACAATTTCCTACCATAAGATTGGTTGGTTTAAGATTAGAAGATATGAGGTAATATTTTGTGTAGTTACGTTTATTCTTATAACCTACGTAAAGATTTAGGTAGGTATTGTGAAACATTGTGTAGGTATCGAATAACTCATGCGTTTTGTAACATATAGAGTAATCCTTTAAAATTTTAGGTAGTTACACAATTTCCTACCATAAGTTTGGTTGGTTTAAGATTAGGAGATATGAGGTAATATTTTGTGTAGTTACGTTTATTCTTATAACTTATGTAAAGATATAGGTAGGTATTGTGAAACATTGTGTAGGCATCGAATATCTCATGCGTTTTGTAACATATAGAGTAATCCTTTAAGATTTTAGGTAATTACACAACTTCCTACCCTAAGTTTGGTTGGTTTAAGATTAGGAGATATGAGGTAATATTTTGTATAGTTACATTTATTCTTATAACTTACGTAAAGATTTAGGTAGGTATTGTGAAACATTGTGTAGACATCGAATATATCATGTGTTTTGTAGCATATAGAGTAATCCTTTAAGATTTTAGGTAGTTACACAATTTTCTACCATAGGTTTGGTTGGGTTAAGATTAGGAGATATGAGGTAATATTTTGTGTAGTTACATTTATTCTTATTATTTATATAAAGATATATGTAGGTATTGTGAAATATTGTGCAGGTATCGAATAACACATGTGTTTTGTTACATATAGAGTAATCCTTTAAGATTTTAAGTAGTTACACAATTTCCTACCATAAGTTTAGTTGGTTTAAGATTAGGAGATATGAGGTAATATTTTGTGTAGTTACGTTTATTCTTATAATTTATGTACAGATATAGGTAGGTATTCTGAAACATTGTGTAGGTATCGAATATCTCATGTGTTTTGTAACATATAGAGTAATCCTTAAGATTTTAGGTAGTTGCACAATTTCCTACCTTGATAAGCATTTGTGTAACTATCATTTTTCTTAAAGTTACTCTAAGCATTTATGTTATCGCGTGCAAGAAATTGTGTAACTATCAAATACCGATAATACCCCTCTGCCTAATTTTAGGTTGCCTAACGGCAGAAGCTCCCAATATTACCCCTTGTAGGGAATTCTCCTAAACCAAACATGAGTATGTGATTCCGGAAAAAATTATTCCCCTAGGTAATAATCTTTTCCGCAAACCAAACTCTCCATAAGCCATAAACCTATTTTTGCTTAGCGTCGGGCATAAATAGGGCACTAAAATTACAGAGGATTTTTATTTAAATCCCTAGCTAAGAAAGGGTTCAAGGGTAAATTGTAACATTCACCAATCAACTTTCTTCTCACTCTTATTTTGGTCATTAAAGTTTAAAATAATTCAATTTAATCATTGGATTTTAGATATTGGACTTTTTGGTCACCCTGCTGCTAAATAGTTAATGACGTCGTGACATGGTAGACTACACGAAAACAACATCATTTTAAAAAGTCAATTTTACACTAAAATAACGTCATTTTGAATCCCTAAAGAACCTACATTTTCCTTTTTTTCTTTATTTCCTCATTTATTTTCCTTCTTCTGTCTTCAACTTTTTTTCTCCATCTACGAAAACTTCGACCACCGCTCGAGTTGACTGGCCACCGTGTCGATCACTGTCGACTGTCATCAATGACAGCCGATGAGTTCTAAAATTTCCAACTAAACGTGAATCTAATGTTCATTTAATCAAAAATACCTCAAAATTCTCGAATCTAGCATTGAACAATTTGATTTCTTGTTCTCCAATATTCTTCGTTGGCTGTTCGATGAGTCTTGAATGAAGATATATTACTCGTCTCAAGAGAGTTCTCTTCATCGAGTGGGAGATCAACTAAAGACGAAAGTCTTTTATATAGATGCGATAAAAAATTTCTAGAGTGAGAGGAGTGAAAACATTTTTCTAATCTCTTGGTTTTTCAAGAAAATCAAAAATGAAAATTTCCTACCTCCTATTCCATTTACCTTTAGTTCTTCTCTCTCCATTTTCTTACTTTTATTCATCTATTCTATGCTCTACACATTTGGTAAGTTGAATCGATGGTTTAATTGTTTCTTCTTTATCTTTATTGCACTTTGTATGGCAGAATAAATAATAATTTTTTTGATTCATGCGATATTAAAATCTAGGGTAAACTACATAAATAGTCACCAAACTTTTAGAGCGAATTTATTTTAGTCACCATACTTTTAAAATATGTGATAAGGTCACCTAATTTTTAGTTTGATTTCGATATGGTCCCTCCCGTTACCTTCTGTTAGAAGTTGACGTTAGTTTTCGTTTTTTTCCAGGATAAAAATGGGTAAAATACACCAATCATCACTCAACTTTCTTCTCACTCCTATTTCGGTCACTAGAGTTTAACAATTTTCAATTTAATAACTTAACTTTTGAATTGTCATATTTTGGCCACTCTCAACCTGAAAAAAAAATGGGTTATGATTTTTTTAGTTTGCTTATTAAATTTATCATATTACCATATTTGATATTTTAATAAACAAAGAAAAAATATTTCTCAAATAAAATATTCTAATTAACTGGTCAATCGATTATATGATTTAATTAGTACAATATAAGATCGAGAATTGAATAATCTAAATTTAGCAATTAACCAAAATAATTTTTTAAGGATTAATTGAACCCAATTTCAATATAAATTTTTAAAATAAATTATTTCAATTCGGTTACGGTTCATAGTTTTAAGCAAAATTGTGCATTAGGTTAAAATTTTAAAACAATCTGAATTTTAATGTGTATACTAATTAAAAATCTATCATTAAAAATAATTATAAATATCTTTGCATTTATAATTTGTGCATAAGGTTAAGTAATAATTTTAAATGAAGTATTCTAGTGTTAACGAGCGTATAAAAGTGATTTGGGAGAATAAAATGACTAAATTGATGTATTTTTAAATATGAATGGTTTAATTTATTGACTTATTTTGAATTGTGATTAAATTTGTAGAATATATAAGTTTTGAGGACTAAAATTGTCATTATACCAAACCTTTTTAGATGCCTATTTGTATTTTAATTGAGGAGTGAACACATCGTAACTAAAACTTTAATTTAGTGACCCAATTATAACTTTTAATAATTGAGTAGCCTAAATATAACTTTACTAATAATTGAGTGACGTGCAATATAGTTTACCCTAGTTATTACTCTTTGCCTCTGCGTGGGGTTTTAGAACAAAAGTTGAATATCATCATTTCATTCTATTTCCCTCTTATTCTTTCATTTTTTCTCATCTTCATTCTCAACACCTTTAAAAGAGAACCTTTATGGGGAAGAGTTAGATTTCTTGGAGGGTTTATGGAGGATTTAAAACTTGAGAGCTCAATTTTTCCATTTTATTTCTTTTTTATCTCCTTAACACATTTTCTCAATCATTTTAATCCATTAATGACTAGAAATTTTTTATGTGTTTACTCGATAGCTAGAGAAGTGAAAGAGTCTTCCAAAGTCAAAGGAAAAGAGAAAATAATTGAAAGATGTCAAATGAGCTCCTTTAGTTGTTGAATTTAAGGTAATACATCTCGAACTTTAAAATGTTTTATGATTTTCATATTTATGATGGGATTTGGTATTGATGATGATTCATTGGGTATAGACGGGTTTAGAGAATTCACGTAGCATTACAATAAGTATTGTTGACCTCATAGTAGAGAAAATCAAATGAGGTCAATTCTTATATTTCCGTGAAAAATTTTATTTTATACTTTATAATGTATTCAAAAGACATTTTAGTTAGATTAGTGGAGTCATTTGCACCCTAATATTTTTACATACATATGACCATGATAGTATTTAATTTAAATTAGTTGATCAATATATATTTATGATTATAAAAAAAAATCTTATAATGTTATCATTTATATATTTTAATCTAAATAAATAAACAATTAAATATGACCATACACTAAATTCCTATGTGGTGGTCGCTTAAATATTTCTACAATATTTCAATGACAATAAAATCGTTTAAATATGACCAGTACTGCCTCACATCAATGAACTAAAATATAAGCAAAAAAATCATGTAACCCCCTCGTCCCAGTCCGGACGTTTGACCGGTCCGAGTAGGCTACACGGGGAAAATCGATGTGAAACCTGTTAAGGTCCCACCTCGGTTAGCAACCCTAGAAAATTTCTTTTATTTATCTTGTCTAAATGCATTATTATGCCCTATGCGGAACAGGACAGCGGAAGCACAAGCAGTATAAAAACAACCATCCAAAACATCACTTTTAAAACAGCCCATTTTTCCTTTTTAAGAAGGCCGTATCGATACACCTGTTAAGGGTATCGATACGCCTTGACCAAGGTTAACATCCATCAGTCAACACAGGAAGATCGTATCGATACAGCCCTCGAGCGTATCGATACGCCCTTCTCGGTCAACATCTCGTGGTCAACGAGATAAAACCGTACTGATACGCCAAAGACTCGTACCGATACGCCAAAGTCTCCTAAAAATCTCAGAATTCCAGTGAGCTTTGGGCATACCGATACACCCCCCAGTATCGGTACCCCTAGCCGATTCTGTGTCCCAAAGTGTAGGACCGTACCGATACGGTCCTTAGGCATATCGATACGCCCTGAACTGCAAGACACTAAACTGCAGCAAAACGACTCGAAACTCAACTCTAAATGCATTTTGAGACTTCCCTAATCACACTCAAACATACATACAACACCTATCAACCAAATCTAATCATACGAGGCACCCAACATGAACAAACATCATTCAACCAAGGAAATCATGTATTCATTCAGAAGAAGACAAACATAGCATATGTGAGGTTCATGCCTTAGCAAACAAACATAAAACATTCATACAAGGCAGTCTAAATATGGTTTTACAGGCCAAGCATGGCATCCAAAAGCCAAAGCAACACAAGCATTTAAAGAAGTCTAACATGCTCCTAAACAAACCAACATTCAACATACTTCAAGGCATTACACCACAATTACATGTCTCATTGCTTGACCATTACATCATAATTAAAATACCCATACTATTACTTGATAGCTAAGCTAGCACCACGAAGCACACTTGGAGGCCCCTTCTTGCACTAGCAACCCACGAGCTACTGATCTGCATTGTCGAACAAAAGAGAGCGTAAGCATAAAGCATAGTGAGGGTAAGCTCTTTCAAAACAAACCTCGACAATGCAGGGTCCAAGCACGAGCACAACAAGGTAAATGCATGTCCTTACCTTCGATCCTCATGAGCCAAAATATCAATGATGCATGAACAATTATCCAATGATATGTCATGCTCCACAAGCTCAATCCACAACATATGTAGACACATATATTAATCCAATTAGGAAATCACATTTCATATCACATTGATAGACATATCAACTCATATTGGCACCTAGCTATGACTCGAATACGCGGATAAACACGTTGGAACTCACATTTAACAACAACTTTACCTCACGGTGGGATTACACTCATCACCGTTCTCGCGGAAGGGATTCCACTCATCCTCACGCCCTGTCGATGGGATTAAACTCATCACTGACTATCATATACATAAGAAGAATTTCCGGGCGAACCCGTACTCCATCTTGATGACTACCATCATCAAGACCACGCGCGCATTTGACTCTCGTGTGCACACTAACATCCAAATGATCGATCATTTGTACCCAAGCATACTAGTGCCAATACTAACACAATCCACAATATCAATTTACAACCAATTTTGTGCTTAGCACATACTCACCATGATTCACATCATGCCCATATCTCATGCATATAACAATGCATTACAACCATGCCTCAACATACATGTATAACACATTTATACATAACCATCAAAATCACATATCATCATGAGGCACAATCAATAATTAAAGAGTGCAACCAAAGTCTCTAATTAAAGCTTAGGATTAGGCTACCACTCTAATCCTAACTCTAGGTGGGTCTAGCAAGCCCAACCTAGTCCACATGCTTGAACCAAATATTAAAAGACCATTTTGAAAACATTAAACCACTCACCTTAACTTCCAAGCTCAACTATCAAGCAACCAACACCTTCAAGCTTCCAGATTCACCCCCAATGCTTCACCAACACTCGTCCTTGTCTCTAAACAACTCAACACAATCTAAACAACCTCAAATCAGCTCATACATCAATGCAGCTAACCCGAAATACTATTCAAACATCAAACACAAGAATTCAAGCCATGGACAACCCCCCAAAACCACAATCTCGAGCAGCCCACAAACCTCAATCAAAACTCATGATTTCAACACTTTTAACACTTCCAAATGATTCCAAAACAACCCTCAACTATTATACTAACCTCAGCCCACAATTTCCAACACAAACCATACCCAAAACTCATCCCAAAACACTTCAAAAACCCCATGAAAACCCAAATACGAAAATCATGTTAAAACACCTTGAAATTCATATGTGTTGGACTTCAATGATCCTAAACCACTTAACTAACATTATTTAATCAATAGCTTTAGTAAAAACCCATAAAGCTTTAACCTTTAACATTTTTCCATGAACAACCAAATTTCCAAAACATGGATAAAAATGAAATCTTAAGGTACTTTTGGATTGAGAAAGATGAGAGCAAAATGAAAATGTAGTTACCTTTCAAAACCGAGCTAAAATGAAGAAGCAAGGAAATGGAATAGTGGAAATGGGGGGAGCTTCTCTAGGTCGTTGAAATGAAGAAGATGAATAGTGAAAAAAGATGACAAAAAGGGGTGTTTTAATTGAAAAGGGCCTTTTTAAATTGAAGTCCATTTTATTACGAAAATGCCATTAATGAGATGGCAATTCTCCTTTACTTTAAAATCCATGTAATTTGAGTTTCATTTCAATTTAGTTCAATCATAAAATGTTGGTTTTGAAAAACACAAAGTCCAAATAATATATAATATTATTTAATCATAAACCGAGACCCAAAATATTATTTAAATATTATTTTCACCCGACCCCAAATCTCATCACCTTCTTCCACGAAGATACTTTCGGAAACACTTTCTCACCCATGGAGAACTCAATCTCTTTTCTCTTCAAATCTGCATAAGACTTCTAACGATCGGAAGCTGCTTTCAAACGGTCGCAAATCAACTTCACTTTTTCGGTAGTCCCCTTAAGCAAATCCGGCATAGGTAACAACCTCTGACCTATTTCAGCCCAACAAATCAGAGTCCTACATCGTCTACCATACAAAGCCTCATAGGGAGCCATCTAAATACTAGCCTGATAACTGTTGTTGTAAGCGAACTCAACTAAAGGTAAGTGTTTCTCCCAAGAACCCTGGAAGTCAATCACATAACAATGGAGCATATCCTCTAGAATCTGTATCACTCGCTCTGACTACCCATCGGATTGCGGATGATAAGAAGTACTGAAGTGCAAACGGCTACCTAGAGCACTATGCAAACAACGCCAGAACATCAAAGTGAATCTAGGATCTCTATCTGAAACAATAGACTTCGGAACTCTATGAAGTCTCACAATCTCACGGATGTACAAGTTCGCCAACTTGTCTAAAGAATCTGTAGTGTTCACTGATAGGAAGTGAGCACACTTAGTGAATCTATCAACAATCACCCAAACAGAATGCTTCTTCGAAGGAGATAACGGTAACCCCGACACAAAGTCCATGGTGATTCTCTCCCATTTCCATTCCGGAATCTTCAAAGGTTGTAACAAACCTGAAGGAACCTGATGTTCTGCCTTCACTCTCTGACAAACCATACAACGGCTCACATACTCGGCTACATCTTTCTTCAAACCAACCCAGAAGTAATCATTCTTCAAATCACGGTACATCTTAGTACTACCTGAATGCATAGAAAAAGGACTCGAATATACTTCACTCAAAATCAGAAGTCTCAACTCAACATCTTCAGGTACTACAACTCTATCTCTAAAGCACAACACATTCTCACCACTGAAACTATACTCAGTCGGTCTTCCTTCGGCTATGTCCTGAACATGAGAAACTAAAGACACATCTTGCAACTGCTTCTCTCTAATCAACTGAATCAAAGAAGGCTTCACTTGTAACTCGGTGATCAAACCATCATCATTGGATACACTCAATCTAGCAAACATGGCTCGCAACTCAACTGCAACTTTTCTACTCAAAGCATCGGCTAATACATTTGCCTTACCCTGATGGTACTCAATGGTCAAATCATAATCTTTTAACAACTCCAGCCATCTTCTATGTCTCAAGTTCAACTCTCTCTGTGTCATCAAATACTTCAAGCTCTTATGATCGGTGTAAACTATACACTTCTCACCATACAAGTAATGGCGCCACATCTTCAATGCAAACACAATTGCGGCTAACTCTATATCATGAGTAGGATAGTTCTTCTCATGCACCTTCAACTGTCTCGAAGCATAAGCAACAACTCTTCTCTCTTGCATCAAAACACAACCTAAATCTATGTAGGAAGCATCACTATAGATCACAAATTCTTTACCTGAAACAGGTTGCACTAACACTAGAGCATTTGTCAAAGCTTCTTTCAATTTCTCAAAGGCCTTCTGTCTTGCCTCTGACCACTCAAACTTAACTCCTTTTTGCAACAATTTAGTCAAAAGAGTAGCTACTCTAGAGAAACCATCAACAAATCTCCTATAGTAATCGGCTAATCCTAGGAAACTCCTAATCTCAGTCACAGACTTAGGTTGTTTCCACTCAACAATAGCCTCAATCTTCGATGGATCAACACGGATACCTTCGACCGAAACAACATGGCCAAGAAATACAACCTCTCCAATCCAGAACTCACATTTACTAAGCTTCGCATACAACTGATTGCTCAACAATCTATGTAACACGAATCTTAAGTGCTCATCATGCTCTTCTTCTGTCTTCGAATACACAAGAATATCATCTATGAAAACAACTACAAAACGATCTAGATAGTCTCTAAAAATTTTGTTCATCGTATCCATGAACGTTGCAGGTGCATTCGTGAGCCCAAACGGCATCACAAGGAACTTATAGTGACCATATCTAGTCCTAAAAGCTGTCTTCGGAACATCACACTCTTTTACCTTCAACTGATAGTACCCTGATCTCAAGTCTATCTTCGAAAACACTAAGCCACCTCTCAACTGATCAAACAAATCATCTATACGATGCAACAGATACTTTTTCTTCACAGTCAATTGATTTAACTGCCTATAGTCAATACACATACGCATACTGCCATCTTTCTTCTTCACAAACAACACAGGAGCACCCCAAGGAGAACTACTAGGCCTAATGAAACCATGGTCTAATAATTCTTGTAACTGACTCTTCAATTCTTTCAACTCTTTCGGAGTCATACGATACGGAGCTATAGAAACTAGAGTAAACCCTGAAACAATCTCAATCACAAACTCAACATCTCTGTCAGGAGGCAACCCTGGCAACTCTTCAAGAAACACATCCGGAAAGTCACAAACTGTTCTAATATCTTTCGGTCTAGCCTCACTCATATTCGGATTCATCACATAAGCTAAGTAAGCCCCACATCCGGAATCCATCAACCTATAACCCTCTAAAGCTGACACAACATTAGACAAGAACTTAATGTTCTCGCCTACCACTACTACCTCGTAGTCATCAGAAAGTTTCAAAGAAATCCTCTTCGTCTCAAAATCCACACTAGCTTGGTGCTCAACTAACCAGTCCATACCCAAAAAAATATCAAAACCATAAAAAGGAAGCTCCATCATATCAACAGAAAACACATGACCCTGAATCTTCAGCGGACATCTTCTATACATTCGTCTAACTACAACTGTCTCACCAAAAGAACTAGTCACATACATACCTACATCTAAGATCTCGACCGGTATATTTAACTTTCGTGCATGCTCACTCAAAATGTAGGAATGCGTAGAACCCGAATCAACCAAAGAAATCAAAGACATAGACTGTAACTCAAAATTACCTGCTATCACATCAATGTCGTTCTCGGCCTCTCTCTGAGCATAGACTCTCGTTGGTCCACCTGTCTCTGGCTGTACTGCCACAACATGAGCAAGGTTCCTCTAAGCATCTACCCTAGGTGCATCAGCCCTAGGCTGGAAGTAGCCACGACCGCGCCCACAGCCTCTCTGAAAATCATTGGCCCTCGTAGGAGCCTGAGCTATGTTCGGTGCTTGTGCCGCCTGATGCGGACACTCTCTCCTAAAGTGGTCTCTCGAACCACAGTTTCAACAAGTATGGAAGTTACCCCAACACTCACCAGTATGTTGTCTCCCACAACGGGTACACTCAGGCAAACGCCCTCCACCTCTATGGCCCTGGTGGCCTCTACCATGATGGCCACCGCCACGTCTATGGTCAAACTGTTGTCCGCCACCTCTATGCCTCTTGGCATCCCCACGGTCAAAGTTTTTATGCCTTTTACCAGAACTAGAACCTCCTGAACGCTTGGTCAGCCCCAAGCTATGCTCAATGTCCTTGGCTCTAGCAACCAAGACATCAAAATCAGAATAATCTGAAGCTAAGGTGTACCTCTTAACTTCCTCATGAAGCCCATATCTAAAATGGTTACATCAGTCCCTCTCAGTAGGAACTAACTCTGGAGCATATTGACTCAAACGAACAAAGTGGATCTTGTAGTCAATCACAGTAGCATCTCCCTGAACAAGAGCCATAAACTCTCACTTCTTCTCATCTAGATACCTCGGACCCAGGTACCTCTTTCTGAAAGCAGACTCAAAGAAATCCCATCCAATCTCTGCCGCTGGAACCCCGGTAGTAATGGTGACCCACCAGGTGTAGGCATCACCCTGAAGCAAAGAGATCACACAGCCCAATCTGCGAGCACCCACACAACCCATCTGAGCTAAGATGCAAATGGTCTTCTCTAACCACAACTCAGACCTCTCTGGTGTAAACCCTCTGAACTCTTCAGCCTCTAGGCTACGGAGCCTCCCCAACGGTAAACTAGCATCATCGCCCCTAGGTTGAGCTGCAGCCTGAGCTCCGGCAACTGCAGCCTGAAATGCTCCCGCTATAGCTTGTACAAGCGGAGTCATATCTATTCCGGCCGGACCTTGGCCACCCTGAAGTCCCTCTTCTTCAGCTCCATCCTCGCCTCCAACTCCAGGCTGAGGAGGTGGTGGAAGAGCTCCAATTCCAGCAGCAGGCTCTACTACATGAGCCTCAACTCCAGCCACCGGCTCATTAACAGGAGCCGCAACATGTGGTTCCTGACAAACCACCCTCGGCCTACCTCTCGGCCTCGTCATCGCTCTTACAGATAATAACTACAACCACAACAACAAAACATACAAGATTGGGTTAGCAAGGCAAGGGCTCAAAGTGGCTCAAGTACGTTTCCCTCACTTTAAAAATCATTTTCCGATGTAATAGTAGCAATGGGACTCTAAACATAATGATTTAAAACAAAACAACGAGCATACTTGTTACACAAGCAATCACGCTTACAAGGCAAGCAAACATCGTGCATATCAATACAAAAAACTTAACTTACCTCACTTACCTGCCCAAGGTCTCGGTAACCTTAGGCTCTGATACCAACAAGTGTAACCCCTCATCCCGGTCCGGACGTTTGACCGGTCCGAGTAGGCTACACGGGGAAAACCGATGTGAAACCCGTTAAGGTCCCACCTCGACTAGCAACCCTAGAAAATTTCTTTTATTTATCTTGTCTAAATGCATTATTATGTCCTATGTGGAACACGACAGCGGAAACAGAAGCAGTATAAAAACGACCATCCAAAACATCACTTTTAAAACAACCCATTTTTCCTTTTTAAGCAGACCGTATCGATACACCTGTCTAGGGTATCGATACGCCTTGACCAAGGTCAACATCCATCAGTCAACACAGGAAGACCGTATCGATACAGCCCTCGAGCGTATCGATACGCTCTTCTCGGTCAACATCTCGTGGTCAACGAGATAAAACCGTACCGATACGCCAAAGACCTGTACCGATACGCCAATATCTCCTGAAAATCTCAGAATTACAGTGAGCTTTTAGCGTATTGATACACCCTCGAGTATCGGTACCCCTAGCCGATTCTGTGTCCCAAAGTGTAGGACCATACCGATACGGCCCTTAGGCGTATCGATACGCCCCACACTGCAAGACAATAAATTGCAGCAAAACGACTCAAAACTCAACTCTAAATGCATTTTGAGACATCCTTAATCACACTCAAACATACATACAACACCTATCAACCAAATCTAATCATACGAGGCACCCAACATGAACAAACATCATTCAACCAAGGAAATCATGTATTCATTCAGAAGAAGACAAACATAGCATATGTGAGGTTCATGCCTTAGCAAACAAACATAAAACATTCATACAAGGCAGTCTAAACATGGTTTTACAGGCCAAGCATGGCATCCAAAAGCCAAAGGAACAAAAGCATTTAAAGGAGTCTAACATGTTCCTAAACAAACCAACATTCAACATACTTCAAGGCATTACACCACAATTACATGTCTCATTGCTGGACAATTACATCATAATTAAAATACCCATACTTGATAGCTAAGCTAGCACCACGAAGCACACTTGGAGGCCCCTTCTTGCACTAGCAACCCACGAGCTACTAATCTGCAATGTCGAACAAAAAAGAGCGTAAGCATAAAGCTTAGTGAGGGTAAGCTCTTTAAAAACAAACCTCGACAATGCAGGGGCCAAGCACGAGCACAACAAGGTAAATGCATGTCCTTACCTTCGATCCTCAGGAGCCAAAATATCAATGATGCATGAACAATTATCCAATGATATGTCATGCTCCACAAGATCAATCCACAACATATGTAGACACATATATTAATCCAATTAGGAAATCACATTTCATATCACATTGATACACATATCAACTCATATTGGCACCTAGCTATGACTCGAATATGCGGATAAATACGTTGGAACTCACATCCAACAACAACTTTACCTCACGGTGGGATTACCCTCATCATTGTTCTCGCGGAGGGGATTCCACTCATCCTCACGCCCCGTCGATGGGAGTTCACTCATCACAGACTATCATATACATAAGAAGAATTTCCGGGCGAACTCGTACTCCATCTTGATGACTACCATCATCAAGACCTCGCGCGCATATGACTCTCGTGTGCACACTAACATCCTAATGATCGATCATTTGTACCCAAGCATACTAGTGCCAATACTAACATAATCCACAATATCAATTTACAACCAATTCCGTGCTTAGCACGTACTCAACATGATTCACATCATGCCTATATCTCATGCATATAACAATGCATTACAACCATGCCTCAACATACATGTATAACACATTTATACATAACCATCAAAATCACATGTCATCATGAGGCATAATCAATAATTAAAGAGTGCAACCAAAGTCTCTAATTAAAGCTTAGGATTAGGCTACCACTCTAATCCTAACTCTAGGTGGGTCTAATAAGCCCAACCTAGTCCACATGCTTGAACCAAATATTCAAAGACCATTTTGAAAACATTAAACCACTCACCTTCACTTCCAAGCTCAACTATCAAGCAACCAACACCTTCAAGCTTCCGAATTCACCCCCGATGCTTCACCAACACACGTCCTTATCTCTAAACAACTCAACACAATCCAAACAACCTCAAATCAGCTCATACATCAATGTAGCTAACCCGGAATACTATTCAAACATCAAACACAAGAATTCAAGCCATGGACAACCCCCAAAAACCACAATCTCGAGCAGCCCACAAACCTCAATCAAAACTCATGATTTCAACACTTTTAACACTTCCAAATGATTCCAAAACATCCCTCAACTATTATACTAACCTCAGCCCACAATTTCCAACACAAACCATACCCAAAACTCATCCCAGAACTCTTCAAAACCCCCATGAAAACCCATATACAAAAATCATGTTAAAACACCTTGAAATTCATATATGTTGGACTTCAATGATCCTAAACCACATAACTAACATTATTAAATCAATAGCTTTAGTAAAAACCCATAAAGCTTTAACCTTTAACATTTTTCCATGAACAACCAAATTTCCAAAACATGGATAAAAATAAAATCTAAAGTTACTTTTGGATAGAGGAAGATAAAATCAAAATGAAAATGTAGTTACCTTTCAAAACCGGGCTAAAATGAAGAAGCAAGAAAATGGAATAGTGGAAATGGAGGGGAGCTTCTCTAGGTCGTTGAAATGAAGAAGATGAATAGTGAAAAAAGATGACAAAAAGTGGTGTTTTAATTGAAAAGGGACTTTTTAAATTGAAGTCCATTTTATTACGAAAATTCCATTAATGAGATGGCAATTATCCTTTACTTTAAAATCCAAGTAATTTGAGTTTCATTTCAATTTAGTCCAATCATAAAATGTTGGTTTTGAAAAACACAAAGTCCAAATAATATATAATATTATTTAATCATAAACTGAGACCCAAAATATTATTTAAATATTATTTTCACTCGACCCCTAAACCCGGGTGTTACAAATCCCAAATAAAACATAAGCAAAAAGGAAGAAAAAATTGAAATATATGTTTAAATATCATTTTATAATTTTTTCGAATCTCAGTTTTTTTTATAAATCTTAAATTTAATCATAATTCTACCTAAAGAGGAGGGTAAAAGAACTCTAGAAAAAGGAAGAATAATACTTTTAATAAGTCTCGAAACAATGACTTACGAAAATACAGAGAACAAAAGATCGCAAGACTTATATATCTATCCTATCTTAGTATAAAAGAGATTGAATCAATTCTCACGACCATATATCAAATTGATTTTTTAATTTCTTATATATATATATATATTATAACTTTTTTAATCTTATAAATTTGTTTATTTATTATACAAGTGAAAACTAAGTGGTATCTCTTTATTTAAGGCATTTAATTGTGTTTGGTTTTGTATTTTCTCAAATCTACCAAACAAAATAAATAACTTCAATATTTTATTTATGGATTAAGATTTAAAGGATCTTTTTAATAAATCAACAAATATTAATTTCTAGATTGAATCAAGGTACCTACTCGTACTTGATCTAGCATCAGAGTATTAGTCAATTGGACATATATATATATATATAAGGGATAGGTACATGTTTAGTAACTAATCTATTCTCGCGTTACTGTTTTAGTACCTACTTTTTTTAGTAAAATGGTACTTAATGTTATGTTTTGTTTCTATTTAAGTACTCGCTGTTAAAAAATTAACGTCGGGCTAACAAGAAGAGAGAAAATCACACATGGCAGCCTGTCACATCATTTTTCTCTCTCCTAGTCAGCATGCCACATCGACTAAAATCATAAAAAAGCACACGTGGCATGCTGACCAGGAGAGAGAAAATGGCGTGACAACTTACCACATGTGATTTTCTCATTCCTTGTCAACACGCCACGTGATTTTGTCTCTCCTAATCAGTATGTTGATAATTTTTTAACAACGAGGTACTAAAATAAAAACAAAAAGTAGTGTTAGGTATTATTTTACAAAAAAAAAATAAAGTGGGGTACTAAAACAATAATGCGAGAATATGTAGGGTACTAAATATATAGTTATCCTTAAAAAATATTTGATACACATATTGCGTAAAATTTAAATCATACAATCTTGTATTTTAATGTTATTTGTTATATTTAGAATTTAAATTTAAAAAATTTATTATTTTAATGTTCTTAAAATAGACATTTACCTTCCCCATATTTTCTCTTAATTAATTAAAAAATATAATAAAAGTTTTGTTTATTTGAAGCTCAATTTTAAATTTAAGGTTTACACTGATATTGACATTAATATAAACCTTAAATTAAGGTAGAGAGAATAATTAATTTTATTTTTTATATTGATTTTTAACTCCATCCCTGAATCATTGTATTTAAGGTTTATATTATCCTTAACATCGATAGATGTCGAAAAAGTCGAAAATCATCGTATGTTAAAGTTTTTATACAAATTTATTTTAATATTATCGTATTTAAATACATCAATAAATATTAAGTGTAATGGTAAGAGACATTATACTTTCAAATTGTGAATTAAGTTTAAACTTTAAAATAATGTTATTAGAAATAATCAGGGACGGAAACATGGCTTTATATTAGGGGATAAACTTATAAAATTCTAGGGGGTAAACTTATAAAATTTTAAAGGGGCCGAAAATAGACTTACAAAAGAAAATATATACATAATTTCTAATATTTTTATAAATTATATACCAATTTCAAATTTTCATGAGACGATCGCCCCTCCAACCTCGGTCTATTTCTACACCCTAAATTTAATTCTTACACCTTAAAATTAAAGCATTGTCTACTGAATATAAATGCTATATATAATACGACTCCATTTTATTTTCTTTCGAGAAAATTCATATTTTATCAATTCTAAGATTATTAAAACTAATTTTACTTTTAAAGCAATACGAGTCGGATCAACAACGATTGAGGTGAAGTTCAATGACTCAAAATTAATCAATCTCTTTCATGGCAGTTTTATCAAGTGGGAAATCTCTTCCAAACCTTCATATGTGCAAAGCTAAACATAGAAAATAAAACCCAAATCAGTTTGCTTGCTTTCTCTCAACTTCCAAACCTTCTCTCATTTCGCTTTTCAGTTGCCTTTTTGTCAGCTTTCTGGTTAAACCAAGTGTTAGAGAAAGGAGAGAGTTAAAAACGAGCTTTCTGATATTAAAAAAAAAGGTTTAAACTTCCCTTTGTTATCACCAGTTTCTTGGTTTTTGAAAGAATATAAAACATGGGTTTTGGTTTCTAGATTGTTTAGAGCAATGGGTTTCTTCTAAACTGTGGATTTTGAGTTGGGTTTTGGTGTATACCTCAGCTTTTTCTCCTCCTTCTTTGTGTTGGTAGGTTTGTGTTTAATTTCTTCTTCAGACTTTTAATCATTTCTCTTGTTTGGTCATTATCTTAATGATTGTTAGGTGAGGCATTGTCTTCATTGATGGGTGATTTTCCCTTCAGTTATTGCTTTGCCTAACCTGTTGTTTTCCCTTCAATGCAATTTCATGAACATGACAAGTTTGGTTTTTCTTTTGCATGTCTTCATATCATGTTTATTAACCTTTTGAATTTTGATTAAACAAAAGAAATTCCAGAAAAGTAAGTTGCCTGTTTGTTTTATGTATTGAAAGATGCTTTAGTGGTGTTTCCATGGCGAGAATGTGTAGTGAAATCAAGCCTTTTTGGTGTTTAGATGTAAAGGGTTTGTGTTTATCTCTTTCTTCTGTGCCTTTGTTCTTGTATTGTATGCTTTCGAGTTTATGCCAAAGGCGAATCCCCTTTTGCTGTAATGATCTTGATGTGGTTTTTAATGATGTTTAATTCTTTCTATGCAATTCTTCAGGTAGACAAATTCGAAGCAGAATTCGCAAATAGAGTTCGGTTAGTGCTCTTCTCTTCTGTGCTTTACATCTACCAGTCTTTGTATATGAAAATGTGTGTGTGTGTATGTATGTATGTATGCATGAATGAATTATGTATTTAGTCTAGTCCAATTGATTACTGATGTTATGTATATGCATGAATATCTGTACGTATAAACGACTAGTGTTGACATAGAGTTTTGGTTGGATTTCAGGATTCTGTTCTAAGCTTTGATTCTGTTTGCTACATATTTAATTTAATGGCTGGGGAGAGTTTTAGTTCATCAATGACACCGGATGTTACCGGGATCAATCGGGGTAATTTGAGAAGAAACTCCTTAGCAGGTCCTGCAAACAGCAGAGAAAGGCCCATCTCTCTTTATCGGAGAGCTTCTATCGGTACTTATCATGATTTCTGCAAGCCGGGGATGAAACATGATGAATCTGAAGAGAAGGCTAGGCTTCCTTTTCCGAAGAGGATTATAAAGAAGTCATTGGACAAGCAGAATTTGTTTGAGATCTCAGACTCGCCGCAGAGGAAGAAGGCATCAGCAGTTGTGTCCAAATCTTTCCCCACTTCTGAAACTCATATCCCTCGTATGTCTGAGGTCACCAAGCTTCGGACATCGACCAAAAATCCGGCGGGAGATAAGCCTATCGAAAATAAACTTCTTTCGATAAAACAAAAGGCATCAGTGGTAAATCTTAAGGCCAAACCTTCTCCCAGTTCCAGAAGTTATTCCTTTGATACCTCTGATATTATTAACCTTGAGGTGCCTATGAACTCTTCCGATGGCAAAATTTCTCGGGAAAATAAAAAGAAACCTATGAGAAAGCTCAAATCTTCACCCGATTTAAAATCCGACCTATCTGATGCCGGAAAAGTAATGCGGCACAACGGAACATTGCCTTCCAGGAGAGTACAAGTCTCTTCAAAGAAAGTCCCATCAAAAGCTAATGAGGAAAGCTTTCGTAAACAGCCTTCTACTTCTTTGAAGCCGAAATCTCAGGCTGGAAAGCCTCTTCCTGCTGTCCCGTTTGAAGTTCTAAGCGTCCGGAGACAGAGCGGAACCAGTGACATGAAGACGGGAAACACAACTGCAACCTCCAAAGTAGCCTTAGAGGTAGTTTCTCCATCACACAGAGCTTCATTGTCCCGAAGAGCTTCTCTTTCTGGAGCTATAAGCCTATCTGTGAAGAAGAGCAGGAACTTAAAAGTTGTGCTTCCACGGAAGAACCATAAGGAGGTTGGAAATGCTAAAACCGAGCAACTTTTTGATGAACATGTTGAAAGCAACGGCGACATCCTTGAGGAGAAAACGCTATATGTTATCAAGTTGGAGACAGAAAATGTAGTTTTGGAATCTGATAAAAATGAAAATTGTGCTGCTGAAATGTCTCCACCTGCACTAGACGAATCCGAGTATAATGTGACCAAAGCCAAGTATGACTCGGACTCTGCATTCAATGAAGATAAAACTGTAAACTTGGAAGAAGCAGACATTTCGGAAATAGAAAACGGGGGAATACCAATAAAGTATGGGACGGTTTTCTCCGATGACAACGATTGCCAACCTGTGAAATTATCTTTCAGGAGAGGAACAGTCGTTGACATTCAGTCCGACAATGATTGTCCGAGGCAGCTTGAGTTCAGGCAAGGAAGTGTACTTGGGGAGAACGAAAACAGTACCGCTGAAGGCCGCATAACCTTTACAAGGAGAGAAGTCGATGGCGACACAAATGACAACGAACCTGATGAGGGAACGGTTGTTCTAAGACACCAGGATGTGTTGGACAAGCAGGATGGAAAGGGTTTGTTTAATATCATCATCGAAGAAACTGCGAATAAACTCGTCGAAGCCCGGAGAAGTAAGGTTAAGGCCTTAGTTGGTGCATTCGAAACCGTGATCTCCCTCCAAGAAACGAAACCTTCATCAAACACTGTCAGTGAGTAAAGGATGAACTTCTTCATTAACATTTGGGGTTAATAAAAGAAAAATGCAGTTTTTACCGTCTTGAATTTGGAGATCATGGATGTTGATCTGAATGGATTTCTCCGCGTGTACCGATCTTTGACATGTTCATATAGAGTTCTGTTATGAATTAGAGTCAGAGCCAACGAGGATTGCCAGCTCAAGAGCTGAGTCAGCAACAACAGTCTACTAAGATTCACAGAAGATGGTGTTGGAGGAAAGAACCCAAGGCGTTAAGGGGCTATATGTGTTTTTATTATAACCCTTTAGAGTATATATAAAGGAAAATAGTCATTGTACTGGGATATGCTTATTGTAAAAACAAATATCTTTTTTCTCTCTGAATCTATTCTCTTCTCTGCTTCTATTTCTATGCTCCCCCTTTCTCTATTTCTACCTCTCATTTTCTGCGGATTTTTCTGAATTGTTAGAAAGGATCCTAACATTAGTGCTTTCATTGAGAGTCATTGGATATGCTTATTGTACAAATATCTTATATAATATGAATTTTTTGTATTGTGTATATATATACTTATGCATTGGCATCCGAACTACACTTATTTAGTACCACAGTTTTTTTCTTACAAACAATAGCGAGTACAGTAAGGTTAGAAACAAAAAGTTTCAACAACTGCCTTAGTTTAAAGGTCTTCGGTTAAAACTTAGGGGCTTAGGGGTTAGAGATTTAGAATTTATGGGTTGGGTTAGAGTTTAAGGTAAAGTACATAAATGGTCACTAAACTATCCCTAAAAATATAAAATGGCCACTAAACTTTCAAAAATTACATAATGATCACTAAACTTTAATTTTTATTACAAAATGATTATTGGGCCGTTAACTGTCGTTAATTGGGAGACGTGGTAGTTACAAAATTTTGTATAATAACATATTTAATTTTTATTCTTTCAATTTTTTCTCATCTTCATTCTCACCACCTTTAAAAGAGAACCTTTATGGAGGATTTAGAACTTGAGAGCTCAATTCTTTCATTTTAATTCTCTTTTTTTTATCTCCTTAATACATTTTTTCAATCCTTTTAATCCATTAATGACTGTAAACTTTTTTTACATGTTGACTTGATAGCTAGAGAAGTGAAAGAGTCTTCCAAAGTCAAAATAAAAGAGAAAATAATTGAAAGATGTCAAATGAGCTTCCTTTGTTGTTAAATTTAAGGTAGTACATCTCGAACTTTAAAATGTTTCATGATTTTCATATTAATGATGGGATTTGATATTGATGATAATTCATTGGGCATAGACGGGTTTAGAGAATTCACGTAGCATTATAATAAGTATTGTTGGCATCATAGTAGAGAAAATCAAATGAGATCCATTCTTATATTTCCGTGAAAAAATCTATTTTATACTTTATAATGTGTTCAAAACACATTTTAGTTAGATTAGTAAAGTCATTTGCACCCTAATATTTCTACATACATATGTCAATGACAGTACTCAATTTAAATTAGTTGATCAATGATATATTGATGATTATAAAAAATTCTTATAATGTTATTATTTAAATATTTTAATATGAATAAATAAACAATTAAATATGACCATACACTAAATTCCTATGTGGTGGTCGCTTAAATATTTCTACAATATTTCAATGACAATAAAACCGTTTAAATATGACCAGTACTCCCTCACATCAATGAACTAAAATATAAGCCAAAAAAATCCCAAATAAAACATAAGCAAAAAGGAAGAAAAAATTGAAATATATTTTTAAAATATCATTCTATAATTTTCGAATCTCAATTCTTTTATAAATCTTAAATTTAATCATAATACCTAAAGAGGAGGGTAAATGGGCTCTAAGAAAAAAAGAATACTCATAGTGAGTCTCAAAACCATAACCTACAAAAATATAAAGAACAAAAGATCGCAAGACTAATCTATCTATCATATCTTAGTATAAAAGAGATTGAATCAATTCTCAAGAGCATATATTAAATTAATTTTTTAATTTCTTTTATATATATATATATTAACTTTTTAATCTTATAAATTTGTTTATTTATTATACAAGTGAAAACTATGTGGTATCTCTTTATTTAAGGCATTTAATTGTGTTTGGTTTTGTAATTTCCTCAAATCTACCAAACAAAATAAATAACTTCAATACTTTATTTATGGATTAAGATTTAAAGGATCTTTTTAATAAATCAACAAATATTAATTTTTAGATTGAATCAAGGTACCTACTCGTACTTGATCGAGCATCAAAGTATTAGTCTATTGGACATCAATATTGTGTATATATATATATTAAAAGGGATAGCTACATGTTTAGTACCCAATTTATTTTTGACTATTGTAAGTTGTAACAAAAAAATAGTCAAATTATTGTAAGTTGTAACAGAAAAATAGTCAAATTATTTAGAGCCCCTTTCCTAGCAAGCTCTCGCTCCCTTTCAAATTGTTTTCCTCCTTTCTGCACCTTTGCTTTCAGTTGACTCCAAAGGCTGAAAGCTTGGCCGTTTGGTGTGTTGCCTTTGAACGTGGAGGTGGTTTAGAGTCCCTGCAAACATTGTTTATTTTTGTTTTTCTCTCCCTGCTCTCCGTCAGCTTCCATGCATCTTCATTTTTTTTCATACCTGCACCAACCCTCTCATTTACTACCCTTTTCTCTACTTGGTGTCTAGCTCACTTTTATCCCTCATCAATGACGCACAGCCGCCAAGCCCTCAACATTAGGGGTGGGCAAGACCAGGTACCCGACCAATTTGTCTAGAATTGGTCCCGGTCCCGGTAACTACCGGTTCCTGAAAATTAGAACCAGTCTCGGTTGGACCGGGTTTAAGATTTCAGGAACCGGTCCCGGTACTAGTGGGAACCGGTACCAATACCGGGTACCCGATCAATTAGTCTATTATTAATAAAATTTGAGCAGCAGGAGAAAAAATTCCAACCATTAAGAATAATATTAAATAACAAAGTCAGAATATTGTAGGCTTGAAGGTTGAAGTCTTAAAACGAGTCATACTCATAATATTCATACACAAAGAGAAATAAAGAGCGCCTTCAGTTGCTTTCAACCTCTTCAATGCCATTCGGTACCAGACCAGTACCGGGTACCTAGTATAGGTCCCGGTCGCATTGGGTACCCACCGGGTACCGGGTCCAAAAAAGCAGGATCCATTCTCGGTCTCGGTTGCAATCGGGACCTAAATATTGGATCCAGTCCCGGTCCCACTGGAACCAATACCGGGTAAAAATCCACCGGGACCGGGTAATCGGGTTTTTTCCCCACCCCTACTCAGCATAGGGTCGTTAACAACAACTTTTCCACCAACCTTTCTGACCCAGAACCTCTAAACCAAGACTACATTGATGAACATGAGCTGAATGAGGACAACGAGGTTAACTTCACTCTAAAGAATCTCTCCCTGCTGGGGAAGCTTATGTCTCCATCTCCCATCAAGTTACTACAATCACAACAATTCTTAGGAAAGCCTGGAGACGTGAAGGCTTGGAATGTCACGACCTAGGGAGAAATTTCTTCATGTTCATCTTTAAGTCGACGGATGACAGACATCGGATCCTCGGCTGTAAACCCTGGGCAGTGCAAGACTCACTCCTGGTGTTAAAGGAGTGGCAACCAGATAAGGCGCTCGAGGAGATTGATTTCTCCCTGGAGGATTTCTGGTGAAGGTTCACAACCTTTCTATCGGGCTAATCACAAAGGACAACGTTAAAAGGATCAGTAATATCTTCCCAGTTTACTTTGGCTCCTCACTGGACACTAGCGATACTGCAGTTTGGCAAGGCACTATAAAAATCAGAGTAGCAATGAGGGTGGAGGATCCTCTCAAGAAGGGGTTCGTGTTGAATCGGAAAAAAGATACGCCATTGGAAGTAGCTTTCAAATACGAGGGATTACCGAAATATTTCTTCCAATGTGGACGCTTAGGACATGTAGACTGAGACTGTAAACACGAAATTGTGATCATGAAACTCGCCGATAAGTACGGACCCTGGCTATGAGCGACGTACTGGGGCAGACATAGATCGCCCCCGTCAAAGGCTATTGGAACCATTGGAGCAGCCAAGCAAGCACTAAGCGACAAAGTTGAGAATGGACAAGACAAAATGCTTTGGCCCACTGACCAAGGAAAATCCAGCGAAAATCTGAGACAACAGGGTGTCTTGTTTAAGGATGCAAGCAAGGTCTTTTCATCCAACAACATAGTGAACCCTCCTTTTCCTCTTTTGGGTGTAGGGGAGCAAAGCTGGCATACAACTAATCCTGGGACAAACACAAAATTAGCTCCTGCACAAAGAGATTTCAAATATACTGGCTCTAAGCTAGCTATCTGCTTAGATGAGATTTCGAAATAAAATCATGATTCCACAGACGACAACCTCAATAGGTCTTGGTGTAACGTTCTTGCGGCAGGCCTCGACAAAATGGAGATTTTGACTTATAAGAAACATAAAAGGGATGAGGATGATTTCTTGTTGTTCGGGACAGTTAAGCGGAGAGAGCTGTGGGATCAAGTATCGAAAATTATTGTTTAGATTGGCCCTTCAAACTGGATTTATCTGAGAAAAGTCCAGCGGCAAAGGAGGAGGTGCTTACGGCTGCCTTATTCCCTGGCCCGTTACTCACCTCTTCTACCATTATCCAAAATATCGAACGTAAGAGAAAAGGTAAGACTTTGAGTTCAAAAAGGCTCACACTCATTCGAAATTGTAATAAGTTTTTTTTTGAAAAGCGACTACTAGGTCTTATCACTTTCTCTTGGAAAAGGATTTTATTTAAAAGGAGAGAAATTCGTGTTTTGGAAAACTGTAAAAATTTGTAGTCGCCACCGGCCACTAAGGTAGGCCGGACACCACAAAACCAGAGATTCATTTAAAAACGAGTTCGGTAGTTGGTTACGTGTGGGGAAGAATTAGCACCCCCATCACGCCCAGAAATCGGTACCAAATTGCTTGTTTCCTTTTGATCGATAGAAATTATTTAAAAACCAAAGTGAATTTAATAAAAATGTTCTTAAATGAAAATGTGCCTTAATTTGCACGGGCTTTATCGAATTTCTGACTTTAGAATTAATTAAACGTTTAATTAAAAAGGATGACGGTACACCAGACCATAGACTAAACCGACATCATATAAGACTGACTGCCGTGTTAGTTTAGGGTTTGGATCCCGTACGTCACCTTTTAGCATGATGTAGACAAATAAGAGATGATACGTGTTATTTTCCTTTTTTATGCTTTCGCTTACCTAGAGACAGTGAAAATTAATCCGAGCATTCGATCGACATCTATTAAGCTAGGATTGTCGTTTATCGGATACCGGGGCTAATTAATACCTCTCTTGGGGTAGATTTTTTTGAGTCTGGTTATCATGCTTAATTATCGGGCCTCATGAATAACAAGTATATATGCATGTCATAAAAGCACTCAAAATAAACATAAAAGCCAATCCAAGGCCCTAACTTAAAGGTCCAAGTCATGGAATATTAATCGGTGGTTTAATCATTTATCTCATAATTCTAACATTAGACCCTAGATTGTTTATATCCTAATTAAAAGGTTCGAATCAATTATGGATTATCTTGTACAATTTTCATCTAAGTGTTACATTAATTCTAATTTTTAGAAGTGGGCACGATTAAGCCTAATAAAAGCCTTAATCTCGCGCACGAACCGAAGTAACTAAACTGATCGAGATAATATATCTAAGCTAACTAACCCAAGCCCATTTTTAAAAAGAACGGTGAAGCCCAAAAAACACTAGACCACTTATCTATCCTAAGGCCCAAAAGGCCCACATTAAGGATACCTACATCAAAACCACTATGAGGCCCAATTTGAACACCCTAAACATCTATTAATTAATTTAATCGTAAAGACATTTTTCATTAGTTTAATTAATACATAAAGCTTAACGGATTAAAAACATGGCATCACATATATATTCGACACATGTAGCTACTCGAAACAAGCACGAAAACATAAGAACTCTAAACATTCTAGACCGCAAAAAACAAACCCCAAAAAACATATATTTGATAAGACGGTAATTAGGCAATAAACGAATCAAGCGGGACCCACAAAATTATAACAACCATACCGGGCCAACATACATATTCGATATATAAACATACGATAAAAAACAAATAAGATACATCAAGATCATCATACACATTTATCATGCCATAAAAACAAGAACATAATGGGACCATATTGCAAGAAACACAAAAACAATAGTCAATTTCGAAAAAAACAAAAAAATAAATATAAAACTATGAACGAGGACCAAGATAGACACGGGACGAAGGGAGGGGTACTGGACAAATAATAAGACCAAAAATAGACTCGATCTGGGACGAGATTGAACACGGACCCAAAACCATAAGGACCTAGGGTGTAATTTTAGAAGACGGAACCCCCTAATCTGTAACAAACTCGACGCGGAGGGACCTAAGGCGAATTTACCCCTAAACTAAAACCTAAAACGCCTATAAAAGCTCCTCTAAACCTAACCGAGACCCCTTTTCTCCCTAGAAAAACCCTAGCCGCTAGACTCTACTCTTCTCTCTCGACTCACAAACGCCGGCCGGTGCTATTCACCGTTCGGTGACCCTAAAAATACACTCAGACCAAAAAACCCCCCAAAGATCCCAAAAAAAAACGGACACTCTTTACCTCCGACTCTCCTCAAAAGCAAACCCAGAAAACTAAAGCCCCTAAAAAACCTACCAGACACCTAGAAATGAAGTGACACAGAGATGAAGGAAGGCCCTTCTCGTTCTCCTGACCGAGACACCGTTTAGAGCCACCGGATGGCTATGCTTATTCTCGGCAGAGGAGTGAGAAGTCGGGGAAGATGAAAAGGTAAAAAAACAACAAACTGTTCTTTTTTATTATACTATATTTGCATGCAATAATGGAAACTGATATACCTGAGAATGATCTGGAATTGGTATTGCTCTTCGTTCTTTTTTTTTTGCGGGAGATCACGAATCCCTTACAAATGAGTATCGATTCGGCTTTATAGCCAGAATTTCGATTGTTTTTACTTTTTGTTTATCAGATGGAAAATTTCTATTGCCTCGTCTAATTGATTTGGCCGGATTCATGTGTGATTCTGTCATTCCCCTGCCATTCTATTGCCTTTTTGTTTGTTTTTCTTTTTCCTTTCCCCTTTTTTTGCTGTATTTGATATTGACTGATCTCTTTCTTTTCGTGCATGGCTCATATGGCAGACTATCGTGTCCACTGGATCGTCCGTTGGATCGGACGGGGATGACATGGCGGGATCTCAGGTGCACTAGAACGTTGGGCGTGTGCTACAAGCGTGCACGTGGTGACCTCAAACACCGCGCGTGGACGTGCTGAGAATCGGGGGAGTCTCGCGTGTGAAGTCTCTTTGCATCCGAGCCATTGGATCGTGATTGATACAACGGTTCATATTCGGGCGACGCAGCACCATCTGATGGAGGCTAGGGTTTTTGTGGAGGGGCATTCTGGAGCGTTGGATCTCCATATGATCCAACGGCTCTAATCGTGCGGCGCGAACCTGGGCGGACCCTCTCATAGGGTTTCTGTCATCAGTGGCCATCTGGACCGTTCGATGAGATGCCCTTGATCTGACGGTCCATATTTGGCTGCGCAACACAAGAGAGGCAGTTAGGGTTTTTTTTGGGTTAAGTTGGATTGGGCCCGAACGGGCCTTTGTAATTAAATTTCTGGGCTTCCTTTTTGAATGTAAATGGACCCTATAATTATAAATAAACTTTGGGTTTATGTTATTTAATATATATTGGGCTTATGTATATGTTCATATTAGTTTTTTTCTTTTCGGTTTTGAGACTTATTTCAATAATAATATAGTATATGATACTGATAACAATAATAACAGTAAATAATAATAATATATGATAGTAATAATAATAATAATAATAATAATAATAATAATAATAATAATAATAATGGTTAGTAACAGAATATAACAAGATAACACATAATAATATAATATAATATTTATAGTAATTATAATACATGGTAATAATAATAAGTACATGGTAATAATACTATAAATGATAATAATATTAATAATAATATATGGTATATGATAATAGGATAATAATAATAGATACGAGTAAATGATATAATAATATGAGTAATAGAAGATTAATAATAGTAATCAATAACTCTAATAAATAATATATATATATATACTGTTTTTTCTTTTTGTATAAATGTTCTCATAACACATATGTATATAAGTATTAAAGCTCATTATTATTAAAAAAGCAAGACGTTTTATGAACATGGTATAATATATATATATATATATATGGGTTAATTTAAGTTAAACAAAGCCCAATGTAAATAAAAGCCAATTTTTATTTAAACATATATAAAAGTAAATTAGCCCGGACAAAATTAGTGATTACAGTTGCCCCTCTTTGCTTGTACTTGTGAAACAAGAATAAAGCAAAGACCATAAGCACTAATTTTGTCCAACTTCCATATTTGGGTGTTTTGCTCCTCCAAAGCGGCAAAAACAATGTGGGTATTGTTGGCATGTCCTCCCAGAACGACAAGAGAGATAATGGATTCATTCCTCTAAAGAGGAAAAGAACGAACCCAAATAACTCGTTTTTCCAAAGTGACAAAAACAAACTGAGCAGGCCTTCTGGCTTTTCTGCTCGGACATCCTTGAGCTCTTTTTTCTCTTAGATTCTGGTGTGGCGAGTCTGAAATTCTTCACCTGGAGCTACGTTTGCTCCTCCGAAGCGGTAGGAACAAAGTTGATAGCGTTGGTATGTTCTTCTGGAACAACAAAGGACATAGTTGATTCATTCTTCTGAAGTGGCAAACAATAAACACAAAATAATTTGTTTTCCCGAAGCGGCAAAAACAAACCGAGCAGGCCTTCTGGCTTTTCTGCCCGGAAATCTTTGAGCTCTTTTGCTCTTAGATTCTGATGTGGCGAGTCTGAAATTCTTCACCTGAAGCTACGTTTGCTCTTCCGAAGTGGCAGGAACAAATTCAGTAGCGTTGGTATGTCTTTCCGGAGCGGCAAATGACATAGTTGATTCATTCTTCCGAAGTGGCAAAGAATAAACCCAAAATAATTTGTTTTCCCAAAGCGGCGAAAACAAACTGAGCAGGCCTTCTGGCTTTTCTGCCCGAGAATCCTTGAGCTCTTTTGCTCTTAGATCCTGATGCGGCAAGTTTGAAATTCTTCGCCTGAACTTCATTCCTTTTGCGTTTTTTGCTTCCTTTTTGGTGGCAAATGCCTTCGCGTATTTGTAAAAGGAAAATATTATGATTCTATATGTTAGTATGACCCTAGCACATGTATGCCTATGATGATGCATGAATGAGTATGCCGCATATAGGACTGGTGTCACAACTTCTTCTACCGATCTCTCTCGATATTTTACACTCTCTTCGATGTCGATGTTTGGCTCACACTCGGGTCTAGCCTCTAGATCTTTTGGGAAGCCCTTTTTGCGGATTCCAGCCTCGGTTTCCCTCCCAAAGCGCCTTTTCAGGTTTTCACTTTGGTATTCATCTTTTTATGAAACACCCTTCTAGGTTTTCGCTCCACTTCTTTTCCTTTTTTCTTGTTCTTTTTCTTCGATTTTTTCTTTTCTTTCCTTTTTTTCTTTCTTTTCTTTTTTCCTCTTTTTCTTTGTTCTTTTCCTTATCTTTTTCTTTTCTTTTCTTTTCTTTCTTCTTTCTTCTTTCTTCTTCCTTCTTTCTTTTCTTTTTCTTTTATTCTTTTTCTTTGGTCTGTGCGACGCTTATCTCGTCAAAGCCTGGCTGTGGCCAGCTGCTTGAAATTTTCCTTCAGGGTCCTTGTCACTCATCTGGCATCAGGCCGATTTAGATTCTTTCATTCACCTGCATTCAAGAGATCAAACAACAGAAATACCAAGAAATCTTTTGCTTTGTAAGTCTATTTCAAACTGCTCGAGTAATTCTTTGAAAAGAGATGAATGAAGACGCCATATAATATTTACTAATATATTTTGAAGTTCATGAAAATGTCATGCATGGAAGGAACAAATGATGCAATAGCCTAAGCATTGTCTTTGTGAATGATGTGGGAATCAATCAACCTAGGCAGACCCTTTGCTAGAATTATCCTGCCTGTTTCTGAATCCTGAGAGATCCTACTCGCTGATCGTATACTTATTGGTACTTTCTTGCGGATACCCCTATTCAATTCTCAACTCCCCCTTTATTCTTAAGACGCCCCTTTTCGGGTTTTCGTCCTACGATTCCCCCTTTTCTCCATTTTCTTCTTCTTTTTGTTTTTGTCTTCTTTTTGTTTTGTTTTGTGAGGCGCCCTTTCGGGTTTCACTCCACTTTTTTTAATACTTGAAGCGCCCTTTTCGGGTTTTCACTTTAAGTATTTATTTCTCGCGAGGCGCCCTTTCAGGTTTTTACCCCACTTCATCTTTCACACATAGTATTTCTTGACCGAATCTGAATTCACTGAATTGCCCAACTCTTTCCCATCCATTTCCATCATGATCAGTGCCCCTCCAGAATAGGCCTTTTTTATCACATAGGGCCCTTCCCAATTAGGCATCCATTTCCCCCGAGAATCTATTTGGGTGGACAATACTTCCGTAGCACCAAGTCTCCTTCCTGAAACTCTCTCGGACGAACTTTCTTGTCATAGGCTTGCATCATTCTTTTCTGGTACATTTGGTCATGGCAAATGACCCTCAGTCGCTTCTCTTCAACTAGATTCAACTAATCAAACCGAGTCTATATCCATTCAGCTTTCTCCAGTTTTACTTGATTCAGTATCCTGAGAGATGGGATTTCTACCTCCATAGGCAATATTGCTTCTGTACCATAAACTAGAGAGTACGGTGTTGCCCCAGTCGAGGTACATATAGATGTTCGGTATGCGAAGAGGGCAAATGGAAACTTCTCATGCCAATCCTTGAACGTGTCCGTGGTCTTGGCTATAATCTTCTTAATGTTCTTATTTGCAGCCTTTACTGCCCCATTCATTTTTGGGCGATACGCCATGGAATTATGGTGTTTTATTTTGAACTGCTCGCATACTTCGTCCATCATCTTATTATTCAGATTAGAACCATTATCAATAATGATCCTTTCCGGCATCCCGTATCAGCAAATAATCTCCCTTTTCAAGAACTTGCACACCGGTTTCCTAGTAACATTGGCATAGGAAGCGGCTTCTACCCACTTGGTGAAGTAGTCAATGGCAACAAGGATGAAGCAGTGTCCATTGGAAGCCTTGGGGTGGATCTGGCCAATCACGTTCATTCCTCACATAGCAAAAGGCCAAGGAGAATTCATGGTATACATTGGCATCGGTGGTGAATGTATCTTATCAGCATATATTTGACATTTATGACACCGTTTAGCATAGTCAATACAGTCCCCTTCCATGGTTGACCAAAAGTATCCATACCTCATGATTTTTCGGGCCATTGAAAAGTCGTTGGCATGAGTCCCACACAACCCATCATGAACTTCTGCAAGAATGCTTTTGGCCTCCCGAGCATTAATGCACCTTAGCAGCACTTGGTCATTTCCCTTCTTGTACAAGATCTCCCCGTCTAAGACGTACCTGGTCTCCATTCTCCTAATGGTCCTCTTATCGTTCTCATTAGCCTCTGCGGGGTATGTCTGGTATCTAATGTACTGCAAGACACTCTCCCCCTTAGTTATACACATCAAATCCTCGTCCGGGAAGCTGAAGTCTAATGGTTCATATTCATCTGAGGCCCGACTTTCCAGGAAGTCTACTATAGCGCTCCCCTTTACTGCCTTCTGATTCACGTACATGATGTCAAATTTGGACAACATCATTTGCCAGCGGGCTAACTTTCCTGTGAGCGCTGGCATTTCCATCAGAAACTTTAGAGGGTCCAATTTGGAGATCAACCATGTGGTGTGGTACAACATGTATTGTATGAGCCTCTTGGTCGCCCGTACTAGGGCACTACATAACTTCTGGATTTGCGGGTAACGAGTCTCACACTCGATAAACTTCTTACTCAAGTAGTAGACTACCTTTTCTTTCTTGTCGGTCTCATCATGCTGCCCTAGGACACATCCCATCGAATTCTCAAAAACTGTCAAGTATAGGATTATCGGCCTATCTGGTACTGGGGTACTAAGACTGGAGCATTGGTCAAATACCCCTTGATCTTATCTAGAGCCTCTTGACACTCTTCATCCCAAACCCTAGGGTTATTCTTCTGAAGTAGTCTGAAGACAAGGTCGCATTTGTTGGTTAACTAGGAGATGAACCGGGATATGTAATTCAACCTCCCTAGGAACCCTCATACTTCCTTTTGGGTCTGGGGCGGTGGGAGATTCTAGATAGCTTTTACTTTGTCGGGATCAATCTCAATCCCTCTCTTGCTAACCATAAAGCCTAGAAGCTTACCGGATGTGACGGAAAATGTGCATTTCGCTGGGTTGAGTTTCAACTGATACTTCCTCAACCTCTGGAATAGTTTCCTCAAGTTCTGGATATGCCCTCCTTTAGTCTGGGACTTTGCTATCATGTCGTCCACGTAGACCTCGATTTCTTTGTGCACCATGTCATTGAAGAACGACACCATGGCCCTTTGATACGTTGCCCCGACATTTTTCAAACCAAAGGGAATTACCTCATAACAAAATGTCCCCCACATTGTCACAAATGTCGTCTTGGTCATGTCATCAGGATCCATTTTTATTTGGTTGTATCTTGAAAAACCGTCCATGAAGGAGAACCACGAATGGCCCGCTGTGTTGTCTACTAGGGTATCGATATGAGGTAAAGAGAAGTTATCCTTTGGGCTTGCCTTGTTGAGATCTCTATAGTCTACACACATGCGGACTTTTCCATCCTTCTTGGGGATAGACACTATGTTGGCTACCCATTCTGAATATTCAACCACCTTGAGGAACCGGGCCTGATACTGCTTTCTTACTTCATCCCGAACTTTCAGCAAGGTATCTGTTCTCAGCCTTCTCAATTTCTGTTAGACCAGCTTGCACTCTGGCCTGATCGGTAGTTTGTGCACCACAATACTCGTGTCTAGACCTGGCATGTCTTGGTAGGTCCATGCAAAAATGTCCTTGAATTCTAACAACAAGTTCATTAGCTCGACCCTGGTTTCGGACGAAAGTGTTGTGCCAAACTTGACCTCCTTTCGGTCTTCATCATCATTCCCCAAATTTAGGATCTCTATCTCCTCTTGGTGAGGGACTATCTGTCTATCTTCACTCTCCATTAGTCTGAGGAATTCTTCTGGAATTTCATATTCTTCCTCATTACCCTCTTCTTCGCCAACTTCGGCCAGATACAATGGTTGCTCAAAATCCACCTCGGGATTAAATTCACTATCATTCACAAAGTTAATAATAGGGGTTCTGCAACATTTATGAAAAGAATGTGTATTGGGAAAATGAATGTATATTATGTACAAAGAAGGTGGAATAATAAATAATAAACGAATAATGAATGAAATGAATGGGATTCTCTGCAATTTGGAAAAGCGCCTTTTTTATTGAATTTAAAACGAGCAGATTAACATTGGTGCCCTTTACAAAAGATCCCTATTGCTCGCGGGCACAAGCAAATAGGGTGAGTACTGAGTATTACTCTGGCTTAGACCTAAAGACTACAGGCACATCCTAAACAGTCTAGTTGTTAAGAGCCTCTCACGAAAGACAAGGGCGAATTCCTACCAAGAAGGTCGAGCTCCCCTCATCTTTGAATATCACATTAACATTCAATTCTCCTAGCGCCCCGCTGATCTTTTCTTCCTAACAGAGTTTGGCATTCTCCATATTGGCCTCATGTACCATCTGTTCGGGGTTGATGACTCCACCCGACACAAAGATGTTTTTCATATCGGTGTAGACAATTGGCTCCCATAACATGTCTTCTCCTCGGAGTCTAGTCATTCTCCATTCGGCTTTCCTCTTCCATTCCAATTTTCTTTGCTGAAATGTGGGCTTATGACCAAGCCCAAATCTGTCTTGTTTGTTGATAACACCTCTGACACGTAAACATCCTTGCAAGTTTTTGCCGAGCCCTCTTCCTTTCTTTGCTCCCCATCCCAAAGTCTTCCACACTTGCATCTTGGCGCATTTAGATAATTTTGGGCACGCGGTCTTGCTTCCCTCCGTCACAAATGTTGCATTGACGAATTCAAGGGCCCTAAAAGCACATTCAACCACTTTCTTGTTAGTTTGGACATACGAAGCGTCGGTAGCCACAAATGCTATAATGCCATGTTCGGCAGACACACTCACTAACTTCCCCTAAATGACGAACTTCAGCTTCTGGTGCAATGACGAGGGCACAACTCTCGATGAATGGATCCATGGCCTCCTTAATAAGCAGTTATAGTTGGCTTGATATCCATCACCACAAAATCGACCACATACTCGGTAGGTCCGATTAGCAACGGTACCTCGATCTTCCCCACAACTTCCCTTTGGGTCCCATCAAAAGCTCTGACTGAATTGTGGCAAGGCTTCATATGTGAGCTGTCTATGGGCAGCCTTTGCAATGTTGCCATCGGCATCACAATCAAAGCTGAACCATTATCAACAATTACTCCTAGTAGGACATACCTTTTGCAATGCGTAGTTATATTCAAAGCCTTCGTTGACCCTATTCCTCCGTTTGGGATCTCGTCATCACTGAAGGATATGAAATTATCTGCAATGATGTGACCTACAATCCGGTCTAGCTTGTTGACCGAAATGTCATCCTGGACAAACGTCTGGTTCAGTACCTTTAGGAGTGCATCGCGGTGTTTCTCTGAATTCAACAGTTCTAATACTGAAATTCGGTCATGCTGCTTCCGGAGCTGATCGACAATGCTATACTCGATGTGCTTCACAAATCTCAAAAACTCTTAAGCTCGTGCCTCTGTCACTAGTTCATTAATTTTGCGAGGATGGTCCTCCCCAAACAACTTTTCAGTCTCCAGCTCGGACGACTTCTCTTTTCCCTTTGGATCTTCTTCTTTGGGAGTGTCTGGTGAGTAACACCTCCCACTTCTTGTGAGATTCCCCACCTCGTTTACTACCTCAATTTCTGACTCTTTCGAACTACCCTCTCTCTTGGGCTCTTGCTCACTAGGCGACCTGCTTTCCTTCATCAGATTCACATTCTCCGACACCGAGACATGGGCAACATAGTTCCATGGAACTTTCCTTTCGTCCTTAAAAGGGAAGGACGTCGGGTGAGATATCCTCAATTTCGGGGCTAGTTTAGGGCTTTCTCCCTCGGATATGCTTCCCTCCTTCGCCTTGCAAGGTAAACAAAGGGTCGGTCTAAGCCAAACTTGACTTTAGTGTCATCAGACGCACACACCTCTAGGTCTCCACCTTTTTCATCCTTCTCGAAAAACTCAATTTCTTTATCGTCCATCATTCCTTGGACCAGTAGCTTGAACTCCCCACAACACTGAATGTCATGCCCCTCGTGCTAGTGGTATTCGCAGTAGGGTCCACCCCCTTTCAACACAATATCCATCCCTCGGTCAATTAAGCGGGCCATGCATAGCTGCTTAAACACCCATCATAATGGGGATCTGACCTCACACACTGGCTTTAGCCCTTCTGGTGTACCCTTCCTCGATCGCAATCACTCCCCGACCCGCATGATTCGGTAACAGGTTAGTGGTAGTATTTGGCTAATCTAGTTGTAATACCCCATTTTTATTCAAATGCTGCACAAATTTCTTAAAAGCAATACAATTCTCAATTGTATGCCCTGGAACACCATCGTGATACTCGCAGTTTGGCTTTCTCATCATACCAAGCCGGGAATGGCGGCTTGAATGGGGTGACATGATAGGGTCGAACCAATTCTGCCTCGTACAAGTGAGTGTACAAGTCAACATAGGATATTGGGATCAGGGTGAAATGTATCTTTTCATCCTTATTCTTGGGAGCCTTAGTTTCCTTCTTATTCGAGCTCTGTCCCCCGCCTGATGTAGCCTGCGATGTCGAAAGGGTAAAACTTTTCGGGGTCGTATAGGTGTTCACAGTATTCACCTCGTTTTCCTTCTTCTTATAGCTCTTGCGATGACTTTCTACACTGTCGATCCTCCCACTTTTAATGGCCACTTCAATGGACTCCCATGTCTTTACCATGTATACAAAGTTCTGAGTAGTATTATTTATCAACCAGTCGAATAATGTCCCCTTCAATGTATTGATGAACATTGAGGTGATCTCGTGTTTTGGAATCGAGGGTTGGATCTGAGCAGCCACATCCCGCCACCTCTGGGCGTATTGGCACAAACTCTCATTGACTCTTTGCTCTATTCCCTCCAACATAACCCAGTTTAGGGTCATATCTGTCACATGTTTATAATGATCTATGAAGGCCCTTGAGAGGTCCTTCCAAGTCTTGACATTTACTCGGCTGAGCGTAGTATACCACCTAATAGTAGAGCCAGTCAAACTATCCTAGAAATAGTAGATAAGCAGCTTCTCATCCCTGATAAAAGCGGCCATCTTCCGACAGTACATAGTGATGTGTGCTGATGGGCAGGTGGTGCCATCATATTTATCAAAGTCAGAGACCTTGAACTTGGGCGGAAGCACTAAATCTGTCACTAGACTCAAATCGCTGGCATTGTTTCCTTGTTCATCCACCTCTTGGATACTTCTGAGCTTCTCCTCGAATGCCCAAAATTTCTCCTCGTATTTCTTCTCTATCTCGGCTCTGACCCTTTCTACCTCTTCTAACATGCTTAAATCTGGTACCTCATTCTCATGGTCGCCTTCTATATCAACAGGTTGACCTGCTACCACTCCCCCAAGGCGACTAGCAGATGCCCTCGTGAGGTTAATGAAGACCTTCTTCCCTGACTCTGGCCCTTCTGGGTTAACCCTCGTATGAGACGTAGTACCTTCGTGTTCCTCCACATGTGAGCTGTCAACAGAAACTCCTTCCTTTCCCTTCATCTTGGCTAACAAGCTAGTCATCTGAGCAATGATGGATACTTGCGACTCTGCTATCTGGTCGTTGATATTCCTGTTAACCCCATCTAAACGATTCTCCAAATCCTTCTGGCCTTGTTCCACTTTAGTCAATCTTTCCTCCATGACTCGATACTGAGATCGTGTACCGTACGAATGTGGAATGGTTGAAAATTTTAATGAACCAAAATGCAATTGTTATCTGAAATGCAAAGTCTTTTAGTTAAGTTCAAGTTATTTAAACAATATGTGCAAATAAATGTTCAAATATATGTATAATGTATGAATAAATGTATATTGTATGAATCTTCAAATAAATGTATGAATGTATGAATAAATGTATACTGAATGAATGAATAAATAAATGTATAATGTGTGAATGTTCGAATAAATGTATAATATGTGAATGTATAATGTATGAATACGAAGAGCAACACTGGGTTTGGCGAATATCATCCTCAAATAGCTCATATTAAGTGGAATATGTTTGATTACAATTTTTTTGGGGAAGCTGATTACATCAAAAGTCCTACATTAACAACCATTAAAAACCTAGTCACCCTAACGTTACTTCTTCTTTCTTCCAACCCTTCTTCTTCATATGTATTGGTCTAGCCTGGTGCTCAAATCCATAACCTCCCTGAGAATCCATACGATTGTCTCTCCTGCCTTGTTCGAGTCGTCTACTTGATCATGAAGCTCGGTGGCGTCTTCGGCTAAAAACTGCAACTTCACGGCAACATAGCGCACACGAGCGTCCCACTGTGCCAGTTCCTGTTCTTGCCTCCAAATAGTAAAGGCGGCGAAGTGTAATTGCTCCAAAGTGGTTGTAGGGCGTACTTGGATTGCCCCCTGATGCTCTCAATGCAATATTTAAGCTCTTGTACCTTGATTTCTAGCTCGTCGATGCGATCCCTCAAGACTTGGTTTTCTGACTCACTTGCTTTGATTTTTCTAGTTGACCCCTTGTGCCTGAAAATAGACTTTTCCAGAATCTTCACTTGGTCTTTCAAGGTTCCATTCTGATTCACCTCTCTCTTGAGCAACCCTGAATACTCGGTGCGTAGGCTCTTCAATTCTTGAGTCAAAGCAAGTACCTAGTCTTTGAATTCATGGTACCCTCTCTTATAGTTTTCAGCCCTTGCCCTTTCTTCCTTGAGACGGAGTTCAGCCCCCTGACTCGCCCCCACCTTTGCTAGCTCTCTTACCCTTGTTCATCCTTTGCAACTTTTGTATTTCCTCTTTCTCCATCCTTAGCTCAAGCTGTAACTCATCATTCTTCTTTTGTAATCCCTTAATGTTCCCTTCATATCACACTCTTTCTAGTTCGAAATCAAACTTCTCTCTATTTGCCTTCTTTTCAAGCTTGCATACTTCTTTTTTTTCCTCCTCTAGTTGTTCCCACATTAAGTTCGCTTCGGTGGGAAGTGAAGCCAACCTTTCCCTCATGGTCCTCCTCTTGTCCGGGTTCAATTGGGGAATATTATCATCGACGCGGTTAAACCTCCACACTTCGTATTCTGGGGTGACCATGTAAGGAGCATTCATGATCCTTACCCGCCTTGCATTATTCCATGTTGAAGAAGCGGTAAACACCTTTCCTCTGTAGCCTTTTTCTTTTTGGTAGTTGACGTCGAAATCATTCAAACCCTTCGTAGCTGGCACAAACTGCTTTGACCCATACTGTCTTAAAACTAACAGAGGTGCATAGGCCGTGTGTCCCCAAAGTCCCAACAAAGGTACCCACGAGTACATTCCGCACCTGTAGAGAATACTTCTTGCTGATAACCAAGGGACTCTCCAAACTACATCGTCGACATTCAAATTCTGAAGCACATCAAGCCAAACCTCCTCGGTTCGCTTTGTAGGCCAATTCCTTTTGTTCAAAAATTCTTCTAAAGAATAAAACTTACTATCATAGACTGGCCTTGAAAAATTGGCATATGTCCAAAAGTAGCTATAGAACCACACCGTTAAGAGTTGAGGACATCCCAAGAAGCGACCACCTTCGTGCTTTCGACAAAATCTTAAAGACCGGAAGGTTTCTGACAAAATGACCTGAACTGGATTACCTCCCTCGGCCAATTTATCGAACAAATCTAACACCACCGGATGGATGAAGCCTAAGGCTTTGGGAATTAGGACCAACCCATAAATCAACAGTGCGAATAAATTCCGCTGAACCCTACCTTCCGGAAGTACTGAAGCTAAGGCCAAAATCCCGTCAACCTTTAGGTACTCGTTGTTGTTCCATGTCCCAACTTGTTGGTCTACCCACGATGCTAAAGTATCTGAAAGCTTCAAAAGTTTTGCCCGAAAAGGCTTGTACTTGTTTGTCTTTGAAAAGACACGATCCTCATGTATTTTCTTGCAATTCACAAGATCTTTGTACTTGTTGCGTGTCAAAAGTCCTATCGCAATGTAGTGCAAGTGTACACGACGCAAGTAGTAAAGTGATACACGAAGTATCGAATGTCGAATCCACATGGACTGGAAATAACCTTATCTTTGGATTGCTGCACAAGTGAGAAAGAAAAGAGTTTAATCGATTTAGGAATAATATTGAAGAATACTAGATATAAAATAACGAAGTTTTCAGAATTAAGGAAGAGGCTGGTATTGATCTGCTTGGTAGTGCAGGTGTTGCACTGTATAAGAATTCATGTTCTGTCGTCGTCCTTGTCGTGGTAGCACCTGTCACAGCAGCAGTCTGTTGTTGTCGCGGCAGAGATCACACAACTCTGTACTTTAAGCTTGGCAAGAATCCATGTTGTGACTTGTCCTATCCCTAGGTCCAAGTATTGTTGATGAAACTTCTCGAATGTTACCTTCCGGCGTGAATCAAAGGGTGAACACCAATGTTGTTGAATTCTTCCTTAGCCACTTAATCTCGTCCTATCCCTAGGTCCGAGATAGTTGTTGAGTGTGTAAAAGTTCTATTATTTACACCTTTTTTAACCCATATTTCTGCCGCATTCAAGCATCATTGCATTGCATTTAGGTTAGTTTTCAATAAAACATCACAATTATATAAAAGGCACGGATTCTACTAAAAGATGGTGTATTTTGCAGGTAGCTGCCATGGTTGACGATGAAGGCAGGCGCAGGGCAGATAAGCAGGAAAGCTGAACTGGACAAGCAGCTGAAGAAGACGAACCTGTCATGGACCTGTCGTGACAGCAAGGTGACAGCAGATTTATGAAGAGGAAAAGTCAAGTGGACCTCGATAGATAGAGAAAAATCTGCTCGTCTGTCGTGTGGAAACCAAATAATTTTCCAAGCCCCGGATCAAAAGATATGTCAAGCCAAAGCTCAAGGAAAGGAATTCCCACAAAATAGGGATGCGGCTGGAAAGTAGGATACTTTAGAGATTTAGTCTTTATTAGAATCCTACTTTTAATTAAAGTTGTAATCCTTGTTACCCTAGATAACTTGAGCCCAAAGCTTATATAAAGGGCATAGATTAAACCTAGGGCATAACCGATTACCCCATAACCGAAACCAAACCCCTGCCGTCCACCCGTCATCGACATGTTCTAAATCCCTCCTAGGGCCACGGGTTGTTTTGTAAAGTAGTTGCAAGGGTTGCTTTGTTTTAGGATTTTTCAGTTCAATAAAATAAACTTCAAGTTCTTTTATCTTGGTTTTAATATCTTGCAAGAGCATCGGGAGAGCATTGTGAGGTTATCTATTTACTTAGCATCGGGAGAGTTAAGTATACGAAAGAGATAAAAGCGCGTTCTCTAGTTTATAGTTGAACCATCTCGTGCTTAGGGATAAGGCGAGGTTAAGTGGCTAAGGAAGAATTCATACACATCGGTGTTCATCCTTCGATTCACGCCGGGAGGTATCATCAAAGACGTGTTCATCGACAGACTTGTGCCTAGGGATAGGGCAAGGCAGATCTGGGATTCTTGCCAAGCTTGAAGTACGAAGTTGGTGTGTCTGCTGCCGCGATTGCCAACGGACAGACGTCGCGACAGGTGCTGTCGGCGACGGGAGCGACGACAGAACTGGAGATCCTAAGCAATTCAATACCTGCACTACCGAGCAATTCAATACCAGCCCATTCTCTCTATCTTGATATTCCAATTCTTTTATTTACGTTTTTATCCTATTAATCTCGTGACAATCTTCTAAACTATTTCCTTTACTTCGTGCAGTAAATCAAGGTGAAGTCATTAGCCCAATCCCTGTGGAGACGATATCCGATACTTCGTATCACTTTACTACTTGCGTCGTGTACACTTGCACTACAATTGTGATAGTCTATTTTACACGCAACAATAGTTCAACCATAAACTGGAGAACCCGCACTTATTCCTTTCGTATACTTAACTCTCCCGATATTAAGTAAATAGATAATCTCACAATGCTCTCCCGATACTCTTGCAAGATGTTGAAAACCAGAATAAGCAAACTTGAAGTTTATTTTATTGAACAGAAAATTCCTAAAAACAATACAATCCTTGCAAATACTATACATAATCAACCCTTAGCCCTAGGGGAAGTTAGAACATGATGAGAAGGGGGAAAATGACTAGGGTTTTGAGGAAGACGGCTAGAGAATGAGATATCCTTCCCTAGGTCGAATTACATGCCTTTATATAGGCCTTGGGTTCAAGTTTTCTAATAAGGTAAGAATACAAGTTCAAACTAAAGTACAACTCTAATTAAGATTAAATCTTCTGAGCAGATGGCTTTAATTCGTCCTCTTTTCTTGCTTTGGGTTTCTTCCTTGAACTTTTGGGCTTGACCTTCATTCTGATCTAGAGTTCAGAAAAATATAGGAGTGGCCCACGACAGACTAGCTTGAATTCCTCTATCTGTCGAGATCCATTTCACTTTTCCCTTCACCATTGCTGTCGTCATGGCTACCACGACAGTGGCCATGGCAGCGTCCTCCTTCTTGACTCCAATCCAGTGTTCCAGCTCTGCTTCTTCACTGACCTGAGTCTGCTACAACAACTACTTGCAAAAACAGCCAAAATCAGTAGCAATTGTGCCATTTTATATAATTGTGATGTATATGCGAAATATATCCTAAATGCAATGAATTATGCTTAAATGCAACAGAAATATGGGTTAAATAAGGGGTAAGAAGTAGAAATTTTGCACACTCAACACACCCCCAAACTTAAATTCTTGCTTGTCCTCAAGCAATTATGACCTAACTAAAAAATAAATAAATAAACTTTTTGTTTGGCTTAAATCAGTGAACTTTTCCTTACCTACTATGCATGCCCTATCGTGAATAGCACCTTGTTGGACATTTCAGGATTTATTCGGAACCTTGCTATAATTCTCGTGTAGTGTGTGCATGTTTTGTGAACAATTATATGCCTAGAGCCAGTGTTAGGCACCTCTAGGGGCAACTCAAGTGTTTAAGCTTTTCCTATTCTAGTTTACCAGTAGAAGTCTAGACAACATAAGAGTCACAAAGAGTGTTTAAAGATCAGAACTATAGTAAGGCTCTAAATTGTTCCAAAAAAAATCCTAAAGGCACTGTCACGATAGAGTCTGTAATGGCAGGTAAGTTCAGTTCAAAGACTTAAGCCAAATGAATATTTTTTTGAAAAAAATAAACTTAAATAATAATGAACACTTAGACAAATTTTTCAAACCTAAAAGACACTTCATTACTGGAGGGATGCCACCCCCAAACTCGAGGGTTGCATTGCCCTCAATGCATGATAACAGAGATGAAAAAGAAAAAAAATAAAAAAACAAAATACATCACAATAATAATAAAACAACAATACAACAAAAATAAGATAGAAACTTAATTTGAGGAGCTGTCATCGCTGATGTTGCTGCTAATCTGTAACTACCGGCGGGCAGTGACCTTCATTGTGGGTGCCGATAGAGTGCTAGGGGAGGCGGAGGCAGTTTTCTTCTTGGCTTCCCTTGGCGGCTGGATACGAGTGGGTGAGATCTGGGGTAGCTTTTCCAGTACTTGTACCTCGTCTTCTGAGCTGCTGCTGCTACTGCTGTTGCTGCTGGCAGACTTGTCCTGGCCAGATGGTCCTTCACCAGTGTTGGGCTTCTGCCTTTTCATAGGAGTGAACTCCTTGGAAAGGTTTCTAGCAACATAAGGCTCCCCGTCTGAGTCTTGTCAGACAGATGAAGATGAGAGAACCATGCGAAGTAGTCATCGTCGAGTTCTGGCAGCGACTTCTTTCATTTCTCTCCTCTGACAGTGGCAGTGTGGCTGCCGCCTTCAGCTGTCGCGGCCGAGTTTGGAGTAGATGCTTTGGGAAGGCAGGAAATTGTACATTTGCAAAATTTAAATTATTGTGAATAAAATGTACCGTGGCTGCTGTGAAGTCTCTGACGAAACTCATCAGATCAAGCTGCCATTCCTCCATCTTTTTCAGTGTGGTCAGGATCTGAGTGGAGGCGTCTGTTGGTGGGGCTGCTGCTGTTAGCTGCTACTGCTCTACTGTGACAGGTTCAAGCTGATTGGGGCATGTCAGCTCCTCTGCTGTGGCAGACAGGTTGAATTTGGAGAGCGGTGTTGTAGCTTTCAGCTCCATAAGGCTGAAGATGTTACACTCCATCCATCTCTTCCCTCGGACCTTAAAGTCTTTAGGGATTTCTGGAACGTTCTGGCCTCGACAGATCTTGGTGATGAGGTACGGGAAGACAAGAGGTCCTGACGGTCGAAGGGCACATTCCAAAATCCCCTCCCTTATGTACCAACCGACATTTATGGGTCTTTCATTGAGAATTGAATGGACGAGTGCTAACATGGGTCGGTTGACCGTGCTATTATGAGAGGAAGACATTATCCTCTTCTTCACGAAGTGGTTCCATAGTTTTGCCTCGGGAGTGAGTTGAGTGTGTTTCACCGTCCACCGATGCTTGGGGTCGGTGCTCCATTATGTTCTCTCCTTCGTTACCAGTCTGACAGCGACAAACTTTCGATGAACCTTCTGTGGGCGTCTTCCCTTTTGCTGACATGGAGGCCGTAGAGAGTGTTTATGTAAGACGGCTCAAAAGTAAGTTCCTTACCTCTTACTGTCACGGTTGTGATATCCTTGTTGTCGACGACAACATAAAACTCCCGGACCAACGTGACGTTCATTTTGCCGACTGGGCAGCAAACCGCTGCCACTTCAGTGCATGGATCTTCTTTGCAATAAATGGTTCAAGCCCTAGGTCTCCCGTGGGCTCGTTATAGAGAAAACCCTTTTCTTCCCACATCTCCCTCTTCTAGAAAGAGTGGTAATATCTGCCGGCAGAGTCTGTTGAGGCAAAGCGATTTGGAATGGCATTGTAGCTGGGTGTGCTCATTGTTGCGACCGAGCTGAAGGCAGCACTTCTGTGCGTCTGTCTAGTAGTCATAGTTGCAAGGTCTGTGGAAGATAAAAAGAAAGTTGAGATCCAGAGAGAAAGCAAGTTGATAGAGTAAAAGTGAGGTGAAAAATGAATAGTGAATGGGGTTTATATAGATGAATGGCTTTCTGTCCGTAGGAGCTGTAACGGCTAGTGTGAATAACGGGGCCCGCTGTTACGCGGTTTCTGACACGTCTGTCACGCGTTTCCATGTCTGTTGCGCGTCTATTACGTGTTTGCGTGTCTGCCGCAACAGCATGGTGATAGGCTGTATTTTCCGCGTCTATCGCGACAGTTGATGACAGACTATGACGATAGACTCCTCCTTTGGGCTTTTTGGGCTGCTGTGGAAATCGTGGGCTGATTCACTTCTTCTTCTCTCCTTGTTTCCCTTATTTCCTAAAAAATGAAATAAAAACTTAGTTCTAAAAATAAAATAAAAAAATTATCAATTCCTAATAATTAAATAAAAGAAAAATAGAAAAATAAAATTAAGGTAAATTAGGGATGCCTTGAGGGGCATCTCCTAAAGTAACTACTTCCTGCATCCTTGGGGCTTCAGTCCCCTGATAATGCTTTAGTCTCTGTACGTTGACTTTGAATTGGTGCCCGTCTTTTAAGGATTTGATCGTGATGGCACCATAGGGAAAAATTTGCACAACTCGGAAGGGGCCAAACCATCTAGATTTAAGCTTTCATGGGAAAAGTTTCAACCTAGAGTTAAATAACAACACAAGCTACCCTGGGAAGAACTGTCGTGGCAACAACTTCTTGTCATGCCACCTCTTGGTTTTGTCCTTGTAAATTCTTGCGTTGTCGTAGGCCATTGCTCGAATTTCTTCAATTTCATTCAAATCAAGTAGCCTTTTCTGCCCTGCCTTATCTAAGTCCATGTTTACTGCCTTGATAGCCCAGTAAGCTCTATGCTCTATCTCGACATGGAAATGACATGTTTTCCCATATATAAGCCTATAGGGTGACATTCCAAATGGTGTCTTGAATGCTATTCTATAGGCCTATAGTGCATCCTTGAGGTGTAAAGACCAATCTTTACGAGCAGGTTTTACCATCTTCTCAAGGATGTTCTTTACTTCCCGATTGGATATTTCAGCCTGTCCATTGGTTTGAGCGTGGTATGTTATTGCAATTCGGTGCTTTACGCAATATTTTCTTAAGGCGGCAGCGATTACCCTATTGTCGAAATGTCTCCCTTCATCACTGATGATCCCCTTAGGTATGTCAAACCCGGAAAAAATGTTTTGTGCAGAAATCTCTGAACAATCTTGGCATCGTTTTTCTGTGTGGCGATCACTTCAACCCATTTCGATACATAATCCACTACCAGTAGGATATATAGATTCCCACATGATGCTAGGAATGGTCCCATGAAATCAATCCCACATACATCGAAGATTTTGACTTCTAGGATGTTTTGTAGTGGCATCTCATGTCTTCTTGAGATGTTCCCAGTCCGTTGGCACTTGTAACAACTTTTGTAGAATGCTTGGGCATCCATGAACAGTGAGGGCCAATAAAAACCAGATTGCAAAACCTTGGCAGCGATTTTGTTTCCACCTAAGTGTCCTCCATATGGTGAAGCATGGCAGTAGTGAAGCACAGCTTCCTGCTCATCCTGTGGTACACACCTCCTGATAATTTGATCTGCACAATGTTTGAAAAGAAGAGGTTCGTCCCAATAATAATGTTTTGCATCATTTTGGAACCTCTTCCTTGCTTGATAATTAAGTTCAGGAGGTAGTATTCCGCTAACTATGTAATTAACAAAATCAGCGTACCAAGGAAGTTCAGAAAACTTACATGCCGCCATGGCTGTCGCGGCAGTGCTTGTGGCGGCAAACATCTGATCGTCAAGGAAAGTCTCCAGTATGTTGGTCTTGTCTGTCGGTAAACTCTTTCCCATTTCTAATCTTGACAAGTGGTTTGCAACTTGGTTCTCTGTCCACTTTTTATCCTTGATTTCAATGTCGAACTCTTGCAGCAGCAGAATCCAACGTATCAGTCTAGGTTTTGCATATTTTTAGCGAACATATACTTAAGTGTTGAGTGGTATGTATGGACCACCACCTTCGTCCCAAGTATGTATGAACGGAACTTGTCAATCGAGAACACCACTGCTAACAGTTCCTTTTCTATTATGGTGTCATTCACTTGGGCGTCGTTTAATGTTTTTTTGGCGTAATAAATTACGTGGAAAAGCTTGTCCTTCCTCTGCCCAAGTACTGCCCCTACAGCATAGTCACTGGCATCACACATAATTTCAAATGGCAAACTCCAGTCTGGTGGCTGTACAATTGAGGCTGTTACTAGCTTTTCTTTCGGGATTCTGAATGCCTCAATACATTCAATATTGAAGTCAAAGGGACGATTATGTTCCAGTAGGTGGCATAAAGGCTTGGTAATCTTCGAAAAATTTGCAATAAACCTTCGATAAAACCCAAAATGCCCTAAGAATCTCCAAATTCCATTGACTGTGGTGGGTGGTGGCAGCTTTTCAATCACTTCTATCTTTGTTCTGTCGACCTCTATGCCGCGACAGCTTACCTTGTGGCCTAGAACTATCCCCTCATCCAGCATGAAGTGACATTTTTCCCAGTTTAAGACCAAGTTCGCTTTCTCGCATCTTTCGACCACCTTCTGTAGGTTGCCTTAACCTCTTGCTCTAAAGCGTCTTTACAAGTTTTCACTTTAGAGATTCTTCTTCTTCTTCTTTTCTATTTTCCTTCTTTTTCCTTTCTTTCCTCTTCTTCTTTTCTTTTCTTTTTTCTTTTCTTTCTTCTTCTTCTCTTTCCCTTTTTTTCCTTTCTTTCCTCTTCTTCTTTTCTTTTTTTTTCTTTTTTTCTTTTTATCTTTTTTCTTCTTCTTAGGAGTGGCACCCTATCTTATATTCATATTTAACCATCTTTGTTTCTTTCTTTTAAGGGTTTTGAACATTTTTTCTTTAAGCGCATTTTCAAGTTTTCACTTCAGGCTTGCTTTTCTCAAAGTGAAATTTTTGGTTTTCACTCTTTCCTCTTTCTTCTCTCTTCTTCTTTTTTCTTCCCTTTTTATCTCTCTCTCTCTCTCTCTTTTTTCCTTTTTGTTTTCTCCTCCCTCTCTCTTTTGTTTTCTTCTTTTTTTTCTCTTTCTCTCTTCTTCTTTCCTTTTTCTTTTTCTCTCATTTTTCTTTCTTCCTTTTTCTTTTGCTTTCTTTCTTTTACTCTCTTTTTCTTTAACTCTTTTTCTTTCTTTCTGGCGAACTTTTCCCTCTCCTTGACTGAGCGAGTTCCTCTCTTTGGAAACTTCTTCGAATCTTCATTAGCTGAGTTCTTCTCGTTAGGGACTCATCGTCGAGGAGTTTCAAGTCAAAATCCTTTGCAGTCTACAAAATCTGTCAAAACAATAAAAATGATTTGATGATATAAGTTAGCATGCTCCTAACCTAGGGATGTCTAACTACATATGATGCATGAATGAAGTCATTTTTAGAGCTACTGGGGAAGAAGCCTCGCTTTCGGGTCGACCATCCTTAACATTCATGGGTTTTCTGTCTTTGCTGTGTCTTTATTTCTGTCTCGCCTTGGAAGGGCATGGGTGGTTTGTACTGGTTTGACTAGAGTCAGTCACTTCCTGAAGTCCCTCTTTGAAGCACTGCCCCACTCATCTTGGGCTTAGCTATTTTCTTTTCGTTGGCTCTTCATGATGAGCCTTCTTCAATCTCAACGCTAGGGTGAACGCATGACCCTCCTATATTTTTTCTTACTCCCATAAGGTCTGATATTCATCTTTCTTTACTGAATCTTCCTTCTTTCTTCCTCTTGAAAGGAGGTGCTGAATTGCACTGGTCAAATTTGAATATGTCATTTGCTGAAGTCCAAATTCATAGCACTACCCTTGCTTAAACTGGGCGTGACTGCTATCTCCTCTCGGGCTCGTCATGATAAGCCTTCTATAAATTCAACCTTGAGGGCGGGCTAATGCCCTACAGGTTTTTCGTATTTTCTTCGTTCTCAAATCTCCTAATGGTTTGGCATAGGAGATCTTGCGATTGTTCGGTTATCTCAAGCTTTGCATTCCTTGATTTGAAGTTGTGGAGGGAAGCCTTCATCGTCAAGCGTTCAAACAAGTCCGAAATAAGAACATCAATGCCATCCAAAATTCCTTAAGAAAAGGTGATCAAGCCCTAAATCCCTATAATTCTTTCTTTTTCTTGACATTAGGGTGATCACATACCTCTAAATCCCTAGATTCTTTGTCAAATTCAATATTTATTTTTTGAACCCATCAAAGCATCTTGGCGAAGATTAGCTTTAGAACCGTGTACCTTTCGGATAGGCATTCATCATATAGCACCAAAAGGGTCCCTTGTGGGCATTACTTCTCAACCCTCATTCTTGGGCACAGTCTCAATATACTTGTTCATTTCTATGCAAGAGACATATGAGAATGGTATGGATAAAATAATTTCATTATATATATATATACATACATTTTAAAGAAACATGGCAAGCGATGTTTATGGATACCAAGCTTGGGTTTTGGAAAAAAAAAAGATCAACCCAAATAACATTTTTTTTGTTCAAAAGATCACAAACATTGTGAAGGTACGTATATTTGAAATCCTTACCGAGCTATTAAGCTTCCGAGAGGAACAAATCTCGTACCTACTTTCTACCCAATTTAAGGTGGCTCTCTTTAAATCACAAACTCATTGTGCCCCATCTTTCTCTCTTTTCTGATCTCAATCATGAATTAGAAGTGTGGTGATCCTTGAAGAAAGGTTAACCCCGATAGGCGGGATGTGATCTGAAGACAAATTCATCTATCCGTGTATGATCAAAATGGTCTTTCAAGGCTTGTAATGTAGGCTATAGCTCACGGTTATGAAAGAGATGATATATAAGCCCAAACAAGTGTTTAAGGGTCATGAAACCAAGGATCATTTCTTTTAGCTGAAAGTCTCAATTCCACATTGCCTGATCTGGATACGCTCATATGACATACTTATTTTCGCTTTTCCTTTTTTGGATCGCTCTAGACTGTCTGCTTTTTGTTTTTTCACCCCCAGAGTTCATTTCCTTTCATTTATTATAGCTTTGGGTCAACTTACGTCTTTATACTATATTGCAACATGCTTTCATTCAAAGGCGGTTGATCTTTTAGGGCTGATCTATTTGGATAGAAAATTCTTATAGCCTTTTCTCACTCTCACTCCCTTTTCATTTCTCCTTTCTCTTGTCTCTTTTTTTCTTTTTCCTTTTTTCCTTTTTTTCTTTCTTTTTCTTCTCTTCTTTTTTTACCTTTTACAAAACTGCACTTAGTGCTTTCACTTTCAGTTACCTCACTCTTTTATGTTGGTGATTTTCACCTTGATTTGGGTTGGCTCCTTGAGCAAGAACTTTCAATTCTCTGTTTCCTTTTAATGTTTCTGTGGCACAAACTGAGAATTATTCAAGCATTGACTATCTTTTATTGCCCTCTAATTCATGAGGCGTTATCTTTATAGCATGATCAAATTCAATGTCATTCATTCTTCCATAAACTTTATCTCTTTTGTCCCCGATGTGGGGGTGATCCTTGGTTTGGGTTGAATTAGAAAAAAAATATTATTAGGCTCAAAATGGGACAACAATGGATATTTTCTCATTTTCTTTCTTTGAGAAGGGAAATGAAGGAATGCTAAATATCCTCTCATACACGGATATCAAACAGTCTCCAAGTGATAGATGTTTTAGGGTTATCATTTTATTCAGTGGCCTTAAACAACAATGCTTGAGAGGAAAATTCACTCAATGGGATTGGCCCATTATTCCTGAACACTCATCGTTATTCCTCCCTTGGCCTAAGTAGAGCAGAGGGTTTTCACATTTATAGTATCCTCACAACATTCAGTTTTTGAATTTTTTAATTAAAGTTATTTTTGCAATATATATATATATATATATATATATGTTTGGGAAAACAAAAGTAATCTCATAATAATAAAGAATAAATGAAATGTCTAAAAGGAATCAAAGAATATAAGATGATTGTCAAATGAAGTGCACATGAATGTCTCTTTCATTGAAATCGAACAAGTAAACATAACATAAGCCCTCACAAAAGATCCTTGCTACTTGCAGGTGATAACAACAACATTGGTAACATGTATTACTTCAAGAGAAAATGCAACATGCACGACTTAATCACACCAATTCGCAAAGAAGAAAACTGAGAGCCAAATCCCTAAAGGTCGTGTCTCCGAAGGTCATGCTAGGTTGAGCATTGAGCAAAGGCTTCGTCTTGACGAGCAGAAGATGCCTCCTGGGGTGGGTTGGATGGGGGACTGATAACAAGAGAATTCTTAAAGACCGGGGTGCTCGAGTGGTCTCCCGGTCTTTGAGCAACACTCTTTCCTTTCGAACTGGATTGTAGTAGTTGGGATATTCCTTTCATCATATCTTGTTGGGACTTGATGATGGTGTACCTTAATTCTTGCTGAGTTCATTCCATCTAACCTCTCAAAGCGGCATCTACCTTAGCAAAAACTCCTCCATTTTCTTCTTTTTGGTGTCGGGTAAAAAGGGATGTAGCATCTTTGATGGCTAAGGATGTTGTCAAGAACCCCTTTCCATTGAATTTGTTCATTTTAGGAATGAATGCATGTAATGTGTTGTATGCACAACAAGGATAGATGATTAAAGGTAATCAAACAGACATGTACAATTGAATGCAAAGATGCATTGATTTGATGGACATTAATTTTATTTGTTTTATGAATGAATGAATGAATGTGTCGTATGCACAACGGAAACATATGATTGAAAGTAATCAATCAAAAGGTATAATTGAAATGAAAAAAAGCATTGATTCGACGAACATTCTCATTAAGCGACTTTTCAGAACGAAGATCGAGTCGTGTTACAACGAGTAGAGATTAAGAGCTTCCATGTAGGGTATGACTGGAACTTAAGTTCCTTCTCTGCCAATAACTGGGTTGGCCCTGTTCATCTTTTGATCAATCTTGAACTTCAAGATTCTTTAACTCATCATTACAGACTCTTTCTCCCGTTATAGAAGTCCTAAATTTTGAATTGTTCTCGAATTAACATTTCATGCAAAAAGTGCTATGAATATGCACAAAGAGAATTGAGCAAGAAAACAAAAATAAATTTGTCACAAAATAATGTTATTATGAATGCAAAGAGCAACACTGAGTTTGGCAAATATCCTCGTTAAACGACTTGCATTAATGGGAACATTGGTTTGTTACAATGATCAAAGGGAACCCACTACATATGTGGTTCCTAAGGTAGCATCCAAACAATCCCTTCTTATTTCTTGGAAGCTTGGCAGCATCTTTCGCTAGGAATCGGGCATTCTCTCATATCTACGTTAACAAATATGCCAACTCTTGGCCTTGCTCCCAAGTGTTGTAGGCGACGAACCATGATTGATCCAATGTTGAGATTTGGTACTCTTGACTTGCCCTTTGAAAGGGTCTCGTTGAACCCAACCTTCAAGGCGTATCGGAGCTGAGGTCGGAATTCCTTCTGATTTGAAGTATTCTTTCTTGTTCTAGGTTGAGACTTGATTATCGACCTAAGATGGCAAAATGCCCGAGAAACTTTCAATCTTGCCCTGAAAAGCTTTGTTCCTGTTTGGTGTGGTTCTCGCTGATTTCCTTGCAAGACTCGATATTTCTCAACTGTTGTAGTCAAATCTAAGTTGCCAATCATAGAACAAATGTAGGTCGAACTCCAAGGTTTGAAGTAATGGTCACTTGCCTGGAACGTTTAACAAATATGTGAGGTGGCCATTTTTTTTTGCCTTTGAAAGCCTTTCTTGTCTCAAAAACCTAACCATGTAGTTGATCTTCTTATGGCTAAATTTGTACGTCGAAATCCTTCTCATTATTGTTACGGACCAGATTTTCCACTGATCAAGTCTTTAATTTCAAACTATTTCCCATCTCAATGTGCTCTTCATGATATGATAAAATATGCAAAAACACAAAGAGAAAAAGAAAGGGCAAAACAAATAAAAGTGTTAGTCCATCTAAAACTAATAATAAATTCAAGAGGTAAAAAAGTAAGTGCGGAGGATTCAAACAAACAATAAACACATACAAAGCCCTATACGAACTCTAACTTGCTAAGGTTATCTGCATGGCTCTAACGGGGTGGGCTTCTTAGATTCTCGTGCATGGGTTTGGTTATAACTAGGGTACCCGAACCTATCTTATCACCTACTAAGGCAACAAGAACCCCAATTCTAGCCCATTACAAGCTTGCGAATTGGTTTCGGTTTGAGGGAAAGCACGACCTAATGACGTGGAGGGCTACTCACATGTCAAAGGCGTAGATTTCAGAAGTGAATTATCGACCCGTGGAGGGATACTCACGTGGGTATGGGCGTTTCACTCCCACTTAAGGGGTAAAGCTCAGGTATAAAGCTTAATGATCATGATGAAACACATGTCGGTGACTCCTTAGAAATTAAATGAAAAATTAATTCAAATGCCACCAATTTTCAAAGCTCGTAGAATTTAAGTCACATTTTCAAAGAAGAACAAACTTATTAAATTTACTTTAAATTTTAAATAATTTTCATCGATCAAAGGAAAAAAGTATTTTCTTGGCTTAACTCTCTTTTTGTTTTGTAAAACAAAATTCGGTCTCCAGCAGAGTCGCCAAGCTGTAATAACCTTTTTTTCTTGAAAACCTTTCAAGTTTCCCGCTTTGGAAAAAGATTTTTTTAAAAGGGATTTTTTTGGAAAATTTGAGTTTCGAAAAACAATGAAAATTTGGAGTCGCCACCAGCCACTTAGGTAGGTCGGACACCATCAAAACCAGATATTCATTTTAAAAAGGATTCGGGAGTTGGTTACGTGTGGGGAATGATTAGCACCCCAACACGCCCGGAAATCGGTACCAAAATATTTGTTGCCTTTAGTCGATGGAAATTATTTAAAGTTTAAAGTGAATTTTTAGATGTTCTTAATTGAAAATCTGACTCAAATTGTACGGGCTTCATCAAGTGGCCTTAGAATTAATTAAGCACTTAATTAATAAGGATGACGATACATTGAACCATAGATTAAACCGTTATCATATAAGTTTGACTGCCGTGTTAATTTATGGTTCGACTCTCGTACATCACCTTTATGCATGATGCAAGCATTTAGGAATGATGACATGATATTTTCATTTTTAATCATTGCTTACCTAGAGACGGTGAAAATTAACCCAAATATTTGGTCTACATCCATTAAGCTCGGACTGTTTTGACACAAATACTGGGTTAATATATACCTCTCTTTTTTATATTTTAAATTAATTAATTAACATACCAAATCATTAATGGTTTCATGAATGACAAATACAAATGCATGTCACGGAAAACTTTAAGGTAAACACACAAAAGCCCGCCCAAGGTCCTATCCTAAAAGGCCCAAATTATGGGAGTTCGATTAATGATCTAATTATTAATTATGTGATTCTAGTATTAACTTTAAATTGATTGTGTCCTAAAAACTAGAAGACCCTAATAAATTATTAATTTTCTTGTAGTATGTCCATCAAGGCCCAATGTCAATTTCACCCTATTAAAATATGAAATTATTAAATATTCTATTTTAAAAAATATGAAATTATTAAATATTCGATTTTAAAAAATATTCGATTTAAAAGAAAAAGAAATTTGATTAAAAATATTCGAATATTTTTTCTTTTTCATATTTAAATTAAATCGAATATTTATTAAAATATTAAATCTTCGATTTAAAAAAGTATTCGAATATTTTAAAATTTCAATTTAATATTTTTAAATCAAATGTTCTAATATTTTTAAAAATATTTGAATATTTTTTAAAATCAAATTTCTTTTCATTTAAATCTAATAATTTTTAACTCGAATATTTGGCTCTATTTTAAAAAATATTCGGTTTAAATGAAAAGAAATTTGATTTTAAAAAGTATTCAAATATTTAAAAAAATATTTGAATATTTGATTTAAAAATATTAAATTGAATTTTTAAAATATCCGAATACTTTTTTAAATCGAAGATTTAATATTTTAATAAATATTCGATTTACTTTAAATATGAAAAAATATTCGAATATTTTAAATTGATTTTTTTAAATCGAATATATAATAATTTCATATTTTAATTAAACCGAATATGTTTAATTTAGTGTGTGTTTTTATATATCTCATGTGACATATATTCGAGTCTCCTCTCAAACAATTTCTTTAAAATGTTTTATGATTTTCATATTTATGATGGGATTTGGTATTGATGATGATTCATTGGGTATAAACGGGTTTAGAGAATTCACGTAGCATTAGAATAAGTATTGTTGACCTCATAGTAGAGAAAATCAAATGAGGTCCATTCTTATATTTCCGTGAAAAAATTTATTTTATACTTTATAATGTATTTAAAAGACATTTTAGTTAGATTAGTGGAGTCATTTGCACCCTAATATTTCTACATACATATGTCCATGACAATACTTAATTTAAATTAGTTGATCAATATAAATTGATGATTATAAAAAAATTCTTATAATGTTATCATTTAAATATTTTAATCTAAATAAATAAACAATTAAATATGACCATACACTAAATTCCTATGTGGTGGTTGCTTAAATATTTCTACAATATTTTAATGACAATAAAACCGTTTAAATATGACCAGTGCTGCCTCACATCAATGAAATAAAATATAAGCAAAAAATCGCAAATAAAACATAAGCAAAAAGGAAGAAAAATTGAAATATATTTTTTAAATATCATTTTATAATTTTTCCGAATCTCAGTTTTTTTATAAATCTTAAATTTAATCATAATCCTACCTAAAGAGGAGGTTAAAAGAACTCTAGGAAAAGGAAGAATAATACTTTTAATAAGTCTCGAAACAATGACTTACAAGAATACAGAGAACAAAAGATCGCAAGACTAATATATCTATCCTATCTTAGTATAAAAGAGATTGAATCAATTCTCACGACCAAATATCAAATTGTTTTTTTTTTAATTTCTTTTATATATATATATATATATTATAACTTTTTTAATCTTATAAATTTGTTTATTTATTATACAAGTGAAAACCAAGTGGTATCTCTTTATTTAAGGCTGTTTGGTTTTATAATTTCCTCAAATCTACCAGACAAAATAAATAAGGGTAAACTATACTAATGACTACCGAACTATGGGGTTGTTGTCGATTTGACCACTATATTTTCAATTGTGTTAAATATACCACACAACTATTTAATTGGTTCCAATGTAGCCACTTGCCGTTAAAAAAACGAAAAAGTTAACCGGACTGTTAAAATAATTGGTATAATTACACATTTAGTCCCATTTATTTATAGAATCATTCAATTTAGTTCTAATTTTATTTGAGGGATTTATCTATTTTTATTATATTTATTAAATTTATTTTTCTTCCCCAATCAGGTGGTGACACGTGTCACCACCAAGAGTAATAAAAATAAAATTGTGGATAATGGTCACAAGGGGAATTGAACCTGGGTCATTAAGTAAAGGAACCAATACTCTTGCCACTAAACTAAGCATGTTTTTGGTATATGAAATACCAAATATAATATATGTGGTATATTATAAACATTAGAGAAGGAGAGATTTGTTTCTTTTCTCCGAAATCCGATGCCACCGTGAACTCCGCCGTGTAATAAACTCTTTCAGCTTTCACATTTGCTTTCTTGGACCAATCTTTCAGCACTGCTGCACTGCTTTTCTTTGGACCATTGGTTTCTTCATTGGAAAAACAAAAAAAAACTCAGAATTATAAAACTGAAATTCAAACAAACAAACCCAGAATCATTAGGGAAAAAATGGACTTACTGGGATCTTGTTCATTGCGGATGAGTTCCAACACGACATTCCTTCCCAACATGTCGGTAAAAGCATCGAAATGCTTAACCAAAGTCTCTTTAAAATCCTCATTGTTCTTGTTCCTGATCGTCACGGCATCTCTCACCTTGAATTCGACAGCCTTCTTCTTGTGGTTCGGCAACGCCTTGATCAAATCTTCACTGACGGCAGCCACGACGGGTGTCTTGAAAACCTTCCTCAAATGCACCGCCGGAAGCGGCGGGAACCGATTCTGTCGCTTTCGGAAACAAGTGGCATTACCAGAACAATTTAAAAACACTTTCGAAGAAGAAACAAACGATGATCTATGGATCAAAGAACAACACATCATTTCTTTTGCCAATGCCATTGCTTTGATAATCAATTCCTCTGTTTCTTGGTCTGTTATTTGTTATCAAAGTTCTGGGTTTTTTTTCTTCTTCTTCTTCTTCCTTTTTTGTGTGTTTTCTGAGGATTGAATTGTGGGTGATGTGGTATTTATATACAGAAATAGAGAGGAAATCAAGTGTTTGAACTTTCATAAATGTTGCTTTATGCGTTCCTCACCGTCCACGCGTTTTTCAAATCTCTCATTCGCTAATGTTTGTAATATACAACATATATTATATTTCGCATCCCATATATAAAAAATATGCTTAGCCCAGTGGCAAGAGCATTGCTTCCTTTTCCTACTGACCCAGGTTTAATTCCCCTTGTTGCCAATTTCCACAATTTTATTTTTCTTACTCCAATTGGTGGTGACACGTGTCACCACCGATTGGGGAAGAAAAATAAATCTAATAAAAATAGATAAATCCCTCAAATAAAAGAGACTAAATGTGTAATTATACCAATTATTTTATTAGATTAAAATTAAAACTAAATTGAATGATTCTATAAATAAAGGGGACTAAATGTGTAATTATACCAATTATTTTAACAATCTCGTTAACTTTTTTGTTTTTTTAACGGCAGGTGGCTACATTGGAACCAATTAAATAGTTGTGTGGTATATTTAACACAATTGAAAATATAGTGGTCAAATCGACACCTACCCCATAGTGCGGTGGTCATTAGTATAGTTTACCCAATAAATAACTTCAATATTTTATTTATGGATTAAGATTTAAAGGATCTTTTTAATAAATCAACAAATATTAATTTCTAGATTGAATCAAGGTACCTACTCGTACTTGATCGAGCATCAGAGTATTAGTGTATCCCTTATATATATATATAAGGGATAGGTACATGTTTAGTAACTAATTTATTCTCGCGTTACTGTTTTAGTACCTACTTTTTTTAGTAAAATGGTGAGAATTCCCCATTTAGCCCTAATTTTAAAATCCCCAATTGTGAGAATTCCCAATTGGAAACCCTATAATTTGGGGGAAAATCAGAATTTAACCTAATCTAAAAAGGGGACCAAATTGAATAAATTAAGAGTTTGGCGGTTAAATTGTTAGGCGGGCAAAACTTTGGACCCTCCTTTTGTAATTTGCCCATTTGTCTAGGGCAAATTCTCTTTGGGTTCTATATGAGTCTGTGCGCCGTCTTCCTTGTTTCTAATAAAATAATATTAAAATACCAAAGCATCAGACCCTTCCCCTACCCTTTTCCGTTGAAACTCCGGCCAAGGGGCCTTCATCGCCGTTCAAGCATTTCAAGACCACCAGAGCGCTCATCGTCGCTGTGCGAACGAAACCCCATCACCCAGCTTCCGTCCCGCCGCCGTTCTTCGCTGGAAACGGGTTCGAAATCGGGCGTTAAAGCGTACCCTGCCGCCGCCGTTCTTTGTGTGTGCCGCCGCCGTCTTCTAAGTGCACGCCACCTCCGTCTCGTGTTAGGGTGAGTGTTTGGGTCGAGTCTGTTGGGCTTTGGGTTTATCGTTGCCGTTGTGTTGGCCGTTCCGACATCAGTGTTGGTTGCGGTCGGTAAGCAGTGGCCGCCGTCGGATTCGCTGGTGGCGTCGTGGGGGTTGGTGCGCCGCCGAGATCTGGTTAGGGTTTGTGTTGGGTGGCTGTTAGATCTGAACTGAACCGGTGGGGTGTGTTGGACCGGACCAGACGGTTGAGTTGAACCAGACCAGTGGACTGATGTAGGCTGACGTCATCTGACGTCGTTGCTGATGTAGGCTGACGACAGCGATGACGTCATCCTGGGCAGCGATGACGTCAGCGTTGACTTTTTGCGTTGACTTTTTCGGTTGAGTCCACTCTTAAGTTTTTCGACGTTCCGTTTCCGTTACCGCTGTCCGTTCCTTCATATTCGGACCCGAAATGCCTTTTGGATCAAGTTTATATGTTGAGTTCATATTTTTGGTAAAGTGTTGCATCAGAATTTGACTCGAATATTTTCTTGTGTTCAGGTGACGTGGATTCTGACCCCGAGATTTTACCTCCTCCTCTGCCAGGCAGACCTCCGGTGGCACATTCTTCGAGATCTGCTAGTAAGTTTCTGTTAAGCGTAAATATTCGAATGTGGCATAGTAGAAAGTCTTATATAGTGTTCTTTGTTTTTAGGAGTTGATTCTGTTCGACCTACCACTAGGGCTGAGCTGGGAGACGTCACTATCGACGTTGACTTTTTAGCTGCCTAAGGTGTGTTCTCTGTCTGTGCTACATGTATGTGTTACCTGATTTCGTGATCTGTATGAGAAATATTCTGTGTTATCCTGCTCGGTTGATTGAGAAATATTTTGTATGTTATTCTGCTTTGTTATCTGATAAATATTGCATGACTCGATTGTATGTCATTATGCTCTGTTATCTGATAAATATTGCATGACTCGATTGTATGTCATTATGCTCTATTATCTGATAAATAATGTATGACTCGGATGCTATGATCATGTTATGTAACACATATCGGAATCGGATTATTATGTACATGCATCTTAGTTTTTAACAAGATTGCATTCGGACTCTGAAATCGGATTACATGTCATATCATTGGGTTGGGATATTGTACGGAGGAAGCTCAGCGACTTCATCCTTCGGGTTGAACTTCGCTTCGGATCAGTAGTTCCATCCTTCGGGATGAGTTCTGCTTCGGACATGGTGTTGAGGTGTAGAGTGGTTCAGGGGAACCTTACTCTTCGGACGGTGATGTAGTTGGGTGCATGTCATGTCATGATATCTGTATGCTCTGCTTGTATACTTCGGAATATCTGTAAATTCGTGATATGTTGTTTGACTGTTGGATTGACTTTTGTTATGCACTTTAGAGACACACTGAGCTTTATAGCTGACTCCCCCTTAGTATCTGTTTCAGATTCCCAGACTTAGGTTTCGGTACTTGGAGGATCTCGTTCGAACATTATTTGATATCATTTATCAGTACGTTTTGTTCTAGACTTATATTTAATTATTTAAGTATTTTCAGATTTGGTTGTAAAAGTGGACTTTGGACATTTATTGTTTTTGGGGTTTGATAAACTATTTTAGCATGCTTGTTTTACTATGAAACATTTAAGGATATCTTTTATAAGTGAACAATAATTTCGGCATAATTTTATAAATAATCTTACTTGAGGCGAAAGTCTCCAAATTGTCAATTTCGTTTTGTTATAAACCCTTAGGTCAAAATAGGGGGTTACATTTAGTGGTATCAGAGCCTAGGTTACACCCCTCGGCCTGTGAGGCTCGATAAAAAAAATTTGATTTTAAAGTTAAAAAAATGCATGCATAATAAATGTTTTCGGAAACTACGAGATTTTCAGATAAATGTCTGGATTTAAAAAAAAAGTAATATATGTTTTAATTAAAGTCTCCAAGTACCAATTTTGACTTTAGGACTCTTCTTTTGTAGATAGACTACTATGCCACCCCGTAGGAGTTCTAGAGCTACGACCGGCCAAGGTCGAGGCCGTGGACGAGGTCATACCGCTACTAATACGAGTGACGTTAATCCTCCTGAGCATTCGCCACCACATCAGGAGGACCCACAGCATGAGCAGGCTGAGGAGCAGCATGAGGTTCATACGAGTGGTTAACAGACCGATCACCCTGATCAGCAGACTCAGAGTGATGTTCCCTGTGCAGTTGGTAACAGTGAGACTGCTGGAGTTGATGTTGCTGCAGTGCATTTGGAGCTACTTGAGTATCTTCGACAGGGTTCTAGGAGACCCATATCTGCCGAGTTTTTGTCTGCTGGTATGTCGATGTTTGATGGTAAGACGGCTGCAGACCCAGCTGATGCTGAGCATTGGTTGAAGAAATTACAGCAGTTATTTGATGAGATGGACTACCCTGCCGACAGGAAATTAAGAGTTGTTGTATCTTTATTGAAGGGTGAAGCCCTGAACTGGTGGGAAGCTGAGAAGACTGTTATTTCTGCAAGTTGGATCACTTGGGATCATTTTCGTCAGGCTTTCCGAGACAGATATGTTGGGGCTGAGTATCTAGCCAAGTGTCGTGAGGACTTTTTAAATCTGAAGCAAAATGACATGACTGTGAACCAGTATGAGATTGAGTTTCTGAGGCTGGTACAGTACGTCCCGGGGTTAGTTACTACGGAAAAAGAGAAGTGCAGCTGGTTTCTGAAGGGTCTGCAACCTTCGATCAAGACTGGTGTGTCTTTACATTTGGACAAAGAGTAGAAGGCTATTACCTTGCGAGCTAGGACTGCAGAACGCAATGAGGCAGAGTTGAGGCAAGCTGAGTCTCATGGTATGGATCGGGGTAAGAGGCAGTCGACCGCGACAGTTCAGTATAGTCAGGGAAACCAGACCAGGAAGAGGGCAAGAGATGAGAGTGACTATCAGAGTTATTCCAGAGCCAGACCAGTGACCATTGCTGTTCCGACTTCTAGTGTTGGAGGATCGTCTAGCACGCGGGGGCTACCACAGTGTTCTTTCTACAAGAAATGGCATTCTGGGGAGTGTAGGAGACAGTCTGGGGCTTGTTTTCGATATGGGTCTTTTGATCATATTTTCAGAGATTGTCCGCATGCACCTCCATCAGCTCATATGACGACTCCGTCACAGGCATCAGTACAGACTCCTGCTAGGGGTAGAGGTCGAGGTAGACCCGATTTTACAGTTTCTGCTGGTGGAGGTAGGCCAGCTCACAGTGGAGGATCAACTGGATCCGGGGTGAGACAGCCGTGTTTGGTTTATGCTACCAGGAGACATGAGGATCGTGATGAGCCAGATGTTATTGCTGGTACATTTTCTATCCACTCTATTCCGTATTTTGCTTTATTAGATATTGGTTCTACCCATTCATATGTTGCGAGTTCGGTATCTGGGGGACTTGAAATTCTGGTTGAGAATACTGGGAACGCGGTTTCCGTTTATAGTCCAGTGGGTGATCATGTCAAGGTTACCAAGGTGTACAAGAATTGCCCTTTGGAGATTCAAGGGAAAATATTTTCCGCCGATTTGATGGAGTTACCTTTCAGAGAGTTCGACCTTATTCTCGGAATGGACTGGTTATCCGCTCATCGAGTCCGTTTAGATTGTGAAAAGAAAAGGGCGACACTAGAAACCTCAGATGGGTGCGAGGTGATTATGGTTGGAGAGCGTAGAGGTTATATGACCAATGTTGTTTCGGCTCTCAAAGCAGAAAAGATGATTCGACATGGGGCTACTACCTATCTTGCTTATATTCTTGACTTGAGGCAGTCAGATTCTGGTTTGGATAAGATCCCGGTGGTTAGGGATTTTCCAGATGTCTTTCCGGAGGAATTGCCAGGGGTACCGCCAAAACGTGACGAGGTTGAGTTTGGTATAGATGTATATCCGGGTACAGCTCCTATCTCTATGGATCCTTACAGGATGGCTCCGAAAGAGCTTAAAGAATTGAAGATTTAGTTGCAGGAATTGTTGGATAGGGGTTTCATCCGACCTAGTGTTTCTCCTTGGGGAGCCCCTGTTTTGTTTGTGAAGAAGAAGGACAGATCACTTCGGCTTTGTATTGATTATCGGAAGCTAAACAAGCTGACGATCAAGAACAGGTACCCACTTCCCCGTATTGATGACTTGTTCGACCAGTTTCGAGGAGCTACAATATTTTCTAAGATAGACCTGAGATCGGGTTATTACCAACTCAAGGTTAAGGATTCTGATGTGTTCAAGACCGCTTTTCGGACTCGTTACGGTCATTACGAGTTTCTGGTGATGCCGTTTGGATTGACTAATGCCCCTGCAGCCTTTATGGATATGATGAACAGGGTGTTTCAACCCTATCTGGACCAGTTCGTGGTGGTTTTTATTGACGACATACTGGTTTATTCTAAATCGAAGGCAGAACATGAGGAACATCTCCGGGTTGTTCTACAGACTTTGCGTGAAAAGCAGTTGTATGCAAAGTTCAGTAAATGTGAATTCTGGTTGACCGAGGTTACCTTCTTGGGACACGTGGTTTCTGCTAATGGTATTCAGGTTGATCCAAAGAAGATTGAGGCTATTTTGGGTTGGAAGCAGCCCAAGAATGTTCCTGAGATTCGAAGCTTCTTGGGTTTAGCTGGCTATTATCGGAGGTTTGTGGAAGGTTTCTCGAGTATTACAGCTCCTCTGACTAAACTACTGAGGAAGGATATTCCTTTTGTCTGGACTGAGGCTCAGCAGACCAGTTTTGAGAAACTTAAGACCGTGTTGACTGAAGCACCGGTTCTGATTCAGCCTGAGCCTGGGAAGGCCTATACGGTATAAAGTGATGCCTCTCACACAGGATTGAGATGTGTTCTGATGCAGGAGGGGAAGGTAGTGGCCTATGCATCTCGTCAGTTGAAAGTGCATGAGTGTAACTACCCTACCCATGATTTGGAGCTTACTGCTTTGATCTTTGCTCTGAAAATCTGGAGACACTATCTCTACGGAGAGAAGTGCTATATCTTCACCGATCATAAGAGTTTAAAATACCTCCTTACATAGAAAGAGTTGAATCTCTACGGAGACACTATCTCTACGGAGACAGCGTCGCTGGTTGGAGCTTCTTAAGGATTATGACTGTGAGATAGAGTATCACCCGGGAAAGGCGAACGTGGTTGCCGACGCCTTGACTCGTAATGTTATCTCAGATTTGAGGACCTTGTTTGCTCGGATGAGTTTGTTTGAGGATGGTAGTTTGATGGCAGAACTTCGGGTCATTCCTACGCTGATATCTGATATTCGAGCTGAGCAGCCTACAGATCCTTTTCTTATGCATCGTATCAGAGAGGTTTCTGAGGGTACATCTGTGGATTATACTATTGATCAGGATGGTGTTTTGTGTTTCTGAGGCCGGTACTGTATTCCGAGGAAATCTGGGTTGAAACAGGTTATTCTTCGTGAGGCACATGATAGCCTATACTCTATGCATCCTGGTGGTGATAAGATGTATAAAACCCTTCGTCAGAGGTATCGGTGGAAGGGTCTTAAGCGGGATGTTGTCGGGTTTGTGTCTAAGTGTATGACTTGTCAGAGAGTCAAGGCAGAGCATCAGCGTCCATCTGGGTTGCTTCAGCACATCGAGATTCCTCAGTGGAAGTGGGAGCGTGTGACTATGGATTTTGTCAGTGGTCTTCCGATGACTCCGTCCAAGAAGGACTCCGTCTGGGTTATAGTGGACCGTTTGACTAAGTCTGCCCATTTCATTCCGGTTCGAGTCAACTATCCTTTGAATAAGTTGGCTCGGCTCTATATTTCTGAGATCGTTCGACTTCATGGGGTACCGCTATCGATTATTTCTGATCGTGATCCGAGGGTTACAGCGAAGTTTTGGAAGGCACTTCACTCTGCTTTGGGTACCCGGTTGAACTTCAGTACATCTTATCATCCGCAGACTGACGGGCAGTCTGAGCGTGTGATTCAGATTCTTGAGGACATGTTGAGAGGTTGTGTTCTCGATTATAGTGGTAGTTGGGAGGATTTCTTGCCGCTCGCAGAGTTTGCATATAATAACAGCTACCAGGCCAGTATCAAAATGGCACCGTATGAGGCTCTTTATGGGCGTAGGTGAAGGTCACCGATTGGGTGGACTGAACTTAATGAGCATAGATTGTTGGGACCAAACCTAGTCCGTGAGGCCGAGCAGACAATCAGATTGATTCGAGACCGGCTTAAGGTTGCTTTTGATAGACAGAAGTCTTATGCTGACTTGAGACGTCGAGATCTTGAGTTTGAGGTCGGTGATGAGGTTTTCCTGAAAGTATCTCTTTGGAGGAAGGTACTTCGGTTTGGTCGGAAGGGCAAGCTGAGTCCTCGTTATATTGGTCCTTATCGGATTCTTCATCGGGTTGGACCTGTTGCTTATCAGCTCGAGTTACCACCAGAGCTTCAACGTATTCATGATGTTTTCCATGTTTCTGTGTTGAGACGCTATCATACTGATCCGTCTCATGTTTTACCTGTGGAGGAGATTGAGATTCGTCCTGATTTACGCTTTGATGAGGAGCATATCGAGATTCTTGCTCAGGATAAGAAAGTTCTCAGAAGGAAGACCATTAAGATGGTCAAAGTCTTGTGGCGTGGTCGCAGTCATGATGAGGCTACCTGGGAGCCCAAAGCTGTCATCAAAGCTCAGTATCTGCATTTGTTTGCTCAAGGAAAATTTCGAGGCCGAAATTTCTTTTTACGGGGGGAGAGTTGTAACACCCCATTCTAGCCCTAATTTTAAAATCCCCAATTGTGAGAATTCCCAATTGGAAACCCTAGAATTTGGGGGGAAATCAGAATTTAACCTAATCTAAAAAGGGGACCAAATTGAATAAATTAAGAGTTTGGCGGTTAAATTGTTAGGCAGGCAAAACTTTGGACCCTCCTTTTGTAATTTGCCCATTTGTCTAGGGCAAATACTCTTTGGGTTCTATATGAGTCTGTGCGCCGTCTTCCTTGTTTCTAATAAAATAATATTAAAATACCAAAGCATCAGACCCTTCCCCTACCCTTTTCCGTTGAAACTTCGGCCAAGGGGCCTTCATCGCCGTTCAAGCATTTCGAGACCACCAGAGCGCTCATCGTCGCTGTGCGAACGAAACCCGATCACCCAGCTTCCATCCTGCCGCCGTTCTTCGCTGGAAACGGGTTTGAAATCGGGCGTTAAAGCGTACCCTGCCGCCGCCGTTCTTTGTGTGTGCCGCCGCCGTCTTCTGAGTGCACGCCACCTCCGTCTCGGGTTAGGGTGAGTGTTTGGGTCGAGTCTGTTGGGCTTTGGGTTTATCGTTGCCGTTGTGTTGGCCGTTCCGACATCAATGTTGGTTGCGGTCGGTAAGTAGTGGCCGCCGTCAGATTCGCTGGTGGCGTCGTGGGGGTTGGTGCGCCGCCGGGATCTGGTTAGGGTTTGTGTTGGGTGGTTGTTAGATCTTAACTGAACCGGTGAGGTGTGTTGGACCGGACCGGACGGTTGAGTTGAACCAGACTAGTGGACTGATGCAGGCTGACGTCATCTGACGTCGTTGCTGATGTAGGCTGACGTCAACGATGACGTCATCCTGGTCAACGATGACGTCAGTGTTGACTTTTTGCGTTGACTTTTTCGGCTGAGTCCACTCATAAGTTTTTCGACGTTCCGTTTCCGTTACCGCTGTCCGTTCCTTCATATTCGGACCCGAAATGCCTTTTGGATCAAGTTTATATGTTGAGCTCATATTTTTGGTAAAGTGTTGCATCGGAATTTGACTCGGATATTTTCTTGTGTTCAGGTGACGTGGATTCTGACCCCGAGATTTTACCTCCTCCTCCGCCAGGCAGACCTCCGGTGGCACAGTCTTCGAGATCTGCTAGTAAGTTTCTGTTAAGCGTAAATATTCGAATGTGGCATAGTAGAAAGTCTTATATAGTGTTCTTTGTTTTTAGGAGTTGATTCTGTTCGACCTACCGCTAGGGCTGAGCTGGGAGACGTCACTATCGACGTTGACTTTTTAGCTGCCTAAGGTGTGTTCTCTGTCTGTGCTACATGTATGTGTTACCTGATTTCGTGATCTGTATGAGAAATATTCTGTGTTATCCTGCTCGGTTGATTGAGAAATATTTTGTATGTTATTCTGCTCTATTATCTGATAAATATTGCATGACTCGATTGTATGTCATTATGCTCTGTTATCTGATAAATATTGCATGACTCGATTGTATGTCATTATGCTCTGTTATCTGATAAATAATGTATGACTCGGATGCTATGATCGTGTTATGTAACACATATCGGAATCGGATTATTATGTACATGCATCTTAGTTTTTAACAAGATTGCATTCGGACTCTGAAATCGGATTACATGTCATATCATTGGGTTGGGATATTGTACGGAGGAAGCTCAGCGACTTCATCCTTCGAGTTGAACTTCGCTTCGGATCAGTAGTTCCATCCTTCAGGATGAGTTCTGCTTCGGACATGGTGTTGAGGTGTAGAGTGGTTCAGGGGAACCTTACTCTTCGGACGGTGATGTAGTTTGGTGCATGTCATGTCATGATATCTGTATGCTCTGGTTGTATACTTCGGAATATCTGTAAATTCGTGATATGTTGTTTGACTGTTGGATTGACTTTTGTTATGCACTTTAGAGACACACTGAGCTTTATAGCTGACTCCCCCTTAGTATCTGTTTCAGATTCCCAGACTTAGGTTTCGGTACTTGGAGGATCTTGTTCGAACATTATTTGATATTATTTATCAGTACGTTTTGTTCTAGACTTATATTTAATTATTTAAGTATTTTCGGATTTGGTTGTAAAAGTGGACTTTGGACATTTATTGTTTTTGGGGTTTGATAAACTATTTTAGCATGCTTGTTTTACTATGAAACATTTAAGGATATCTTTTATAAGTGAACAATAATTTCGGCATAATTTTATAAATAATCTTACTTGAGGCGAAAGTCTCCAAATTGTCAATTTCGTTTTGTTATAAACCCTTAGGTCAAAATAGGGGTTACAAATTTCTAGATTGAATCAAGGTACCTACTCGTACTTGATCGAGCGTCAGAGTATTAGTGTATCCCTTATATATATATATATATATATATATATATATATATATATAAGGGATAGGTACATGTTTAGTAACTAATTTATTCTCGCGTTACTGTTTTAATACCTACTTTTTTTAGTAAAATGGTACTTAATGTTATGTTTTGTTTTTATTTAAGTACCCGCTGTTAAAAAATTAACGACGAGCTAGAAAGGAGAGAGAAAATCACACATGGTAGGTTGTCACATCATTTTCTCTCTCCTAGTCAGCATGCCACATCGACTAAAATCATAAAAAAGCACACGTGGCATGCTGACCAGGAGAGAGAAAACGACGTGACAACTTACCACATGTGATTTTCTCTGTCCTTGTCAACATGCCACATGTGATTTTGTCTCTCCTAATCAGTATGTTGTTAATTTTTTAACGACGAGGTTTTAAAATAGAAACAAAAAGTAATGTTAGGTATTATTTGACCAAAAATAAAGTGGGGTGCTAAAACAATAATGCGAGAATATGCAGTGTACTAAATATATAGTTATCATTAAAAAATATTTGATACACATATTGCGTAAATTTAAATCATACAATCTTGTATTTCAATGTTATTTGTTATATTTATAATTTAAATTTTAAAAATTTATGATTTTAATGTCCTTAAAAGTATACATTTACCTCTCCCCATATTTTTTTAATTAATTAAAAAATATTATAAAAGTTTTGTTTATTTTACTTTTAAAGCAATACGAGTCGGATCAACAACGATTGAGGTGAAGTTCAATGACTCAAAATTAATCAATCTCTTTCATGGCAGTTTTATCAAGTGGGAAATCTCTTCCAAACCTTCGTATGTGCAAAGCTAAACATAGAAAATAAAACCCAAAACAGTTTGCTTGCTTTCTCTCAACTTCCAAACCTTCTCTCATTTCGCTTTTCAGTTGCCTTTTTGTCAGCTTTCTGGTTAAACCAAGTGTTAGAGAAACGAGAGAGTTAAAAACGAGCTTTCTGATATTAAAAAAGAAGGTTTAAACTTCCCTTTGTTATCACCAGTTTCTTGGTTTTTGAAAGAATATAAAACATGGGTTTTGGTTTCTGGATTGTTTAGAGCAATGGGTTTCTTCTAAACTGTGGATTTTGAGTTGGGTTTTGGTGTATACCTCAGCTTTTTCTCCTCCTTTGTGTTGGTAGGTTCGTGTTTAATTTGTTTCATTTCTTATTCAGACTTTTAATCATTTCTCTTGTTTGGTCATTATCTTAATGATTGTTAGGTGAGGCATTGTCTTCATTGATGGGTGATTTTCCCTTCAGTTATTGCTTTGCCTAACCTGTTGTTTTCCCCTCAATGCAATTTCATGAACATGACAAGTTTGGTTTTTCTTTTGCATGTCTTCATATCATGTTTATTAACCTTTTGAATTTTGATTAAACAAAAGAAATTCCAGAAAAGTAAGTTGCCTGTTTGTTGTATTTATTGAAAGATGCTTTAGTGGTGTTTCCATGGCGAGAATGTGTAGTGAAATCAAGCCTTTTTGGTGTTTAGATGTAAAGGGTTTGTGTTTATCTCTTTCTTCTGTGCCTTTGTTCTTGTATTGTATGCTTTCGAGTTTATGCCGAAGGCGAATCCCCTTTTGCTGTAATGATCTTGATGTGGTTTTTAATGATGTTTAATTCTTTCTATGCAATTCTTCAGGTAGACAAATTCGAAGCAGAATTCGCAAATAGAGTTCGGTTAGTGCTCTTCTCTTCTGTGCTTTACATCTACCAGTCTTTGTATATAAAAATGTGTATGTGTGTATGTATGTATGTATGCATGAATGAATTATGTATTTAGTCTAGTCCAATTGATTACTGCTGTTATGTATATGCATGAATATCTGTACGTATAATCGACTAGTGTTGACATAGAGTTTTGGTTGGATTTCAGGATTCTGTTCTAAGCTTTGATTCTGTTTGCTACATATTTAATTTAATGGCTGGGGAGAGTTTTAGTTCATCAATGACACCGGATGTTACCGGGATCAATCGGGGTAATTTGAGAAGAAACTCCTTAGCAGGTCCTGCAAACAGCAGAGAAAGGCCCGTCTCTCTTTATCGGAGAGCTTCTATCGGTACTTATCATGATTTCTGCAAGCCGGGGATGAAACATGATGAATCTGAAGAGAAGGCTAGGCTTCCTTTTCCGAAGAGGATTATAAAGAAGTCATTGGACAAGCAGAATTTGTTTGAGATCTCAGACTCGCCGCAGAGGAAGAAGGCATCAGCAGTTGTGTCCAAATCTTTCCCCACTTCTGAAACTCATATCCCTCGTATGTCTGAGGTCACCAAGCTTCGGACATCGACCGAATCTCCTGGTGGAGATAAGCCTATCAAAAATAAGCTTCTTTCGATAAAACAAAAGGCATCAGTGGTATATCTTAAGACCAAACCTTCTCCCAATTCCAGAAGTTATTCCTTTGATACCTCTGATATTATTAACCTTGAGGTGCCTATGAACTCTTCCGATGGCAAAATTTCTCGGGAAAATAAAAAGAAACCTATGAGAAAGCTCAAATCTTCACTGGATTTAAAATCCGACCTATCTGATGCCGGAAAAGTAATGCGGCACAACGGAACATTGCCTTCCAGGAGAGTACAAGTCTCTTCAAAGAAAGTCCCATCAAAAGCTAATGAGGAAAGCTTTCGTAAACAGCCTTCTACTTCTTTGAAGCCGAAATCTCAGGCCGGAAAGCCTCTTCCTGCTGTCCCGTTTGAAGTTCTAAGCGTCCGGAGACAGAGCGGAACCAGTGACATGAAGACGGGAAACACAACTGCAACCTCCAAAGTAGCCATAGAGGTAATTTCTCCATCACACAGAGCTTCATTGTCCCGAAGAGCTTCTCTTTCTGGAGCTATAAGCCTATCTGCAAAGAAGAGCAGGAACTTAAAAGTTGTGCTTCCACGGAAGAACCATAAGGAGGTTGGAAATGCTAAAACCGAGCAACTTTTTGATGAACATGTTGAAAGCAACGGCGACATCCTTGAGGAGAAAACGCTATATGTTATCAAGTTGGAGACAGAAAATGTAGTTTTGGAATCTGATAAAAATGAAAATTGTGCTGCTGAAATGTCTCCACCCGCACTAGACGAATCCGATTATAATGTGACCAAAGCCAAGTATGACTCGGACTCAATAAAGTATGAGGCGGTTTTCTCCTATGACAACGATTGCCAACCTGTGAAATTATGTTTCAGGAGAGGAACGGTCATTGACATTCAGTCCGACAATGATTGTTCGAGACAGCTCGAGTTCAGGCAAGGAAGTTTACTTGGGGAGAACGAAAATAGTACCACTGAAGGGCACATAACCTTTACGAGGAGAGAAGTCGATGGCGACACAAATGACAACGAACCTGGTGAGGGAACGGTTGTTCTAAGACACCAGGATGTGGCGGAAAAGCAGGATGGAAAGGGTTTGTTTAATATCATCATCGAAGAAACTGCGAATAAACTCGTTGAAGCCCGGAAAAGTAAGGTTAAGGCCTTAGTTGGCGCATTCGAAACCGTGATCTCCCTCCAAGAAACGAAACCTTCATCAAACACTGTCAGTGAGTAAAGTATGAACTTCATTAACATTTGGTTTATGGTTAATAAAAGAAAAATGCAGTTGTTACCGTCTTGAATTTGAAGATCATGGATGTTGATCTGAATGGTTTTCTCAGCGTGGACCGATCTTTGACATGTTCCTATAGAGTTCTGTTATGAATCAGAGTTAGAGCCAACAAGGATTGCCAGCTCAAGAGCTGAGTCAGCAACAACAGTCTACTAAGATTCACAGAGGATGGTGTTGAGCAATTATTACATGGTCCCAGATTACCACGTCATTCATGGTCCCTATCTACTAAAAATAAGTCACATAATTATCTTTTTTTCATGTCGTTTTTAGTAGAAGGGTATTGAGAAAGTGAATAGAACTTCAACAGAGGAATAGGGAAGAATAACAGTAGGATTTCATTGATGAAAGCTTGAAGAAAAGCTGTTTACAACGTTCCAATTTATAGAACTAAAGGAACAACCTAGAAGAAATCCAAAAACAAATTCTGTTAGCCTACAACAGCTTCTGCCAGCTGTGGAGATTTACAGCTGCATGGGCTGCATGGGCTTGAGCTGGTGCAACAGCTTTTCCCGCGCAACCAGCTCTTCATCATTCCCGCGCAGGTGTATCTTCAATATGCTTCCTGCTCTTTCGATTGTCGAATTTCTTCAGTTGACAAGACCCCAAGTTTATGTCGAAACATTTGAAAGTAACACTTTGAGAGAGATTTAGTGAATCCATCAGCTACTTGATCTGTTGCAGGCACATAGTTGACACTAAGTTCATTTGCTGCCACCTTCTCCCTTATAAAGTGAACATCTAGTTCCACATGTTTGCTTTTCGAGTGATACACAGGGTTTGCACTCATTGCTATAGCTCCTGAGTTATCACACCAGATGACTGGATTGGATATCGAAACACACATTTCTTGTAGAAGAGTTCTCATCCAAGTTATTTCTGAAGCAACATCAGCCAAACTTCTGTATTCGACTTCCGTTGTTGATCTTGAAACTATTTTCTGCTTTCTGGAGCTCCATTGAACTAAGTTTCCACCAAGATAGACACAGTTACCAGATATTGACCTCCTATCATCTGTGTTGCCTGCCCAGTCTGCATCGGAGAAGGCTACAATTTGACAGGGATGAGACGATCGTGTGAAGATAAGGCCATGATCAAGTGTACCATTTAGGTACCTTAATACTCTTCTTGCTGCAGAAAGATGTGAATCACACGGGGCATGCATGAATTGTGCCAACTTGTTGACACTAAAAGTAATGTCTGGTCTCGAGTGACACGCATATAAAAGCGATCCAACTAAACTGCGATAATCTTGAGCATTATCAAGCAAGTTTCCTGAGTCTTGTGTAAGTTTCAAGGAGGAGACCATGGGTGTAGGCACGGACTTTGCATTGATCATGTTGGCTTTTGTGAGAATCTCTATAATGAACTTCTTTTGACTCAACATTAGAACATCACCTACTCGTGTAATCTGAATTCCAAGAAAGTAGCTTAGCTCACCAAGGTCCTTCAACGAGAATGTAGCACCAAGTTGTTGAATGACACTATTGATTACATCAGTTGAGGAGCCTGTGACTATTATGTCATCGACATATACAAGAACATATGTGATGCCTGCACTTGTAGACTGGATAAACAGGGAGGTATCTGCTTGAGAGCCTCTAAACCCTGCATCAAGAAGATACTGCTTGAGCTTCGAGTACCAGTTCCTGGGTGCTTGTCTCAGGCCATACAACGCCTTTTGAAGCTTGCATACAAGTCTTGTGCCATCAGGTGATGTTTCTTCAAAGCCAGGAGGCTGTTGCATAAAGACATCTTCATGGAGTTCCCCGTTTAAGAAGGCGTTATTGATGTCTACTTGCCTCAAGGGCCACTTGTTGTTTACTGCCAGACTGATGACAATGTTGATTGTGGATGGTTTAACCACAGGGCTGAAGGTATGCTGAAAATCCTGACCAGGAACCTGTGAGAACCCCTTTGCCACGAGTCTTGCCTTGTATCTGTGCACAGTGCCATCTGCATTTCTCTTCACTCGAAAGAGCCATTTGCATCCAACAGGAGACCTGCCTGCTGGAAGAGGAACCAAGGACCAGGTGTTGTTATTTCTTAAAGCAGTAATTTCAGCATGGACAGCTTCTTTCCAGTTTGGACTTGCCAATGCAGCTTGAATAGTGGAAGGTTCATCATCGAGGTGCGGAAGGCTTGTGAGATATAGTTTGGGTTTGAAAATACCCAACTTGCTTCTAGTGATCATATGGTGCCCCTCAGTGTGTTGTTGACTCGGAAGATGTGGGAAACAAGTCTCAGCATTCGATGCAAACTCCTCAGCATGTGGCTCAATGCTATGTTCATGAGTCGAACTATGGTCATGATGATCAGATTCAAGATCACAGGAAACATTTGGTGCAACAGTACTAGCATCATGTTGTGAACAAGGAGGAGTAAAAGGAGTTGAGGGAATGATTGGAACCTGAACAGGACCTGTTGAATTGCTTTCAGTTGCTTCAGCACATGGTGTAACATCATCAGGGGCAGGTGAACTACTCATAGGATCATCTGGAGAAGTAGACTGATGTGAAGGAGACAAATTGTCATCAGAGTGAACTCCAGTCTCAGCAACAGGAGGTGGTGAGGATGTATATGAAGAAGGAAAAGATATTGGACATCGAGTGGTTGAATTGGAAGGAACCTGAGACAATGGCACATCACCTGCATAGAGAAACTTATTTTCATCAAACACCACGTGTCGAGACACATAAATATGGCCATCTTTTGCCATGCACACATAGCCTTTATGTTGAGTACTGTATCCCAAGAACGTGCAAGCCTGTGATCGGAAACTGAGCTTATGATGTTGGTATGGTCGCAAATGAGGATAACAGCAACAGCCAAACACTCTGAGGAAGCTGTAGTCTGGAGGTTTGTTGTGAAGTTTTTCAAAGGGCGAGAGACCAGAGAGAACCTTTGTTGGAAGACGATTAATCAGATGTACGGCAGTGCTGACTGCATAGGACCAGAACCTGAAGGGAAGGGATGCCTGAGCTAGAAGAACAAGGGCAAGCTCGACGATGTGTCGATGCTTGCGCTCCACCACACCATTCTGTTCCGATGTGTGTGGACAGGTGAGCCTATGTCGAATGCCCAAAGAGCTGAGAACTGTGGACAAGGTGCGAAATTCACCACCCCAATCACTTTGCACCTCCTTGATGGGTAATCCAAACTGATTTTGAACAAGCTTAGCAAATAACTGAAACGCTAAGCACGCTTGATCCTTTGTTTTCAGTAGATATAGCCAGCAGTGCCTTGTAGTAGAATCAACAAACGAGACATAATATCTATGGCCATTAGATGTAACTTGTGCAGGACCCCATAGGTCAGTGAACACTAATGTAAATCGGGTTGAATATTCAGTAGAGGAACGTTCGAACGGTAATTTATGACTTTTACCCATTCTACAAGCTTCACAAAGTTCAGTGAACAAGTTGTTATTGCTTTGCAAAGGAAGTACAATTTTGAGTTCATTACAAATTTGCATCAAGGTCGACTGAGCAGGATGCCCTAGTCGCCTGTGCCATAGCTCAGCCAACTGACTTGATCTACTCACTAAATTGACTTCACACTTGCTTGAAGAGTCACTTGGTTCACCTTCTTGAAACTGATAGAGACCATCACGCACTTCACCCCTTAACAGAATTGCACCACTATCTTCATCTCGAACAAGACATTTGGAAGCATGGAATTCAAAGTAAACTTGATTATCTCTAGCAAGCTTGGACACAGACAAGAGATTCTTAGTCACGGAAGGAACATGAAGAAGCTCATTTATCAACAAAGTACGAGAAGAAGTCTGAATATAAGATGTACCAGTCTTGCAGATATTCAAATTTTGACCATTGCCAACCATTAACATACCTGGTCCTGTGAAGTCAGTCCCCTGGACAAGCTTGGTGCTATCATGTGTGACATGGTGGGTGGCACCTGAATCAACAACCCATGGTTCTGGTTCAGCTGAAGCAGTCGACCCTTGAGGAGGAGGGCAAGTGAGACAAGCAGTAGGTGTATCCATCACTGTGACAAGAGCACTCGAGGAGTCTTTAGTAGGAGGAGCAGATGAAGAGCTGCCAAAGGCAAAGGCCTGATCGAAACGATGCCAACATCGATCGGCTGAGTGGCCAGGTTTGCCACAGATCTGACAGTGAAGACGTGGTTGACCTCTACCACGAGCACCATTTCTGCCTCCCTGAAACTGTGGAGGACGATCAGGACGAGACCCAGGTGATAAGGACGATGTATCATGATAACGAGCAACATTGACACTCATTGGAAGTTGAAGCTGATGATGAAAGCCACGGATCTGAGTTTCAGCATCCACCAGTACATTTTTGACACCATCCAGGGTATATGGATCTTTGCTGGCCGTGATAACCGCCATGAATGGTTGATATTCCGGAGGGAGGCCATTGAGAATCGTTGCAATCTGTTCCACATCAGAAATGGAACTTCCACAGGCAGCTAAGGCATCAGCAACCTCCTTGACCTGCGTGAGGTACGAGCGCATGGTGTCATCTCCTTTACGCAGGGAACGCAGCTTACAGTGGAGACTCATCGCAGAGGTTGTAGAACGATTGGCAAAGAACTGGACAACAGTGGACCATACTTCAGATGCTGTCTCAGCACCAACAAACTGAGGTAGGAGATTGGAGCTGATGGTGGAGAGCAACCAAGAGGCCAGGGCACTGTCTTGTGCGACAAAATCTTCATACTCCTCATTGAGGATCATTTGCCCAGATGAATCAGGGACAGTTTCCGGAGGGGCCTTGACCTTGCCAGTAAGAAGGCGTTCGAGACGGTGACTTCGAACCGTAAGGAGCACTTGTTGCTTCCAAAGAAGGAAGTTCATCTCGTCGAGAACGATATTGACCTTCTTGTTAGTGAAGGTCTTGCCATTTTTGGACAAGCCAGTGGAATCAGAGGAAGGAGCGACAATATCACCAGGCATTGGAGCAAGAGTGAAAAGAAATCAGGAAGAAAGCAGAGGAAGGGCCAGGACGCCGGCGAAAGATACCATATTGAGAAAGTGAATAGAACTTCAACAGAGGAATAGGGAAGAATAACAGTAGGATTTCATTGATGAAAGCTTGAAGAAAAGTTGTTTACAACGTTCCAATTTATAGAACTAAAGGAACAACCTAGAAGAAATCCAAAAACAAATTCTGTTAGCCTACAACAGCTTCTGCCAGCTGTGGAGATTTACAGCTGCATGGGCTGCATGGGCTTGAGCTGGTGCAACAGCTTTTCCCGCACAACCAGCTCTTCATCATTCCCGCGCAGGTGTATCTTCAATAAAGGGACCATGGATGACGTAGTGGTCTGGGACCCTGCAATAATTTTTGGTGTTGGAGGAAAGAACCCAAGGCGTTAAGAGGCTATATGTGTTTTTATTATAACCCTTTAAAGTATATATAAAGGAAAAGAGTCATTGTACTGGGATATGCTTATTGTAAAAATAAATATTTTTTTCTCTCTCTAAATCTATTCTCTTCTCTGCTTTTATTTCTTTCCCCCCCTTTCTCTATTTCTACCTCTCATTTTCTGCGGATTTCTATGAATTGTTAGAAAGGATCTTAACATTGATGCTTTCATTGAGAGTCGAATGACATGGAAGATAAATTTTTGTTTTCTTCAAATTCGATTTATGTTGAATTATTCAAATTTGATGGCACAAATCCGAAGTTAGATTATCCAGGCTGAAGAGTTCTTCAATTTTCACCAAATAGAGGATAGTCACCGAATTACTCTGGCAGCGTTGCATTTTTAAGGAATAGCTCGACGATGGTATAACTGGATGAGACAATACCATCAGCTATCATGTTTGAAAATTTTTACCAAATCGATGATGGCAAGATTTCAATGCATTGTTCGAGACAACCCAAGAAAAATAGTTACTCATGTGTTCGATGAATTGCCGAAACCAACCAACTATAACTTTGGCAATCTTTTCGAAGAGCAGAAACAAGTAAACCTCAACACCCAACGGACACTTCAGAATATAGCACGTCAATTGACACTTATATCATCACAATTGGGACTGACATCCAAGGCACTCATCAAAAATGAAAGATCGAGGGACTCAATCATAAATCCCCACTAGGTGTTCGATGAATTGCCAACAGTGACTCATACTAAAATTATCAATTACTTGATTCATGATACTAAGGAAGATGAATTTCAGAATGACAAGAAACCGATTGAGAGCAGTGGGGAATTTGATTTGCAACAGGATGACAACTCCATGCATGGTTGTTTTGAAGAGATGAATCCACTCTTGGTTGTTGCCCCTAAATCAATGGTTGAACTTCAAAAGCAAAGAGAAATCTTTGAGTTTGTGAAGATCCCTACAATGGGTGGTCATGGAGCACTGCCGGCAAATTTGGTAAGTAATTTTGCACTTACAGACTATTTAGATGTATTGCCAAAGAATATGCTTAAGGTCGTTAAGTCTTATTCTGAAGAGATAATTTCAAGGGAATTGACGTATATGAATAAAGTGGTTGAGGTGGATGACCCTACATATTTTGACTTTTAATGATGGGAAGTAACAATGGGCTAATGACTAATAACAAGGACTTTAATAAACCGAGGATTGTGATGGAAAGAATGGTGAAGTCATGCCGTAGGAGCATTGATGTTGAGGTTAATAAGATTACGAGTATGTGTAGCGGAATATTTGTCTGATGTTACTTTCTTACTTGTTGACCTTTTGGGTGAAAGTGATCTCGAAACTACTTACTCTGGTGTTGGTGTTTGGAAACATGATAGGGTTGAGATCCTTGCCAATGATCAAGGTAACAAGACAACGTCATCTTATGTTGGAATTAAAGATATCGAGGGTTTGATAAGCGATGCAGCGAAGAACCATGTCGCCATGAACCTCATCAACACTTTTTTCGATATAAAGAAGTTGATTGGTCGTAGATGTAGTGATGTCTCTGTTTAGAGTGAGGCTAAATTGTGGCTAATAAAGGTTGATATGGATGTGAATAAACATGAAGAAGTGGCCTAAAAATTATTAGAAGATTTTAATGGTGTTACTGCATTACTATCTGATGATTTGCAGAAGAAGTTCTACCTTGGATTCTGTAAACAACATTTGTGGCCTCTTTTCCACTACATGATACCTATTTGTCTGGACCATGATGATAGATTTGATAGTACTTTATGGCAGGCATATTGTTGAGTGGATCGAATGATCGAAATGAACCAAGAGAGGGGTGAATTGGATTTTTAAAGGTTTAGGTGTTGAAAATTGCAAATTAAAAAGATAGACAAGGAATTTTAGAGTGGTTCAAGTTCCAAATGAACTCTACATCCACTACCTTAGCTTCACTAAGAATTTGCAACAATTCCACTAATTTCTCTTCCCCTTTTCTAGGCTAAGGAGGTAACCATTACAATTTTCGGTTAAATTTTCTACCCAAAATTTAACCCAAACCTCACACAATTAGAACAAAGATTTTGATGGCTAAGAAAATATCTCTCAATACAAATTGTAGCCCAATTACAAGTAGGGGTGTTCATGGTTAACCGTTGGTTAACCATTAAGAATGAGTCTCTAATGTTCTATGCATTTTCCCTCTAATTACATTAAGAACATATAACTTTTGCACTAACAATATAACTTATAGGTTAACCGTTATATTATTTTGGTTAACCACGAACACCCCTAATTACAAGCACTCAACCCAATTGAAAATGATAAGAATGAAAATTACAATTGAGGTTTCTAGAAAATATTTGGATTTAGGCACAAATGCTTGGATTTGATGTTTGGATGTTTGCTTTTGGATCAATAGTTGTTGCTGGAGCTTTTAGAGGGCCCTTTTATACCTTCTCATTGATTTCTAGCCGTTGTGGTTGTTGCATTCATCAATAGAGCCGTTGGGAGTGTTATCTCACCTCCATAAATGCAGTCTGCAACCACCCGTTTCGAAACGCCCGACCCTGTTTCGAAACGGACCAAAATAGAAAGAGTCGTTGGGGTGCATTTACGAGCCCGTATCGAAACGGTCTTACCCGTTTCGAAATACTTTTGCCACTGTCAAGGGTCGTTTCGAAACGCCTTAACGGTTACTTGAAAATCAGTTAAAAACTTGCAACAGTCATATTTTTAAAATTAAATGAAGAACCGTTTCGAAACACTTGATGTCGTTTCGATACGGGTTCTCTATGTTCTAAAGCCGTTTCGATACTGGTTTCGAAACATGGGTTGGCAGTGTTGAAAACGTTTCGATACCCGTTTCAAAACATGGGTTGACAGTTTCAAAACCGTTTTGAAACGCCTTAGGGCGTTTCGAAACATGGACTCGAAAAATACTGTTTCGGCTTTAAGAATACTTAGAAAATATTTGGAAAGCTTAGTTTTTAACTTAGGCATATTCTTTAAATCATATGGGGATGTTTGAGGACTTAAAAATTTGTTTTGACATTTTCAATTTAGTCCTTAGGTTCTTTAGTTATATCAAAATTAAAATATCGGTTTCACAATCTCCCCCTTTTTGATATAACAAAACCAAAGTTAAAATTTTTAAGAGTTTTGAAAATTTTGAACACATTCTAACTCCCCCTTAATTTAAGATAGGTTTTTAAAGTTTTAAAAAGGTTTTAACTTTGAAATTCAAGTTTTAAAACTTAAAAAACACTTTAAACATTTAAAACAAATTTTTAGCTCTTAAATTTCTTCTCCCCCTTTTTGTTAGATCAAAAAAATAAACAAGGCTCATAGAGAAGAGATAGGGTTAGTACCAATAAGCATTAAGCAATAAGAAACAATAATATTAATTCATAAAATTAAAATATCCAAAACATAAATCAACAATAAGTTCAAAGCATAATCCCAAATAAAACTAAAAGCATAGGTTCATAAAACATAATGGAAATAAAGATGCAAACTTAATCCTAAAATGCATAGATAATATGATATGTCATGAATATCCTAGGCGTCGTCGTCACCATCATCATCCGAAGTCTCATCATCGCTCTTGACTTGAGAACGGCGAAACTTCATCCATTGGCCATAGAAGGTAGAGAAGGACATGTCAATGGCTGAGTGTGAATTCTCAAGGGATTGGAGTCGATCCTATACATTTTGCAAGCGAGTGTTGATGGCACAAAAACCCGAAGCCATGTTAGTGTTCATGGCATTGAACCGCTCGGTAATGAGAGCCGTGAGAGCTTCATTGTTTCCAACTTGAGCTTGTGGTTGAGGTTCAACGGGAGGATGAGGATGAGGTGCTTCCCTATCAACACGTTCCCAAACATTGTTCACATGGCGAAAACCGGACTTTTGGAAAGAGGACTCACCAATTTTTGACTTGCGGGGTTCCGGAGAGTCGTAGGTGCAATCGAGACCAAGCTTGCTAAAGATGTGACTTAAGACCGTTCCATAAGTGAAAGATTTCAAGGCATCGGTGTCACGAAGCTTAATATTGTTAACCATCTTGGAAAATATGATCTTAGCAAGATTAGGGCGCTCACCACGACAGAAACACTCAAGCCAAAAATAGTCAACTTGACGGATGTGAGAATATTTACCTCCGGAGGGGCGAAGGAACCATGAGACCATCAAATGGAGGAAACGATCGTGCGCATCCAAAGTAAGCACTTGACTGGTGTGAGAACCAAAGTGACTCTCATTCTCAATTCCTACATCCTTAAGAGAAAATGTAGACTCCGAGAGAGGGACATTAACAACAAACTTTTTCCCCAAAATATAAGATTCAATCCCAACAACTTCGGAATTTGTTTCATCATTGATAAGGTGAGCATTGGAGTAAAAGAGAAGTACCATGTGTTTGTAGCAAATGTTCGGGATGCTCAACAAGACAAGAAAATCCCATTCTCTCAAACGCTCGAGGTATCGGAAAAGAAATTGCTCAGAGTTAAGGAAGTTGAGATCAATCACACGCTCACGACGAACTTCTTACTCCTTGACATATTTGAAACGTTCTCTCAACTCTGTAGTTCGAAGAGATTTTTGAAAGAGCTGAGCGAGATTTGGACGCATACTCGAGTCACCGAATTGAACGGACTTACGCTTTTTGTTAACATTCTCCGTCATCCTAAAATTATAAGCAAGCAAGTTTGAAAAAGAATTAATTGTAAGCATATATTTCTTAATTCAATCCAATGGTAAATCCCACTTAGGTTTAAAAACATGTTTTTAAAACAAATATACAAAACAAAATAAAAACAAAAAAATTTAAGAGAAAAACAATAAAAAAATACGAGTGAAATTTTTTATATTCGAATCAGAAAATTAAAGATTTTGAAGAATTTTTATAAGATATGAAAAACCCAAGCATAAAAACATATAACCTATACAAAAATAAAATTTTCTAACCTAATATTCGAACATAAATTGAAGGAAAAAGAAAAAGAGGAAAAATACCTTAATTTGGATTTTAGATGAATGGATGAAAATCCTTGCACAATATTGTTGAATCTTGCTTAGACTTGTGTTTTAGAGAAAAACCCCTCAAGATTTGGTGAAAAACAAAGAGGTTTAGAGGGTTTTTATAGGAAAAAATTTGGGCTAGGGTTTTCAGGGTTTTGGAGAGTTTTAATTAAAGTGGAACTTTATCGTTAAAAGCCCTTCTTAAAGCAGTCCGCAGATCCATTTCGGAACAGGCTTGACCGTTTCGAAATGTGGGCACGAAGGTTTAACCGTCTTTTGGACTTCAGCTGCCCGTTTCGATACGGGGTTGACCGTATCGAAGACCCGTTGACCCGTATCGAAACTTGTTTCGATACACACCTTGGCAGTAGGCAAAACGTTTCGAAAACCTTTTAAGGCGTTTCGAAACACCATTCTCTCAGATATGATTTTAAAGCATCTGTATCGAAACAGGTTGACCCGTTTCGATACACCTGGGCCTGGAAGTGCAAATGATGCTCTAAAAGTGCAGAAAAATGACTTTTTCTAAGGCCTAACTTGCATGAATGACATGAATGAGCAGGAAAAACATATGCAAACATAAACATACTCCCCCTAGCTATAGGTATGGATGAAATTAGGAGTAAAAACATATAAACATGACATTTCACAAGATCAAGCAATTTTAAGCACAAAAGAGGTCCTAAAAGGCCAAGATAGGCTAGCTAGACCTAACTTTCTCCTTAGGGACCAAAAACGCCCTTTGTCTAAAGGTTTTGTAAATATGTTTGCTAATTGATTTAAGGTGTCTAAATACTCTATAACCACATCTTCTTTAAGGACATGATCTCTAATGAAATGATGCCTTATTTCTATGTGTTTGGTTCTAGAGTGTTGGATGGGATTTTTCGTTAAACATATATCACTAGTGTTGTCACATTTTAGGGGTATGGTTTCAACTTTAATACCATAATCTAAGAGTTGTTGCTTCATCCAAAGGACTTGAGCACAACAACTCCCTAAGGATATGTACTCGGCTTCGGTGGTAGATAAGGCTACATTATTTTGTTTCTTAGAGAACCAAGATATGAGTATACTACCTAGGAATTGACAAGTTCTCGAAGTACTCTTCCTATCAATTTTGCATCCCCCATAATCCGCATCCGAATAAGCATGAAGGTTGAAGGTGGAGTCTCTAGGGTACCAAAGACCTAAACAAGGAGTATCTCTAAGGTACCTAAAGATTCTCTTAACGGCTATAAGGTGAGACTCTCTAGGACTAGTTTGAAACCTAGCACACAAGCAAAAACTAAACAAGATATCCGGTCTACTTGCGGTAAGGTAAAACAATGATCCAATCATAGAACGGTAAAGCTTAGAGTCAACACACTTACCTCCTTCATCTTTGTCAAGCTTTGTAGATGAGCTCATAGGTGTGGCTTGAGGCTTTGCATTCTCCAAGCCAAATTTCTTGAGCATATCCTTTATGTACTTAGCTTGATTGATGAAGGTGCCATCCTTCTTTTGCTTGATTTGGAGTCCCAAAAAGAATGAGAGCTCCCGTATCATGCTCATCTCGAATTCACCTTGCATTAGCTTAGCAAACTCTTGACAATGACATTCGTTAGTAGAACCAAAAATAATATCATCAACATAAATTTGAACTACTAAGATGTCATTTTTATACATTTTTATAAAAAGTGTAGTGTCCACCTTACCTTTTTCAAAACCCTTTTCAATTAAAAAGTTTGAAAGTCTTTCATACCAAGCTCTAGGAGCTTGTTTTAAACCATAAAGAGCTTTAGTGAGTTTGAAAACATGATTTGGAAATTTTGAGTCTTCAAAACCCGGTGGTTGTTCCACATACACTTCTTCATTTATAAAACCATTTAAAAACGCACTTTTAACATCCATTTGAAAAAGCTTGAAATTATGATAACATACATATGCAAGGAAAATCCTAATGGCTTCCATTCTAGCTACGGGTGCATAGGTTTCATCAAAATCTATTCCCTCTTCTTGAGTGTAACCTTGTGCTACAAGTCTAGCTTTATTTCTCACAATGTTACCACTCTCATCTAGATTGTTCCTAAAGACCCATTTAGTTCTTATGGTAGATTGATTACTAGGCCTATCAACTAATGTCTAAATGTTACTTCTCTCAAATTGATTTAACTCTTCTTGCATAGCCATAATCCAAAAATCATCTTTCAATGCTTCTTTTATATTCTTAGACTCTATGCATGAGATAAATGCATCATGATTCATTAATCTAAGAGAAGATCGAGTGGTTACCCCCTTGGATGGATCACCCAAGATTTCACCATCTTTGACATAGTTGAACTCCCTTGGGTAGCTCACTTCCTTTTCCTCAAGAGCCAAGTCCTTCAAGGCTTCAAGAGGTGGATCTTATGTGTCTTCTTCTTTTGTTGGAATCTCATCCTCCTTTGAAGTTTGTCCTCCATCAAAGGAATTTATGATTCCTACATCATCATCATCACAAGAATCCTTCCTTGGAAGGAGGTTATCATCGAATACAACATGTATAGATTCTTCTACTACTAAAGTCCTTTTGTTAAATACTCGATAGGCTTTAGAGGTTGTTGAGTGGATCGCAAGATCGAAATTGACCAAGAGGGGGGTGAATTGGAAATTTAAAGGTTTGTGGTGGAAATTTGCAAATTAGAAATTGATGGACAAGAGATTTAGAGTGGTTCAAGTTCCAAATGAACTCTACATTCACTACCTTAGCTTCACTAAGGATTTGCAACAATTCCACTAAATCGTTCTTCCCCTTTTCTAGGACAAGGAGGCAACCCTTTACAATTTCGGTTGATTTTTCTACCCAAAAATCAACCCAATCCTCACACAAGTGAACAAGAAAATTTGAAGGCTAATAAGGTATCTCTCAATACAAATGATAGCCCCAATACAAGCACTCAACCCAATTTGACAAAGTATGAATGAAGATTACAAATTGGATTTCTAGACAAATATGAAATTTGGCACAATTGCTTGGATTTGATGAATAATTGTTTTCTTGAAGATCAATAGTTGTTGATGTAGCTTTTGGATGTGTCTTTTATACATCCTCATTGATTTCTAGCCGTTTGGGTGGTTGGGAACATAAATGGAGCCGTTGGAACCCTCTCTTACCACCATAAATGCAGTCTGCAGCTACCGGTATCGGTACGCGGGAAGGGGTATCGGTACCTGTCTCAGAAAAGAAAGAGCCGTTGTGTGTATTTAATAAGGGGTATCGATACGCGCGTAAGCGTATCGGTACGGGGTATCGAAACGGCAAGGGTCGTATCGATACTATTTTCTGAACTTAGCTCACTGTCCACAACCGTATCAGTACGAGGGTTTGGCGTATCGATACGGGTCAACGAACTTTTAAAGTTTGGTTACCAACCAACTGACACCAACGGTCATATTTTTTAAACCGACTTACATTTAAAAATTATGAAGCCCGTATCGATACGAGGGTTAACCGTATCGGTACGACATTCAGACTTTTTGAATTTTAACACAGGGCGGTATCGATACGAGGGTTTGGGGTATCGATACTGGTTCCGACAGTAACCAAGTTTTGTAAAAATGGTATCGATACGCTTGGTGCTATATCGATACGCCTGGACGATTTTCAATGGTTTTGTCTTGGAACACTTAGAAAATATTTTGAGTTTGAGTTTTATAAATCAGTTTCAAAGTGTTGGTGTTTTAAAAACTTATTAAGGGACTTAAAAAATAATTTTAAGTTTTACAAAATGTTCCTTAAGGATTTAATTATATCAAAATCAAACATAGGTTTTACAAAGGTTAAAGAGTATCCTATGAAAATAGCTTCATCACTTTTTGCATCAAATTTACCTAAGTTATCTTTTCCATTATTTAAACGAAACACTTGCAATCAAAAGGGTGAAAATAGCTAATGTTAGGCTTTTTAGATTTTAAAATCTCATAAGGTGTTTTCTTTAAAATTGGCCTAATCATTACTCGATTAACAATATAGCAAGCGGTGTTTGTGGCTTCCACCCAAAAATAGTTAGGTAAATTATTTTCACAAAGCATAGTTCTAGCCATCTCTTGCAAAGTTCTATTTTTCCTCTCAACTACCCCATTTTGTTGAGGAGTTCGAGGAGCCGAAAAATTGTGGCTAATACCATTTTCATTCAAAAAATCTCCAAACCCTAAATTTTGAAACTCGGTTCCATGATCACTTCTAATATGTGAAATTCTAAGTTCAAGATCATTTTGGGTTAGTTTTGAAAAATGTGATGAATTTTTCCGAAGCCTCATCTTTAGTACTTAAAAATAGAACCCAAGTAAATCTAGAAAAATCATCAACAAGTACAAATGCATAAGACTTACCACCCAAGCTCATAGTCCTAATTGGCCCAAATAAATCCATATGGATGAAGAGGCGCATTCTATTATTCCAAAACGGATAGTTGTCACCATTGAAGAAGGGTGGCTTTGTAGTGGATTGAGACTCATACATGCCCGAACCGGAGGTTGAAGCCATCTCTTGATTTTTATGATCACACTCTTCCTAGGAACTCCTCTTGTGTTTGTTAATCCTCAAAGAGGTAGGCTCTGATACCAATTGTTGAGTGGATCGAATGATCGAAATGAACCAAGAGGGGGTGAATTGGATTTTTAAAGGTTTAGGTGGTGGAAATTGCAAATTAAAAAGATAGACAATGAATTTTAGAGTGGTTCAAGTTCCAAATGAACTCTACATCCACTACCTTAGCTTCACTAAGGATTTGCAACAATTTCACTAATTGCTCTTCCCCTTTCTAGGCTAAGGAGGTAACCCTTACAATTTTTTGTCTAATCTTCTACCCAAAATTTAACCCAAACCTCACACAATTAGAACAAAGATTTTGATGGCTAAGAAAGTATCTCTCAATACAAATTGTAGCACAATTACAAGCACTCAACCCAATTGAAAATGATAAGAATGAAAATTACAATTGGGGTTTCTAGACAATATTGGGATTTAGGCACAAATGTTTGGATTTGATGTTTGGATGTTTGCTTTTGGATCAATAGTTGTTGCTGGAGCTTTTAGAGGTCCCTTTTATACCTTCTCATTGATTTCTAGCCGTTGTGGTTGTTGCATTAATCAATAGAGCAGCTGGGAGTGTTATCTCACCTCCATAAATGTAGTCTGCAACCACCCGTTTCGAAACACCCGACCCTGTTTCGAAATGGACCAAATAGAAAGAGCCGTTGGGGTGCATTTAAGAGCCCATATCGAAACGGTCTTACCCGTTTCGAAACACTTTTGCCACTGTCAAGGGTTGTTTCGAAACAGCTTGAACTCGTTTCAAAACGCCTTAACGGTTACTTGAAAATCAGTTAAAAACTTGCAACGATCATATTTTTCAAATTAAATGAAGAACCGTTTCGAAACACTTGATGTCATTTCGATACGGGTTCTCTATGTTCTAGAGCCGTTTTGATACTGGTTTTGAAACATGGGTTGGCAGTGTTGAAAGCGTTTCGATACCTGTTTCGATACATGGGTTGACAGTTTCAAAACCGTTTTCTAAATGCCTTAGGCCGTTTTGAAACAGGGACTCGAAAAAAATGTTTTGGCTTTAAAAACACTTAGAAAATATTTGAAAGCTTAGTTTTTAACTTAGGCATATTCTTTAAATCATATGGGGATGTTTGAGGACTTAAAAATTCGTTTTAAATCATATGGGGATGTTTGAGGTTCTTTAGTTATATCAAAATTAAAATATCAGTTTCACACATATGTTTCTTCTAATAAAATATTTTTTGGCAAGGTTATAGAAGTAATCAGTCTAGAGGATGAGATTCTGAGGGGACTGCAAAATTTGAATCTGAGTGGTTTCCTTACGTTTGATTATGCACAACAATACTTGTCTTGTTGCATTCGAATGTTGAGCCTTGGTTATGAGTCTAAAGGAGAGCATATTGGTCTTGATTACTTTGGTCGCACATTTTTTATGAAAATTCTTTAAGTAGGAATTCATATGGCAAGACTGGAATCGATATTGAATCTTGTCGCCAAGGTCAAACGTATTCGAAAGTTTGAAGAAAAAAATTGAATCTTGGTGTTGAAGACATGGATATTTCCAAAGTTTCATATAGAAGAAAGCCCCTCACATTGATGCGATATGAGTTGGGATCAACTAAAAACAGTGAGGTGGGTCGAGCCTTGAAGAAGTGTGATAAGATACCTTGGGAATTGAAGATCAGTTTGGCCAGTGTTCAAGTTCGAATGAAGACTCAAGCTGGTGAGAAGCAAATGGATTTGACACGTGAAGAAGAAAGTTGGGTCTTTGTGCTCTTACAACTATACCGACAACTGTCTGCGCATTTAAAGGAACAACAAAAACTAAATTCAAGTGGAAAATCAAATCAACATGTAACAACCTTTCCCTTGATGCGGTACATTACAATGACACCAAGACAACAATTGGTAATCTTAGAACAAAAGATTCGTACATTAGGGCTCGAGAAGAGAAAAAAGTGTTGGTACAATGGGATGAAGCCAATAGGGGCAATGAGACCTGGGAAATCGCGACTGCTTTTCATGGTGAGTTTCCTTACTCGAACCTTGAGGACAAGGTTCTTAAACCAGGCAAGGGTAATGTTATGAATCAGAGTCAGAGCCAACAAGGATTCCAAGCTCAAGAGCTGAGTCAGCAACAACAGCCTACTAAGATTCACAGAGGATGGTGTTGGAGGAAAGAACCCAAGGCGTTAAGAGGCTATATGTGTTTTTATTATAACCCTTTAGAGTATATATAAAGAAAAAGAGTCATTGTACTGTGATATGCTTATTGTAAAAACAAATATCTTTTTCCTCTCTGAATCTATTCTCTTCTCTGCTTCTATTTCTATCCTCCCCTTTCTCTATTTCTACCTCTCATTTTCTGCGGATTTCTCTGAATTGTTAGGAAGGATCCTAACATTGGTGCTTTCATTGAGAGTCATTGTACTAGATATGCTTATTGTACAAATATCTTATATAATATGAATTTTTTGAATCGTGTATATATATACTTATGGCATCCGAACTACACTTAATTAGTACCACAATTTTTTTTCTTACAAATAATAGCGAATACAGTAAAGTTAGAAACAAAAGTATCAACAGATGCCTTAGTTTAAAGGTCTTGGGTTAAAACTTAGGGGCTTAGGGATTTAAAATTTATGGGTTGGGTTAGAATTTAGGGTAAAGTACATAAATGGTCACTAAACTATCCCTAAAAATATAAAATGGTCATTAAACTTTCAAAAATTACATAATGGTCATTAAACTTTAATTTTTATTACAAAATGGTTACTGAGCCGTTAACTGTCGTTAACCGAGAGACGTGGCAGTTAAGAAATTTTATATAATAACATATTTAATTTTTATTCTTTCATTTTTTCTCATCTTCATTCTCAACACCTTTAAAAGAGAACCTTTAGGGGGAAGAGTTAGATTCCTTGGAGGGTTTATGGAGGATTTAGAACTTGAGAGCTCAATTCTTCCATTTTACTTCTTTTTTATCTCCTTAATACATTTTTTCAATCCTTTTAATCCATTAATGACTGTAAACTTTTTTTATGTGTTGACTTGATAGCTAGAGAAGTGAAAGAGTCTTCCAAAGTCAAAAGAAAAGAGAAAATAATTGAAAGATGTCAAATGAGCTTCCTTTGTTGTTGAATTTAAGGTAGTACATCTCGAACTTTAAAATGTTTCATGATTTTCATATTTATGATGTGATTTGGTATTGATGATGATTCATTGGGTATAGACGGGTTTAGAAAATTCATGTAGCATTACAATAAGTATTGTTGACCTCATAATAGAGAAAATCAAATGAGGTCCATTCTTATATTTCCGTGAAAAAATCTATTTTATACTTTATAATGTGTTCAAAAAGACATTTTAGTTAGATTAGTGGAGTCATTTGCACCCTAATATTTCTACATACATATGTCCATGGCAGTACTCAATTTAAATTAGTTGATCAATGATATATTGGTGATTATAAAAAAATTCTTATAATGTTATTATTTAAATATTTTAATCTAAATAAATAAACAATTAAATATGACCATACACTAAATTCCTATGTGGTGGTCGCTTAAATATTTCTACTATATTTCAATGATAATAAAACCGTTTAAATATGGTCAGTACTGCCTCACATCAATGAACTAAAATATAAGCCAAAAAAGTCACAAATAAAACATAAGCAAAAAGCAAGAAAAATTTGAAATATTTTTTTAAAATATCATTCTATAATTTTTCGAATCTCAATTTTTTTAAAAAAATCTTAAATTTAATCATAATACCTAAAGAGGAGGGTAAAGGGACTCTAAGAAAAAGAAGAAGAATACTCCTAGTGAGTCTCAAAACCATGACGTACGGAAATATAAAGAACAAAAGATCGCAAGATTAATCTATCTATCCTATCTTAGTATAAAGGAGATTGAATCAATTCTCAAGAGCATATATTAAATTGATTTTTTTAATTTCTTATATATATATATATATTATAATTTTTTAATCTTATAAATTTGTTTATTTATTATACAAGTGAAAACCATGTGGTATCTCTTTATTTAAGGCATTTAATTGTGTTTGGTTTTGTAATTTCCTCAAATCTACCAAACAAAATAAATAACTTCAATATTTTATTTATGTATTAAGATTTAAAGGATCTTTTTAATAAATCAACAAATATTAATTTCTAGATTGAATCAAGGTACCTACTCGTACTTGATCGAGCATCAGAGTATTAGTCTATTGGACATCAATATTATATATATATATATATATATATTAAAAGGGATAGCTACATGTTTAATACCTAATTTATTCTCGCGTTACTGATTTAGTACCTACTTTTTTTGGCAAAACAGTACCTAATGTTACGTTTTGTTTTTATTTTGGTACTTTGCCGTTAAAAAATCTACGTCAGCCTAACAACGAGAAAGAAAATCACACATAGCAAGCTGTCACATCATTTTTCTCTCTCATAATCAACATGTCACATCGACTAAAATCATAAAAAAGCACATGTTTGTCATTGTCAACATGTGATTTTCTTTGTCATTGTCAACATGCCACATGTGATTTTTTCTTTCCTAGTCAGCATGTTGTTAATTTTTTAACGACAAGGGTACTAAAATAGAAACAAAACGTAACGTTAAGTACTATTTTACCAAAAAAATAAGTGGAGTACTAAAACAATAATGCGAGAATAGGTAGGGTACTAAATATATAATTATCTCTAAAAACATATTTATTACATAGATTGCATAAAATTTAGATCATATAATTTTGTATTTCAATGTTATTTATTATATTTAGAATTTAAATTTTAGAGATTTATGATTTTAATGTCCTTAAAGTTAGACATTTACCTCTCCGCATATTTTCTCTTAAATAACTAAAAAAATATAATGAAAAAATTGTCTATTTAAACATCAATTTAAATTTAAGGTTTACACTAATATTAATATGAATATAAACCTTAAATTAAGGTAGAGAGAATAATTAATTTTACCTCTTATATTGATTTTTGGCTCCGTCCTTGAATCATTGTATTTAAGGTTTAAACTGACCTTGACATCGATGGATGTCGAGAGAGTCGAAAATCATTGTATGTTGAAGTTATTATATAAATTTATTTTAATATTATCGTATTTAAATACATCAATAAATATTAAGTGTAATAGTAATACACATTATACTTTCAAATTACGACTTAAGTTTAAACTTTGAAAATAATATTATCAGAAATAATCAGGGACGGAAGCATGGTGTAGTAACCCTTTTTTTCTTGAAAACCTTTCAAGTATCACGCTTTTGAAAATATTTTTAAAAGGGGATTTTCTTTTGAAATATTCGAGTTTCGGAAAACAATGAAAATTTGGAGTCGCCACTGGCCACTTAGTAGGTCGGACACCATCAAAACCAGAGATTCATTTTGAAAAGGGTTCGGGAGTTGGTTACGTGTGGGGAAGGATTAGCACCCCCATCACGCCCGAAAATCGGTACCAAAATATTTGTTGCCTTTAGTCGATGGAAATTATTTAAAGTTTAAAGTGAATTTAATTAGATGTTCTTAATTGAAAATCTTACTCGAATTGTACGGGCTTCATCAAGTCGTGGCCTTAGAATTAATAGAGCACTTAATTAATTAGGATGACGATACATCAGACCATAGATTAAACCAACATCATATAAGTCTGATTGCCGTGTTAATTTATGGTTCGACTCTTGTACGTCACCTTTATGCATGATGGAAGAATTTAGGCATGATTACATGATATTTCTTTTTTTAATCATTGTTTACCTAGAGACAGTGAGAATTAACCCAAATATTTTGTCTACATCCATTAAGCTCAGACTGTTTTGACACAAATATCGGGGTTAATAGATACCTCCCTTTTGTATATTTTAAATTAATTAATTAACATACCAAATCATTAATGGTTTCATAAATGACAAATATAAATGTGTTGAGTGGATCAATGAACCAATATAAGCCAAGAGGGGGGTGGATTGGATTTTTAGAACTTTTGGTGGTGGAGTGGAAAGTTAAAAATGATAGACAATAGGATTTAGAGTGGTTCAAGTTCCAATCGAACTCTACATCCACTACCTTAGCTTCACTAAGGATTTTCCAACAATCCACTAATCGTTCTTCCCCTTTTCTCGGCTAAAGATGTAACCTTTACAATACCAGTCAAATTTTCTACCCAAAATTTGACCCAATAACCCAATCCTCACTCAAGAAATACAAAGAAGATGAAGGCTAAATCTACTATCTCTCAATACAAAATATAGCCCTTTTACAAGCACTCAACCCAATTGAACAAATAAGAATGGAAATTACAAAGTTCACAATTGGGGTTTACAAGAAATAATGGGATTTTGGCACAAATGCTTGGCTTTGATGTTTGGATAATTCTTTGGAGATCAATAGTTGTTGCTGGAGCTTTTAGACGTCCCTTTTATACCTTCTAAATGAATTCTAGCCGTTGGGGTTTTTGCATTCATCAATATAGCCGTTGGGATGTTATCTTCCCTCCATAAATGTAGTCTGCAACTACCCGTTTCGAAACGCCCGATCCTGTTTTGAAACAGACCAAAATAGAAAGAGTCGTTGAGGTGTAATAAATAGACTGTACCAAAATGGGCACGATCATTTCGATACGCTAAGAGCTCGTTTCGAAACTCGTTTCGAAACATTTTGCTACTGTCAAAGCCTGTATCGAAACGACATAGAAGCATTTTGATATGCCTTAATGAAAATTTTAAATTCAGTTATAAAACTTCAACGGTTATATTTTAAAACCAAGTTTGAATTCCATTTCGAAACGTTTCAGGTCGTTTCGATACTACCGTATCGTAACGAGTCAAACCGTTCTGATGTTCTTCATCCGTTTCGAAACACATTATGAAATAGAGGTTAACAATTTCAAACTGTTTCGGAACGCCCAAAGGCCGTTCCGAAATGGTGACTTGAAAATCACTGTTTTGGCTTGATAAAAACTTAGAAAATATTTGACAAGTTGAGGTTTTGACTTAAACATTCTTCTTTAAATACATAGAGAGGATTTGAGGACTGAAAAATTCATTTTCCATTTTTTCAATTTAGTTCTTAAATCTTTTGTTATATCAAAATCAATTTATTGGTTTCACAATCTCCCCCTTTTTGATATAAGAAAACCAAGTTAGAATTTTTAAGAGTTTTGAAATTTTGAAGACGTTCTAACTCCCCCTCAATTTAAGATGGGTTTTTAAAGTTTTGAAAAGATTTAAAATTCAAATTTAAAACTGAAAACCAACTTAAAACGAATTTTGGATCTTATATTACTTCTCCCTTTTTTGTTAGATCAAAAAGAATAATAAACAAGGCTCATCAAGAGAAGAAACGCGGTTAAAAGTGATAGGCAACATAATGTAGATTCATAAAGTTCAAATAACCAAACATAGAACTTAAAGCAATAGATATTAAAGCTCAATCCCAAACAAAGCAATCATAACATAGGTTCATAAAGCATAAACAAAATAAAGGTGCAAACTTAGTCCTAATATGATAATCTAATATGAGATGCAATAAAGACCCTTAGCCTCATCATCTTCATCGTCAACATCCGAAGAATCATCATCGTTCTTAGCTTGAGAACGAAGAAAGGTCATTCATTGACCATAGAAGGTAGAGAATGAAAAGTCCATCGATTGATGTTGATTCTCAAGGGCGGTGAGATGATCCTCCACGAAAATCAAACGAGTATTGATAGCACCAAGACCCAAAGCCATGTTTTTATCCATCGTGTTGAACCGCTCGGTGAGGAAAGCCATAAGAGCTTCATTGTTAGGACCCGAAGCTTGAGGTGGTGGCTCAACTTGAGGTGGAGAGGCATGCCTATCAACTCGTTCCCATTGGCCAAGAGTGTAATGGAACCCGGACTTTTGGAGAGAAGATTCACCAATCTTGTTCTTACGGGGTTTCGGAGAGTCATAGGAGCAATCAAAGTTAAGGATGCCAAAGAAGTAGCTCAAAATAGTCCCATAAGTTAAAGGTTTAAGAACACCGGTTTCATGAAGCTTCACATTATTGATCATTTCGGCGAACATAATTTTGACAAGATTTGGTCGTTCTCCTCGGCAAAAGCACTCTAGCCAAAAATAATCAACTTGACGAATATGAGAGAATTTACTTCCGGAGGGGCGAATGAACCATGAAATCATCAAGTGTAGGAACCGATCATGAGCATCCAAAGAAAGAACGGAGCCGGTGTGAGCACCAAAGTGGGTCTCATCCTCAATGCCTTCTTTCTTAAGCCCAAGAGCATTATCTAAAAAGGATATGTTGATAACGAACTTCTTCCCCAAGAGATATGACTCAATGTCAATGACCTCAGTGTGATCTTCATTATCAACGAGCACAACATTTGAGTAGAAAATGAGAATCATGTGCTTGTAGATAATATCCGATATGTTCAAGAAAGCCACGAAGTTCCATTCTTGCAAACGCTCTAGATAGCGGAAAGCGAAACACTCAGAATCAAGGAATGGGACATCAACAACAAGCTCGCGACGAACGGCAATATCCTTGACGTAAGAGAAATGATCCTTCATCTCTTGAGTCTGAAGACTTTTGAGAAAAAGTTGGGTGAGATTAGGACGAATATTGGCTTGACCTGAAGCTTCACTCGATTGACCTGTCTTACGTTTCTTGTTAGCGTTTTCCATTGAAAAATCCTAAAAACATAAAGCAAGCAATTTTAAAAATTGAAGTGTATGCATGAACATCCTTAATTCAATCCAATGACAAATCCCATTTAGGTTTAAAAAGACATAAAAAATTTAAGAGGAAACAAATTTTGAAAAACTGTAAAAAAAATACGAGTAAAAAATAATATATTCGAACAAAAAATTTTAAGATTTTGATTTTTTTTTTCAAAGTTTTGAAAAACCCAAGATGCAAAACATATAATCTATACAAAATTAAAATTTTCTAACCTAAAATTCGAATAAAATCAAAGGAAAAATAAAAAGAAGAAAACATACCTTAGATGTGGATTTTGGATGAATGGATGGAAAATCTTGCACAAGATTGTTGATGCTTGCTTAGACTTGAGCTTGTGTGTAAAAGCCCTCAAGATTTGATGAAAAACAATGAGGTTTAGAGGGTTTTTATAGGGAAAATCGGGTTAGGGTTTTTGAAGAGTTTTAATTAAATGTGAAATTATCATTAAAGACCACTTTTAAAGATGTCCGCATACATGTTTCGGAACAGGCACGATCGTTCCGAAATGTGGGTATCGAAACATTGACTGACGTTTCAAGTCTAGTTGACTGTTCCGATACGGCTTTGATCGTATCGAATCCCACATGTTGACCCGTATCGAAACTCGTTTCGATACACTTCTTGGCAGAGGCAAACCGTTTCGAAACCCTTTTAAGGCGTTTCGAAAAACCACCTAGGCCTGGAAGTGCAGATGAGGCTCTAATATTGCAGAAAAATGAATTTCATGAAGTCCTATTTGCATAAATGACATGAATGGGCAGAAAAGATAAGCTAGTTAGATCTAACTCTCTCCTAAGGGACCAAAAACGCTACTTATCCAAAGTCTTGGTAAAAATGTTCGCTATTTGGTTTAAGGTGTCAACGAACTCTATAGCAACATCTTCCTTAAGGACATGATCTCTAATGAAATGATGCCTTATTTCTATATGTTTGGTTCTAGAGTGTTGGATGGGATTTTTAGTTAAGCATATGGCACTAGTGTTATCACACTTAAGGGGTATGATTTTAACTTTAATACCATAATCTAAGAGTTGTTGCTTCATCCAAAGGACTTGAGCACAACAACTCCCTAAGGATATGTACTCGGCTTCGGTGAAAGATAGAGCTACACTATTTTGTTTCTTAGAGAACCAAGATATTAGCATACTACCTAAGAATTGACATGTTCTCGAAGTACTCTTCCTATCGATTTTACACCCCAATAATTCGCATCCGAATAAGCATGAAGGTTGAAGGTTGAGTCTCTAGGGTACCAATGACCTAGACAAGAAGTATCTCTAAGGTACCTAAATATTCTCTTAACGGCTATAAGGTGGGACTCTCTAGGAATAGCTTGAAACCTAGCACACAAGCAAACACTAAACAATATATCTGGTCTACTTGCGGTAAGGTAAAGCAAAGATCCAATCATAGAGCGATAAAGCTTAGAGTCAACACACTTACCTCCTTCATCTTTGTCAAGCTTTGTAGATTAGCTCATTTGTGTGGCTTGAGGCTTTGCATTCTCCAAGCCAAACTTCTTGAGCATATCCTTGATGTACTTTGCTTGATTGATGAAGGTGTCATCCTTCTTTTGCTTGATTTGGAGTCCCAAAAAGAATGAGAGCTCCCCCATCATGCTCATCTCGAATTCACCTTGCATTAACCTAGCAAACTCTTTGCAATGACACTCATTAGTAGATCCAAAAATAATATCATCAAAAAATATTTTTACTACTAAGATGTCATTTTTATACCTTTTTATGAAAAGTGTAGTGTCCACTTACCTTTTTCAAAACCTTTTTCAATAAAAAAGTTTGAAAGTCTTCCGTACCAAGCTCTAGGAGCTTGTTTTAAACCATAAAGTGTTTTTGTTAGTTTGAAAACATGATTTGGAAATTTTGAGTCATCAAAACCTGGTGGTTGTTACACATACACTTCCTCATTTATAAAACCATTTAAAAATGCGCTTTTAATATCCATTTGAAAAGGCTTGAAATCATGATAACATGCATATGCAAGCAACACCCTAATGGCTTCCATTCTAGCTACAGGTGCATAGGTTTCATCAAAATCAATTCCCTTTTCTTGAGTAAGTACAACATTATTAGACTTGACAAGTTCCTTAGGAACTCATACACTTCTAATTTTCTTAGTTCTATTATGCCTATGGAACTCATACATTTTTGAAAGACTCCTTGAGCTTGTTAAGCTCGTCTAACACCTTTTGGTGTTCACTATTGCATTGAGAAATAAGGTTGTTTAAGTCTACATGTTCATCTTGAAGAATTTAAGTTCATCTTGTAAACCTAAGATATTTTTCTCAAATTTTAAGTTAGCTTGAGAAAGTGAGTCATTTTTAGCATTTAATTCTGAAATAATCTTTTTATTTCTTATGTCTGACTCTTTATACTTCTCAACTAACTCATCATATACCTCTTGTAACTCATCATAAGCATCATGCAATTCATCAAATGTAAAATCATAAGATGATGAGTTAGAGGTTACCATGTAGGAATCCTTCTCAAGAGCCATGAGGCAAAGATTGGCCACTTCGTGTTCCTCATCCTCGGATGGCTCCTCATCACTCCAAGTAGCAAGCTTGGCTTTGAGCTTCTTCTTCTTCTTCTCAAAGCCCTTCTTCTTGAGTTGAGGGCACTCCGAACGATAATGACCTGATTTTTTGCACTCAAAGCAAATGATTTGATCCCTCTCTTCTTCTTTGTTTTTGGTTTTGAAGTCTATTTTTCTTTGAATCTTCCTTCCTCGGTTGGACCTCATAAACCGTGAGAACCTTTTGGCTATCATAGCCAATTCTTCTAGGTCTTCTTTCTCACTATAAGTGTTCTCCTCATGTAGAGAAGCTTTGAGAGCCACTCTTGTCTTCTTCTTCTTATATACCCCAAGCTTCTCCACTCTTCTCTCTTCCTTCTTCCTTTCATCTTCCCTTTCTTGCTTCATTATCTCATGAGTTAGGAGAGAACCCACTAGCTCATCAAGCTAGAGTGTCTTCAATTTTTTTGCCTCAATGATGGCGATTCTCTTCCCATCCCAAGACTCGGAAAGTGAGTAGAGTGGCTTCCGTACTAGTTTGTCTTCCAAGATTATCTCTCCAAAACACTTTAGCTCGTTGACGATTGTTGAGAAACGATCGGACATCTTTGACACGATTTCGTCGGGCTTCATTTTGAAATTCTCATAGCTAAGATTGAGAATTCCAATCTTTGTCTCCTTCACATCACTTGTTTCTTCATAAGTTGTCTTAAGTGTATCCCACAATTCCTTAACACTTTCGATGGAGGAAACCTTGAATAGATGTCGAGATCGAAAGAGCAAAACAACATGTGAAGAGCTTTTATCATTGATTTGAATATTCTTTCTCTCTTCTTCACTCATCTCATTCTTCTTATTTGGCACCAATCTTCCTTCGTCGTCTCTCTTCATCGGAATAGAGGGACCATCTTCATTGGCATCCCAACTAGATAATCCTTGGATTTAATGAAGAGACACATCTGGTTCTTCCAAAAAAGGTAGTTATCACTGTTGAAGAAAGGTGGTTTGGTGGTTGATTGAGACTCGTACATGTTTGACCAGGAGCTAGATGACATGGCTTGCTTTGTGGTTGATCACACTCTTCCTAGGAACTCCTCTTGTGGTTGTTAATCCATCAAAGAGGTAGGCTCTGATACCAATTGTTGAGTGGATCAATGAACCGATATAAGCCAAGAAGGGGTGAATGAGATTTTTAGAACTTTTGGTGGGGGAGTGGAAAGTTAAAAATGATAGACAAGAGGATTTAGAGTGGTTCAAGTTCCAATCGAACTCTAAATCTACTACCTTAGCTTCACTAAAGATTTTCCAACAATCCACCTTTACAATACCAGTCAAATTTTCTACCCAAAATTTGACCCAATTCTCACTCAAGAAATATAAAGAAGATAAAGGCTAAAACTAGTATCTCTCAATACAAAATATAGCCCTTTTACAAGCACTCAACCCAATTGGACAAATGGGAATGGAAATTACAAAGTTCACAATTGGGGTTTACAAGAAATAATGGGATTTTGGCACAAATTCTTGGCTTTGATGTTTGGATAATGCTTTGGAGATCAATAGTTGCTGCTTCAGCTTTTAGAGGTCCCTTTTATACCTTCTCATTGAATTCTAGTCGTTGGATTGTTGCATTCATCAATATAGCCGTTGGGATGTTATCTTCCCTCCATAAATGCAGTATGCAACTACGCGTTTTGAAACGCCCGATCCTATTTCGAAACAGACTAAAATAGAAAGAGTCGTTGGGGTGTAATAAATAGACCGTACCGAAACGGGCACGATCATTTCGATACGCTAAGAGCCCGTTACGAAACTCGTTTCGAAACCTTTTTCTACTGTCAAAGCCTGTATCGAAACGACTTAGAAGCGTTTCGATATGCCTTAACGAAAATTTAAAATTCAGTTATAAAACTTCAATGATCATATTTTAAAACCATGTTTGAATTTCGTTTCGAAACGTTTGAGGTCGTTTCGATACTATCGTATCGAAACAGGTCAAACCGTTCCAATGTTCTTCATCTGTTTCAAATTACGGTCTGAAACAGAGGTTAACAGTTTCAAACTATTTCGGAACGCCCAAAGGCCGTTCCGAAACGGTGACTCGAAAATCACTGTTTTGGCTTGATAAACACTTGGAAAATATTTGACAAGTTGAAGTTTTGACTTAAACATTCTTCTTTAAAGACATGAAGAGATTTTGAGGACTTAAAAATTCATTTTCCATTTTTTCAATTTAGTCCTTAAATCTTTTGTTATATCAAAATCAATTTATTGGTTTCACAAAATGCATGTCAAGGAAAACTTTAAGGTAAACACACAAAAGCCTGCCCAAGGTCCTATCCTAAAAGGCCCAAATTATGGGAGTTCGATTAAAGATCTAATTATTAATTATGTTATTCTAGTATTAACCCTAAATTAATTATCCTAAAAATAAAAGACACTAATAAATTATGAATTATCTTGTAGTATGTCCATTTAGGCCCATTGTCAAATTCATCCTAAAAGGGTAATTAAGAGGTGTTGGACTAATTTAATGAATTTAACATTTATCCTAATTAGCCAAGGGTAAATTTAAATTTGCTAAACTAATTCAAACCTTAAATCTAACTATAGCTCTCAAAATCTATCCCTAAATATAATTTAACTAATTTAAAGATTATACCACAATAAGCCGAGCGCACACTTTAAATTAATTAAATTGAATTACCCTCAACTAATCTAAAAACCCGATCTAATCGAAAGGAAAAGAAAACCACTAATTAAGCAATATATCATGAGAACCACACACACACACACACATACACACACACACACACACATATATATATACATATATACATATATAACATAACAAACCATAGCTTATAAATATATTACACATGCATATATATAATATGACATATAACATGGAATGGGTTTTAGAAATGAATTTCTTGGGTCCAACATACCACGCAGTTCCAACTAGGTGCAAAGGGATTAACCATTTGGGTTAAAATCATTCTCATCATCCCCAACATTAAACAGAAACCCCTCTTCTTTCAAACAAACATTAGCCGTCGTTACCTTCCCTGCTCGTTGTCGCCGCATCGATGCTACTCTTCGACCGCTGTCGCCACCAAGAAGCTCCCCTCATCGTCCTCATCCTTTCCACCGGATCAGATTTTCAAGCATGCTAAGAGTAGTGGACCACATGATTCTAGGGATAGTGAGAAAGTGGGCATGGAATCTGTTACAGCGCATATAGAGTTATTATATCTTCGTCAGTCTAAGGGTGTCAAGAGACCCATATCTATCGAGTTTTTAGCTACTAGGATTACTATGTTTGACGAGAAGACGGGTATGAATCCGGCTGATGCAGAGTACTGGCTGAGGATGCTTCAACGATTGTTTGTTGAGATGGATGATCCTACCAATCAGAAACTTAGGGTTGATGTATCACTGCTATATGGTGAATCCCATAATTGATTAGAGGCTGAGAAGCATGTTATTCCAGCCAGTCAGATCACTTGGGACCATTTCTGATAGGCATTTTGTGACCGTTATGTCGGGGTTGAGTATATAGCAAAGTCCCGGGATGACTTCATGAATCTGAAGCAAAATGACATGTCCGTGAATGATTATGAGAATGAGTTCATGAGGTTGATTTAGTATGTTCCGGGATTAGTGACCACTGAAAAAGGATAAATGTGACTGGTTTCTGAAAGGGTTACGTCATACGATTAAAGTCGATGTTGCTCTGCATTTGGATAAAGAGTATAAGGAGATTACTCGACGAGCTAGGTCTGCCAAATGGAATGAGGCAGAGCTGAAACAACTTGAGCCTCAGGGTATTGATCGAGGTAAGAGGTCAGTGATCGTGGTAGTTCAACACAATTAGGGGAATCAGTCTAGGGATAGAACCAAAGATGAGTCAGATCATCAGAGTTATTCCAGAGCTAGACCAGTGACTTCTACTATTTCGATTACTATTGTTGGGGGTTCGACTAGTACTCGTGGGGTGCCACAGTGTTCTTTTTGCAAGAAATGGCATCCGATTGAGTGTAGGAGACAGACTTGGGCTTGTTTCAGATGTGGTTCCTTTGAGCATCTTTTCAGAGATTGTCTGCTTTCACCTTCATCAGCTTATACTTCGAGTCTGTCTCAGGTTTCAGTACAGACTCCCGCTAGGGGGAGAGGACATGGTAGATCTGTTACTTCAGGTTCTGCTAGTAGAGGTAGGCATGTTCAAAGTAGATGATCCGCTGGATCAGAGGCAAGACAACCATGGTTAGTTTACTTTACCAGGAGTCATGAGGATCGTGATGAGCTAGAAGTTATTTCTGGTACTTTATCTATTCATTATATCTCTTATTTTGCCTTGATAATGGTTCGACTCATTCGTATGCTGCAAGTTATATTTCTGGGGGACTTGAAATTTTTGTCGAGGATACATTTAGTGTTGTTATCGTACACAGTTCAGTGGGTAATTCTGTTGAGGTCACTAAAGTTTACAAGAATTGTCCTCTTAAGATTCAATGGATGATCTTTCCAGCTAATTTGATGGAGTTACCCTTTGGAGAGTTCGATCTTATTCTCGATGTGGACTGATTATCTGCGCACCGAGTCAATCTAGATTGTTAAAATTAAATAGCAACTTTGAGAACTTCTGATGATCATGAGGTGATTCTGATTGGGGAGCGTAGAGGCTTTCTCTCTAATGTTATATCGGCTCTTAAAGCTGAGAAAATGATCAAGAAAGGGTTCATTGCTTATCTTGCTTACATTCTTGATCCGAGATTGTCTGATTCTGGGTTGGATAGATCCATGTTGTGAGACACTTTTCTGATTTTTTCTGGAAGAATTGACAGAGGTACCACTGAAACGTGATGAGTTTGAGTTTGGCATCGAGGTTTATTCGAGTACAGCTCTTGTGTCTATGGCTCCTTACCAGATGGCATCGAAAGAACTTAAAGAGTTAAAAATATTGTTGCAAGAATTGCTAGATCGGGGTTTCATTTGACTCAGTGTTTCACCTTGGAAAGCTCGTGTTCTGTTTGTTAAGAAGAAGTACGAGACACTTTGACTCTGTATCGACTATCAAAAGTTGAATAAGATGACAATTAAGAACAAGTATCCCCTTCCTCGCATTAACGATCTCTTTGATTAGTTACAGGGAGCTACGGTATTTTCTAAGATAGACCTTAAATCTGGTTACTACCAACTCAATGTTAAGGATTCTGATGTGTTCAAAAAAGCTTTCCGGACATGTTACGGTCATTGCGAGTTTCTTGTAATACCTTTTGGATTGACTAACGCACCTGCCACGTTTATGGACATGATGAATATGGTGTTTCAAACTTATTTTAACTAGTTTGTTGTGATATTTATAGATGATATTCTTGTATGTTTCAAATCTGAGGTTGAACATGAGGAACATCTCTGGATTGTATTACAGACTTTGTGAGAGAAACAATTGTATGCTAAATTCAAAAAGTGTGAATTCTGGCTTTCAGAGGTTATGTTTTTTGGGCATATAGTTTTTGCCGATGGTATTCAGGTTGATCCGAAGAAAGTTGAAGCTATTAAGAGCTGGAAACAGCCCAAGAATGTTCTTGAGATTCGAAGCTTCTTGGGTTTAGCCGGTTATTGTCGAAGGTTTGCTGAGGGTTTCTCTACTATTTCAGCTTTTTTAATTAAGCTTTTGAGAAAGGATGTTCCCTTTGTCTGGACTGAGGCCCAACAGTCTAGTTTTGAGAAGCTTAAGACTGTGTTGACTGAAGCACGGGCTTTGATTCAGCCTAAGCCTCGTAAGGCTTATATTGTTTACAGTAATGCTTCTTACACTGGATTGGGATGTGTTCTGATGCAAGATGAGAAGGTTGTGGCTTATGCATCCCAATAGTTGAAACCGCATGAGTGAAACTATCCTACCCATGATCTTGAGCTTGCTTCCGTGATTTTTTCTCTTAAAATCTAGAGACACTATCTCTACGGAGAGAAGTGTTATATCTACACAAATCATAATAGTCTGAAATATATCATCACCCAAAAGGATCTTAATCTGAGACAACGTCGTTGGGTAGAACTTCTCAAGAATTATGACTACGAGATTGAGTATCATTCGGGTAAGGCTAATGTTGTTGCCGACGCCTAGAGTCGTAACGCCATTTCAGATTTGAGAGCTCTGTTTGCCCATATTAGTTTGTATGATGATGGCATTCTTTTGGCAGAACTTCGGGTTATTCCTACTCTGATTTATGATATTCGAGCTAAACAGCCTAGCGATTCGTTTTTTGATGCACCGTTTGAGAGAGGTTGAAGAGGTACATCTCAGGATTTTTCTATTGATCATGATGGTGTTCTATGTTTCCGAGGTCGGTATTGCATTCTAAGGAAATCTAGGTTGAAACAGGTTATTCTCCATGAGGCTCATAACAGTCCTTATTCTATGCATCATGGTGGGGACAAGATGTATAAGAATCATCATGAGAGGTATTGGTGGAAAGGTCTCAAGCGTGATGTTTTTCGATTTATATCGAAATGTTTAACTTGTCAAAAAGTCAAGGCATAACATTAGCGTCCATCTGGGTTACTTTAGCATTTTGAGATTCCTCAGTGGAAGTGGGAGCGTGTGACTATGGACTTTGTTAGTGGACTTCCTTTGACTCCGTCAAAGAAGGACTCCATCTGCGTTATTGTTGATCGTCTGACTAAGTCCGCGCACTTAATTCCTGTTCGAGTTAATTATTCTTTGAGCAAGTTGGCTCGGCTTTATATTTCTGAGATTGTTTGACTTCACGGGGTATCATTGTCTATTATTTCTAACAGAGATCTGAGGTTTACAGCAAATTTTTGGAATTCTCTTCATACCGCTTTGGGTACTCGGTTGAACTTTCGTACTTCTTATAATTCACAGATTGATGGTCAGTGTCAGCACGTGATTCAGATTCTTGAGGATATGCTGAGGGGTTGTATTCTTGATTACAGAGGCAGTTGGGAGGATTTCTTACTGCTTGCAGAGTTTTCCTACAATAAAAGTTATCAGGCCAGCATCAAGATGGCACCGTATGAGGCTCTGTATAGGCGTAAGTTTTGTACACCTATTGGCTGGGCTGAGCTTAATGAGCACAAATTGTTGGGACCCAGTATTGTTTATGAGGTTGAGCAGACTGTCAAATTGATTCATGATCGACTTAAGGCTGCTTTTGATAGATAGAAGTCTTATGCTGATTTGAAACGCCAGGATATTGAGTATGATGTAGGGGATGAGGTTTTCTTGAAAGTATCTTCGTGGAGGAAGGTACTTCGTTTTGGTCGGTAAGGCAAACTGAGTCCTTGTTTCATTGGCTCTTATTGGATTATTCGTCGAGTTGGATCAGTTGCCTATTAGCTTGAGTTACCACCAGAGCTTCAGCGTATTCATGATGTCTTCCACGTCTCTGTGTTGAGACGCTATCATGCTGATTCGTCTCATATTATTCCCGTGAAGGAAATTGAGATCTGCCCTAACTTACGTTTCGAGAAGAAGCCTATTGAGATTCTTTCTCATGACATAAAGGTTCTTAGGAAGAAGACCATTAAGATGATCAAAGTCTTGTGGCGTGGTCGTATTCATTATGAGGCTACATGAGAGCCCAAGGCCATCGTTAGAGCTCAGTATCTGCATCTTTTTGATCCAGGTAAATTTCGAGACCGAAATTTCATTTAACATGGGGAGAGTGTAACACCCCAAAATTTTCCCCTAAATTAAAAACCCTAATTTTGTGAAACCTTAATTTTAAAACCTAAATTTAAATTGGGAATTTAATTTTAGAAAATTAAATTAAGTGACCTATTTGCAAAAATTGGAAACTTCGGTGACCAATCTGAAAGGCGGTTATATTTTGTGACCCTTACTATGTAATTTACCCAAAAGATATGGTAAAAACTTATTTCATGGCTTTTCGGCTACCATTTTGTGGCCGCATCATCTCCTCACTCTCATTTTTCTCTAAAACTCAAAAACCACCTCAAACATCACCAGCGTTTTTCCGATTTGTTTCCGGCCAAAAGGTTTTCGGCGACCGTTCGACGATCCAAGACCGTTACTCGACTCCTTGTCGTCATCCGAACAAAACACACCCCTCCATCTCCCTCGTGCCGCCATCTTCTATCGTAAATCGGTACAAAACCCTTCGAAATCTACCTCACCATCGTCGTTCTCCTCAATTTTGTTCGGTGTTGGCATGTGGGTAAGCCGTTTTGGTCTTGCCTCGTTACCTTGGGGGATGGGTGAGTGTTCGTTGGGTGTTATTTGGCTGGAAAATGACCTTTATGGTCACCGGTTTTGTGGCTAACGAGCTGCACCGTCAAGGGTTACCAAACCCTAATGTTTGGTTTTGGCTAAGGGGTTGCGTGTTGTGTGGGCTCGGGTAATTGGTCAGTTCGAAGTTGTGGTGGGCCAAGATAGTGGAGGCCCGATCCGGCTTAATGGGTTGATTATATGACTGAACTGGTTTAATTAAACCAAATCGAACTAGTAAAAAAACTGATGCAGTGAGCCAAACCATCCGACTAGTAACTTGGACTAAACCGGGTGACGTCAGCGTTGACTTGACCGTTGACCGTTGACCTTTTCAATTAATGTCAACTATATGTTTTTCGACGTCCAAATTCCAAATATGCTATCTGTTTTCCCAAATTCGAACTCAAAAGATTGTTTTTCTAATTATGTTTAGTTGAATTTAATCTTTTGAGAATTGTGTATATATAGAACTAATTCGAATTATTCTTGTGATCATGTGACGTTGATTCGGACACTAAGATTCTTCCTCCTCCTCCTCCACATGGGCGACCTCCTATTGCTCAATATTTGGGATATGCTCGTGAGTTTAGTTTGATATTGTTCGGTATTATTTTATTAGTGACATGCATAGTAGTAGTGAAACTTATGTTGTGTTTACTATCATAGGTGCTGATTTTGTCCGACCAAGTGCTAGAGTTGAGCGTGGGAGATGTCATCATCGACATTGAGCTTTTAGCTATTTGAGGTGTGTTCTCTTCTGGTGTTACATATTATGTGCCTTATGTTTTTATGTGATCGTTATGTGTTATGATTTTTGATGTGATGACTATGACTTATGATATATGCCATGATCTATTTGACTTATGTTTGTGACATACTTGTATGATGACATGCCATGCATCATACATTGGAATCGAAATAATGAATTAATATTGGAATACTATACATTCATATTCGGAAATAAACAAGTATGCAATCGGATATAGAAATCAGATCATCATATCATATCATATGGGTTGTGAAATGTACGGGGAAGATCAATGGTTTCACCCTTCGGGCTGAATTCTACTTCGGACTTGGTGATGATGTAGAGATTGGTTTAGGGGAGCCTTACTCTTTGGACGGTGATGTAGTTGGGGTGCACTGCATTGTATCATGTGCATCATGTTATATATATTGTATATCATAATGTTTGTATGAGTTTGGGCATGTTGTTGGATTATTCTTGTGATTGTTTGCTTAGGCACTTAGAGACACACCGAGCTTTATAGCCGACTCCCCCTTAGTTTCTATTTCAAATACTCAAACTTAGGTTACGGTACTTGGACGACCTCGTTTATCTGGCGTATTACATATTATCAGTATGGATTGTTTTGACTTATGGGCTTTATTTATTATCATTAGATTTATATATAATTTCGGACTCAGACATTGTATTTGGGAATTTATTGTTTTTATCATGCATGGCTATTTCTAAATATTTTATCAACTTTTCAGGATATTAATATACAACCAAGTTTTATGTAATAGAAATATTATTGTGTTTAATGTGATGTTACTATTTAATACGAATATTACATTTTCAAACTTAATAACTTTACTTGAGGGACAAGTTTCAAACTTGACTTCCTATATTTGGCCCATTTCTCCTGGGCCGGGTTTAGGGGGTTACACTTACCCTTGGTTGAGGTACTTTTGGTTTTAGTGATCTCATGTAATGATTTCGGTACATACCATTTTTCTTACAAATTATGTAACATATTACGTACAACGTTTAATAAACTACGCACATACTCAATTTCTTATACTTTTTGTAACAAATTAGGTTTTTATGTAATAAACTATGTATGTACATAGTTTCTTACCCTTGTTTGAGGTACTTTTTGTTTTGGTGATCTCATGTAATGATTTCGATACATACCGTTTTTTACAATTGTGTAACAAATAACATACAACGTGTAATAAATTAAGTGCATACTCAATTTTCTCACACATTGTGTAACAAATTACGTACAAGCTGTAATAAATTAGGTACCTACCATTTTTATTATAATAGTTGTAAAAAATTATGTACACTATAATAATCTCGGTACATATATATTCTTTGTTGTAATATTTTATGTATATATCGTTTTATTACACTTTCTGTAATCAATTATGTAAAAACATCTTAATAAATTATGTACAAGCTTATAACTTCAAAAATCAACCATACTTAAATTAGCCTTAAATTAAAAGTTTCTTAAAAACCACTCTTTGTTTTGTTCGTTTCAATGCAGATTTAGAATTAACATAAATAATTAATAAAAAGAATTAAATAAATAAATAATGAAGTAGTAATGTTTGTTTGGTCCCAAAAAGTTTCAATTTAACACATTTTCAGAAAATTCAAAAAATTATTTCCTCACATAAGTAGAGAAGAAGAGATGGAGCGATGTGGAGACAAAGAAACTCCAATCAAGCTGGGATTTGTTTTACCATTTTAAAGACAATGTTTCCCTTTTTTTAAGAATATTAATGTTGAAGAACTTCACTCACAATAGAGCTAGACTCCCCCTGAAAAAAGAAGGCTAAGAGAAAAAAGATTAGCCTTCCTCAAAAGTGACATCAATTGAGACATAAAATTTTCGTGTAGGTGGGTGATAACACTTGTAGCCCTTTCGTGTCAGAGAATACCCAATAAACACACACTTAATTGCTCGATGATCGAGTTTACTTCAGTTATGACTAGATACAAGAACAAAGGCTGGAGAACCAAAAATCAGAGGGATAAGGTTATTTGTGGTTCGGATATTAGGATAAAACTGAGAGAGAAGTTGTATTGGTGTTTATTCCCTAAGGTTTTGGAGGGTAGGCGGTTTATAATGTGTGTTGCGGTAAGAACGACTTCCCCCAATATGTTTTTGGAACACAGTTTTGGTCATATCAGACCTGAATCTTTTTATTTTGACACCAAATTGATTATGTACCATGGAAATGAAGTTTAGAAGGATAGTGGGCAAATCATATTTGTGTTTTAGAAGAAAAATCCATGATACTCCGGTACAATCGTCAATAAAATACACAAACCGGTGAGCTCCTGTAATATTGGGAATTTTAGACGGTCTCCATATATCAGAGTGAATCAAATAAAAATGTAAAGAACTTCTATTGTTACTTATTAGAAAAGGGACTCGAGAGTGTACTAAACACCCAAGATATCCTTTGGCCAAATCAGCATCTTTTCACAGGTTTTTTTCATCTCACAAAAGTTTTTTAGCCAACTTAAACGCCATCTTGATTCTTAGCACCTTATCCGAAGCTTTATATGATGAGAAGTGGAGAGAGGCAATGAGAATATAAATGGAAGCACTTGAGAAGAATAGAACTCGGGAAATAGTAGAGCTGTCAAAAAAATAAAAGAATAGTAGGACGCAAGTGGGTGTTTTCCATGAAGTACAAATCAGATGGGTCTTTAGAGAGATACAAGGCAAGGTTGGTTGCTAAGGGATACACACAAACCTATAGAGTGGACTATCAGGAGACGTTCACTCCTGTGGCAAAAATGAATACAATTATGATTTTATTATCATTGGCTGCAAATTTCTCCATGGTGACTTAGAGGAAGAGTTTCACCGGCCTTTCGAAGAGAGATTAAAGGGAACATGATCTGCAAATTGAAAATGCACTATAGGACTCGATCAATCTCTGAGTGATTGGTTCGATAGATTTACTAAAGTGTTGCTCAATAAATGGTACAAACATAGTTAGGGTGATCACACACTATTCATTAAGCATACGACTTCAGGGGAGTTATTGCTCTTTCGGTGTATGTTGATGACATAATTATTATTGGAATGATGAAAAAAAGAGGCGTTAAAAAGCTACTTTGAAAAGGAGTTTTAGATCAAAATCATGGGAAGTTAAAATACATTCTTGGGATAGAAGTAGCTAGTTCTCAGCAAGGTATCTTCATTTCCCAACAGAAGTATGCAGTTGACCTCTTAAAGAAAACAAGAAAATATACTTGCAAACGTGCTTCGACTCCAATTGAGCCCAATTAACAACTTGGAGAGGCAAAAGATGATAACGTGGTGGATAAGGAAAGATTTCAAAATTTTGTTGGGAAACTGGTATGTAACACCCAAAAAAAGGTTTAATGAGATAAAATGAATTGAGAAAAAAAGAAAGAGAAGAAATGGAATTGGTAACAAGGGGGTTTGAAACCGTGACCTTTGGGATGGGATGTTAAAGCTTTAACCATTGAGCCAAGTGCTTGTATTTGTTAAGTATTGCTTTGAAGGACTTTTGAATTAAGTTTGAGGAGTATGTTAAAACATATTTAATATTCAAATTGATCGTTCACCTATCGTCCCTTTGCTTTACCATCATCTTCACCATCGAGAGAGAGGGGTTTTACCCCTGTTAGTCGTCCAATCTACCTCACCGGTGGTCCGTGGTCGTCACCGCTGACGCCATCAGAACCATCGTCATGTCCTAACCTCGCCCTGGCCTCCACTCGCATTGAGCAATCATTGTTCATCAGAAAAACCAATTTGAAGGTTCGCCCGAAACCTTTTCTTGATTTTATGTGTTTTCCATCGTGATTCAGCGTCGTGACGTGAATCAGAGGCCACCTTTGTTCTCAGGGAATCAAGCCGAGCAAAACCCTACCAGCCAATCGTCAGTCTGACGACGGCAAGGCTCTCATCAGAGCTTTGTATTTTCCACCGTAATGTTTGCATTTCAGGTAAATAAAATTGGCTCGTTTTAGCTTATTTTGTACGGTTATCGTGTGGTTTGGAGTGTGGATTTGACGTGCTTCTGTTTTCTAGCAGAATCGATGCTAGAAGTGTCTCTGACGACCTTTTTTCGGCGATCGGTTGACGAGGCCTTATAGAAAGGTAAAACCCGATCTAAATCGGTTTAACTCGGTCCGAGTTCAACCCGGTCCAAGCCCAACCCGGTCTGAGCCCAAACTCGAACCTGTGCTTGACTCGTCCGATCTGAACCCGATAACCCGACTTGTATCCGAGCACAACCCGTCTGCCGAGTAAACTCAGTTCGAGTCAGCCATCGAGTCAGCTCAGCCCGAGTCAGCTCAGTGAGTTAACTGATTCAACTCAGTTGACCTCTGCCCGTTGACTGTTGACGTCAGCATTGACCCTGACCCCGTTGACCTACTGACGTCAGCGTTGACTTTGACCAAAAAGTCAAATTTTTCCGAAAAAGCCTTATCTTATGTATTATGACGTCCTGAGTTCATTTTTGAAGCCCGTTTTGCAAAATTCTAACCCGAAAACCTCCGAATCAGACCTTGAACCCGAACTTATATATATATCTAATTATTTATTTAAGGGTACTGTGAATAAGGACTAGAATGTAAATTTATGTAATTGAAGGTACTCACAGTACCTTCTGCATGCTTCCAAAACTTGTTGGTATTCGGTTAATGTTTGCACAACTATGATTGAGCATGTGATTAATTCTACTACTGTCAATCAATTAAGAAATAAGAATATTAATGTCCAAGACAAATATTCGCATAAGAGGTTTGATAAGCCGAAAGGACTTTCAAGTTCAGTAAGCGATTAATAAAAAGGGTTAGTCTCTAAGTCTGATTATTTTTGGCTAATGAATTACGAAAATGCCATCAATGTATGAAAATTACTAAAATACCCTTATTAATGAGAGTGGTCTGAGAATCTACACTAGATCCGGTAAAACAACCGAACCTTATGAAAATCTTGAAGTTGGCTTGGGAAGTTATAGTAGCAAGGCTTCATTTCTGAGACTGTAAATTTGTTCAGATTCTTTTTGAGATTGAATAATCTCTGATGACATTCACGAGAAAATAATTGTATGTTTGGATAAGTGAAAGTCGCGTAAATTGCTAAATTGATTGAAATAACGGAAATGTTTGGACATACTGACAAGGTTGAATCGATCGGAATATCCATAATGACCAAAAGGAATAATCATTCCCCTGCACCGATTACCCTCGAGAACTTTAACTGAAATGGGTCACAATGACCCTAAGACATGGAATTAGAAATCCCAACAAATACAAACAAATGTAATGGCTCCAAATGTGGTAAAATACGACTCGTGTCAGTTGGTCGATTTAGATACCATGATGATAGTGGGAGAATACTAAGTGAAGGCAAGTGCAACTTATTTGGAGAAAGTACATAGTTAATAGTGAGAGGGACCTATTCTCCTAAGGCACATTCGATGTTTTGGAATGGTTCAGATTCAATACACATGTTTGAATACTTGGAATATACCACTCGAATATATGCTTGTTTTCTAGTAATAAGTTCAGTGGACGATTGGTGAAGGTGAACTATTGCAGTTATGCTCTGTAGTCAGTTCTGAGAAATGAATGGTTGAAGTGTACTAATCCGATGAGATATTAAACACTGTGTTAATAGGTTCCGATTAGTTCAAAGGGGCTCGGAAACTTGACGAGCAACTAGAAGTCATAAATTATGTATATCACCGTTTATACCTTGTTGATCAAATTACCAGTTTTGTAACACCCCAATTTTGGGCTTAGAAGTTTAGCGTCTGAACCGGACCGATCTGAGAAACGGTTATAATATAAAAGGAGGTTTTAGGGAATGCCTAGTTTGGGATGCTTTAAAAATATAGAAAAATGTCTAAAAATCCTCATTTAATATATATAAGAGAGTGGTGAAATCAATTATACAAAATAAGGTTTGGAAATACTACATTTCGGTGTAGTGACCAAATTGTGATTTTTGTAAAGTTTAGTAGTGACTGTTTTGTAAAGGATTGAAACTTTGAATCTTTAAAGAGCTAATTTATCCAAAATGTTTTTCTCCAGATTTTTCCTTAATTTGGGTGATTTAATTAATGTTTTAATTTAATAAAAGAAAGGTGGAAACTTCTTTTTTATTTTCATAACTACCTTTCTCTAATTTTCTCACATTCCTTTTTCTCTCAAAATCCTATCATTCAAACACCTTTTCTCCAGCAAAATTCACATTTATTTTTACTTCAATTGATGAGATTTCCATCACTCATTGGTTCCTAATCAATCTTGCAACAAATCCTTTTGATTTCCACATTGTATTTTCATGGAATTTTGCCCAAATCAAGGAGAAATCATCTTTTAGAGGTAAGATTGTTCTTCTCCTCTAAATAATCAGTTCTTTACTGAAATTCTCAAGTTGCCAATCCTTTATTAAAGTTTTATAAATGGTTTTAATGTTAGAAACAAGATTTTGGCTTAAAACTCAAGATTTTGGAAGAGATCTTGAAGATTTTCGTTGTAATTAGTTGGGCTCTATTTTGAGATAGTTCTTTAATTTATTTTGGATTTTAAATAATGTTAGAAATGAGGTTTTATCAATCCAATCCCAAATAGGTTGTGTTTCCTAAGTTTTTGCTTATGAAAATGATGGTTTTGAGGTGTTTATGGTGTTCTGTTATAGCTGGAGGTATAAGGACAAGTTTATAGTTGTTTTTTATGTTAATTGATGTTTAGAAATGATTAGAAGTGATGGATCTTGGCTGGGTTAAGTTTTGGAAGGGTTTGGAGGTGATTTCGGTGGTGCTTGGTAGCCGAAATGTTAGTTTTAGGTAGAGCAGCGAGTTTAGAAGTGTTGGCTGAAGATTTCAATGCATGATGATGCATTAATCCTCTGCTTTTATGCGTCTAAATAGGGGAGACATCTTCGGACACTTTCGGAGTTGATCCGGAAGCTTAATTGGCGTTTCGGCAAGGAAGCGAAACGAAATCGGTGAGTGCGATTGGGTTTGAAGTCCATGAGGACAAAAATACAATGTTTGGGATTTAGGAGAGGTTTGAAACACCTTCCTAAATCCGGAAGTAAGTATGGCTTTATTTGATCTCTCTAAAGTGGTGTTTGCTCCTAAAATGCTTTTACATGCTCATGGTTTGAGATCGTTAAATTCCTACTGTTTTATGCGTGTTTTGGAGCATGAGATTATGCTTGTAGAGATGTCATGAGATGGCATGTTGCATTGAATAGATTTGATCTTTTGGTTTGAAGCAAAGTATGATTTATGATTTGAAATGTGGTGAGAAAACCTTTGAGTTTTATTGCATGAAAAACAGTAGGTGTGATGATATTTTAACACATTATATTGGCATAGATGTTGAGAAACTTACCGGATATAATTGATCGATCAATAGGATGAGAGTGCACTATAAACTAAAAATTTATACGTGCTCTTTGGTTAAGCCAAAGGGAGATATTTCGATGATGGGCATTCCATCGGGTAGGTCTTGGGAAATACCCAAGCTTTGTGGCGATGAGAGATTCCGCCATGTGAGTACGGTGATGAGAGATTCCACCGGAAGTTGTGTTGCTAGAAAAATGAGTACGGTGATGTGAGATTCCACCGGAAGAGTCTAGTGTAGAAATGTGTCTGCATATCTGAGTATTAAAGAGATGCTAAATGCCAATATGAATGATGAAATGGTTTTTGTTACACATATACCTTTAATGAAATGATTTATGCTATGAGATATGCATATGTGTTTTGTTTAGAAATGCTTTGATAATACAAGCATGTAAATGGCCTTGCCATGAGATTTGCATTGGTTTTGATGCTTGAGATAGAATGAAGGTACATGTGATTTCAATGAGGTTGCTTTGAAGTTTTCCAAGCATGAGTAAGAGATGAGCATGTGGTTTAAAAGCTTTGATGAAAGTGTTTTCTAAAATTGCATTATTGTGTTGGTTTCTTTAGAGCATGCCTCACTAAGCATTTGTGCTTACGCTCTCTTTTACCAATAATGCAGATAATTGAGTTGTTTAAGGGCATCAAGGAAGCTAAGTTCATCCAAGGTATTCCAAGCTCACGTATGGTGAAGTTTTCATACACTATTAGTTTTGATTAATTGGCAATGGGAACCTAAGATTTGTTTTGGGAGATGTGTTAAACTCCCTGAGGTTGTGGCATGTTTGCTTTGGTTGGTTTGATTTGTAAATGGCCTTTATTACTTGTTTTGAGGTTGGATTGCTTATTGGTGATTGATAATAGGAAGCATGCCTTTAGACTTGTGAGTTTTCATGTTTGTTGCTATGAAGGTGTTTAGGAGTTCTAAATATGTACCTTATATGCTTGATGACTTGTTGGTATGTTTGGGAAGTCTTTTGGATGTGTTTGATTGGGATTATGCATGAAAAACCAGCAATTGATGCAGTTTCTGGGTAAACTGTAACCCCCTAGACCCGCCTATGCGTTACAACGGATCCTAGGAAGTCACATTAGGGTCACAAGAGCGACCCACATTAAAAACACACATAAAAACATTTTTATTTCTTCAAAACACTTATTAAATTGTAAAACCATCTTCTATTTTAAATATCATTTCTGGATGTCATTTAAACACATAATAAAAACTTCAGAAAATATTTTACAGATACTGCCATAAAATAATACATGACATACATGCCCACTAACTATACAATACCGCACTCCAAGGCAACGCCGAGTGAACTCCGAACTCTGATGTCAAACATTATACCATGCTATAATCTTTTAACCTGTGATGGTAAAAATAACGTGAGCTTGGAAAAGCTCAGTAATACAGAACTACCAAAAGATGCTATAAGCTCATTCAGACATATGGTAGGCATAACATTTTCATGATGTTTCAAGCGGTGACAGTCCTCTATTCCTTTCTGTTATTTCAGGGTAACGTTATACTTGAGATTAACGGTACTTGTTCTTAATTCAATCATTGAGTAACAGACGAGAATTTTACAAGCTATAGATTACGAAGATGGAAACAACAAGTTTAATGTCTAGTGTGTTCCAATAGGTGCGTATCAAACAGGCATAAATGCATACCAATCATATCATGAGAACACAATATTTATCTATGTAAATGTCTAAGTGCATGCAAGGGTTCACTAGTAACTACCCTCCAACCTTACACCAATATGCAGTCCCCCATAACTGCATCCATAAGGACTTACCCTAGTGCCCGATGGGCATAGGTGCCACCTAAGGGGATGCCTTAGGTCCATAAGGACTTACCCTAGGCCCGATGGGCATAGGTGCCACTCAAGGGGAGACCTTGAGTCCATAAGGACTTACCCTAGGCCCGATGGGCATAAGTGCCACTCAAAAGGAGACCTTGAGTCCATAAGGACTTACCCTAGGCCCGATGGGCATAGGTGCCACCTAAGGGACGTCCTCCACATCCCGAATACAAGGAACTTCGAATACCTTCAATCGCACAAATTCCAATTTCAGTCCTTATTCACATTGCTCATAATTGAATATTAAAATACATAAGCAGACTCGAGTTCAAGGTTCAATTCGGAGGCTTTCAGGTTATAATTTCATGAAACGGGCTTCAAAATCAGACTCGGGACGTCGAAAAACATAAAATATGACTTTTCGGAAAAAGTTGACTTTTTGGTCAAAGTCAACGCCGACGTCAACAGTCAAAGTCAACGCTGACGTCATACTGACGTCACTGGTTGACTGGGTTGACTCACTGGGTTGACTCGGGCGAGTTGACTCACTGGGTTGACTAGGTCAACGGGTCGGGTAGGGTCAACGAGTTTGACCGAGTTGTCCGGTTCAACCGGTTCAGACCGGCTCTTACCTTTAAAGAACCCGAAGGTCATCGGACGGTCACCGGAACATCGCCGGAAAGCTCCTTTCGCGTCGTTTATGCCGGAAAATCATGGATTTTTAAACAAGCAGTTTAACTCACACGATTAAACACGAAAATGAAGCCAGAAATCGGTGAAATCTTACCTTAAAGCTTCGATATCGCCGGAAAATACGTAACTCCGACCAAGCTCTTCCCGGCGCCGATAGGACGAGAAATTTTAAGGGTTTTGCTCAGCTCGGGACGGTGAACCCAACGACGGTGGTGGCGCGGTGAACCGACGTCAACAACGGCCGTAATCGGTGAAGAACCGTTCGATATAACCTAGGTCCACCAAATTTCTTCCCCCGATTTCCGACGAACGGGGCAGCGGTTGGGCGCGTGGCTTGAGGGGTTTTGCTCGGGGTTCGACGGTGAACGCTCTGGCACCGGCGGTGAACGACACGGCGTGGCGGTGGGGGAGGGAGAAATGACGGTGGCCGATTGTGTGGGTAAGGTGGAGGGTCGGTGATGGGAACATGAAGAGTTGGATAAGGGGGTCGATTTTTCTGGAAACATTAGATTCAAAAAGGGTACTCTCAACGTTAGGTGGGGCAGTTGGGATATTTTGTGTATTATTATTATTATTTTAACTTTACAAGAACCGCTTAATAAAAGTAGGTGCAAGTTCATGCCAGAAATGGCCTTAGCTCAAATGGCTAAGACTTAAGCAATCCATCCATGAGTCACGGGTTCAACTCTCCGAGACCACAATTCCCCTTTTTTTCTCTTTTTTTCTCACTCCATTTTCTTATTTCCAAATTAAATTTCATTCTTCTTTTCTTTTCTCCTTCTTTTTTTAACTAAGAGTGTTACATAAACCGTATCGAAACACCCTCTAGTGTTTCGAAACGGGGGCCTGAAATGAGCTTCGTGTTTCGAAACGCTAAAGGATGTTTCGAAACGATTTGGCTACTAGAATGCCACGTTTCGGAACTGGTCTTGGAACCAACCCGCGTATCGAAACGGTTAACGCCATTTCGATCCAGCGTTTTGATACAAAAGGTGTGTGTTTCGAAACGGGTGACCGTTGGGCACAGATTTGAATGTTGCTGAAGTTTGCAGGCTTTACATTTTAGTCCCAAATGTTGAAGTTGCAATTGCATGAGTTTGAGATATCCTTTTATGATGAAATTTGGCAGAGAAGCATGCAATATGACTAATGTCATATTGGTAACCTTAAAATCAATTAAGACCTTCTAATTTACAAAAATTACATTTTGGTCCATAAACGTGTAATAAGTGCAATTGGGTCCCTACATGTAATCCGATCGATGTGCCTATCTCAAATATGTTTTGCGAGTACTCACTTAGGGTTAACGTGTATCTAGACAAGATTAAAAAGAAAAAAAGGGTCGTGAATCAAGGTTGACTTTCAGGTTGACTTTGGTTTTCCCCGTGTAATCTTCGTAGTTCGGGTCTACCGTCTAGGCCGGACTAAGAGGGTTACAAGTTTACCCCCTATAGAAGGTCAAAATGACCTTAATACTGTTATAGGCTGTAACAATTAATTTTGCTCGTGATATATCTGAAATCCCAATGATTCTGATGCATCAACTTCCGATGTTAATTCGAATCGTCTTATCGAACTCCTCTATTCGTAGGGACCTCATTCTGAAATCAGTCCAAAATTATTAAAATGACATCTTTCTGATATCTATGAAGTACCTCTAAGAAATGAATTGGGCCATAAAGCGCGTACCATATATCTGTAAATACTTTCTGTTCTAAACCAAGACTGTATGCTTAAAATTTAAAAGTATGATATTGTAATACGAAAGGAAAGCAATTCTCTGATTTCTTACCTCTGATATAAAAAATATATCTCATATCTAACATTGAATATGAAATAATAATAATAATGTTGATAAAATAAATTTGATATTTGTCTTCTAGTATAAAAATAGATTTGATATCTATTTTCTGTAATACTGTCTTCTGAATATAAACTGAAATCATCTGGGGTATATTATCTAGGATATGAATGGTGATCTGTAGGCTCAGCGTTGGTAAGTCCTTCTAGACCTAAGCTCCTACGCCCATAGGCCTAGGGTAAGTCTTTCTGAACCTAAGACATCCCCTTAGGTAGGCTTCTACGCCTCAGGCCTAGGGTAAGACCTTCCTCATGCAGTTCAAGAGGAATTGCATTTTAGAGTTCGATTGAGGGTAGTTAAGTAAATTAATAGAACTTTTTGACATCTTCTGAAACATACCCTACTAAATTAATGTGTCAATGTTGAACCCTCAGTAAACTTACAAGTCGCGCTTAATGGACCACTTTGAATTCCTTGATTCAACTTCTAAAATATGAATCTCTTTTGAATCTCTGGCTTTAGACTCACCTCTTACGGTTCGGGTGATCAAATAAAGAACAACTCTGTGACCTCCTAATAATGCTTCACTGAATTATTGAATCGTAATTTGAGCTTATTGTTGCCTAATTCTTCATGACAATGTTAAGTTGCCATATACCTACTTGTACCTTTAGCATCTTCTGGTAGTTTGTAGTACTGAGCTTTTCGAAGATCACGGTGTTTTACCATCACGGGTTAAAGGATCTACCATGTTGCAGCTATCAACGTTGGTATGAAAGTTTCTTCGGCTTTGCTTGCGGAGTACAACACATGTGTAATTAGGGGACATGTATGTCACGTCTTGTTTTATATTCGAGTATGAAACTTGTATTAACGACTTTTTATCACAGTTTTGTTTCCTTGCCTGAATGTTTCTAAAATTGTATTTTAATTCAAAACTCGATTTACGATTTTAAATGGTTTAGCAATTTTTTTATTTGAAATATTAACGTGAGCCGCTCCGATGACCCTAATGTGACTTCCTAGGATCCGTATTAACGCATAGGCGGGTCTAGGGGGTTATATTTTGTGGTATCAGATCTTAGAGTTGCGTCATTCTGGGTAGATCGGCCGATCGTCTGTCTGGTCTGTGCATGCCCCTAGCATAACCGTACTCATCCGAGTCGAAACTCCGATGTCGAATCTTTTTTTCTGAATTAAGTGAATCTACGCATTCTGCCTTCCATAGATCGATATGTACTAGCAAGAAATGTCTATATCATTCGTTTGTGTTTTGGATTAAATTGGTAGACTAGAATCTGGATAAAAAAATCTAAGATGGTTCATGCAAGTGAAATTGAGGAATCAAAAATAGATTGAGAATAAATGCTTGATCATGTGAGCTAACAAGTATAAGATTTCACATAATACTATCCGGTGATGATGATTATGTTTTAGATATCCTGATGGAAATTCGATAAAAGTATTATTAATTTAAAAGAAAGGTGTTGTGAGTGAGGCGAAAACGTAAGTTCTATGACGACTCTGTAATACACGAAGGAAGCAATTTTCTAAAAATTCTGTTAAAGGTAAGTGATATCCGTATAAAACCTTGCTTATGCTTCGACTTGAAGAAAGACCTCTTATATGAAAATGTGGCATGAAGTATCGTTATATCATTCTTGACTGAAATCTGATGTTACATCCCGATTCTGGAATGTCCTATGGGAGGCTTCGGGTACTCGTTTGAACTGCAGTTGCAGTTCTTCATCCGTGAACTAATGGTTAACCTAGAAGAGAAATTCAGATTCTGGAAGATATACCTTTGGGTTGTATGGTTGTCTTCTGATGTAGTTTGGAAGGTTCCATACCTCTGACTGAGCCATCTTATATTATTAGTTATGAGACAAGCATTTGCTTGGCACCGTATGAAATTCAATATGGATTCATATAATGTATTCTGATCAGTTAGTCTGAATTGTGATATGGGATGATTTTGGGTCCAAGACAGTACGAGTGATTGAGAGCACTACCAGATTAATATGTGACCGTCTAAGAGTTCCGAGGATTTAGTATACTATGATAGAAAGTTTCCGTAGATGAACGGATGAAATAGTGGATTCTATATTTCTCCTTAACTCTGGTATTTTCGAGGACGAAATTTCTTTTAGGGAGGAAGAGTTGTAATACAAAAAAAAAGGTGTAATGAGATAAAATGAATTGAGCAAAAAAAGAAAGAGAAAAAATGGAATTGGTGACACGGGGGTTCGAACCCGTAATCTTTGAGATGGGATGCTAGAGCTTTAACCATTGAGCCAAGTGCTCGTGTCTATCAAGTGTTGCTTTGAAAGACTTTTGAATTAAGTTTGAGAAGTACGTTAAAACATATTTAATATTTGAATTGACCGTTCACCTACCGTCCCTTTGCTTTACCATCATCTTCATAATCGAGAGAGAGATAGGGTTTTTACCCCTGTTAGCCGTCCGATCTACCTCATCGGTGGTCCATGGTCGTCACCGCCGACGCCATTAGAACCATCATCTTGCCTTGACCTCTCCCTGGCCACCACTCGCAGCGAGCAGACACCGTTCGTCGAAAAAACAAATTTGAAGGTTCGCTCGAAACCTTGTCTCAATTTTTTGTGTTTTGCATCGTGATTCAGCATCGTGGCGTGAATAGGAAGCCACCTTTGTTCTCAGGGAACCAAGCCGAGCAAAACCATACCAGCCAATCGTCAGTCCGACGATGACAAGGCTCTCATCGGAGCTTCGTATTTTTTGGCGCAATGATTGCATTTCAGGTAAAAAAACTTGGCTCGTTTTGGCTTATTTTGTACGGTTATTGTGTGGTTTGGAGTGTGGATTTAATGTGCTTCTGTTTTCTGATAGAATCGATGCCAAAAGCGTCTCCGACGACCTTTTTCTGGCGATCGGTTGACGAGGCCTTATCGAAAGGTAAAACCCGGTGTGACTCGGTTAAACCCGGTCCGAGTTCGACCCGGTCCGATCCCAACCCGTTCTGAGCCCAAACTCGAACCCGTGCCTGACTCGTCAAATCTGAACCCGATAACCTGACCCGTATCTGAGCCCAACCTGTTTACCGAGTCAACTCAGTCTGAGTCAGCCATCGAGTCAGCTCATTGAGTCAGCCGAGTCAACTGAGTTGACCTCTGCCCGTTGACTGCTGACGTCATCATTGACCCTGACCCCGTTGATCGTTGACATGCTGACGTCAGCGTTGACTTTGACCAAAAAGTCAAATTTTTCTTAAAAGCTTTATCTTATGTTTTTTGAAGCCCTTTTCGCAAAATTCTGACCTGAAAGCCTCCGAATCGAGCCTTGAACCCGAACTTATATATGTATCTAATTATTTAGTTAAGGTACTGTGAATAAGGACTGGAATGTAAATTTGTGTAATTGAAGGTACTCACAGTTCCTTGAATACAAATTTTTGAAGGACGTCAAATCCGGGTTTGAGAGTGTTTGATCGTCGTTCATAGATCGACCGATGTAGCTTGGAGCCAAGGTAATACATTACTACCTTCTGCATGCTTCCAAAACTTGTTGGTATTCGGTTAATGCTTGCACGACTATGATTGAGCATGTGATTAATTCTACTACTGTCAATCGATTAAGAAATAAGAATATTAATGGCCAAGACAAATATTCACATAAAAGGTTTGATAAACCGAAAGGACTTTCGAGTTTAGTAAGCGATTAATAAAAAGGGTTGGCTTGGGAAGTTATAGTAGCAAGGCTTCACTTTTGAGAATCTACACTAAATCCGGTAAAACAACCGAACCTTCTGAAAAACTTGAAATTGGCTTGGGAAGTTATAGTAGCAAGGCTTCACTTTTGAGACTGCAAATTTGCTCAGATTCTTTTTGAGATTGAATAATCTTTGATGACATTCACGAGAAAATAATTGTATGTTTGGATTAGTCAAAGTCGCGTAAATGACTGAATTGATTGAAATGACGGAAATGTTTGGAAATACTGACAAGTTTGAATCGATCGGAATATCCATAATGACCAAAAGGAATAATCATTCCTCGACATCGATTGCCGAATTAATCAAAATGACTGAATTACCTTCGATAACTTTAACGAATGAATAGATGGAAGAACCGATAAATTCTGAATAATTGAAACATTTTTTAGCATCGTGATGTTTGAAATACCCTCGAATACCGATACGACTGAAATGGGTCACAATGACCCTAAGACATGGAATTAGAAATCCCAACAAAGACAAACAAATGTAATGGCTCCAAATGTGGTAAAATACGACTCGTGTCAGTTGGTCGATTTAGATACCATGATGATAGTGGGAGAATACTGTGTGAAGGTAAGTGCAAGTAATTTGGAGAAAGTACATAGTTAATAGTGAGAGGGACATATTCTCCTATGGCACATTCGATGTTTTGGAATGGTTTCAGATTCAATGCACATGTTTGAATACTTGGAAAATATCACTCGAATATATGCTTGTTTTCTAGTAATAAGTTCAGTGGACGATTGGTGAAGGTGAACTATTGATGTTATGCTCTGTAGTCAGTTTTGAGAAATAAATGGTTGAAGTGTACCTATCCAGTGATATATTAAACATTGTGTTAATGGGTTCTGATTAGTTCAAAGGGTCTCGGAAACTTGACGAGCAAGTAGAAGTCATAAATTTTGTACATCACCATTTATACCTTGTTGGTTCAAATTACCAGTTTACCCCTCTCGAAGGTCAAAATGACCTTAATACCCTCATAGGCTGTAACATTTAATTACGCTCGCGATATATCTGAAATCCCAATGATTCTGATGCATCAACTTTCGATGTTAATTCGATACGTCTTATCGAACTCCCCTATTCGTAGGGACCTCGTTCTGAAATCAGTCCAAAATTGTCAAAATGTCATCTTTCTGATATCTATCAAGTACCTCTAAGAAATGAATTAGGCCATAAAGCGCGTACCATGTCTCTGTAAATACTTTATGTTCTAAACCAAGACCATATGCTTAAAATTTAAAAGTATGATAATGTAATACGAAAGGAAAGCAATTCTCTGATTTCTGACCTCTGATATAAAAAATATATATGATATCTGACATTGAATACGAAATAATAATAATGTTAATAAAATAAATTTCATAATTGTCTTCTACTATAAAAATAGATTTGATATCTATTTTTTGTAATATTGTCTTCTAAAAAGAAACTGAAATCATCTGAGGTATATTATCTGTTATATGAATGATGATCTGTAGGCTCAGCGCTGGTAAATCCTTCTAGACCTAAGCTTCAACACCCAATGGGCCTAGGGTAAGACTTTCTTTTAAGTTCCTACGCCCACGGGCCTAGGGTAAGTCATTTTGGACCTAAGGCATCCCCTTAGGTAGGATCCTACAGCTCAGGCCTAGGGTAAGACCTTCTGCATGCAGTTCAGGGGGGATTGCATTTTAGAGTTCGGTTGAGGGTAGTTAATTAAATTAATAGAACTTTTTGACCTCTTCTGAAACATACCCTACTAAATTAATGTATCAATGTTGAACCCTCAATAAACTTACAATTCACGCTTAATGGACCACTTTGAACTCCTTGATTCAACTTCTGAAATTTGAATCTCTTTTGAATCTCTGGCTTTAGACGCACCTCTTACGGTTCGGGTGATAAAATAAAGAACAACTCTGTGACCTTCTAATAATGCTTCACTGAATTATCGAATCATAATTTGAGCTTATAGTTGCCTAATTCTTCATGACAATGTTAAGTTGCCATATACCTACTTGTACCTTTAGCATCTCCTGATAGTTTGTATTACTAAACTTTTCAAAGCTCACGTTGTTTTACCATCACAGGTTAAAGGATCTACCATGTTGCAGCTATCAACATCGGTATGGGAGTTTCTTCGGCTTTGCTTGCGGAGTACGACAACTATGTAATTAGGGGACATGTATGTCACGTGATGTTTTATATTCGAGTATGAAACTTGTATTAACAACTTTTATCACAGTTTTGTTTCCTTGTTTGAATGTTTCTAAAATTGTATTTTAATTCAAAACTCGATTTATGATTTTAAATGGTTTAGCAATTTGTTTATTTGAAATTTTAGCGTGGGTCGCTCCGATGACCCTAATGTGACTTCCTAGTATTCGTATTAACGCATAGGCGGGTCTAGGGGGTTACATGATATATTTGACACACACTCGGCCAAACATCGCCTATGATGTGAGCATAGTAAGTCAGTTTATGCACAACCCTAAGGAAGTTCATCTACAAGCTGTAGACATGATAATCCACTACCTAAAAGCTAATCTAGGAAAGAGAATTTATTCAAGAAAGGTGAAGGATTAATTCTCAAAGTATACACGGATGCATGCTATGCAGGATCTCCAGTTGATCGACGTTCTACAACATGTTATTGCACTTTTTTAGGTGGTAATCTGGTCACGTGGAGAAGTAAGAAACAGAATGTGGTAGCTTAGTCAAATGCAAAAGCAGAATTTAGGGTAATGGCAAGGTGTTTGTGAGCTACTATAGTTGAAGATCATCCTTGAAGACCTTAAGATAAAGTGGGAGGAACCTATGAGGCTATAATGCGACAATAAGTCAGCGATCAATATTGCGCATAACTTAATACATCAACAAAGCACGTCGAGATCGATAGATATTTTATAAAAGAAAAGTTAGATAACAAGTTGATTTGTACTCCCTATGTGTCTACAAAGGAGCAACTGGCAGATGTGTTCACAAAATGACTGAGTGCTCATAACTTCCCAGCAATTTTATCCAAGCTAGGGATGGATGATATCCATTAATGCCTTTCCGAATTTTATTGAAATGTTATATGCTCTATCAGTTTGCGAAAGAAGAGGAAAAGGGTGTTTATCTGAATTTCTTGAATTTCCTGATTAACGATAGCATCTACCTTCTTGATGAAAGTCTTAACAAAATTCTTGAACTCGAAGAGCTTGAGACCGAGATGTCAAATACTACAGAACAGGAACGCAAGCTTGCTCAGGAGAGCCAAGAGAGAACTCGACTGTTCCACTCCCAGGAGAATGTTAGTTTCCCTTTCCTCCCTTCGTGTGTGTTTGTATGATTTGTGTTTTTGAATTTGGAATTAATTAAATATTTCTTACGGATTATTTTCAAGGTTGCAGTTTCAGAGGCCATGGACACTGAAGCTGCACTCGAAGATATACCCGATGAATTAATTTTTTATTATAAATAATTTACCTTTATATTTTTAAAAAAATTATAATTATACGTTGAGTCCTTTAGAATTTTAGTCTTTGTAAATTAATTTAATGGTACTCAGCAGTGCTCATCATTAGTGGTGCTCAGCGGTACTCGTCGAGCGTTGTAGAATTTTTCTAATTAATAATACTAGTATTTATATTTTAATAAAAAATACTAGCATTTTTAATGTTATTATTTATAAAACTATAAAATAATAATAATAGAACAAATTTTTATTCTTTAAACTCAAGGGAATCCCCACACGGGGCTCTTCACCGCACTTTAGCTGGCCTATCGTGCCTTAGATTATCCATCGCGCTTGAGATTCGATTAGTTTTGTCTTGCTGATCTTGGTTCTGATGTCCACAATCATCGATTGAAAGAAAATTTTCGTTGGGGTCGAAGAGCAAACCCTTGTCTTTCATCCGCCACACGTTAGCGAGGGTTCCTTGCATATGGCCCCACCGACGGAGGTGTTCAACAATGGTATCGCCGATTCGAAGCTCTCCCTGGTTGGGCAATTTATTGGGTCTGCCACCAATTTCAGTGCAATGAAACGAATATTCGAAATTCTCTTGGGGAAGAACTCCATCTCTAACGTAAGTTTAGCTAGCTCTAATATCTATGTTTTCACCTTCTCTAATGCTACTAACCGGGATTGGGTGCTCGAAAACGGCCCGTGGCATATTTAGCATAAGCTGATGATCCTACGAAAATGGGAGCCGAACCTGAAGAAGCTAGACTTTGGCATGGGTAGGATGCCGGTTTGGGTTCAATTGCATAACGTCCCTCTTGAGCTGTACTCGAAACAGGGGTTAAGTTACGTAGCTAGTGCACTTAGCCTGCCTTTGTACATGGATTCTGTCACAGCATCTCGGGAACGCCTAGACTTCGCTAAGGTTTGCATCGAATTGGAAGTTGGCGCTGCAATTCCTAATGTCATCAACATTAAAATACAAGGTGGTAGTTTTTCATGTTGTTCGCGTTATTGTTCCGTGGATACTGCAGTGTTGTTCCAAATGCAAGATATTTGGGCATAGTGTGAAGACATGCCATGTTGTAGCCCCTAAGGGTAAAGGGAAGGTTTGGGAGATTAAGGAGAAAGCTATTGATCCTACCCTTTTGAACGTGACTACTCCACAATGTAAAGATCCTGCCTCTGAATCGAGGGACGAGGGGGAGGCAGTTGCTGAGCACAGCTCTGTTTCTACACAAGATGCTAGCGTTTCTGGTTCATTATCGCAGGGTGGTGAGATAGCAGTGACTGTGGCTCAGGCTGTGCTAGATGATTCTGCACCTACTACACCAACAAATGAGATTACTTCGGTCGAGGTGGTTGACAATCAGGCCATTCAAGACTAATGACAAAGAATTTCCACCTCTCCTGGTGTCTCCGAAGAAGAAGAATAGGGGATGACTGCCTAAAAACACATATGGCCCTACTACTAAATCTGCAAATGGTAAGTTTTTTGACAGAATGGTTCAAGAGATTCAACGAAAGAAACAGACTCTTGTCAACAAAGTGGCACATGAAGTAACTGAGAAGTCAGTTGGAAGTCCCTCTCGTTCCCCTACTCAATGACCATTTGTTTTTGGAACGTAAGGGGGTTTAACAACCCCAAAAAACAACATCAAATAACGAGTAGACTTCTGAAGCTGGAGGTTGATATATTTTGTATGCTTGAAACTCGGGTGCGTGAGGAGAAGGCATGCACTGTTTTTCTACATTTGAGGATAATTGGAATTTTGTGTTTAATTATGATTATATTGTTAATGGTCGGATCTGGATACTTTGGGAAAAGGGGTGGAATTTTTCGGTTTGCCATTGTAATGACCATACTGTTACTCTTACAGGTTTGCTTCATAATCAGACTGTGGCCATCATTGTTGTGTATGCCACTAACGATTGACTGACAAAAATTGCTCTATGGGTGCAGTTGCAAGACATTACTGATACTATAGGCCCCATTCCATGGATAATCGGTGGCAATTTTAACATTATAGCAGCAGCGCAGGAAAGTTTAGATTTCAAACTTGTTGGAAACCATAGTTCTTGGGAAATGGAGGATCTGAAGGGATGTATGGCAAATTTAGGCCTCATTGACCATCCTTATTGTGACTCTGTATTTACTTGGACCAACAAGCAGCCTAAAAATCTTTTAGCGAGGAAGCTTGACAAAGTGCTTATAAATCCTCTATGGTCGCTCAAGTTTCTAGGACTCTTTCGTTGAGTTTTGAGCTCTAGGGGTCTCAAATCACTGTTCAGGGCTCGTATGGCCTGTAAAAGGAAACTGTATTGACCGGCCCAAGCCATTCAAGTTCTTCATATTCTGGGCATCTCATTCCCAGTTTGGTGACATCGTAAGTCGATTGTGGCATTCTCCTATTAATGGGGATCCAATGCATGCCTTGATTGGGAAAATGAGGAAGCTGAAACCATTATTGAAAACTCTCAACAACTCCCACTTCAGTGATATTTCCAATAGAGTTCGAGCAAAGAGGGGCGAACTTGAAAAGCAACAGATTTTCAACCTTACTCACCCTGATCAACATGACATTGCTCTCGAAATGGAGCTACAGTGGCAGCTAGGGGATCTTGAGCTCTTCGAACGCCTCTTCTATAAGCAGCATTCTCGGATTCAATGGCTTCAAGAAGGCGACCAGAGTACAACTTTTTTCCATCAGGTTGTGGCTGTAAAAAAATAAGAAAGATACAATCCGTATGATGTTTGACGACAATGGTAATAGGTTGTTGGATTTTGAGTCAATGTCGGGGGAAATGGTGACATTCTTCACCAACCTTATAGGGACTGTTGATCGCAATGTGCAGCCTTGTTCACTTGACACTTTGAAAGACATGCTACGGTTCTCCCTAAGTTCAGCTGACTCACAACGCTTTACTCGGGAGGTGTCATCTGAAGAGATTAAAGAAGCTGTGTTTTGACAAGGAGATGAAAAGAGTCGGGGGCCCGATGGATTTACATCCCGTTTTTTCAAGAAAGCTTGGGGATTAGTTGGCGAGGATTTTATTCAGGCCATCAGACATATTTTTGCGCCATCTACCATGTTGTCGGGTTTTAATGCAACTACTATTGCATTGATTTCGAATGTTCCAAATGTGTGTTGAGCTAAAGAGTTTCGCCCGATCTCGTGCTGCTATGTGTCTATAAAACTGTCACGCGAATTCTAGTTGGCTGATTGGCTCCTTACTTTCCAACCTTGATCTCACCTAGCCAATCGGCTTTTGTTAAGGGGAGAAGTATAGCTGATAATACCTTGCTAGCCCAAGATCTTGTCTATGGCTATTCCAGGAAGTTGATTTCACCCAAGTGTGCTATTAAAGTTGATCTTCAAAAAGCATTTGACAGCATAGATTGGGGGTTTTGATGAAGGTTTTGGAGGCGTTTGGGATTTTGGAGATGTTTTGGGGTTGGATTGTTGCATGTGTCACTCACTCCCAGTTCTCCGTGTCGTTTAATGGGAGCTTGGTTGGATTTTTTCAAGGTTGAAGGGGTGTGCGGCAGGGTGATCCGCTATCGCCCTACCTCTTCATCATGATCATGAACGTTTTATCTGCCTTGCTAGATGAGGCTGTTAAAAGGGGGTCTTTCAGTACCATTCAAGATGCAAAAGAGTCACTCTAACCCATCTCTGTTTCACTGACGATCTCCTTATTTTCTGTAAGGGGAATGATAATTCCATTATGGAAGTTCGAAGTGTATTGGATCGGTTCTATGAAATCTCAAGGCTGCAAATCAACGCTGGCAAAATTGAATTATTTGTTGTGGGGATGAATTCATGTACGTTGGAGATCATTCACTCCGTCACTGGATTTTGCAGTAGCCACTTACCGGTCGGATATCTCGGGGTCCCTCTTGTTACGCGTAAGTTGTCTATCAAAGATTGCTCTCCTCTTATTGATAAGATAAAAGCCAAGCTTGGAGTGTGGTCGAATAGAAGACTGAGTTATGGCGGCCGTTTGCAGCTCATCCGTTCTGTCCTGTATAGTATTGCTAACTACTGGTGTCGACAGTTAATCTTGCCGGCTGCCGTGATCTCTCGCATTGAAAAACTGTGCGCCGAATTCTTCTGGAAGGGATGTGATTTTAAAGCAACTGGTGCTAGGGTCGGGTGGCAGCAAATCTGCTCCCTAAAGTCCGAGGGGGGCCTTGGGTTGAAAAATATGGCCAGTTGGGGCAAAGCATATCTTTTGTCGTTAATTAAAAGGATTCTCGCAGGTGAGGGATCTCTGTGGGTTGCATGGTTTCAAGCTTACGTCTTGCAGGGTGAGAGTCTCTGGCACCTAGAGCCGAGGCAACATCACATTTGGGTTGTACGAAAGCTCTTGAAGCTACGTAGCTTAACTGCCATTGTCTTTGTGAATGTGATAGATTAGGGGTCGGTGACGAAAAAAACAATTTGGGAGGAGATCAGAGACACAAAACCGAAGGTTCCATGGCAACAGCTTATTTGGTTCCCCCTTCATATTCCAAAACACGCCATCATTGCTTGGATAGCCATTCTCGAATGACTTCCCACGAGTGATAGGCTGTTGCAAATGGGTATAACCGCTGCTCCGGGTTGTTGACTGCGTGGCATAAGCCATGAATCCCGAAATCATATTTTTTCGAATGCACCTTCTCGCGACAAATCTGGTCTGTTGTACTTAGCATATGTCGGGTTAGCATGGGCGTCCGTGAGTGGAATGAGGAGCTCCGATGGGCTGAAAATCACCTCAAAGGTACATCTTTCTCGATTTTTGTCCTTAAAACTACATGAAGTTCATTTATCCATTGCATATGGGTTGAGCAAAACAAGCATTGTTTTCGTGGATGCGAACAAGAGGCAGATTCTGTGCTGGAATCCATTAAATTTATTGTAGAGACTAATATACGAAAGAAAAAAATAGATGTTCGCAATAGCAAATATTGACAGATTTGTATATATTGGGGGCCTTTTAGTTTTCATCTTTTTCTTGTGTTGCCATATTATTTGGTCGTTATTGGCTGTATTGATTTCTTCGTAGCAGGAATTTTTTGCTTCTGGATAATAAAACTAAAATTATCCATAATAATAATAATAATAATAATAATAATAATAATAATAATAATAATAATAATAATAATAATAATAATAATAATAATAATAATGTGGCACCATCATACAACACCAAAAATCGATGTACTCTACCAACCGGGGTTGGTCCAAGTGGTAAGCAGCTTGGTATCGCTTAAGCAGGTCTCGGGTTCGAGGCGTTGTGTATGCAGAAAATCCCCGCTGGGAGACTCACCCACCAATGCCAGGTGTGCGACGCGGGTCGGTCCGGATTAGTCAGGACTAAGCCCTGGAGACCGGAGGGCAACCAAAAAAAACTGACGTACTCTACATCAACGACCACGAAGACTTGGAGAAACAGAACAAGTTGGAGAAGGACTCAATCTTTCAACATTATCTAATTCTCTATGTTATTTTCTTCAAACCCTAACTTTTCTTTTCATCATAGTAAATTTATCTTTAAAACTAAATTATTGTAAAAAAACAACTTTAAAACTAAATTCATGCGCAAAAGGTACCCTTTACGATATAAAGTAAATAAAAGGACAAAATTCTTATGGCCATTTGGTGTTATCTTTTATGTTTATCCGTTAAAAATTAAATTTTAAACCTTAAACCTTAAAAATATATCATACCTTCAATTCTTTAAAATCATAAGAAGCAATATTGATAAAAATATATCATACCAGAGTCTAAAATTAGGTGCTTAAAATTAGGCTAAAGTTAGGCAATATTGATACTATACAGATATAACCGTTAGATTGGATAAAAATAAATCTGGACCGTTTGATTTTAAAAAGAAAAAAAGAAAAGGTAGTATAAGGTTAAAAAGGTCAACCAGTAAGCATTTGTGTAGTTACCTTTTTCTGTAGAAATTCCATAAACATTTATGTAGGTTTTGTGAAAGATTGTGTAGGTATCGAATGTCGCATGCGTTTTGTAACATATAGAGTAATCCTTTAAGATTTTAGGTACTTACACAATTTTCTACCATAAGTTTGGTTGGTTTAAAATTAGGAGATATGAGTTAATATTTTGTGTATTTACATTTATTCTTATAACTTATGTAAAGACTTAGGTAGGTATTATGAAACATTGTGCAGGCATCGAATATCTCATGTATTTTGTAGCATAGAGAGTAATCCTTTAAGATTTTAGGTAGTTACAAAATTTCCTAGCATAAGTTTGGTTGGTTTAAGATGAGGAGATATGAGGTAATATTTTGTGTAGTTACATATGTTCTTATAACTTATGTAAAGATTTAGGTGGGCATTGTGAAACATTGTGTAGGCATCGAATATCTCATGCGTTTTGTAGCATATAGAGTAACCCTTTAAGATTTTAGGTAGTTACACAATTTTCTACAATAAGTTTGGTTGGTTTAAGATTAAGAGATATGAAGTAATGTTTTGTGTAGTTACATTTATTCTTATAATTTATGTAAATATTTAGGTAGGTATTGTGAAACATTGTGTAGACATCAAATATCTCATGTGTTTTGTAGCATATAGAGTAATTCTTTAAGATTTTAGGTAGTTACACAAATTTCTACCATAAATTTGGTTGGTTTAAGATTAGGAGATATGAGGTAATATTTTGTGTAGTTACGTTCATTCTTATAACTTATGTAAAGATTTAGTTAGGTATTGTGAAACATTGTATAGGTATTGAATATCTCATGCGTTTTGTAGCATATAGAGTTATACTTTAAGATTTTAGGTAGTTACACAATTTCCTACCATAAGTTTGGTTGGTTTAAGATTAGAAGATATGAGGTAAAATTTGTGTAGTTACGTTTATTATTATAACTTACATAAAGATTTAGGTAGGTATTGTGAAACATTGTGTAGGTATCGAATAACTCATGCGTTTTGTAACATATAGAGTAATCCTTTAAGATTTTAGGCAGTTACACAATTTCCTACCATAAGTTTGGTTGGTTTAAGATTAGGAGATATGAGGTAATATTTTGTGTACTTACGTTTATTCTTATAACTTATGTAAAGATATAGATAGGTATTGTGAAACATTGTGTAGGCATCGAATATCTCATGTGTTTTGTAACATATAGAGTAATCCTTTAAGATTTTATGTAATTACACAATTTCCTACCATAAGTTTGGTTGGTTTAAGATTAGGAGATATGAGGTAATATTTTGTATAGTTACATTTATTCTTATAACTTACGTAAAGATTTAGGTAGGTATTGTGAAACATTGTGTAGACATCGAATATATCATGTGTTTTGTAGCATATAGAGTAATCCTTTAAGATTTTAGGTAGTTACACAATTTCCTACCATAGGTTTGGTTGGTTTAAGATTAGGAGATATGAGGTAATATTTTGTGTAGTTACATTTATTCTTATTATTTATATAAAGATATTTGTAGGTATTGTGAAATATTGTGCATGTATCGAATAGCACATGCGTTTTGTTACATATAAAGTAATCTTTTAAGATTTTAGGTAGTTACAAAATTTCCTACTATAAGTTTGGTTGGTTTAAGATTAGGAGATATGAGGTAATATTTTGTGTAGTTACATTTATTCTTATAATTTATGTAAAGATATGGGTAGGTATTGTGAAACATTGTGTAAGTATCGAATATCTCATGTGTTTTGTAACATATAGAGTAATCCTTTAAGATTTTAGGTAGTTACACAATTTCCTACCCTGATAAGCATTTGTGTAACTATCATTTTTCTTAAAGTTACTCTAAGCATTTATGTTACCGCGTGTAAGAAATTGTGTAACTACCAAATACCGATAATACCCCTCTGCCTAATTTTAGGTTGCCTAACGGCGAAAGCTCCCAAAATTACCCCTTGTAGGGAATTATCCTAAACCAAACTTGAGTATGTGATTCCGGAAAAAAATATTCCCCCAGGTAATAATCTTTTCCATGAACCAAACTCTCTATAAGCCATAAACCTATTTTTGTTTAGCGTCGGACATAAATAGGGCACTAAAATTACATATGATTTCTATTTAAATCCCTAGCTAAGAAAGGGTTCAATGGTAAATTGTAACATTCACCAATCAACTTTGTTCTCACTCTTATTTTGGTCATTAAAGTTTAAAATAATTCAATTTAATCATTGGATTTTAGATATTGGACTTTTGGGTCACCCTGCTACTAAATAGTTAATGACGTCATGACATGGTAGACTACACGAAAACGTCATTTTGAAAAGCCAATTTTACACTAAAATGACGTCATTTTGAATCCCTATAGAACCTACATTTTCCTTTTTTTTCTTTATTTCCTCATTTATTTTCCTTCTTTCTTCAACTTTTTTTTCTCCATCTACGCAAACTTCGACCACCGCTCGAGTTGACTGGCCATCATGTCGATCACTGTCGACTGTCATCAATGACAGCCGATGAGTTCTAACATTTCCAACCAAACGTGAATCTAATGATCATTTAATCAAAAATACCTCAAAATTCTCGAATCTAGCATTGAACATTTTGATTTCTTGTTCTCCAATATTCTTCGTTGGATGTTCGATGAGTCTTGAATGAAGATATGTTACTCGTCTCAAGAGAGTTTTCTTCATCGAGTGGGAGATCCACTAAAGACGAAAGTCTTTTATATAGATGCGTTAAAAAATTTCTAGAGTGGGAGGAATTAAAACATTTTTCTAATCTCTTGGTTTTTCAAGAAAATCAAAAATGAAAATTTTCTACCTCCTATTCCATTTATCTTTAGTTCTTCTCTATGCATTTTCTTACTTTTATTCATCTATTCTATGCTCCAGACATTTGGTAAGTTGAATCGATGGTTTAATTGTTTCTTCTTTATCTTTATTGCACTTTGTATGGCAGAATAAATAATAATTTTTTTTGTTTCTTGTGATATTAAAATCTAGGGTAAACTACATAAATAGTCACCAAACTTTTAGAGCGGATTTATTTTAGACACCATACTTTTAAAATATGGGATAAGGTCGCCTAATTTTTAGTTTGATTTCGATACGGTCCCTCCTGTTACCTTCTGTTAGAAGTTGACGTTAGTTTTCGTTTTTTTTTTCTGAATAAAAATGGGTAAAATACACCAATCATCACTCAACTTTCTTCTCACTCCTATTTCGGTCACTAGAGTTTAACAATTTTCAATTTAATAACTTAACTTTTGAATTGTTCATATTTTGGCCACTCTCAAATGGCATGGTTATATAAATAGAAATATTTGGTTAATCCTGAAAAAAAATTGGGTTATGATTTTTTTAGTTTGCTTATTAAATTTACCATATTACCATATTTGATATTTTAATAAACAAAGTAAAAAAATATTACTCAAATCAAATATTCCAATTAACCGGTCAATCGATTATCCGATTTAATTAGTACAATATAAGATCGAGAATTGAATAATCTAAATTTAGCAATTAACCAAAATATTTTTTAAGGATTAATTGAACCCAATTTCAATATAAATTTTTAAAATAAATTATTTCATTTCGGTTACGGTTCATAGTTTTAAGCAAAATTGTGCATTGGGTTAAAATTTTAAAACAATATGAATTTTAATGTATATACTAATTACAAATCTATCATTAAAAATAATTATAAATATATTTGCATTTATAATTTGTGCATAAGGTTAAGTAATAATTTTAAATGAAGTATTCTAGTGTTAACGAGCGTATAAAAGTGATTTGGGAGAATAAAATAACTAAATTGATGTATTTTTAAATATGAAAGGTTTAATTTATTGAATTATTTTGAATTATGATTAAATTTGTAGAATATATAAGTTTTGAGGACTAAAATTGTCATTATATCAAACCTTTTTAGATGCCTATTTGTATTTTAATTGAGGAGTGAACCCATCGTAACTAAAACTTTAATTGAGTGACCCAATTATAACTTTTAATAATTGAGTGACATAAATATAACTTTACTAATAATTGAGTGACGTGTAATATAGTTTACCCTAGTTATTACTATTTGCCTCTAAGTGGGGTTTTAGAACAAAAGTTGAATATCATCATTTCATTCTATTTCCCTCTTATTCTTTCATTTTTTTTTCTTCATCTTTATTCTCAACACCTTTAAAAGAGAACCTTCAGGGGAAAGAGTTAGATTCCTTGGAGGGTTTATGGAGGATTTAAAACTTGAGAGCTCAATTTTTTAATTTTATTTTTTTATCTCCTTAACACATTTTTTAATCATTTTAATCCATTAATGATTAGAAACTTTTTTATGTATTTACTTGATAGCTAGACAAGTGAAAGAGTCTTCCAAAGTCAAAGGAAAAGAGAAAATAATTGAAAGATGTCAAATGAGCTCCTTTGTTGTTGAATTTAAGGTAGTACATCTCGAACTTTAAAATGTTTTATGATTTTTATATTTATGATGAGATTTGGTATTGATGATGATTCATTGGGTATAGACGAGTTTAGAGAATTCACGTAGCATTACAATAAGTATTGTTGATCTCATAGTAGAGAAAATCAAATGAGGTCCACTCTTATATTTCCGTGAAAAATTTTATTTTATACTTTATAATGTATTCAAAAGACATTTTAGTTAGATTAGTGGAGTCATTTGCACCCTAATATTTCTACATAATATGTCCATGACAGTACTTAATTTAAATTAGTTGATCAATATATATTGATGATTATAAAAAAATTCTTATAATATTACCATTTAAATATTTTAACCTAAATAAATAAAAAATTAAATATGACCATACACTAAATTCCTATGTGGTGGTCGCTTAAATATTTCTACAATATTTCAATGACAATAAAATCATTTAAATATGACCAGTACTGCCTCACATCAATGAACTAAAATATAAGCAAAAAAATCTCAAATAAAACATAAGCAAAAAGGAAGAAAAATTTGAAATATATTTTTTAAATATCATTTTATAATTTTTCCGAATCTCAATCTTTTTACAAATTTTAAATTTAATCATAATCCTACCTAAAGAGAGGTAAAACAACTCTAGGAAAAGGAAGAATAATACTTTTAATAAGTCTCGAAACAATGACTTACGAGAATACAGAGAACAAAAGATCGCAAGACTAATATATCTATCCTATCTTAGTATAAAAGAGATTGAATCAATTCTCACGACCATATATCAAATTGATTTTTTAATTTCTTATATATATATATATTATAATTTTTTTAATCTTATAAATTTGTTTATTTATTATACAAGTGAAAACCAAATGGTATCTCTTTAATTAAGGCATTTAATTATGTTTGGTTTTGTAATTTCCTCAAATCTACCAAACAAAATAAATAACTTCAATATTTTATTTATGGATTAAAATTTTAAGGATTTTTTTAATAAATCAACAAATATTAATTTCTAGATTGAATCAAGATACCTACTTGTACTTGATCGAGCATTAGAGTATTAGTCTATTGGATATATATATATATATATATAAGGGATAGGTACATGTTTAGTAACTAATTTATTCTTGTGTTAATGTTTTAGTACCTACTTTTAGTAAAATGGTACTTAATGTTATGTTTTGTTTCTATTTAAGTACTCGTTGTTAAAAAATTAACGTCGGGCTAACAAGGAGAGAGAAAATCACACATGGCAGGCTGTCACATCATTTTTCTCTCTCCTAGTTAGCATGCCACATCGACTAAAATCATAAAAAGCACACGTGTCATACTGATCAGGAGAAAGGAAATGACGTGACAACTTACCACATGTGATTTTCTCTGTCTTTGTCAACATGCCACATGTGATTTTTTTTCTCTCCTAATCAGTATGTTGTTAATTTTTTTAACGACAAGGTACTAAAATAGAAACAAAAAGTAATGTTAGGTATTATTTTACCGAAAAATAAAATGGGGTACTAAAATAATAATGCGAGAATATGTAAGGTACTAAATATATAGTTATCATTAAAACATATTGCGTAAAATTTAAATCATACAATCTTGCATTTCAATGTTATTTGCTATATTTAGAATTTAAATTTTAGAAATTTATTAATGTCCTTAAAAGTAGACATTTACCTCTCCCCGTATTTTTTTTCTTATTTAATTAAAAAATATAATAAAAGTTTTGTTTATTTGAAGCTCAATTTTAAATTTAAAGTTTACACTGATATTGACATCAATATAAACTTTAAATTAAGGTAGATAGAATAATTAATTTTACCTCTTATAATTATTGTATTTAAGGTTTACACTAACCTTGACATCATTGGATGTGGAGAGAGTCGAAAATTATTGTATGTTGAAATTTTTATACAAATTTATTTAAATATTCCCATATTTAAATACATTAATAAATATTAAGTTTAATAGTAAGACACGTTATACTTTCAAATTACGACTTAAATTTAAACTTTGAAAATAATATTATTAGAAATAATCAAGGACGGAAGTATGGTTTTATATTAGGCGACAAACTTATAAAATGGTAAAGGAGCCAAAAATAGACTTTCAATAGAAAATATATATATAATTTCTAAAAATTTTAAATTATATACTAATTTCAAATTTTTAGGAGGTGGCTGCCCCTCTAATCTCGGTCCATTTTTACACCTTAAATTAAATCTTTAAACTCTAAAGCTAAGGCGTTGTGTACTGAATATAAATCCTATATATAATACAACTCCATTTTATTTTCTTTCGAGAAAATTCATATTTAATAAATTCTAAAATTATTAAAACTAATTTTACTTTCAAAGCAGTACGAGTCGGATCAACAACGATTGAGGTGAAGTTCAATGACTCAAAATTAATCAATCTCTTCCAAACCTTCATATGCAAAGCTAAACATAGAAAATAAAACCCAAAACAGTTTGCTTGCTTTCTCTCAACTTCCAAACCTTCTCTCATTTCGCTTTTCAGTTGCCTTTTTGTCAGCTTTCTGGTTAAACCAAGTGTTAGAGAAAGAAGAGAGTTAAAAACGAGCTTTCTGATATTAAAAAAGAAGGTTTAAACTTCCCTTTGTTATCACCAGTTTCTTGGTTTTTGAAAGAATATAAAACATGGGTTTTGGTTTCTGGATTGTTTAGAGCAATGGGTTTCTTCTAAACTGTGGATTTTGAGTTGGGTTTTGGTGTATACCTCAGCTTTTTCTCCTCCTTCTTTGTGTTGGTAGGTTCGTGTTTAATTTGTTTCATTTCTTCTTCAGACTTTTAATCATTTCTCTTGTTTGGTCATTATCTTAATGATTGTTAGGTGAGGCATTGTCTTCATTGATGGGTGATTTTCCCTACAGTTATTGCTTTGCCTAACCTGTTGTTTTCCCCTCAATGCAATTTCATGAACATGACAAGTTTGGTTTTTCTTTTGCATGTCTTCATATCATGTTTATTAACCTTTTGAATTTTGATTAAACAAAAGAAATTCCAGAAAAGTAAGTTGCCTGTTTGTTGTATGTATTGAAAGATGCTTTAGTGGTGTTTCCATGGCGAGAAAGATGCTTTAGTGGTGTTTCCATGGCGAGAATGTGTAGTGAAATCAAGCCTTTTTGGTGTTTAGATGTAAAGGGTTTGTGTTTATCTCTTTCTTCTGTGCCTTTGTTCTTGTATTGTATGCTTTCGAGTTTATGCCGAAGGCGAATCCCCTTTTGCTGTAATGATCTTGATGTGGTTTTTAATGATGTTTAATTCTTTCTATGCAATTCTTCAGGTAGACAAATTCGAAGCAGAATTCGCAAATAGAGTTCGGTTAGTGCTCTTCTCTTCTGTGCTTTACATCTACCAGTCTTTGTATATGAAAATGTGTGTGTATGTATGTATGCATGAATGAATTATGTATTTAGTCTAGTCCAATTGATTACTGCTGTTATGTATATGCATGAATATCTGTACGTATAATCGACTAGTGTTGACATAGAGTTTTGGTTGGATTTCAGGATTCTGTTCTAAGCTTTGATTCTGTTTGCTACATATTTAATTTAATGGCTGGGGAGAGTTTTAGTTCATCAATGACACCGGATGTTACCGGGATCAATCGGGGTAATTTGAGAAGAAACTCCTTAGCAGGTCCTGCAAACAGCAGAGAAAGGCCCGTCTCTCTTTATCGGAGAGCTTCTATCGGTACTTATCATGATTTCTGCAAGCCGGGGATGAAACATGATGAATCTGAAGAGAAGGCTAGGCTTCCTTTTCCGAAGAGGATTATAAAGAAGTCATTGGACAAGTAGAATTTGTTTGAGATCTCAGACTCGCCGCAGAGGAAGAAGGCATCAGCAGTTGTGTCCAAATCTTTCCCCACTTCTGAAACTCATATCCCTCGTATGTCTGAGGTCACCAAGCTTCGGACATCGACCGAATCTCCTGGTGGAGATAAGCCTATCAAAAATAAGCTTCTTTCGATAAAACAAAAGGCATCAGTGGTAAATCTTAAGACCAAACCTTCTCCCAATTCCAGAAGTTATTCCTTTGATACCTCTGATATTATTAACCTTGAGGTGCCTATGAACTCTTCCGATGGCAAAATTTCTCGGGAAAATAAAAAGAAACCTATGAGAAAGCTCAAATCTTCACCGGATTTAAAATCCGACCTATCTGATGCCGGAAAAGTAATGCGGCACAACGGAACATTGCCTTCCAGGAGAGTACAAGTCTCTTCAAAGAAAGTCCCATCAAAAGCTAATGAGGAAAGCTTTCGTAAACAGCCTTCTACTTCTTTGAAGCCGAAATCTCAGGCCGGAAAGCCTCTTCCTGCTGTCCCGTTTGAAGTTCTAAGCGTCCGGAGACAGAGCGGAACCAGTGACATGAAGACGGGAAACACAACTGCAACCTCCAAAGTAGCCATAGAGGTAATTTCTCCATCACACAGAGCTTCATTGTCCCGAAGAGCTTCTCTTTCTGGAGCTATAAGCCTATCTGCAAAGAAGAGCAGGAACTTAAAAGTTGTGCTTCCACGGAAGAACCATAAGGAGGTTGGAAATGCTAAAACCGAGCAACTTTTTGATGAACATGTTGAAAGCAACGACGACATCCTTGAGGAGAAAACGCTATATGTTATCAAGTTGGAGACAGAAAATGTAGTTTTGGAATCTGATAAAAATGAAAATTGTGCTGCTGAAATGTCTCCACCCGCACTAGACGAATCCGATTATAATGTGACCAAAGCCAAGTATGACTCGGACTCAATAAAGTATGGGGCGGTTTTCTCCGATGACAACGATTGCCAACCTGTGAAATTATCTTTCAGGAGAGGAACGGTCATTGACATTCAGTCCGACAATGATTGTTCGAGACAGCTCGAGTTCAGGCAAGGAAGTGTACTTGGGGAGAACGAAAATAGTACCACTGAAGGGCACATAACCTTTACGAGGAGAGAAGTCGATGGCGACACAAATGACAACGAACCTGGTGAGGGAACGGTTGTTCTAAGACACCAGGATGTGGCGGAAAAGCAGGATGGAAAGGGTTTGTTTAATATCATCATCGAAGAAACTGCGAATAAACTCGTCGAAGCCCGGAAAAGTAAGGTTAAGGCCTTAGTTGGCGCATTCGAAACCGTGATCTCCCTCCAAGAAACGAAACCTTCATCAAACACTGTCAGTGAGTAAAGTATGAACTTCATTAACATTTGGTTTATGGTTAATAAAAGAAAAATGCAGTTGTTACCGTCTTGAATTTGAAGATCATGGATGTTGATCTGAATGGTTTTCTCAGCGTGGACCGATCTTTGACATGTTCCTATAGAGTTCTGTTATGAATCAGAGTTAGAGCCAACAAGGATTGCCAGCTCAAGAGCTGAGTCAGCAACAACAGTCTACTAAGATTCACAGAGGATGGTGTTGAGCAATTATTACATGGTCCCAGATTACCACGTCATTCATGGTCCCTATCTACTAAAAATAAGTCACATAATTATCTTTTTTTCATGTCGTTTTTAGTAGAAGGGACCATGGATGACGTAGTGGTCCGGGACCCTACAATAATTTTTGGTGTTGGAGGAAAGAACCCAAGGCGTTAAGAGGCTATATGTGTTTTTATTATAACCCTTTAAAGTATATATAAAGGAAAAGAGTCATTGTACTGGGATATGCTTATTGTAAAAATAAATATTTTTTTCTCTCTCTAAATCTATTCTCTTCTCTGCTTTTATTTCTTTCCCCCCCCCCTTTCTCTATTTCTACCTCTCATTTTCTGCGGATTTCTATGAATTGTTAGAAAGGATCTTAACATTGATGCTTTCATTGAGAGTCGAATGACATGGAAGATAAATTTTTGTTTTCTTCAAATTCGATTTATGTTGAATTATTCAAATTTGATGGCACAAATCCGAAGTTATAGATTATCCAGGCTGAAGAGTTCTTCAATTTTCACCAAATAGAGGATAGTCACCGAATTACTCTGGCAGCGTTGCATTTTTAAGGAATAGCTCGACGATGGTATAACTGGATGAGACAATACCATCAGCTATCATGTTTGAAAATTTTTACCAAATCGATGATGGCAAGATTTCAATGCATTGTTCGAGACAACCCAAGCAAAATAGTTACTCATGTGTTCGATGAATTGCCGAAACCAACCAACTATAACTTTGGCAATCTTTTCGAAGAGCAGAAACAAGTAAACCTCAACACCCAACGGACACTTCAGAATATAGCACGTCAATTGACACTTATATCATCACAATTGGGACTGACATCCAAGGCACTCATCGAAAATGAAAGATCGAGGGACTCAATCATAAATCCCCACTAGGTGTTCGATGAATTGCCAACAGTGACTCATACTAAAATTATCAATTACTTGATTCATGATACTAAGGAAGATGAATTTCAGAATGACAAGAAACCGATTGAGAGCAGTGGGGAATTTGATTTGCAACAGGATGACAACTCCATGCATGGTTGTTTTGAAGAGATGAATCCACTCTAGGTTGTTGCCCCTAAATCAATGGTTGAACTTCAAAAGCAAAGAGAAATCTTTGAGTTTGTGAAGATCCCTACAATGGGTGGTCATGGAGCACTGCCGGCAAATTTGGTAAGTAATTTTGCACTTACAGACTATTTAGATGTATTGCCAAAGAATATGCTTAAGGTCGTTAAGTCTTATTCTGAAGAGATAATTTCAAGGGAATTGACGTATATGAATAAAGTGGTTGAGGTGGATGACCCTACATATTTTGACTTTTAGTGATGGGAAGTAACAATGGGCTAATGACTAATAACAAGGACTTTACTAAACCGAGGATTGTGATGGAAAGAATGGTGAAGTCATGCCGTGGGAGCATTGATGTTGAGATTAATAAGATTACGAGTATGTGTAGCGGAATATTTGTCTGATGTTACTTTCTTACTTGTTGACCTTTTGGGTGAAAGTGATCTCGAAACTACTTACTCTGGCGTTGGTGTTTGGAAACATGATAGGGTTGAGATCCTTGCCAATGATCAAGGTAACAAGACAACGTCATCTTATGTTGGAATTAAAGATATCGAGGGTTTGATAAGCGATGCAGCGAAGAACCATGTCGCCATGAACCTCATCAACACTTTTTTCGATACAAAGAAGTTGATTGGTCGTAGATGTAGTGATGTCTATGTTCAGAGTGAGGCTAAATTGTGGCTAATAAAGGTTGATATGGATGTGAATAAACATGAAGAAGTGGCCTAAAAATTATTAGAAGATTTTAATGGTGTTACTGCATTACTATCTGATGATTTGCAGAAGAAGTTCTACCTTGGATTCTGTAAACAACATTTGTGGCCTCTTTTCCACTACATGATACCCATTTGTCTAGACCATGATGATAGATTTGATAGTACTTTATGGCAGGCATATTGTTGAGTGGATCGAATGATCGAAATGAACCAAGAGAGGGGTGAATTGGATTTTTAAAGGTTTAGGTGTTGAAAATTGCAAATTAAAAAGATAGACAAGGAATTTTAGAGTGGTTCAAGTTCCAAATGAACTCTACATCCACTACCTTAGCTTCACTAAGAATTTGCAACAATTCCACTAATTTCTCTTCCCCTTTTCTAGGCTAAGGAGGTAACCATTACAATTTTCGGTTAAATTTTCTACCCAAAATTTAACCCAAACCTCACACAATTAGAACAAAGATTTTGATGGCTAAGAAAATATCTCTCAATACAAATTGTAGCCCAATTACAAGTAGGGGTGTTGATGGTTAACCGTTGGTTAACCATTAAGAATGAGTCTCTAATGTTCTATGCATTTTCCCTCTAATTACATTAAGAACATATAACTTTTGCACTAACAATATAACTTATAGGTTAACCGTTATATTATTTTGGTTAACCACGAACACCCCTAATTACAAGCACTCAACCCAATTGAAAATGATAAGAATGAAAATTACAATTGAGGTTTCTAGAAAATATTTGGATTTAGGCACAAATGCTTGGATTTGATGTTTGGATGTTTGCTTTTGGATCAATAGTTGTTGCTGGAGCTTTTAGAGGGCCCTTTTATACCTTCTCATTGATTTCTAGTCGCTGTGGTTGTTGCATTCATCAATAGAGCCGTTGGGAGTGTTATCTCACCTCTATAAATGCAGTCTGCAACCACCCGTTTCGAAACGCCCGACCCTGTTTCGAAACGGACCAAAATAGAAAGAGTCGTTGGGGTGCATTTACGAGCCCGTATCGAAACGGTCTTACCCATTTCGAAATACTTTTGCCACTGTCAAGGGTCGTTTCGAAACGCCTTAACGGTTACTTGAAAATCAGTTAAAAACTTGCAACGGTCATATTTTTAAAATTAAATGAAGAACCGTTTTGAAACACTTGATGTCGTTTCGATACAGGTTCTCTATGTTCTAAAGCCGTTTCGATACTGGTTTCGAAACATGGGTTGGCAGTGTTGAAAACGTTTCGATACCCGTTTCAAAACATGGGTTGACAGTTTCAAAACTGTTTCGAAACGCCTTAGGGCGTTTCGAAACATGGACTCGAAAAATACTGTTTCGGCTTTAAGAACACTTAGAAAATATTTGGAAAGCTTAGTTTTTGACTTAGGCATATTCTTTAAATCTTATGGGGATGTTTGAGTACTTAAAAATTCGTTTTGACATTTTCAATTTAGTCCTTAGGTTCTTTAGTTATATCAAAATTAAAATATCGGTTTCACAATCTCCCCCTTTTTGATATAACAAAACCAAAGTTAAAATTTTTAAGAGTTTTGAAAATTTTGAACACATTCTAACTCCCCCTTAATTTAAGATAGGTTTTTAAAGTTTTAAAAAGGTTTTAACTTTGAAATTCAAGTTTTAAAACTTAAAAAACACTTTAAACATTTAAAACAAATTTTTAGCTCTTAAATTTCTTCTCCCCCTTTTTGTTAGATCAAAAAAATAAACAAGGCTCATAGAAAAGAGATAGGGTTAGTACCAATAAGCATTAAGCAATAAGAAACAATAATATTAATTCATAAAATTAAAATATCCAAAACATAAATCAACAATAAGTTCAAAGCATAATCCCAAATAAAACTAAAAGCATAGGTTCATAAAACATAATGGAAATAAAGATGCAAACTTAATCCTAAAATGCATAGATAATATGATATGTCATGAATATCCTAGGCCTCGTCGTCACCATCATCATCCGAAGTCTCATCATCGCTCTTGACTTGAGAACGGCGAAACTTCATCCATTGGCCATAGAAGGTAGAGAAGGACATGTCAATGGCTGAGTGTGAATTCTCAAGGGATTGGAGTCGATCCTATACATTTTGCAAGCGAGTGTTGATGGCACAAAAACTCGAAGCCATGTTAGTGTTCATGGCATTGAACCGCTCGGTAATGAGAGCCGTGAGAGCTTCATTGTTTCCAACTTGAGCTTGTGGTTGAGGTTCAACGGGAGGAGGAGGATGAGGTGCTTCCCTATCAACACGTTCCCAAACATTGTTCACATGGCGAAAACCGGACTTTCGGAAAGAGGACTCACCAATTTTTGACTTGCGGGGTTCCGGAGAGTCGTAGGTGCAATCGAGACCAAGCTTGCTAAAGATGTGACTTAAGATCGTTCCATAAGTGAAAGATTTCAAGGCATCGGTGTCACGAAGCTTAATATTGTTAACCATCTTGGAAAATATGATCTTAGCAAGATTAGGGCGCTCACCACGACAGAAACACTCAAGCCAAAAATAGTCAACTTGACGGATGTGAGAATATTTACCTCCGGAGGGGCGAAGGAACCATGAGACCATCAAATGGAGGAAACGATCGTGCGCATCCACAGTAAGCACTTGACTGGTGTGAGAACCAAAGTGACTCTCATTCTCAATTCCTACATCCTTAAGAGAAAATGTAGACTCCGAGAGAGGGACATTAACAACAAACTTTTTCCCCAAAATATAAGATTCAATCCCAACAACTTCGGAATTTGTTTCATCATTGATAAGGTGAGCATTGGAGTAAAAGAGAAGTACCATGTGTTTGTAGCAAATGTTCGGGATGCTCAACAAGACAAGAAAATCCCATTCTCTCAAACGCTCGAGGTATCGGAAAAGAAATCGCTCAGAGTTAAGGAAGTTGAGATCAATCACACGCTCACGACGAACTTCTTACTCCTTAACATATTTGAAACGTTCTCTCAACTCTGTAGTTCGAAGAGATTTTTGAAAGAGCTGAGCGAGATTTGGACGCATACTCGAGTCACCGAATTGAACGGACTTACGCTTTTTGTTAACATTCTCCGTCATCCTAAAATTATAAGCAAGCAAGTTTGAAAAAGAATTAAGTGTAAGCATATATTTCTTAATTCAATCCAATGGTAAATCCCACTTAGGTTTAAAAACATGTTTTTAAAACAAATATACAAAACAAAATAAAAACAAAAAAATTTAAGAGAAAAAAACAGTAAAAAAATACGAGTGAAAATTTTTATATTCGAATCAGAAAATTAAAGATTTTGAAGAATTTTTATAAGATATGAAAAACCCAAGCATAAAAACATATAACCTATACAAAAATAAAATTTTCTAACCTAAGCTTCGAACATAAATTGAAGGAAAAAGAAAAAGAGGAAAAATACCTTAATTTGGATTTTAGATGAATGGATGAAAATCCTTGCACAATATTGTTGAATCTTGCTTAGACTTGTGTTTTAGAGAAAAACCCCTCAAGATTTGGTGAAAAACAAAGAGGTTTAGAGGGTTTTTATAGGAAAAAATTTGGGCTAGGGTTTTTAGGGTTTTGGAGAGTTTTAATTAAAGTGGAACTTTATCGTTAAAAGCCATTCTTAAAGCAGTCCGCAGATCCGTTTCGGAACAGGCTTGACCGTTTCGAAATGTGGGCACGAAGGTTTAACCGTCTTTTGGACTTCAGCTGCCCGTTTCGATACGGGGTTGACCGTATCGAAGACCCGTTGACCCGTATCGAAACTTGTTTCGATACACCCCTTGGCAGTAGGCAAAACGTTTCGAAAACCTTTTAAGGCGTTTCGAAACACCATTCTCTCAGATATGATTTTAAAGCATCTGTATCGAAACAGGTTGACCCGTTTCGATACACCTGGGCCTGGAAGTGCAAATGATGCTCTAAAAGTGCAGAAAAATGACTTTTTCTAAGGCCTAACTTGCATGAATGACATGAATGAGCAGGAAAAACATATGCAAACATAAACATACTCCCCCTAGCTATAGGTATGGATGAAATTAGGAGTAAAAACATATAAACATGACATTTCACAAGATCAAGCAATTTTAAGCACAAAAGAGGTCCTAAAAGGCCAAGATAGGCTAGCTAGACCTAACTCTCTCCTTAGGGACCAAAAACGCCCTTTGTCTAAAGGTTTTGTAAATATGTTTGCTAATTGATTTAAGGTGTCTAAATACTCTATAGCCACATCTTCTTTAAGGACATGATCTCTAATGAAATGATGCCTTATTTCTATGTGTTTGGTTCTAGAGTGTTGGATGGGATTTTTTGTTAAACATATATCACTAGTGTTGTCACATTTTAGGGGTATGGTTTCAACTTTAATACCATAATCTAAGAGTTGTTGCTTCATCCAAAGGACTTGAGCACAACAACTCCCTAAGGATATGTACTCGGCTTCGGTGGTATATAAGGCTACATTATTTTGTTTCTTAGATAACCAAGATATGAGTATACTACCTAGGAATTGACAAGTTCTCGAAGTACTCTTCCTATCGATTTTGCATCCCCCATAATCCGCATCCGAATAACCATGAAGGTTGAAGGTGGAGTCTCTAGGGTACCAAAGACCTAAACAAGGAGTATCTCTAAGGTACCTAAAGATTCTCTTAACGGCTATAAGGTGAGACTCTCTAGGACTAGTTTGAAACCTAGCACACAAGCAAAAACTAAACAAGATATCCGGTCTACTTGCGGTAAGGTAAAACAATGATCCAATCATAGAACGGTAAAGCTTAGAGTCAACACACTTACCTCCTTCATCTTTGTCAAGCTTTGTAGATGAGCTCATAGGTGTGGCTTGAGGCTTTGCATTCTCCAAGCCAAACTTCTTGAGCATATCCTTTATGTACTTAGCTTGATTGATGAAGGTGCCATCCTTCTTTTGCTTGATTTGGAGTCCCAAAAAGAATGAGAGCTCCCCTATCATGCTCATCTCGAATTCACCTTGCATTAGCTTAGCAAACTCTTGACAATGACATTCGTTAGTAGAACCAAAAATAATATCATCAACATAAATTTGAACTACTAAGATGTCATTTTTATACATTTTTATAAAAAGTGTAGTGTCCACCTTACCTTTTTCAAAACCCTTTTCAATTAAAAAGTTTAAAAGTCTTTCATACCAAGCTCTAGGAGCTTGTTTTAAACCATAAAGAGCTTTAGTGAGTTTGAAAACATGATTTGGAAATTTTGAGTCTTCAAAACCCGGTGGTTGTTCCACATACACTTCTTCATTTATAAAACCATTTAAAAACGCACTTTTAACATCCATTTGAAAAAGCTTGAAATTATGATAACATACATATGCAAGGAAAATCCTAATGGCTTCCATTCTAGCTACGGGTGCATAGGTTTCATCAAAATCTATTCCCTCTTCTTGAGTGTAACCTTGTGCTACAAGTCTAGCTTTATTTCTCACAATGTTACCACTCTCATCTAGTTTGTTCCTAAAGACCCATTTAGTTCCTATGGTAGATTGATTACTAGGCCTATCAACTAATGTCTAAATGTTACTTCTCTCAAATTGATTTAACTCTTCTTGCATAGCCATAATCCAAAAATCATCTTTCAATGCTTCTTTTATATTCTTAGACTCTATGCATGAGATAAATGCATCATGATTCATTAATCTAAGAGAAGATCGAGTGGTTACCCCCTTGGATGGATCACCCAAGATTTCACCATCTTTGACATAGTTGAACTCCCTTGGGTAGCTCACTTCCTTTTCCTCAAGAGCCAAGTCCTTCAAGGCTTCAAGAGGTGGATCTTATGTGTCTTCTTCTTTTGTTGGAATCTCATCCTCCTTTGAAGTTTATCCTCCATCAAAGGAATTTATGATTCCTACATCATCATCATCACAAGAATCCTTCCTTGGAAGGAGGTTATCATCGAATACAACATGTATAGATTCTTCTACTACTAAAGTCCTTTTGTTAAATACTCGATAGGCTTTAGAGGTTGTTGAGTGGATCGCAAGATCGAAATTGACCAAGAGGGGGGTGAATTGGAAATTTAAAGGTTTGTGGTGGAAATTTGCAAATTAGAAATTGATGGACAAGAGATTTAGAGTGGTTCAAGTTCCAAATGAACTCTACATCCACTACCTTAGCTTCACTAAGGATTTGCAACTATTCCACTAAATCGTTCTTCCCTTTTTCTAGGACAAGGAGGCAACCCTTTACAATTTCGGTTGATTTTTCTACCCAAAAATCAACCCAATCCTCACACAAGTGAACAAGAAAATTTGAAGGCTAATAAGGTATCTCTCAATACAAATGATAGCCCCAATACAAGCACTCAACCCAATTTGACAAAGTATGAATGAAGATTACAAATTGGATTTCTAGACAAATATGAAATTTGGCACAATTGCTTGGATTTGATGAATAATTGTTTTCTTGAAGATCAATAGTTGTTGCTGTAGCTTTTGGATGTGTCTTTTATACCTCCTCATTGATTTCTAGCCGTTTGGGTGGTTGGGAACATAAATGGAGCCGTTGGAACCCTCTCTTACCACCATAAATGCAGTCTGCAGCTACCGGTATCGGTACGCGGGAAGGGGTATCGGTACCTGTCTCAGAAAAGAAAGAGCCGTTGTGTGTATTTAATAAGGGGTATCGATACGCGCGTAAGCGTATTGGTACGGGGTATCGAAACGGCAAGGGTCGTATCGATACTATTTTCTGAACTTAGCTCACTGTCCACAACCGTATCGGTACGAGGGTTTGGCGTATCGATACGGGTCAACGAACTTTTAAAGTTTGGTTACCAACCAACTGACACCAACGGTCATATTTTTTAAACCGACTTACATTTAAAAATTATGAAGCCCGTATCGATACGAGGGTTAACCGTATCGGTACGACATTCAGACTTTTTGAATTTTAACACAGGGCGGTATCGATACGAGGGTTTGGGGTATCGATACTGGTTCCGACAGTAACCAAGTTTTGTAAAAATGGTATCGATACGCTTGGTGCTATATTGATACGCCTGGACGATTTTCAATGGTTTTGTCTTGGAACACTTAGAAAATATTTTGAGTTTGAGTTTTATAAATCAGTTTCAAAGTGTTGGTGTTTTAAAAACTTATTAAGGGACTTAAAAAATAATTTTAAGTTTTACAAAATGTTCCTTAAGGATTTAATTATATCAAAATCAAACATAGGTTTTACAGAGGTTAAAGAGTATCCTATGAAAATAGCTTCATCACTTTTTGCATCAAATTTACCTAAGTTATCTTTTCCATTATTTAATCGAAACACTTGCAATCAAAAGGGTGAAAATAGCTAATGTTAGGCTTTTTAGATTTTAAAATCTCATAAGGTGTTTTCTTTAAAATTGGCCTAATCATTACTCGATTAACAATATAGCAAGCGGTGTTTGTGGCTTCCACCCAAAAATAGTTAGGTAAATTATTTTCACAAAGCATAGTTCTAGCCATCTCTTGCAAAGTTCTATTTTCCCTCTCAACTACCCCATTTTGTTGAGGAGTTCGAGGAGCCGAAAAATTGTGGCTAATACCATTTTCATTCAAAAAATCTCCAAACCCTAAATTTTGAAACTCGGTTCCATGATCACTTCTAATATGTGAAATTCTAAGTTCAAGATCATTTTGGGTTAGTTTTGAAAAATGTGATGAATTTTTCCAAAGCCTCATCTTTAGTACTTAAAAATAGAACCCAAGTAAATCTAGAAAAATCATCAACAAGTACAAATGCATAAGACTTACCACCCAAGCTCATAGTCCTAATTGGCCCAAATAAATCCATATGGATGAAGAGGCGCATTCTATTATTCCAAAACGGATAGTTGTCACCATTGAAGAAGGGTGGCTTTGTAGTGGATTGAGACTCATACATGCCCGAACCGGAGGTTGAAGCCATCTCTTGATTTTTATGATCACACTCTTCCTAGGAACTCCTCTTGTGTTTGTTAATCCTCAAAGAGGTAGGCTCTGATACCAATTGTTGAGTGGATCGAATGATCGAAATGAACCAAGAGGGGGTGAATTGGATTTTTAAAGGTTTAGGTGGTGGAAATTGCAAATTAAAAAGATAGACAATGAATTTTAGAGTGGTTCAAGTTCCAAATGAACTCTACATCCACTACCTTAGCTTCACTAAGGATTTGCAACAATTCCACTAATTGCTCTTCCCCTTTCTAGGCTAAGGAGGTAACCCTTACAATTTTTTGTCTAATTTTCTACCCAAAATTTAACCCAAACCTCACACAATTAGAACAAAGATTTTGATGGCTAAGAAAGTATCTCTCAATACAAATTGTAGCACAATTACAAGCACTCAACCCAATTGAAAATGATAAGAATGAAAATTACAATTGGGGTTTCTAGACAATATTGGGATTTAGGCACAAATGTTTGGATTTGATGTTTGGATGTTTGCTTTTGGATCAATAGTTGTTGCTGGAGCTTTTAGAGGTCCCTTTTATACCTTCTCATTGATTTCTAGCCGTTGTGGTTGTTGCATTAATCAATAGAGCAGTTGGGAATGTTATCTCACCTCCATAAATGTAGTCTGCAACCACCCGTTTCGAAACGCCCGACCCTGTTTCGAAATGGACCAAATAGAAAGAGCCGTTGGGGTGCATTTAAGAGCCCATATCGAAACGGTCTTACCCGTTTCGAAACACTTTTGCCACTGTCAAGGGTTGTTTCGAAACAGCTTGAACTCGTTTCAAAACGCCTTAACGGTTACATGAAAATCAGTTAAAAACTTGCAACGATCATATTTTTCAAATTAATTGAAGAACCGTTTCGAAACACTTGATGTCATTTCGATACGGGTTCTCTATGTTCTAGAGCCATTTTGATACTGGTTTTGAAACATGGGTTGGCAGTGTTGAAAACGTTTCGATACCTGTTTCGATACATGGGTTGACAGTTTCAAAACCGTTTCGAAATGCCTTAGGCCGTTTTGAAACAGGGACTCGAAAAAAATGTTTTGGCTTTAAAAACACTTAGAAATATTTGAAAGCTTAGTTTTTAACTTAGGCATATTCTTTAAATCATATGGGGATGTTTGAGGACTTAAAAATTCGTTTTAAATCATATGGGGATGTTTGAGGTTCTTTAGTTATATCAAAATTAAAATATCGGTTTCACACATATGTTTCTTCTAATAAAATATTTTTTGGCAAGGTTATAGAAGTAATCAGTCTAGAGGATGAGATTCTGAGGGGACTGCAAAATTTGAATCTGAGTGGTTTCCTTACGTTTGATTATGCACAACAATACTTGTCTTGTTGCATTCGAATGTTGAGCCTTGGTTATGAGTCTAAAGGAGAGCATATTGGTCTTGATTACTTTGGTCGCACAATTTTTATGAAAATTCTTTCAGTAGGAATTCATATGGCAAGACTGGAATCGATATTGAATCTTGTCGCCAAGGTCAAACGTATTCGAAAGTTTGAAGAAAAAAATTGAATCTTGGTGTTGAAGACATGGATATTTCCAAAGTTTCATATAGAAGAAAGCCCCTCACATTGATGCGATATGAGTTGGGATCAACTAAAAACAGTGAGGTGGGTCGAGCCTTGAAGAAGTGCGATAAGATACCTTGGGAATTGAAGATCAGTTTGGCCAGTGTTCAAGTTCGAATGAAGACTCAAGCTGGTGAGAAGCAAATGGATTTGACACGTGAAGAAGAAAGTTGGGTCTTTGTGCTCTTACAACTATAACGACAACTGTCTGCGCATTTAAAGGAACAACAAAAACTAAATTCAAGTGGAAAATCAAATCAACATGTAACAACCTTTCCCTTGATGCGGTACATTACAATGACACCAAGACAACAATTGGTAATCTTAGAACAAAAGATTCGTACATTAGGGCTTGAGAAGAGAAAAAAGTGTTGGTACAATGGGATGAAGCCTATAGGGGCAATGAGACCTGGGAAATCGCGGCTGCTTTTCATGGTGAGTTTCCTTACTCGAACCTTGAGGACAAGGTTCTTAAACCAGGCAAGGGTAATGTTATGAATCAGAGTCAGAGCCAACAAGGATTGCCAGCTCAAGAGCTGAGTCAGCAACAACAGCCTACTAAGATTCACAGAGGATGGTGTTGGAGGAAAGAACCCAAGGCGTTAAGAGGCTATATGTGTTTTTATTATAACCCTTTAGAGTATATATAAAGAAAAAGAGTCATTGTACTGTGATATGCTTATTGTAAAAACAAGTATCTTTTTCCTCTCTGAATCTATTCTCTTCTCTGCTTCTATTTCTATCCTCCCCTTTCTCTATTTCTACCTCTCATTTTCTGCGGATTTCTCTGAATTGTTAGGAAGGATCCTAACATTGGTGCTTTCATTGAGAGTCATTGTACTGGATATGCTTATTGTACAAATATCTTATATAATATGAATTTTTTGAATCGTGTATATATATACTTATGGCATCCGAACTACACTTAATTAGTACCACAATTTTTTTTCTTACAAATAATAGCGAATACAGTAAAGTTAGAAACAAAAGTATCAACAAATGCCTTAGTTTAAAGGTCTTGGGTTAAAACTTAGGGGCTTAGGGCTTAGGGATTTAAAATTTATGGGTTGGGTTAGAATTTAGGGTAAAGTACATAAATGGTCACTAAACTATCCCTAAAAATATAAAATGGTCATTAAACTTTCAAAAATTACATAATGGTCATTAAACTTTAATTTTTATTACAAAATGGTTACTGGGCCGTTAACTGTCGTTAACCGAGAGACGTGGCAGTTAAGAAATTTTATATAATAACATATTTAATTTTTATTCTTTCATTTTTTTCTCATCTTCATTCTCAACACCTTTAAAAGAGAACCTTTAGGGGGAAGAGTTAGATTCCTTGGAGGGTTTATGGAGGATTTAGAACTTGAGAACTCAATTCTTCCATTTTACTTCTTTTTTATCTCCTTAATACATTTTTTCAATCCTTTTAATCCATTAATGACTGTAAACTTTTTTTATGTGTTGACTTGATAGCAAGAGAAGTGAAAGAGTCTTCCAAAGTCAAAAGAAAAGAGAAAATAATTGAAAGATGTCAAATGAGCTTCCTTTGTTGTTGAATTTAAGGTAGTACATCTCGAACTTTAAAATGTTTCATGATTTTCATATTTATGATGTGATTTGGTATTGATGATGATTCATTGGGTATAGACGGGTTTAGAAAATTCATGTAGCATTACAATAAGTATTGTTGACCTCATAATAGAGAAAATCAAATGAGGTCCATTCTTATATTTCCGTGAAAAATCTATTTTATACTTTATAATGTGTTCAAAAAGACATTTTAGTTAGATTAGTGGAGTCATTTGCACCCTAATATTTCTACATACATATGTCCATGGCAGTACTCAATTTAAATTAGTTGATCAATGATATATTGGTGATTATAAAAAAATTCTTATAATGTTATTATTTAAATATTTTAATCTAAATAAATAAACAATTAAATATGACCATACACTAAATTCCTATGTGGTGGTCGCTTAAATATTTCTACAATATTTCAATGATAATAAAACCGTTTAAATATGGTCAGTACTGCCTCACATCAATGAACTAAAATATAAGCCAAAAAAGTCACAAATAAAACATAAGCAAAAAGCAAGAAAAATTTGAAATATTTTTTTTAAATATCATTCTATAATTTTTCGAATCTCAATTTTTTTAAAAAAATCTTAAATTTAATCATAATACCTAAAGAGGAGGGTAAAGGGACTCTAAGAAAAAGAAGAAGAATACTCCTAGTGAGTCTCAAAACCATGACGTACGAAAATATAAAGAACAAAAGATCGCAAGATTAATCTATCTATCCTATCTTAGTATAAAGGAGATTGAATCAATTCTCAAGAGCATATATTAAATTGATTTTTTTAATTTCTTATATATATATATTATAATTTTTTAATCTTATAAATTTGTTTATTTATTATACAAGTGAAAACCATGTGGTATCTCTTTATTTAAGGCATTTAATTGTGTTTGGTTTTGTAATTTCCTCAAATCTACCAAACAAAATAAATAACTTCAATATTTTATTTATGTATTAAGATTTAAAGGATCTTTTTAATAAATCAACAAATATTAATTTCTAGATTGAATCAAGGTACTTACTCGTACTTGATCGAGCATCAGAGTATTAGTCTATTGGACATCAATATTATATATATATATATATATTAAAAGGGATAGCTACATGTTTAATACCTAATTTATTCTCGCGTTACTGATTTAGTACCTACTTTTTTTTGGCAAAACGGTACCTAATGTTACGTTTTGTTTTTATTTTGGTACTTTGCCGTTAAAAAATCTACGTCAGCCTAACAACGAGAAAGAAAATCACACATAGCAAGCTGTCACATCATTTTTCTCTCTCATAATCAACATGTCACATTGACTAAAATCATAAAAAAGCACATGTTTGTCATTGTCAACATGTGATTTTCTTTGTCATTGTCAACATGCCACATGTGATTTTTTCTTTCCTAGTCAGCATGTTGTTAATTTTTTAACGACAAGGGTACTAAAATAGAAACAAAACGTAACGTTAAGTACTATTTTACCAAAAAAATAAGTGGAGTACTAAAACAATAATGCGAGAATAGGTAGGGTACTAAATATATAATTATCTCTAAAAACATATTTATTACACAGATTGCATAAAATTTAGATCATACAATTTTGTATTTCAATGTTATTTATTATATTTAGAATTTAAATTTTAGAGATTTATGATTTTAATGTCCTTAAAGTTAGACATTTACCTCTCCGCATATTTTCTCTTAAATAACTAAAAAAATATAATGAAAAAATTGTCTATTTAAACATCAATTTAAATTTAAGGTTTACACTAATATTAATATGAATATAAACCTTAAATTAAGGTAGAGAGAATAATTAATTTTACCTCTTATATTGATTTTTGGCTCCGTCCTTGAATCATTGTATTTAAGGTTTAAACTGACCTTGACATCGATGGATGTCGAGAGAGTCGAAAATCATTGTATGTTGAAGTTATTATATAAATTTATTTTAATATTATCGTATTTAAATACATCAATAAATATTAAGTGTAATAGTAATACACATTATACTTTCAAATTACGACTTAAGTTTAAACTTTGAAAATAATATTATCAGAAATAATCAGGGACGGAAGCATGGTGTAGTAACCCTTTTTTTTCTTGAAAACCTTTCAAGTATCACGCTTTTGAAAATATTTTTAAAAGGGGATTTTCTTTTGAAATATTCGAGTTTCGGAAAACAATGAAAATTTGGAGTCGCCACTGGCCACTTAGTAGGTCGGACACCATCAAAACCAGAGATTCATTTTGAAAAGGGTTCGGGAGTTGGTTACGTGTGGGGAAGGATTAGCACCCCCATCACGCCCGAAAATCGGTACCAAAATATTTGTTGCCTTTAGTCGATGGAAATTATTTAAAGTTTAAAGTGAATTTAATTAGATGTTCTTAATTGAAAATCTTACTCGAATTGTACGGGCTTCATCAAGTCGTGGCCTTAGAATTAATAGAGCACTTAATTAATTAGGATGACGATACATCAGACCATAGATTAAACCAACATCATATAAGTCTGATTGCCGTGTTAATTTATGGTTCGACTCTTGTACGTCACCTTTATGCATGATGGAAGAATTTAGGCATGATTACATGATATTTCTTTTTTTAATCATTGTTTACCTAGAGACAGTGAGAATTAACCCAAATATTTTGTCTACATCCATTAAGCTCGGACTGTTTTGACACAAATATCGGGGTTAATAGATACCTCCCTTTTGTATATTTTAAATTAATTAATTAACATACCAAATCATTAATGGTTTCATAAATGAAAAATATAAATGTGTTGAGTGGATCAATGAACCAATATAAGCCAAGAGGGGGGTGGATTGGATTTTTAGAACTTTTGGTGGTGGAGTGGAAAGTTAAAAATGATAGACAATAGGATTTAGAGTGGTTCAAGTTCCAATCGAACTCTACATCCACTACCTTAGCTTCACTAAGGATTTTCCAACAATCCACTAATCGTTCTTCCCCTTTTCTCGGCTAAAGATGTAACCTTTACAATACCAGTCAAATTTTCTACCCAAAATTTGACCCAATCCTCACTCAAGAAATACAAAGAAGATGAAGGCTAAATCTACTATCTCTCAATACAAAATATAGCCCTTTTACAAGCACTCAACCCAATTGAACAAATAAGAATGGAACTTACAAAGTTCACAATTGGGGTTTACAAGAAATAATGGGATTTTGGCACAAATGCTTGGCTTTGATGTTTGGATAATTCTTTGGAGATCAATAGTTGTTGCTGGAGCTTTTAGACGTCCCTTTTATACCTTCTAAATGAATTCTAGCCGTTGGGGTTTTTGCATTCATCAATATAGCCGTTGGGATGTTATCTTCCCTCCATAAATGTAGTCTGCAACTACCCGTTTCGAAACGCCCGATCCTGTTTTGAAACAGACCAAAATAGAAAGAGCCGTTGAGGTGTAATAAATAGACCGTACCAAAATGGGCACGATCATTTCGATACGCTAAGAGCTCGTTTCGAAACTCGTTTCGAAACATTTTGCTACTGTCAAAGCCTGTATCGAAACGACATAGAAGCATTTTGATATGCCTTAATGAAAATTTTAAATTCAGTTATAAAACTTCAACGGTTATATTTTAAAACCAAGTTTGAATTCCATTTCGAAACGTTTGAGGTCGTTTCGATACTACCGTATCGTAACGAGTCAAACCGTTCTGATGTTCTTCATCCGTTTCGAAACACATTATGAAATAGAGGTTAACAATTTCAAACTGTTTCGGAACGCCCAAAGGCCGTTCCGAAATGGTGACTTGAAAATCACTGTTTTGGCTTGATAAACACTTAGAAAATATTTGACAAGTTGAGGTTTTGACTTGAACATTCTTCTTTAAATACATAGAGAGGATTTGAGGACTGAAAAATTCATTTTCCATTTTTTCAATTTAGTTCTTAAATCTTTTGTTATATCAAAATCAATTTATTGGTTTCACAATCTCCCCCTTTTTGATATAAGAAAACCAAGTTAGAATTTTTAAGAGTTTTGAAATTTTGAAGACGTTCTAACTCCCCCTCAATTTAAGATGGGTTTTTAAAGTTTTGAAAAGATTTAAAATTCAAATTTAAAACTGAAAACCAACTTAAAACGAATTTTGGATCTTATATTACTTCTCCCTTTTTTGTTAGATCAAAAAGAATAATAAACAAGGCTCATCAAGAGAAGAAACGCGGTTAAAAGTGATAGGCAACATAATGTAGATTCATAAAGTTCAAATAACCAAACATAGAACTTAAAGCAATAGATATTAAAGCTCAATCCCAAACAAAGCAATCATAACATAGGTTCATAAAGCATAAACAAAATAAAGGTGCAAACTTAGTCCTAATATGATAATCTAATATGAGATGCAATAAAGACCCTTAGCCTCATCATCTTCACCGTCAACATCCGAAGAATCATCATCGTTCTTAGCTTGAGAACGAAGAAAGGTCATTCATTGACCATAGAAGGTAGAGAATGAAAAGTCCATCGATTGATGTTGATTCTCAAGGGCGGTAAGATGATTCTCCACGAAAATCAAACGAGTATTGATAGCACCAAGACCCAAAGCCATGTTTTTATCCATCATGTTGAACCGCTCGGTGAGGAAAGCCATAAGAGCTTCATTGTTAGGACCCGAAGCTTGAGGTGGTGGCTCAACTTGAGGTGGAGAGGCATGCCTATCAACTCGTTCCCATTGGCCAAGAGTGTAATGGAACCCAGACTTTTGGAGAGAAGATTCACCGATCTTGTTCTTACGGGGTTTCGGAGAGTCATAGGAGCAATCAAAGTTAAGGATGCCAAAGAAGTAGCTCAAAATAGTCCCATAAGTTAAAGGTTTAAGAACACCGGTTTCATGAAGCTTCACATTATTGACCATTTCGGCGAACATAATTTTGACAAGATTTGGTCGTTCTCCTCGGCAAAAGCACTCTAGCCAAAAATAATCAACTTGACGAATATGAGAGAATTTACTTCCGGAGGGGCGAATGAACCATGAAATCATCAAGTGTAGGAACCGATCATGAGCATCCAAAGAAAGAACGGAGCCGGTGTGAGCACCAAAGTGGGTCTCATCCTCAATGCCTTCTTTCTTAAGCCCAAGAGCATTATCTAAAAAGGATATGTTGATAACGAACTTCTTCCCCAAGAGATATGACTCAATGTCAATGACCTCAGTGTGATATTCATTATCAACGAGCACAACATTTGAGTAGAAAATGAGAATCATGTGCTTGTAGATAATATCCGATATGTTCAAGAAAGCCACGAAGTTCCATTCTTGCAAACGCTCTAGATAGCGGAAAGCGAAACACTCAGAATCAAGGAATGGGACATCAACAACAAGCTCGCGACGAACAGCAATATCCTTGACGTAAGAGAAATGATCCTTCATCTCTTGAGTCCGAAGACTTTTGAGAAAAAGTTGGGTGAGATTAGGATGAATATTGGCTTGACCTGAAGCTTCACTCGATTGACCTGTCTTACGTTTCTTGTTAGCGTTTTCCATTGAAAAATCCTAAAAACATAAAGCAAGCAATTTTAAAAATTGAAGTGTATGCATGAACATCCTTAATTCAATCCAATGACAAATCCCAATTAGGTTTAAAAAGACATAAAAAATTTAAGAGGAAACAAATTTTGAAAAACTGTAAAAAAATACGAGTAAAAAATAATATATTCGAACAAAAAATTTTAAGATTTTGAATTTTTTTTTCAAAGTTTTGAAAAACCCAAGATGCAAAACATATAATCTATACAAAATTAAAATTTTCTAACCTAAAATTCGAATAAAATCAAAGGAAAAATAAAAAGAAGAAAACATACCTTAGATGTGGATTTTGGATGAATGGATGGAAAATCTTGCACAAGATTGTTGATGCTTGCTTAGACTTGAGCTTGTGTGTAAAAGCCCTCAAGATTTGATGAAAAACAATGAGGTTTAGAGGGTTTTTATAGGGAAAACCGGGTTAGGGTTTTTGAAGAGTTTTAATTAAAAGTGAAATTATCATTAAAGACCACTTTTAAAGATGTCCGCATACATGTTTCGGAACAGGCACGATCGTTCCGAAATGTGGGTATCGAAACGTTAACTGACGTTTCAAGTCTAGTTGACTGTTCCGATACGGCTTTGATCGTATCGAATCCCACATGTTGACCCGTATCGAAACTCGTTTCGATACACTTCTTGGCAGAGGCAAACCGTTTCGAAACCCTTTTAAGGCGTTTCGAAAAACCACCTAGGCCTGGAAGTGCAGATGAGGCTCTAATATTGCAGAAAAATGAATTTCATGAAGTCCTATTTGCATAAATGACATGAATGGGCAGAAAAGATAGGCTAGTTAGATCTAACTCTCTCCTAAGGGACCAAAAACGCTACTTATCCAAAGTCTTGGTAAAAATGTTCGCTATTTGGTTTAAGGTGTCAACGAACTCTATAGCAACATCTTCCTTAAGGACATGATCTCTAATGAAATGATGCCTTATTTCTATATGTTTGGTTCTAGAGTGTTGGATGGGATTTTTAGTTAAGCATATGGCACTAGTGTTATCACACTTAAGGGGTATGATTTTAACTTTAATACCATAATCTAAGAGTTGTTGCTTCATCCAAAGGACTTGAGCACAACAACTCCCTAAGGATATGTACTCGGCTTCGGTGAAAGATAGAGCTACACTATTTTGTTTCTTAGAGAACCAAGATATTAGCATACTACCTAAGAATTGACATGTTCTCGAAGTACTCTTCCTATCGATTTTACACCCCCATAATCCGCATCCGAATAAGCATGAAGGTTGAAGGTTGAGTCTCTAGGGTACCAATGACCTAGACAAGAAGTATCTCTAAGGTACCTAAATATTCTCTTAATGGCTATAAGGTGGGACTCTCTAGGAATAGCTTGAAACCTAGCACACAAGCAAACACTAAACAATATATCTGGTCTACTTGCGGTAAGGTAAAGCAAAGATCCAATCATAGAGCGATAAAGCTTAGAGTCAACACACTTACCTCCTTCATCTTTGTCGAGCTTTGTAGATTAGCTCATTTGTGTGGCTTGAGGCTTTGCATTCTCCAAGCCAAACTTCTTGAGCATATCCTTGATGTACTTTGCTTGATTGATGAAGGTGTCATCCTTCTTTTGCTTGATTTGGAGTCCCAAAAAGAATGAGAGCTCCCCCATCATGCTCATCTCGAATTCACCTTGCATTAACCTAGCAAACTCTTTGCAATGACACTCATTAGTAGATCCAAAAATAATATCATCAAAAAAATATTTTTACTACTAAGATGTCATTTTTATACCTTTTTATGAAAAGTGTAGTGTCCACTTACCTTTTTCAAAAAAAAAGTTTGAAAGTCTTTCGTACCAAGCTCTAGGAGCTTGTTTTAAACCATAAAGTGTTTTTGTTAGTTTGAAAACATGATTTGGAAATTTTGAGTCATCAAAACCTGGTGGTTGTTCCACATACACTTCCTCATTTATAAAACCATTTAAAAATACGCTTTTAATATCCATTTGAAAAGGCTTGAAATCATGATAACATGCATATGCAAGCAACATCCTAATGGCTTCCATTCTAGCTACAGGTGCATAGGTTTCATCAAAATCAATTCCCTTTTCTTGAGTAAGTACAACATTATTAGACTTGACAAGTTCCTTAGGAACTCATACACTTCTAATTTTCTTAGTTCTATTATGCCTATGGAAGCCACTTTGTTTGTAGTTATATGTCTTTCTCTTAGGTTTGTTAGTTCTAGAGGATTCTCCTATCTCATTTTTTCACATTACCAACATTTTTGAAAGACTCCTTGAGCTTGTTAAGCTCATCTAACACCTTTTGGTGTTCACTATTGCATTGAGAAATAAGGTTGTTTAAGTCTACATGTTCATCTTGAAGAATTTAAGTTCATCTTGTAAACCTAAGATATTTTTCTCAAATTTTAAGTTAGCTTGAGAAAGTGAGTCATTTTTAGCATTTAATTCTGAAATAATCTTTTTATTTCTTATGTCTGACTCTTTATACTTCTCAACTAACTCATCATATACCTCTTGTAACTCATCATAAGCATCATGCAATTCATCAAATGTAAAATCATAAGATGATGAGTTAGAGGTTACCATGTAGGAATCCTTCTCAAGAGCCATGAGGCAAAGATTGGCCACTTCGTGTTCCTCATCCTCGGATGGCTCCTCATCACTCCAAGTAGCAAGCTTGGCTTTGAGCTTCTTCTTCTTCTTCTCAAAGCCCTTCTTCTTGAGTTGAGGGCACTCCGAACGATAATGACCTGATTTTTTGCACTCAAAGCAAATGATTTGATCCCTCTCTTCTTCTTTGTTTTTGGTTTTGAAGTCTATTTTTCTTTGAATCTTCCTTCCTCGGTTGGACCTCATAAACCGTGAGAACCTTTTGGCTATCATAGCCAATTCTTCTAGGTCTTCTTTCTCACTATAAGTGTTCTCCTCATGTAGAGAAGCTTTGAGAGCCACTCTTGTCTTCTTCTTCTTATATACCTCAAGCTTCTCCACTCTTCTCTCTTCCTTCTTCCTTTCATCTTCCCTTTCTTGCTTCATTATCTCATGAGTTAGGAGAGAACCCACTAGCTCATCAAGCTAGAGTGTCTTCAATTTTTTTGCCTCAATGATGGCGATTCTCTTCCCATCCCAAGACTCGGAAAGTGAGTAGAGTGGCTTCCGTACTAGTTTGTCTTCCAAGATTATCTCTCCAAAACCCTTTAGCTCGTTGACGATTGTTGAGAAACGATCGGACATCTTTGACACGATTTCGTCGGGCTTCATTTTGAAATTCTCATAGCTAAGATTGAGAATTCCAATCTTTGTCTCCTTCACATCACTTGTTTCTTCATAAGTTGTCTCAAGTGTATCCCACAATTCCTTAACACTTTCGATGGAGGAAACCTTGAGTAGATGTCGAGATCGAAAGAGCAAAACAACATGTGAAGAGCTTTTATCATTGATTTGAATATTCTTTCTCTCTTCTTCACTCATCTCATTCTTCTTATTTGGCACCAATCTTCCTTCGTCGTCTCTCTTCATCGGAATAGAGGGACCATCTTCAATGGCATCCCAACTAGATAATCCTTGGATTTAATGAAGAGACACATCTGGTTCTTCCAAAAAAGGTAGTTATCACTGTTGAAGAAAGGTGGTTTGGTGGTTGATTGAGACTCGTACATGTTTGACCAGGAGCTAGATGACATGGCTTGCTTTGTGGTTGATCACACTCTTCCTAGGAACTCCTCTTGTGGTTGTTAATCCATCAAAGAGGTAGGCTCTGATACTAATTGTTGAGTGGATCAATGAACCGATATAAGCCAAGAAGGGGTGAATGAGATTTTTAGAACTTTTGGTGGGGGAGTGGAAAGTTAAAAATGATAGACAAGAGGATTTAGAGTGGTTCAAGTTCCAATCGAACTCTAAATCTACTACCTCAGCTTCACTAAAGATTTTCCAACAATCCACCTTTACAATACCAGTCAAATTTTCTACCCAAAATTTGACCCAATTCTCACTCAAGAAATATAAAGAAGATAAAGGCTAAAACTAGTATCTCTCAATACAAAATATAGCCCTTTTACAAGCACTCAACCCAATTGGACAAATGGGAATGGAAATTACAAAGTTCACAATTGGGGTTTACAAGAAATAATGGGATTTTGGCACAAATTCTTGGCTTTGATGTTTGGATAATGCTTTGGAGATCAATAGTTGCTGCTTCAGCTTTTAGAGGTCCCTTTTATACCTTCTCATTGAATTCTAGTCGTTGGATTGTTGCATTCATCAATATAGCCGTTGGGATGTTATCTTCCCTCCATAAATGCAATATGCAACTACGCGTTTTGAAACGCCCGATCCTGTTTCGAAACAGACTAAAATAGAAAGAGTTGTTGGGGTGTAATAAATAGACCGTACCGAAACGGGCACGATCATTTCGATACGCTAAGAGCCCGTTACGAAACTCGTTTCGAAACATTTTTCTACTGTCAAAGCCTGTATCGAAACGACTTAGAAGCGTTTCGATATGCCTTAACGAAAATTTAAAATTCAGTTATAAAACTTCAATGATCATATTTTAAAACCATGTTTGAATTTCGTTTCGAAACGTTTGAGGTCGTTTCGATACTATCGTATCGAAACAGGTCAAACCGTTCCAATGTTCTTCATCTGTTTCAAATTACGGTCTGAAACAGAGGTTAACAGTTTCAAACTATTTCGGAACGCCCAAAGGCCGTTCCGAAACGGTGACTTGAAAATCACTGTTTTGGCTTGATAAACACTTGGAAAATATTTGACAAGTTGAAGTTTTGACTTAAACATTCTTCTTTAAAGACATGGAGAGATTTTGAGGACTTAAAAATTCATTTTCCATTTTTTCAATTTAGTCCTTAAATCTTGTGTTATATCAAAATCAATTTATTGGTTTCACAAAATGCATGTCAAGGAAAACTTTAAGGTAAACACACAAAAGCCTACCCAAGGTCCTATCCTAAAAGGCCCAAATTATGGGAGTTCGATTAAAGATCTAATTATTAATTATGTTATTCTAGTATTAACCCTAAATTAATTATCCTAAAAATAAAAGACACTAATAAATTATGAATTATCTTGTAGTATGTCCATTTAGGCCCATTGTCAAATTCATCCTAAAAGGGTAATTAAGAGGTGTTGGACTAATTTAATGAATTTAACATTTATCCTAATTAGCCAAGGGTAAATTTAAATTTGCTAAACTAATTCAAACCTTAAATCTAACTATAGCTCTCAAAATCTATCCCTAAATATAATTTAACTAATTTAAAGATTATACCACAATAAGCCGAGCGCACACTTTAAATTAATTAAATTGAATTACCCTCAACTAATCTAAAAACCCGATCTAATCGAAAGGAAAAGAAAACCACTAATTAAGCAATATATCATGAGAACCACACACACACACACATACACACACACACACACACATATATATATATACATATATACATATATAACATAACAAACCATAGCTTATAAATATATTACACATGCATATATATATAATATGACATATAACACGGAATGGGTTTTAGAAATGAATTTCTTGGGTCCAACATACCACGCAGTTCCAACTAGGTGCAAAGGGATTAACCATTTGGGTTAAAATCATTCTCATCATCCCCAACATTAAACAGAAACCCCTCTTCTTTCAAACAAACATTAGCCGTCGTTACCTTCCCTGCTCGTTGTTGCCGCATCGATGCTACTCTTCGACCGCTGTCGCCACCAAGAAGCTCCCCTCATCGTCCTCATCCTTTCCACCGGATCAGATTTTCAAGCATGCTAAGAGTAGTGGACCACATGATTCTAGGGATAGTGAGAAAGTGGGCATGGAATCTGTTACAGCGCATATAGAGTTATTATATCTTCGTCAGTCTAAGGGTGTCAAGAGACCCATATCTATCGAGTTTTTAGCTACTAGGATTACTATGTTTGACGAGAAGACGGGTACGAATCCGGCTGATGCAGAGTACTGGCTGAGGATGCTTCAACGATTGTTTGTTGAGATGGATGATCCTACCAATCAGAAACTTAGGGTTGATGTATCACTGCTATATGGTGAATCCCATAATTGATTAGAGGCTGAGAAGCATGTTATTCCAGCCAGTCAGATCACTTGGGACCATTTCTGATAGGCATTTTGTGATCGTTATGTCGGGGTTGAGTATATAGCAAAGTCCCGGGATGACTTCATGAATCTGAAGCAAAATGACATGTCCGTGAATGATTATGAGAATGAGTTCATGAGGTTGATTTAGTATGTTCCGGGATTAGTGACCACTGAAAAAGGATAAATGTGACTGGTTTCTGAAAGGGTTACGTCATACGATTAAAGTCGATGTTGCTCTGCATTTGGATAAAGAGTATAAGGAGATTACTCGATGAGCTAGGTCTGCCAAATGGAATGAGGCAGAGCTGAAACAACTTGAGCCTCAGGGTATTGATCGAGGTAAGAGGTCAGTGATCGTGGTAGTTCAACACAGTCAGGGGAATCAGTCTAGGGATAGAACCAAAGATGAGTCAGATCATCAGAGTTATTCCAGAGCTAGACCAGTGACTTCTACTATTTCGATTACTAGTGTTGGGGGTTCGACTAGTACTCGTGGGGTGCCACAGTGTTCTATTTGCAAGAAATGGAATCCGGATGAGTGCAGGAGACAGACTTGGGCTTGTTTCAGATGTGGTTCCTTTGAGCATCTTTTCAGAGATTGTCTGCTTTCACCTTCATCAGCTTATACTTCGAGTCTGTCTCAGGTTTCAGTACAGACTCCCGCTAGGGGGAGAGGACATGGTAGATCTGTTACTTCAGGTTCTGCTAGTAGAGGTAGGCATGTTCAAAGTAGATGATCCGCTGGATCAGAGGCAAGACAACCATGGTTAGTTTACTTTACCAGGAGTCATGAGGATCGTGATGAGCTAGAAGTTATTTCTGGTACTTTATCTATTCATTATATCTCTTATTTTGCCTTGATAATGGTTCGACTCATTCGTATGCTGCAAGTTATATTTCTGGGGGACTTGAAATTTTTGTCGAGGATACATTTAGTGTTGTTATCGTACACAGTTCAGTGGGTAATTCTGTTGAGGTCACTAAAGTTTACAAGAATTGTCCTCTTAAGATTCAATGGATGATCTTTCCAGCTAATTTGATGGAGTTACCCTTTGGAGAGTTCGATCTTATTCTCGATGTGGACTGATTATCTGCGCACCGAGTCAATCTAGATTGTTAAAATTAAATAGCAACTTTGAGAACTTCTGATGATCATGAGGTGATTTTGATTGGGGAGCGTAGAGGCTTTCTCTCTAATGTTATATCGGCTCTTAAAGCTGAGAAAATGATCAAGAAAGGGTTCATTGCTTATCTTGCTTACATTCTTGATCCGAGATTGTCTGATTCTGGGTTGGATAGATCCATGCTGTGAGACACTTTTCTGATTTTTTCTGGAAGAATTGACAGAGGTACCACTGAAACGTGATGAGTTTGAGTTTGGCATCGAGGTTTATTCGAGTACAGCTCTTGTGTCTATGGCTCCTTACCAGATGGCATCGAAAGAACTTAAAGAGTTAAAAATATTGTTGCAAGAATTGCTAGATCGGGGTTTCATTTGACTCAGTGTTTCACCTTGGAAAGCTCGTGTTCTGTTTGTTAAGAAGAAGTACGAGACACTTTGACTCTGTATCGACTATCAAAAGTTGAATAAGATGACAATTAAGAACAAGTATCCCCTTCCTCGCATTAACGATCTCTTTGATTAGTTCCAGGGAGCTACGGTATTTTCTAAGATAGACCTTAAATCTGGTTACTACCAACTCAATGTTAAGGATTCTGATGTGTTCAAAAAAGCTTTCCGGACATGTTACGGTCATTGCGAGTTTCTTGTAATAGCTTTTGGATTGACTAACGCACCTGCCACGTTTATGGACATGATGAATATGGTGTTTCAAACTTATTTTAACTAGTTTGTTGTGATATTTATAGATGATATTCTTGTATGTTTCAAATCTGAGGTTGAACATGAGGAACATCTCTGGATTGTATTACAGACTTTGTGAGAGAAACAATTGTATGCTAAATTCAAAAAGTGTGAATTCTGGCTTTCAGAGGTTATGTTTTTTGGGCATATAGTTTTTGCCGATGGTATTCAGGTTGATCCGAAGAAAGTTGAAGCTATTAAGAGCTGGAAACAGCCCAAGAATGTTCTTGAGATTCGAAGCTTCTTGGGTTTAGCCGGTTATTGTCGAAGGTTTGCTGAGGGTTTCTCTACTATTTCAGCTTTTTTAATTAAGCTTTTGAGAAAGGATGTTCCGTTTGTCTGGACTGAGGCCCAACAGTCTAGTTTTGAGAAGCTTAAGACTGTGTTGACTGAAGCACGGGCTTTGATTCAGCCTAAGCCTCGTAAGGCTTATATTGTTTACAGTAATGCTTCTTACACTGGATTGGGATGTGTTCTGATGCAAGATGAGAAGGTTGTGGCTTATGCATCCCAATAGTTGAAACCGCATGAGTGAAACTATCCTACCCATGATCTTGAGCTTGCTTCCGTGATTTTTTCTCTTAAAATCTAGAGACACTATCTCTACGGAGAGAAGTGTTATATCTACACAAATCATAATAGTCTGAAATATATCATCACCCAAAAGGATCTTAATCTGAGACAACGTCGTTGGGTAGAACTTCTCAAGAATTATGACTACGAGATTAGGTATCATTCGGGTAAGGCTAATGTTGTTGCCGATGCCTAGAGTCATAACGCCATTTCAGATTTGAGAGCTCTGTTTGCCCATATTAGTTTGTATGATGATGGCATTCTTTTGGCAGAACTTCGGGTTATTCCTACTCTGATTTATGATATTCGAGCTAAACAGCCTAGCGATTCGTTTTTTGATGCACCGTTTGAGAGAGGTTGAAGAGGTACATCTCAGGATTTTTCTATTGATCATGATGGTGTTCTATGTTTCCGAGGTCGGTATTACATTCTAAGGAAATCTAGGTTGAAACATGTTATTCTCCATGAGGCTCATAACAGTCCTTATTCTATGCATCATGGTGGGGACAAGATGTATAAGAATCATCATGAGAGGTATTGGTGGAAAGGTCTCAAGCGTGATGTTTTTCGATTTATATCGAAATGTTTAACTTGTCAAAAAGTCAAGGCATAACATTAGCGTCCATCTGGGTTACTTTAGCATTTTGAGATTCCTTAGTGGAAGTGGGAGCGTGTGACTATGGACTTTGTTAGTGGACTTCCTTTGATTCCGTCAAAGAAGGACTCCATCTGGGTTATTGTTGATCGTCTGACTAAGTCCGCGCACTTAATTCCTGTTCGAGTTAATTATTCTTTGAGCAAGTTGGCTCGGCTTTATATTTCTGAGATTGTTTGACTTCACGGGGTATCATTGTCTATTATTTCTAACAGAGATCTGAGGTTTACAGCAAAATTTTGGAATTCTCTTCATACCGCTTTGGGTACTCGGTTGAACTTTCGTACTTCTTATAATTCACAGATTGATGGTCAGTCTCAGCACGTGATTCAGATTCTTGAGGATATGCTGAGGGGTTGTATTCTTGATTACAGAGGCAGTTGGGAGGATTTCTTACTGCTTCCAGAGTTTGCCTACAATAAAAGTTATCAGGCCAGCATCAAGATGGCACCGTATGAGGCTCTGTATAGGCGTAAGTTTTGTACACCTATTGGCTGGGCTGAGCTTAATGAGCACAAATTGTTGGGACCCAGTATTGTTTATGAGGTTGAGCAGACTGTCAAATTGATTCATGATCGACTTAAGGCTGCTTTTGATAGATAGAAGTCTTATGCTGATTTGAAACGCCAGGATATTGAGTATGATGTAGGGGATGAGGTTTTCTTGAAAGTATCTTCGTGGAGGAAGGTACTTCGTTTTGGTCGGTAAGGCAAACTGAGTCCTTGTTTCATTGGCTCTTATTGGATTATTCGTCGAGTTGGATCAGTTGCCTATTATCTTGAGTTACCACCAGAGCTTCAGCGTATTCATGATGTCTTCCACGTCTCTGTGTTGAGACGCTATCATGCTGATTCGTCTCATATTATTCCCGTGGAGGAAATTGAGATCTGCCCTAACTTACGTTTCGAGAAGAAGCCTATTGAGATTCTTGCTCATGACATAAAGGTTCTTAGGAAGAAGACCATTAAGATGATCAAAGTCTTGTGGCGTGGTCGTATTCATTATGAGGCTACATGAGAGCCCAAGGCCATCGTTAGAGCTCAGTATCTGCATCTTTTTGATCCAGGTAAATTTCGAGACCGAAATTTCATTTAACATGGGGAGAGTGTAACACCCCAAAATTTTCCCCTAAATTAAAAACCCTAATTTTGTGAAACCCTAATTTTAAAACCTAAATTTAAATTGGGAATTTAATTTTAGAAAATTAAATTAAGTGACCTATTTGCAAAAATTGGAAACTTCGGTGACCAATCTGAAAGGCGGTTATATTTTGTGACCCTTACTATGTAATTTACCCAAAAGATATGGTAAAAACTTATTCCATGGCTTTTCGGCTACCATTTTGTGGCCGCATCATCTCCTCACTCTCATTTTTCTCTAAAACTCGAAAACCACCTCAAACATCACCCGCGTTTTTCCGATTTGTTTCCGGCCAAAAGGTTTTCAGCGACCGTTCGACGATCCAAGACCGTTACTCGACTCCTTGTCGTCATCCGAACAAAACACACCCCTCCATCTCCCTCGTGCCGCCATCTTCTATCATAAATCGGTACAAAACCCTTCGAAATCTACCTCACCATCGTCGTTCTTCTAAATTTTGTTCGGTGTTGGCGTGTGGGTAAGCCGTTTTGGTCTTGCCTCGTTACCTTGGGGGATGGGTGAGTGTTCGTTGGGTTTTATTTGGCTGGAAAATGACCTTTATGGTCACCGGTTTTGTGGCTAACGAGCTGCACCGTCAAGGGTTACCAAACCCTAATGTTTGGTTTTGGCTAAGGGGTTGCGTGTTGTGTGGGCTCGGGTAATTGGTCAGTTCGAAGTTGTGGTGGGACAAGATAGTGGAGGCCCGATCCGGCTTAATGGGTTGATTATATGACTGAACTGGTTTAATTAAACCGAATCGAACTAGTAAAAAAACTGATGCAGTGAGCCAAACCATCCGACTAGTAACTTGGACTAAACCGGGTGACGTCAGCGTTGACTTGACCGTTGACCGTTGACCGTTGACCTTTTCAATTAATGTCAACTATATGTTTTTCGACGTCCTAATTCCAAATATGCTATCTGTTTTCCCAAATTCGAACTCAAAAGATTGTTTTTCTAATTATGTTTAGTTGAATTTAATCTTTTGAGAATTGTGTATATATAGAACTAATTCGAATTATTCTTGTGATCATGTGACGTTGATTCGGACACTAAGATTCTTCCTCCTCCTCCTCCACATGGGCGACCTCCTATTGCTCAATATTCGGGATATGCTCGTGAGTTTAGTTTGATATTGTTCGGTATTATTTTATTAGTGACATGCATAGTAGTAGTGAAACTTATGTTGTGTTTACTATCATAGGTGCTGATTTTGTCCGACCAAGTGCTAGAGTTGAGCGTGGGAGATGTCATCATCGACATTGAGCTTTTAGCTATTTGAGGTGTGTTCTCTTCTGGTGTTACATATTATGTGCCTTATGTTTTTATGTGATCGTTATGTGTTATGATTTTTGATGTGATGACTATGACTTATGATATATGCCATGATCTATTTGACTTATGTTTATGACATACTTGTATGATGACATGCCATGCATCATACATTGGAATCGAAATAATGAATTAATATTGGAATACTATACATTCATATTCGGAAATAAACAAGTATGCAATCGGATATAGAAATCAGATCATCATATCATATCATATGGGTTGTGAAATGTACGGGGAAGATCAATGGTTTCACCCTTCGGGCTGAATTCTACTTCGGACTTGGTGATGATGTAGAGATTGGTTTAGGGGAGCCTTACTCTTTGGACGGTGATGTAGTTGGGGTGCACTGCATTGTATCATGTGCATCATGTTATATATATTGTATATCATAATGTTTGTATGAGTTTGGGCATGTTGTTGGATTATTCTTGTGATTTTTTGCTTAGGCACTTAGAGACACACCGAGCTTTATAGCCGACTCCCCCTTAGTTTCTATTTCAAATACTCAAACTTAGGCTACGGTACTTGGACGACCTCGTTTATCTGGCGTATTACATATTATCAGTATGGATTGTTTTGACTTATGAGCTTTATTTATTATCATTAGATTTATATATAATTTCGGACTCAGACATTGTATTTGGGAATTTATTGTTTTTATCATGCATGGCTATTTCTAAATATTTTATCAACTTTTCAGGATATTAATATACAGCCAAGTTTTATGTAATAGAAATATTATTGTGTTTAATGTGATGTTACTATTTAATACGAATATTACATTTTCAAACTTAATAACTTTACTTGAGGGACAAGTTTCAAACTTGACTTCCTATATTTGGCCCATTTCTCCTGGGCCGGGTTTAGGGGGTTACACTTACCCTTGGTTGAGGTACTTTTGGTTTTAGTGATCTCATGTAATGATTTCGGTACATACCATTTTTCTTACAAATTATGTAACAAATTACGTACAACGTTTAATAAACTACGCACATACTCAATTTATCATACTTTTTGTAACAAATTAGGTTTTTACGTAATAAACTATGTATGTACATAGTTTCTTACCCTTGTTTGAGGTACTTTTTGTTTTGGTGATCTCATGTAATGATTTCGATACATACCGTTTTTTACAATTGTGTAACAAATAACATACAACGTGTAATAAATTAAGTGCATACTCAATTTTCTCACACATTGTGTAACAAATTACGTACAAGCTGTAATAAATTAGGTACCTACCATTTTTATTATAATAGTTGTAAAAAATTATGTACACTATAATAATCTCGGTACATATATATTCTTTGTTGTAATATTTTATGTATATATCGTTTTATTACACTTTCTGTAATCAATTATGTAAAAACATCTTAATAAATTATGTACAAGCTTATAACTTCAAAAATCAACCATACTTAAATTAGCCTTAAATTAAAAGTTTCTTAAAAAACACTCTTTGTTTTGTTAGTTTCAATGCAGATTTAGAATTAACATAAATAATTAATAAAAAGAATTAAATAAATAAATAATGAAGTAGTAATGTTTGTTTGGTCCCAAAAAGTTTCAATTTAACACATTTTCAGAAAATTCAAAAAGATTATTTCCTCACATAAGTAGAGAAGAAGAGATGGAGCGATGTGGAGACAAAGAAACTCCAATCAAGCTGGGATTTGTTTTACCATTTTAAAGACAATGTTTCCCTTTTTTAAGAATATTAATGTTGAAGAACTTCACTCACAATAGAGCTAGACTCCCCCTGAAAAAAGAAGGCTAAGAGAAAAAAGATTAGCCTTCCTCAAAAGTGACATCAATTGAGACATAAAATTTTCGTGTAGGTGGGTGATAACACTTGTAGCCCTTCCGTGTCGGAGAATACCCAATAAACACACACTTAATTGCTCGAGGATTGAGTTTACTTCAGTTATGACTAGATACAAGAACAAAGGCTGGAGAACCAAAAATCAGAGGGATAAGGTTATTTGTGGTTCGGATATTAGGATAAAACTGAGAGAGAAGTTGTATTGGTGTTTATTCCCTAAGGTTTTGGAGGGTAGGCGGTTTATAATGTGTGTTGCGGTAAGAACGACTTCCCCCAATATGTTTTTGGAACACAGTTTTGGTCATATCAGACCTGAATCTTTTTATTTTGACACCAAATTGATTATGTACCATGGAAATGAAGTTTAGAAGGATAGTGGGCAAATCATATTTGTGTTTTAGAAGAAAAATCCATGATACTCCGGTACAACCGTCAATAAAATACACAAATCGGTGAGCTCCTGTAATATTGGGAATTTTAGACGGTCTCCATATATCAGAGTGAATCAAATAAAAAATGTAAAGAACTTCTATTGTTACTTATTGGAAAAGGGACTCGAGAGTGTACTAAACACCCAAGATATCCTTTGGCCAAATCAGCATCTTTTCACAGGTTTTTTTCATCTCACAAAAGTTTTTTAGCCAACTTAAACGCCATCCTGATTCTTAGCACCTTATCTGAAGCTTTATATGATGAGAAGTGGAGAGAGGCAATGAGAATATAAATGGAAGCACTTGAGAAGAATAGAACTCGGGAAATAGTAGAGCTGTCAAAAAAATAAAAGAATAGTAGGACGCAAGTGGGTGTTTTCCATGAAGTACAAATCAGATGGGTCTTTAGAGAGATACAAGGCAAGGTTGGTTGCTAAGGGATACACACAAACCTATAGAGTGGACTATCAGGAGACATTCACTCATGTGGCAAAAATGAATACAATTATGATTTTATTATCATTGGCTGCAAATTTCTCCATGGTGACTTAGAGGAAGAGTTTCACCGGCCTTTCGAAGAGAGATTAAAGGGAACATGATCTGCAAATTGAAAATGCACTATAGGACTCGATCAATCTCTGAGTGATTGGTTCGATAGATTTACTAAAGTGTTGCTCAATAAATGGTACAAACATAGTTAGGGTGATCACACACTATTCATTAAGCATACGACTTCAGGGGAGTTATTGCTCTTTCGGTGTATGTTGATGACATAATTATTATTGGAATGATGAAAAAAATAGGCGTTAAAAAGCTACTTTGAAAAGGAGTTTTAGATCAAAATCATGGGAAGTTAAAATACATTCTTGGGATAGAAGTAGCTAGTTCTCAGCAAGGTATCTTCATTTCCCAACAGAAGTATGCAGTTGACCTCTTAAAGAAAACAAGAAAATATACTTGCAAACGTGCTTCGACTCCAATTGAGCCCAATTAACAACTTGGAGAGGCAAAAGATGATAACGTGGTGGATAAGGAAAGATTTCAAAATTTTGTTGGGAAACTGGTATGTAACACCCAAAAAAAGGTTTAATGAGATAAAATGAATTGAGAAAAAAAGAAAGAGAAGAAATGGAATTGGTAACAAGGGGGTTTGAAACCATAACCTTTGGGATAGGATGTTAAAGCTTTAACCATTAAGCCAAGTACTTGTATTTGTTAAGTATTGCTTTGAAAGACTTTTGAATTAAGTTTGAGAAGTATGTTAAAACATATTTAATATTCAAATTGATCGTTCACCTATCGTCCCTTTGCTTTACCATCATCTTCACCATCGAGAGAGAGAGGGGTTTTACCCCTGTTAGTCGTCCAATCTACCTCACCGGCGGTCCGTGGTCGTCACCGCTGATGCCATCAGAACCATCGACATGTCCTAACCTCGCCCTGGCCTCCACTCGCATTGAGCAATCATTGTTCGTCAGAAAAACCAATTTGAAGGTTCGCCCGAAACCTTTTCTTGATTTTATGTGTTTTCCGTCGTGATTCAGCGTCGTGACGTGAATCGGAGGCCACCTTTGTTCTCAGGGAATCAAGCCGAGCAAAACCCTACCAGCCAATCGTCAGTCTGACGACGGCAAGGCTCTCATCAGAGCTTTGTATTTTCCACCGTAATGTTTGCATTTCAGGTAAATAAAATTGGCTCGTTTCAGCTTATTTTGTACGGTTATCGTGTGGTTTGGAGTGTGGATTTGACGTGCTTCTGTTTTCTAGCAGAATCGATGCTAGAAGTGTCTCTGACGACCTTTTTTCGGCGATCGGTTGACGAGGCCTTATAGAAAGGTAAAACCCGATCTAAATTGGTTTAACTCGGTCCGAGTTCAACCCGGTCCGAGCCCAACCCGGTCTAAGCCCAAACTCGAACCTGTGCTTGACTCGTCCGATCTGAACCCGATAACCCGACTTGTATCTGAGCACAACCCGTCTGCCGAGTAAACTCAATTCGAGTCAGCCATCGAGTCAGCTCAGTCCGAGTCAGCTCAGTGAGTCAACTGATTCAAATCAGTTGACCTCTGCCCGTTGACTGTTGACGTCAGCATTGACCCTGACCCCGTTGACCTACTGACGTCAGCGTTGACTTTGACCAAAAAGTCAAATTTTTCCGAAAAAGCCTTATCTTATGTATTATGACGTCCTGAGTTCATTTTTGAAGCCCGTTTTGCAAAATTCTAACCCTAAAACCTCTGAATCAGACCTTGAACCCGAACTTATATATATATCTAATTATTTATTTAAGGGTACTGTGAATAAGGACTAGAATGTAAATTTGTGTAATTGAAGGTACTCACAGTACCTTCTGCATGCTTCCAAAACTTGTTGGTATTCGATTAATGTTTGCACAACTATGATTGAGCATGTGATTAATTCTACTACTGTCAATCAATTAAGAAATAAGAATATTAATGTCCAAGACAAATATTCGCATAAGAGGTTTGATAAGCCGAAAGGACTTTCAAGTTCAGTAAGCGATTAATAAAAAGGGTTAGTCTCTAAGTCTGATTATTTTTGGCTAATGAATTACGAAAATGCCATCAATGTATGAAAATTAATAAAATACCCTTATTAATGAGAGTGGTCTGAGAATCTACACTAGATCCGGTAAAACAACCGAACCTTATGAAAATCTTGAAGTTGGCTTGGGAAGTTATAGTAGCAAGGCTTCACTTCTAAGACTGTAAATTTGTTCAGATTCTTTTTGAGATTGAATAATCTCTGATGACATTCACGAGAAAATAATTGTATGTTTGGATAAGTGAAAGTCGCGTAAATTGCTAAATTGATTGAAATGACGGAAATGTTTGGACATACTGACAAGGTTGAATCGATCGGAATATCCATAATGACCAAAAGGAATAATCATTCCCCTGCACCGATTACCCTCGAGAACTTTAACTGAAATGGGTCACAATGACCCTAAGACATGGAATTAGAAATCCCAACAAATACAAACAAATGTAATGGCTCCAAATGTGGTAAAATACGACTCGTGTCAGTTGGTTGATTTAGATACCATGATGATAGTGGGAGAATACTAAGTGAAGGCAAGTGCAACTTATTTGGAGAAAGTACATAGTTAATAGTGAGAGGGACCTATTCTCCTAAGGCACATTCGATGTTTTGGAATGGTTCAGATTCAATACACATGTTTGAATACTTGGAATATACCACTCGAATATATGCTTGTTTTCTAGTAATAAGTTCAGTGGACGATTGGTGAAGGTGAACTATTGCAGTTATGCTCTGTAGTCAGTTCTGAGAAATGAATGGTTGAAGTGTACTAATCCGGTGAGATATTAAACATTGTGTTAATAGGTTCCGATTAGTTCAAAGGGGCTCGGAAACTTGACGAGCAACTAGAAGTCATAAATTATGTATATCACCGTTTATACCTTGTTGATCAAATTACCAGTTTTGTAACACCCCAATTTTGGGCTTAGAAGTTTAGCGTCTGAACCGGACCGATCTGAGAAACAGTTATAATATAAAAGGAGGTTTTAGGGAATGCCTAGTTTGGGATGCTTTAAAAATATAGAAAAATGTCTAAAAATCCTCACTTAATATATATAAGAGAGTGGTGAAATCAATTATACAAAATAAGGTTTGGAAATACTACATTTCGGTGTAGTGACCAAATTGTGAATTTTGTAAAGTTTAGTAGTGACTGTTTTGTAAAGGATTGAAACTTTGAATCTTTAAAGAGCTAATTTACCCAAAATGTTTTTCTCCAGATTTTTCCTTAATTTGGGTGATTTAATTAATGTTTTAATTTAATAAAAGAAAGGTGGAAACTTCTTTTTTATTTTCATAACTACCTTTCTCTAATTTTCTCACATTCCTTTTTCTCTCAAAATCCTATCATTCAAACACCTTTTCTCCAGCAAAATTCACATTTATTTTTACTTCAATTGATGAGATTTCCATCACTCATTGGTTCCTAATCAATCTTTCAACAAATCCTTTTGATTTCCACATTGTATTTTCATGGACTTTTGCCCAAATCAAGGAGAAATCATCTTTTAGAGGTAAGATTGTTCTTCTCCTCTAAATAATCAGTTCTTTACTGAAATTCTCAAGTTGTCAATCCTTTATTAAAGTTTTATAAATGGTTTTAATGTTAGAAACAAGATTTTGGCTTAAAACTCAAGATTTTGGAAGAGATCTTGAAGATTTTCGTTGTAATTGATTGGGCTCTATTTTGAGATAGTTCTTTAATTTATTTTGGATTTTAAATAATGTTAGAAATGAGTTTTTATCAATCTAATCCCGAATAGGTTGTGTTTCCTAAGTTTTTGCTTATGAAAATGATGGTTTTGAGGTGTTTATGGTGTTCTGTTATAGCTGGAGGTATAAGGAAGAGTTTATAGTTGTTTTTGATGTTAATTGATGTTTAGAAATGATTAGAAGTGATGGATCTTGGCTGGGTTAAGTTTTGAAAGGGTTTGGAGGTGATTTCGGTGGTGCTTGGTAGCCGAAATGTTAGTTTTAGGTAGAGCAGCGAGTTTAGAAGTGTTGGCTGAAGATTTCAATGCATGATGATGCATTAATCCTCTGCTTTTATGTGTCTAAAATAGGGGAGACATCTTCGGACACTTTCGGAGTTGATCCGGAAGCTTAATTGGTGTTTCGGCAAGCAAGCGAAACGAAATCGGTGAGTGCGATTGGGTTTGAAGTCCATGAGGACAAAAATACAATGTTTGGGATTTAGGAGAGGTTTGAAACACCTTCCTAAATCCAGAAGTAAGTATGGCTTTTATTTGATCTCTCTAAAGTGGTGTTTGCCCCTAAAATGCTTTTACATGCTCATGGTTTGAGATCGTTAAATTCCTACTGTTTTATGCGTGTTTTGGAGCATGAGATTATGCTTGTAGAGATGTCATGAGATGGCATGTTGCATTGAATAGATTTGATCTTTTGGTTTGAAGCAAAGTATGATTTATGATTTGAAATGTGGTGAGAAAACCTTTGAGTTTTATTGCATGAAAAACAGTAGGTGTGATGATATTTTAACACATTATATTGGCATAGATGTTGAGAAACTTACCGGATATAATTGATCGATCAATAGGATGAGAGTGCACTATAAACTAAAAATTTGTACGTGCTCTTTGGTTAAGACAAAGGGAGATATTTCGATGATGGGCATTCCATCGGGTAGGTCTTGGGAAATACCCAAGCTTTGTGGCGATGAGAGATTCCGCCATGTGAGTACGGTGATGAGAGATTCCACCGGAAGTTGTGTTGCTAGACAAATGAGTACGGTGATGTGAGATTCCACCGGAAGAGTCTAGTGTAGAAATGTGTCTGCATATCCGAGTATTAAAGAGATGCTAAATGCCAATATAAATGATGAAATGGTTTTTGTTACACATATACCTTTAATGAAATGATTTATGCTATGAGATATGCATATGTGTTTTGTTTAGAAATGCTTTGATAATACAAGCATGTAAATGGCCTTGCCATGAGATTTGCATTGGTTTTGATGCTTGAGATAGAATGAAGGTACATGTGATTTCAATGAGGTTGCTTTGAAGTTTTCCAAGCATGAGTAAGAGATGAGCATGTGGTTTAAAAGCTTTGATGAAAGTGTTTTCTAAAATTGCATTATTGTGTTGGTTTCTTTAGAGCATGCCTCACTAAGCATTTGTGCTTACGCTCTCTTTTACCAATAATGCAGATAATTGAGTTGTTTAAGGGCATCAAGGAAGCTAAGTTCATCCAAGGTAGTCCAAGCTCACGTATGGTGAAGTTTTCATACACTATTAGTTTTGATTAATTGGCAATGGGAACCTAAGATTTGTTTTGGGAGATGTGTTAAACTCCCTGAGGTTGTGGCATGTTTGCTTTGGTTGGTTTGATTTGTAAATGGCCTTTATTACTTGTTTTGAGGTTGGATTGCTTATTGGTGATTGATAATAGGAAGCATGCCTTTAGACTTGTGAGTTTTCATGTTTGTTGCTATGAAGGTGTTTAGGAGTTCTAAATATGTACCTTATATGCTTGATGACTTGTTGGTATGTTTGGGAAGTCTTTTGGATGTGTTTGATTGGGATTATGCATGAAAAACCAGCATTTGATGCAGTTTCTGGGTAAACTGTAACCCCCTAGACCCGCCTATGCGTTACAACGGATCCTAGGATGTCACATTAGGGTCACAAGAGCGACCCACATTAAAAACACACATAAAAACATTTTTATTTCTTCAAAACACTTATTAAATTGTAAAACCATCTTCTGTTTTAAATATCATTTCTGGATGTCATTTAAACACATAATAAAAACTTCAGAAAATATTTTACAGATACTGCCATAAAATAATACATGACATACATGCCCACTAACTATACAATACCGCACTCCAAGGCAACGCCGAGTGAACTCCGAACTCTGATGTCAAACATTATACCATGCTATAATCTTTTAACCTGTGATGGTAAAAATAACGTGAGCTTGGAAAAGCTCAGTAATACAGAACTACCAAAAGATGCTATAAGCTCATGCAGACATATGGTAGGCATAACATTTTCATGATGTTTCAAGCGGTGACAGTCCTCTATTCCTTTCTGTTATTTCAGGGTAACGTTATACTTGAGATTAACGGTACTTGTTCTTAATTCAATCATTGAGTAACAGACGAGAATTTTACAAGCTGATAGATTACGAAGATGGAAACAACAAGTTTAATGTCTAGTGTGTTCCAATAGGTGCGTATCAAACAGGCATAAATGCATACCAATCATATCATGAGAACACAATATTTATCTATGTAAATGTCTAAGTGCATGCAAGGGTTCACTAGTAACTACCCTCCAACCTTACACCAATATGCAGTCCCCCATAACTGCATCCATAAGGACTTACCCTAGGCCCGATGGGCATAGGTGCCACCTAAGGGGATGCCTTAGGTCCATAAGGACTTACCCTAGGCCCGATGGGCATAGGTGCCACTCAAGGGGAGACCTTGAGTCCATAAGGACTTACCCTAGGCCCGATGGGCATAGGTGCCACTCAAAAGGAGACCTTGAGTCCATAAGGACTTACCCTAGGCCCGATGGGCATAGGTGCCACCTAAGGGGATGCCTTAGATCCATAAGGATTTACCAGCTTGATCAGGGCTGTACCAACAGAGACTTCATAACATAACCCAACAATATACCCCGGATGACAATCGGTAATCAAATTCCAGACATGAGTAACATAGTATCAGAAATAGACGTTCATGCTTTTGACAGATAAATGGGCATACTATTGAGCAAAGCAGACATTTTCATCATTCATCATGCAAATAGATTTTACCTTCATAGGTCAAGCAATCACATAACAAGTATATAGATTGAGCAAACATACATCAAGTAGGCAGAGAATGTCATCAAACATAATATTATTCATGATCGAATCATTATACAATCCATTCAACAGAATATAGCACACATGGAACACACTAGGTAGAACAGATCTTTTTATGGAGATACTTGGCATTTACGGAATGAGACATTAAACTTTTGACGATTTCAACGGATTTTTGAAACATGGCCCCTATAAAAAGGGGGTTCATACTAACGATTTAACCCAGATATTCAGGAGATGATACATCAAGATCCTTGAGAGCTTTGGCATATCCTGAGTGATTCAACCATTTAAGCTTACAAGGGCATTATGGTCATTTTATCATACACAGATATTTTGGTAATTTATACCAACAAGGCGTAAACGGTGGCTCAGAAATTCTATTTGTTCATCAGGTATCCAACCAGACATTCAGAGATTTCTATGTCAAGATCTTTCACGATATCAGATACATTCGGAGCTAATTTGATTACTTTGGCCAATGAGGGCATTTTGGTCTTTTAACAATCATGGGTGATTTTGTAATTTAGCCCCATCATGAGAAAATTATGATTTACAATATTTAAGATTTCCAGAAGTTTATCGAGCCTCCAAAACCATTCGAACTAACATATCTCAACCTTGCACTACTAACCAACCCTCTAATGTATCTGGTTGTATAGTATATCTGAACGGTTGCTTTCGTATTTCACCACCAGACTTGCCGCGGAGTAGTCAAACTTATTTTCTGTGCAGAAAAACTCCCAACCTTATTTTAATATCAGGAGTAATTATCATACATTAGTGTGCTTCCTAACACTTAGGGGCGCTTTAGCCCTTAAAGTCTTATTAGAAATCTCAGAATTTCATCAAATGCATAACTGCATATTTGGCTCAAGAGGGCTTTTCAGTCATTTTGGAAATTGGGATAAATCCACCATTTCTTTCTGAATTACCATTTGGTACCTCCATCATTCACGTATTCAAACGAAATTAAGTCGTCTTAACTCTCCGCCCCTTTACAGACGATTCATTCGTTACAGAACTTGAGGGTATAACGTCATTCAAATTAATCAGACATTTCAGTGCTCGAGGGCATTACCGTCTTTTTGGTCATTACGATCGTTCTTATTTAATTCACGCATTTCTATCATAAGGATCGACTTAAGATTTCAACAATATTTCCAGAAAATTCTCATTCATGTGTTATACAGAGTTTGAGAGATTATCCAAGTTCGTATCACACTTATTGCATAATGATGCCGAAGTCTTTCAAATAAAACATACATCTTGGGTAGTATAAATTGCATAATCAGGTCGAATGCAGATTTTAGGTCATTTCCTTTATTAGAGGGGTAGTTTAGTCATACTTATGCTCTAGAGGCATTTTCGTAATTCTATAATTAATATCTCTCACTCCGTATCCTAGGCCTCGATTCTTACACAATGTTGATTGAGTTGCGGATTAACATAATTTAACTATTAGAACTTCTGATATTGTTAGTCCATTAGTAATCTTATTCGGATAATTTAGTCTTATTAATATACATACTTATTGCTTGAATCTGATTCAATTTAAGCGGAATTTACAGTATACGTCATCATAAGCATGCATGCGTTAACCGAATATCAACATGTTCATAAAGCATACAATGGGTAGTAGTGTATTACCTTAAATCCTTGCTATATTAGTCAACCATGGTACTCCATTCGATCACTCTCAAACCCGAATGCGACGTCCTCCACATCCCGAATACAAGGAACTTCGAATACCTTCAATCGCACAAATTCCAATTTCAGTCCTTATTCACATTGCTCATAATTGAATATTAAAATACATAAGCATACTCGAGTTCAAGGTTCAATTCGGAGGCTTTCGGGTTATAATTTCATGAAACGGGCTTCAAAATCAGACTCGGGACGTCGAAAAACATAAAATATGACTTTTTGGAAAAAGTTGACTTTTTGGTCAAAGTCAACGCCGACGTCAACAGTCAAAGTCAACGCTGACGTCATGCTGACGTCACTGGTTGACTGGGTTGACTCACTGGGTTGACTCGGGCGAGTTGACTCACTGGGTTGACTAGGTCAACGGGTCGGGTAGGGTCAACGAGTTTGACCGAGTTGTCCGGTTCAACCGGTTCAGACCGGTTCGGTCTACACGGACCGACTCTTACCTTTAAAGAACCCGAAGGTCATCGGACGGTCACCGGAACATCGCCGGAAAGCTCCTTTCGCGTCGTTTATGCCGGAAAATCATGGATTTTTAAACAAGCAGTTTAACTCACACGATTAAACACGAAAACGAAGCCAGAAATCGGTGAAATCTTACCTTAAAGCTTCGATATCGCCGGAAAATACGTAACTCCGACCAAGCTCTTCCCGGCACCGATAGGACGAGAAATTTTAAGGGTTTTGCTCAGCTCGGGACGGTGAACCCAACGACGGTGGTGGCGCGGTGAACCGACGTCAACAACGGTCGTAATCGGTGAAGAACCGTTCGATATAACCTAGGTCCACCAAATTTCTTCCCCCGATTTCCGACGAACGGGGCAGCGGTTGGGCGCGTGGCTTGAGGGGTTTTGCTCGGGGTTCGACAGTGAACGCTCTGGCACCGGCGGTGAACGACACGGCGTGGCGGTGGGGGAGGGAGAAATGATGGTGGCCGATTGTGTGGGTAAGGTGGAGGGTCGGTAATGGGAACATGAAGAGTTGGATAAGGGGGTCGATTTTTCTGGAAACATTAGATTCAAAAAGGGTACTCTCAACGTTAGGTGGGGCAGTTGGGATATTTTGTGTATTATTATTATTATTTTAACTTTACAAGAACCGCTTAATAAAAGTAGGTGCAGGTTCATGCTAGAAATGGCCTTAGCTCAAATGGCTAAGACTTAAGCAATCCATCCATGAGTCACGGGTTCAACTCTCCGAGACCACAATTCCCCTTTTTTTCTCTTTTTTTTCTCACTCCATTTTCTTATTTCCAAATTAAATTTCATTCTTCTTTTCTTTTCTCCTTCTTTTTTTAACTAGGAGTGTTACATAAATCGTATCGAAACACCCTCTAGTGTTTCGAAACGGGGGCCTGAAATGAGCTTCGTGTTTCGAAACGCTAAAGGATGTTTCGAAACGATTTGGCTACTAGAATGCCACGTTTCGGAACTGGTCTTGGAACCAACCCGCGTATCGAAACGGTTAACGCCATTTCGATCCAGCGTTTCGATACAAAAGGTGTGTGTTTCGAAACGGGTGACCGTTGGGCACAGATTTGAATGTTGCTGAAGTTTGCAAGCTTTACATTTTAGTCCCAAATGTTGAAGTTGCAATTGCATGAGTTTGAGATATCCTTTTATGATGAAATTTGGCAGAGAAGCATGTAATATGACTAATGTCATATTGGTAACCTTAAAATCAATTAAGACCTTCTAATTTACAAAAATTACATTTTGGTCCATAAACTTGTAATAAGTGCAATTGGGTCCCTACATGTAATCCGATCGATGTGCCTATCTCAAATATGTTTTGCGAGTACTCACTTAGGGTTAACGTGTATCTAGACAAGATTAAAAAGAAAAAAAAGGGTCGTGAATCAAGGTTGACTTTCAGGTTGACTTTGGTTTTCCCCGTGTAATCTTCGTAGTTCGGGTCTACCGTCTAGGCCGGACTAAGAGGGTTACAAGTTTACCCCCTATAGAAGGTCAAAATGATCTTAATACTGTTATAGGTTGTAACAATTAATTTTGCTCGTGATATATCTGAAATCCCAATGATTCTGATGCATCAACTTCCGATGTTAATTCGAATCGTCTTATCGAACTCCTCTATTCGTAGGGACCTCATTCTGAAATCAGTCCAAAATTATTAAAATGACATCTTTCTGATATCTATGAAGTACCTCTAAGAAATGAATTGGGCCATAAAGCGCGTACCATATATCTGTAAATACTTTCTGTTCTAAACCAAGACTGTATGCTTAAAATTTAAAAGTATGATATTGTAATACGAAAGGAAAGCAATTCTCTGATTTCTTACCTCTGATATAAAAAATATATCTCATATCTAACATTGAATATGAAATAATAATAATAATGTTGATAAAATAAATTTGATATTTGTCTTCTAGTATAAAAATAGATTTGATATCTATTTTCTGTAATACTGTCTTCTGAATATAAACTGAAATCATCTGGGGTATATTATCTAGGATATGAATGGTGATCTGTAGGCTCAGCGTTGGTAAGTCCTTCTAGACCTAAGCTCCTACGCCCATAGGCCTAGGGTAAGTCTTTCTGAACCTAAGACATCCCCTTAGGTAGGCTTCTACGCCTCAGGCCTAGGGTAAGACCTTCCTCATGCAGTTCAAGGGGAATTGCATTTTAGAGTTCGATTGAGGGTAGTTGAGTAAATTAATAGAACTTTTTGACATCTTCTGAAACATACCCTACTAAATTAATGTGTCAATGTTGAACCCTCAGTAAACTTACAAGTCGCGCTTAATGGACCACTTTGAATTCCTTGATTCAACTTCTAAAATATGAATCTCTTTTGAATCTCTGGCTTTAGACTCACCTCTTACGGTTCGGGTGATCAAATAAAGAACAACTCTGTGACCTCCTAATAATGCTTCACTGAATTATTGAATCGTAATTTGAGCTTATTGTTGCCTAATTCTTCATGACAATGTTAAGTTGCCATATACCTACTTGTACCTTTAGCATCTTCTGGTAGTTTGTAGTACTGAGCTTTTCGAAGATCACGGTGTTTTACCATCACGGGTTAAAGGATCTACCATGTTGCAGCTATCAACGTTGGTATGAAAGTTTCTTCGGCTTTGCTTGCGGAGTACAACACATGTGTAATTAGGGGACATGTATGTCACGTCTTGTTTTATATTCGAGTATGAAACTTGTATTAACGACTTTTTATCACAGTTTTGTTTCCTTGCCTGAATGTTTCTAAAATTGTATTTTAATTCAAAACTCGATTTACGATTTTAAATGGTTTAGCAATTTTTTTATTTGAAATTTTAACGTGAGCCGCTCCGATGACCCTAATGTGACTTCCTAGGATCCGTATTAACGCATAGGCGGGTCTAGGGGGTTATATTTTGTGGTATCAGATCTTAGAGTTGCGTCATTCTGGGTAGATCGGCCGATCGTCTGTCTGGTCTGTGCATGCCCCTAGCATAACCGTACTCATCCGAGTCGAAACTCCGATGTCGAATCTTTTTTTCTGAATTAAGTGAATCTACGCATTCTGCCTTCCATAGATCGATATGTACTAGCAAGAAATGTCTATATCATTCGTTTGTGTTTTGGATTAAATTGGTAGACTAGAATCTGGATAAAAAAATCTAAGATGGTTCATGCAAGTGAAATTGAGGAATCAAAAATAGATTGAGAATAAATGCTTGATCATGTGAGCTAACAAGTATAAGATTTCACATAATACTATCCGGTGATGATGATTATGTTTTAGATATCCTGATGGAAATTCGATAAAAGTATTATTAATTTAAAAGAAAGGTGTTGTGAGTGTGGCGAAAACGTAAGTTCTATGACGACTCTGTAATACACGAAGGAAGCAATTTTCTAAAAATTCTGTTAAAGGTAAGTGATATCCGTATAAAACCTTGCTTATGCTTCGACTTGAAGAAAGACCTCTTATATGAAAATGTGGCATGAAGTATCGTTATATCATTCTTGACTGAAATCTGATGTCACATCCCGATTCTGGAATGTCCTATGGGAGGCTTCGGGTACTCGTTTGAACTGCAGTTGCAGTTCTTCATCCGTGAACTAATGGTTAACCTAGAAGAGAAATTCAGATTCTGGAAGATATACCTTTGGGTTGTATGGTTGTCTTCTGATGTAGTTTGGAAGGTTCCATACCTCTGACTGAGCCATCTTATATTATTAGTTATGAGACAAGCATTTGCTTGGCACCGTATGAAATTCAATATGGATTCATATAATGTATTCTGATCAGTTAGTCTGAATTGTGATATGGGATGATTTTGGGTCCAAGACAGTACGAGTGATTGAGAGCACTACCAGATTAATATGTGACCGTCTAAGAGTTCCGAGGATTTAGTATACTATGATAGAAAGTTTTCGTAGATGAACGGATGAAATAGTGGATTCTATATTTCTCCTTGACTCTGGTATTTTCGAGGACGAAATTTCTTTTAGGGAGGAAGAGTTGTAATACAAAAAAAAGGTGTAATGAGATAAAATGAATTGAGCAAAAAAAAGAAAGAGAAAAAATGGAATTGGTGACACGGGGGTTCGAACCCGTAATCTTTGAGATGGGATGCTAGAGCTTTAACCATTGAGCCAAGTGCTCGTGTCTATCAAGTGTTGCTTTGAAAGACTTTTGAATTAAGTTTGAGAAGTACGTTAAAACATATTTAATATTTGAATTGACCGTTCACCTACCGTCCCTTTGCTTTACCATCATCTTCATAATCGAGAGAGAGATAGGGTTTTTACCCCTGTTAGCCGTCCGATCTACCTCATCGGTGGTCCATGGTCGTCACCGCCAACGCCATTAGAACCATCATCTTGCCTTGACCTCTCCCTGGCCACCACTCGCAGCGAGCAGACACCGTTCGTCGAAAAAACAAATTTGAAGGTTCGCTCGAAACCTTGTCTCAATTTTTTGTGTTTTGCACCGTGATTCAGCATCGTGGCGTGAATAGGAAGCCACCTTTGTTCTCAGGGAACCAAGCCGAGCAAAACCATACCAGCCAATCGTCAGTCCGACGATGACAAGGCTCTCATCGGAGCTTCGTATTTTTTGGCGCAATGATTGCATTTCAGGTAAAAAAAACTTGGCTTGTTTTGGCTTATTTTGTATGGTTATTGTGTGGTTTGGAGTGTGGATTTAATGTGCTTCTGTTTTCTGGTAGAATCGATGCCAAAAGCGTCTCCGACGACCTTTTTATGGCGATCGGTTGACGAGGCCTTATCGAAAGGTAAAACCCGGTGTGAATCGGTTAAACCCGGTCCGAGTTCGACCCGGTCCGATCCCAACCCGTTCTGAGCCCAAACTCGAACCCGTGCCTGACTCGTCAAATCTGAACCCGATAACCTGACCCGTATCTGAGCCCAACCTGTTTACCGAGTCAACTCAGTCTGAGTCAGCCATCGAGTCAGCTCATTGAGTCAGCCGAGTCAACTGAGTTGACCTCTGCCCGTTGACTGCTGACGTCATCATTGACCCTGACCCCGTTGATCGTTGACATGCTGACGTCAGCGTTGACTTTGACCAAAAAGTCAAATTTTTCTTAAAAGCTTTATCTTATGTTTTTTGAAGCCCTTTTCGCAAAATTCTGACCTGAAAGCCTCCGAATCGAGCCTTGAACCCGAACTTATATATGTATCTAATTATTTAGTTAAGGTACTGTGAATAAGGACTGGAATGTAAATTTGTGTAATTGAAGGTACTCACAGTTCCTTGAATACGAATTTTTGAAGGACGTCAAATCCGGGTTTGAGAGTGTTTGATCGTCGTTCATAGATCGACCGATGTAGCTTGGAGCCAAGGTAATACATTACTACCTTCTGCATGCTTCCAAAACTTGTTGGTATTCGGTTAATGCTTGCACGACTATGATTGAGCATGTGATTAATTCTACTACTGTCAATCGATTAAGAAATAAGAATATTAATGGCCAAGACAAATATTCACATAAAAGGTTTGATAAACCGAAAGGACTTTCGAGTTTAGTAAGCGATTAATAAAAAGGGTTGGCTTGGGAAGTTATAGTAGCAAGGCTTCACTTTTGAGAATCTACACTAAATCCGGTAAAACAACCGAACCTTCTGAAAAACTTGAAATTGGCTTGGGAAGTTATAGTAGCAAGGCTTCACTTTTGAGACTGCAAATTTGCTCAGATTCTTTTTGAGATTGAATAATCTTTGATGACATTCACGAGAAAATAATTGTATGTTTGGATTAGTCAAACTCGCGTAAATGACTGAATTGATTGAAATGACGGAAATGTTTGGAAATACTGACAAGGTTGAATCGATCGGAATATCCATAATGACCAAAAGGAATAATCATTCCTCGACATCGATTGCCGAATTAATCAAAATGACTGAATTACCTTCGATAACTTTAACGAATGAATAGATGGAAGAACCGATAAATTCTGAATAATTGAAACATTTTTTAGCATCGTGATGTTTGAAATACCCTCGAATACCGATACGACTGAAATGGGTCACAATGACCCTAAGACATGGAATTAGAAATCCCAACAAAGACAAACAAATGTAATGGCTCCAAATGTGGTAAAATACGACTCGTGTCAGTTGGTCGATTTAGATACCATGATGATAGTGGGAGAATACTGTGTGAAGGTAAGTGCAAGTAATTTGGAGAAAGTACATAGTTAATAGTGAGAGGGACATATTCTCCTATGGCACATTCGATGTTTTGGAATGGTTTCAGATTCAATGCACATGTTTGAATACTTGGAAAATATCACTCGAATATATGCTTGTTTTCTAGTAATAAGTTCAGTGGACGATTGGTGAAGGTGAACTATTGATGTTATGCTCTGTAGTCAGTTTTGAGAAATAAATGGTTGAAGTGTACCTATCCAGTGAGATATTAAACATTGTGTTAATGGGTTCTGATTAGTTCAAAGGGTCTCGGAAACTTGACGAGCAACTAGAAGTCATAAATTTTGTACATCACCATTTATACCTTGTTGGTTCAAATTACAAGTTTACCCCTCTCGAAGGTCAAAATGACCTTAATACCCTCATAGGCTGTAACATTTAATTACGCTCGCGATATATCTGAAATCCCAATGATTCTGATGCATCAACTTTCGATGTTAATTCGATACGTCTTATCGAACTCCCCTATTCGTAGGGACCTCGTTCTGAAATCAGTCCAAAATTGTCAAAATGTCATCTTTCTGATATCTATCAAGTACCTCTAAGAAATGAATTAGGCCATAAAGCGCGTACCATGTCTTTGTAAATACTTTATGTTCTAAACCAAGACCATATGCTTAAAATTTAAAAGTATGATAATGTAATACGAAAGGAAAGCAATTCTCTGATTTCTGACCTCTGATATAAAAAATATATATGATATCTGACATTGAATACGAAATAATAATAATGTTAATAAAATAAATTTCATAATTGTCTTCTACTATAAAAATAGATTTGATATCTATTTTTTGTAATATTGTCTTCTAAAAAGAAACTGAAATCATCTGAGGTATATTATCTGTTATATGAATGATGATCTGTAGGCTCAGCGCTGGTAAATCCTTCTAGACCTAAGCTTCTACGCCCAATGGGCCTAGGGTAAGGCTTTCTTTTAAGTTCCTACGCCCACGGGCCTAGGGTAAGTCATTTTGGACCTAAGGCATCCCCTTAGGTAGGATCCTACAGCTCAGGCCTAGGGTAAGACCTTCTGCATGCAGTTCAGGGGGGATTGCATTTTAGAGTTCGGTTGAGGGTAGTTAATTAAATTAATAGAACTTTTTGACCTCTTCTGAAACATACCCTACTAAATTAATGTATCAATGTTGAACCCTCAATAAACTTACAATTCGCGCTTAATGGACCACTTTGAACTCCTTGATTCAACTTCTGAAATTTGAATCTCTTTTGAATCTCTGGCTTTAGACGCACCTCTTACGGTTCGGGTGATAAAATAAAGAACAACTCTGTGACCTTCTAATAATGCTTCACTGAATTATCGAATCATAATTTGAGCTTATAGTTGCCTAATTCTTCATGACAATGTTAAGTTGCCATATACCTACTTGTACCTTTA